>CM061142.1:378280703-379532899 GCA_030789695.1 Scilla litardierei
AGGATCACGGAACTATTAGTTTCTCAACTAGTCGGTCGGTGATTCTTCTTGGACCGACTAAGAGGTTGACAGCCAATAAAGAAAGTTCAGGAAGTATAGAACTAGTCGGTCTAAGAAGACTTGCCAACCGACTAGTTTGAAAACTAGTCGGTCGGTGAGTGTTCTTTGACCGACTCAGCAGTTGAAAAAAAATAAGCTGAACACAAGAGAACTAGTCAGTCTAAGAACAAATTCCAACCGACTAGTTTCACAACTAGTCGGTCGATGGTTGTTCTTGGACCGACTAAGAGTAAACATTAGCTCAGGCTGAAAAGTGAAGATATAACTAGTCGGTCTAAGAAGGATTCCAAACCGACTAGTTTGACAACTAGTTGGTCGGTGAACCTTCTTGGACCGACTAATTGGTCAATGCTGAAGATGCTGAATTGAACAAGGCAATCTAGTCGGTTCAAGAAGAATTCTTAACCGACTAGATGACAATATAGTCGGTTGGTTCTTCTTCTTGAACCAACTAACATGCACTAGAAGCCGCAAAATGAAGCGTGAAGCTTCGGGAAAGTTTCTATGGGCTTCTAAGATAATCCTAGCTCTAAGATATGAGCGTTAAGAAGATTTTAATGTAAGACCTACTCAAGGCTTAACATTCTACCAAAAGAAGCTAGAAGACTATAAATAAAAATTGACGAACTATCTTCAAAGCTTCAATCCGAAACTCTTGACTTCAATAATGCTCCTAGAGCTTCAACGAAGATTCAAGTACACGATCACGTACTTTGAGAAGTCTTGAGACGTCGCTTTTGATGTTCATAGAATTTTGGCAACGATCTCCATAACTGCGCTCACAAAGAGTTAGTTCACGATATTTATGTTTGTTCATCATCAAAGCCAAATCCGGGGAATCAATACTCAACATTCTCCCCCTTTTTGGTGATGACAAACCAACATAAATAATAATCAATAATAATGAGTCGAAAGAAATTTACTTACTCCCTCTACATTGATGACACATTAATTCTATATTAAATAATAATCATACGCATCAAGTAGACGAGGAAAGTATAAAATATGAATCCAATTATTGAAATTTAGGATCTAAATCCATTTTTATATCTTAACTCCCCCTGAATCTAACATATCAAATTAGATTCATGGTAAATTGCTTTAAATTATCATTTAGCACATCGTCATTATTAATTCTCTCCCCCTTTGGCATTAGCAAAAAGAGCGGAAGGAGATCAACGACAATAACAATGGCTAAAAAATAAAAAGCACGAGAGTCGTAGAATACGACCACGGTTCAAATGACACCAAAGTAAAATCACGAAGAAAATCAAAGTGTGGCAAAGATACCATAGTCGAAAATCGAAAAATGAAATCATCAAAACTCAAATCAATTTCACATATTGAGTTATGGAATATACTCTCCAATATTAACATTCTTAGTGAATTTAGTGCATGGAAAACAATTCTATGTTTTCATAGAAAGAATTCTATTTAATCAATATAATCGTCGAACGACAAAATCAACTTCATAGGCAAAAAATGTAATGTGCACACAGAGGTAAATGGCAAGACGATGTATTTATATATAAATAACATGATACATCAAAAGTATACATCCGCCAACACAAAATATGAACCATCAGCAGGTCGATGCACATCATACAACACATGTCACAAAATATACATACAGCCACAATGTATCACCAAAACATACAAAAAAACACATCAAAAATCCATAACCACCCAACTATCTGATCACTCCATATTTTACACTTTTTTCCCGCATGTTTGCATGCCATTTAGATCGCTCAAATCATGTTTTTCACGATATATCGACGATATTGCGATGCTTTTCACGATTTTTTGTTTTTGTCGTATTTCAGGTGATTTGGAGCGATTTGGAGTGATCTCGAGATACGCCTACTCCAGAGTGTCACCGACGACCTCCCCGAGGGGTATTTTGCTGTTGGAGAGGAGCGGAAGAAGAAAGAACGTCGTAGGAGCGACGAGGAGGCCAAAACAAGCTGTTTGGGCATTTTTGGTGTCTCACTCGGCCGAGTGAAGGAGTCACTCGGTCGACCAGCGAGACACCGCTCGGCCGACCAGATCGGACACGTTTTATGTGTGCACTCGGCCGAGCGTCAGAAGCCACATCGGCCGAGTGACGAGACCCCGTCCGCCCGAGTGGCACTCAGACGAAGCCCATCAAAAATCACCAACTTACTGTTTTTCGTCTGCCTGAGCTTCAGAAGACCCACTCGGCCGAGTGGAAAATGCCGACCGCCCGAGTACATAGAAGCCATCGGCCGAGTGACGACAACTCACTCGGCCGAGCGACCCCCGAAGAGAAGACCCCCGAAGGCCCAGACTTACTGGAAATTTTCAGGGTTTCTTACTCGGCCGAGCGACTTTTGTCACTCGGTCGAGTGCGACGCGCTGCCTGTAGCGAAAATTGCGATTTTCAGGCTGCGCAGGGGCATTTTGGTCACAGTTTTTTGGACGATTTTGGGGGGTATTTAACCCCAGTTTTTGACCTAGGTTAGAGAGCTTTTCTCTTTACTTTTTGCAGCTTTTTAGATTAAAACTTTTAGCTTTAGATTTTTGTGATTGGAGAGGAGAGAAAAGTTGATTTTTGTTGGATTCTTGGAGAACTCTATTTGTTTTGTCTCTCTCTCCTTTAAAAATACTATTTTTATTGCTTATTTGAATATTGTGATGAATTCTCTTGTTAATTCCATTGATTATTTTTTTATTTGTGCTATGAATTGTGAGTAGTCTATACGTCTTGGGGCGTGGGGATGAACCCTACGAGCCCAATTTCAGATTTGTGATGACTTGGTAGAAATATTGCTAGAATTGCTATTAGGCTTAGTTTGGGATCGATTTATTACGGATGGCTAGGAGTTTATACCGACTGGGATTTGCAAGAGATTGGATCCCAATTCGATAGGAAACCCTAGAAATCCGAATTGGGTTGGAGTCGAATTTCCGTAGTATCGGTTTGCAAGAGATTGGACCGATACTAGGGCTCTCGGTTGCAATTCCATGCCAATACCCGTTTGCAAGAGATTGGACGGGTAGGAACTATCCCAACCTAGGTCGTGGCCCGAGTTTGCACGAGAGTGGGCTCGGGGCGCGATTGAACGATGATGTTGATCCTAATGCTAGCTTGCCTAGGCTAGGGTTTGCAAGAGATTGGACCCAAACCTAGGATAACTATAAACCGGCAACAGCGCGAGAGCGTGAGCTAGGTTTTACATTCAGTTGCAACTAGTTCATCCGAAATTCTACCCTAGAGATGTTGATATCAACGAGTCACATTGACGAGATACGGTGAGTAGCGGGGATTCCCCATTTCCTAGGCGTCTTTATTTGATTTGATACCTCTATACTTTGTCTGACGATTGTGATAGGATCGCCAAAGGCAAATTCTCTCTTTTCCATTCTTAATAGCCAGGTTGTTCGGAGCAAGCACTTTCATTCGTCCTCCCTGTGTTCGATAACCCGCTCGCCGCTACACCGTGCGCTTGCGGTAAAACTACACGGTCGCTCCTTTTTGGGTGTACGCCTGGAGTCGATCAAGTTTTTGGCGCCGTTGCCGGGGATTACATCTTGACGGTGTTCGACATTGACCACCCGGTTATTTTTCTTTCTTTATTTACTTTCTTCTACATCCTGTTCTAACTCTGTTTGCAGCCCTATTTGCATATCATCCCCGTATTTTGCATAAGATCTTTACAGGGAGAATGGAGGATGCAATGTCGACAACGGAACTCAGTCAGGGAGATTATGACTCCTTCACAGACCTCCTTAAGGAGTTTGTCGATGAGGTCCATGCCACAGGAGCATTTGCTATCGATATCAAGGACCCCGACGAACAAATGTTTGCTAGTTTTGTGATGGATCACGTCTCCCCGGATGGGACTATCGGGGGCAATGTCAGAGTTGATGTGATAGATGACAAGTTATACTTCGAAGATGGCAGAGCAATTGTCGAAGAGCACTATACTCCCGAAGAATCTTTCGAGCAAACCGATGATCAGGGAGTTACACTCTATGACACTCACGCATGCTTTTATGAATCGTCTGATGTGTTTCTTGACTCCAGGAACGAACCAGAGCAGAATGAAGGTCTCGACGATGCTAGCACAGAATCAGAGAGCGTCTATTTCGATGCATCATCCTCACTAAGTAGTGAGTCTGAGTCTTCACATGAGAGCACGCCGCCTGAACATGAGCTAAACTCGGATGACAAGGAGGAAGCCAAACTCATGCGAGCTGATGAAGAAGAAGGAGCGGCACCTCTTGAGGTAGAACTTAAACAGTTACCTCCGAATCTAAGGTATGCCTTTTTGGGTAATCAATTAACTTTACCAGTGATAGTAAACTCCCACCTCACGCAAGATCAACTTGAAAAACTCCTAGACGTTCTTAGGAGCCACAAAGATGTCCTTGGCTACACTATCTCCGATCTAAAAGGGATAAGCCCTAGGCTTTGCACACATAGGATCCATTTGGAGGATACCGACGCCACATCCATAGAGCCTCAAAGGCGGTTAAACCCGAACATGAAAGAGTTGTGGCCGCCGGCGGCGACTCGGGCGGAGGCACGGCGGGCTCGGCCGGCGAAGGGTGGCCGAGCGGTGGCGGCGGACGAGAGGTCGGGCGAGTGGGGGAGATTCGGGCGCTGGGGGAGTCGAAAAGTCGGGGCTGTGCGATTTAGTTCGTTTCGAAAAATGCGCCCCCCCCCCCGCGACCCATTTTATAGCAAAAGTTACGACTCGGCCGAGTGACTAGGTCGCTCGGCCGAGTAACTCGACGGAAAAATTCCTCCCCGCTTACGCTTCGGCCGAGTGGCCTTGCCAACCTCGGCCGAGTGGAGTAAGTCCATTCGGCCGAGTGGCTAGAGCGACTCGGCAAGACTCGCCCTAGGAGCGTATCAGTTTTACTCGGCCGAGTGAACATATATACTCGGCCGAGTAGCAGTTATACTGAAATCAAGAAAAGAAACAGAGAGTTGGGTACAGTAGACTTCCCTCGTTCGTGAGCCGCTCTGGCGGACGAACTTGTGTGCTCGGCCGAGTGACTAGTATGCTCGGCCGAGTGAACCTTATTTTCTGCTGTTTGTCTTCGTTTGGGCTCTAAACTCTGATTTTCTTCCTCCAGTCGATTTCATCTTCCTCCTAAGCATCGAGCGCCTTTCTGGGGCACTCCTCGTTGTTGGATATGGAAGACGTTTGTACACCCTTGTGGGGGATGTACGAGGGAATACGGACCTCGAACGTCGCGTACACGAAGTCGTGTACAAAGGGAATCTGTTCCCTTGCGGAGAGGATCTCTGGATGAGTGGGAAAGTCGCATTATATATGCATAAGTGCATGCGACATATGGCTAATAAAGGGGGAATATCTTAAGCTTATGTTGTACCATGCATATGGTACAACTTAAGCTTATAATGTGCCATGTATCATGGTACACCTTAATTAAGTTGTTCCAAAGGAACAACTTACCCTAAAATAACTACCTTGGGGGCTATAAATAAGACCCAAGGGTAAGCCATTTCTTACACCTTTTGCATGAAATTCATGCATGCAACTTCATCCTAGCGAAGCTCTGCAGAAATCCTTTCTCTTCCTCTTTCCAAGTTCTTAATCTAAAATAGAGATTTAGATTGTGGATTAGTAGCCTTACTCCGTTCGTGAGAAGACTCGATCCGTCGTGGCGAATCCGAAGGCAAAGTTCCGAGACTACCGTTCCGCATACGCAAGTGTAAGTCTCCACTTTAATTATCGATCCTAACTCTGTTTTGGCAGGATCCAACATTGGTATCAAAGCCATATGGGTTCGCCCCGGTCAAACCTACACCCCGTCGAAACTATGAACGAGTCGTTGTCTTTTTCACGAATGGGTCTCCTACTATTACGGATATAGTAGGAACGCTTCGTGACGGAGAGAACGCAGCGGTTGTTCTTTTCACGTTAGGGTCTCCTATCATTACGGATATGGTATGAACTCTCCGTGACGGGAAGAACCGACCGTTCACGTAGTATGTTATTCATTTTTGGCACACGGCCATTAGGAAATAACTAATTTCTCGACGAACGGGTGCTTCATCGACGAACGGGTGCTTCATCGAGGAAGAAGGTGGTAGTTATTTCCATCGGGTAAGATGAAATTTGGTGCATGTGCACCATGGCCAAATGGGCTATGAAGGCCATGCACCCCCTCTCCCCATGCGGAGGGGGTTGGCTACGGCCAATAACCACCGGCGACCACCCCATCAAGGGGGTGGAGTGCATGCGGCCACCCCATGAAAGGGGGGAGACCGGCCATGGCTAAAGGGCCATGGCCGGCCGGCCTTGGCCGGCCACGGCCAGGGCCAGGGAGCCCTGGCTGCGGCCAGGCCAGTCCAGGCCAGGGCCAGGCCGCCCTGGCCGGGCCAGGGCAGGGGCCCTGGCCCCAGGCCAGGCCAGGGCCAGGCCGCCCTGGCCGGGCCAGGGCAGGGGCCCTGGCCCCAGGCCAGGGCCAGGCCACCCTGGCCGAGGCCAGGGCAGAAGCCTTGGCCCCGGCCAGGGGCCTGGCCGCCCTGGCAGAGGCCAGGGCAGAGCCCTGGCCTCAGGCCAGGGCCTGGCCGAGGCCAGGGCAGGAGCCCTGGCCCCGGCCAGCGGACAGGCCGCCCTGGCAGAGGCCAGGGCAGCGCCCTGGCCTCAGGCCAGGGACCTGGCCGCCCTGGCAGAGGCCAGGGCAGGAGCCCTGGCCCCGGCCAGCGGCCAGGCCGCCCTGGCAGAGGCCAGGGCAGCGCCCTGGCCTCAGGCCAGGGGCCTGGCCGCCCTGGCAGAGGCCAAGGCAGCGCCCTGGCCTCAGCCCAGGGCCTGGCCGAGGCCAGGGCAGGGGCCCTGGCCCCGGCCAGTGGCCTGGCCGGCCCATTGGCCAAGCCCCGGCCAGGGCAGAGGCCCTGGCCGGGAAGAAACTGCAGTTCGAAAATTGGTCGACCAATTTGGTCGTTTTGGTCGACCAATCTGGCAGAAGGTCTGGGTCGACTGCAAACTTACCTACTGACCCATACGGGGTGACAAAAGGCATTGGCCAAACTTGAATGTGCCGATTAGCCCATACGGGGCTAACCACAGTGCCGACTAGTTCATACGGAACTAACGTTTTAATGAAGTTTTTCATTGGGCTCTACTCCTTGAAGATTAGCCATAGTGCTCTACTTCATGCGAGATTAGCCATGTCATTGTGCTCTACTCTACGGAGATTAGCCATTGTACTTGTGACGTTGTGCTCTACTCTACGGAGATTAGCCAACGTGCTTTCAAAATTTTTTTTGGAAAAAGATGTTTTTCAAATAGGTTATGTCCCGTCCTTAAATCGGGATAGCGCAATTTAGAATTCCAAGTCCTACCACGATCCGGCCATGGTTATCTAACCCATGGGTGTGTAGAACAGGTCTCGTGGCTTGGCAATTGTTGCGTTAAAATTCTTTGCGCAAACTCTCACCCATTCTATTTTGAATGATATGTTTTTCAAAGTAATTTTCCGCTGCTAATACCATACGGGTATTATTTCTGATTTCTTTTTACTTAAGATAAGTAAGAGGGATACTTTGAAAGTTACTTCTAGATGGTAGTTGGGAACGTAGTGAACTTCTCGATTCTAGAGTAACATTTCAATGCATCCAAGGAACTTATCAAGTGTTTAAAGAATCGAAACTTTATGCATAGAATTTTGATCGTGTTTTTCATTCTCTTTGCAGTTTTTTTGAATCGAATATGTCTACCGCTTCTAAGAACATTGTCGCAGAGCTTAACAAAGGTGAAAAGCTCAACGGCGACAATTATAAACTTTGGTCAATAAAGATCCAATATGTTTTGGAGGAGCAAGATGTGCTCGAAACACTCCAAAACATAATGGTAGAACCTGAGTTGGGCAATACGGCCCAACACAAGAGGGACCGGGAAGCTTATGATACTTAGACTCGAAAGAACAAAATAGCACGCATTACGTTACTGTCCGCGATGGACAATGACATAATGCGTCTATTTCGGGAATTCGATCTAGCCAAAGACATATGGTCTGAGCTAGAAGTAAATTTTGTGGAACTTCGGTTACCAAACTCCGCTCCTTAAATATTCAATTTGATTCGTACAAGATGCGGCGAGATCATTCTATGAAGAAGCATCTCCGCCACATGGCGAATCTTATATCTGAATTAAAGGATGTGGGTGTTACGCTGTCTGATGAACAGCAGATCCAAGCAGTCATTCGTTCACTCCCAGATAGCTGGGATAACATGAAAATGCATCTCACTCATAATGAGTGCATTAAAACTTTAAGCGATGTATCGAAACACCTCGAACTCGAGGAAGAGCGGATTCAAGCCGTAAAACCTAGTGCAGAAGTGCACATGGCCGCTAGTTCCTCACATGGAGGAAATAAGCGGAATAATAAACGCTTAAGGTTTGTGAACGAACGAAAGCAAGAACCGGAAACCTCAAAGAAGACTAAGTGGCAAAAGAATGTGCACTCAAAGAAGAAAAACTTGAAGAAGATCAAGTGCTTTAAGTGCAACAAGTACGGTCACTTCGCCCGTACATGTACAGATGGAAGTGACAAGGTAACTTGTAGGGCTAGTTACATATGTGTTTCTAGTTCCATGTTTCTTGCTGAATCTAACTATTTTTGGTTGATTGATTCAGGGGCCACAGACCACGTAGCGAAGGACAAAAGGTTCTTCGCAGAGTATCAAAGGATAACTCAAGGAACAAAGTGGATATACGTCGGCAACAACACTCGTGTTGAAGTCAAGGGCGTCGGAACATGCAAGCTTGTTCTCGACAATGGCCGGACTCTACTATTGCACGACTTCCTCTTTGCTCCAGATATTCGAAGGAATATCGTATCCGTGGTCATGTTAATGTCTTTAAGTTATGAAGGAGGTTCTATATGTTGACCTTGTTTGTAATAGTTCTTTTTTTA
The DNA here is from genome assembly GCA_030789695.1 of Scilla litardierei. Lineage (NCBI taxonomy): Eukaryota > Viridiplantae > Streptophyta > Magnoliopsida > Asparagales > Asparagaceae > Scilla > Scilla litardierei. Next base: position 378,289,686 of record CM061142.1, read on the forward strand.
GTTGGGTCGGGTAATGTTTGTAATGGATTGATTATTTTAAACACTATGTATTCTTCTTCTATTTATGAAAGTTTCCATTTGACAAATGCTTCTTCTAAATCTGAGATCATTTGTTGGCATGCATGACTTGGTCACATTGGACCAACTAGAATGGATAGACTTGCCAAAAGTGGCTTGCTATCTAATGTTTCAAAAGTTGAAATGTCAACTTGCAAACATTGTCTTGTAGGAAAACTTGTCGCAAGCCGTTTGGAACTGGCACAAGGGCCGAAGTTCCATTACAGCTTATCCATTCGGACATTTGCGGTCCAATGAATGTTAAGACAAGACGCGGGAAGTCCTATTTCATCACCTTCATTGATGATTTCACTCGTTTCGGTCACATCTATTTGATTTCCCACAAACATGAAGCTTTAAACTTGCTTCAAAAACTATATGAGTTTAGTGGAAAATCAACTAGATCGCAAGATAAAGGTCTTGCGAACCGATCGAGGAGGAGAATATCAATCAACGAGTTTTAAGGAACTCTGTGATGAAAAAGGCATAGTTCATCAAATAACTATGCCTTATACTCCACAACAAAACAGTGTTGCGGAAAGAATAAATTGGACATTGATGGAAATGGTCCGATCAATGATGTCTCAGGCAAATTTGCATATCACCGTTTGGGGTGATGCATTATTGACGGCAGCGTTCATCTTAAACCGTGTACCCTCGAATTCGGTAAGTTCTACTCCTTATGAGTTGTGGAACGATAGAACTCCAGACTTAAGCATTCTAAAACCTTGGGGTTGTGCCTTTTATGCACATTTATTCTCTCACAAATATGGCAAACTTGGGCCACGTGGGAGGAAGTGTATCTTCATCTGATACGCTGAAAACTCCAAAGGATATGTTTTCGTCGGTCAAGAGGACAATGGGGGTCTTATAGAATTCGAATCGAGTGATGTTGTCTTCTTGGAAAACGAGTTTTCCAAGACAGGGTGAGATAAGTCAAGACTTATCCTTGTTTGAGATTTGGGATCAAAAAGGATCGGAACGTTCGAGTGGGAGAATTCTTGGTGAAGAAGAAAATACGTTTCAAACTTCACCTATGAATGATACGAACGATACCAATCCTATTCCGAGTGGGAGTGATGTTATTCCAAGTGGGAGTGATATCATTCCAAGTGGGAGTGATCAAACTCAAGCAAGACGTAGTAATCGAACAAGGTTAACACCCTCTCAGATTCGAGGATGAATTTCCTCAAACATTCATTACTACAAGATGATGACGAACCTGCAAATTTCAAACAGACCGTCACATGCCCTGCTAAAGATAAATGGAAAGCGACGATGGAAGAAGAACTTCAATCCATGAAAACAAACCAAGTCTGGGACTTGGTTGATTTACCTAAGGGACGTAAAGCCATTGGGAACAAGTGGGTTCTCAAAATCAAGCATAAGGCTAATGGCTCCATCAAGAAATATAAAGCTCGCCTTGTTGCGAAAGGTTTCACGCAACAGGAAGGAATAAACTACGAAGAGATTTTTCCTTTCCTGTCGTGCGTTTTTACCTCCAATAAACAAAGGCGAGGGTCTATGTTTGGAAATGTGTCCCAAAGATCCAAAAGAAAGCTATGGAAAAGGTTCCATACTCCAGTGCTGTCAGAAGTCTGAAGTACGTCATGATGTGTACCAGACCAGACATTTGCTATGATGTTGGTATGGTGAGCCGTTACCAATCCAACCCAGGACATGCACACTGGAAAGCGGTGAAGAGGATATTAAGGTACCTCAAAGGGACTGCGGACTATGCGTTATGCTATTTGTAGCATTCGGCATGGCGGTCCAAGAAGCTGTTTGGCTTAGGAAATTCCTAGACAGGCTGACGGATGCCACTGACTCGAGCACTGTTCCTATATACAGTGATAGTCAAGCTTCGATTGCCTATGTCAAAGATCATAAAATTTCATTATAAGACCAAACACATTGATATTCGATTCAAGTTTGCGAAGAACTATGACAAACGGAAGGAAGTAGACATAGGATACATATCCACGCATAAGATGATAGCGGATCTCCTTACTGAGGCGATCCCCAGAGATGTGTTTTTTCAAACACTTATCATCTATGGGAATGCGTAGGTGCTGAGCTGTATCATATAATATTTCCCATGTCTATAGAAGATCAAAGTTTAATTTGCATACAAGTTTCTTACAAATGATTTTATGTACATTTGTGTTTAAGTCTCAGCTATTTTATTGTGTGTATGTCGGACAGATTAAGGTTGGCTCTCTCACATGAGAAACCGCCTTATCTTATCAGATGGATAAGATAGAGATGAGACTAGTTTAAAGTCAAAATCATTAGACAAATGATTTAGAGTCGTGACTTAAACAAGATAGTCGAATGAAAGATCTGCATCATATGGATGCTTACAAAAGATCTGAGATCTGTATCACAAGGATATTTGAAAAAGATCTCATAGGATTTTTTTCCTATCTGTCTTATGCAGGATGAGAGTCCGGGAATATTCCATGAGTAGTAAGGGGACTCAAAAGATAGACACTGTGGTGTCTGATCTTTCATCCGTACAACATCATTAAGACATACTCTCCCTGGGAAAGGAGTGATGTTGTAATACGTGTTCATACCACGTATGCATTTCGACCACTGAGTTAGTAGCAATAGTGTTTGCTATTATGTGAGACTCAAAGGCCATACGGGTCTTAACTCTTACCCTCAAGGACTCCAATTGGTTCCTTTAGATTTGACGAGATGATCGCTATCTTAGCGTGTTACTAATGGGCTATGGTAATTCGGCTTGGCGGGGCACGTTAGAAAAGCGAATCAAGTCAAGATCAGAAGGTTCACAAGAAGAGGAAGATTGATTTCATATTCGCCTTTGGACTTTAGTGATTCAAAGCTGGCCAGCCAATTGTAATCCAGATGGGATTCAATTGTTGAATATAAAGTACAAGAAATGTGAAGAAATAATCTAGGGTAAAGCATGCGTTGAACTACTCAACTTTGCACCTTCGAGGTCGTTGTGTATCTCTAACAAGTGCACAACAACAGACTCTACGTGCATGACGGTCGCACGGTCTATTTCTCGGTATGATAGATGAAAGAACTAAGGGAAAGACATTCTCTTACAATCCCCTCAAGTGTGAGTGGGAGATGTTGGATATGGAAGACGTTTGTACACCCTTGTGGGGGATGTACGAGGGAATACGGACCTCGAACGTCGCGTACACGAAGTCGTGTACAAAGGGAATCTGTTCCCTTGCGGAGAGGATCTCTGGATGAGTGGGAAAGTCGCATTATATATGCATAAGTGCATGCGACATATGGCTAATAAAGGGGGAATATCTTAAGCTTATGTTGTACCATGCATATGGTACAACTTAAGCTTATAATGTGCCATGTATCATGGTACACCTTAATTAAGTTGTTCCAAAGGAACAACTTACCCTAAAATAACTACCTTGGGGGCTATAAATAAGACCCAAGGGTAAGCCATTTCTTACACCTTTTGCATGAAATTCATGCATGCAACTTCATCCTAGCGAAGCTCTGCAGAAATCCTTTCTCTTCCTCTTTCCAAGTTCTTAATCTAAAATAGAGATTTAGATTGTGGATTAGTAGCCTTACTCCGTTCGTGAGAAGACTCGATCCGTCGTGGCGAATCCGAAGGCAAAGTTCCGAGACTACCGTTCCGCATACGCAAGCGTAAGTCTCCACTTTAATTATCGATCCTAACTCTGTTTTGGCAGGATCCAACACTCGTCGCCTTGTTCATCCTCCTAATGATGGGTACCTCGTTCTCCTCTCCTGTCAAAGAAAAATAGGACCCGTTATCACGAAATTTTTGGGCGAACGACTCAAAACACTAATAATTTCTAAAACAAAAATAAAGGAAAAGTAAAAATAAAGCGATAACCGTCGGGTTGCCTCCCGACAAGCGCTCGTTTAAGGTCGTGAGCTCGACCCCCTTTGATTTTCAATTAATGCGGGATGTTTGGTGCATATGAAATGCACCCGTCAAATTTTCCGGGGAGAACGCTTGGATTCGGAAGTTGCGGCGGCGTGTTCTCCCTCGGTGGTCTCTCGTCTCGAATAGTGTTGGGGGGAGGCTCCCCCAAGCTAGCGTTTGCTCCGGTCCTCGGCTTCACCGGTGACACCGATTTCCGTATCGGCGGAGCTTTCTTCGGAGACTTCATCTTCGAGAGCATGCAGAGCTCTCGAATCCTTGCGACATCAGCGTCGCATTCATCAATGTTCACGGAGAGGTCGGGGGAATGCTCCATCTTCTCATCTTGGCCTAAATCCGGCTCCTCCTCAAAATCCTCCTTGAATAGAGCGCCGATCGAATGGGGGATCGCTTCCTCAATAACCTCGTCAAGGAGGTATGAAAGATCATCCGGCCGTCCCTTAAGTAGATATATTCTATTGATTTCTCCCATTGGGACTCCCTCGGAATAATGCTTGAGTCTCTGACCATTTACCTTGAATGTGGCCCCGTCCTTGCTTTCCAACTCGAAGGCCCCTCCCGGTTGTATGTTCTTGATGGTGAAAGGTCCGGACCAACGTGACCTCAACTTACCAGGAAATAGTCGGAGCCAGGAATTATAGAGCAACACCTTGTCTCCTACTTTGAAGTCTGTGACGGTTATGCGGGCATCGTGGAGAATCTTGGTCCTTTCTTTGTAAATTCTCGAGCTCTCGTAGGCGTCTCTTCTTATCTCATCAAGCTTGTTGATGTCCAAGAGTCACCTCACCGCCGCACTCTTGTAATCATAATTAAGGGTCTTGATGGCCCAATATGGGCGGTGTTCCAACTCTACCAGCAAGTGGCAAGATTTCCCATAAACAAGTCGGAACGATGTGGTGCCGATGGGAGTGCGAAAGGCCGTGCGATATGCCCATAGAGCGTCGTTTAGCTTCATTGACCAATCCTTTCTAGATCGATCCACAGTCTTTTCAAGAATTTGCTTGATCTCTCTATTTGAGACCTCCACCTGGCCACTTGTCTGGGGGTGATATGCCATGCCAACTCTATGGTTTACCCCGTACTTCTTTAGCATGGCTTCAAACTTGTTTTCTATGAAATGGCTCCCCCCGTCGCTTATCAAGGTACGAGGCACTCCGAAGCGTGGGAAGATATTCTGCTTGAAGAACTTAGAGACGACCCTTGCATCATTAGTAGGGGTGGCGATTGCTTCCACCCATTTGGAGACATAGTCAACGGCCAATAGGATGTATTTGTTACCATTGCTCGACGGAAATGGTCCCATGAAGTTTACTCCCCAACAATCAAAAAGCTCAATTTCTTGGATGGGCCTCATTGGCATCTCATTGCGTTTGGAGATATTCCCGGTCCGTTGGCATCTATCGCACCCCTTTACAAAGTCGTGGGTGTCTCTAAACATTGTTGGCCAGAAGAATCCGCTCTGCAAAATCTTAGCGGTTGTTTTAGAGGCGGCATGATGTCCCCCGCATGACAGACCGTGGCAATGCAAAATGATAGATGTTGCCTCCTCTTTAGAAACACACCTCGGAATGACACTATCTTTGCATATCTTGAAGAGGTATGGATCTTCCCAAAAATAGCTACGGACCTCATGCAGAAATCTCCTCTTTTGATGCGTGGGCATCCCATGCGGTTTAATTCCACAAGCCAAGTAGTTGACGAAGTCCACGTACCAAGGTACTTCACCGGTCCTTATGGCATATAGCCTTTCATCCACGAATGTGTCGTCGATAGGTAAACTCTCATCCTCCTTGTCGCGAATGAGCCTAGACAAATGATCCGCCACGACATTGTCCGTACCTTTCTTGTCTCTGATCTCCAAATCGAATTCTTGCAATAAGAGTATCCACCTAATCAATCGAGGTTTGGCCTCCTTCTTGTTTAAAAGATACTTCAACGCCGCATGGTCGGTGTGGACAATCACCTTGGAACCAAGGAGGTAGGAACGAAACTTCTCGATGGAATAGACGACCGCTAGAAGCTCTTTTTCGGTAGTTGTGTAGTTTTTCTGCGCGTCATCCAATGTCTTGCTTGCATAGAATATCGCATGAAGCTTCCTATCTTTCCTCTGTCCTAATACCGCTCCAATGGCTTGGTCGCTAGCATCACACATTAGCTCAAAGGGAAGGCTCCAATCCGGTGGTTGTATGATGGGCGCGGAAACTAGTGCTTCCTTCAAGGTGTTGAAGGCTTGCAAGCATTCCCCTGAAAAAATAAAAGGAGTATCTTTAGCGAGCAAGGAAGTAAGTGGTCGGGCAATCGAGGCGAAATCCTTGATGAAGCAGCGGTAAAACCCCGCATGACCAAGAAAGCCTCTAATGCCCTTGACATTAATAGGAGGAGGGAGTTTCTCGATTACCTCAATCTTTGCTTTATCTACCTCAATTCCTCTCGAGGAGACAAGGTGCCCGAGAACTATACCTTCCGTGACCATGAAGTGACACTTCTCCCAATTTAGAGTGAGATTATTTTGTTGGCACCTTTTAAGGACTTTAGTAAGATTGGCCAAACAAGAGTCAAACTCACTTCCATAAACCGAAAAATCATCCATAAAAACTTCAATAATATTTTCAATGTAATCGGAAAATATGGATGTCATACACCTCTGAAAGGTGGCGGGAGCATTACAAAGACCAAACGGCATCCTACGGTAGGCATAGGTACCATAGGGACAAGTAAAAGTGGTCTTTTCTTGGTCATCTTCGTGCAAAGGGATTTGGAAGAATCCCGAATACCCATCTAGATAGCAAAAGTATTTATGTTTAGCTAGGCGTTCAAGCATTTGATCAATGAAGGGCAATGGGTAATGGTCCTTTCGGGTAGCTTTATTTAGTTTCCTATTTTTCACGCCATTTTCCGCATTTGCACTCATTTTCATCACTTTTTCTTATTTTTACCATGCATCACGTTTTCATTTTCTTTGTGTGTTGCATTGTGATTAGTTTCATTTTCCCTTTATCTTTATTTCTTTTTCATCTCATGCTAGAGATGACTTTTCTGTGATGATGATTACGTGGCGTTAGCTTTCTCTATATGCATGTTATATTTGTCATGTCTTAGACTTTATTTCTGATATCATATGCTGTGATTTGCCTTGCATTTAGAGATAGTAACCCACACTTTTTCGGCATGAAAATGGATGAAATTTTATTATTAGCTGAGTCTGAATATTCATATGTATGCTATCGCAGAAAAGACACCAAGATTCACGCATTGAATGCTTATATCTGGAGTACCGTTTTCTTTTCCTATATCACTTCTATATGCATGATTTGTACATTTCACTTCAGGATGATTGAATGATGTTAGCTATGATAAATCTGGATTAGTTAGCTTTTTTGTGATTGAAACTGAGTAGATTAGATTACCCTGCTGAAGTTGTCGTGCACGTCTTATAGAGTGAACTGAGAGACATATTTATTTCTTTCTCCACATATCTTGAACATCATTTCTCTATTTTAAAATCATTGGTGAATCCCCCCCTTAGCGATTCTATTATATGGCATTTCCCCCGCTATTAATTCCTAGCTCCAAATTTCCCAAAACCAAAGAAAGAAAAAGAAAAATTCTTGTATATCCTTATTTCTCTTTGATTTGGGATCATCGTGTATATATGCTATTTGAAAAAAAAAGAGAAAAAAATGAGGAGAAAAAGAAAAAGAAAAGAAAAGAGAAAAGAATCTCAATAATCGACCACATCTCATGTTCTCTCTTTCTTCTCTCTATTTGTTTTTACTTTCATTACTTTTGGAGCTTCATAAAAAATGGGGATGTAAATACTGTTTTTGTGCCACCACGCTTATAGATAAGCTTGGGGGAGAGAATCCAATGATGTGTGAGAGAGTGACTACTTGACGTTGCACGACAACCTAGGCTAAGTAATATTCTATACTCGGTAAGATCGTTTTAGCTTTACGAAATCCAGAAATCTATGGTTAGCACTCATTTCATGAAATCCACATTTTTCTATTCTTTCTATTCTATTGCGTGATATTCTTATACTCCTCATAGAAAGCATTCAATTGAAAAGTGTGTGATCTGCGATATTGTATACCGCTTTAAATGATTCAGACGATGTTAATTCTAAAATTATTCCGTTTTTCATGATATATCATCATTCTTGGGTTTTCTATTTCTATTTGCACCATTATACTATGATATCGAAATAAAACTCTTTGACATGTGTTTTACATTCAGTGCATGCTATATGAGTAGGCAAAACCCACGTCCTGAGAAAATGATCTAGCAGCTTCCCTCTTCGCTTTCTTCTTTCTTCTTTGTTTTTACTTCGTTTTTCGTTTTTCGTCGTTTTCGTTTTCCGAATCCACCGGGTTCGCCTTTTACTTATCTTCCTCGAGGACGAGTAAGAGGTAAGCTTGGGGGATTTTGATCACTCCATATTTTACACTTTTTTCCCGCATGTTTGCATGCCATTTAGATTGCTCAAATCATGTTTTTCACGATATATCGACGATATTGCGATGCTTTTCACGATTTGTTGTTTTTGTCGTATTTCAGGTGATTTGGAGCGATTTGGAGTGATCTCGAGATACGCCTACTCCAGAGTGTCACCGACAACCTCCCCGAGGGGTATTTTGCTGTTGGAGAGGAGCGGAAGAAGAAAGAACGTCGTAGGAGCGACGAGGAGGCCAAAACAAGCTGTTTGGGCATTTTTGGTGTCTCACTCGGCCGAGTGAAGGAGTCATTCGGCCGACCAGCGAGACACCGCTAGGCCGACCAGATCGGACACGTTTTATGTGTGCACTCGGCCGAGCGTCAGAAGCCACATCGGCCGAGTGACGAGACCCCGTCCGCCCGAGTGGCACTCAGACGAAGCCCATCAAAAATCACCAACTTACTGTTTTTCATCTGCCTGAGCTTCAGAAGACCCACTCGGCCGAGTGGAAAATGCCGACCACCCGAGTACATAGAAGCCATCGGCCGAGTGACGACAACTCACTCGGCCGAGCGACCCCCGAAGAGAAGACCCCCGAAGGCCCAGACTTACTGGAAATTTTCAGGGTTTCTTACTCGGCCGAGCGACTTTTGTCACTCGGCCGAGTGCGACGCGCTGCCTGTAGCGAAAATTGCGATTTTCAGGCTGTGCAGGGGCATTTTGGTCACAGTTTTTTGGACGATTTTGGGGGGTATTTAACCCCAGTTTTTGACCTAGGTTAGAGGGCTTTTCTCTTTACTTTTTGCAGATTTTTAGATTAAAACTTTTAGCTTTAGATTTTTGTGATTGGAGAGGAGAGAAAAGTTGATTTTTGTTGGATTCTTGGAGAACTCTATTGGTTTTGTCTCTCTCTCCATTAAAAATACTATTTTTATTGCTTATTTGAATATTGTGATGAATTCTCTTGTTAATTCCATTGATTATTTTTGTATTTGTGCTATGAATTGTGAGTAGTCTATACGTCTTGGGGCGTGGGGATGAACCCTACGAGCCCAATTTCAGATTTGTGATGACTTGGTAGAAATATTGCTAGAATTGCTATTAGGGTTAGTTTGGGATCGATTTATTACGGATGGCTAGGAGTTTATACCGATTGGGATTTGCAAGAGATTGGATCCCAATTCGATAGGAAACCCTAGAAATCCGAATTGGGTTGGAGTCGAATTTTCGTAGTATCGGTTTGCAAGAGATTGGACCGATACTAGGGCTCTCGGTTGCAATTCCATGCCGATACCCGTTTGCAAGAGATTGGACGGGTAGGAACTATCCCAACCTAGGTCATGGCCCGAGTTTGCACGAGAGTGGGCTCGGGGCGCGATTGAACGATGATGTTGATCCTAATGCTAGCTTGCCTAGGCTAGGGTTTGCAAGAGATTGGACCCAAACCTAGGATAGCTATAGACCGGCAACAGCGCGAGAGCGTGAGCTAGGTTTTACATTCAGTTGCAACTAGTTCATCCGAAATTCTACCCTAGCGATGTTGATATCAATGAGTCACATTGACGAGATACGGTGAGTAGCGGGGATTCCCCATTTCCTAGGCCTCTTTATTTGATTTGATACCTCCATACTTTGTCTGACGATTGTGACAGGATCGCCAAAGGCAAATTCTCTCTTTTCCATTCTTAATAGCCAGGTTGTTCGGAGCAAGCACTTTCATTCGTCCTCCCTGTGTTCGATAACCCACTCGCCGCTACACCGTGCGCTTGCGGTAAAACTACACGGTCGCTCCTTTTTGGGTGTACGCCCGGAGTCGATCACTATCCTACCCCACTCTCTCACAACAAAATATATCATCCAAATGCACATGGGAGAGTCCTCCAACGCAAGCTCAGGAGGCGGAGGGAGGATCAGCAGCAGCAGGCTCTGCAGAAGGGGTGGTAGTCTCGGGAACGACAGGAGTGTCAACCGATAGGAGAGTGGCAACAGGAGTGGTCTCGGGAGCACCAGCAGAAGTATCCACCGAAGGAATGGTGGCAGCAGGAGTGCTCTCGGGAGCACTAGCAGAAGAAGAGCTAATAGAAGTGCCCTCGGGGGCACGAGCAGGAGAATCATCATGCTCCTCATCATCATCAACATCCTCAATCTCCTCGTCAGAAAGCATCGGAGGAACCTCAATTCTCAGATGCTTGCAGATGCGAGCATGCATCACCTCACTACGAGAAATACGAGACTCCTGACGCCTCAAGGAAGTAGAAAACTCAGAGAGTGAAGGAGTAGGAGGAGGAGGAGGAGCAGCTGAAGAGGTACCCTCGGTGGCAGAAGGGGTAGTCCTCTGAACGTGACTCAATGCCGCAAGAGACTTCTTGACGGCCGTCGCATTCAGGGGCGGACCCAAAGGACGCTGATCATCGGGAGGGAGAGGGACGCCGAAGTGATGAAAAACGAGAGTCAAAAGGCAAGGATATGGGATGTGAGCAGACTTGGTGGATTTCTTTATGCACTCGAAGGAATCCATCTTGTCAAGGATAAAAGGAGCCCAATTAATCTTGCTCCCCTTGAAAAGAGCGTAGATAAGCTTGAGAAACGGCTGGGAGGGCAAGCTAGAAGAGCCGTACTTCGGTAGAAGACACGACTTCAGGATAAGATTGAGGACCCAAGCGTTAGGCTTAAAAGATTTCGAGGGGACGCCAATCATGGCGGGAGGGATGACATGGAACATCTCGGCAAGCATGGTCTGGTCAAGATCGTGGATATTATCCACGGAGATATCAGCAGGGAGCAGGTTAGAGGATGAGACAACAATCAACTCCCCTAAAATCTCTGCCGTGAGGACAATAGGTGTCCCTAAGACAGTGGTCTCAATGGAGTGGGTGTCATCATACTCACCACGGACTCGATTGTCATAGAACAATTTGACGAGTCGGGGGTACGGGTGAGGGTTCGCCTTGGGGTCATGGCGAAGATAGTCTAATAGGCCGCTATAGGAGAGGAGATCAGCGAGATGTGGGAAATTGGAATCTGGACGAAGTGCTCCAGAATCAAAGGACAATGCTCAATACGATTGTATGCCGCGAGACACATCGGGTCATCGCGACATAACGAGATATCAACACCACCTAAAGGCATGGGGGCCTTCCCTTTAGACGGACGAGATGAAGAATTAGGAGGAGGAGTAGGAGCCTTCTCGGTAGGCTCAGACTCAGGAATATACTCTTCGTCAGAGTCACCAGGAGGAGTGGGAGCACGGAAGGGGCTAGGCTTGGGTTGAGCTTGAGACTTGGGCTGTGACGATCAGGCTCTCGGCTTAGAAGTCGCCGTCCTCTTCTTCTTAAGAGGAGGCGAAGAGGAGGATGGATGTAACGACTGGTTTTCATGTATTTGGATTATCTATATTATAATATATGTTTTGGTGGATTTTCTCCTTATGTGTGGTTTCCGTCTCCGTAGCTTTCGTTTTCGTTCGTTTCGTCGTGATTTTCTAGCTTCTTCCTTAGAATCGTTGATCTCAGAGTAAGTCACTCATGACGAACTTCAAATCGCTCATATTTTATAGTTAGAGTGATCTTAGAAGCTATAGAAATCTTCCCGAAGCTTCGCGCTCCATTTCGGAACTTTCTGTGCACGTTAGCCGTACAAGAAGGGGAACCGACCGACTAGATGACGATTTAGTCTGTCGACAAACCTTCATGGACCGACTAGTGGGCCTTGATAATTATTCAGGAGTTACTGTTTATCGTTAGTCGGTCTAAGAACATTTGTCGACCGACTAGGTTGCAAACTAGTCGGTCAGCAATCGTTCTTTAACCGACTAGCTCTATGATCATTTTTGATACCAAGTACTATTCATTCTTAGTCAGTCTAAGAATGTTCGTCGACCGACTAGATGAGAAACTAGTCGGTCAGTAGTTGTTCTTTGACCGACTAAATCTAAATCCTATTTTTCGTCAGGAGTTACTGTTTACACTTAGTCGGTCTGCTTTGGTCAACCGACCGACTAGTTCCCAAACTAGTCGGTCAGAGGTTGCTCTTTGACCGACTAATCAGTGTCGAAACCCTAATTTCTGGGCAGCAGCCAGCTCTTCCTATTTAAACCCCACCCACGATTTCTTTCATCCCTCTTTCATTCTCCTGAGCCGTTTTCTCCCCCAAATCACCCTCCAACATTTCCCCAAGCCATTCCTTCCTCCCTTTGAGCTTCCCTCTCGCCATTTTGGCCGGCCACCACCTCTAGGTCGCCGGAAAACCCCCAAAAATCCCCAAAACCCCATTTCTCCAGATTTTCTCCCCATTTCCAGATCTGAACCGTAGGTTCCCCGGATCGTTTCTTCCATCGCTGTGCTTGCTCGGCATCGTTCTTCCGCTAACATTCGGTAATAACTCGCCCCTTTAATATTCTCCTAACCCATTTGGTATTTTGAAACCCTAATATAAATGGATGTTGTTTTGATGATTGTTTCTCCGTAACAGCGACATTCCCCGTAGATTAGCGATTGTGAGACGTGCCTCGTTGATCGTCATCCTCGGTGCTAGGCAAGTGAAACTTGCCACTTAGGGTTTTGGGCCATGTCTTAGGCCATTTGCTTGTTGTAGGCGTAAAAGAGACTAGGCGACGAAATGATACTCGCCTTGGCGCAATTTCAGGAACTAGCTTGACAACGAAGCTAGATCCGTCATTTATCATGTTGCATAACTACCATGTCATGTTTAATTTTAATTAACGGTACGCAAATTAATTGTCATCCATGTTATCCATGTTGAATGTCGCATTCGTAGCACACGCTGCAATACTTGTGTTTCCTGGCTCGTGTTCGAGAAGCGGGCCACGTGAGTTGGTTGATAGCCAATGCCCGATCTACTTGTTTTTGGCTAGGCACCTGCGTTGCAAGCATAACCCTACGCCATACGTGTTAAATACACTTCCTGGCTCGTGTTCCAGAAGCGGACCACGTAAGTTGGTTGATAGCTAATGCCCGATCTACTTGTTTCCGGCTAGGCACCTGCGTTGCAGGCATAACCCTATGCCAAACGCGTTAAATACACTTCCTGGCTCGTGACCCAGAAGCGAGCATTCCGTGTTCGGGGTAATGCCCTGGCTCGATACACGTGGAGGGGTAGGGATAAGCGGTCACCTGAGCTTACGAGTTGGCCCGATCAGCCACTCTAGCCAGTAGACGAAATCTCTGTGCACAACTTGTTTACTTGACGTGTTTACTTGACGTGATCACTTGACGTGAACCACTTGACTTGTACTTGTCCGTGTTTTACTTGTAAAAATTGTTATCCATGACATACTTGCTACTTGCTACTTGTACTTCCCTTTACTTGTCACTTCCATACTATACTTGCCATGTCATGCATCATACTATAACTGCTAGGTTGTTAGTTTACCTTACTTTCAGTTTCCTTGCCCAAGTCTTTTAGACTTGCTGACATGTGCCCATTTACTCTTTTGGGTGACACATGTTAGATCCTGAGCCTGAGTTCATTGTTGAGGACGAGGTGTTTGCGGACGCCGAGCCCGAGCCTGTGTTTGACGAGGACTTCGTGGACACGGGTGATCAGTCGTAGAGACTGTTTGTGTTGTTGTTTAGACTGTTTTGTTGTTGGTGCGTGGCACCAATACTTTGTTATGTTTGTCCTTGTTCGCCTTGTTCTGGGCCTTTAGACTCTTTCTTTTAGCCTGGTGGCTTTTCTGGATGTTGAACTTAATTTTAATGTTGGACAAATTCTGAGATTTGAGATTTTATTTTTGTCTCTCCTTGTGTTATTATTATTGTTCCGTTTGTGGTTACAGGGACCTGCTTATGTTTTATTGACGCTTATCGGGTTTGGGGCTTCACAGCTCCACACTCGTACGGACCTTTTCACGTCTCGCCTCCATTTTAGGGAAGCGGGTCGTGACAGGTTTTGTTGGTGGCCCATGCATGTCCTCTTCTGTAGCTGCGAATTGTCGGAATAACGATAATAATATTAGAATGTCCAATAAACTAAGTTCGACATCCGAGTCATAAGTTATGAGTCTAATTGTTTCGTTTTCTGTGTCATTAGATGGCAGGAAGGCCATTCACCCGAGGTGGAGGTAGTGGTGCGCCCCTCATGACGAGGAGCCTGAGCGGGAACCCACCAATGGAGAGATGATGCGGATGATGCTTCAGATGATGCAGGTGCAGCAGTGCGTGCTCCTGCAAGTCCAGAATGCTCCAGTTGTTCGAGCTGGTCGGGCAATCCAGGATGCCCCTCGCTCCGAGCCGGGAGCGAAGCAATTTCGGGAGCTGGGTCCTGCTTATTTTGATGGGTCTGAGGGTCCTCTGGCTGTCGATGAGTGGATTCGAAACATAGAGGATAATTTGAAGATGGCGAAGATCGGCCCGGCTGGATGGGTGATTTGGCGAAGAGGCAACTCAAGGATAACACTCGGAACTGGTGGGATGCTGAAGAGAAGATGTTGGTGGAGCCGATAGCTTGGGCTACCTTTAAGTCCAGGTTTGATGAGGAGTTCTTTCCGAAGGCTGCTAGGAAGGAGATGCTGCAGCGTTTTATTGAGCTGAAGCAAGGGAGCTTGACGGTGGACCTGTACCACCAAGAGTTCACTAGGCTGAGTCGGTTCGCACCGAAGATAGTACAGGATGCTGATGAGAGGGCTCAGAGGTTCCTGCAGGGACTTGCTTTGGAGCTTCAGAGTTTTGTGTCTTCCTCTGATCTGGACTCTTATCAGAAGGTTCTGGTGGCTGCAAGGAGGCAGGAGCTGAACCTAAGCCAGAGGAGAGGACATGTTGCTGGAGCTGGGAAGAGGCCTATGGAGCAGGCCAGAGCGATGGTTAGGCCTGGTTTCAAGCCTAATCATCCGGTGCAGTTCAAGAGGCCAGGAGGGCCTATTCAGAAGACTTGTCATTTCTGCAGCAGGACCGGGCATGTCAAGGATCAGTGTAGGAGATTCCTGGGGCAGTGTGTTGTCTGTGGAGATTCTACCCATACCATGAAGGATTGTCCGAGGTCGAAGCAGCCTTGGAGAACACCTGTTGCAGCACAGCCGTTGCAGTAGAGGGCGTCTGTTCCTGCTGGACGTGGAGCAGCTCTTGTTCTACAGAGGTAGGCTTTCCAGCAGGCTTTTCCGCCGAGGCGACATGCTTTTCTGATGACAGCTGTGGAGAACGGGGCTGTGGATGAGGTTATCGTAGGTAATCCTCAATCTAGCTGTTCCTTTCTTATTTGGATTTGTTTGTTAGATTATGTTGTTTGCTTGAATATGATTGTTTTCTAGACTAGGGCTTGATTGTTAGACTGTTTGTAAGTGTGATTTTGGTGTGCACATTTCCTGCACGAGTCCTCTTTGACTCAGGTGCATCGATGTGCATTATTTCTTGGAGCTTCGTGGAGAAGCATTCCTTGTCGACGTCCCCTCTTCCCAAGAGTTGGAATATCGTCACAGGAAATGGCGTGGTCTCGGTGCATCTTGGTTGCAATTCTTGCTCGTTGGTGGTCTGTGGACATGAGCTTTACGCTGATTTTGTTGTCCACGACATCATCAACTATGATGCGGTCCTTGGGATGGATTGGCTTGCGAGCTTCTATGCTACGATCGACTGTCAGAGGAAGAAGGTGGTGTTCGAGATTCTCAGACATCCGGTATTTGAGTTCGGCCGAGGTAGCAGTTCGCTTGGCCCTGTCAGATTTCGGGCCAGACCGGTGGAGGTTATGGCTATGCGGATGGAGCTGGAGAGGCCAGCGGTAGTGCGCGACTTTGATGACGTCTTCCCCGAGGAGATGTCTGGGTTACCACCCGATCGAGCTCTGGAATTTTCTATTGATCTTATTCCGGGAGCGCAGCCGATTTCGAAGGCGCCGTATCGTATGGCACCCGCAGAGTTGGAGGAATTGCAGAAGCAGCTGGATGAGCTTTTGCAGAAGGGTTATATCAATCCTAGTGTGTCTCCGTGGGGAGCAC
The DNA here is from genome assembly GCA_030789695.1 of Scilla litardierei. NCBI lineage: Eukaryota > Viridiplantae > Streptophyta > Magnoliopsida > Asparagales > Asparagaceae > Scilla > Scilla litardierei. The sequence continues at coordinate 378,306,045 of CM061142.1, forward strand.
CGGTGCTGCTGGTGAAGAATAAGGATGGTTCGCGTCGCATGTGCGTGGACTATCGGGAGCTGAATGCGGTGACCATCAAGAATAAATACTCGTTGCCTCGCATCGATGATATTTTTGATCAGCTTAGAGGTTCGAGGGTGTTTTTGAAGTTGGATCTGAGGAGTGGTTATCATCAGCTGAAGGTGAAGAAGGAAGATGTTCCGAAGACATCATTCAGGACGAAGTACGGACACTACGAGTTTGTGGTTATGCCTTTCGATGTAACCAATGCACCTGCAGTTTTCATGAATCTGATGAATCTGATCTTCTATGACTTTTTAGATAAGTTTGTTGTTATCTTTATTGACGACATTATGATCTATTCGAAGTCGGAGGAGGAGCATGTGTCGCACTTGAGGACAGTGTTGGAGATCCTGAGGAGGCATCATTTTTATGCTAAGTTTTCGAAGTGCGAGTTTTGGCTGAACAGAGTTGCTTTTCTCGGGCATGTGGTGACTGGAGATGGTATTTCAGTGGATCCCGAGAAGATCAGGGCCATCAGAGAGTGGCCTGTTTCGCAGTCAGCATCCGAGATCCGGTGTTTCCTTGGGCTTGCTGGTTACTATCGGCGCTTCATTAAGGACTTTTCCCGTATTACTGAGCCGATGACCAGATTGACGCGGAAGGATGTACCTTTTATTTGGTCGGGTGATTATGAGAATGCCTTTGATGTTCTGAGGTAGAGATTGATGACTGCCCCTATTCTTGTTGTGCATGATCGCAGCGGTGGATTCGAGAACTTTTGCGATGCTTCTGGCAAGGGTCTCGGTTGTGTGTTGCATCAGCACGGGCATGTTGTGGCATATGCTTCGCGTCAGCTCAAGACTCATGAGAAGAATTACCCGACACATGACTTGGAGTTGGATGCCGTAGTGTTTACGCTCAAGATTTGGAGGCACTTCCTGCTGAGTGAGAAAGTGAAGATCTTCACCGATCACAAAATCTTAAAGTATATTTTTACTCAGAAGGAGCTCAACATGCGACAGTGTCGATGGTTGGAGCTCATGGCGGATTTTGAGATTGATTTACAGTATCACCCTGGCAAGGTGAATGTGGTTCCTGATGCGCTGAGTAGGCTTCCAACGGTGATGATTTTGACCTCGCAGTGGAGATTGCAGCAGGATTTTTGCGAGTCTGGTGTGGAGATTGTTCTTCCTGGGGAGGCTTCTTCGTGGATGTGTATGCAGATACAGTCGACGATCGTGGATCGGATCAAGGCTGGCCAGGCTGAGGATCCGAAGCTGGTGAAGATTTGGGAGCAGGTGGAAGCCGGTCTGCGGACTGACTTTTTGATTCATGAGGATGGCTCGCTGAGGTTTGGAGCTAGGTTGTTTGTACCAGCTGGGGATATCAGGGAGGAGTTGTTGGTGGAGGCACACATTTTGCCGTATTCTGTGCATCCTGGTGGGACCAAGATGTACAAGGATCTTCGTCTAAACTATTGGTGGCATGGTATGAAGAGGAGCGTGGCTCAGAGTGTAACCAAGTGCTTGGTTTGCCAGCAGGTAAAGGCGGAGCATCAGCGTACGGCTGGGTTGCTGCAACCGCTTCCGATTCCGGAGTGGAAGTGGCAACACATCACTATGGATTTCGTAACTGGACTACCTCAGAGTCCGAATCAGAATGACGCGATTTGGGTTATCGTATATCGATTGACCAAATCCGCGCACTTTATTCCATTCTGAGTAGGACAGTCCACTGAGGCGCTAGCGAGGACATACATGGAGGTAAATTCTTTTACTCTCCGTTCTATTTCCTTTTCGTAGTTTAGATAGTGATGTAACGTGAATCGTGCAGGAGATCGTACGACTTCACGGAGTCCCCGTGAGTATCGTGTCGGACAGAGACACGAGGTTCACACCTCAGTTCTGGCAGAGTTTGCAGAAGAGTTTGGGTACGCGTCTGAGTTTCAGCATGGCGTACCATCCGCAGACGGATGGCCAGTCCGAGAGGACGATTCAGATCTTGGAGGACATGCTGAGGGCGTGCATGTTGGATTTCAAGGATTCGTGGGAGGACCATCTACATCTGGTGGAGTTTTCCTACAATAACAGCTTCCAGGCGAGCATTGGCATGGCGCCTTTCGTCGCGCTTTATGGGAGGAAATGTCGATCGCCATTGAGTTGGGGATCGGGAGCTGTTAGGACCTGAGATGATTGTGGAGGCCGTGGATGTTGTCAGGAACATTCAGGAGAGGTTGAGGATTGCTCAGGACCGTTTTAAGCATTGGGCTGATGCTAAACATCGTCCTTTGGAGTTTCAGCCTGGGGATCATGTGTTTCTGAGGATTTCCCCGAATCGTGGAGTGATTCGCTTTGGGAAGCGGTGGAAGTTGAGCCCGCGATACATTGGACCGTTTGACATTCTGGAGAAAGTTGGTGAGGTAGCTTACCGCTTAGCCTTGCCGCCATCTTTGGAAGGAGTTCACAATGTTTTACATGTGTCGCAGCTTCGTCGATACATTAGCGACCCATCTCATGCTGTGGATTTCTCGGAGATTACCGTTCGCCCTGATATGACGTATGACCAGCAGCCAGTACAGATTCTGGACAGGCGTCAGAAGTCACGTCGGAACAAGGTTGTCAATCTTATGAGGGTGATGTGGCGACACGGCTCGCCAGGAGAGTCTACTTGGGAGAATGAGGATGAGATGCGATAGCGTTTCCCACTTTTGTTCCCGGACACGTGAGTGTTTGGAAATTCCGAGGACAGAATTTTTCTTAAGTTGGGGAGGATGTAACGCCTGGTTTTCATGTATTTGGATTATCTATATTATAATATATGTTTTGGTTGATTTTCTCCTTATGTGTGGTTTCCGTCTCCGTAGCTTTCGTTTCGTTCGTTTCGTCGTGATTTTCTAGCTTCTTCCTTAGAATCGTTGATCTCGGAGTAAGTCACTCATGACGAACTTCAAATCGCTCATATTTTAGAGTTAGAGTGATCTTAGAAGCTATAGAAATCTTCCCGAAGCTTCGCGCTCCATTTCGGAACTTTCTGTGCACGTTACCCGGTACAAGAAGGGGAACCGACCGACTAGATGACGATTTAGTCTGTCGACAAACCTTCATGGACCGACTAGTGGGCCTTGATAATTATTCAGGAGTTACTATTTATCGTTAGTCGGTCTAAGAACATTTGTCGACCGACTAGGTTGCAAACTAGTCGGTCAGCAATCGTTCTTTAACCGACTAGCTCTATGATCATTTTTGATACCAAGTACTATTCATTCTTAGTCGGTCTAAGAATGTTCGTCGACCGACTAGATGAGAAACTAGTCGGTCAGTAGTTGTTCTTTGCCCGACTAAATCTAAATCCTATTTTTCGTCAGGAGTTACTGTTTACACTTAGTCGGTCAGCGTTGGTCAACCGACCGACTAGTTCCCAAACTAGTCGGTCAGAGGTTGCTCTTTGACCGACTAATCAGTGTCGAAACCCTAATTTCTGGGCAGCAGCCAGCTCTTCCTATTTAAACCCCACCCACGATTTCTTTCATCCCTCTTTCATTCTCCTGAGCCGTTTTCTCCCCCAAATCACCCTCCAACATTTCCCCAAGCCATTCCTTCCTCCCTTTGAGCTTCCCTCTCGCCATTTTGGCCGGCCACCACCTCTAGGTCGCCGGAAAACCCCCAAAAATCCCCAAAACCCCATTTCTCCAGATTTTCTCCCCATTTCCAGATCTGAACCGTAGGTTCCCCGGATCGTTTCTTCCATCGCTGTGCTTGCTCGGCATCGTTCTTCCGCTAACATTCGGTAATAACTCGCCCCTTTAATATTCTCCTAACCCATTTGGTATTTTGAAACCCTAATATAAATGGATGTTGTTTTGATGATTGTTTCTCCGTAACAGCGACATTCCCCGTAGATTAGCGATTGTGAGACGTGCCTCGTTGATCGTCATCCTCGGTGCTAGGCAAGTGAAACTTGCCATTTAGGGTTTTGGGCCATGTCTTAGGCCATTTGCTTGTTGTAGGCGTAAAAGAGACTAGGCGACGAAATGATACTCGCCTTGGCGCAATTTCAGGAACTAGCTTGACAATGAAGCTAGATCCGTCATTTATCATGTTGCATAACTACCATGTCATGTTTAATTTTAATTAACGGTACGCGAATTAATTGTCATCCATGCTATCCATGTTGAATGTCGCATTCGTAGCACACGCTGCAATACTTGTGTTTCCTGGCTCGTGTTCCAGACGCGGGCCACGTGAGTTGGTTGATAGCCAATACCCGATCTACTTGTTTCCGGCTAGGCACCTGCGTTGCAAGCATAACCCTACACCATACGTGTTAAATACACTTCCTGGCTCGTGTTCCAGAAGCGGGCCACGTGAGTTGGTTGATAGCCAATGCCCGATCTACTTGTTTCCGGCTAGGCACCTGCGTTGCAGGCATAACCCTACGCCATACGTGTTAAATACACTTCCTGGCTCGTGACCCAGAAGAGAGCATTCCGTGTTCGGGGTATTGCCCTGGCTTGATACACGTAGAGGGGTAGGGATAAGCGGTCACCTGAGCTTACGAGTTGGCCCGATCAGCCACTCTAGCCAGCAGACGAAATCTCTGTGCACAAGTTGTTTACTTGACATGTTTACATGACGTGATCACTTGACGTGAACCACTTGACTTGTACTTGTCCGTGTTTTACTTGTAAAACTGGTTATCCATGACATACTTGCTACTTGCTACTTGTACTTCCCTTTACTTGTCACTTCCATACTATACTTGCCATGTCATGCATCATACTATAACTGCTAGGTTGTTAGTTTACCTTACTTTCAGTTTCCTTGCCCAAGTCTTTTAGACTTGCTGACATGTGCCCATTTACTCTTTTGGGTGACACATGTTAGATCCTGAGCCTGAGTTCATTGTTGAGGACGAGGTGTTTACGGACGCCGAGCCCGAGCCTGTGTTTGACGAGGACTTCGTGGACACGGGCGATCAGTCGTAGAGACTATTTGTGTTGTTGTTTAGACTGTTTTGTTGTCGGTGCTTGGCACCAATACTTTGTTATGTTTGTCCTTGTTGGCCTTGTTCTGGGCCTTTAGACTCTTTCTTTTAGCCTGGTGGATTTTCTGGATGTAGAACTTAATTTTAATGTTGGACAAATTCTGAGATTTGAGATTTTATTTCTGTCTCTCCTTGTGTTATTATTGTTGTTCCGTTTGTGGTTACAGGGACCTTCTTATGTTTTATTGACGCTTATCGGGTTTGGGGTTTCACAACTCCACACTCGTACGGACCTTTTCTTGTCTCGCCTCCATTTTAGGGAAGCGGGGCGTGACAATGGACGAGTCGATTTGGCGTGGCGTTTGGGTTGAGGAGGGTCCGTACGAGGAGACTCGACGGTCATTGGAGACGGAGAGGAGGGACAGATAAGAATACATGTCTTCGCCATGATCGAGACGAGACCGCACACAATCGACGAAATCGAAAGAGAAAAACATAATATAAACCCTAAACAAACTGAAATCGAAGTTTGAACGAAATCGAGCCCTAGAACTGAGAGAGAGATATACCATGTATGCCCTAGGATGGAGGAGATATGACCGGCGACGACACACGACGGTCGGAGACGGCGGAGCTGGCTGAGGAAGATGGAGGGTCGCGGGGTTAGGGGGTTTGAGAGGAGGGATTGCACCGATTAGAAAGAATTATAATCGGCGTGGGGTAATATAAGTCGATTCAGCGGTCAAAAGACACAGCTGTCCTTGCGAAAGTAGTCGGTCTGAGTTCAAGTGCTGACAGACTAGAATGCAATCTAGTCGGTCGGCCAATGAGCTTGGACCGACTAAGTGCAAATAGCAGCCGAAGTCACAAAAAGAGCATGAATTAGTCGGTCTAAGTTCATTCACTGACCGACTACCTGAATCTAGTCGGTCGGCCAATGAACTGGGACCGACTAAGAGAGTCCAAAAATTTGAAATTCAGAATCTTGAGTTCTCTCCTAAGCGCACTTGGACGAAACATCGAAATACTCTCAAACAACATTATTCTACCCCATAAAACATAGAAAATCTTAAATACGACGTGCATGAACACATCTAGTATAAATTCCGAAAATCCAATCATAAATCCCGAATATCACAACAAATCTTAGCATCAACATATAAGAATAACATTATCATGCGAGATTATCGAAGATATGAATCCTAAATCTCGGATTCACCCATAATCCCCAATTCTCGACGTAACCGCACAAAGGAGTCTTCCTTGAGTGGTTTCGTGAAAATATCGGCGATTTACTTCTGGGTTTCAACGTACACTAAAATGATGTCCTTTTTAGCAACATGATCATCTAGGAAATGGTGACAGACATCTATGTGTTTAGAACGGGAATGGTGTACCGGATTCTTAGAAAGACATATTGCACTTTGGTTGTCCACCATGATAGGGAAATTATCACAGTTTATACCAAAGTCTTTAAGAGTGTGTCTCATCCAAAGAACCTGAGCACACGCAACACCGGCATCAATATATTCCGCCTCGGTGGTTGAAAGTGATACGGAATTCTGCTTCTTGGAAAACCAAGAGACAAGAGAATTTCCTTTAAAATGGCAAGTTCCACTAGTACTTTTCCTGTCGGATTTGCATCCAGCATAATCTGCGTCACTATATGAGATTAACTCATATGTGCTAGACTTTGGATAATATAATCCATAGTCGAGGGTGTAACTTAAATAACGGAAAATACGTTTTACCACTACTAAGTGAGATTCCTTAGGTTGAGATTGATAACGAGCACATACACATACAGCAAACATAATATCGGGCCGACTGGCAGTATGATATAGTAAACTACCTATCATACCTCGATATAGACGAATGTCTACATCTTTGCCGCCCGTATATTTATCAAGATGTGTAGTAGTGCTCATTAGAGTCTTCTTGCCTGAGGCATTCTCTATTCCAAATCGCTTTAGCAACTCCACCGTGTACTTGGTTTGGTGGATGAAGATTTCATCGTGCATTTAGCGAATTTGGAGACCTAAGAAATATTTGAGCTCACCCATGTGGCTCATTTCAAATTGATCTTTCATAACATTAGAAAACTCTTCGCAAAGAGTGAAGTTAGTAGCACTGAAAATGATATCATCAACATAAATTTGAACTAAAATAATATCATGATTCGGATACTTAACAAATAATGTAGAATCAACTTCACCCATTTTAAAACCCAAATCCAAAAGAAAGTTCTTTAGGCGGTCATACCAAGCTCGAGGAGCTTGTCTCAAACCATAAAGTGCTTTCTTATGTTTGAAAACGTGATTTGGAAATTTTTCATTTATAAAACCCGGAGGTTGAGAAACATAAACTTCCTCAACAACATCTACGTTTAAGAACGCACTTTTTACATCCATTTTAAAGAGTTTAAAATCTTTATGGCATGCAAAAGATAACAACAACCTAATAGATTCTAATCTAGCTACAGGAGCAAAGGATTCTTCAAAGTCTATACCTTCCTCTTGTCGGTAGCCTTGAGCTACTAACCGAGCTTTGTTCCGGACGACGTTTTGGTTCTCGTCGGTCTTGTTCTTGAAAATCCACTTCGTTCCTATAACGGTGTGGTTCTTCGAAGGCAATGGAACAAGCTCCCAAACCTCATTCCTCTCAAATTGAATTAGTTCTTCCTCCATGGCTAAGATCCAAGCACTATCTTCGCACGCTTCGTTAATATTCTTTGGCTCTATTGAGGAGGCAAAGGCACAATGAGCGAAGTAGTTGACTTGAGATTTCGTCTTGACACTATCAAGTATGTTGCCAATGACTTGCTCATGGGGATGGTCACGAACTGTATGAAACCGTTTGGGAATTCCCTGATCACTAGGAACATTCTCAAAAGTATCATCAGTAGGGTTAGTATCAATAGAATCAATAGACTTAGAATTACCAATAGAACTACATAAAACATCCATGGAGTCATCATCATTAGTAATTCTAGACTGGACAAAATTTTCATTAAATGAAACATGAAGAGATTCTTCGATCGTTGAGGTTCTTTTGTTGTATATCCGGTATGCTTTGCTACGGGAGGAATATCCAACAAATATCCCCTCATCGGGTCTTGGATCAAATTTGTCCAAACTACCATACGTGTTTTTAATAAAACATTTTGCGCCAAAAACTCGAAAATGTTTAACTTGAGGCAATCTACCAAACAACAATTCATAACAAGTTTGTTTGGTGCCGGGCCTCAAGAGTATCCTATTAAACACATAGCATGTGGTATGTACCGCTTCCGCCCAAAATTGATGGCCAAGTTGGCTATCATCAAGCATTGTACGTGTCACGACCCGCTTCCCTAAAATGGATGCGAGTACGTGAAAAGGTCCGCACGAGAGTGGAGCTGTGAAGCCCCAAACCCGATAAGCGTCCACAATACATAAACAGGTCCCTGTAACCACAACAGAATAACAATAATAACACAAGGCGAGGCTGAAATAAAATTCCACATCTCACAAATTGTCCAACATCAACAAAGAATCCAACATCCAGAAAAGCCACCAGGCTAAAAGAAAAGAGTCTAAAGGCCCAGAACAAGGCCAACCAAAAGCAACGACAACAACAAGGTATAGGTGCTACGCACCGATAACAAACAACTGTCTAACAAAAGTAAAACACACGGAGACACTAGGACTGGTCCCCAGTGTCCACGTACTCCCCGCCAAACACAAGCTCGGGCTCGGCGTCAGCAAACACCTCGTCCTCAACAAGGTACTCGGGCTCAGGATCTAACATGTGTCACCCAAAAGAGTAAAGGGGCACATGTCAGCAAGTCTGGAAAGACTTGGGCAAGGAAACTGAAAGTAAGGCTACTAGCAACCTAACAGTTTAGTATGCATGACATGGCAGTTATAACATGAGTGCACCATTTAAAACAAGGCAAGACAATTTGTACATGAGAGCAACCATCGGGACAAGACAAGACAAGAGTAGCCACGCTACTAACATTCTCAATCAATTCACATTGTTGAAGGTGTTTACGCCCTTCGCTGAATGGCAAGCATTTCAGACCGATCGGCACTAAACACAATTCACATTTCACGATTGTTTTGTAGATGTTTGCGCCCTTCGCTGAATGGCTAGCATGTCAGTCCGATCGGCACCAAACACTACCCCACCCCAAAGAGTTTACGCCTTACAACTGCAGTTGTTGATCAAACAGACTCCCAGTTGAATGGCCGCTTAACCCTCACCCCATCCCGCACTAAACAAGCCAGGGTCCCTGAACATGAGCCCAGCAAGTGGGCCAGGGTTGCCCCGCACGGGAGCTTGTTCCTTAGTTCACAATTCAATATCGAGCGTTGGGGTTTCCAACTACAGGGCTCGCTTCTGGAACACGAGCCAGGTAACACAAGTAGTGTAGCAAAGCTACGCAATCACGGGATCACCAAAACAACGCAATGACATGACATTTAATTTGCGTACCGTTAATGGAAAGTAAACATGACATGGTAATTGTGCAACATGCTATATGTCGGAATTAGCTTCGTTGTCAAGCTAACTCCCCAATTTGCGCCTAGGCGAGTATCATTTCGTCGCCTAGTCTCTTTTACGCCTACAATAAGCAAATGGCCTAAAACATGGCCTAAACCCTAAGTGGCAAGTTTCACTTGCCTATCACCGGGGATGACGATCACTTCGTCACACGGATGCCAATCTACGGGGAAATCGCTGTTTTGGGGACCAATCAACAAACAACATGAATTATTATTAGGGTTTCATAAAAATATAACTAAGTTATAAAAACAACGGTAGATAGATTTCTCACCGAGAGGAGGCGGAAGAAACACTCCGGGGAACCCTAGGACCAGATCTGGAAATGATTGGGGAAGTTTGGAGAAACTAGGGTTTTGGGTGATTTGGGGGTTTTGATGGATTTCAATGGAGATTTGGGGAAGAGGAGGGGTAGATGGAGTGAATGGATGGGTTGGATGATGGATTTAGGGTTTGGAATGAAGGATTGAAGCTTGGAGGAAGATGGGGGCTTAGAGGGGAAGAAACTAGGGCTTAGGGTCGTGTTGGAGAAGATGAAAACGTTTGGGTTGGGTATTTATAGGTTGAGCGGCGGCTGCCCAGAAATTAGGGTTTTAACACAGACTAGTCGGTCAAAGAACAACCACTGACCGACTAGTTTGGCAACTAGTCGGTCGGTCGACCAACACAGACCGACTAAGTGTAAACAGTAACTCAACTAAAATTAAGATGATGTGTTAGTCGGTTCAAGAAGCATCGCCGACCGACTAGTTTGCAACCTAGTCGGTCAACAACTCTTCTTAGACCGACTAACGATAAACAGTAACTCCTGAGAAAATTTAGAAAGCTAACTAGTCAGTCCAAGAAGGATTGCCGACCGACTGGATCGTCATCTAGTCGGTCGGTGGCCCTTCTTACACCGGCTAATGAGCACAGAAAAGTACCGATACGGAGCGCGAGGCACCGAGATCGATTCCTAAGACTCCTAGGCTTGATCTAACAGTTAGATATGACCGTTGTGAAGCCCGTCACAAACGACGTACTTCGAAAACGACGATCCTAAGGAAGAATCGAGAAAATACGACGAATCGATCGAAAATGAAAGTTACGGAGACGAAAACCACACAAGAGGAGAAAATCCACCAAAACATATATTATATTATAATAAATTCTGATACATGAAAAGCAGTCGTTACATCCTCCCCAACTTAAGAAAAATTCCGTCCTCGGAATTTCCAAAACTCACGAGTCCGAAAACAAAAGTGGGAAACGCTCTCGCATCTCATCCTCATTCTCCCAAGTAGACTCTCCAGGTGAGCCGTGTCGCCACATCACCCTCACAAGATTGACAACCTTGTTTCGAAGCGATTTCTGACGCCTGTCCAGAATCTGCACTGGATGCTGGTCATACGTCATATCGGGGCGAACGGTAATCTCCGAAAAATCCACCGCATGAGACGGATCGCTAATGTATCGACGAAGCTGCGACACATGGAAAACATCGTGACCTCCTTCCAAAGACGGCGGCAAGGCCAAGCGATACGCTACCTCGCCAACCCTCTCCAAAATGTCAAACGGTCCAATGTATCGCGGGCTCAACTTCCCACGCTTCCCAAAACGAATCACACCACGATTCGGGGAAATCTTCAAGAACACATGGTCACCCGGCTGAAATTCCAAAGGACGACGTTTAGCATCAGCCCAATGCTTAAAACGGTCCTGAGCAATCCTCAACCTCTCCCGAATATTCCTGACGATCTCCACGGCCTCCACAATCATCTCAGGTCCCAACAACTCCCGATCACCAACGTCTTCCCAACTCAATGGCGATCGACATTTCCTCCCAAAAAGAGCGGTGAAAGGTGCCATGCCAATACTCGCCTGGAAGCTGTTGTTGTAGGAAAACTCCACCAAATGTAGATGGTCCTCCCACGAACCCTTGAAATCCAACATGCATGCCCTCAGCATGTCTTCCAAAATCTGAATCGTCCTCTCGGACTGGCCATCCGTCTGCGGATGGTACGCCGTGCTGAAACTCAGACGCGTACCCAAACTCTTCTGCAAACTCTGCCAAAACTGAGATGTGAACCTCGTGTCTCTGTCCGACACGATACTCACAGGGACTCCATGAAGTCGCACGACTTCCTCCATATATCTCCTCGCTAGCACCTCCGTGGACTGTCCCACTCGGAACGGAATAAAATGCGCTGATTTGGTCAATCGATCTACGATCACCCAAATCGCGTCATTCTGCTTCGGACTCCGAGGTAGTCCAGTCACGAAATCCATAGTGATGTGTTGCCACTTCCACTCCGGAATCGGAAGCGGTTGTAGCAACCCGGCCGAACGCTGATGCTCCGCCTTCACTTGCTGGCAAACCAAGCACTTGGCTACACTCCGAGCCACGCTCCTCTTCATACCATGCCACCAATAATTCAAACGAAGATCCAGGTACATCTTGGTGCCACCAGGATGCACAGAATACGGCGAACTGTGTGCCTCCACCATCAGCTCCTCTCTGATATCCCCAGCAGGCACACACAACCTGGCTCCAAACCTCAGCGAGCCATCCTCATGAATCAAAAAGTCAGTCCGCAGACCGGCTTCCACCTGCTCCCGAATCCTTACCAGCTTCGGATCCTCAGCCTGGCCAGCCTTAATCCGATCCACGATCGTCGACTGTACCTGCATGTACATCAACGAAGAAGCCTCTCCAGAAAGAACAATCTCCACGCCAGACTCGCAAAAATCCTGCTGCAATCTCCACTGCGAGATCAACATCATCACCGCGGGAATTCTACTCAAAGCATCCGGAACCACATTCACCTTGCCAGGGTGATACTGCAAATCAATCTCATAATCCGCCATAAGCTCCAACCATCGACGCTGTCGCATGTTGAGCTCCTTCTGCGTGAAAATATACTTCAAGCTTTTGTGATCGGTGAAAATCTTCACTTTCTCACTCAGCAAGAAGTGCCTCCAAATTTTAAGAGCAAACACAACGGCAGCCAACTCCAAATCATGCGTCGGGTAATTCTTCTCATGAACCTTGAGCTGACGAGACGCATACGCCACAACATGCCCATGCTGATGCAACACGCAACCAAGACCCTTGCCAGAAGCATCGCAAAAGATCTCAAATCCACCGATGCGATCAGGCACGACAAGAATAGGGGCACTCGTCAACCTCTCCTTCAGAACACCAAAAGCACGCTCACAATCACCCGACCAAACAAAAGCAACATCCTTCCGTGTCAACCTGGTCATCGGCTCAGCAATACGAGAAAAGTCCTTAATGAATCGCCGATAATAACCAGCGAGACCAAGGAAACTCCGAATCTCAGATGCAGACGACGGAACAGGCCACTCTCTGATGGCCCTAATCTTCTCGGGATCCACAGAAATACCATCTCCAGTCACCACATGCCCAAGAAAAGCAACTCGATCCAGCCAAAACTCGCACTTCGAAAACTTAGCATACAAACGATGCTTCCTCAAAATTTCCAACACCGTCCTCAAGTGCGATGCATGCTCTTCCTCCGACTTCGAATATATCAGAATGTCGTCAATAAAGATAACGACAAACTTATCCAAAAGGTCGTAGAAAATCAGGTTCATCAGATTCATGAAAACTGCGGGCGCGTTAGTTACACCGAAAGGCATAACCACAAACTCATAGTGTCCATACTTCGTCCTGAACGCTGTCTTCGGAACATCATCCCTCTTCACCTTCAACTGATGGTAACCACTCCTCAAATCCAACTTAGAAAACACCCTCGAACCTCCAAGCTGATCAAAAATATCATCGATGCGAGGCAACGGGTATTTATTCTTAATGGTCACCGCATTCAATCCCCGATAGTCCACGCACATGCGACGCGAACCATCCTTCTTCTTAACCAGCAACACCGGTGCTCCCCACGGAGACACACTAGGATTAATATAATCCTTCAGCAACAGCTCATCCAACTGCTTCCGCAACTCTTCCAATTCTGCAGGTGCCATACGATACGGCGCCTTCGAAATCGGCTGCGCACCTGGAACAAGATCGATAGAAAATTCCAGAGCTCGATCAGGCGGCAAGCCAGACATCTCCTCGGGGAAGACGTCGCCAAAATCACGCACCACAGCTGGCCACTCCAGCTCCAACTGCATAGCCACAGCCTCTACCGGCCTGGCCCGAAATCTGACAGGAACAAGCGAACTGCTACCACGACTGAACTCAAACACTGGATGTCCGGGAATCTCGAACACCACCTTCTTCCTCCTGCAGTCGATCGTAGCATAGAAGGTCGCAAGCCAATCCATCCCAAAGACCGCATCGTAGTTGGTGATGTTGTGGACAATAAAATCAGCATAAAGCTCATGTCCACAAACCACCACAGAGCAAGGACTGCACCCACGATGCACCGAGACTACTCCATTCCCTGTGACGATGTTCCAACTCTGAGAGAGAGGGGACGTCGACAAGGAATGCTTCTCCACGAAGCTCTGGGCCAAAATGCACATCGATGCACCAGAGTCAAAGAGGACTCGGGCAGGGAACGTGCAAACCAAAACCACACCTAACAAACAGTCTAATCGATCAAATCTTATTCTAGCAACACCATACACAAGCATTCACATAATTTAACAATCAATTAACTAAGGAAGGAGCAATCTAGATCGAAGGTTACCTGCAATGACCTCATCCATGGCCAAAACCTCCTCCTCGGTCATCAGAAATGCCTGCCTCCTCGGCGGAACAGCCTGCCGAAAAGCCTGTCCCTGTGGAACAAGCGCCGCTCCCCGCCCAGCAGGAACAGGCGCTCGCTGCTGCAACGGCTGAGCTGCAACAGGAGCCCTCCGCAGCGGACCCGCATGCCGACAATCCCTCGCGACATGGGAGGCATCACCGCAAACCAGACACTGGCCCAAAAGCTTCCGGCACTGATCCTTGATATGGCCAGGCTTGCCACAGAAATGGCAAGACTTCAGAATAGGCCCTCCCGGCCTCTTAAACTGAGCGGACGGATTAGGCCTGAATCCAGGTCTAACCACAGCTCTCGCCTGCTCCACAGGCCTCCTCACAGCACCAACAACAGACCCCTTCCTCTGGTTCACAAGCAGCTCCTGCCTCTTGGCAGCGACCAAAACCTTCTGATAAGATTCCCGGTCAGAAGAGGTCACAAAGCTCTGGAGCTCCGAAGCGAGCCCCTGCAGAAACCTCTGAGCTCTCTCCTCAGCGTCCTGCACCATCTTTGGTGCAAACCGACTCAGCCTCATGAACTCTTGGTGATACATGTCCACCGACGAGTTCCCTTGCTTCAAATCGATAAAACGCTGCAGCATCTCCTCCTTGGCAGCCTTCGGGAAGAACTCACCCTCAAATCTGGCTTTGAAGGTAGCCCAAGCTATCGGCTCCACCAACAACTTCTCTTCAGCATCCCACCAATTCCTGGCGTTATCCTTGAGCTGCCTCTTCGCCAAATCAACCCATCCAGCCGGGGTGATCTTGGCCATCTTCAGATTGTCCTCGACGTTCCGAATCCACTCATCGGCAGCCAGAGGACCCTCAGAACCATCAAAATATGCGGGACCCAGCTCCCGAAATTGCTTCGCTCCTGGCTCAGAGCGAGGGGCATCCGGAAGAGCCCGGGCAGCTCGACCAAGTGGAGCATTCTGGACTTGCAAAAGCACGCCCTGCTGCACTTGCATCATCTGGATCATCATCCGCATCATCTCACCGCTGGTGGGTTCCCGCTCAGGCTCCTCATCATGAGGGAGCGCACCACTGCCCCCACCACGGGTGAAACGCCTTCCTGCCATCTAATGACACGGAGAACAAATCAGATTAGACTCATAGCCTATGACATCGGACGTCGAACTTAGTTTATTGGACATTCTAATATTATTATCGCTATTCCAAAAATCGCAGTTACAGAAGGACCTGCATGGGCCACCACTAAAACCTGTCACGACCCGCTTCCCTAAAATGGATGCGAGTACGTGAAAAGGTCCGCACGAGAGTGGAGCTGTGAAGCCCCAAACCCGATAAGCGTCCACAATACATAAACAGGTCCCTGTAACCACAACAGAATAACAATAATAACACAAGGCGAGGCTGAAATAAAATTCCACATCTCACAAATTGTCCAACATCAACAAAGAATCCAACATCCAGAAAAGCCACCAGGCTAAAAGAAAAGAGTCTAAAGGCCCAGAACAAGGCCAACCAAAAGCAACGACAACAACAAGGTATAGGTGCTACGCACCGATAACAAACAACTGTCTAACAAAAGTAAAACACACGGAGACACTAGGACTGGTCCCCAGTGTCCACGTACTCCCCGCCAAACACAAGCTCGGGCTCGGCGTCAGCAAACACCTCGTCCTCAACAAGGTACTCGGGCTCAGGATCTAACATGTGTCACCCAAAAGAGTAAAGGGGCACATGTCAGCAAGTCTGGAAAGACTTGGGCAAGGAAACTGAAAGTAAGGCTACTAGCAACCTAACAGTTTAGTATGCATGACATGGCAGTTATAACATGAGTGCACCATTTAAAACAAGGCAAGACAATTTGTACATGAGAGCAACCATCGGGACAAGACAAGACAAGAGTAGCCACGCTACTAACATTCTCAATCAATTCACATTGTTGAAGGTGTTTACGCCCTTCGCTGAATGGCAAGCATTTCAGACCGATCGGCACTAAACACAATTCACATTTCACGATTGTTTTGTAGATGTTTGCGCCCTTCGCTGAATGGCTAGCATGTCAGTCCGATCGGCACCAAACACTACCCCACCCCAAAGAGTTTACGCCTTACAACTGCAGTTGTTGATCAAACAGACTCCCAGTTGAATGGCCGCTTAACCCTCACCCCATCCCGCACTAAACAAGCCAGGGTCCCTGAACATGAGCCCAGCAAGTGGGCCAGGGTTGCCCCGCACGGGAGCTTGTTCCTTAGTTCACAATTCAATATCGAGCGTTGGGGTTTCCAACTACAGGGCTCGCTTCTGGAACACGAGCCAGGTAACACAAGTAGTGTAGCAAAGCTACGCAATCACGGGATCACCAAAACAACGCAATGACATGACATTTAATTTGCGTACCGTTAATGGAAAGTAAACATGACATGGTAATTGTGCAACATGCTATATGTCGGAATTAGCTTCGTTGTCAAGCTAACTCCCCAATTTGCGCCTAGGCGAGTATCATTTCGTCGCCTAGTCTCTTTTACGCCTACAATAAGCAAATGGCCTAAAACATGGCCTAAACCCTAAGTGGCAAGTTTCACTTGCCTATCACCGGGGATGACGATCACTTCGTCACACGGATGCCAATCTACGGGGAAATCGCTGTTTTGGGGACCAATCAACAAACAACATGAATTATTATTAGGGTTTCATAAAAATATAACTAAGTTATAAAAACAACGGTAGATAGATTTCTCACCGAGAGGAGGCGGAAGAAACACTCCGGGGAACCCTAGGACCAGATCTGGAAATGATTGGGGAAGTTTGGAGAAACTAGGGTTTTGGGTGATTTGGGGGTTTTGATGGATTTCAATGGAGATTTGGGGAAGAGGAGGGGTAGATGGAGTGAATGGATGGGTTGGATGATGGATTTAGGGTTTGGAATGAAGGATTGAAGCTTGGAGGAAGATGGGGGCTTAGAGGGGAAGAAACTAGGGCTTAGGGTCGTGTTGGAGAAGATGAAAACGTTTGGGTTGGGTATTTATAGGTTGAGCGGCGGCTGCCCAGAAATTAGGGTTTTAACACAGACTAGTCGGTCAAAGAACAACCACTGACCGACTAGTTTGGCAACTAGTCGGTCGGTCGACCAACACAGACCGACTAAGTGTAAACAGTAACTCAACTAAAATTAAGATGATGTGTTAGTCGGTTCAAGAAGCATCGCCGACCGACTAGTTTGCAACCTAGTCGGTCAACAACTCTTCTTAGACCGACTAACGATAAACAGTAACTCCTGAGAAAATTTAGAAAGCTAACTAGTCAGTCCAAGAAGGATTGCCGACCGACTGGATCGTCATCTAGTCGGTCGGTGGCCCTTCTTACACCGGCTAATGAGCACAGAAAAGTACCGATACGGAGCGCGAGGCCCCGAGATCGATTCCTAAGACTCCTAGGCTTGATCTAACAGTTAGATATGACCGTTGTGAAGCCCGTCACAAACGACGTACTTCGAAAACGACGATCCTAAGGAAGAATCGAGAAAATACGACGAATCGATCGAAAATGAAAGTTACGGAGACGAAAACCACACAAGAGGAGAAAATCCACCAAAACATATATTATATTATAATAAATTCTGATACATGAAAAGCAGTCGTTACAGTACGAGCACATTCCACTAGCGTCCTATTCTTCCTCTCAACAACACCATTTTGAGGGGGTGCACGAGGGAAAGAAAAGGTGTGAGTAATACCAACTTCATCACAAAAATTTGAGAAAGACTCATTCTCAAATTCCCCTCCATGATCACTACGAATAGTGACAATGGTGGTTCCAATGAGATTTTGTACTTTCTTAACAAATATTGTGAAGTTTTCAAAAGCATCATTTTTATTACTTAATGAAAATAACCAAGTAAATCTAGAAAAGTCATCAACGATGACAAGTCCATATTGAGCATTCCCTAATGAAGCAACTCTAGTTGGCCCAAAAAGATCTAGAAGTAAAAGCTCTAGAGGCCGCTTAGATGAAATGCTTTTCTTAGGTTTGAATGACGATTTTGGAAGCTTGTCTCGTTGACACGGGTCACAAAAGCTTTTCTTTTGAAAGACAAGCTTAGGAAATCCTTTAATAGAATTTAACTTGGGAAGTTTGAAAAGTGTTCCAAAGTTCACATGACCAAAACGTCGATGCCATAAGTGTTGTTCACTTGTGTTGGCAATAAGACATTATTCATGTGATTTTGGAAGATCTAATATATAAATATCCTTATGGCGTGTGCCAGAGAATAACACATTATTAGTATCTTTACTCAAAATATGACACATTCCTTTCGCAAAGCTAACTTTGTAACCTTTGTCACAAAGTTGGCTTATTGAAATAAGATTGTGATTTAATCCTTTAACAAGGTAAACATCACTTATAAGAGGTTTAGATGGGTTACCAGCTTTACCAACACCAATGATGGTTCCACTCTCGTTGCCTCCAAAGATTACTCGGTTCCCATTTGCAATGGGCACCACTCCGGAGAGCAATTGAGCTTCACTCGTCATGTGTTTTGAACACCCGATATCGAGTATCCACCCATCCTTGGAGCTAAATTTGGATTTATTGCTCCGTTTCTTTTTCTGGAGTACCTAAAGATAGAAATATCATTCCATGGTACCCAAGGTCATTGGGTCCTAAAAGATTAGACCTTTGGAAGCCAAGTCCAATTGGAATTTGACTTTCCAACATAATCATCATTGTGCACTACATTCATGAAATAAGAATTCATGTAAGCTTGTTTTTCATGCATGTTAGTGTTCTTCGGGCCCCAAATAGTGAATATTTTGGGAGCCCTATTCCAATTGGGAGCATGCATACGTTGTTGATGTCTACGTGATGCATGTGGCCTATGAGGAGGTGGCCTAGCAAATGGCACATGATTAAATGCATGTCGTGGATAAGCATATGGCACATGATGAAATGGTGGTGACATGTGATATGATGCATGATGGTAATCATTCATATGATAGTGATGTGGATGAACATATGCATGTGGAGGAACACGTGCGTGAGGGTGTCTCACTTGGTGTGCACGTGCTCGTGGACGTGGAGCATAAAAATCATCATAATTGTGAACCGGTGGAGTAGGATGTGTGTTCCTACGTGGCATAGTATTGGTGTACATAAATGCATGACCCTTCTTTGGAGGTCCACCCAACGTGGGTTTCTTTCCAAACGAGGGTGTGTACGAAGTGGAAGCACCATTGGTAGATGAACTACCAATGGGGTGTTTGCTCTCACTCGTTGAGGCATCGGAAGTTGGCCTAACAAAGGTAATGGACGATTTGGATGAATTTCCCATCTTATACCCCAAGCCAATGTGATGATTGGCCAGAATTAAGTCATTTAGGATATTATCCAAATGGTCCTTACCTTTATTGAATTTATTAATTCGGCCTAATGTGCACTCATACTTCTCGGTGAGAGAATGCATAGAAGCATCCAACGTGGACACTTGCGATGTGAGTACATAAACACGAGACTTGAGATTCTCATTCTCAATACTCAAAGTTGAGTTTTGAG
Source organism: Scilla litardierei (assembly GCA_030789695.1). Taxonomy (NCBI): domain Eukaryota; kingdom Viridiplantae; phylum Streptophyta; class Magnoliopsida; order Asparagales; family Asparagaceae; genus Scilla; species Scilla litardierei. The sequence continues at coordinate 378,325,807 of CM061142.1, forward strand.
AAATCAAATCCGACATCTCGCGTTCATCCGAATTCTCAATATGAACATGCTCAAGTTGAGATTTGAGATTTACAATCTCATTTCTCAAACCTTCAACAACGGTGTCATTGTTGATGGTGATAGGCTTAGGTGAGGTTTGGAGACTAGTTAACTCATCTTTAGTCTTAGTATATCTATTTACTAGTTTAGAATTCTTAGACCAAATTTGCTCGTTAGCTAATCTAAGGTCATCCATTGTTACCTCATCGCCTTTATCCTCGCTTTCATCGGAGGAAGACTCTTGATCATGTTCCTCTCTGGCCATGAAGCACATGTGTGCTCGCTCCACTTGTTCATCATCCGACTCTCCACTTGAGGAGTCCTCGTCGGAGTCGGTGAAGATGCCGACAAGCCCTTTCTTGTACCCTTTCTTATACTTCTTTGACTTGTCGAACTTGTGCGCCTTCCATTTCACCTTATGTTTGTTTTGAGGACAATCCTCTTTCAAGTGTCCTGGCTTGTTGCATTTAAAACACAAAGGAGCGGAGGCGTTAGTAGAACTAAATTTCGATTTGTTCTTGAAATTACCTTTTCGGAAGAATTGGTTGAACTTCTTTGCCATAAGAGCAATGGATTCCAAGTCCAACTCGTCTTCCGATTCTTCATCATCGGTAGATGTAGATGGAGCGGCCTTGAACGCAATCGCTTTTTTCTTTGGCTCGTATTGCTTCAAATACGACTTCATCTTGTCCTGCATCTTTATTTTACTGTCCTTGCGTACCTTATAAGACATCAAGGTACCCATTAGTTGAATGACAACATATTTATTCATATCGTTACCTTCCTCGATGGCGAAGGTACGCTTTTCCCAACAAGAAGGAAGTCTGTCAATAATCTTTGAGACTTTCTCCTTTTGGCTGTAAGTCTTTCCAAGAGCCTCCAACTCGTTGGTAATGTCAACGAAGCGAGCATAGTACTCCTTCATCTTCTCACCCTGTTGCATGTGAAATAATTCGTAATCTTTATTTACAACAGTGAGTTTGGAGTCTCTTATCATACTCGTTCCTTCATGCAAGATGAGGAGTGAGTTCCAGATTTGATATGCACTCTTACATGTGCATATCTTGTTGAAGTCTTCAGGCTCCAATGCACATTGCAAAGCATTCATTGCCTTGGCATTGCTTACCTCCGCGGCGACCTCCGCGGTAGTCTGGTTCGGTGGGCTCGACATACTCCGTCAACGTAGCTCTCCATAGTGAAGTGCTCTAGAGGAACGTTTCCATCCGGCATTTCCAGTACCCATAATTGGTACCGTTGAAGAAGGGAGGCCTAGTTGAGGAGTGTCCTTCCATCACCGAAGATGATCCTTCACGGTTCCTGAAGGTGCTGTAGTCTGAAGGTGGTCGAACGTTCTTGTTGTCGTTGGTAGACATAGCTATGAACTTGGCTCTGATACCAAATGTAATGCCATGATAGCTCCTGCACAAGTACTAAGGGGGGTGAATAGTACTTTGAAATAATCAAAAGTATAATTCCTAATTATTGTGCAAACTCAACCAACAATGCGGAATAAAAATATTGACAACAAAGAAAGACAATTGCAAACAAAGCGATATAACGGGTTCGGATCCACCCAAGTCTCCCCAACTTGTTCCCGGTTATCCTACGTCCCAAACACCCGGATCCCCTCTGGCTACTTGAGTTAGAAACCACTAACCCAAGTTTTGCACTATGAAATTCTTGTAGAAAACCTCTACAAGATCAAATCATACACAAAAGAAAATGTGACTCCCACAAACCGGGATCACACACTTCTCTCACAACCGAGAGAAAAACTGAAATAGCAATGTAAATGAAACAATGAAATGCTTACCGATAAGATCATATGCCTTGAGTAAAACTTACGATTTTAGGACAAGGAGTATTTTGAGGAAGAAGAGGTCACCAAACCCTAGCTCCACCAAGATGAACAGTAAGAGGTGGCTAGGGAGAAGTTGGAGACTTGGATTCAAGCTCCTAGCTTGAGTAGCTCACAATCAATGAGAATCTCTCTTGAGGAATAAGAGTGAGGGAGATATTCTTGTGAAGCGAGGGAGCTTGGAAATAGGAATTAAATGCTCTCTCTTTAATTCTCAAAGTTTCAATAATATCATCCTTGAATGCAATGAAGAAGCATCACAAGATTATATAGGATAGAGAGGAGAGAGAGGGAAAATTCGTGCAATTAATGCTCCAACGGATCTATTTCTGAAGCAGTCTAATCGGTCTAAGAAGGTTCACTGACCGATTAGTTTCTCAACTAGTCGGTCGGTGATTCTTCTTGGACCGACTAAGAGGTTGATAGACAATAAATAAAGTTCAGGAAGTATAGAACTAGTCGGTCTAAGAAGACTTGCCAACCGACTAGTTTGACAACTAGTCGGTCGGGAGTGTTCTTTGACCGACTAAGCAGTTGAAAAACAATAAGCTAAACACAAGAGAACTAGTCGGTATAAGAACAAATTCCAACTGACTAGTTTCACAACTAGTCGGTCGATGGTTGTTCTTGGACCGACTAAGAGTAAACAGTAGCTCAGGCTGAAAAGTGAAGATATAACTAGTCGGTCTAAGAAGGATTCCAAACCGACTAGTTTGACAACTAGTCAGTCGGTGAACCTTCTTGGACCGACTAATTGGTCAACAGTGAAGATGCTGAATTGAGCAAGGCAATCTAGTCGGTTCAAGAAGAATTCTTAACCGACTAGATGACAATCTAGTCGGTTGGTTCTTCTTCTTGAACCAACTAACATGCACTAGAAGCCGCGAAATGAAGCGTGAAGCTTCGGGAAAGTTTCTATGGGCTTCTAAGATAATCCTAGCTCTTAGATATGAGCGTTAAGAAGATTTTAATTTAAGACCTACTCAAGGCTTAACATTCTACGAAAAGAAGCTAGAAGACTATAAATAAAACTTGACGAACCGTCTTCAAAGCTTCAATCCGAAACTCTTGACTTCAATAATGCTCCTAGAGCTTCAACGAAGCTTTAGGTACACGATCACGCGCTTTGAGAACTCTTGAGACGTCGCTTTTGATGTTCATAGAATTTTGGTGACGATCTCCATAACTTCGCTCACAAAGAGTTAGTTCACGATATTTATGTTTGTTCATCATCAAAACCAAATCCGGGGAATCAATACTCAACAGATTCTAACATTGTGATATCAATATGACATTGGACCTCACTGAGTCTAGATTGAAGTATATTAACTTCCAAAACAACATGTTGGCTGGTAAACAGCAGATTCATACGCCAAATGCTACATATTAATTGGCGTATAATTTGTACAAATGTGAAAAGAACATTTTGCAAATACAAGATAATGCTATAAATTTCTACAAGATGAAGCTAAGAACACACATGATGCAATTGATATGAATTCTAAGGGTATGGTGTATGTAAAAACAAGTAATATCTTGTTGTCGATGTCCTTTAATAATCAAAATTTTATGATATTTATCGATTCCGGCATGTAGTCACCGTAAATCTGCACCCACAAACACCCCAAGATTTTCTGATCCGGCCTGAAGACCTCGGATCCGGCCTGATCTGGTCAACTCTTGCATGAAACCACCGCAAAACACGCAGTCGCCGGCCTGAATTCGTTGTCCTCTACCTGAACGGCCATGTATCTGGTCATTTACGACAACCAATGACATGAAGCCGTTATGAAAAGACCGCCCCTGGCTTTAAACTTAAAATATCTCATATAAAATTAAAATATCTCATGTATCTGGTCAGTTTTAAAATATCTCATAAAATTAAAACATCATTTTAAAAAACTTTCATTCTTAAAAAATTTATCATATAAAATTTTTTAGGCACTTTAAACTTATCGCATAAATTTTAAAAGATTTAAAATTGGTTTTAAAAATTATCACATAAATTTTAAAACGTCATATAAAAAATTTCCATGTTCAAAATTTATCAAATAGAATTTTCGAACATCTAAAATATTTTTGAAAATTATCTCATAACTTTAAAAATATTTTTAAAAAGTATTTAAAAGCAATTCAGGTTTAATAAAATCACAGGCTAGATCGAAACACAAACCTGGCTCTGATACCACTGAAGGGTATCACTCTGATATCATTGCGACGCTGTTAAGGCCCATCATCCATGGCACCCTAGACCCGTCTCAAGATACCTCAGAAACTTGTTTTACGGCATGCCTCTCGACAATGCCCAACCCATTATAAGATCGCCATCTTATCGGGACTTGGTACGGTAAGAGCGATTACTTCGGGTCGGCTCATAACCCGAGAACCCGTACTCAATCTCAACAAGCTTTGATGCCACTGAAGGGTTTTCTGGGACGCTTAGGGCACAAAAACTCTATTCTCGTCCTAAGTCAGACGGAAATAGACAGAAAAATAATTACAGCGGAAGAATAAAACAGTTAATCTAATTAACATTTAACCCTAAGGTCCAAGACCCTAATCCAAGATCTATGTCGACTTAGGATGGGTCTGACCATCCCAAGAAGGATCTAGCCTACTGTGATTAAATTAAACTAATGCTAATAAACACATACCCGGAATCTCAACCCTGGAGCAGGCGAGATGTTCCGCACCGTCTTCCGAGCCGCTCCCGTCCCACGCCGAGCTGCTCCTCGAACCGCACCCTGAACCGCTCCTCGAACCTCTCCGCATCCCGAGGCGATCAATCCCGTGTCGCCGAGCCAACCACACGCTGAAGAAAGTTTCACACGAGTGAAACCTCCGCCTAGATTTCGGATCTGAATCCGAACTCCTTTGCGGCTTTGCTAGAGTCCTCAGGAGCAAGGCAGAAATTTATAGGGAGAGGAGAAATATTAATTTAGCTTAGATCCAAGCGCGCTCCAACATTTACGAGAGCCGCTCAGATCTAGAGCTTGGGACGAGTTTAGAGAAAGGGGACAGACCCCTATTTATATAGGCGGCTGACCCCTTCCCTCTACTCAATTTCCGATGTGGGACTAAAGTGTAGGGAAATATGCCCTCAGATCATTTGTATTTGATGCAAATAATAATTTAAGCCTAGATAGGGACTAATTTGCATATGATGCTAAAGAGTTTAAATGTGTCTTAAATTGTTTAAGACTATATTTAATTAAATAAATGTGTTGAAAAGGTAACCTGGATGACGGGATCGTCCCGCTCTAAACGCAGGTTCAAACCGCGTCAAAAACGGAGTCCAAATGCACAAGTTATAGCCAAAACAAGTCAGCCCAAACTGTTGGGCTGAAACCAGCGAAAATGGAGGCCCACCAAGCCCGAATTTTCTGGTTAGGGTTTTTTGAAACCTGGGATTTTCTTGACGGCTACGTTTCTAAGAGAAGCATGACTTTTGGCTAACTTTGGACAATTGTTTGAAGGGTCAAACGGACGCGGATTGACGAGCCGTTTTTTCCTACACGTTCACCGTTGAACCCTCTTCGATTTGGTAGGTTGTACCAACATTGAACCTCAACGGTGAGGGTGTTAAAATTCGAGGAAGTTTGCCCTTTGTGAAAGGCAAACTAACTTGATTTAATTAATCCCAAATTAATAGTCCCACCTCGGTTGTGGAGAAAAGGGGAGAGTCAGCCGCCTCTATAAATAGAGGCCATCCCCCTTCCTCATAACTCGTCCCAAGCTCTAGATCTGAGCGGCTCTCGTAAATGTTGGAGCACGCTCGGATCTAAGCTTAAATTAATATTTCTCCTCTCCCTATAAATTTCTGCCTTGCTCCTGAGGGCTCTAGCAAAGCCGCAAAGGAGTTCGGATTCGGATCCGAAATCTAGGCGGAGGTTTCACTTGCGTGAAACTTTCTTCGGCGCGTGGTTGGCTCGGCGGCACGAGGATTGCTCGCCTCGGGATACAGAGCGGTTCGAGGAGCGGTTCGAGGAGCGGTTCAGAGAGCGGTTCAAGGAGCGGCTCGGTGTGGGACGGGAGCGGCTCGGAAGACGGTGCAGAACATCTCGCCTGCTCCAGGGCTGAGATTCTGGGTATGTGTTTAATTAAGCATCAGTTTAATTTAATCGCACTAGGCTAGATCCTTCTTGGGATGGTCAGACCCATCCCAAGTCGGCATAGATCTTGGATTAGGGTCTTGGACCTTAGGGTTAAAAGTTAATTAGATTAACATGTAAATTTTTCCGCTGCTTTTCTGTCTATGTTCCGTCCGACTTAGGACGGGCATAGAGTTTTTGTGCCCTAAGGGTCCCGGAAATCCCTTCAGTGGTATCAGAGCCAGGTCTGTGACACGATCTAGCCTGCGATTTCTTTAAACTTTAAAATGCTTTTAAATACTTTTAGAAAATGTTTTTTAAAGTTATGAGATAATTTTCAAAAATGTTTTAGATGTTCAAATATTCTATTTGATAATTTTTGAACATGGAAATTTTTAAATGACGTTTTAAAATTTATGTGATAAATTTTTAAAACTAATTTTAAATCTTTTAAAATTTATGCGATAAGTTTAAAGTGCCTAAATTTTATATGATAAATATTTAAGCATGAAAGTTTTTTAAAATGATGTTTTAATTTTATGAGATATTTTAAAACTGATTTTAAAGGTTAAAATTTTTATGTGATAAATTTTTTAAAGTAGCATGCAAATATGTGATTTTAAAAACCAAGTTTTTATGAGATAAAAATAAAATAATTTTAAAATCATATTTTAAATTTAAATGTTAAATTTATGTATGCATGATAAAATTGTTTATGCGATAAACTTAGTCAATTTAATTGTTAAATAGTTGTGCACTATCTTTATGCAATAAATTGGTGTAGCTTTATTTTAATGGCTAGTTCTTCTTGTTCCTTATTTGATAACACAAGACAACCTTTTAGGTTAGCCATTAAAAATGATTAAAATTTATTACTTGAATTTTAATCACATGCTATGTTTTAATAAAATATTAACAACCCTTCAAGACCTAATTCCTGATTAGGGTAGTCCTTTTAATGAAAATTTTAATTCTAATTGTTATTATTAATTCTCATTAAAGGACTTCGCTTTTGGCGTTGTTAATAAAGTTTATTAAAATCCTAATAACGATTAGGATAGCACGTGAACCTTATAGTTGATAAGGACTTAATAAAAGTTATTAAACAAATCCTAAAATTTTGAATTTAAGGATTCAACTAGTTGATAAGATTAATTAGTTGTTAATAAAAGCAGTTTAGTCTATGGCACGCATATAAAAATGACAAGCTTCATTCAATGGACCATGATCCAGTCAATGTGCTTGGCTAAGTTTGCTGGGTCAACCCTTGCTAGTCCAAGGGACAGTGATCCTGGCTTAGTCAATTCCCTGGCTGTGTTCCGCTGGACCGCAATGTCGCGAATCATGATTGTATGACACCCTGGACTATATCTAGTCAATACGTTATAAATCTTATTAAAGATTAATCTGTATCCCTCCTTGATTTTGGAGCTTGGTAACTCAAAGAAGACAATTATAGTTGTTGAGTCTCCTCAAGCTATGACATGTTTATCTTTAAGGAACAAACTCCAACATACATGTGATGTAGTCTAGACTTGACCCAAATCGATACGTCGGGTCTCCTCGAGCATCGATCTAAGTCAAATCTGGACACGAAATCAAGGGTTTGACTAGACCCGTCATTATGATTTGTTGAGTCTCCTCAAGATCATAAGTGACTGTGGGTAAAAAAACGATAGGGAGTCACATGTGATGTGATTGACTAAGAGTTAGTCTACCAATCATGGAACCAATCAACTTGTTGAGTCTCCTCAAGGTTGTGAGGTTCAGGATGATTGGATCCCTCTTTCACTAAATTTTAAATATTTTAATTCGATTAAATCGTTCGTTATTAAGCTTTGAAACGATCGTAAAAATAGTGGGAGGATATAGATAGATGAATGCCAATCTACCTATATTTAATTTTGAACATATGCCAAAACTAGGGCAAGACTATGTTTACCAAAGGAATCAATATATAATATTTTAATGGAATAAGTTAACTAGTCAAATAGGTTGATTAATTGAATATCAAGCTAAATTCTAATTGATAGAATCAAAACTATATTCTCGTTGACATTAAAATGGCCTTCTAAAGAACAGACTTAAGAAATATGATTTCATTAAGTTCTGGGTCCAACAAATAAATTCACGCTGCATGTCACTCGTCTCTATATGAGGCAGCTTGAGCATATAGGATATTCGAAATATGTTTCTCCCTACAACTTGTCGAGCTACCCTCAAGGTTGTATGGACAAACAATTCTTATCCGCAAAGTTTGAGAATTCGATCAAACCGTTTGAGTCGAATACGAGTGCATGAGCGGTGCAAGACTATGTATCCCAACCGGATCTTGAGACAAGCAACTTCTTGAGCTACACTCAAGATTGCAACTCTCAGGCTTTTGGATACATGAGATGCTTGCATAGCTATTTATTTATGTTGGGCTATTTATATCTAAATGTGATTTAGAAAAGGTAGAAGGCACTCCGGAAAGTCAGTCGAGTTAGTTAGTTTAATTTATCATTAGTAAAGGCATAAGTAGGAAGGAACGGAAATGTGACATATTTGATGTCACGATTTCATAATTATTGTTATACAAAAGGTTAACACATTTTGACGAATGTCGTCACATTGCTTCTGAAACAATGAGTGACATGTATAACGAAAAAATATATATATATATATTAAATGTTAATATATAAATACACAAGATAGTAGCAAACTTATATGGCTAAATAGACTAGGCCGTATCGAGAGACTAAGCTTCACAAGTCACATAAAGAGGGGTCTGACCTCTCGTATTATGAAGTCTGTGGACACTTGTGAGTCTTATCCTCTTAGATATAATGGCCGAAACCCATCTGTGAGACAGTGGGAGAATGAGTTGTCGAACTCAGTCAGGTACATACTGATGTACCCGAGTCTAGATTAACCAAATTAAGTTATTCGTATATTTTATTAAGACATGCGTTCTTGATGAAACACAAGTCTGATAAAATAAAGAACGACATGACTAAAGTATTTAAACTGATTCGATTAGATCGAATGGTTAAATACTTAACTACATTAAATCTTGTGAAATTAAAAGAAAATGTGAGTTTCTCTCAGGTCAAGTCTGTTAACACATTCGTGTGTTAAAAGGTATGAATCACACTTAGTTAGACTTGGTGTGATCCATTGTAAGTGACTCTGAGTTAAGTCCTCCTTCTGGGTTAAGTCCCAGATAGTAATGCCTAGGTTTTGATAATGTTCTGTGAGGACATTATCAATAAGATATTCATAAAATCAATCACTAAGAAGTTGTATAATTACTCGAATCTCGTGAGACGAAGAGTCGAGTTAGACATCATAATTGATGATGACTTAACCAACTTCTAGGATGAAAATTCGGAGTAGTAACTCCGATTTAAAATTTGATGCAATCAGAATAGGTCCGTGTGCGTAAATAAATTTTGGAATTTAGTTTACGTGCACAAGGAAAATGTTTCCTCACTTTCTGCAAGTAAATCTTTAAGTTGAAAGATTGGTGCAGAAAGGAATATAGTGAAGTGCAATCATATTGGTCGAGAACGGTTTTTCCATACTAATTCCTATAAAATGGATTATAATGAAACCGTTTTCCACCAGCAGATGTGTACAGAACTACTCGGACCAAACTCAATGTAAACGCTTAAGTTGACCATGAAAATTGGAGCATTCACTTACAAGTTCGTTTTTCTAAATATGATTTAGACGGACCAACTTATATGAATTAACCAGAAAGTTTTCAAGGTCAGTGGGAGCGTATAAATTACATGCGAGGCATCAAAGGGATGGAACATATATTTTGACAAAGTGATCAAAAGAGTTTGATACTTTATCTGAAATAAATATGAGCCATTTGAAATGACCAGTAACTAATTTAAATGATTATCGTAAGGTACGATGAACTGGATAAGATCCAAGTAAATAAAAATATTATGGATTCCGAACGACCAAGTGAATTATTTGAATGAGATTCAAATGGTTGGTCTAACATGAACATAGAAACCCCTTAAGTCTATAGTGTAGACGGTTTTAGCAGATCCACTCACGAAGGCTCTATCACATGAAGTCGGGAAAACTTATGTGTAAAAGTGGTATAAGATACCGAGATAAATGGGCCGGAGTGCAAGTGGGAGATGTTGAGAGATGATACCCTCGAGGCTATCCATCTTCATATGTGAATAGCACAAACATCTTGTTCGAAATAACAGTAAGCTGTTTGGTAATAATTTATCTAAAGTTATGTTATAATGTAGTTAACATTAGATATTAACTTAGGTAAAGTCCTGAGACTTTATGCAAGGTCAAACATGTATCGAGATGAGTATCTCGATCATGGAGAAATGTTTGACCGTCTGTAGCATAAGTCTAAAAGGGTTCGTGGTCGTAGATGTTTCGAGATAAGGATATCGAAACATCGGATAGACCATTGTGTCTTAGTCTTCACCGTTTAGCGGTGGCGATGATCTCATGATCGCTTGACTTGGCGAAGTCGTAGATGAGACACAGGTGCTCATTAGAGAATGAGTTCACTGAACGATCCACAAGAGTTATCATTTGGTTATATTGACCAATCTGTTAATGATGACTCTGAGTGATGATAGGCTAGTTGGTCTTTTGACTTGAGGTCATTTTGACGAACCTGTGCGTGAACGGTGCCACTTAGATCAAATGACCTAGCTTCGAGGCAAGGCCTGTCGAAAGGTCTTTGATTGGGTGACACTTGAAGCGTATGAGGAGAGCAATGACCAAGAGAGGATTCGTCTCTCCAGGTCAATGGGAGTTAGTGTCGTAGGGTTAGTTCGATCTTTAGTAAAACCTCTGGCCAGAGTATGTTGGAAGAAGTCCAACATTTTTGACTAAAAGATCGATAGAAACTAACCGGAGTCAAGTTATTGGGGTTGACAGTTTGACCGTACCCTAGACTTGATCTACACGACATAGTTTAGACGAAAAGACTATAACTGCGGAATTCATCACGGAAACAGTCAGGGTGGTCCCGACAATACTCATGTCAATGAGCCAACCACATAATGATGATTCCTGAAGCAGGGACGGTAACCACTGCTCGTGGTCACTGCTGTCTAGGGCTTCAAGCCTAAACTGTTGTAAGGGTCAGGCTGTAGGGTCTCACACAGAGTGCGATCTTCGTCTAGTAATAGGTAGAAATCAGTTAGGGAGAATAATTTGCACTTGATGCAAGGGATAAAATATTGCAAAAAATGTTTGCAATAGTCTCCAGCATTCGGGATAAATGATCCTGAGTGCAAGTGGGATATGTAGGGAAATATGCCCTCAGATCATTTGTATTTGATGCAAATAATAATTTAAGCCTAGATAGGGACTAATTTGCATATGATGCAAAAGAGATTAAATGTTTCTTAAATTGTTTAAGACTATATTTAATTAAATAAACATGTTGAAAGGTTACCTAGATGACGGGATCGTCCCGCTCTAAACGCAGGTTCAAACCGCGTCAAAAACGGAGTCCAAATGCACAAGTTATAGCCAAAACAAGTCAGCCCAAACTGTTGGGTTGAAACCAGCGAAAATGGAGGCCCACCAAGCCCGAATTTTCTGGTTAGGGTTTTTTGAAACCTGGGATTTTCTTGACGGCTACGTTTCTAAGAGAAGCATGACTTTTGGCTAACTTTGGATAATTGTTTGAAGGGTCAAACGGACTCGGATTGACGAGCCGTTTTTTCATACACGTTCACCGTTGAACCCGCATCGATTTGGTAGGTTGTACCAACATTGAAGCTCAACGGTGAGGGAGTTAAAATTCGAGGAAGTTTGCCCTTTGTGAAAGGCAAACTAACTTGATTTAATTAATCCCAAATTAATAGTCCCACCTCGGTTGTGGAGAAAAGGGGAGAGTCAGCCGCCTCTATAAATAGAGGCCCTCCCCCTTCCTCATAACTCGTCCCAAGCTCTAGATCTGAGCGGCTCTCGTAAATGTTGGAGCATGCTCGGATCTAAGCTTAAATTAATATTTCTCCTCTCCCTATAAATTTCTGCCTTGCTCCTGAGGGCTCTAGCAAAGCCGCAAAGGAGTTCGGATTCGGATCCGAAATCTAGGCGGAGGTTTCACTTGCGTGAAACTTTCTTCGGCGCGTGGTTGGCTCGGCGGCACGAGGATTGCTCGCCTCGGGATACAGAGCGGTTCGAGGAGCGGTTCGAGGAGCGGTTCAGAGAGCGGTTCAAGGAGCGGCTCGGCGAGGGACGGGAGCGGCTCGGAAGACGGTGCGGAACATCTCGCCTGCTCCAGGGCTGAGATTCCAGGTATGTGTTTAATTAAGCATCAGTTTAATTTAATTGCAGTAGGCTAGATCCTTCTTGGGATGGTCAGACCCATCCCAAGTCGACATAGATCTTGGATTAGGGTCTTGGAACGTAGGGTTAAAAGTTAATTAGATTAACATGTAAATTTTTCCGCTGCTTTTTTGTCTATGTTCCGTCCGACTTAGGGCGGGCATAGAGTTTTTGTGCCCTAAGGGTCCCGGAAATCCCTTCATAAAGTTGCAGTTAATTAATTCAATTTAGTTTGACTTTCACAAAGGCTAAACTTCTGTGAATTTTAACTCCCTCACCGTTGAACTTCATGATTGATACAACCTATCAATACGAAGAGGGTTCAATGGTGAACGCGTAGGAAAAAACGGCTCGTCAATTTGAGTCTGTTTGACCCTTCAAACAATTGTCCAAAGTTAGCCAAAAGTCATGCTTCTCTTAGAAACGTAGCCGTCAAGAAAATCCTAGGTTTCAAAAAACCCTAACCAGAAAATTCGGGCTTGGTGGGCCTCCATTTTCGTTGGTTTCAGCCCAACAGTTTGGGCTGACTTGTTTTGGCTATAACTTATGCATTTGGACTCCGTTTTTGACGCGGTTTGAACCTGCGTTTAGAGCGGGACGATCCCGTCATCTAGGTAACCTTTTCAACGTGTTTATTTAATAAAATATATTCTTAAAAATTTAAGACACATTTAATCTCTTTTGCATCATATGCAAATTAGTCCCTATCTAGGCTTAAATTATCATTTGCATCAAATACAAATGATCCGAGGGCATATTCCTCTACATCTCCCACTTGCACTCAGGATCATTTATCCCGAATGCAGGAGATGATTGCAAACATCTTTTGCAATATTTTATCTCTTGCATCAAATGTAAATTATTCTCCCTAACTAATTTCTACCTATTACTAGACGAAGGTCGTACTCTGTGTGAGACCCTACAGCCTGACCCTAACAACAGGTTGGGCTCGAAGCCCTATACGGCAGTGACCACGAGCATTGGTTACCGTCCCTGCTTCAGGAATCATCATTATGTGGTTGACTCATTGACATGAGTATTGTCGGGACCACCCTGACTGTTTCCGTGATGAATTCCGCAGTTGTAGTCTCTTCGTCTAAACTATGTCGTGTAAGTCAAGTCTAGGGTACGGTCAAACTACCAACCCCAATAACTTGACTCCGGTTAGTTTCTATCGATCTTTAGTCAAATAATGTTGGACTTCTTCCAACATACTCTGGCTAGAGTTTTTACTAAAGACCGAACTAACCCTACGACACTAACTCCCATTGACCGGGAGAGACGAATCCTCTCTTGGTCATTACTCTCCTCATACGCTTCAAGTGTCACCCAATCAAAGACCTTTCGACAGGCCTTGCCTCGAAGCTAGGTCATTTGATCTAAGTGGCACCGTTCACGCACAGGTTCGTCAAAATGACCTCAAGTCAAAAGACCAACTAGCCTATCATCACTCAGAGTCATCATTGACAGATTGGTCAATATAACCATATGATAACTCTTGTGGATCATTCAGTGAACTCATTCTTTAATGAGCATCTGTGTCTCGTCTACGACTTCGCCAAGTCAAGCGATCATGAAATCATCGCCACCGCTAAACGGTGAAGACTAAGACACAATGGTCTATCCGATGTTTCGATATCCTTGTCTCGAAACATCTACGACTATGAACCCTTTTAGACTTATGCTATAGACGGTCAAACATTTCTCCATGATCGAGATACTCATCTCGATACCTGTTTGACCTCGCATAAAGTCTCAGGACTTTACCTAAGTTACTATCTAATGTTAACTACATTATAACATAACTTTAGATAAATTATTACCAAACGGCTTACTGTTATTTTGAACAAGATGTTTGTGTTATTCACACACAGAGATAGATTTCCTCGAAGGCATCTTCTCTCAACATCTCCCACTTGCACTCAGGCCCATTTATCTCGGTATCTTATACCGTTTTTACACATAAGTTTTCACGACTTCATGTGGTAGAGCCTTCGTGAGTGGATCTGCTAAAACCGTCTACACTATAGACTTAATGGGTTTCTATGTTCATGTTAGACCGACCATTTGAATCTCATTCAAATAATTCACTTGGTCTTACGGAATCTATAATATTTTATTTACTTGGATCTCATCCAGTTCATTGTACCTTACGATAATAATTCTTTAAATTTGTTAATGGTCATTTCAAATCGCTCATATCTGTTTATGATAAAGTATCAAACTTTTTGATTACTAAAATATATGTTCCATTCCTTTGATGCCTCGCATGTAATTTATACGCTCCCACTAACCTTGAAAACTATCTGACTAATTCATATAAGTCGGTCCGTCTAAATCATATTTTGAAAACCGAACTTATAAGTGAATGCTCCAATTTTCATTGTCAACTTAAGCGTTTACATCAAGTTTGGTCCGAGTAGATCTGTACACATCTGCTGGTGGAAAAAACGGTTTCATTATAATCCGTTTTATAGGAATTAAGATGAAAACTGTTCTCGACCAACATGATTGTAATTCACAATTTCCTTTCTGCTCCTAATCTTTCAACTTAAAGATTTACTTGCAAAAAGTGAGAAAACATTTTCCTTGGGCACGTAAACTAAATTCTAAAATTTATTTATGCACACAGACCTATTCTGATTGCATCAAGTTTTAAATCGGAGTTACTACTCCGAATTTCATTCTAGAAGTTGGCTAAGTCATCATCAATTATGATGTCTAACTCGACTCTTCGTCTCACGAGATTCGAGTAATTATACAACTTCTTAATGATTGATTTTATGAATATCTTATTGATATGTCCTCATAGAACATTATCAAAACCTAGGCATTACTATCTGGGACTTAACCCAGAGGGAGGACTTAACTCAGAGTCACTTGCTATGGATCGCACCAAGTCTAACTCAATGTGATTCATACTTTTTAACACACGGATGTGTTAACAAACTTGACCTGAGAGAAAATCACATTTTCTTTTAATTACGCAAGATTTAATGTAGCTAAGTATTTGACCATTCGATCTAATCGAATCAGTTTAAATACTTTAGTTATTTCGTTCTTTATTTTATCAGACTTTTGTTTCATCAAGAACACATGTCTTAATAAAATATACGAATAACTTAATTTGGTTAATCTAGACTCGGGTACATCAGTATGTACCGGACTGAGTTCGACAACTCATTCTCCCACTGTCTCACAGATGGGTTTCGGCCATTATATCTAAGAGGATAAGACTCACAAGTGTCCGTAGACTTCATAATACGAGAGGTCAGACTCCTCTTTATGTGACTTGTGAAGCTTAGTCTCTCGATACGGCCTAGTCTATTTTGCCATTTAAGTTAGCTGTTATCTTGTGTGTTTATATATATTAACATTTAATATATATATTATCGTTATACATATTACTTATTGCTTTAGAAGCAATGTGACGACATTCGTCAAAATGTGTTAACCTTTTGTATAACAATAATTACAAAACGTGACATCAAAATATGTCACATTTTCGTTTCCTCCTACTTTTGCCTTTACTAATGATAAATTAAACTAACTTTCTCTATTGACTTTCCGGAGTGCCTTCTTCCTTTTCTAAATCTCATTTAGATATTAAATAGCCCAACATAAATAAATAGCTATGCAAGCATCTCATGTATCCAAACGCCTGAGCTTTGCAATCTTGAGTGTAGCTCAAGAAGTTGCTTGTCTCAAGATCCGGTTGGGATACATAGCCTTGCACCGCTCATGCACTCGTATTCGACTCAAACAATTTGATCGAATTCTTGAACTTTGTGGATCAAAATTGTTTGTCCATACAACCTTGAGGGTAGCTCGACAAGTTGTAAGGAGAAACATACTTCGAATTTCCTATATGTTCAAGCTGCATCATATAGAGACGAGTGACATGTAGCGTGAATTTATTTGTTGGACCCAGAACTTAATGAAATCATATTTCTTAAGTCTGTTCTTTAGAAGGTCATTTAAATGTAAACGAGAATATAGTTTTAATTCTATCGATTAGAATTTAACTTGATATTCAATTAATCAACCGTTTGACCAGTTAACTTATTTAATAAAATATTACATTTGATTTCTTCGGTAAACATAGCCTTGCCCTAGTTTAGCATATGTTCAATTTTAAATATAGGTAGATTGGCTTTTATCTATCTATATCATCCCACTATTTTTACGATCGTTTCAAAGCTTAATAACGAACGATTTAATCGAATTAAAATATTTAAAATTTAGTGAAAGAGGGATCCAATCATCCTGAACCTCACAACCTTGAGGAGACTCAACAAGTTGATTGGTTCCATGATTGGTAGACTAACTCTTAGTCAATCACATCACATGTGACTCCCTATCGTTTTTTACCCACAGTCACTTATGATCTTGAGGAGACTCAACAAATCATAATGACTGGTCTAGTCAGACCCTTGATTTCGTGTCCAGATTTGACTTAGATCGATGCTCGAGGAGACCCGACGTATCGTTTTGGGTCAAGTCTAGACTACATCACATGTATGTTGGAGTTTGTTCCTTAAAGATAAACATGTCATAGCTTGAGGAGACTCAACAACTATAATTGTCTTCTTTGAGTTACCAAGCTCCAAAATCAAGGAGGGATACGGATTAATCTTTAATAAGATATATAACGCATTGACTAGATATAGTCCAGGGTGTCATACAATCATGATTCGCGACATTGCGGTCCAGCGGAACACAGCCAGGGAATTGACTAAGCCAGGATCACTATCCCTTAAAGGGTGATCCAGAACTCTTAGCCAAGCACATTGACTGGATCATGGTCCATTGAATGAAGCTTGTCATTTTTGTATGTGTGCCATAGACTAAACAGCTTTTATTAACAACTAATTAATCCTATCAACTAGTTGCATCCTTAAATTCAAAATTTTAGGATTTGTTTAATAACTTTTATTAAATCCTTATCAACTATAAGGTTCACGTGCTATCCTAATCGTTATTAGGATTTTAATAAATTTATTAACCAACGCCAAAAGCGAAGTCCTTTAATGAGAATTAATAATAACAATTAGAATTAAAAATTTCATTAAAAGGACTACCCTAATCAGGAATTAGGTCTTGAAGCATTGTTAATGTTTTATTAAAACATAGCATGTCATTAAAATTCAAGTAATAAATTTTAATCATTTCTTAATGGCTAACCTAAAAGGTTGTCTTGTGTTATCAAATAAGGGACAAGATGAACTAGCCATAAAGCTACACTAATTTATCGCATAAAAGGTGTACAACTATTTAACAATTTAAATAGAACAATGTCTATCACATAAACAATTTTAGCATGCAAACATAAATTTAACATTTAAATTTAAAATATGATTTTAAAAATATTTTATTTTTATCTCATAAAAAATTGTTTTTAAAATCACAAATTTGCATGCTACCTTTTAAAAAATTTATCGCATAAAAATTTTAACCTTTAAAATCAGTTTTAAAATATCTCATTAAATTAAAACATCATTTTAAAAAACTTTCATGCTTTAAAAATTTATCATATAAAATTTTTTAGGCACTTTAAACTTATCGCATAAATTTTAAAAGATTTAAAATTAGTTTTAAAAATTATCACATAAATTTTAAAAAGTCATATAAAAAATTTCCATGTTCAAAATTTATCAAATAGAATTTTCGAACATCTAAAATATTTTTGAAAATTATCTCATAACTTTAAAAATATTTTTAAAAAGTATTTAAAAGCATTTCAGGTTTAATAAAATCGCAGGCTAGATCAAAACACAAACCTGGCTCTGATACCACTGAAGGGTATCACTCTGATATCATTGCAACGCTGTTAAGGCCCATCATCCATGGCACCCTAGACCCGTCTCAAGATACCTCAGAAACTTGTTTTACAGCATGCCTCTCGACAATGCCCAACCCATTATAAGATCGCCATCTTATCGGGACTTGGTACGGTAAGAGCGATTACTTCGGGTCGGCTCATAACCCGAGAACCCGTATTGTAACGACTGGTTTTTGTATGATTGGATTATCAGTGTGTTTTGCTTGTGATGGTGGGTTCTCTCCTTGTGTGGTTTCCATTTCCATAGTTCTCGCTTTCATTCATCTCGTTGAGACTTCCTAGCTTTCGTTTTCATTCCTTTTGATGTGATCTTCTAGCTTCTTCCTTAGAATCTGTCACGCCCCGCTTCCCAAAAATATGGAGGCGAAGCGTGAGAAGGTCCGCTCAGAGTTGAAGCTGCAAAGCTGCAAGTCCGATAAGCGTCAATCAAATTTAAAACTGCAGGTCCTTGCAACGCGAACGAAACAAAGATAATAATAAAGAAATGAGGCAAAAGAGATATCTCAGAATATCCATAAAATAAGTTTCAACATCACAGAAAAAGCCACCAGGCTAAAAGAAAAGAGTCAAAGCCCCACACATGGCCATCAAAAGTACAACGTATAGAACAAAGGTGCCACGCACCGACAACTAACAGAAAACCTAAA
Source organism: Scilla litardierei (assembly GCA_030789695.1). Taxonomy (NCBI): domain Eukaryota; kingdom Viridiplantae; phylum Streptophyta; class Magnoliopsida; order Asparagales; family Asparagaceae; genus Scilla; species Scilla litardierei. Next base: position 378,344,602 of record CM061142.1, read on the forward strand.
ACAAAAGGAGAACTCAGCATGGTCACAAAGAAAGGTCACCGGTGTCTGCAAAACTCCTCCTGGAAAGACATGGACTCAGGCTCAGCGTCAGCAAAACACTACGTACTCAGCAACGGTCTCTGGCTCAGGGTCTAACATGTGACACCCAAAAGAGCAAGTGGCACATATCAGCAAGTCTACAAGAGACTTGTGCAAGGAAACTGAAAGTAAAGCAAGACAACCTAGCAGTTCTAAAAGTATGATGCAATGACATGGCAGTTAAAGTATGAGTGCAACAGGTAAATAAAACAACTAGCATGGCATGGCAAGTGTGGCAAGACTATAAACATTTACAAGGATTTCTCTAGTCACGTTTTCATGTCATGTGCAGAGTTTACGCCTTACAGCTGAAATGACTTTCTTTCACACTGATTGGCCGCTTAAGTCTTACCCCTCCCACGTGTATCGAGCCAGGGCCTTACGCCCGAACGGTAATGCTCGCTTCTGGAACACGAGCCAGGAAGTGTTTTTCATGATGGCATAGGGGTGCACCTAGCCAGGACAAGCAAGTACAAGTATGTAGCGTGTGCTATGAATGCAATATTCAATGCATGGATGACATGACATGGCAAGTAGTAAAGCGTACAGTAAGGAAAGTAAACATGACAGTTTAGTATGCATGATCAACAAGTTTAAAGAGTTGGATCTAGCTTCATTGTCAAGCTAGATCATTTAGGTGACGGATCTAGTTTCGTTGTCAAACTAGATCAAGTAGGCGTCTAGCCAGCTATCATTTCACTGGCTAGTCTCTTTTATGCTAAAAGCAAGGAAGTGGCCTAAAATCATGGCCCTAAGCAAGAGTTGAAAAGTTTCACTTGCCTGCAAGCATCACGTCTGAGCAACACGTCCAATGAGTCCAAAATCACAATAACCCTACGTGCACAAGTCCACCGGCCTACATCCGTTTTATTAATCTTGATTAGTGAATTCTAAAACATTTAAAATACTTTAAAAATACTGATTTTAGTCTTGATTAGCATGCAATTGGGTTTGGGGTCCTAGGGGTGCAAAGCGTTACCTCAACACGACGCGAAAGCTACAACGGCGTCGGGTAGCGACGCCGGGGGTTGGAATAATAATATCGCGCTCCAAGTCCAGATTCCAATTAGATTCCTTGCTGGAAATTTCAGAGCAATCAACCGGGGCGACGATTCCAGATTCCAAAGCTAGCACGTGCGACGACGGCTACGACGTGTCGCAACGTCGTACGCGGCGAATCCTCGAAGAGCAAGCACCTAGGTGGGGCCCACAGTAGTCCTAGGGACCTTTGGGGGACCCACAATACCTCTGGAGAACTTGGGGGGCCCACTGAGGCAAGTGGTGCGACGGGTGCGGGGTTGCGACGAATGGCTCTCGGTCGTACAGCCTCGGTGCGGGGAGATCCTTCGGTCGTGCACAGAGGATGCGGGGTTGCGACGCTTGGGGGTGTGCAGCGGTGCGGGGTTGTGCTTGGTGCGGGGCCTCTTCTCGGTCAGTGCGGAAGAGGGGCTCGGTCAGGCGCTTGGATGCGGGGGCTGCGACGTTGCAACGCTTGCAACGCCGGTCGGTGCGGAGATGTGGGTCGGTCGGGCGCGGTGTAGAGCGGAGCGACAAGGCGGGGGTTGGTGCGGGCGCTGTGCGGGGTTGAGGCCTCGGTCTGACCGAGAGCCTCTCTCGGTCGGAGCGGTAGAACGGGGGAGTTTTCTTCGGTCGTGCGGCAGCCGTTCGTTGCAACGTTGCGACGAATCGTCGCAACGTCAAATTTGAGTTTTGGAAGAGGCTAGGGTTAATTTCTTGCGAAAATAGGTCTTCCTAGGGGTTGTTTATATAGTGTAGATGGGTTGACTTGGTCTAGGGCTAAATCTAATAAGATTAGGAGTTCAAAAATATTTAAAATTTAAATCCCAACTTCTCCAACTCACCCAAGGATTTGACTTGGTCCAAATGAGCTGGAAATTGGCTCAAAAATTCTTTAATACGTTTAAAACTCAAATAAATTTTATTTGGCCGAAAATAATTTAAAAATTAATTATTAAAAATATTATAAAACTTGTAAAAAATATAAATGTGGTCAAATAAACTCCAAAAATTATAAAATAAATATCGTGGTGATCGTGATGACGAATGTGAGCTAACTAAGAAGACGGACTCAATTTCGACGTCGGACGACGAAACTAAAAATAGAAACGTCTCCCGTCAAAAGTGGGAATCGCAACGTCTAATCGAATAAGATTAAATTGTGGGAAAACGACTCGAGAACGTCGTTCCAATTTAGCACCACTATTTAATACTCTCAGAGACGTTCACAAAGGCATATCACACGAAAGTGTTCACAAACAAACAAATTCTAAAACAAACACGTGCACAGCCAAAAGCACGTGCACGAACAACGTACAACGAAAAGTGGTCGTTACATCCTCCCCACCTTAGAATAAAGTCCGTCCTCGGACTTTCTAATATATCTAGTCACTCTAGTAACTACCCCGATCAAGTCATTATAATTCAAGCCAGGTATAGTCATTACAAGTGCTCATATATGCACTAGGTAGTCAAACATTATTACTACCAACACGTATATATATACATTCACGTACGTCATATACTTATACTTATTATAGTCAGTCAAACTCATACACGTATTTCAATCATATATAGATAAGCATCCATCCCTTATATAACTACTACCTACCTAATCACAAAACAATATTTCAGATACTCATATAAGTATGATCTCACACTTAGCAAAAATAATCATTGCTCTACGTATAGATAGCTACCTATGCACAAACAACATGGGTATACTACTCCCTACTATTTCCTAGTATACATCCAATACTAAGCACATCAACATAAGTAGTCACCCATACCATTATTAAGTCAAGTTTCACTATATATATATATATTCAACACTACTATAGTTTCACAATATATATATAGTCATTCAATGCATTCAAATATTTCACCATACATTCACATTACGTACGGTCCTATAACTGTATTTACAACACGCCACATATATCATAGTCATCAATTCCTATAACTAAGCACATACTTACCCGTGCATGGTGCACACCCATACACGCTAACATTTCATTTACGCATACCGATCATACCATTATATTAATAGCACATCTATGCACCTAGTTTAGCTAGCACACAAGCAAGTCCTTAGTAAATAACTATACCACAAGACCAACACTTATAACTATATACTGGTGTAGCGACCCACAGTCATGTGCGAAACTCAACCAGGCACAAACACTTCTATCACTATACATACATGAAGCATTGCTATGTTCAAACTACAAACATACATTCAATATACTTAGAGTATACTCACTCAAGCTTGAGTGAGACTCAATACACATATCAGAATATTCTATATACGTAACACGACATTCATACCTATACCAATACCACTCCCCTATATATACATCTACCAATACAATCATATACATTCCATAGATCAATCACACTTAATATTTAGTCAGGCAATACTCACGTAGTTCAATCATTCTATATACCATAATAATAATACAGGCATCAGCACGCGTATATTTATAATACACTCCCTAATACATGCATACGTATTCATCGTATAGTCTCACGCATGTAACATATATATTCACACCATAGCCTACTACCTATAATTAGTATACTAACACGTCTATACGTACATAATTAAGATGTGCAATAGTCGTGTATACCTCACGGTATGCACGCATGCAACATCCCGTAAAAGCAAGCAATACCAATCAAAATTATAACCCTATTACCATATGTATATCACATATATACTCCTGCAACAAAACATAACTACTTACGTCTAAACACAATACATACCCACATACGAGCACGTACTCATACGTGCTAACATATAGGTCACATAATAGGCCTACCCTCTTAACCATACGTACACCTATTATTATCACTCCTAACATACACATAGCTTTACCAATCATTTTATTTCAACCATTGCAAGTATCTCTAACTACATACACTCCATTAGACATTCCAACACTAACTCTATATACACAGGCATCCCTAGTATAGTATAGCTAACCACACACAAATTTATAAATACTAACACATAAACATCTTATTACAATCACAAATAACTCCGAGTATATATATATATATATATATATATATATATATATATATATATATATATATATATATATATATATATATATATATATCACACAATAGGCAAGCATCAATATACTTATGGGGCAAACTCATTCAAGCCCACGTACACAACTTGGGTACGTGCTCTACGACTACCTCACAAGGTCCAAGGTCCTACTAACAACTTAGAGTTGACACAGACATTGACGAGCACTAAAGCCTAAGCAATAGAGGGAGGTCGAAAGCGTGACGAGGGAAGAATCGATAAGCACGAGTTCAGATAGGACGAATACAAGGAGACAGCTTGGTTAGACGAAACATTGACTCAATGGTGGTGTTTAGGTTGAGGGAAAGGGAGATGTAGTGATGCTTATATAGGAGGGGGAAAAGAAATAGGGTAAATAGCATAAGCTAAAATACGCAAGATTGAAAACTGTTGTACTACAAAAAATTGGAATTCCTCATCTGTATAAAATATTTGTAGATCGATAAAGCGAGTTGAAATAAGTTTGAGTCGAATATTCATAATAAGAAAAAGTGTTTTATTGGTTTATATAAAATCATTGTAAAAGGAAGTAAAATCATTTACACGAATATTAAGGACGTGGTTTAGAAAATTTATACGTCAGTAACCTAATATAATGTTGTCAAAAGTTTTGGAAGGTCAAGAATGAAATCAAGTAACGGAAGAATTTAAACTCATGTTAAATGCTTTCAAAACTTTAGGCTATGGAAAATTGAAAATAATCGATTTGAAACTACTTTTAGAGAACCAAGGTTTGCCAAAAAAATGAGAAACTGATTTACACTAGGTTCTTAATATACGAGCACAACAAGTCTGGTACGGATATAAAAATATTTGAAAGTATGTATGGTGCACGGAAAAATAATATTAACTTAGTAGTAGAATTATCGAAATCGATAGCAAAGTTTTAAAACCAAACTATGGAAGGTCCAGATTAGGAAATGGTTATGAAATAGTAATTTTACAAAATCTGAAATAAAGAAAACGATGAGCATAACATTGACTTGTGGGAAGCTGAAATCCCAAGTGACTTGAAAAGTATATGAATGGTATAAATCAGGAGGGAAAAATTATAAATCGAATTGGGCCATATAAAAGTACGGTTCAGAATTAAATTAATATATGAAAGGAAATATGTATTTTCATAGGTACCAAAGTGTAGGCTGAAAAAGTATTATAAACTATTATCCAAAAATTTCGACAAAAGTTTTAAAATTTTAAATCAACGAAGGAGGATGAAGTATAAGTTTATTTATATAAAACTTTTGAACAAATTTAAACTTAGGGAAAGAGGAAATCGAAAAATTCTTTCAGAAGATTCAAGGTTCGTAATGGAGAGGTTCGAAGATTGACGACGATCGTCATGAGGCGATCTCGTGAATCGAGGCAAGGAAATTAGTCGGATAAACAGAACATACATACGCCTAGGATATGAATCAGGAAAGTCTACGGAAACTCCTACGGTCGACCAACTGAAGATTAAAACTAATCGCTAAGACTTCAAAAAGTTAGACGGTAAAGAAATGCGTTCAGCTTGGTCCGAAATCGATGAACCCAAGCGAACGACTAAAGGAAATTATAGAAGTCTAAGATGGTCAGGGGTAGACAAGAACCACTAAGGTAACTCCTACGACGATTAAATCAATTGCTGACAGGGAGTCTAACTAACAGTCAGGGCCTCTATCTAGCGAGCACAGACGTCTAACTAAGCCTTCTACTCCTAGTGACATAGGAAAACGACTAGACTCAGGGCTTATGACTCGGATGTTGCAATTTATTTAATGGACATTCTGTTATTATCGTTGTTTCGTTAATTCGCAATTGCAAGACTGGACCTGCATGAGCCACCAACAAAACCTGTCACGCCCCGCTTCCCAAAAATATGGAGGCGAAGCGTGAGAAGGTCCGCTCAGAGTTGAAGCTGCAAAGCTGCAAGTCCGATAAGCGTCAATCAAATTTAAAACTGCAGGTCCTTGCAACGCGAACGAAACAAAGATAATAATAAAGAAATGAGGCAAAAGAGATATCTCAGAATATCCATAAAATAAGTTTCAACATCACAGAAAAAGCCACCAGGCTAAATGAAAAGAGTCAAAGGCCCACACATGGCCAACAAAAGTACAACGTATAGAACAAAGGTGCCACGCACCGATAACTAACAGAAAACCTAAAACAAAAGGAGAACTCGGCATGGTCACAAAGAAAGGTCACCGGTGTCTGCAAAACTCCTCCTGGAAAGACATGGACTCAGGCTCAGCGTCAGCAAAACACTACGTACTCAGCAACGGTCTCTGGCTCAGGGTCTAACATGTGACACCCAAAAGAGCAAGGGGCACATGTCAGCAAGTCTACAAGAGACTTGTGCAAGGAAACTGAAAGTAAAGCAAGACAACCTAGCAGTTCTAAAAGTATGATGCAATGACATGGCAGTTAAAGTATGAGTGCAACAGGTAAAGAAAACAAATAGCATGGCATGGCAAGTGTGGCAAGACTATAAACATTTACAAGGATTTCTCTAGTCACGTTTTCATGTCATGTGCAGAGTTTACGCCTTACAGCTGAAATGACTTTCTTTCACACTGATTGGCCGCTTAACTCCGCCCCAAACCCAGAGTTTACGCCTTACAGCTGTAGTTGCTGATCAGGCAGACTCCCAGCTGATTGGCCGCTTAACTCTTACCCCTCCCACGTGTATCGAGCCAGGGCCTTACCCCCGAACAGTAATGCTCGCTTCTGGAATACGAGCCAGGAAGTGTTTTTCATGATGGCATAGGGGTGCACCTAGCCAGGACAAGCAAGTACAAGTATGTAGCGTGTGCTACGAATGCAATATTCAATGCATGGATGACATGACATGGCAAGTAGTAAAGCGTACAGTAAGTAAAGTAAACATGACAGTTTAGTATGCATGATCAACAAGTTTAAAGAGTTGGATCTAGCTTCGTTGTCAAGCTAGATCATTTAGGTGACGGATCTAGTTTCGTTGTCAAACTAGATCAAGTAGGCGTCTAGCCAGCTATCATTTCACTGGCTAGTCTCTTTTACGCTAAAAGCAAGGAAGTGGCCTAAAAACATGGCCCTAAGCAAGAGTTGACAAGTTTCACTTGCCTGCAAGCATCATGTCTGAGCAACACGTCCAATGAGTCCAAAATCACAATAACCCTACGTGCACAAGTCCACCGGCCTACATCCGTTTTATTAATCTTGATTAGTGAATTCTAAAACATTTAAAAAACTTTAAAAATACTGATTTTAGTCTTGATTAGCATGCAATTGGGTTTGGGGTCCTAGGGGTGCAAAGCGTTACCTCAACACGACGCGAAAGCTACAACGACGTCGGGTAGCGACGCCGGGGGTTGGAATAATAATATCGCGCTCCAAGACCAGATTCCAATTAGATTCCTCGCTGGAAATTTCAGAGCAATCAACCGGGGCGACGATTCCAGATTCCAAAGCTAGCACGTGCGACGACGGCTACGACGTGTCGCAACGTCGTACGCGACGAATCCTCGAAGAGCAAGCACCTAGGTGGGGCCCACAGTAGTCCTAAGGACCTTTGGGGGACCCACAATACCTCTGGAGAACTTGGGTGGCCCACGGAGGCAAGTGGTGCGACGGGTGCGGGGTTGCGACGAATGGCTCTCGGTCGTACAGCCTCGGTGCGGGGAGATCCTTCGGTCGTGCACAGAGGATGCGGGGTTGCGGCGCTTGGGGGTGTGCAGCGGTGCGGGGTTGTGCTTGGTGCGGGGCCTCTTCTCGGTCAATGCGGAAGAGGGGCTCGGTCAGGCGCTTGGATGCGGGGGCTGCGATGTTGCGACGTTGCAACGCTTGCAACGCCGGTCGGTGCGGAGATGTGGGTCGGTCGGGCGCGGTGTAGAGCGGAGCGACAAGGCGGGGGTTGGTGCGGGCGCTGTGCGGGGTTGAGGCCTCGGTCTGACCGAGAGCCTCTCTCGGTCGGAGCGGTAGAACGGGGGAGTTTTCTTCGGTCGTGCGGCAGCCGTTCGTCGCAACGTTGCGACGAATCGTCGCAACGTCAAATTTGAGTTTTGGAAGAGGTTAGGGTTAATTTCTTGCGAAAATAGGTCTTCCTAGGGGTTGTTTATATAGTGTAGATGGGTTGACTTGGTCTAGGGCTAAATCTAATAAGATTAGGAGTTCAAAAATATTTAAAATTTAAATCCCAACTTCTCCAACTCACCCAAGGATTTGACTTGGTCCAAATGAGCTGTAAATTGGCTCAAAAATTCTTTAATACGTTTAAAACTCAAATAAATTTTATTTGGTAGAAAATATTTTAAAAATTAATTATTAAAAATATTATAAAACTTGTTAAAAATATAAATGTGGTCAAATAAACTCCAAAAATTATAAAATAAATATCGTGGTGATCGTGATGACGAATGTGAGCTAACTAAGAAGACGGAACTTAATTTCGACGTCGGACGATGATACTAAAAATAGAAACGTCTCCCGTCAAAAGTGGGAATCGCAACGTCTCATCGAATAAGATTAAATTGTGGGAAAACGACTCGAGAACGTCGTTCCAATTTAGCGCCACTATTTAATACTCTCAGAGACGTTCACAATGGCATATCACACGAAAGTGTTCACAAACAAACAAATTCTAAAACAAACACGTGCACAGCCAAAAGCACGTGCACAAACAACGTACAACGAAAAGTGGTCATTACATCCTCCCCACCTTAGAATAAAGTCCGTCCTCGGACTTTCTAATATATCTAGTCACTCTAGTAACTACCCCAATCAAGTCATTATAATTCAAGCCAGGTATAGTCATTACAAGTGCTCATATATGCACTAGGTAGTCAAACATTATTACTACCAACACGTATATATATACATTCACGTACGTCATATACTTATACTTATTATAGTCAGTCAAACTCATACACGTATTTCAATCATATATATATAAGCATCCATCCCTTATATAACTACTACCTACCTAATCACAAAACAATATTTCAGATACTCATATAAGTATGATCTCACACTTAGCAAAAATAATCATTGCTCTACGTATAGATAGCTACCTATGCACAAACAACATGGGTATACTACTCCCTACTATTTCCTAGTATACATCCAATACTAAGCACATCAACATAAGTAGTCACCCATACCATTATTAAGTCAAGTTTCACTATATATATATATTCACCACTACTATAGTTTCACAATATATATATATAGTCATTCAATGCATTCAAATATTTCACCATACATTCACATTACGTACGGTCCTATAACTGTATTTACAACACGCCACATATATCATAGTCATCAATTCCTATAACTAAGCACATACTTACCCGTGCATGGTGCACACCCATACACGCTAACATTTCATTTACGCATACCGATCATACCATTATATTACTAGCACATCTATGCACCTAGTTTAGCTAGCACACAAGCAAGTCCTTAGTAAATAACTATACCACAAGACCAACACCTATAACTATATACTGGTGTAGCGACCCACAGTCATGTGCGTAACTCAACCAGGCACAAACACTTCTATCACTATACATACATCAAGCATTGATATGTTCAAACTACAAACATACATTCAATATACTTAGAGTATACTCACTCAAGCTTGAGTGAGACTCAATACACATATCAGAATATTCTATAAACGTAACACGACATTCATACCTATACCAATACCACTCCCCTATATATACATCTACCAATACAATCATATACATTCCATAGATCAATCACACTTAATATTTAGTCAGGCAATACTCACGTAGTTCAATCATTCTATATACCATAATAATAATACAGGCATCAGCACGCGTATATTTATAATACACTCCCTAATACATGCATACGTATTCATCGTATAGTCTCACGCATGTATCATATATATTCACACCATAGCCTACTACCTATAATTAGTATACTAACACGTCTATACGTACATAATTAAGATGTGCAATAGTCGTGTATACCTCACGGTATGCATGCATGCAACATCCCGTAAAAGCAAGCAATACCAATCAAAATTATAACCCTATTACCATATGTATATCACATATATACTCCTGCAACAAAACATAACTACTTACGTCTAAACACAATACATACCCACATACGAGCACGTACTCATACGTGCTAACATATAGGTCACATAATAGGCCTACCCTCTTAACCATACGTACACCTATTATTATCACTCCTAACTTACACATAGCTTTACCAATCATTTTATTTCAACCATTGCAAGTATCTCTAACTACATACACTCCATTAGACATTCCAACACTAACTCTATATACACAGGCATCCCTAGTATAGTATAGCTAACCACACACAAATTTAGACATTCCTATAACTAAGCACATACTTACCCGTGCATGGTGCACACCCATACACGCTAACATTTCATTTACGCATACCGATCATACTTATATTACTAGCACATCTATGCACCTAGTTTAGCTAGCACACAAGCAAGTCCTTAGTAAATAACTATACCACAAGACCAACACCTATAACTATATACTGGTGTAGCGACCCACAGTCATGTGCGTAACTCAACCAGGCACAAACACTTCAATCACTATACATACATCAAGCATTGATATGTTCAAACTACAAACATACATTCAATATACTTAGAGTATACTCACTCAAGCTTGAGTGAGACTCAATACACATATCAGAATATTCTATATACGTAACACGACATTCATACCTATACCAATACCACTCCCCTATATATACATCTACCAATACAATCATATACATTCCATAGATCAATCACACTTAATATTTAGTCAGGCAATACTCACGTAGTTCAATCATTCTATATACCATAATAATAATACAGGCATCAGCACGCGTATATTTATAATACACTACCTAATACATGCATACGTATTCATCGTATAGTCTCACGCATGTAACATATATATTCACACCATAGCCTACCACCTATAATTAGTATACTAACATGTCTATACGTACATAATTAAGATGTGCAATAGTCGTGTATACCTCACGGTATGCACGCATGCAACATCCCGTAAAAGCAAGCAATACCAATCAAAATTATAACCCTATTACCATATGTATATCACATATATACTCCTGCAACAAAACATAACTACTTACGTCTAAACACAATACATACCCACATACGAGCACGTACTCATACGTGCTAACATATAGGTCACATAATAGGCCTACCCTCTTAACCATACGTACACCTATTATTATCACTCCTAACATACACATAGCTTTACCAATCATTTTATTTCAACCATTGCAAGTATCTCTAACTACATACACTCCATTAGACATTCCAACACTAACTCTATATACACAGGCATCCCTAGTATAGTATAGCTAACCACACACAAATTTATAAATACTAACACATAAACATCTTATTACAATCACAAATAACTCCGAGTTTATATATATATATATATATATATATATATATATATATATATATATATATATATAGAGCAAAAAATGTACCTAAGAATGACCTCGGGTAGAGATACCTGAGCACACCCCCTCTGTTCGGGGTTTGTGAGTATTTTGTTTTGAAATTTTTTTTTCAGTAGGTAGATATACTTGTTATGTAGCTCCCCACAAAATTTCAGCTCGATCCGACACCGTTTGAGCCTCCGTTCATCGATTTCAAAAACGTTACGCAAAACTGTCCAAATTCTGGACAGTTTTGCGCAACGTTTTTGAAATCGATGAACGGAGGCTCAAACGGTGTCGGATCGAGCTGAAATTTTGTGGAGAGCTACATAACAAGTATATCTACCTACTGCAAAAAAAAATTTCAAAAAAAATACTCACAAACTCCGAACAGCGGGGGTGTGCTCAGGTATCTCTACCCGAGGTCATTCTTAGGCACATTTCCCTCATATATATATATATATATATATATATATATATATATATATATATATATATATATATATATATATATATATATATATATATATATATATATCACACAATAGGCAAGCATCAATATACTTATGGGGCAAACTCATTCAAGCCCACGTACACAACTTGGGTACGTGCTCTACGACTACCTCACAAGGTCCAAGGTCCTACTAACAACTTAGAGTTGACATAGACATTGACGAGCACTAAAGCCTAAGCAATAGAGGGAGGTCGAAAGCGTGACGAGGGAAGAATCGATAAGCACGAGTTCAGATAGGACGAATACAAGGAGACAGCTTGGTTAGACGAAACATTGACTCAATGGTGGTGTTTAGGTTGAGGGAAAGGGAGATGTAGTGATGCTTATATAGGAGGGGGAAAAGAAATAGGGTAAATAGCATAAGCTAAAATACGCAAGATTGAAAACTGTTGTACTACAAAAAATTGGAATTCCTCATCTATATAAAATATTTGTAGATCGATAAAGCGAGTTGAAATAAGTTTGAGTCGAATATTCATAATAAGAAAAAGTGTTTTATTGGTTTATATAAAATCATTGTAAAAGGAAGTAAAATCATTTACACGAATATTAAGGACGTGGTTTAGAAAATTTATACGTCAGTAACCTAATATAATGTTGTCAAAAGTTTTGGAAGGTCAAGAATGAAATCAAGTAACGGAAGAATTTAAACTCATGTTAAATGCTTTCAAAACTTTAGGCTATGGAAAATTGAAAATAATCGATTTGAAACTACTTTTAGAGAACCAAGGTTTGCCAAAAAAAATGAGAAACTGATTTACACTAGGTTCTTAATATACGAGCACAACAAGTCTGGTACGGATATAAAAATATTTGAAAGTATGTATGGTGCACGGAAAAATAATATTAACTTAGTAGTAGAATTATCGAAATCGATAGCAAAGTTTTAAAACCAAACTATGGAAGGTCCAGATTAGGAAATGGTTATGAAATAGTAATTTTACAAAATCCGAAATAAAGAAAACGATGAGCATAACATTGACTTGCGGGAAGCTGAAATCCCAAGTGACTTGAAAAGTATATGAATGGTATAAATCAGGAGGGAAAAATTATAAATCGAATTGGGCCATATAAAAGTACGGTTCAGAATTAAATTAATATATGAAAGGAAATATGTATTTTCATAGGTACCAAAGTGTAGGCTGAAAAAGTATTATAAACTATTATCCAAAAATTTCGACAAAAGTTTTAAAATTTTAAATCAACGAAGGAGGATGAAGTATAAGTTTATTTATATAAAACTTTTGAACAAATTTAAACTTAGGGAAAGAGGAAATCGAAAAATTCTTTCAGAAGATTCAAGGTTCGTAATGGAGAGGTTCGAAGATTGACGACGATCGTCATGAGGCGATCTCGTGAATCGAGGCAAGGAAATTAGTCGGATAAACAGAACATACATACGCCTAGGATATGAATCAGGAAAGTCTACGGAAATTTCTACGGTCGACCAACTGAAGATTAAAACTAAGCGCTAAGACTTCAAAAAGTTAGACGGTAAAGAAATGCGTTCAGCTTGGTCCGAAATCGATGAACCCAAGCGAACGACTAAAGGAAATTATAGAAGTCTAAGATGGTCAGGGGTAGAAAAGAACCACTAAGGTAACTCCTACGACGATTAAATCAATTGCTGACAGGGAGTCTAACTAACAGTCAGGGCCTCTATCTAGCGAGCACAGACGTCTAACTAAGCCTTCTACTCCTCGTGACATAGGAAAACGACTAGACTCAGGGCTTATGACTCGGATGTTGCAATTTATTTAATGGACATTCCGTTATTATCGTTGTTTCGTTAATTCGCAATTGCAAGACTGGACCTGCATGGGCCACCAACAAAACCTGTCACGCCCCGCTTCCCAAAAATATGGAGGCGAAGCGTGAGAAGGTCCGCTCAGAGTTGAAGCTGCAAAGCTGCAAGTCCGATAAGCGTCAATCAAATTTAAAACTGCAGGTCCTTGCAACGCGAACGAAACAAAGATAATAATAAAGAAATGAGGCAAAAGAGATATCTCAGAATATCCATAAAATAAGTTTCAACATCACAGAAAAAGCCACCATGCTAAAAGAAAAGAGTCAAAGGCCCACACATGGCCAACAAAAGTACAACGTATAGAACAAAGGTGCCACGCACCGACAACTAACAGAAAACCTAAAACAAAAGGAGAACTCAGCATGGTCACAAAGAAAGGTCACCGGTGTCTGCAAAACTCCTCCTGGAAAGACATGGACTCAGGCTCAGCGTCAGCAAAACACTACGTACTCAGCAACGGTCTCTGGCTCAGGGTCTAACATGTGACACCCAAAAGAGCAAGGGGCACATATCAGCAAGTCTACAAGAGACTTGTGCAAGGAAACTGAAAGTAAAGCAAGACAACCTAGCAGTTCTAAAAGTATGATGCAATGACATGGCAGTTAAAGTATGAGTGCAACAGGTAAAGAAAACAACTAGCATGGCATGGCAAGTGTGGCAAGACTATAAACATTTACAAGGATTTCTCTAGTCACGTTTTCATGTCATGTGAAGAGTTTACGCCTTACAGCTGAAATGACTTTCTTTCACACTGATTGGCCGCATAACTCCGCCCCAAACCCAGAGTTTACGCCTTACAGCTGTAGTTGCTGATCAGGCAGACTCCCAGCTGATTGGCCGCTTAACTCTTACCCCTCCCACGTGTATCGAGCCAGGGCCTTACCCCCGAACGGTAATGCTCGCTTCTGGAATACGAGCCCGGAAGTGTTTTTCATGATGGCATAGGGGTGCACCTAGCCAGGACAAGCAAGTACAAGTATGTAGCGTGTGCTACGAATGCAATATTCAATGCATGGATGACATGACATGGCAAGTAGTAAAGCGTACAGTAAGGAAAGTAAACATGACAGTTTACTATGCATGATCAACAAGTTTAAAGAGTTGGATCTAGCTTCATTGTCAAGCTAGATCATTTAGGTGACGGATCTAGTTTCGTTGTCAAACTAGATCAAGTAGGCGTCTAGCCAGCTATCATTTCACTGGCTAGTCTCTTTTACGCTAAAAGCAAGGAAGTGGCCTAAAAACATGGCCCTAAGCAAGAGTTGACAAGTTTCACTTGCCTGCAAGCATCACGTCTGAGCAACACGTCCAATGAGTCCAAAATCACAATAACCCTACGTGCACAAGTCCACCGGCCTACATCCGTTTTATTAATCTTGATTAGTGAATTCTAAAACATTTAAAATACTTTAAAAATACTGATTTTAGTCTTGATTAGCATGCAATTGGGTTTGGGGTCCTAGGGGTGCAAAGCGTTACCTCAACACGACGCGAAAGCTACAACGGCGTCAGGTAGCGACACCGGGGGTTGGAATAATAATATCGCGCTCCAAGTCCAGATTCCAATTAGATTCCTTGCTGGAAATTTCAGAGCAATCAACCGGGGCGACGATTCCAGATTCCAAAGCTAGCACGTGCGACGACGGCTACGACGTGTCGCAACGTTGTACGCGGCGAATCCTCGAAGAGAAAGCACCTAGGTGGGGCCCACAGTAGTCCTAAGGACCTTTGGGGGACCCACAATACCTCTGGAGAACTTGGGGGGCCCACGGAGGCAAGTGGTGCGACGGGTGCGGGGTTGCGACGAATGGCTCTCGGTCGTACAGCCTCGGTGCGGGGAGATCCTTCGGTCG
This sequence comes from Scilla litardierei, assembly GCA_030789695.1. Taxonomy (NCBI): domain Eukaryota; kingdom Viridiplantae; phylum Streptophyta; class Magnoliopsida; order Asparagales; family Asparagaceae; genus Scilla; species Scilla litardierei. The sequence goes on from CM061142.1 coordinate 378,360,423, forward strand.
TGCACAGAGGATGCGGGGTTGCGGCGCTTGGGGGTGTGCAGCGGTACGGGGTTGTGCTTGGTGCGGGGCCTCTTCTCGGTCAGTGCAGAAGAGGGGCTCGGTCAGGCGCTTGGATGCGGGGGCTGCGATGTTGCGACGTTGCAACGCTTGCAACGCCGGTCGGTGCGGAGATGTTGGTCGGTCGGGCGCGGTGTGGAGCGGAGCGACAAGGCGGGGGTTGGTGCAGGCGCTGTGCAGGGTTGAGGCCTCGGTCTAACCGAGAGCCTCTCTCGGTCGGAGCGGTAGAACGGGGGAGTTTTCTTCGGTCATGCGGCAGCCGTTCGTCGCAACGTTGCGACGAATCGTCGCAACGTCAAATTTGAGTTTTGGAAGAGGCTAGGGTTAATTTCTTGTGAAAATAGGTCTTCCTAGGGGTTGTTTATATAGTGTAGATGGGTTGACTTGGTCTAGGGCTAAATCTAATAAGATTAGGAGTTCAAAAATATTTAAAATTTAAATCCCAACTTCTCCAACTCACCCAAGGATTTGACTTGGTCCAAATGAGCTGGAAATTGGCTCAAAAATTCTTTAATACGTTTAAAACTCAAATAAATTTTATTTGGCTGAAAATATTTTAAAAATTAATTATTAAAAATATTATAATACTTGTTAAAAATATAAAAGTGGTCAAATAAACTCCAAAAATTATAAAATAAATATCGTGGTGATAGTGATGACGAATGTGAGATAACTAAGAAGACAGAACTCAATTTCGACGTCGGACGACGAAACTAAAAATAGAAACGTCTCCCGTCAAAAGTGGGAATCGCAACGTCTCATCGAATAAGATTAAATTGTGGAAAAACGACTCGAGAACGTCGTTCCAAGTTAGCGCCACTATTTAATACTCTCAGATACGTTCACAACGGCATATCACACGAAAGTGTTCACAAACAAACAAAGTCTAAAACAAACACGTGCACAGCCAAAAGCACGTGCACGAACAACGTACAACGAAAAGTGGTCGTTACAGAATCATTGAACTCGGAGTAAGTCACTCGTGACGAGCTTCATATCGATCATATCTTAGCGATAGGTTGGTCCTAGAAACCTTAGAATTCATCCCGGACCTTCGCGCCACATTTCGAGACTTTTCGTGCACGTTAGTTGGTTCAAGAAGATCAGCCAACCGACTAGATTCCAATCTAGTCGGTCAGGAAATCAACTGGAACCGACTAGTTCATTCAATCAATTATTCAGAAGTTACTGTTTATCTTTAGTCGGTCTGAGAACATCTTTCGACCGACTAGATTGTAATCTAGTCGGTCAGCCATTGTTCTTCAACCGACTAGTTCATTGATCATCTTCCAAGCCGAGTTACTGTTTACTCTTAGTCGGTCTGTGTTGATCAACCGACCGACTAGTTCCCAAGCTAGTCGGTCACCAATCCTTCTTTGACCGACTAATCAGCCCAGGAAACCCTAGTTTTGCCCTAGCCCCCACACTTTTCTATAAATACGCCCCAAACGTTTTCTTCTTCTTCCTCATCACCCCAAACCCTAATTTCTCCCCCATTGAGCCCACTTCTTCCCCAAACCATTGATCCTTCATCCCAAGCTCATCCATGATCATCCAAACCCTCATTTCACATATCCTACCTCTCCTCAACCTCAAACCCTCATCAAATCCCCAAAAGCCTCATCCAAACCCATTTCTCCAGATTTTCCCCATTTCCAGATCTGAGCCGGATCGTTCTTCCGTCGCCGTAGTTCTTAGCATCGTTCCTCCGCTTCTTCACGGGTAGTATTCTTCCTTTAATAATCTCATAACCCACACTTGATATTTGTGAAACCCTAATAAAATGGATCATTAGAAATCGTAGGGTTCGATTGTGAATACGGATTAGTTACCATTCTAATGTTGTTTTTCCATGACAGTGATCCATTCCCGTAGATAACAAATTTGTGTGATGTGCTTTAGTTGATCGTTCTCCTCGGTGCCAGGCAAGTGAAACTTGCATCTCTTGGTTTGGGCCATGTATTAGGCCATTACCTTAATTTAGCGTAAAAGAGACTAGACGGTGAAAGGATATCCGTCTGGACGCCCTTGATCTAGATTGACAACGAAGCTAGATCCGTCACCCTCATCATACTTGTATGTCACGTTTAATTACAAATGACGGTACGCGTATTATCTGAGCATGTCATCCGTGCATCTTTAAACTGTCATGTTTAATTACAGTTAACGGTACGCGAATATTGTTCATGTCATTGCATTTTGCCTGTCATGTCTAATTTCAATAAACGGTACGCGAATATTGTTCATGTCATTGCATTTTGCCTGTCACGTTTAAATACAGTTAACGGTACGCGAATATCTGTTCATGTCATTGCATACATTGATTGTTTATCGTGAATGTGTAGCCCACGCTACAAAACTGATAGTTCCCGGCTCGTGACCGGAAGCGAGCATAGTAAGTTGCTAACCCCAACGCTCGATATGGAGGCTAGGTGCACCCCTATGCCAAACAAAATACATTTCCTGGCTCGTGACCAGAAGATTACACAGCCTGCGGGCAATAGGGCACTCGCTGAGTGATCCCTTGTACTGACTTGATTACACAGCCTGCGGGCAATAGGGCACTCGCTGAGTGATCCCTTGTACTCGTACTTGACTTGACGTGTTTACTTGTACGTGACAAACAGTGATAACAGTGATAATCGTGATTCGTGAATAGTGATTGGTAGCTTTTACTACATCGTGAGTGATTGGCTTCACTACCTTTAAAACTGTCGCATCATACTTAAATGCCATGTCATTGCATCTTGTTATAACTGCTAGGTTGCTAGTTCACTTTCAGTTTCCTTGCACAAGTCTTTGCAGACTTGCTGACATGTGCCCCTCTCTCTTTTGGGTGTCACATGTTAGACCCAGAGCCAGAGCTTTGTTGCATGGGATATGGTGTTGCTGATGCTGATGTATGCTGTGGTAGTGAGTGGACACCAGGGGCCTGTCTTGAAGACCGCTCGTGTTCACTTCTTTGTTTAGGTTTGCTGTTAGTTGTTGGTGCGTGGCACCTTTGTATGTATGTTATATTTTGTGGGCCATGTTGGGCCTTAGACTCTTTTTCCTTTAGCCTGGTGGCTTTTCTGTGATATTGTAATTTGTTTATGGACATTTGGAGATTCAATAAAATGTCGTCTCATTTCCTTATTATCATCGTTGTTTCGTTTCTCTTTGCAAGGACCTGCCATAATAAGTGTTTTTTTACGCTTATCAGACTTGGAGCTTCACAGCTTCAAGTTTGTGCGGACCTTCTCACGTCTCGCCTCCACATTTTTGGGAAGCGGGGCGTGACAGGTTTTATTGGTGGCCCATGCAGGTCCATTTGCAAATGCGAGCTATCGGAACAACGATAATAATTATAGAATGTCCATTAAATAAATTAGAACATCCAAGTTATAAGCCCGGAGTCTAGGTTTTTAGCGTTCCTATGTCTTAGGTGGCTGGTAGGCGTGTTAGAGCATCTGTCCCAGCTTGGTAGGAAATCCATTAGATCAGGACCCTAGCTGGACTTAGATAGACGTCTGTGCTTGCTAGTTAGGAATCCTTGATTGTTAGCTAGACTCCATGTTAGTGATTTGTTTGATTGTCTTAAGAGTTACCTTAGTGGTTCCTGTCTAGCTTTGACTAGGATAGACTTCTAGAATCCTTTGGTCTCTCGCTTGGGTTCATCGATTTCGGACCAAGCTGAACTCATTTCATCGCTGTCTAGCCCTTAGGGAAGTCTTAGCGCTTAGTTCCATAATCTTTAGTTGGTTGACCGTAGGAGTTTCCGTAGATTTTCCTAAGTCATAACCTAGGCGTATTTATGTTTTGATCATCCGACCAAATTCCTTGCCTCGATTCCCATGACCACCACGTTTCGAAAATCGTTGATCCTTCGAATGTCCCCATTCGCAAAGCTTAATTTCTTTTAAAGTTATTTTTCGATTTTCCTTATTAAAGTTTTCGTTAAGTTTAAATTTTGTTTTAAACCCGCTACGTATATACTTAAAATTTCTCACTTTTCGATTGAGTCAAATTCCTTGTAGATTTCGGAGTCTAATGGTTGTAATTATAATTGCTAACTCGTAACCATTTTCTTGTCTATATTTTCACATTTCGGTTTAAAGACTCCAATACTATTTTGGAAAATTCGATATACCATTTTCTAACTATGAGATCCATTTTAATCGCATAGCATACATACTTTAAAATCTTTTCCAAGCTAAATGGAATTTCAATTGTTATATGTATACTTATATCTCGTACTCTTTCGTTGACTTAAATTAATTTTTGAAATTCGAATGTTTTGACGAGATTTTGATTACTGTTTTATAATGTTTTACAGCATATACCTTTCATACCTATTTGAATATCTTGTCCCTTTTCATAAATCGATTTAATTCTGAGCCGCAATTCGATTTTCCAAATTCGATTTATGAATTTTCCTTTCTTATTTATGCTATTCAAATGACTCGGCGCGCTCCCTTAATAAACTTTTCAAGTCACAGATGATTTCAGCTTTCAACAAATCAAAGTTATGTTCAAACATTTTCCCGACTACAAATTTTTGGAAAATTACGTTTCCGCAACCACTTCCCTTGTCCTCAATTCACATGACCACCTCATTACAATTATCCTTGATCTTTCGAATGTTTTCCGTTGCAAATCTTGATTCTTCCAAAGTTATTTTCGAATGCTTTCCTTATTTGAAGTTTCACTCAATTTAAATTTTGTTCTAAACTTCTTTAAATATGTCTCCCTAAATTTCGATGGAGTTAAAAGTCGTTCTTGAATTTTGAAGACTTTTGGTCGTAATTTTAAAAAATTTCTATCTTGTACTATTTTTTTTTCTAACAATGTATCTTTCGCATTTCGATTTTTAAACTTTATTACTATCATGATGGTTCGATATACCGTCCTTTTTCCTAACTACAAAAATTTATTTTAACCACTTATCTTACATACCTTTAGGGGTATTTTTCCAAACTGAATGGACCTCAACCAAATTTTGTATATATCAATTATAGGTTCGTCGTACTCGTACTTCAGAAGTTTTTATACCAACACGTCCTTTTGGCGAATCCTTATTTCCTAAAAGTATCTTCGATCTTCTTCTTTCGTTAAGTTTAAATTTGTTCGAAACACTTTTGATATATGTAAGGTTTCATGCTCCTTCGCCGACTTAAATTATTTATGTTTTTAAATATCGAAACTTGTGTTGAGATTTTTAGATTAGAAGTTTATAATATTTTCAGCATATACTTTCGTATCGATATAAATGTCTTGTCCCTTTTCATATACCAATTTCATTCTGAACCGTATTTCTATTTTCCTAACTCGATTCATAATTTCTTTTCTTACTTGTGCCATTAAAATTTTATTCGAAAACACCTCGTGCTTACTCTTAATAAACTTTTCAAGTCCCTTTGGACTTCGGCTTTTAGCAAGTCTATTTTATGCTCAACATTTTCCATATTTCAGATTTTTGTTAAAAAAATTATTACTATTTCGAAATCATTCCTGACTTGGACCCTTCATAAAACGGTTTAAAAGTTTTAATACTAACTCGATGAGTTTAAATATCCTTTTCTCTTTCCATACTACTAAGATATTATCTTTCCATTCACCATACACACTTTTAAGATAATTTCTAAAATATGACTTCAATTATTTTTATATATCGGTACCACGTTCGTTTTGCTCGTACATTAAGATCTTGTATAAATCAATTTTGTTGGCAAATCCGGATTTCTCTAAAAGTATTTTCAATATGGTTTATTTGGGATTTCTCTTCAGTTTTAAGATTTGGAAAACCTTTAGCATGCGCTTAAATTCTCCACACTATACTTGATCTGATTTCAAACTTCGAATCTCAAAACTTTTCCAAAATTTTTAGATTGCTGCCGCATAACATTTCTGACCTATGTTTTAATGTTCGAGTAAATGATTTCCTTTTCCCTCATGATGATTTTATATAAGCCAATAAACCAATTTTCCTCTTATTACGTATATTCGTCTCAAACTCGTTTTCAAACAACTTGTTTATCGATCTCTAAATAATTTTATACAAACGAGGACTCCGACTTTTTGAAGTACAACGGTCTTCGAATTCACGTATTTTAACTTATGTTGTTTACACTACCTTCTTTACGTATTCCTTAAGGGTATCATTGCATCATCTTTCCACCTAAACATTCACAGTCTTACCCTGATTCCCCTAACCAAATTTGGCTCCTTATCTTCGTCCTAGCTGAACCCATGTTTTTCGATCTTTTTATTCGTCATGATCTAGGTTCGGTTCTTTCCTATTGTCTAGCCCATAGAGCTTGTCGTTGCCTGTGTCAACCTTGTTATAGTTTGGTGGGCCCATTAGTTAAGTGGTTATGTCGTCGTAGTGTTGATTTCGTGGTGTGTATATAGTGGTATGGGTGTTGGCATTTGTATGTTATGTGTAGGTAATTTTCTGCTTGAGTATGATGTGATATACGTATGATAACAGAATGATAATTTTGATTGGTACTACTTGTTTTATGAGATGTCGTAGCGTGTATATCAGGAGGTATACCAGACTATTGCATCTCTTAAACTTGTATGTAGTTGATGTGTTGATATGGTAATTATAAATGGATGGATATGGTGTGAAAATATGTGATACGTGGATGTGTATGCCTTGGAGTGGTATTGGTATGTGTATGGATACTGTGTTACGCATATAAATGTCCTGCTATGATTTGAGTCTCACTCAAGCTTGAGTGGGTATACTCTATGTACTTTGGTATAATTGTATGTGGTGGTGAATAGTGATGGATGACGTATGTATGGTGTTTGAGTTGTTTGTGCTTGGTTGTGTTACGCACACGATTGTGGGTGGCTATACCAATATATGGTTATAGGACTATATGTGAGGTGAAAATATGGTGAAATATTTGCATGTACTTGAATGACTAAACAAATGTGAAATTATTTTCAAATAAGAGAGGCTTGGTTATTTTCTTATAGTAAGTAATAAGTGTTTATTGTTGTATAAATATAATGACTATATATTTGGGATTGAAATACGTGTATGAAATTGATTGACTATAATAAGTATGAGTGTACTGTGTGCGTGAAAATATGTGTGTAGTGGTAGTAATATTGGATTTCTAGTGCATATATATATAAGCACTCGAAATGAAAGTACTTGGTTGAAGTTATGATGTGAAATTGGTTGTGGGTAGTTACCAGAGCGACTATATATATGTTAGAAAGTCCGAGGACGGACTTTATTCTAAGGTGGGTAGGATGTAACGACTGGTTTTTGTATGATTGGATTATCAGTGTGTTTTGCTTGTGATGGTGGGTTCTCTCCTTGTGTGGTTTCCATTTCCATAGTTCTCGCTTTCATTCATCTCCTTGAGACTTCCTAGCTTTCGTTTTCATTCCTTTTAATGTGATCTTCTAGCTTCTTCCTTATAATCATTGAACTCGGAGTAAGTCACTCGTGACGAGCTTCATATCGATCATATCTTAGCGATAGGTTGGTCCTAGAAACCTTAGAATTCATCCCAGACCTTCGCGCCCCATTTCGAGACTTTTCGTGCACGTTAGTTGGTTCATGAAGATCAACCGACCGACTAGATTCCAATCTAGTCGGTCAGGAAATCAACTGGAACCGACTAGTTCATTCAATCAATTATTCAGATGTTACTGTTTATCTTTAGTCGGTCTGAGAACATCTTTCGACCGACTAGATTGTAATCTAGTCGGTCAGCCATTGTTCTTCAACCGACTAGTTCATTGATCATCTTCCAAGCCGAGTTACTGTTTACTCTTAGTCGGTCTGCGTTAATCAACCGACCGACTAGTTCCCAAGCTAGTCGGTCACCAATCCTTCTTTGACCGACTAATCAGCCTAGGAAACCCTAGTTTTGCCCTAGCCGCCACACTTTTCTATAAATACGCCCCAAACGTTTTCTTCTTCTTCCTCATCACCCCAAATCCTAATTTCTCCCCCATTGAGCCCCCTTCTTCCCCAAACCATTGATCCTTCATCCCAAGCTCATCCATCATCATCCAAACCCTCATTTCACATATCCTGCCTCTCCTCAACCTCAAACCCTCATCAAATCCCCAAAAGCCTCATCCAAACCCATTTCTCCAGATTTTCCCCATTTCCAGATCTGAGCCGGATCGTTCTTCCGTCGCCGTAGTTCTCGGCGTCGTTCCTCCGCTTCTTCACGGGTAGTATTCTTCCTTTAATAATCTCATAACCCACACTTGATATTTGTGAAACCCTAATAAAATGGATCATTAGAAATCGTAGGGTTCGATTGTGAATACGGATTAGTTACCATTCTAATGTTGTTTTTCCATGACAGTGATCCATTCCCGTAGATAACAAATTTGTGTGATGTGCTTTCGTTGATCGTTCTCCTCGGTGCCAGGCAAGTGAAACTTGCATCTCTTGGTTTGGGCCATGTCTTAGGCCATTACCTTAATTTAGCGTAAAAGAGACTAGACGGTGAAAGGATAGCCGTCTGGACGCCCTTGATCTAGCTTGACAACGAAGCTAGATCTGTCACCCTCATCATGCTTGTATGTCACATTTAATTACAAATGACGGTACGCGTATTATCTGAGCATGTCATCCGTGCATCTTTAAACTGTCATGTTTAATTACAGTTAACGGTACGCGAATATTGTTCATGTCATTGCATTTTGCCTGTCATGTCTAATTTCAATAAACGGTACGCGAATATTGTTCATGTCATTGCATTTTGCCTGTCACGTTTAAATACAGTTAACGGTACGCGAATATCTGTTCATGTCATTGCATACGTTGATTGTTTATCGTGAATGTGTAGCCCACGCTACAAAACTGATAGTTCCCGGCTCGTGACCGGAAGCGAGCATAGTAAGTTGCTAACCCCAACGCTCGATATGGAGGCTAGGTGCACCCCTATGCCAAACAAAATACATTTTCTGGCTTGTGACCAGAAGATTACACAGACTGCGGGCAATAGGGCACTCGCTGAGTGATCCCTTGTACCGACTTGATTACACAGCCTGCGGGCAATAGGGCACTCGCTGAGTGATCCCTTGTACTCGTACTTGACTTGACGTGTTTACTTGTACGTGACAAACAATGATAACAGTGATAATCGTGATTCGTGAATAGTGATTGGTAGCTTTTGCTACATCGTGAGTAATTGGCTTCACTACCTTTAAAACTGTCGCATCATACTTAAATGCCATATCATTGCATCTTGTTATAACTGCTAGGTTGCTAGTTCACTTTCAGTTTCCTTGCGCAAGTCTTTCCATACTTGCTGACATGTGCCCCTCTCTTTTTTGGGTGTCACATGTTAGACCCAGAGCCAGAGCTTTGTTGCAGGGGATATGGTGTTGCTGATGCTGATGTATGCTGTGGTGGTGAGTGGACACCAGGGGCCTGTCTTGAAGACCGCTCGTGTTCACTTCTTTGTTTAGGTTTGCTGTTAGTTGTTGGTGCGTGGCACCTTTGTATGTATATTATATTTTGTGGGACATGTTGGGCCTTAGACTCTTTTTCCTTTAGCCTGGTGGCTTTTCTGTGATATTGTAATTTGTTTATGGACATTTGGAGATTCAATAAAATGTCGTCTCATTTCCTTATTATCATCGTTGTTTCGTTTCTCTTTGCAAGGACCTGCCATAATAAGTGTTTTTTTACGCTTATCAGACTTGGAGCTTCACAGCTTCAAGTTTGTGCGGACCTTCTCACGTCTCGCCTCCACATTTTTGGGAAGCGGGGCGTGACAAGTACTCAAGCTCAACAAGCTTCGATGCCACTGAAGGGTTTTCTGGGACCCTTAGGGCACAAAAACTCTATTCCCGTCCTAAGTCGGACGGAAATAGACAGAAAAAGAATTACAGCGGAAGAATAAAACAGTTAATCTAATTAAAAATTAACCTTTAGGTCCAAGACCCTAATCCAAGATCTATGCCAACTTGGGATGGGTCTGACCATCCCAAGAAGGATCTAGCCTACTGCGATTAAATTAAACTAATGCTAATAAACACATACCCGGAATCTCAACCCTGGAGCAGGCGAGATGTTCCGCACCGTCTTCCGAGCCGCTCCCGTCCCACGCCAAGCTGCTCCTCGAACCGCTCCCCGAACCGCTCCTCGAACCGCTCCGCATCCCGAGGCGATCAATCCCGTGTCGCCGAGCCAACCACACGCTGAAGAAAGTTTCACGTGAGTGAAACCTCCGCCTAGATTTCGGATCTGAATCCGAACTCCTTTGCGGCTTTGCTAGAGCCCTCAGGAGCAAGGCAGAAATTTATAGGGAGAGGAGAAATATTAATTTAGCTTAGATCCAAGCGCGCTCCAACATTTACGAGAGCCGCTCAGATCTAGAGCTTGGGACGAGTTTAGAGGAAGGGGGCAGACCCCTATTTATATAGGCGGCTGACCCCTCCCCTCTACTCAATTTTCGATGTGGGACTAAAGTTGGAGTTAATTAATTCAATTTAGTTTGCCTTTCACAAAGGCTAAACTTCCGAGAATTTTAACTCCCTCACCGTTGAACTTCATGATTGATACAACCTATCAATATGAAGAGGGTTCAACGGTGAACGCGTAGGAAAAAACGGCTCGTCAATTTGCTTCTCTTAGCCAAAGTTAGCCAAAAGTCATGCTTCTCTTAGAAACGTAGCCATCAAGAAAATCCTAGGTTTCAAAAAACCCTAACCAGAAAATTCGGGCTTGGTGGGCCTCCATTTTCGCTGGTTTCAGCCCAACAGTTTGGGCTGACTTGTTTTGGCTATAACTTGTGCATTTGGATTCCGTTTTTGACGCGGTTTGAACCTGCGTTTAGAGCGGGACGATCCCGTCATCTAGGTAACCTTTTCAACGCGTTTATTTAATTAAATATAGTCTTAAAAATTTAAGACACATTTAATCTCTTTTGCATCGTATGCAAATTAGTCCCTATCTAGGCTTAAATTATCATTTGCATCAAATACAAATGATCCGAGGGCATATTCCTCTACAACTATGTCCTGATATAAAAAGAGAATGGGAAGATATGATATCATCGACATGGAATAAGCAATGACAAACCAAGTCCAGACCCAGAAGTTCTGGAATAAACCCATAGTGCTATTGCAATATGAAATTGTCATTAATTTATGCCATAGATAGTATATATACAAAGCTAGTCTAAAGACGAAAGTCGATATAGCTGTTGTATACTTAGCTACTCCTCGAGGACAAATAGACTTTTGAAAAAAAATTAAATATATTGCCATAACATAATTACTAGTGAGTTCCAACATAATTATAGACGTATGCTTTCAAAAGCATCTCTCCCTAATAATAGTCTAGTAGAAACTATTTTTTTGGACGTCTGACTTTAAATTCAGGCTTTTCAAACCTGAATACTGTATATGACGATGTCACGTACTCTCTAAAATCAAGAATAGAAACTTACCCAGTTTCGATGGATATTCGTTAAAACGAAATCCCTCATGAATGAATCAAGAATATTGAGTGTTCAAATGGACTTTTATAAGCCCTGCATAAATTCAAAAGGAGGAATTAAATGTAACACCTAAAGTGTTCATATTCATCCAATTTTTAAATTTGGAACGATATAATATGACACCATGGATTGATGATGCAAGACATCATTAACCCATCCTATAAATCTGAAGAACACGAAGTTTCTTCAGAAGGGTGCGTTTTCATTGTCCCATTTAACGGGACTCTCAAAACTTCCTCTAATAGAATTTAAGATGTTATATTTAATATCATCATTAAAATGATAAGTCATCTAGGTCTCTTGAGAGTACTTAAGGTATAAAAGTGAACTTATCCACTCCCTACATAGGGATGATGATGTACCTTAGTGTACTCATCCATATATTCTCTGAAAATGGTCATAATCAAACCTATTATCCAACCGCAGTCCATTTTTTCCACATCATATATGACACATTATTTAATGGAAAGAACATTGGATAATACTGGGAAATCAGCCATAATTTGCAACTGGAATAAAGCTGAACACCCAGGAGTCTATGTTCACACCCAAAATGGGTTATATGAATTAATCATTAAAATGATTTAAACAGATTACTCATCCGTTAAAAATCCAGTTGCTTGGTGACTACATGGGGATATGAAATTACACTGCATACCATCAAACCGCATCCATAGAACCTATTTATATGATCCTGATCATCTCATATAAATAGTTTTCGAGAACCTCTAACGGGGAAAGTGTTTAGAACACATCTTATAGATTTCTGCCATGATGTGTCCACATCCCCATAGCACCACAATAAACCATTAATATGCAATCTTAGAAATATTTATCAGGCGTAATTAACCCAAATAAATAGATTCCGAGCACTCCAAACGGGGGAAGCATTTAGAGCACGTCTCATAGATTGTGCCTTTGATGGGTCATCATATAAAGAATCGATAGTGAAGATTAGATCCTGAAGATCCTTCACATTCAGAACTCTTTAAATTCCCAGTATTAGGTCTTGACCATTTCAAATATCATGAACCGTGATGAGATCTTGAAGATCCACACTTCTGAAACTGTTAAACAGTTTTCGGACATATTTACTAACAATCTGAATATTGTCAAAGTCACGCATCCCTGCTGCTAAAAATCTAGCTAGGATTGACATACCAAAAATAATGTATGCAATCCACCAGTAGAAGAAGTGGATGTCTCCAATATATGATAGGACATACCACGAGGCTCCAAAGAGATGAAAACACTTGGAGACTTTTAAACAATACCACCACAGGAAAGTGAGCTCATATCCATATCTCTCCCTTTCCATAACCTTTAAAAGAGATGAATCTGGAATAAATTGAAATATTATTGAATAATGTACGTACAGGGGGAGGTGTTTGGATGAAAAACCACTTGTCGACAATTACTCACATTTCATTTTTCCATTTAAATGATAATTATAAATATCGTTCCACACTCCGTTTTCTGAAGCAAATGTAAAGATTGGCCAAAAATGTGGAATGTAGCAATAATAAGTTGAGCTGGAATCACTTATGAAATGCGAAATGTTTGGACCTCAAGTCATGATATTAAAAGATATCAAACATGTGGGCATAATGAGTATTGAATATACACAAATATAGATAAATAAAAACGTATGCTATAAGTAATAAGCTATAGCTCATAGGTTCATTTCGCTGCAACCAGGAAGCAAGTAAGATGAGATTGACTCACTTACAAATAAAACTGATGCATCAAGTTCCCTGGTTATGTTTGCAAAAATCCCGCGATTGTCAAAGGAAAATTTTGGGTTTTTGTTGCTATGGATATTGTGACAGCATACACTTATGGATTTATTCCTAATTTTCTTACTTGCCTTAATAGACTCTGAGACGTCTATTCTATGAAAAATATAAAATGCAACCAAGAAAATTCCTAATGAAAATAAGGACTCTTTCTAAAGGTTGTATTTGCATCTTTAAAAGAGCAAAGAAAATGATTTGAGATAATATTTGTAAATGACTCAAATCTCATCGGATCTCCTGAAGAGAAACCCGAAATATCCGATTAAGCATACATATCATATATGATATGAAATACATAGGCAAAAATCTTGGCTTACAGACTTTTTAACTAGAAGATGATCACATCATCCAGAAGATGAAACTCTCATCCAGAAGATGAACATAGCATCCAGAAAATGAAACTCTCATCCAGAGAATGAAACTATCATCCAGAAGATGAAACTATCATCCAGTAGATGACAACATCATCCAGAAGATGATCATACAAAAGATGAAAATAACATCCAGAAGATGAATATCATTTGACATTTAACTTCATACACCCGAAGTTGATGGAGAAACATGGACAATTGTAATCCACTAAATACAACTATTGGTTGTATGGATATACATATAGACCCCCTGCCATTTGCTGGAAGAGAGGAAGGATATCCTAGGTCTTGAAGTGCCTTATTGAGTGGCTTTGATACACTCCTATATCTGGCCAACTCCACGCTTCTCTATATGGCGTTGAGAGTAAATTTGTTAGCCAGATACAATGTAGCGACTGTAGCACGTCATTAGATCAGAGCTATGCATCTTCTGCGCTACATCAAAGGATCAATATTATAAAGGATTATCCTCCATTGTAAATGTATTTGCAGATACAAGTTACAGATTATCGCGATGACAACAGAGTTTGGGTATGGGTTTTACCTACGAAGGAAAAGCTACCTCTTTGAAAGCATACGACTAAGGCAACATCATCCTACCATTCCGAGAAGCTCATCATCCAAGAAGAAAATCAAGAGTATGCATAGCTACACCCTGAAGTACCTAGCAGACACAGTGACGACTGGGTCAGAGACTAGAGACATGGAGCTATCTATCGAGTCTGCAGCCCATGCCACTTTCCTAGCCCATCCTTGAGGAACCTAGATTAAAGGCAATGATACATAGCACACCTTTTTAGAGGAGCCCCCGCAGATTCAGTAGCTGCCATATATAAGCGATACTTGTACAGATAAGCGATGCTTGTATTTTGTATTTATTCTCGAAATGTTGTAGATGAGATTGATGTATAGATACCTAGGAGATCTGTAGGCCTGAAGCTTGTACAGATCAGAGGGAGTTAAATGTAGAGTTGTACTCTTTTTCCGTAACTATGATTTTTCACACTGGGTTTTCTATAGCCAAAGGTTTTAACGAGGCAACCGCATTAACTCTAGATTCAGAAGTATCCACCTCTAGTGATATCCATAGAACAGGAGAAGTGAAAGAGACATGTAGTCTCTAAACCAGGATCCAGAAGTATCCACCCCTTGTTATACACATAAGCACTATGAATTGTGAAGTATTCATTTGTCGAGTTTACAATGATGGATGGATAAGGAGAAGTGTTATGAATCGGCCTTATGACCTTTGGTATTGGGACCTTTGGAATCCACCATTATTGTAAATGACATTTGGTATCTATCTTTTGCTATATATATGATCTATGGCATCCACCTTAGAGATCGATTCTCAACAAGTGGTTATTTTCTAGATATAGTTGGATGTTTTATAATGGTTTTGTACTGGATCAAAATGAGCGCAGTTATTTCTTTGGTCACTACAAAAAAAATTCTTGGAATATCTTTTTTTATAATCTTCTGCAAGTGGACTATGCTGTTAAATAACATATTAAATTTGTTTATGATTTATATTTGAAAGGGATTGAGTAAATGCGTGGCTAAGTGATTAGGTCAGCTAATTAGCATATTTCATTATTTTCTTAAATATTCACTCTTCATAATTACTTTTTTCTATATGAAGCCAACTATTTAACAATATATTATGTTGTTCTAAGAACAAAAAGATAGGTTTTAATATAAAAAACAAGGAAACAAAAAGGAAAATACGAATAACTCTTAAATCGTTGCCACCATCTATTTTTTTTAGCAATAGTCTACGGTGATATTACAGTATTTCTTATTTTATTTATTTTGGCATAGGTTTAATTTATATTATTGAAGTTTATAATATTTTAGAAGCCTAAATAAATGGTGGAAGCTTTCAAATGAGGGGAGTTTTGAATGTCATGTCCCCCTAATGGCATGTGTTATGAAGATTTTTAATGGTGGAAAGTACTTAATGACGGGGAGTTTTCAGTGGGCGATGATTTTGAACGGTGAGAAGTTGTAAATGATCCGTGCTATATAGGCATGGGTTATGACCAATATACATATATATGGTTTAATTTCGTGATTCCATAATAATCAATAAAAATTAAAAATTGTTACCAGTTGTATATGTCAAATAGGAAATCTCAGAATATCTTACACAGTTGCACTACATTTTGTAACAACATAGAGAGTAATGTTACATAAAGACTGGATTGACTGATCCAAGTATCTGATATTTTTAGAAGGTAGGGTTGTAACTGGACCATACTGTATCGTGCCTGGCCAGGACTAGGCATCGCCAACAGATATCCATAGGTACATGCACGACCCAAATCCCATCATGCATGTGACAATGGATCCATGTACAACTAGCCTATTGGATATCATGCTTGTCTATTCATATATTATCATGCTAAGTCATTCGTGCTTGTATCATGCCACCCATTTGTATTGAGTAAGTGTGTGCAGTGTATACTTTAAATTATTATGTGAATATTACATTATAATGTATAACAGACAGATAACAAAACTTTGTGAATGTGTTGAAGGCTACATGATACATCAGTTCTTTATGTTTAACTATCACGAAAACAAATGGAAACAGTTTGCTAAGCTGATAAATGTACTAATTCATTGATAAGCGGAGTGGCAAAGGATGCTTCCATGGAAAGGCTTTAGTAATATTTTACTCTTCTCTTTAGAGTAATATAATTTGGACTTGGACCAAGTTTTTTTAACTTTCGACTAGACTTTTGTTGTGATATCATGCCTAATTTTTCGTGCCACGGATCGAGTTAAACATGGTCCATGCCATGTTGTGTAAGGGCATGCCTAGGCCCGGTTCGAATATAATCAGTTCGTTATGTTTAGGCCTAGTCATGATCCACAACTACTACCCCGAGCCCACTTACAACGATACCCGGAGGGAAACAAAAGAGACAAGAAAAATTCTTCTCTAAATTATCATATTCCTTGTTCACATGTGGTTAACTCAATTTTGAAATCTAAGAAACCTTCAGCGATATTCTAATTTAGGTGATTTTATAAAAACAAAATGGCCGTTTTAGCATGAATATTTTTAATAATTTTATGGAACATGCTCCAACTTTTCTATAGCTTCTGAACCACCGTCATATATAGATAGCAACCACATTAAGTCATATACATAACTGCCATGTGTACATGTGTGCGCAAGTAATTCAATCTCACGACTCACCAGATGTGTGTTTGCTATAAGTAGTTCATGGAATTTGAAATGTCAATATTCTAGCTTAGGTAACATTTTAGTACGGAGACCAACAAAAGTGAAATGGAATGTTCTCCAACATCTTTAATGTAGTCTGTTAAATGTGTGCTATTAAAGTCTTCAAGTGAACTGTTGATGGGCCCCATGTCTTAATGTGTTGAAGTTGGGAACTTAAAGTTTTTGTTGGGCAGTCTTTGGTTGCCGACAAAGAGCAAATTAGGGGCTGTCCTTTGGCTTTTAGAGAGGCATGCCATTTTATTTCCAGAGAGCAAAACGAGTGCCTGCTGTCTTTAGTTTTCAGAGAGAGCTTCTGTCTTCAGAGAGCTGATAGCCAAAAAGAGAGCCATGAGCTTCCTTTCCTTGGGATCTATGTTGTGTTCTTCAGAGAGCTGCTACCATCCATTTTCAGAAGTGAGAAAGTGTGAGAGCTTGTGAGAGTTTAGAAGAGCTTAGGTCTTCTAGTATTTCTCATTCTCTTCTTCTTTCTTTGTGAGATTTGTGGGGACATGGAATTGCCAAGTTGTTACTCACAAGAGTATGAAGGAAAAGATGTTGGTGTAAGCTCGTGTGCTCGCCTTGATTAGTAGTGGATCGTCGTGGAATGCTGGAGTAGGTTGTTCGCAACCGAACCAGGGTAAAAACCCCGCCTCATTTATTTTCTGCAATTTGAGATTGTCGTATTTCATTTACTAATTTGCTTACGCAAGATCCGAAGAGGGATTGGTTGTTTAGTTTGTTGTGTGGCCCAATTTTTCAAGCTTTAGCTCTCTAACTAGTTTTTAGGGCTTGTTGTTCCGCGAGGCGACAACGGCTTTTTATCAACAAGTGGTATCAGAGCTTTCGGTTGTTTCTGGAGAAATTGAGTAGCGAAGATGGTTAGTTTGGCGACACTCAATATTGAGAGGTTCACCGGTCGTAATGATTTCATGTTATGGCAGTCGAGGGTGAAAAATTATTTGAGGCAGATGAAATGTTTTTAGATTGTGTTTGATGAGGAAAACATTGAGAAGGATGTGACGGCATCACAGAGGTCCGAGATGGAGAGAATGGCGTATAGCGTCATCCAGCTATCATTAGTAGACACCGTCTTGAGAGAGGTGTTGGACGAGGCTACGGCCAAGGATATGTGGAATAAGCTAGAGGGGTTGTATATGAAGAAATCCTTTACAAGGCGCCTCTACTTATTACAGCAGATGTACACTCTAAAAATGAAGCCCGGATCAGCGGTAAAAGATCACATAGATGAGTTGAATTGGATTGTGATGGAGTTGCGGGGAATGGATGTCAAAATCGAAGATGAGCAACAAGCAGTGATCTTGTTATGTTCGTTGACTGAGGAGTTCTCCCAATGTGTTCGGTCCATGATCTATGGACGAACAACGCTTATAGTGGAAGAGGTGAAGGCGGCGCTCCATACCGAGATGCTATGTGAGAAGGTCCAAGGTAGAGACATTAGAGGAAACCGTGATGAAGCTTTGCATGTGAGAGGCAGGCAGGACAGGCAAGGAGGTCAAGGCCATTTCAAGAAGAAGGACCGCTCGAAGTCCCGGTATTCCCGTGAAAGGAAGGATAGCTCATGTTTCATATGCAAGCAGAGAGGCCATTGGAGGAACCAATGCCCCAATAGATTTGGGAAGAACGGAAATGATGCTTCTGGACATGCAGATTTGTGATGATAGAGGCCACGGTGAAAGGGGTAGAGATCCAGAGATGTTCGCATCGGAGGAGTCTAGTGAGGCACAAGTTGCGTGGTTGATGGACAGTGGGTGTTCTTTCCATATGACTCCACATCGGAGTTGGTTTTCCACTTACCGTTCCCAAGAAGACGGAGGCTCTATTCTCATGTGGAACAATGTGGTGTGTAAGACCGCAAGTATTGGAACTGTTCGGATCTGCATGCACGATGGGATCGTGCGTACTCTTGCCAATGTTAGACATGTACCTGATCTCAGGAAGAGCTTGATATCCATCGGTGTGTTGGATAATGTTGGATGCAAGTCAGTTGTAGAGAATGGCCACCTGAGGGTATCCAAAGGAGCCATGGTTGTGATGAATGGAAGAAAGGTAGGGAATTTATATGTCCTACAAGGTACAACAGTAGAAGGCGAAGCCGATTGTAACGGCCAGTATTTTTAGGCGAGTTTCGATTGTGCGTGCCAGTATTTTACTTCTGTTATCCAGTTAACTTTTCATCTGTACGTGTCGACGCGAGCGCGTCACTGTTTCCGTTTTACCGTATCGTCAATATTTACCATCAAGCCTTAATTTAACTTAATTATCTTGCTAATTACATTTTACAAATTACAAAATCTTAATTTCTTTAATTAATTTCACTAATTACTTTTCCATTTTTAATGATGACTAATTAATTACGTTAATTACGTTTTACCTTAACCCTTAACTACACGACAAAACACATGTTTTAAACAACCAGATACATTTCTAGTCAAAGTTGGCCTTTCTCTTTGTTTTCGTTTGAGCAAAACAATACGTCTCTACCCTTAGTCTAAAGATAGAAATAAATTCTATCATAATCATATTGATGAGGAGTTTGACAATGGGAAAGGATGTTCCCCGGCTCAACTTCTTAAAACTCGTAATCTCCTCTACTAAACTTGCTGAAAACTGTTTCCTGAGAATTCCACAACCAGAAATCCACATTCATCGTCTGTAAACAAACCCCTTCACCCAAATACTCATCAGCCTCAACAAATCATCTACAAACCCATCTTGAATCCTGCAAACATTTCATCACCAATCAACCACAAACAAACAACCCAAATTTGAAAACCATTCCAGGTTCAAATCAAGGGGAAGAGATCAAAACACGAATCTGTAACAAATTTCAGTTTTCAATTTCAGAAATCAAACCCTTATTCTTTTCCTTTTCGTCTTCAGATCATACCCACAAATCAACCCAACCCAAATCACAACCCACACATTTCAGCAACCAAACCCTCACCAAATCCTTCCCAACTTCTTTCCAAATACAAAACTCAAATTAAAAGAGGGGAGGAACACAAATCTGAAAATACGATTTCAGATGAAACAAACTCCATTTCAAAACCCAAATCAGCCCCAACAAACCACAAAAAAACTGAGATTTCGAATAAGAAATCAGATCTGAAAATAGTTTCAGACCTTTCTCCTTCTTCCCCCTTGGCCGACCCCACCATAAGCCCATCGCCTCAGGCCGCCGAACGTCGGATCCCCGTCGCCGGACGACCTGTGCGCCGCCATCGCGCCCAGCTCCGGAGCCCGCCGCCGCCCGCGCCTCCAAGAGCCCGCCATGCGCCTGCGCCGTAAGAAGCCGTCGCATGCTCCAGCTGCCGGCCGTCCGTCAGTCACCCTCCCCGTCGCGCGCAAGTGAAACCCACCTCCCCTTTAGCTCTTGCGTAAGTTTCACATGTCCTGTGACTTAAAACAAAAAAAAGAGAAATAAGATGGCAGAAGACTGAGAAAGAAAGGAGAGAGGACAGCCTTGACTAAATTATAGGCTAAGAGATAAAGAGGGTAGGGGGGCAGACCTATGTATTAAATGCTAGTAGATAAGTTAGAATTATATCAAGCTAACTTTTTAACCCGTAGTAATAGTATAGGTGCAAATTAATACCATGATAAACTGTGATTAGCTTAGTTTATGCTAGTTAGTTGTTAATTAGCGTTATTTAAATGTTAATGTTTATTTCAGCACGTTGTTAATTGTAAATAATGTTTGGTAGATTAAACTAAAATAAAATAAGGCGTATCATGTTGTTATTTTACACATAGACATCACCCTAACCGGAGAACCCAATAAAATTAGACGAGCCCAATTTAGGGATTAACTCGATATTTTGAATTATCTCGCAATAAATCTGATTCGGTGATTTGTTTAACCAAAACAGAGAACCGGACATACCAACACGTAGTACCCGTTCAGACGAACCTACGACAACCAATACCATCGGAAACAGGCAAGTGATACTTGCCAGTAATTATTTAGGCCGTGTTTTAGGCCAATTTGTAAGATTGTGTAAAAGAGACTAGGCGGTGAAATGATAGTCGCCTAGACGCCCTATTTGATCTAGTTTGACAACGAAACTAGATTCGACACTTTACCTGCTTTCATTCATGCTGCCATGCCATGTTTAAATTTCAATTAACGGTACGTAATTTATCTGCTCATTGCCATGTCATGTCATGCATCATATGTTCTTCATGATTGAGTAGCACACGCTACAAATGTTATTGCTATTGAGGCTAGGTGCACCCCTACGCCAAATGAAAAACACTTCCTGGCTCGTGATCCAGAAGCGAGCACAGTGTTGTTGGGAAACCAACGCTCGATACACGTGGAGGGGTAGGGTTAAGCGACCACTCAGCGTAGAAGTGTGCCCGTACAGCCACTTCAGCTGTAAGGCGTAAACTCTGTGCACAATGTGAAAAGTTAATGTTTCGTGAAAATCGTGAAATAGTGTTTTCGTAGTTTCTGCTACGCCGTGCATGCATCATGTCATTTAAACTATTGCACTCTTTAAGTGTCATTTCATATTGTTTAGAACTGCTAGTCGTTTTCTATATTTGTATCCTTGCACAAAAGTTCTCCGCTTCCCTTGGGAGACTTTTGCTGACATGTGCCCTTTTCTCTTTGGGTGTCACATGTCAGACTTTGAGACGGAGCAGGTAGCAGAGGACGAGCAGTTCGTTGACGCTGAGTTTGAGGTCCCTGCTGAGACCGAGTTCGAGGATACTGGTGACCAGTCCTAGTCTCACCTAGAGACTTCTTTAGTTGTTGCTGTTTTATAGTTGCTGTTAGATTTCGGTGTGTAGCACCTATATATCTCGATGTTTATGTTTCGGCCGTGCTTTAGGCCTTGTTCAGACTTGTACTATTATGACTATTCTGTGATGATGTAATATTTGTTGGATGTTGTTGGTGGATGTTCTTTTATCTGCTTTATTATTGTTGTTGTTTCGTCGCAATGCAAGGACCTGCTACTTTTCGAAATTTTTACAGACGCTTATCAGACTGCAGCTTCACAGCTCCACGTCTGAGCGGACCTCCTCACGTCTCGCCTTCCATATTAGGGAAGCGGGGCGTGACAGATTTTTGTGGTGGCCCATGCAGGTCCTCTCTTCTTTGCATCTGCGAAATATCGGAACAACAATAATGATAACAACATCCATTTAAATATTCGGAACATTCGAGTCATGATTAAGTCTAATCTGAACATTTCCTTGTCTTAGATGGCCGGTAGACGCATTACCCGAGGAGCTTGTAGTGGACCTGGAGCTGGTGGTGGAGCAGGACGTGTTGCGGATGCTGATAGAGAACCCACCACGGCTGAGATGATGAGGATGATGCATCAGATGATGCAGGTTTAGCAAGGCATGCTTCAGAATGCCCCTCGCTTCGAGCCAGGAGCGAAGCAATTTCGGCAGCTGGGCCCGTCATATTTCACTGGGTCAGAAGGATCATTAGCTGCGGATGAATGGATGAAGAACACAGAGGATAATCTGCTTCTCTCGAAAGTTAACCCGGCTGGATGGGTTGACTTAGTGAAGAAGCAACTAAAGGACAATGCCCGCAGTTGGTGGGAGTCAGAAGAGCAGCTGTTGGCGAAGCCTATCCCCTGGGCCACTTTCAAGGCGAGATTTAATGATGAGTATTTCCCTCGAGCTGCCAGGAGGGAGCTGATGCAGCAGTTCATCAATCTGAAGCAAGGAAATCTGACGGTGGATCAGTACCACCAAGAGTTCATGAAACTGAGTCGCTTTGCGCCGAAAATTGTGGAGACTGCTGAGGATCGAGCTCAGAAATTCTTACAAGGTTTATCTTTGGAGCTGCAGAGTCTGATTTCCTCTTCGGACTTGGATTCTTACCAGAAGTTGTTGATAGCTGCCAAGAGGCAGGAGCTGATTGCCAATCAGAGGAGAGGACAGTATTCAGGTGCTGGAAAGAGGCCTATGGAGCAGGCCAGAGCTGTGGTTAGGCCTGGGTTCAAGCCTAATCTGTCCGTGCAGTTTAAGAGACCAGGTGGGCCTACTCCGAAGTTGTGCCATTTTTGTGGCAAGGCTGGTCATGTGAAGGAGCAGTGCAGGAGGTTTCTGGGCCAGTGCTTGATTTGTGGCGACGTTACGCATTCAGTGAAGGATTGTCGACATGCCAATCAACTTCAGAAGGCACCAGCCGGAGTTCAGCAGCAGAGAGCTCCAGTAGTCGCTGGACGTGGAGCGCCTCTCATTCCTCAGAAACAGGCTTTCCAGCAGGCTGTTCAGCCTAAGAGGCAAGCCTTTACGATGACTGCAGCAGAGGCAGAGACTGAGGACGGAGTTATTGCTGGTAACTTCTATACTAGTCTTCCTTATTCAAGCATTATATTTGATTAGTTATATCCATGTTAATCTAGTTGCATGTTACCCTTAGGTGTCATCTTAGTTTCATCTCACCCGGCCTTGACCCTGTTCGATTCTGGAGCTTCCATGTGCATCCTATCTTGGAAGTTTGTAGTCGAACACTCGATACCCACCTATACACTTCCCAAGTGTTGGAACATCATGACTGGGAATGGTGTAGTGAAGGTTGCACTGGGATGTAGACCATGCCCGTTGGTGATTAGTGGACACGAACTGTATGCTAATTTCATTGTCCACGACCTATCCAATTTCGATGCTATACTCGGTATTGACTGGTTAGGAGCTTTTTATGCCACGATCGACTGTCACCGGAAGAAAGTGGTCTTCGAAATTCCTGACCACCCAGTGTTCGAGTTTGTCGGTGGAGGACGATCGCTTGGACCTGTCAAGTTCCGAGCCCAGCCTTACCGATTGACCATTGCATCTATGATTGCTGAGCCAGAGAAGCCTGCAGTGGTGAGAGATTTCGAAGACGTCTTCCCTGAAGACATTTCTGGACTGCCGCCTGATCGAGCGTTGGAGTTCGGCATCGATCTTATGCCAGGAGCTCAACCAATTTCGAAGGCGCCGTACCGTATGGCTCCTGCAGAACTAGAAGAGTTGAGGAAGCAGTTGGATGAACTACTACAGAAGGGTTTCATTCATCCCAGCGTATCTCCCTGGGGTGCACCCGTCTTGCTAGTAAAGAAGAAGGATGGATCGAGAAGAATGTGCATTGATTATCGAGAGATGAATCAGATCACAGTGAAGAACAAGTACCCGCTGCCCCGCATTGATGATATCTTTGATCAGCTTGGTGGATCACGAGTATTTTCGAAGTTGGATCTCCGGAGCGGATACCATCAAGTCAGAGTCAAGAAGGAAGATGTGCTCAAGACCGCTTTTCGGACTAAGTATGGGCATTACGAGTTCGTTGTCATGCCGTTCGGTGTGACCAACGCTCCTGCTGTGTTCATGAATCTCATGAACCTTATCTTTTACGACTTCCTTGACAAGTTCGTGGTGATATTCATAGACGACATCTTGGTGTACTCGAAGAACGAGGAAGAGCATGCAGAACATTTGAAGATAGTGTTGGAGACGCTCCGTCACCATAGACTGTATGCCAAGTACAGCAAATGCGAATTCTGGCTGGATAGAATTGCATTTCTTGGGCATGTAGTATCGGGAGCTGGAATCTCGGTGGATCCGAAGAAGGTCAAAGCAGTTAGTGAATGGCCTACACCTCGATCGGCATCGGACATCAGGAGTTTCCTTGGATTGGCTGGATACTACCGCAGATTTATCAAGGATTTCTCGAAGATAGCTGAGCCGATGACGAAATTGACGAGGAAGGATGTTAAGTTCTGTTGGTCAGACTCTTGTGAGCAAGCTTTTTCTACCTTGAAGGAGAGACTGACTACTGCACCAGTCTTAGCTATTCCAGACAGAAGCGGAGGCTTCGAGATTTTCTGCGATGCATCGGGCAAGGGACTTGGATGCGTTCTGCACCAGCACAATCATGTAGTCGCATATGCTTCACGACAGTTGAAGATCCACGAGAAGAATTATCCGACTCACGACTTGGAGTTAGCTGCCGTCATCTTTGCACTGAAAATTTGGCGACATTTCTTACTGAGTGAGAAAGTGAAAATTTTCACTGATCGCAAAAGTTTGAAATATATATTCACTCAGAAGGAGTTGAATATGAGACAACGCAGATGGTTGGAATTGATGGCAGACTACGACATCGATCTTCAGTATCATCCTGGGAAGGTGAATGTCGTACCGGATGCCTTGAGTCGACTGCCCGAAGTGATGATTCTCACAGCTCAGTGGAGATTGCAGCAGGATCTGCGAAGGATGAATGTTGAAGCTGTACTACCTGGAGTCACATCGTCATTGATGAACATGCAAATTCAATCGATGATCGTGGATCGAATCAAGACTGCTCAAGCTGGAGATGCTAAGTTAAAGAAGATCAGAGAACAAGTCGAAGCAGGACTTCAGACAGATTTTCTGATTCATGCGGATGGATCATTAAGATATGGTAGCAGGATCTGCGTACCTGCAGGAGATGTCAGAGAGGAGTTGATGAATGAGGCTCACAGTTCACCTTATTCTATTCATCCTGGAGGTACTAAGATGTACAAGGATCTTCGTCAAAATTTCTGGTGGCATGGGATGAAGAGAAGTGTGGCACGGAGCGTTGCCAAGTGCCTCGTGTGTCAGCAAGTGAAGGCTGAACATCATCGCACTGCTGGACTACTACAACCTCTGCCGATTCCGGAGTAGAAGTGGCAGCACATCACGATGGACTTCGTGACTGGCTTACCTCGGAGCACCAAGCAGAACGACGCGATCTGGGTCATAGTTGATCGATTGACCAAGTCCGCGCACTTTATACCTTTCCGAGTTGGGCAATCCACAGAGATATTAGCAAGGAAGTATATGGAGGTAATGACTTAACTCATGCCTTTTATAATTTCCTTCTAGTACTAGTCGTGATGTGCAGTATGTCGTGTAGGAGATCGTGCGCTTACATGGAGTCCCTGTGAGCATTGTATCAGATCGTGATACGAGATTCACATCTCAGTTCTGGAAGAGTCTGCAGACCAATCTGGGTACTAGTCTGAAGTTCAGTACTGCGTATCACCCGCAGACGGATGGACAGTCGGAGCGCACTATTCAGATATTGGAGGATATGTTGAGAGCTTGCATGTTGGATCTCAAGGGTTCGTGGGAAGATCACCTGCACCTGGTGGAATTTTCCTACAACAATAGCTATCAGGCGAGCATTGGCATGGCGCCTTTTGCTGCTCTCTACGGGAGAAAATGTCGATCGCCATTGAGTTGGGACGACGTTGGTGATAGAGAACTCTTGGGGCCAGAGATGATAGTGGAAGCAGTTAATGTTGTGCGAGATATCAGAGACAAGATTCGGATCGCCCAGGACCGTTATAAGCATTAGGCAGATGCTAAACGGCGTCCTCTGGAGTTTCAGCCGAGAGATCATGTGTTCCTGAAGATCTCACCGAATCGAGGAGTGATTCGATTTGGGAAGAGAGGCAAGCTTAGTCCGAGATATATTGGACCATTCGATGTGCTAGAGCGAGTTGGAGAAGTAGCTTATCGCTTAGCTTTGCCACCATCCTTGGAGGGAGTTCATGACGTCTTTCATGTGTCTCAGCTCCGTCGTTATATTAGCGACCCTTCTCATGCTGTGGACTACTCTGAGATTACTGTTCGACCAGATCTGACGTACGAACAGCAACCAGTGGAGATTCTAGATCGACGTCAGAAAGTGTTCAGGAACAGGACCGTTGATCTAGTCAGAGTGATGTGGCGTCGTGACTCGCCAGGAGAGTCTACCTGGGAGCGAGAAGATGAGATACGAGAGCGTTATCCATATTTGTTTTCTACTCCTTAGTTGATGAGAATTCCGAGGACGGAATTTTTCTTAAGGTGGGTAGAATGTAACGGCCAGTATTTTTAGCGAGTTTCGATTGTGCGTGCCAGTATTTTACTTCTGTTATCCAGTTAACTTTTCATCTGTACGTGTCGACGCGAGCGCGTCACTGTTTCCGTTTTACCGTATCGTCAATATTTACCATCAAGCCTTAATTTAACTTAATTATCTTGCTAATTACATTTTACAAATTACAAAATCTTAATTTCTTTAATTAATTTCACTAATTACTTTTCCATTTTTAATGATGACTAATTAATTACGTTAATTACGTTTTACCTTAACCCTTAACTACACGACAAAACACATGTTTTAAACAACCAGATACATTTCTAGTCAAAGTTGGCCTTTCTCTTTGTTTTCGTTTGAGCAAAACAATACGTCTCTACCCTTAGTCTAAAGATAGAAATAAATTCTATCATAATCATATTGATGAGGAGTTTGACAATGGGAAAGGATGTTCCCCAGCTCAACTTCTTAAAACTCGTAATCTCCTCTACTAAACTTGCTGAAAACTGTTTCCTGAGAATTCCACAACCAGAAATCCACCTTCATCGTCTGTAAACAAACCCCTTCACCCACATACTCATCAGCCTCAACAAATCATCTATGTCACGTCCCGCTTCCCATTATACTTGGGGCGAGGACGCGAGCGGGCCCGCTTAGGTTGGAGCGGTGAAGCTCGAACCCAATAAGCGTCTGTGAAAACACCTTTCGCAGGAACTTGCATGCAACTCAGAACAACAGAAATATTTAAAACCAACATCCAGATAAAGTACACAATAATAAAAGGGCCCCAAGCATGGCCTACAACGATAGTGATACAGATAAAGTGGGTACACACCCTACAAACAACAACGGTGAAAAGTAAATAGCTGCAGCGGTGATAATCAGCTTTAGTCCACAGTAGGGTGGACTTCAGGATCAGCAGAATCCTGGTCTATTGGATCACTCTGATCCAGCAACTCGTACTCCAGATAACCTGTCTCGTAACCTGACATACATTCAAACAACATGAATGTATGTCAGCAAGGGTCTGCAAGTAGATGTCAGATGACCCAAGGCAAGATATATATAACAAGTTATATATATGGCAGTTTTACAGCAGTTAAAAGAATTTACACTAGCATGTATTTCAATGAACTGAAGCAGTTAAAACAATTATGAAAAGTTACACTAGCATGGTATTTCAGTTGTAAAAATTAACATGGCAGTTGAGCAATATAACATTATTCTGTAATTAACTTTCTTTTTCCATTATTTAACTGTGTGTGCAAGTCCGTGAATAAGATTCCCGCCGTTAGACGAATAGTAAATAAATACACCTTCAAGTGCCCCCGAAGGCGACTCGTTTACTACCGGCTAGTGCCCGGGAACCAACCCCACCCACGTGTATTTCCTGAATCACGTGCCAGGATGCTAATCCGTCATATACTGAAACACGAGTCCAGACTAGTCGCATGCGACGTAATCACATGTGACCGACGAGATTAACTAATAGCCAACGGCAGTAACATCTGGTAGCCAACGGCAACTGGTAGCCAACGGCATGTAACATCGGTAGCCAACGGCATTTAACTACGGGAGCCAACGGCATTTAACTACGGGAGCCAACGGCATTTAACTACGGAGCCAACGGCATTTAACTACGGGAGCCAACGGCATTTAACATTCTATAAGTATTAACAGATCTAAAATTAACCGTACATGTCCAGAAACATTACCATTCACAAAGTGTGTACATTTCGATTATTCAGGGGTCCACACACACGCACACGAGTTTAAGTCTAGCAGTTCTAAAAAATGTGTTTGTGTCAGCAATTAAGTGTACAACATCAGATATCACAAAAACATAAAATAACTGCACGCTTGCCTGACTGGGACAGTTTAGGTTGTCCGAGTAACGGTAGGAAAGTTCGCGTCGCATCTGCGTCATTAAATAATAACATTTATTATAATTAGAAAAAGTGCTAAATTGGGAATTAACGAATTTGAGCAGAAAGTTAATTATTCTTATTATTGTTCTAAATTAAGATATGTCAAATTATATGTCGTTGGGTTCGTTTTGATGGGTATTACGTAATGGTGATACTTGTTCTCCATTTCGGTTACACATATTAACGATTTCAATTTATTGCGAGTGAAGCACACAATTAAAATAACTCCCGAATTGGGTTCGTCTAATTTTATTGGGTTCTCTGGCTAGGGTGATGTTTATTGTGTTATACTAGCATTGTACACTTTATATTATACTAATATTATTACCCTAGCATTAGTTAACCATTAATAACATGCTGGAATAACATCAATATTTAGATAACACTAATTAACCACTAACTAACATTAACAACCAACAAGTTAATTAGGCTAATTAAATCACTAATGTGATTACATGGCTTAACTTGGTGTGAATAAGCCTACCTACCAGCTTAGACCATGGGGATAAAGACTAACATGTTAAAACTTATCTAACTTTATTTAATATAAAACATTATCTCTATTCCCTCTCTCTCTAATACTTAACTCTCTTCTTATCTTCTTACTGTCTTCTTTCTTTTCTCCTCCACCTCTGTCTTCTGACTTCCTTTCTCTTTTTATTTCTTTTTTTTTGATTTCATTTGCAGCAGAGAGAATCAACGCAAAGGGGCTTACGCACAGGACGCACGGAGGAGGGAGGGACGCCGGCGGCGCGCGCGGGGCCTTGCTCCGACGGCGGCGGCTCTGCTCTAGCGCCGACGGCGAGCTGATGGCCGGCCGACGACGGTGCGGGTGAGGGGGTACGGCCAGCTTCCAGGCGGCGACAGTGTGGGTGCCCAGGCGTGGGTGAGGGCCGGCCTAGGGGGAGGAAGAAGAAGAATGAAGAGGGTTTGTTTTGAAGTAGGTTTTGATTTCTGGAGTTGTTTGTTTGAAGCTGAGATAATTTCAGATTTGGTGGTGTTTAATTTCAGATCTAGAGTTTGATTTCTCTTCCTTGATTTACTGTTTTTAAAAAAAGAAATCAGTTTGGGATTGTTGGTATTTGTTGAAGGGCTGATTTGGTGGTGATGAACAAATTCTGGTTTGAGAAATTGAGGTTGATAGAGTTGGGGATTTGCAGATGGCAGGGATTTGAGTTGGGAAGATGATTTTTGGTTTGGGTTGTCGGATGGAGCTTGAGAATTTGGGTTGGGGAAGATGATGAACAGATTTGGGAACGATGGTGTAGGATGATGGCTATTAGGATTTGGGAGGTGGATGATTCGCAGAAGATGGGTTCTGCAAACGAATCGTTGCCTTAAGAAGCTAATTAACAGGGAGCAAATTTAATGCTGTTAGGTTTTTGATGAAGAAAATTTTAATGATGTTTGTTGACTAAACAAGATGGATTGAATCTGGCTAAACGTGTAAGACTTCTCCTCCAAAAAAATAAACGTGTTTGTGAAAGAAGAGGAAATAATTAATTAATTAAGTTATAAAATTTAACAAGAGTAATTAGTAAGAATAACAAAAGTAATTTGTAAAATAATTAAATTAAAGTTTTTATTTAAACTAGATGATTAATTAATGACATTCCGGTAAAAACGGAAATACCGACTCGCACACGCGTAACAAGAAGCACACGGACGAAAAATAATCCAGATGTTCGAAAGGGAATTACCGATACACATGAATAAAGCACGGCTAAATATACCGGCCGTTACATTCTACCCACCTTAAGAAAATTCCGTCCTCGGAATTCC
The DNA here is from genome assembly GCA_030789695.1 of Scilla litardierei. NCBI lineage: Eukaryota > Viridiplantae > Streptophyta > Magnoliopsida > Asparagales > Asparagaceae > Scilla > Scilla litardierei. The sequence continues at coordinate 378,390,928 of CM061142.1, forward strand.
TATCAACTAAGGTGCAGGAAATAAATATGGATAACGCTCGCGTATCTCATCTTCCCGCTCCCAGGTAGATTCTCCTGGCGAGTCGCGACGCCACATCACTCTGACTAGATCAACAGTCTTAGTCCTGAAGACTTTCTGACGTCGATCTAAGATCTCCACTGGTTGCTGTTCGTACGTCAGATCTGGTCGAACTGTGATCTCTGAGTAGTCCACAGCGTGTGAGGGGTCTCTAATATAACGACGTAGCTGGGACACATGAAAGACATCATGTACTCCCACTAAAGACGGTGGTAGTGCTAAGCGATAAGCTACCTCCCCAACTCGCTCTAGCACATCGAAAGGTCCAATATATCTCGGACTAAGCTTGCCTCGCTTCCTAAAGCGAATCACTCCTCGATTCGGTGAGATTTTCAGGAACACATGATCTCCTGGCTGAAACTCCAGAGGACGCCGTTTAGCATCAGCCCAATGCTTGTAACGGTCCTGAGCAATCCGAAGCTTGTCTCTGATATCACGCACAACATCCACAGCCTCAACTATCATCTCTGGTCCCAGTAATTCTCTATCACCAACGTCATCCCAACTCAGTGGGGATCGACATTTCCTTCCATAGAGAGCAGCAAATGGCGCCATGCCAATGCTCGCCTGGTAGCTGTTGTTGTAGGAGAATTCCACCAGATGCATATGATCCTCCCACGAACCCTTGAGATCCAACATACAAGCTCTCAACATGTCCTCCAATATCTGGATAGTGCGTTCCGACTGTCCATCAGTTTGCGGGTGATACGCAGTACTGAATTTCAGACTGGTACCCAAATTGGTCTGCAAACTCTTCCAGAATTGAGACGTGAATCTCGTGTCCCGGTCGGAGACGATACTCACAGGAACTCCATGTAATCGCACAATCTCCTGTATGATTTTCGTTCACATCACGACGTATACTAGAAAGAAGCGATAAAGGTATAAGAAAGATATTTTACCTCCATATACTTCTTCGCAAGTATCTCCGTAGCTTGTCCTACTCGGAAAGGTATGAAATGTGCAGACTTGGTTAATCGATCAACGATAACCCAAATCGCGTCATTCTGTTTGGTGCTCCGAGGTAGTCCAGTTACGAAGTCCATGGTGATGTGCTGCCACTTCCACTCCGGAATCGGCAGAGGTTGAAGTAATCCGGCAACGCGATGATGTTCAGCCTTCACCTGCTGACACACAAGACATTTGGCGACGCTACGAGCTACGCTTCTCTTCATACCGTGCCACCAAAAATTCATACGGAGATCCTTGTACATCTTGGTACCGCCAGGATGAATGGAATAGGAAGAGCTATGAGCTTCATTCATCAGCTCATCTCTGATATCACCAGAAGGTACACAGATCCTACTGCCGTATCTCAAGGAACCATCGTCATGAATGATAAAGTCCGTCCGAAGTCCAGCTTCAACTTGCTCTCGGATCCTCTGCAGTTTAGCATCTCCAGACTGTGCAGCTTTGATCCTATCCACTATCGTTGACTGAATCTGCATATTCATCAACGATGATGTGACTCCAGGTAATACAACCTCTGTGCTCATCCCACACAGATCCTGTTGTAACCTCCACTGAACTGTGAGAGTCATAACCGTTGGAAGTCTGCTCAAAGCATCAGGTACAACATTAACCTTTCCTGGATGATACTGAAGGTCGATGTCGTAATCAGCCATCAGTTCTAACCATCTACGCTGTCTCATATTCAACTCCTTCTGAGTGAAAATATATTTCAAACATTTGTGATCAGTGAAAATCTTCACTTTCTCACTCAGTAAGAAATGTCTCCAAATCTTCAAAGCGAAGATAACAGCGGCTAACTCCAAGTCGTGAGTCGGGTAATTCTTCTCGTGAATTTTCAATTACCGAGAAGCATACGCGACTACATGACCGTGCTGATGTAGAACACATCCAAGACCTTTGCCCGAGGCATCACAAAATATCTCGAATCCTCCAGTCCTATCTGGTATAGCCAGAACTGGTGCAGATGTCAACTTTTCCTTCAAAGTCCCAAATGCTTGCTCGCAAGCGTCTGACCAAACATACTTGACGTCCTTCCTTGTCAGTCGAGTCATGGGCTCTGCTATCCTTGAGAAATACTGAATGAATCGACGGTAGTATCCCGCCAATCCTAGGAAACTCCGGATGTCTGATGCTGACCGAGGGGTAGGCCAATTCCTGACCGATGTAACCTTCTCTGGATCAACTGAGATACCTTCGCCTGATACCACATGTCCGAGAAATGCAATCCGGTCTAACCAGAACTCGCACTTGCTGTACTTGGCATACAGCTGATGACGGCGAAGCGTCTCCAAAACTATCCGTAGATGCCCGGCATGCTCTTCCTCGCTCTTCGAATAGACCAATATGTCATCAATGAATATCACTACGAATTTATCCAGAAAATCATAGAATATGAGATTCATGAGATTCATGAAAACTGCAGGAGCGTTGGTCACACCGAATGGCATGACAACGAACTCGTAGTGTCCATATTTGGTCCGAAAAGCTGTCTTGTAGACATCCTCATTCTTGACCTTCAACTGATGATATCCACTCCTGAGGTCTAACTTCGAGAAAACTCGTGATTCACCGAGTTGATCGAAGATGTCATCGATGCGTGGTAACGGGTATTTATTCTTCACAGTAACATTGTTCAGCTCCCGATAATCCACGCACATCCTTCTCGAACCATCCTTCTTCTTGACCAGCAATACAGGTGCACCCAAGGGAGACACACTGGGATGAATGAATCCTTTCTGCAACAAATCGTCCAATTGCTTCCGTAGCTCTTCAAGTTCTGCTGGAGCCATACGATAAGGTGTCTTCGAGATTGGTTGAGTATTTGGCATCAGATCAATACTGAACTCCAAAGCTCGATCAGGCAGCAATCCAGAAATATCTTCTGGAAATACATCTTCGAAGTGTCGAACCACTGCAGGTTTCTCCGGTTCGACTTGCATAGATCCGAGGATCGCTTCGTTCGGCTGAGCCCGAAATCTGATAGGCTCGAGCGAACGATTACCACTGATGAATTCAAACACCGGGTGGTCGGGAATTTCGAATACTACTTTCTTCTTGTGACAGTCGATAGTAGCATAGAAAGTCCCTAACTAGTCCATGCCGAGAAAAGAAACCCAGTTAAATTGTGTACGAGATAAATCTAGACGTTTTTGGCCATTAATAGTATTTTCAATTGTCCTGAAGTTTCGCTAATGCAAGACCTGCATGGGCCACCACAAAAACCTGTCACGCCCCGCTTTCCATTATACTTGGGGCGAGGACGCGAGCGGGCCCACTTAGGTTGGAGCGGTGAAGCTCGAACCCAATAAGCGTCTGTGAAAACACCTTTCGCAGGAACTTGCATACAACTCAGAACAACAGAAATATTTAAAACCAACATCCAGATAAAGTACACAATAATAAAAGGGCCCCAAGCATGGCCTACAACGATAGCGATACAGATAAAGTGGGTACACACCTACAAACAACAACGGTGAAAAGTAAATAGCTGCAGCGGTGATAATCAGCTTTAGTCCACAGTAGGGTGGACTTCAGGATCAGCAGAATCCTGGTCTATTGGATCACTCTGATCCAGCAACTCGTACTCCAGATAACCTGTCTCGTAACCTGACATACATTCAAACAACATGAATGTATGTCAGCAAGGGTCTGCAAGTAGATGTCAGATGACCCAAGGCAAGATATATATAACAAGTTATATATATGGCAGTTTTACAGCAGTTAAAAGAATTTACACTAGCATGTATTTCAATGAACTGAAGCAGTTAAAACAATTATGAAAAGTTACACTAGCATGGTATTTCAGTTGTAAAAATTAACATGGCAGTTGAGCAATATAACATTATTCTGTAATTAACTTTCTTTTTCCATTATTTAACTGTGTGTGCAAGTCCGTGAATAAGATTCCCGCCGTTAGACGAATAGTAAATAAATACACCTTCAAGTGCCCCCGAAGGCGACTCGTTTACTACCGGCTAGTGCCCGGGAACCAACCCCACCCACGTGTATTTCCTGAATCACGTGCCAGGATGCTAATCCGTCATATACTGAAACACGAGTCCAGACTAGTCGCATGCGACGTAATCACATGTGACCGACGAGATTAACTAATAGCCAACGGCAGTAACATCTGGTAGCCAACGACAACTGGTAGCCAATGGCATGTAACATCGGTAGCCAACGGCATTTAACTACGGGAGCCAACATCATTTAACTACGGGAGCCAACGGCATTTAACTACGGGAGCCAACGGCATTTAACTACGGGAGCCAACGGCATTTAACATTCTATAAGTATCAACAGATCTAAAATTAACCGTACATGTCCAGAAACATTACCATTCATAAAGTGTGTACATTTCGATTATTCAGGGGTCCACACACACGCACACGAGTTTAAGTCTAGCAGTTCTAAAAAAATGTGTTTGTGTCAGCAATTAAGTGTACAACATCAGATATCACAAAAACATAAAATAACTGCACGCTTGCCTGACTGGGACAGTTTAGGTTGTCCGAGTAACGGTAGGAAAGTTCGCGTCGCATCTGCGTCATTAAATAATAACATTTATTATAATTAGAAAAAGTGCTAAATTGGGAATTAACGAATTTGAGCAGAAAGTTAATTATTCTTGTTATTGTTCTAAATTAAGATATGTCAAATTATATGTCGTTGGGTTCGTTTTGATGGGTATTACGTAATGGTGATACTTGTTCTCCATTTCGGTTACACATATTAACGATTTCAATTTATTGCGAGTGAAGCACACAATTAAAATAACTCCCGAATTGGGTTCGTCTAATTTTATTGGGTTCTCTGGCTAGGGTGATGTTTATTGTGTTATACTAGCAGGGTACACTTTATATTATACTAATATTATTACCCTGGCATTAGTTAACCATTAATAACATGCTGGAATAACATCAATATTTAGATAACACTAATTAACCACTAACTAACATTAACAACCAACAAGTTAATTAGGCTAATTAAATCACTAATCTGATTACATGGCTTAACTTGGTGTGAATAAGCCTACCTACCAGCTTAGACCATGGGGATAAAGACTAACATGTTAAAACTTATCTAACTTTATTTAATATAAAACATTATCTCTATTCCCTCTCTCTCTAATACTTAACTCTCTTCTTATCTTCTTACTGTCTTCTTTCTTTTCTCCTCCTCCTCTGTCTTCTGACTTCCTTTCTCTTTTTATTTTTTTTTTGATTTCATTTGCAGCAGAGAGAATCAACGCAAAGGGGCTTACGCACAGGACGCACGGAGGAGGGAGGGACGCCGGCGGCGCGTGCGGGGCCTTGCTCCGACGGCGGCGGCTCTGCTCCAGCGCCGGCGGCGAGCTGATGGCCGGCCGACGACGGTGCGGGTGAGGGGGTACGGCCAGCTTCCAGGCGGCGGCAGTGTGGGTGCCCAGGCGTGGGTGAGGGTCGGCCTAGGGGGAGGAAGAAGAAGAATGAAGAGGGTTTGTTTTGAAGTAGGTTTTGATTTCTGGAGTTGTTTGTTTGAAGCTGAGATAATTTCAGATTTGGTGGTGTTTAATTTCAGATCTAGAGTTTGATTTCTCTTCCTTGATTTACTGTTTTTAAAAAAAGAAATCAGTTTGGGATTGTTGGTATTTGTTGAAGGGCTGATTTGGTGGTGATGAACAAATTCTGGTTTGAGAAATTGAGGTTGATAGAGTTGGGGATTTGCAGATGGCAGGGATTTGAGTTGGGAAGATGATTTTTGGTTTGGGTTGTCGGATGGAGCTTGAGAATTTGGGTTGGGGAAGATGATGAACAGATTTGGGAACGATGGTGTAGGATGATGGCTATTAGGATTTGGGAGGTGGATGATTCGCAGAAGATGGGTTCTGCAAACGAATCGTTGCCTTAAGAAGCTAATTAACAGGGAGCAAATTTAATGCTGTTAGGTTTTTGATGAAGAAAATTTTAATGATGTTTGTTGACTAAACAAGATGGATTGAATCTGGCTAAACGTGTAAGACTTCTCCTCCAAAAAAATAAACGTGTTTGTGAAAGAAGAGGAAATAATTAATTAATTAAGTTATAAAATTTAACAAGAGTAATTAGTAAGAATAACAAAAGTAATTTGTAAAATAATTAAATTAAAGTTTTTAGTTAAACTAGATGATTAATTAATGACATTCCGGTAAAAACGGAAATACCGACTCGCACACACGTAACAAGAAGCACACGGACGAAAAATAATCCAGATGTTCGAAAGGGAATTACCGATACACATGACTAAAGCACGGCTAAATATACCGGCCGTTACAATCTACAAACCCATCTTGAATCCTGCAAACATTTCATCACCAATCAACCACAAATAAACAACCCAAATTTGAAAACCATTCCAGGTTCAAATCAAGGGGAAGAGATCAAAACACGAATCTGTAACAAATTTCAGTTTCCAATTTCAGAAATCAAACCATTATTCTTTTCCTTTTCTTCTTCAGATCATACCCACAAATCAACCCAACCCAAATCACAACCCACACATTTCAGCAACCAAACCCTCACCAAATCCTTCCCAACTTCTTTCCAAATACAAAACTCAAATTAAAAGAGGGGAGGAACACAAATCTGAAAATACGATTTCAGATGAAACAAACTCCATTTCAAAACCCAAATCAGCCCCAACAAACCACAAAAAAACTGAGATTTCGAATAAGAAATCAGATCTGAAAATAGTTTTAGACCTTTCTCCTTCTCCCCCCTTGGCCGACCCCACCATAAGCCCATCGCCTCAGGCCGCCGAACGTCGGATCCCCGTCGCCGGACGACCTGTGCGCCGCCATCGCGCCCAGCTCCGGAGCCCGCCGCCGCCCGCGCCTCCAAGAGCCCGCCGTGCGCCTGCGCCGTAAGAAGCCGTCGCATGCTCCAGCTGCCGGCCGTCCGTCAGTCACCCTCCCCGTCGCGCGCAAGTGAAACCCACCTCCCCTTTAGCTCCTGCGTAAGTTTCACATGTCCTGTGACTTAAAACAAAAAAAAGAGAAATAAGATGGCAGAAGACTGAGAAAGAAAGGAGAGAGGACAGCCTTGACTAAATTATAGGCTAAGAGATAAAGAGGGTAGGGGGGCAGACCTATGTATTAAATGCTAGTAGATAAGTTAGAATTATATCAAGCTAACTTTTTAACCCGTAGTAATAGTATAGGTGCAAATTAATACCATGATAAACCGTGATTAGCTTAGTTTATGCCAGTTAGTTGTTAATTAGCGTTATTTAAATGTTAATGTTTATTTCAGCACGTTGTTAATTGTAAATAATGTTTGGTAGATTAAACTAAAATAAAATAAGGCGTATCATGTTGTTATTTTACACATAGACATCACCCTAACCGGAGAACCCAATAAAATTAGACGAGCCCAATTTAGGGATTAACTCGATATTTTGAATTATCTCGCAATAAATCTGATTCGGTGATTTGTTTAACCAAAACAGAGAACCGGACATACCAACACGTAGTACCCGTCCAGACGAACCTACGACAACCAATACCATCGGAAACAGGCAAGTGATACTTGCCAGTAATTATTTAGGCCGTGTTTTAGGCCAATTTGTAAGATTGTGTAAAAGAGACTAGGCGGTGAAATGATAGTCGCCTAGACGCCCTATTTGATCTAGTTTAACAACGAAACTAGATCTGACACTTTACCTGCTTTCATTCATGCTGCCATGCCATGTTTAAATTTCAATTAACGGTACGCAATTTATCTGCTCATTGCCATGTCATGTCATGCATCATATGTTCTTCATGATTGAGTAGCACACGCTACAAATGTTATTGCTATTGAGGCTAGGTGCACCCCTACGCCAAATGAAAAACACTTCCTGGCTCGTGATCCATAAGCGAGCACAGTGTTGTTGGGAAACCAACGCTCGATACACGTGGAGGGGTAGGGTTAAGCGACCACTCAGCGTATAAGTGTGCCCGTACAGCCACTTCAGCTGTAAGGCGTAAACTCTGTGCACAATGTGAAAAGTTAATGTTTCGTGAAAATCGTGAAATAGTGTTTTCGTAGTTTCTGCTACGCCGTGCATGCATCATGTCATTTAAACTATTGCACTCTTTAAATGTCATTTCATATTGTTTAGAACTGCTAGTCGTTTTCTATATTTGTATCCTTGCACAAAAGTTCTCCGCTTCCCTTGGGAGACTTTTGCTGACATGTGCCCTTTTCTCTTTGGGTGTCACATGTCAGACTTTGAGACGGAGCAGGTAGCAGAGGACGAGCAGTTCGTTGACGCTGAGTTTGAGGTCCCTGCTGAGATCGAGTTCGAGGATACTGGTGACCAGTCCTAGTCTCACCTAGAGACTTCTTTAGTTGTTGTTGTTTTATAGTTGCTGTTAGATTTCGGTGTGTAGCACCTATATATCTCGATGTTTATGTTTCGGCCGTGCTTTAGGCCTTGTTCAGACTTGTACTATTATGACTATTCTGTGATGATGTAATATTTGTTGGATGTTGTTGGTGGATGTTCTTTTATCTGCTTTATTATTGTTGTTGTTTCGTCGCAATGCAAGGACCTGCTACTTTTCAAAATTTTTACAGACGCTTATCAGACTGTAGCTTCACAGCTCCACGTCTGAGCGGACCTCCTCACGTCTCGCCTTCCATATTAGGGAAGCGGGGCGTGACACCGATGCCACATCTTCTAGCTCGAGTGACGGAGATTCAGCAAAGTTATGTCATTATCGTTTGGGTCACCCGTGTGACAAGAACCTTGATGTTCTCCACCGAAGAAACTTGATTGAAGCTAGTGATGAGAGTGTGGAGTTTTGTGAAAGCTGTGTGTACGGGAAAAAGACAAAGGTGCAGTTCAGCATGGGGAAGCACACTAGCTGAGGTCCACTGGATTACATTCATTCCGATGTTTGGGGGCCGTGTCCTTTAGCGTCAGGAGGTGGGGCTAGGTACTTTGTCATCTTCATCGATGATTATTCTCGGAAGGTTTGGATGTACTTGATGAAGACAAAAGATCAAACCTTTGGGATGTTCAAGCAATGGCTTGTGATGGTTGAAAAGCAAACTGGCAAAACGGTGAAAGTCCTTAGATCCGACAACGGAGGCGAGTACACCTCGAGGAAGTTCACAGGATTCTATAGATCCCATGGGATTCGACGTCATTTTACTATACCAGGGGATCCTCAGTCGAATGGGGTTATAGAGAGGATGAACATGACGTTGTTGGAGAGAGTGTGTTGCTTGAGGCACTCAGCCAGTTTGGAGAAGGAATTTTGGGGTGAGATATTTACTACCGCCGTTCACATAGTGAATCGAGTTCCATCGGCGGTGATTGATTACCAAATTCCTGAAGAGAAGTGGAGTGGAAAAATTGGTGACTACTCTTATCTACGCATCGTTGGTTGTCTGGCATATGCACATGAGATAGGCGACAAGTTGGATCTGAGGGCCAAGAAGTACATTTTTCTCGGATATGGCGATGGCGTAAAAGGATATCGCTTGTGGGACCCGGTGGGCCGCAGGGCGATTTTGAGTAGGCACGTCACCTTCGATGAGTATGTGATGCTCAGGGCGAAGCATACTCATTGGAAGGGGGACGAGTCACCTGTGGAGACCGCGTCAGAGACGATTGATCTCCCGATCCTATTCCAGAGGCGACCTGGTAAGGAGCCGATGGTCGAGGTCCCCGGTGTGGGACATGATGAGGTCCATATTAAGGACCATAAGTAATGCCCTGCTAAGCTACTGCACAAGTACTAGAGGGGGGGTGAATAGTACTTTAAAATAATTAAGAGGATAATTCCTAATTACCTTGCAAACTCTACCAATTAATGCGGAAATGCGGAATAGTAAATAATCGACAATAAATAAACAATCGCAAACAAACGAAATTACTAGGTTCGGATCCACCCAAGTCTCCCCGACTTGTTCCCGGTGATCCTACGTCCCAAACACCCGGATCCCCTCCGGATACTCGAGTTAGAAACCCTAACTTAAGATTTCCACTATGAAATACTTGTGAAAAACCTTCACAAGTCAAATCATACACAAATGAACTTGTGACTCCCACAACCCGGGATCACAAACACACTCTCACAACCGAGAGTGAAACTTACATTATGAAAGTAAATGAAATAAAGATTCTTACCGACAAAATCCTATGCCTTGAGTAAAACTTACGATTTAGGGCAAAACGGATTTTCGGGAAGATGAAGAGGCACCAAACCCTAGCTCCAAGATGAAGATCAGCGATGGAGAGCTATGGTGTTGAAGATGACCTAGAATCAAGCACTTGGCTTGGAAGGCTCACAATCAAGGAATCTCTCTTTTGAAATAAGAGTGAGGAGAGATTCAAGATTGGAAATGAATGAGCTTTGAATGAGTTGGAATGATTTCTCTTTGATCTCTAAACTTGTCTTAATATCAGCCTTGAGTGCAATGAATACAGCTCAACAAGTATTTATAGGTTAGAGGGGGGAGAGAGAGAAAAACATTTCAATTAAAGCTCCAACGGCTCTATTCTGAACCAAACTAGTCGGTCAAAGAACAACCACCGACCGACTAGTTCATCAACTAGTCGGTCGGTCAATCAACATGAACCGACTAAGTGGTGAACATAGAATAGATCAAGTTCAGACTGACTAGAACTAGTCGGTCAAAGAAGAGTTGCTGACCGACTAGTTTCACAACTAGTCGGTCGGTGACTCAACTGAGACCGACTAAGAGTAAAAACAATAGTCTGAACACAAAGTTGATTTAGTCGGTCAAAGAAAAAATGTTGACCGACTAGTTCATCAACTCGTCGGTCACCAAATGAACATAGACCGACTAACGATAAACAGTAAGTTAGCAAGTTCAGAGGAAGCTCAACTAGTCGGTCCAAGAAGCATCACTGACCGACTAGTTCACAAACTAGTCGGTCGGTGAGTCAACATAGACCGACTAACTGTAAACAGTAAAGAGCTAAGAATTGACTGACTGAAATTAGTCGGTCCAAGAAGCTTTGCCGACCGACTAGATCACCATCTAGTCGGTCGGTTCTTCTTCTTGAACCAACTAACATGCACAAGAAGTCGCGAATCGAAGCGCGATGCTTCGGGAAAGTTTGTATGGACTTCTTACAAGATCCTATATCTAAGATATGAGCATTTTGAAAATTTAAACCGTAAGACCTACTCAAGGCTTAACATTCTACGAAAGAAGCTTAAAAGACTATAAATAAAACTTGACGATACCGTCTTCAAAAGCTTCAATCGAATCTTCATGACTTCTAAAGTGGTCCAAAAGCTTCAACGAAGCTTTAGGCATACGATCACGTGCTTTGAGAAGTCTTGAGACGTCGTAATTGATATACATATGAATTTGGCGACGATCTCCATAACTGCGCTCACAAATTGTTGGTTCACGATATATTTATGTTTGTTCATCATCCAAAACCAAATCCGGGGAGTCCAATATCCAACATTCTCCCCCTTTTTGGTGATGACAAACCAACATAAATAATAATCAAAAATAATGATTCAAATGTAATTTACTTACTCCCCCTGCATTGATGACACGTTAATTCCAAAATGAATAATAATAATACGCATCAAGCAGACGAGTAAAGTATAAAATGAGAATCAATTATTGAAATATCGGAATTGAAATTCCATTTATATATCTTAACTCCCCCTGAATCTAACATATCAAATTAGATTCTTGGAAAAATGCTTTAAATTATCATTTAGCACATGTCATTATTATATCTCACCCCCTTTGGCATTAGCAAAAATGGTGGGAGGAGATCAACGACAACAACAATGGCTTCAAATAAAAGCACGGGAGTCGTAGAATGCGACCACGGTTCAAATGACACCAAGGAAAAATACGAATGAAATCAAATCGTGTCAATGTGACCAAAGTCGAAATTCGATAAATAACATCATCAAAACTCAAATTAATTTTACGAATTGAGTTATGGAATATACTCTCCAATATCAACATATCTTGGTTAATTTAGTGCATGGAAAACAATTTTATGTTTTCATAGAAGATATTTCTATTTAACCAAGTTATTATCGTCGAGCGACGATATCAAACATCAGAGACATAAAAAATTTATATAAAGTGCACAAGAGATTGAAATGTCAACATCGATGTATATATAAATAAAGCATGAGTACATCAAAATGATACATCGCCGACATACAAAACATCGATCCAACGATCGGGGCATAAAATACAACATCATATCACACAAATATAACATATGTCACACCGGACATCAGAGTATCACACGACATCAAAAATATCCAAACTATCACCATAATACATTAGAGAAACATCAAAATGATCTCAAAAACATAACCACACTCTATCCTACCCAATCTCTCTCACAACTAGATAAATCATCCAATGTGCATCGAGAGAGTCCTCAAAGAGTCTCAAGATGAAGGTGGAGGATCTGCAGCAGCGGCAGGCTCTGCAGGAGTGGAGGTGGTCACTGGATCAGCTGTAGTGTCCACGGGAGCGACGATAGAAGTCTCAGGCACGTCAGGAGAGACGAACACTAGAGCAGCAACAGTAGTGGCCTCGGGAGCACCAGTCGGAGTATCCACCGCAGGAACGGTGGCAACAGGTGTGCTCTCGGGGTCACCAGCAGAAGAAGAAGCAGCACCAGAAGCACCGGCAGCAACAGGAGTACCCTCAGGGGCACGAGAAGCAGCAACAGCAGCACGAGCAAGCTCGAGAATCTCCTCATCATCCAGCTCCTCCTCCTCGTCAGAAACTGTCGGAGGGATCTCAATACCAAGGTGGCAAGCAATGCGAGCGAGAATCTCCTCGGTACGAGCATAACGAGACTCCACACGTCTCACTGAACGTGTCACGACCCGCTTCCCTTAAATGGAGGCAAGACGTAAGAAGGTCTGCTCAAACGTGGAGCTGTGAAGCTGCACGCCTGATAAGCGTAAATTTAGTATAAGCAGATCCCTGTAATTGCAAACGAAACAACAATAATAATAATATGAGACGGATATGAAATACCAATCCCACCGTTTGTCCACAAAATATTCAACATCACAGAAAAGCCACCAGGCTAAAAGAAAGAGTCTAAAGGCCCAGAACAAGGCCAAACAAAAGTCGAATATAACAGAGTATCAAACTAGGTGCCACGCACCGACAACTCAAAAGATCTAACAAAACTAGACGTAGACACTAAGACTGATCTCCAGTGTCCACGAAGTCCTCGCCCGACTCGGGCGCAAGCTCGGCGTCCGCAAACACCTCACCCTCAGCAAGTAACTCGGGCTCAAGGTCTAACATGCGTCACCCAAAAGAGAAAGGGGCACATGTCAGCAAGTCTAAAAGACTTGAGCAAGGAAACCGAAAGTAACTAACAACCTAGCAATCGTTAATATTAAGCAATGACATGGCAGTTAAGTATGATGCAACAGTTTAAAAGAGAGGCAAGCACGCACGATGTAGCAAAAGCTACCAAATCACTAATCACTTATCATTTGTCACTTATCACTTATCACTTATCACTTATCACTTAGTGCATAGAGAGTCCACCTGCTGGCCAGCTCGTGGCTCAGACCACTTATCTCTATCACTATTAATCACTTAAACACTAGAGATTTCTCCTGCTGGCCGGAGTGGCGGATCAGGCCAACTCGGGGCTCAGGTGGCCGATTATCTCTTACCCCACCCATGTGTGTCGAGCGTTGGGGTTTCCAACTACAGGGCTCGCTTCTGGAACACGAGCCAGGAAAATAATATCATTGTAGCGTGTGCTACGCAATCACGATGACAAATCAACATGCAATGCCAGGAACAGATAATTGCGTACCGTTAATTGAATTTAAACGTGACAGGCAAAATGCAATGACATGAACATATTCGCGTACCGTTAATTTAAAGTAAATGTGACATACAAGCATGATGAGGGTGACGGACCAAGCTTCGTTGTCAAGCTAGGTCAAAGGCGTCTAGACGGCTATCCTTTCACCGTCTAGTCTCTTTTACGCTAAAGTAAGGGAAATGGCCTAAGACATGGCCCAATTCAAGAGTGGCAAGTTTCACTTGCCTGATACCGGGGTTGACGAGCAATGAAGATCGGCACAAGCTAATTACGGAATAGATCGCTGTTATGGCAAAACAATCATTAGAACAATGATTCTAAATCGATTTCTTATTAGAATCCTAACTTTCTAATAATCCATTTTATTAGGGTTTCACACATGTCAATGGGGGTTATGCTAAAACTAAAGGAATCGAGTATTACCGTGAAGAGGCGGGGAGCGATGCCGAGCAACCACGGCAACGGAAGAACGGCTCCGGCTCAGATTTGGAAATGAGGGAAAAATCTGGAGAAATGGGTTTGGAGGTGGATTTTGGGGTTTTGATGAAGGTTTGGGGAAGATGAGAGATGGGTTGTGACAAGGGAGGGTTTGGTTGATGGAGGATGAGCTTGGGATGAAGGAATAATGGCTTGAGGAAGATTGGGGCTCAATGGGGGAGAAATTAGGGTTTTAGGTCGTGAGAGAGAAGAAGAAAACGTTTGGAGGGGTATTTATAGAGTTTGGTGGCGGCTAGGGCAAAACTAGGGTTTACAGCACTGGTTAGTCGGTCAAAGAACAACCACTGACCGACTAGTTTGGAAACTAGTCGGTCGGTCGACCAACGTAGACCGACTAGGCGTAAACAGTAGCTTCAGTCGAAAACCTGAACTAAGAGTTAGTCGGTCAATGAACAAATACTGACCGACTAGTTTGGCATCTATTCGGTCGACGAACGTTCATGGACCGACTAAGAGTAAACAGTAACTAGTGTCAAAATTAGTTAATGAGTTATTCGGTTAAAGAAGCATTGCTGACCGACTAGTTTGCAACCTAGTCGGTCAACGAACCTTCTTAGACCGACTAACGATAAACAGTAACTCCTGAATAATTTAGAAAGCAAACTAGTCGGTTCAAGAAGGATTGCCGACCGACTGGATCGTCATCTAGTCGGTCGGTGCCCCTTCTTAGACCGGCTAATAAGCACCAAAAGTTCCGATACGGAGCGCGGAGCTTCGGGATCGATTCCTAAGACTCCTAGGCTTGATCTAACAGTAAGATACGACCGTTATGAAGCCCGTCACGAATGACTTACTCCGAAATCGACGATCCTAAGGAAGAAACGAGAAAACACGACGAAACGATCGAAAATGAAAATTACGGAGACTAAAACCACACATGAGGAGAAAATCCACCAAAACATATATTATAATATAATAAATCCGGATATATGAAAACCAGTTGTTACATCCTCCCCAACTTAAGAAAAATTCCGTCCTCGGAATTTCCAAACACTCACGTGTCCGGAAACAAAAGTGGGAAACGCTCTCGCATCTCATCTTCTCTCTCCCAAGTGGACTCTCCCGGCGAACCGTGCCGCCACATCACTCTAACAAGATCGACGACCTTGTTTCGAAGTGACTTCTGACGCCTGTCCAGAATCTGCACTGGATGCTGGTCATACGTCAAATCTGAGCGAACGGAGATCTCCGAGAAATCCACGGCATGAAACGGATCGCTGATGTATCGACGAAGCTGCGATACAAGGAAAACATCATGGACTCCTTCCAAAGATGGCGGCAAGGCTAAGCGATAAGCTACTTCGTCGACCCTTTCCAAAACATCAAATGGTCCAATGTATCGCGGGGTCAACTTCCCTCGCTTCCCAAAACGAATCACTCCACGATTCGGGGAAATCCTCAGAAACACATGATCGCCCGGCTGAAACTCCAAAGGACGACGTTTAGCATCCGCACAATGCTTAAAACGGGCCTGAGCAATCCTCAACCTATCCCAAATATTCCTGACGATATCCACGGCCTCCACGATCATTTCAGGTCCCAACAGCTCCCGATCACCAACGTCATCCCAACTCAATGGCGATCGACATTTCCTCCCATACAAAGCGGCGAAAGGCGCCATGCCAATAGACGCCTGGAAGCTGTTGTTGTAAGAGAACTCTACCAAGTGCAGATGGTCCTCCCACGAACCCTTGAAATCCAACATGCACGCCCTCAGCATGTCTTCCAAAATCTGTATCGTCCTCTCGGACTGGCCATCCGTCTGCGGATGGTACGCCGTGCTGAAACTCAGACGCGTACCCAAACTCTTCTGCAAACTCTGCCAGAACTGAGATGTGAACCTCGTGTCTCTGTCAGACACGATACTCACGGGGACTCTGTGAAGTCGCACGACCTCCTGCACGATTCACATTACATCACTATCCAAACTAGGAAAAGGACATAAAACAGAGAGTAAAAGAATTTTACCTCCATGTATCTCCTCGCTAGCGCCTCAGTGGACTGTCCCACCCGGAACGGAATAAAGTGCGTGGATTTGGTCAATCGATCAACGATCACCCAAATCACGTCATTCTGCTTCGGACTCCGAGGTAGTCCAGTCACGAAATCCATAGTGATGTGTTGCCACTTCCATTCCGGAATCGGAAGCGGTTGCAGCAACCCGGCCATACGCTGATGCTCCGCCTTCACTTGCTGGAAAACCAAACACTTGGCTACACTCCGAGCCACACTCCTCTTCATACCATGCCACCAATAATTCAGACGAAGATCCTGGTACATCTTGGTGCCACCAGGATGCACAGAATACGGCGAACTGTGTGCCTCCACCATCAACTCCTCTCTAATATCCCCAGCTGACACATACAACCTGGCTCCAAACCTCAGCGAGCCATCCTCATGAATAAAAAAGTCAGTCCACAGACCGGCTTCCACCTGCCCTCGAATCCTTACAAACTTCGGATCTCCGGCCTGACTTGCCTTAATCCGATCCACAATCGTTGACTGCACCTGTATGTACATCAACAAAGAAGCATCCCCGGGAAGAACAATCTCCACACCAGACTCGCAAAAATCCTGCTGCAATCTCCACTGCGAGGTCAACATCATTACCGCGGGAAGCCTACTCAAAGCATCTGGAACCACATTCACCTTGCTAGGGTGATACTTCAAATCAATCTCATAATCCGCCATAAGTTTCAACCATCGACGCTGTCGCATGTTGAGCTCCTTCTGAGTGAAAATATACTTCAAGCTTTTGTGATCGGTGAAAATCTTCACTTTCTCACTCAGCAAGAAGTGCCTCCAAATCTTAAGAGCAAACGCAACGGCAGCCAACTCCAAATCATGTGTCGGGTAATTCTTCTTATGAACCTTAAGCTGACGTGACGCATAAGCCACAACATGCCCGTGCTGATGCAACACACAACCGAGACCCTTGCCAGAAGCATCGCAATAGATCTCAAATCCATCACTGCGATCAGGCACAACAAGTATAGGGGCAGTCGTCAGACGCTCTCTCAGAACATCAAAAGCACTCTCACAATCACCCGACCAAACAAAAGGTACATCCTTCCGTGTCATCTGGTCATCGGCTCGGCAATACGGGAAAAGTCCTTAATGAAACGATGATAATATCCCGCCAAACCAAGGAAACTCCGGATCTCGGAAGCTGACGAGGGAACGGGCCACTCCCTGATGACCCTAATCTTCTCGGGATCCACAGAAATTCCATCTCCAGTCACCACATGCCCGAGAAAAGCAACTCTATCCAACCAGAACTCGCACTTCGAAAACTTAGCGTACAACCGATGCTTCCTCAAAATCTCCAATACCATCCTCAAGTGCGAGGCATGCTCTTCCTCCGACTTCGAGTAGATCAGAATGTCGTCAATAAAGATAACGACAAACTTATCTAAAAAGTCGTAGAAAATCATGTTCATCAGATTCATGAAAACTGCGGGCGCGTTAGTTACGCCGAAAGGCATAACCACAAACTCATAGTGTCCATACTTCGTCCTGAACGCTGTCTTCGGAACATCTCCCTTCTTCACCTTCAACTGATGGTAACCACTCCTCAAATCCAATTCAGAAAACACCCTCGAACCTCCAAGCTGATCAAAAATATCATCGATGCGAGGCAACGGGTATTTATTCTTAATGGTCACCGCATTCAACTCCCGATAGTCCACGCACATGCGACGCGAACCATCCTTCTTTTTCACCAGCAACACCGGTGCTCCCCACGGAGACACGCTAGGATTGATATAACCCTTCCACAAAAGCTCATCCAACTGCTTCCGCAACTCTTCCAATTCTGCAGGTGCCATACGATACGGCGCCTTCGAAATCGGCTGCGCTCCCGGAACAAGATCAATATAAAATTCTAGAGCTCGATCAGGTGGCAAACCAGACATCTCCTCAGGGAAGACGTCGCCAAAATCTCGCACCACAGCTGGCCACTCCATCTCCATCTGCATAGCCACAACCTCCTCTGGCCTGGCCTGAAATCTGACAGGACCAAGCGAACTACTACCACGACTGAACTCAAATATTGGATGTCCGGGAATCTCGAACACCACCTTCTTCCTCCTGTAGTCGATCGTAGCATAGAAGCTCGCAAGCCAATCCATCCCAAGGACCGCATCGTAGTTGGTGATGTTGTGGACAATAAAATCTGCATAAAGCTCATGCCCACAAACCACCACAGAGCAAGGACTGCACCCACGATGCACCGTGACTACTCCATTCCCTGTAACGATGTTCCAACTCTTGGAGAGAGGGGACGTCGACAAGGAATGCTTCTCCACGAAGCTCTGGGCCAAAATACACATCGACGCACCTGAGTCAAAGAGGACTCGGGCAGGGAACGTGCAAACCAAAACCACACCTAACAAACAGTCTAATCAATCAAATCCTATTCTAACAACATTCATACACAAGCATTCAACATAATTTTAACAATCAACTAATTAGGGAAGGAACAACTAGATTGGAAGTTACCTGCAATGACCTCATCCATGGCCAAAACCTCCTCCTCGGTCATCAGAAATGCCTGCCCCCTTGGCGGAACCGCCTGCCGAAAGGCATGCCCCTGCGGAACAAGGGGTACCCCACGACCAGTGGGCACCGGGGCTCTCTGCTGCAACGGCGGGGCAGCAATAGGTGCCTTCCAAGGCTGCTTCAACCTCTGGCACTCTCTGAGAACATGGGCGGGATCTCCAAAGGAAATACATTGCCCCAAGAACTTCCTACACGATTCCTTGATATGGCCCTCCCTGCCACAGAAATGGCAAGTCCTCCGAACAGGCCCTACTGGCCTCTTAAACTGAACAGGCTGGTTCGGCCTGAATCCAGGTCTAACCACAGCTCTCGCCTGTTCCACAGGCCTCTTCCCAGCACCGACAATAGACCCCCTCCTCTGGTTCACGAGCAGCTCCGGCCTCTTGGCTGCTACTAGAACCTTCTGATAAGATTCCCGGTCAGAAGAGGTCACAAAACTCTGGAGCTCCGAAGCAAGTCCCTGCAGGAACCTCTGAGCTCTCTCCTCAGCGTCCTGCACCATCTTTGGTGCAAAACGACTCAGCCTCATGAACTCTTGGTGATATCGGTCCACCGACGAGCTTCCTTGCTTCAAATCGATAAAACGCTGCAACATCTCTTCCCTGGCAGCTTTCGGGAAGAACTCACCATCAAATCTGGCCTTGAAGGTAGCCCAGACGATCGGCTCCACCAACATCTTCTCTTCAACATCCCACCAATTCCTGGCGTTATCCCTCAGCTGGCGCTTCGCCAAGTCAACCCAACTAACTTCGTTGACCTTGGACATCTTCAGATAGTCCTCGATATTCCTCATCCATTCATCAGCAGCTAGTGGACCTTCGGTCCCATCAAAATATGCAGGACCCAGCTCTCTGAACTGCTTCTCCCCGGGCTCAGGGCGAGGGGCTTCCACCACCCGAGCAGCTCGAGTTACCGGAGCATTCTGTACCTGCAGAAGCACACCCTGCTGAACCTGCATCATCTGCAACATCATCCGCATCATTTCTCCGTTAGTGGGCTCCCGCTCAGGCTCCTCGTCATGAGGGGGCGCACCACTACCACCACCACGGGTGATTCGCCTTCCTGCCATCTAATGACACAGAAAACGAAACAATTAGGCTCATAGCTTAGGGCTCAGATGTCGAACTTATTTGTTGGACAATTTTGTATTATTATCGTTATCTCGGTAATTGCAGTTATAGAAGGACCTGCATGGGCCACTACTAAAACCTGTCACGACCCGCTTCCCTTAAATGGAGGCGAGACGTGAGAAGGTCCGCTCAAACGTGGAGCTGTGAAGCTGCACGCCTGATAAGCGTAAATTTAGTATAAGCAGATCCCTGTAATTGCAAACGAAACAACAATAATAATAATATGAGACGGATATGAAATACCAATCCCACCGTTTGTCCACAAAATATTCAACATCACAGAAAAGCCACCAGGCTAAAAGAAAGAGTCTAAAGGCCCAGAACAAGGCCAAACAAAAGTCGAATATAACAGAGTATCAAACTAGGTGCCACGCACCGACAACTCAAAAGATCTAACAAAACTAGACGTAGACACTAAGACTGATCTCCAGTGTCCACGAAGTCCTCGCCCGACTCGGGCGCAAGCTCAGCGTCCGCAAACACCTCACTCTCAACAAGTAACTCGGGCTCAAGGTCTAACATGCGTCACCCAAAATAGAAAGGGTCACATGTCAGCAAGTCTAAAAGACTTGAGCAAGGAAACCGAAAGTAACTAACAACCTAGCAATCGTTAATATTAAGCAATGACATGGCAGTTAAGTATGATGCAACAGTTTAAAAGAGAGGCAAGCACGCACGATGTAGCAAAAGCTACCAAATCACTAATCACTTATCATTTGTCACTTAACACTTATCACTTATCACTTATCACTTAGTGCATAGAGAGTCCACCTGCTGGCCAGCTCGTGGCTCAGTCCGCTTATCTCTATCACTACTAATCACTTAAACACTAGAGATTTCGCCTGCTGGCCGGAGTGGCGGATCAGGCCAACTCGGGGCTCAGGTGGCCGCTTATCTCTTACCCCACCCATGTGTGTCGAGCGTTGGGGTTTCCAACTACAGGGCTCGCTTCTGGAACACGAGCCAGGAAAATAATATCATTGTAGCGTGTGCTACGCAATCACGATGACAAATCAACATGCAATGCCAGGAACAGATAATTGCGTACCGTTAATTGAATTTAAACGTGACAGGCAAAATGCAATGACATGAACATATTCGCGTACCGTTAATTTAAAGTAAATGTGACATACAAGCATGATGAGGGTGACTGACCAAGCTTCGTTGTCAAGCTAGGTCAAAGGCGTCTAGACGGCTATCCTTTCTCCGTCTAGTCTCTTTTACGCTAAAGTAAGGGAAATGGCCTAAGACATGGCCCAATTCAAGAGTGGCAAGTTTCACTTGCCTGATACCGGGGTTGACGAGCAATGAAGATCGGCACAAGCTAATTACGGAATAGATCGCTGTTATGGCAAAACAATCATTAGAACAATGATTCTAAATCGATTTCTTATTAGAATCCTAACTTTCTAATAATCCATTTTATTAGGGTTTCACACATGTCAATGGGGGTTATGCTAAAACTAAAGGAATCGAGTATTACCGTGAAGAGGCGGAGGAGCGATGCCGAGCAACCACGGCAACGGAAGAACGGCTCCGGCTCAGATCTGGAAATGAGGGAAAAATCTGGAGAAATGGGTTTGGAGGTGGATTTTGGGGTTTTGATGAAGGTTTGGGGAAGATGAGAGATGGGTTGTGACAAGGGGGGGTTTGGATGATGGAGGATGAGCTTGGGATGAAGGAATAATGGCTTGAGGAAGATTGGGGCTCAATGGGGGAGAAATTAGGGTTTTAGGTCGTGAGGGAGAAGAAGAAAACGTTTGGAGGGATATTTATAGAGTTTGGTGGCGGCTAGGGCAAAACTAGGGTTTACAGCACTGGTTAGTCGGTCAAAGAACAACCACTGACCGACTAGTTTGGAAACTAGTCGGTCGGTCGACCAACTAGACCGACTAGGCGTAAACAGTAGCTTCAGTCAAAAACCTGAACTAAGAGTTAGTCGGTCAATGAAAAACTACTGACCGACTAGTTTGGCATCTATTCGGTCGACGAACGTTCATGGACCGACTAAGAGTAAACAGTAACTAGTGTCAAAATTAGTTAATGAGTTAGTCGGTTAAAGAAGCATTGCTGACCGACTAGTTTGCAACCTAGTCGGTCAACGAACCTTCTTAGACCGACTAACGATAAACAGTAACTCCTGAATAATTTAGAAAGCAAACTAGTCAGTTCAAGAAGGATTGCCGACCGACTGGATCGTCATCTAGTCGGTCGGTGCCCCTTCTTAGACCGGCTAGTAAGCACCAAAAGTTCCGATACGGAGCGCGAAGCTCCGGGATCGATTCCTAAGACTCTTAGGCTTGATCTAACAGTAAGATACGACCGTTATGAAGCCCGTCACGAATGACTTACTCCGAAATCGACGATCCTAAGGAAGAAACGAGAAAACACGACGAAACGATCGAAAATGAAAATTACGGAGACGAAAACCACACATGAGGGGAAAATCCACCAAAACATATATTATAATATAATAAATCCGGATACATGAAAACCAGTCGTTACAGAACGTGCGAGCTCGTCAAGAGTGGTAGAGGGAGCAGCTGAGGCTGAGGCTGAGGCTGAAGCTGAAGGGGTCGTCCGCTGAACGTGACGAAGTGCCGCAAGAGACTTCTTGACAGCCGTCGCGTTCAGGGGGGGACCAAGAGGACGCTCATCGTCACGAGGCAAGGTGACACGGAAGTGACGGAATACGAGAGTCAGGAGGCATGGGAATGGGATATGAGCTGACTTCGTGGACTTGCGGATACACTCGAAAGCATCCATCTTATCGAGTATAATCCGAGCCCAGTTAATCGAGCTCCCCATGAAAATGGCATATATCAACTTCAAGAAAGGCTGGGACGGCAAAGAGGAGGAGCCGTACTTTGGAAGTAAGCACGACTTCAGAATTAGGTTTAGGACCCAGGCGTTAGGCTTGAAGGACTTGGAGGGAACGCCAATCATGGCGGGAGGAATCTCGAGGAAAATCTCAGAGAGGACGACCTGATCAAGTGAAGAAATATCATCAACAGAAATGTCAGAGGGGAGGAGGCCAGACGAGGAGATACCCAAAATCTCTCCTAAGATTTCTGCCGTGAGGATTATCGGAGTCCCCAAGACAGTCGTCTCAATCGAGTGGGTCTCGGCGTACTGACCCCGGATCCTATTGGCATAGAAAAGTTTCACTAGGCGAGGGTAGGGGTGTGGGTTCGCCTTAGGGTCATATCGAAGGTAATCGATAAGACCCGAAGACAACAGAAGGTCAGCTAGCCCTAGGAAGTCACTAAACTGGACGAAATGCTCCAGAAGCAGTGGACAGTGTTCGATACGGTTGTAAGCCGCGAGACACATAGGGTCGTCGCGACACAACGAGATATCGACACCGCCAACCGGCATCGGAGCCTTTCCCTTAGGCTTACGGGTGGAAGTACGGGGTCGGGAGCTAGACTCAGGCTGCCTAGGAGGAGGTGATGGATCCCTATGGGTCTCAGTCTCGGGTATATACTCAGTGTCAGAATCCAAAGCACCGGGTGGAGTGGGAGCACGGAACGACACTAGCTTGGGCTTGGGCTGAGATTGGGATCGGGGCTTCGCTGTCGCCGTCCTCTTACGCTTAAGAGGAGGCGAAGACGAAGAGGGTTGGGTGGTCTTAGATCGGCGTTTAGGGGGGGTTCGCGTAGGTTGAATGGGATCCATAGGGGATGGCTCTATGGTCATAGGGGATGGGCTCGTAGGACGGATCGGAATCCTTGTCTTCGCCATTAGCGCGACGAGAAAAACAAGCAACACAAGAGATCAAAAACAAACCCTAGCCGAAATAGATATAACCCTAGTAAAATGAAACCCTAGCTGAAATGAGCTAAACCCTAACCTTAGATAGGGATAGGAGAGGGGGGGGTTTACCCTAGGAGGAGGTCGACCGGAGATATGGCCGGAGATAGGCCGGAGATCGACGGTGGGAGAGGATGGAAGTCGAAGGGGTCGGGAGTTTTTCGAGCTGGAGAGAGATAGAAACCGACTTGAATGAGATCAAGTCGATTAGATGGAGTTTTAGTCGGTCGGAATGCGAAAAGACAAGACAGTCCCTGTCACAACTAGTCGGTCACAGTTCAAGCACTGACCGACTAGATCACGATCTAGTCGGTCGGTCAATGAGCTTGAACCGACTAGTTGCAAACAGTGACAAAAACCAAATTTACTGACAAGATTTAGTCTGTCTAAGCTCATCCACTGACCGACTAGAACTGAATCTAGTCGGTTGGTCAGTGAACTTGGACCGACTAAGAGAGTCCAAAAATTGAAAATTTTGAAATTTTGATTTCTCTCCTAATCGCACATCGACGAAACATCAAAATACTCTCATTAACCATTATACTACCCCATTAAACATCGAAAATCTGAAATTTGACGATTACGCACAAATCGAGCGAAAATTCCGAAAATTCAACAAAAATCCAGAAAATTCCAATAAGTCTAGCATGTGCAAATATAATGAAATGAATAGCATGCAAGATTATTGAATAAAAATGAATCCTAAATCTCGGATTCACCCATAATCCCCAATTCTCGACGTAACCGCACAAAGGAGTCTTCCTTTAGGGGTTTCGTGAAAATATCGGCGATTTGCTTCTGGGTTTCAACGTACAGTAATATGATGTCCTTTTTAGCAACATGATCATCTAAAAAATGGTGTCGGAAATCTATGTGTTTCGAACGGGAATGGTGTACCGGGTTCTTGGAGAGACATATTGCACTTTGGTTGTCCACCATGATAGGGCAAGTATCACAGTTTATACCAAAGTCTTTAAGTGTGTGTCTCATCCAAAGAACTTGAGCACACGCGGCACCGGCGGCAATGTATTCCGCCTCGGTGGTTGAAAGTGATACGGAATTCTGCTTCTTGGAAAACCAAGAGACAAGAGAATTTCCTATAAAATGACAAGTGCCACTAGTACTTTTCCTGTCGGATTTGCATCCCGCATAATCTGCGTCACTATATGAGATTAACTCATACGTGCTAGATTTTGGATAAAGTAATCCAAAATCAAGTGTGTAACTTAAATAATGGAAAAGACGTTTTACCGCTACTAAGTGTGACTCCTTAGGTTGAGACTGATAACAAGCACATACACATACGGCAAACATAATATCGGGCCTACTTGCGGTAAGATATAGTAAACTACCTATCATACCTCGATATAGACGAATGTCTACATCTTTACCGCTCGTATCCTTATCAAGATGCGTAGTCGTGCTCATTGGAGTCTTTTTCCCGGAGGCATTCTCCATTCCGAATCGCTTTAGCAACTCCACCGTGTACTTCGTTTGGTGGATGAAGATTGCATCGTCCATTTGGCGAATTTGGAGACCTAAGAAATATTTGAGCTCACCCATGTGGCTCATCTCAAATTTATCCTTCATCACATTAGAAAACTCTTCGCAAAGAGCAAAGTTAGTAGCACCGAAAATGATATCATCAACATATATTTGAACTAAAAGTATATTATTATTCGAATACTTAACGAATAATGTGGAATCAACTTCTCCCATTTTAAAACCCAAATCCAAAAGAAAATTCTTTAAACAGTCATACCAAGCTCGAGGAGCTTGTCTCAAACCGTAAAGTGCTTTCTTAAGTTTGAAAACATGATTTGGAAAATTTTCATTTATAAAACCCGGAGGTTGAGAAACATAAACTTTCTCAACAACATCTCCGTTTAAAAACACACTTTTAACATCCATTTGAAATAATTTAAAATCCTTATGGCATGCAAAAGATAACAATAATCTAATTGATTCTAATCTAGCTACCGGAGCGAATGATTCTTCGAAATCAATACCTTCCTCTTGCCGATAGCCTTAAGCTACTAACCGAGCTTTGTTCCGGACGACGACTTGGTTTTTGTCGGTTTTGTTCTTGAAGATCCACTTTGTCCCTATGACGGTGTGGTTCTTCGATGGCAATGGAACAAGCTCCCAAACCTCATTCCTCTCGAATTGAATGAGTTCCTCCTCCATGGCTAAGATCCAAGCGCTATCTTCGCATGCTTCATTAACATTTTTTGGCTCTATCGAGGAGGCAAAGGCACAATGAGCGAAGTAGTTCACTTGCGATCTCGTCTTGACACTATCATGGATATTGCCAATGACTTGCTCATGATGATGGTCACGAACGGTATGAAGCCGTTTGGGAATACCTTGATCACTAGGAACATTCTCAACAACTTCATTAGTTGGGTTAGTCTCAATAGAATCAATAGAATTATTAGAATTAGAATTACCAATTGAATCACATAAGACATCCATAGAGTCATCATGATTAGTAATTCTAGTTGGAACAAATCCTTCATTAAATGAAACATGAAGCGATTCCTCGATCGTTGAGGTTCGTTTGTTGTATATCCGGTAGGCTTTGCTACGTGAGGAATATCCAACAAAAATCCCCTCATCGGATCTTGGATCGAATTTGTCCTAACTACCATACGTGTTCTTAATAAAACATTTTGAACCAAAAACACGAAAATGTTTAACTTGAGGCAACCTACCAAACAACAATTCATAACAAGTTTGTTTAGTGACGGGCCTCAAAAGTATTCTATTAAACACATAGCAAGCGGTGTGTACCGCTTCCGCCCAAAATTGATGGCCAAGTTGGCTATCATCAAGCATCGTGCGAGCACACTCCACTAGCGTCCTATTCTTTCTCTCAACAACACCATTTTGAGGAGGTGAGCGAGGGAATAAAAAGGTGTGTGTAATACCAACTTCATCACAAAATGTCTCAAAAGACTCATTCTCAAATTCCCCTCCATGATCACTACGAATAGTGACAATGGTGGTTCCAATGAGATTTTGTACTTTCTTAACAAAAATTGTGAAGTTTTCAAAAGCTTCATTTTTATTACACAATGAAAATACCCAAGTAAACCTAGAAAAGTCATCAACGATGACAAGTCCATATCTAGCATTACCTAATGAAGCAACTCTAGTTGGCCCAAATAAATCTAGATGTAATAGCTCTAGAGGCCGCTTAGAGGAAATGCTTTTCTTAGGTTTAAATGAAGATTTTGGAAGCTTGCCTCGTTGATACGAGTCACAAAAGCTTTTCTTTTGAAAGACAAGCTTAGGGAAGCCTCTAATAGAATTTAACTTGGAAAGCTTAAATAGTGTTCCAAAGTTCACATGACCAAAACGTCGATGCCATAAGTGTTGTTCACTTGTGTTGGCAATGAGACATTGTTCATGTGATCTTGGAAGATCTAGGATGTATATATCCTTATGGCGTGTGCCGGAAAACAATACATCATTAGTATGTTTATTTAAAATATGGCACATTCCCTTCGCAAAGCTAACTTTGTAACCTTTGTCACAAAGTTGACTTATTGAAATAAGATTGTGGTTTAATCCTTTAACAAGGTAAACATCACTTATTAGGGGTTTAGAAGGATTACCCACTTTACCAACACCTATGATGGTTCCGCTCTCGTTGCCTCCAAAGACTACCCGGTTCCCATTTGCGTTGGGCACCACTCCGGAGAGCAATTGAGCGTCACCCGTCATGTGTTTTGAACACCCGCTATCGAGTATCCAATTCCCCTTGGAGCTAAATTTAACGTTGTTGCTCCGTTTCTTTCTCTTGAGTACCTATAGATATGAAATATCGTTTCATGGTACCCAAGGTCATTGGGTCCAAAAGATTAGACCTTTGGAAGCCAAGTCCAATTGGACTTAGACTTCCCCACATAATTACTACTATGCACAACATTCGAAAAATAAGCATTCATGTAAACTTGTTTTTCATCCATGCTTGTATCCTTTGGGCTCCAAATAGTGAATATTTTGGGAGCCCTCATCCTATTGGGTGCATGCATGCGTTGTTGATTTCTACGTGATGCATGTCGTGGATAGGAATAAGGAACATGATGAAATGCTGCATGTGGATAATTATTCATACGATGATGTGGGTGAACATATGCATGTGGGGGAGCACGTGCGTGAGGGTGTCTCACATGGTGTGCACGTGCCCGTGGACGTGTAGCATAGAAATCATCATATGTGTGAGCCGGTGGGGTAGGATGTGTGTTCCTACGTGGCATGGTAAAGGTGTACATATAGGCATGTCCTTTCTTTAGAGGTCCACCCAAAGTGGGTTTCTTTCCGAAAGAGGGTGTGAACGAGGTGGAAGCACCATTGGTAGATGAACTACAGATAGAGTGTTTGCTACCACTCGTCGAAGCATCGGAAGTTGGCCTAACAAAGGTAGTGGCCGACTTGGATGAATTTCCCAACTTGTACCCCAAGCCAATGTGGTGCTTGGCCGGAAGTAAGTCGTTTAGGATATTATCCAAATGGCCCTTACCCTTATTGAATTCATTGATTCGTCCCAATGTGCACTCATATTTCTCGTTAAAAGAACGCATAGAAGCATCCAAAGTGGATACTTACGATGTGAGAACATAAACACGAGATTTGAGATTTTCATTCTCAATACTCAAAGTCGAGTTTTGAGAAGTCAAATCCGCTATATTGTATTCCTCCGAATCTTCAATGCTAACATGTTCAAGTTGAGTCTTGAGATTAACAATCTCATTCTTCAACTCTTCAACAACGATGTCGTTGTTGGTGATGATGGTTTTAGGCGAGGTTTGGATGCTAGCTAAATCATCTTTTACCTTAGTATATCTATTTACTAATTTAAAGTATTTAGACCATAATTGCTCATTAGCATTTCTAAGGTCATCCATGGTTACCTCATCGCCTTCGTTGTCGCTATCATCGGAGGAGGAAGATCCTTGATCATGCTCCTCTCTTGCCATGAAGCACATGTGTGCTTGCTCCACGTGCTCATCGTCTGAATCTCCGCTTGAGGAATCCTCGGAGTCGGTGAAAGTTCCGACAAGCCCCTTTTTGTACCCTTTCTTGTACTTCTTGGACTTATCGAACTTCGACGCCTTCCACTTCTCCTTTTGCTTATTTAGAGGACACTCCGCTTTCATGTGTCCTGACTTGTTGCATTTGAAACACAAAGGAGAGGGGGCGTTAGAAGAACTAAACTTCGATTTGTATTTGAAGTTACCTTTCTGGAAGAACCAGTTGAACTTCTTTGCCATGAGTGCCATGGACTCCAAGTCCAACTCGTCTTCCGAGTTTTCATCATCGGTTGATGTGGAAGTTGATGGAGCGGCCTTGAAAGCAATAGCCTTCTTCTTTGGCTCGTCTTGCTTTAGGTAGGACTTCATCTTGTCCTGCAACTTCAACTTGCTATCCTTTCGTACCTTGACCGGCGCCCCGTTTACGGTTTGGGCGCGGTGTCGTTTTACCGCAAGTGCACGGTTAGTGTAGGGTGCGGGTTTATCGAACACAGGGAGGTGGATGGCTTGAGTGGCTACTAGCCTCGCCTAGGTCGTGTGCTAGCTACGCGGATGATATGGGTGGAAGTGTAGAAATAAAAGAAAGAAATGAAAAAGACACGAAATGAATCCCTGCTAACACGGGCTAGAGCACTCATGACACTTGGCATTTGACTTGACCCAGGGTGAGACATTCCCCCTACCTAGCGTCCATGGCCCGATATTCCAGTCGGTGCCAAGCACGATAGGCCTACCCGGTTCCGGACGGTGGGCATTCCCATGTCCATTAACACCTTCCGAAACCGGGAGCATTAAGGTCACAATGATATCTCCCAACACTTCGTCCAAGCCGCTCCCGCGCGCGAGGACTCGATGTCAACGCTCAGGGTGTGAGCTATGGCTAGGGAGTCAACCGCCAAGTTTATTCCCCCTTGGCCCGACGGTCAGAGGCGGTCTTTCTCCCGCCAATGACAATGAAACACCCCCGCGTAACCCTAATGGCCAAATAGGTCAAATGTGATTTCTAGCAATACATCGAAGCGGATCTTGACAGGACAAGCACCGGACCCCAATCCCCAACACATCTAGTGTGTCGTCGTACGAATTGGACCCAGATTGCTAGAAATCCCCATTGACACATTTCATCGAACACGTGCCATGCAACCAAGCCAAATGTAACAACCCAAGCATCAATCCTACTCTAACCCGTATTAGGGTTCATCAATACTACTCCATGATGAAAAACATATAAACGAATAACACAAAAGACATACAAACATTCATCATGAAGCAAATCAAATACAACACAAAAATTGGAGAACAAGAGAAAGAAATACTTATCTTGAGGTTGAACCTTCAATCCAATACAAGATTTATTAACCAAAAACCTAATCTAAACTAATCTAAATCTCACAAGAAAAAGGGGCAAAGAGCCCTAGAAAAACTGAAGAACTCCCCTTTCAGTCGGCCAACTTCGAGTATTTATAGCCCCACTTCGGAACCCTAGTGGTTCGGGTCCAAACCCGCAGAAGAAGCGCCACCCGATCGGTTGACAAGTCAACCGATCGGGTGATCTGTTACAAATAGTAAACAGAAGACGGCGGAGCTTCACCCGGTCAGATGAACCGGTCGGTTGAGTTCTTGGGGTGACCGGTTGGATCTTGGAGCCGTCGGGTGAAGCGATCGGTTGGACGCCCGTGTCTTCAGCTCTTCAACATCAGCTACAGATGAACCGATCGGGTGAGAGTCAACGATCGGTTGGCATTTTGCTCGAAAAAACAGAGAACAGCCCCCCGCTGAACCGGTCTGTGAACCGGTCGGGTGACTTCCTTATGAGCTGCGGCAGAGACCGGGTGGTGCACGCGTGCATCATCCGATCGGTTGGAGATGACCAACCGACCGGGTGAGGGGCTGAAAGATGAATTCTTTGACGTTTGACCCCTGGATCACGCGCGACTCCTCCCGTTGCTCCAGGGACTTGAGATATCATCGTTAAACGTCCCCTACACGGTCAATCTCCTGCAAACACGGATAAACAAAGAAAAGTGAAAGAAAACGAGAAAATACACGAAAACAGATAAGTGACGGCGGAAAAACACGAAGAAACACAAAAGAAAACGTGCGTGAATATATGAAATATAAACGCACGTCAAAATCCCCCAAGCTGAACTCTTCCTCGTCCTCGAGGAAGACGAGTGAGAGTGGGAGCTCGGAGGGGAAAAATAGAGAGAAAGAGAGAAAAAGAAATAATAGTTTATACGGGAACATACAAAGTGCGACTCCCCCAAGCTGGAACTTGCATTGCCCTCAATGCAATAATAGTTTATACGGGAGGGCAAAGGAAATGGGGGGGTGTGCACCGACACAAAAAGTGAAAAACATGAAAAACACATGAACCAAACTAAAAAAATAAAGAAAAAGAAACACTCAAATAAAAGATATAAAACACGACGAAGGACTCAAAGACACAAACACACGACAACGACACACAAAAACATGCACACAAAAGTCGATTTCCCCCAAGCTGAACATGACAATGCCAGTGAAACGATATGATCAGTGTGATGCAGAAATATGCAAGGGGAAGTCGGAAAAGAAAAGAAAGAAATCAAAATGCAGGAGAGACGGTGTGCTCATTCTCCTCGGAAGAGGATGTGGGGTGAAATGATAGAAGGGCACGACATGAAGGGTTATTAAGATGCAAAAGCAAATCCTAGATACGCTCCCTTCGCTAATGAGAGGAGACGAGATTATTCAAATCTAAACTAGAAAGCGGTAAATTTTTACACTACTGGATTTAGATACACCTGAGCATAGGCGGATCCAAGATCTGAAGTGGGGCAGGTAGCTGCTCTAACTGCTCCTTCTGTGGCTCCGCCAGAAACGCTGTGCCACGTGTGCCAATGGACCCAAGCAATGCACCTCCAAGCATCCCTCGTAGGCATCCACCTGTGACCTGCAAAGGACGAGGTGCATTAGTCCATGGTAAGAAATTACTTCCCAAAATAAATGTATCCCAGAGATAGTCGCCGGTAAATGATGGTAAAATATATGAAATGTGGCGAACACTCCCTGGAAATGGTATGCTATCATCTGTGCTAGCGACGATCAAATCCCCGCTCTCCATGTAAAGTTGCTCTCCAGGTGGTGACACACCGCAGCATACCTCAAGGGAAGTCGATCATGTGTCCTGTGAGAGATATGGTGTGTCAAATATATATGAGTCTAAAGAAATAGGACGTGAAAAGCGAGACTCAAATGTTGAGTGAGAGTGAGTATGAAAATCTCCCTGAATAGGGGCAATATGCTCGAGTAGATGCTCTGCCGCAGAAGAAGTGGAGCGTGACGGTTGAGGTAGATGTGGCTCGGGCTCCATGAAGTGGACGATCGTATCCGAGCCCTCATGCACATCCTCCTCGACGATATGCTCATGCTCCTCCATCTGCCCGATGTCCTGAATGACATCCTCATGGTTGACCACCGACCAAGGAGGAAGCTGTGACAGAGATGGCTGTGGAGGTGGATGTGGAGCGGACCCCTCGTATTTGGTCGTGGTGTCGTCATCCTCACGCACATCCTCCTCCCCGGTATGCATAAGCTCTGTGGTCTCCTCGGTCCTCTCATAGGACTCATATGGGGTATCCAAATAAAGATGACAAGTCTCTCCCATAGATCCTAGAGAAATCTCCCCATCCTCACTATCATCATCAAAAAATGCTTCGTCATCCAAGTGGTAGTGATGGAAAAATGGGGTATCGGCTTGAGATGTGTCTATGGTGGCCGATGGCATGGTGGTCTCAACCATGAAAGTGGGTATATCCTCTCCTTCATCCCCTCTCCTCGGTGTCGGTCCGGTGATAGGTACCATCAAGGTTTGTAACATTTGGCCTTGGTTAAAAATGGCACTTTCAAGGAGAGACACGAGGCTTGATTCTTCTTGTGTTGGTGGAGGGATATAAGGTTGAGGAAATGGATGGGAGGTGTTTGGGCAATGGTTGTGGGAAAAAGTATGGCCTTGGTGTAGGGGGAGGCTCTCAAGCGTATATGGGCAAACATAATACTCGTGCCCCGCCATTCCACAAGTCTCACAAACCAAAAATGAATAGGGATTGTAGCCTCTCATCTGAGCATCGAAATTTGATCTCCACATGGTAATATCAAAGATACCTGGACAACAAAAATAAGAAAACTAGAGAGGAGCGTCAATAGCACAAGAAAATAACAAAAAGATAATATAATGGTGGGGGAAAAATTTCTTGACTATTGAATATATTTTTTTTTCAAATTTTTTTTTTGTTTTTATGCGTAGTCTAACGAACCCAAGCTAAGCTAATATCAAACCGAACGCCTCCCCGGCAACGGCGCCAAAAACTTGACCGGCGCCCCGTTTACGGTTTGGGCGCGGTGTCGTTTTACCGCAAGTGCACGGTTAGTGTAGGGTGCGGGTTTATCGAACACAGGGAGGTGGATGGCTTGAGTGGCTACTAGCCTCGCCTAGGTCGTGTGCTAGCTACGCGGATGATATGGGTGGAAGTGTAGAAATAAAAGAAAGAAATGAAAAAGACACGAAATGAATCCCCGCTAACACGGGCTAGAGCACTCATGACACTTGGCATTTGACTTGACCCAGGGTGAGACATTCCCCCAAAAGGTGGTACCTAGCGTCCATGGCCCGATATTCCGGTCGGTGCCAAGCACGATAGGCCTACCCGGTTCCGGACGGTGGGCATTCCCATGTCCATTAACACCTTCCGAAACCGGGAGC
Organism: Scilla litardierei; assembly: GCA_030789695.1. Taxonomy (NCBI): domain Eukaryota; kingdom Viridiplantae; phylum Streptophyta; class Magnoliopsida; order Asparagales; family Asparagaceae; genus Scilla; species Scilla litardierei. The sequence continues at coordinate 378,424,596 of CM061142.1, forward strand.
ATTAAGGTCACAATGATATCTCCCAACACTTCGTCCAAGCCGCTCCCGCGCGCGAGGACTCGATGTCAACGCTCGGGGTGTGAGCTATGGCTAGGGAGTCAACTGCCAAGTTTATTCCCCCTTGGCCCGACGGTCAGAGGCGGTCTTTCTCCCGCCAATGACAATGAAACACCCCCGCGTAACCCTAATGGCCAAATAGGTCAAATGTGATTTCTAGCAATACATTGAAGCAGATCTTGACAGGACAAGCACCGGACCCCAATCCCCAACACATCTAGTGTGTCGTCGTACGAATTGGACCCAGATTGCTAGAAATCCCCATTGACACATTTCATCGAACACGTGCCATGCAACCAAGCCAAATGTAACAACCCAAGCATCAATCCTACTCTAACTCGTATTAGGGTTCATCAATACTACTCCATGATGAAAAACATATAAACGAATAACACAAAAGACATACAAACATTCATCATGAAGCAAATCAAATACAACACAAAAATTGGAGAACAAGAGAAAGAAATACTTATCTTGAGGTTGAACCTTCAATCCAATACAAGATTTATTAACCAAAAACCTAATCTAAACTAATCTAAATCTCACAAGAAAAAGGGGCAAAGAGCCCTAGAAAAACTGAAGAACTCCCCTTTCAGTCGGCCAACTTCGAGTATTTATAGCCCCACTTCGGAACCCTAGTGGTTCGGGTCCAAACCCGCAGAAGAAGCGCCACCCGATCGGTTGACAAGTCAACCGATCGGGTGATCTGTTACAAATAGTAAACAGAAGACGGCGGAGCTTCACCCGGTCAGATGAACCGGTCGGTTGAGTTCTTGGGGTGACCGGTTGGATCTTGGAGCCGTCGGGTGAAGCGATCGGTTGGACGCCCGTGTCTTCAGCTCTTCAACATCAGCTACAGATGAACCGATCGGGTGAGAGTCAACGATCGGTTGGCATTTTGCTCGAAAAAACAGAGAACAGCCCCCCGCTGAACCGGTCTGTGAACCGGTCGGGTGACTTCCTTATGAGCTGCGGCAGAGACCGGGTGGTGCACGCGTGCATCATCCGATCGGTTGGAGATGACCAACCGACCGGGTGAGGGGCTGAAAGATGAATTCTTTGACGTTTGACCCCTGGATCACGCGCGACTCCTCCCGTTGCTCCAGGGACTTGAGATATCATCGTTAAACGTCCCCTACACGGTCAATCTCCTGCAAACACGGATAAACAAAGAAAAGTGAAAGAAAACGAGAAAATACATGAAAACAGATAAGTGACGGCGGAAAAACACGAAGAAACACAAAAGAAAACGTGCGTGAATATATGAAATATAAACGCACGTCAAAATCCCCCAAGCTGAACTCTTCCTCGTCCTCGAGGAAGACGAGTGAGAGTGGGAGCTCGGAGGGGAAAAATAGAGAGAAAGAGAGAAAAAGAAAACTCTATATCCTAGATCCCACGTAAGGGCAAACAAAATCAAACACGCCACACGAAGCAAGCATACGACAATACATAACACTAAACCAAGGAATGTGAGTCCAAACAAGTGTCGTGGGCCCACGCGGTGAAGCGCGAGTGAGCGTGGTCATGTGCTAGCAGACGGTGTCACTATCTACGATGTGCAATAAAGCTCCATATACACATACCCAAAGAAAGACCCAAATATCGATTCAAATTGAATTAAGCGGTGAATATATGGTTCAAGCATGCATGAGAATAGAGAGAGAATCGAAACATATCATACGTCAGGGACTCCACAACTAGGGTTAAGGAAATCACCACACTATAGCCTAGATAATAGCTAAATAGTTCCTAAGCCAAGTGTTTTCGATAACGACGGGGGTTGAGATGATGTGGAGAAGAACACTCGGTGCAAATTCTCGCCTTCTCTTTATTCTCGGCAAGTAGGAAAATATTCACACGGGAATTTTTCTGGGTTTTGGGTATTTGCATATTTTTTTGGCTTTTTGGCTATACAATCTTTTTCTTTTCTTTTCTTTTTGGGTGTTTCATTTCTTTTCTCCTTTTTTGGATTTTTGGATATTGGGATATATACATGTGTACTCTCCCAAGTAGGAGAACGGTACACGACGAGGGGATTTGCACCAAGTAAAACAAAAAAGAAATCGGAATCTAAACACTTGGGCAAAGGAAACTATTCTCGCTAATTAGAGCATGGGCTAAATAGGTTATCCTAGTCCTTAATTGTGGAATCCCGACACATGCTAAATGAAGTATACGATATATATAGCATGCATATAGAGGCAGACATTAGAAGCAAATACCGCATATTCAACATCGAAGCATGATAATCTAGGGGTCAACCAAGGGTAGGTATATAAATCAACATCACAAAGTAGAAGCACACCAACTAGCTAGTCACAACACATGACTCACGTAAAAGCAAAGTGGACCCACGAAGCGTGAAATGCAATGAGACTCGGCTTCCAAGAATTAGTGAGTGTGATTATCGAGGCCATACTAGGTGTGTGTGTGTAGTTTGTGGCAATTCATCATATAGGGTCATCTCTAGGAGGGAGGACAAAAGAAGAGAAGAAAAAGAAAAACACGAAGAAAAACGACTCAAAAACAAAGAAAAAGACACAAATGACGCACAAAGTGCGACTCCCCCAAGCTGGAACTTGCATTGCCCTCAATGCAATAATAGTTTATACGGGAGGGCAAAGGAAATGGGGGGGTGCGCACCGACACAAAAAGTGAAAAACATGAAAAACACATGAACCAAACTAAAAAAATAAAGAAAAAGAAACACTCAAATAAAAGATATAAAACACGACGAAGGACTCAAAGACACAAACACACGACAACGACACACAAAAACATGCACACAAAAGTCGATTTCCCCCAAGCTGAACATGACAATGCCAGCGAAACGATATGATCAGTGTGATGCAGAAATATGCAAGGGGAAGATCGGAAAAGAAAAGAAAGAAATCAAAATGCAGGAGAGACGGTGTGCTCATTCTCCTCGGAAGAGGATGTGGGGTGAAATGATAGAAGGGCACGACATGAAGGGTTATTAAGATGCAAAAGCAAATCCTAGATACGCTCCCCTCGCTAATGAGAGGAGACGAGATTATTCAAATATAAACTAGAAAGCGGTAAATTTTTACACTACTGGATTTAGATACACCTGAGCATAGGCGGATCCAAGATCTGAAGTGGGGCAGGTAGCTGCTCTAACTGCTCCTTCTGTGGCTCCGCCAGAAGCGCTGTGCCACGTGTGCCAATGGACCCAAGCAATGCACCTCCAAGAATCCCTCGTAGGCATCCATCTGTGACCTGCAAAGGACGAGGTGCATTAGTCCATGGCAAGAAATTACTTCCCAAAATAAATGTATCCCAGAGATAGTCGCCGGTAAATGATGGTAAAATATATGAAATATGGCGAACACTCCCTGGAAATGGTATGCTATCATCTGTGCTAGCGAAGATCAAATCCCCGCTCTCCATGTAAAGTTGCTCTCCAGGTGGTGACACACCGCAGCATACCTCAAGGGAAGTCGATCATGTGTCCTGTGAGAGATATGGTGTGTCAAATATATATGAGTCTAAAGAAATAGGACGTGAAAAGCGAGACTCAAATGTGGAGTGAGAGTGAGTATGAAAATCTCCCTGAATAGGGGCAATATGCTCGAGTAGATGCTCTGCCGCAGAAGAAGTGGAGCGTGACGGTTGAGGTAGATGTGGCTCGGGCTCCATGAAGTGGACGATCGTATCCGAGCCCTCATGCACATCCTCCTCGACGATATGCTCATGCTCCTCCATCTGCCCGATGTCCTGAATGACATCCTTATGGTTGACCACCGACCAAGGAGGAAGCTGTGACAGAGATGGCTGTGGAGGTGGATGTGGAGCGGACCCCTCGTATTTGGTCGTGGTGTCGTCATCCTCACGCACATCCTCCTCCCCGGTATGCATAAGCTCTGTGGTCTCCTCGGTCCTCTCATAGGACTCATATGGGGTATCCAAATAAAGATGACAAGTCTCTCCCATAGATCCTAGAGAAATCTCCCCATCCTCACTATCATCATCAAAAAATGCTTCGTCATCCAAGTGGTAGTGATGGAAAAATGGGGTATCGGCTTGAGATGTGTCTATGGTGGCCGATGGCATGGTGGTCTCAACCATGAAAGTGGGTATATCCTCTCCTTCATCCCCTCTCCTCGGTGTCGGTCCGGTGATAGGTACCATCAAGGTTTGTAACATTTGGCCTTGGTTAAAAATGGCACTTTCAAGGAGAGACACGAGGCTTGATTCTTCTTGTGTTGGTGGAGGGATATAAGGTTGAGGAAATGGATGGGAGGTGTTTGGGCAATGGTTGTGGGAAAAAGTATGGCCTTGGTGTAGGGGGAGGCTCTCAAGCGTATATGGGCAAACATAATACTCGTGCCCCGCCATTCCACAAGTCTCACAAACCAAAAATGAATAGGGATTGTAGCCTCTCATCTGAGCATCGAAATTTGATCTCCACATGGTAATATCAAAGATACCTGGACAACAAAAATAAGAAAACTAGAGAGGAGCGTCAATAGCACAAGAAAATAACAAAAAGATAATATAATGGTGGGGGAAAAATTTCTTGATTATTGAATATATTTTTTTTTCAAATTTTTTTTTTGTTTTTATGCGTAATCTAACGAACCCAAGCTAAGCTAATATCAAACCGAACGCCTCCCCGGCAACGGCGCCAAAAACTTGACCGGCGCCCCGTTTACGGTTTGGGCGCGGTGTCGTTTTACCGCAAGTGCACGGTTAGTGTAGGGTGCGGGTTTATCGAACACAGGGAGGTGGATGGCTTGAGTGGCTATTAGCCTCGCCTAGGTCGTGTGCTAGCTACGCGGATGATATGGGTGGAAGTGTAGAAATAAAAGAAAGAAATGAAAAAGACACGAAATGAATCCCCGCTAACACGGGCTAGAGAACTCATGACACTTGGAATTTGACTTGACCCAGGGTGAGACATTCCCCCAAAAGGTGGTACCTAGCGTCCATGGCCCGATATTCCGGTTGGTGCCAAGCACGATAGGCCTACCCGGTTCCGGACGGTGGGCATTCCCATGTCCATTAACACCTTCCGAAACCGGGAGCATTAAGGTCACAATGATATCTCCCAACACTTCGTCCAAGCCGCTCCCGCGCGCGAGGACTCGATGTCAACGCTCGGGGTGTGAGCTATGGCTAGGGAGTCAACCGCCAAGTTTATTCCCCCTTGGCCCGACGGTCAGAGGCGGTCTCTCTCCCGCCAATGACAATGAAACACCCCCGCGTAAACCTAATGGCCAAATAGGTCAAATGTGATTTCTAACAATACATCGAAGCGGATCTTAACAGGACAAGCACCGGACCCCAATCCCCAACACATCTAGTGTGTCGTCGTACGAATTGGACCCAGATTGCTAGAAATCCCCATTGACACATTTCATCGAACACGTGCCATGCAACCAAGCCAAATGTAACAACCCAAGCATCAATCCTACTCTAACCCGTATTAGGGTTCATCAATACTACTCCATGATGAAAAACATATAAACGAATAACACAAAAGACATACAAACATTCATCATGAAGCAAATCAAATACAACACAAAAATTGGAGAACAAGAGAAAGAAATACTTATCTTGAGGTTGAACCTTCAATCCAATACAAGATTTATTAACCAAAAACCTAATCTAAACTAATCTAAATCTCACAAGAAAAAGGGGCAAAGAGCCCTAGAAAAACTGAAGAACTCCCCTTTCAGTCGGCCAACTTCGAGTATTTATAGCCCCACTTCGGAACCCTAGTGGTTCGGGTCCAAACCCGCAGAAGAAGCGCCACCCGATCGGTTGAAGTCAACCGATCGGGCGATCTGTTACAAATAGTAAACAGAAGACGGCGGAGCTTCACCCGGTCAGATGAACCGGTCGGTTGAGTTCTTGGGGTGACTGGTTGGATCTTGGAGCCGTCAGGTGAAGCAATCGGTTGGACGCCGGTGTCTTCAGCTCTTCAACATCAGCTACAGATGAACCGATCGGGTGAGAGTCACCCGATCGGTTGGCATTTTGCTCGAAAAACAGAGAACAGCCCCCCGCTGAACCGGTCTGTGAACCGGTCGGGTGACTTCCTTATGAGCTGCGGCAGAGACCGGGTGGTGCACGCGTGCATCACCCGATCGGTTGGAGATGACCAACCGACCGGGTGAGGGGCTGAAAGATGAATTCTTTGACGTTTGACCCCTGGATCACGCGCGACTCCTCCCGTTGCTCCGGGGACTTGAGATATCATCGTTAAACGTCCCCTACACGGTCAATCTCCTGCAAACACGGATAAACAAAGAAAAGTGAAAGAAAACGAGAAAATACACGAAAACGGATAAGAGACGGCGGAAAAACACGAAGAAACACAAAAGAAAACGTGCGTGAATATATGAAATATAAACGCACGTCATACCTCATATGACATCAAGGTACCCATTAGTTGAACAACGGTATAAGTTTTCATATCATTACCTTCCTCGATGGCGAAGGTCCGTTTCTCCCAACAAGAAGGAAGTCCATCGATAATCTTCGAGACTTTCTCCTTTTGGGTGTAGGTTTTACCGAGAGCCTCTAACTCGTTTGTGATGTCGACGAAGCGAGCATAATACTCCTTCATCTTCTCACCCTGTAGCATATGAAATAACTCGTAATCTTTATTAACTACTACAAGTTTAGAGTCTCTTACCCTACTTGTCCCTTCATGCAAAATGAGGAGGGAGTTCCATATTTGATATGCACTCTTACATGTGCATATCTTGTTGAAATCCTCAGGCTCCAAAGCACATTGCAAGGCATTCATTGCCTTGGCATTGCTTACCTCCGCGGCGATCTCCATGGGAGTCCACTTCTCGAAATCTTCTTAGGCGGGCTCGACATATTCCTTCATCGTGGTCCTCCATAATGAAGCACTCCAGAGGAAAGTTTTCATCCGGCATTTCCAGTACCCGTAGTTGGTACCGTTGAAGAATGTAGGCCTTGTTGAGGAATGTCCTTCTATTACCGAAGACGCTCCTTCACGATTCTTGAAGGTGCTATAGTCGGAAGGTGGACGAACGGTCTTGTTGTCGTTGGCAGACATAGCTATAGACTTGGCTCTGATACCAAATGTAATGCCCTGCTAAGCTACTGCACAAGTACTAGAGGGGGGGGGGTGAATAGTACTTTAAAATAATTAAGAGGCTAATTCCTAATTACCTTGCAAACTCTACCAATTAATGCGGAAATGCAGAATAGTAAATAATCGACAACAAATAAACAATTGCAAACAAACGAAATTACTGGGTTCGGATCCACCCAAGTCTCCCCGACTTGTTCCCGGTGATCCTACGTCCCAAACACCCGGATCCCCTCCAGATACTCGAGTTAGAAACCCTAACTCAAGATTTCCACTATGAAATACTTGTGAAAAACCTTCACAAGTCAAATCATACACAAATGAACTTGTGACTCCCACAACCCAGGATCACAAACACACTCTCACAACCGAGAGTGAAACTTACAATATGAAAGTAAATGAAATAAAGATTCTTGCCGACAAAATCCTATGCCTTGAGTAAAACTTACGATTTAGGGCAAAACGGATTTTTGGGAAGATGAAGAGGCACCAAACCCTAGCTCCAAGATGAAGATCAACGATGGAGAGCTATGGGGTTGAAGGTGACCTAGAATCAAGCACTTGGCTTGGAAGGCTCACAATCAATGAATCTCTCTTTTGAAATAAGAGTGAGGAGATATTCAAGATTGGAAATGAATGAGCTTTGAATGAGTTGGAATGATTTCTCTTTGATCTCTAAACTTGTCTTAATATCAGCCTTGAGTGCAATGAATGCAGCTCAACAAGTATTTATAGGTTAGAGGAGATAGAGAGAGAAAAACGTTTCAATTAAAGCTCCAACGGCTCTATTCTGAACCAAACTATTTGGTCAAAGAACAACCACCGATCGACTAATTCATCAACTAGTCGGTCGGTCAATCAACATGAACCGACTAAGTGGTGAACAGAGAATAGATCAAGTTCAGACTGACTAGAACTAGTCGGTCAAAGAAGAGTTGCTAACCGACTAGTTTCACAACTAGTCGGTCGGTGACTCAACTGAGACCGACTAAGAGTAAAAACAATAGTCTGAACACAAAGTTGATTTAGTCAGTCAAAGAACAAATGTTGACCGACTAGTTCATCAACTAGTCGGTCACCAAATGAACATAGACCGACTAACGATAAACAGTAAGTTGGCAAGTTCAGAGGAAGCTCAACTAGTTGGTCCAAGAAGCATCACTGACCGACTAGTTCACAAACTAGTCGGTCGGTGAGTCAACGTAGACCGACTAACTGTAAACAGTAAAGAGCTAAGAATTGACTGACTGAAATTAGTCGGTCCAAGAAGCTTTGCCGACCGACTAGATCACCATCTAGTCGGTCGGTTCTTCTTCTTGAACCAACTAACATGCACAAGAAGTCGCGAATCGAAGCGCGATGCTTCAGGAAAGTTTGTATGGACTTCTTACAAGATCCTATATCTAAGATATGAGCGTTTTGAAGATTTAAACCGTAAGACCTACTCAAGGCTTAACATTCTACGAAAGAAGCTTAAAAGACTATAAATAAAACTTGACGATACCGTCTTCAAAAGCTTCAATCGAATCTTCATGACTTATAAAGTGGTCCAAAAGCTTCAACGAAGCTTTAGGCATACGATCACGTGCTTTGAGAAGTCTTGAGACGTCGTAATTGATATACATATGAATTTGGCGACGATCTCCATAACTGCGCTCACAAATTGTTAGTTCACGATATATTTATGTTTGTTCATCATCCAAAACCAAATCCGGGGAGTCCAATATCCAACACCATATACATACACCAGTCCCAGCTCAGATACGTGATGAATTTGTTGCAGATGAGGTGCGGAGGTCCAAGAGGACCAAGAAGGCGCCCGAGAAATTTGGAGATTGGGATTAAACGACATTCTCCTTTGACGACATGGCGTCGTATGCCTTAAACATTGAGCACGAGGAGCCTATGACCTACAGTGGAGCCATTAGCTCGAGTAATGCAGCGAATTGGCAAGGAGCTATGGAGGAAGAGATGGAGTCTCTCCACCACAATGACACGTGGGAGTTAGTGTCTCTACCACATGAGAGGCGTGCCATTGGATGTAGGTGGATCTATAAGGTAAAGGAAAGCTCGATCGAAGATGGTGGTGATGTATGGTACAAAGCAAAGCTAGTGGCTAAGGGTTTTGCACAGAGGAAGGGAGAGGACTACAATGAGATATTTTCTCCAGTGGTGAGACACACTTCCATTCGTATTTTGTTGGCACTAATAGCATCCATAGACATGGAGTTGGAGCAACTCGATGTCAAGATCACTTTTCTGCACGGTGATTTGGATGATGAGATTTACATGCACCAACCAGAGGGGTTCATGGTGGAAGACAAGGAGAGGATGGTCTGTAGGTTGAGGAAATCCTTGTACGGGTTGAAACAGTCACCCAGACAGTGGTACAAGCGATTTGATAGCTTCATGATGTGTGTAGGTTTTGAGCGGAGCGTGAAGGATCAGTGTGTTTATGTGCGCACATTAGATGATGGCTCGCGCATCTACCTCTAACTTTATGTTGACGACATGTTGATTGCTTCCTCAAACATGTCGGAGGTCAAGAAGCTAAAGCTGAAGTTGGGCAAGGAGTTTGATATGAAGGATTTGGGCCGGCGAAGAAAGTCCTAGGGATGGAGATATCCCGGGACAGGAGGAAGGGTGAGTTGAGGTTGTCACAGAAGGGGTATATTGAGAAGGTGCTCGTCCGTTATGGAATGGAGAGTGCGAAGCCCGTGGGGACACCTCTTGGAGCTCACTTTCAGCTTTCGGCGTTGTAGTCGCCGAGCACCGAGGATGAGAGGAAAGCTATGTCTTAGGTGCCATATGCTAGTGCAGTTGGGAGTTTGATGTACACGATGATTTGCACGCGTCCAGATATTGTACAAGCCGTGGGAGTAGTGAGCAGATATATGGCGAACCCAGGCAAGGAGCATTGGCAGGCCGTCAAGTGGATATTGCGTTATCTGCTAGGCACAATTGGTGTCGGTTTGCACTTTGGTAGAGGTGAAGGTGTAGTGCTGACAGTGTACTGTGATTCTGATTATACTGGCGACAGGGACAGGCGGAGATCGACCACATGTTACGTGTTTACGTTGGGCACCGCAGCAGTGTTGTGGCGATCAGTCCTACGGTCGATGGTTGCGTTGTCAACCACGGAGGCCGAGTTGATTGCCATAGTGGAAGCGGTGAAGGAGGCCAAGTATTTGAGATGTCTGCTAGAGGATTTGGGTTTACCGCAGAGATTGTCGTTGGTTTTCAGCGATAGCCAGAGCGCTATTCATCTTGCAAAGCATCATGCTTACAGTTCGAGGACGAAGCACATTGAGGTCCGTGATTGATTCATAGAGGAGGAGAGCAAACAGATAGAGCTTCAAAAGGTCCCAACTGAGAGAAACCCAGCAGACATGTTCACCAAGCCCGTTCCCGCCATCAAGCTCAAGACCTGCTTGAGCTTGATCTGTTTGGCTTGAGTGTGGCGCCCAAGGGCGCAGATTCCGAGACGACGACGAGGTCCGTGGAGTGACCAAGGATTTGTGATCAAGGTAGAACTTGGATGGAGTGCTGAAGATTTTTATAGCAAGGTAGAGCGTTAAAGGTGTGCTATTAAAGTCTTCAGGTGAACTGTTGATTGGCCCATGTCTTAATGTGTTGCAGTTGGGGACTTAAAGTTTTTGTTGGCCAGTCTTTTGTTGTCGACAGAGAGCAAATTAGTGGTTGTCCTTTGGCTTTTGGAGAGGCATGCCATTTTATTTCTAGAGAGCAAAACGAGTGCCTGATGTCTTTAGTTTTCAGAGAGAGCTTCTGTCTTCAGAGAGCTGATTGCAAAAAGAGAGCCGTGAGCTTCCTTTCCTTGGGAGCTATGTTGTGTTCTTCAGAGAGCTGCTGCCATCCATTTTCAGATGTAAGAAAGTGTGAGAGCTTGTGAGAGTTTAGAAGAGCTTAGGTCTTCTAGTATTTCTCATTCTCTTCTTCTTCCTTTGTGAGATTTGTGGGGGCTTGGAATTGCCAAGTTGTTACTCACAAGAGTGGGAAGGAGAAGGCGTTGGTGTAAGCTCGTGTGCTCGCCTTGATTAGTAGTGGATCGTCTCGGAATGCTGGAGTAGGTTGTTCGCAACCGAACCAGGGTAAAAACCCTGCCTCATTTATTTTCTGCAATTTGAGATTGTCGCATTTCGTTTACTAATTTACTTACGCAAGATCCAAAGAGGGATTGGTTGTTTGGTCTGTTGTGTGGCCCAATTTTTCAAGCTTTAGCTCCCTAGCTAGTTGTTAGGGCTTGTTGTTCCGCAGGACGACAGCGGGTTTTTATCAACATAGTCCACCATCATAGATAGCTATCACATCCAGAAACATCCACTACACCCATATGTACGTGTGTGAGTATGTGTGCCTGTAATTCAAATTTGCGACCCAACGGATACAGTTCGAAAACGATAACGTGAACCAAAAACTTTACAGTAACAATACAGAAGGCATCAATTGTGTTACATGTAAGTAGCTCTCATTCGATATAGAGACGAAAATGAGCAATGGTCAAAAGAACAAAGGTGCATTGTGCAGCGAGAATATCATACTTTTATCGCTACTGTTTTTGCAGCGACACTCGTCGATATACATGCTCGGCACTCCCAAGTCAATATATGCCCATGGTCATTTTCATGAACATTGTCCAGCTCTCCATCCTAATCCATCTGTACGTGGGGGAATCAGAATCAGCCGGCCTTTAATGGCTGGCGCTTTAGGAATCTATGTGCGCATCTTTGAGACCAGCAACTCAACTGATCATGCACGGCGCTTCTTCTCATAGCGAACGACGACAACCACATTCTTGCGTTCATGAGATTCAAATGCCTAGGTTCTAAACATTTAAAGCATTGATGCAGCCTTGGGCTACGTGTTGACGTTCTTTCTACGCTGAAGACTGACATGAATATTTGAGAATCGCAACATTATAATAAATTTCGCTGAAGACTGACATGAATGCTGGATGGTGAACATTGAAACCTCACAAGCACCAAAAGCAAAAGGAGACGAAAGAGGAGGAATTGGACTCTGCAACAAACGAGAGAAGAAAGATCGAAGGCTGAACAAATACAGAGCGTTAATTTTATCAAAATATTGAACCCATTGGGTCTCCTTGGATTAGCACAAATTTTAAGGGGGCTGTATCGTCACGTACGCACAGTTGGGCGAATTTCCCTAGTCTTGAGGCTTCAAATCTAGCCAGCATACCCCATCGTTTTTGGCCCGCAAGAATCTACTCCCTTGTCATCTAATGACCCAAGTGGGAGGATTTGCGGCATTGTGGATGTTGATCTTTTGACGAGACCAAGGCTTGGATACAAATAGAGAATCATGCATTAATAAATAATGCCGAGAATAAAATGGGAGGCTAAGGCCAGTGCACGTATCCAACCCCATGGTTGCGCATGGGGCCTGTATATTCCGCCTTTTGGGTCCATTGGTAGTCTAAAAGCATATCCGAGCTCTTTAGTTGGAAGAGAGAGGAATTAAAGTTTGGAAGAGTGCATCAAATTGCTAGTACGCACTTGAGGCTTTAATTCACTGTTTTTATGTAGAAAAAAACTGTACTTGTTGAATTTCCCTATGTAAGGCTTTATCACAATCTTTTTGGTGTTTTTTTGGATTGATACTCCTAGCTTCCAATATGTAGTATGATCTCCATATCAAACTTAAGACCTGTTTAGGTTTGGCCTGAACCGATGGCGGAACCCTTCCTCCCAACAAGTAATCCATAAAGTAGGTGTTGTAGACAAGAATAATAATGAAATTGAATTGTATGTTTTCTTCATATATTTATCATCAAAGGAGGTATGTTCATGTTTACTCTCTTGTTTGGTATGTACATAATCATGCCATATAGTTTTCGGATTACATCGATTCCCACAATTGGCATTAGAGCTTCCTTATGGTTCTTTTTTCTCACAATCTATATCTGATTAAATTCATGCTTTACATAAAGTTTTGTCTCTACTGTCTTTGATTAAGTAGAAATTATTATAGTTATAAGTTGTAAACATGCTATAAGCAGATAAGATGCTGATATTACAGTTTCTGGATATAAAATACCATAAAACTTATGGAATAATAATATCATTCATGAGTTGAGTGGTTATTGGAATTTATCTATTATGCCAACTAGTCACTTGTCTACTTTTACTAGCATGTATATAAATTAATCATTATGAAAATCATGCTATCTAATTGTAATATTGGGCTATACTATATAAGAGATTGGCTTTAATGCTCTACTACATAGAGATTAGCATTAGAGTTATGCTCTACTCTATATGAGATTATTTTTATGGCTCTACTCTAAATAGATTAGCATTGGCATTGTGCTCTATTCTATATAGATTAGTCTTTGAAATTATGTTTTATTTTATATGAGATTGGTTTTAATGTATTTTCATTATGCATAACTAATCTTATATATCCTTTGATATATGAAAAAATTGATTGTAAATTTAATACTTTCATCGCAAAGAAGCTTTTCATGCACTACATAAAGTTATAATTCTACTATTTGGATCAAGTAAACTATAAATACCGGTATTAGTAGTAAGCATGTTTTAGATAACTAGATGTAAATATTAAAGTTACCGGGTATTAATTATATTGATGGATGGGTTCTGCCTTCCTAAGATGGTGGGCCGACGAGGAAGCTTACGTTGAATTGACCATTTGCCGGCTGAAAGGTGGGGCCAGAGAGAGAGAGAGTCTTCGGGTCGAGGTGAGCTAGGATTCAACTCCACGGATGGATGTTGACCCAGCATCACGATATCTCCGTGTGTCTGCACCATAAGAAAATCGTCAGTGGGTCGGGGCTGGGGCCCGACCGATTCCACTCTGACGCTCAAGTTAGTTTCTCATCGAGGAAACATAAAGGGGAAATGAAAGAGGGTGATAAAGAAGTTTTATGGTATGATACTTAGCCTTTGTTTTAGATCTGGCCTCTCCTTTCTCCCTTTTTCTTTGGGCTATTTATCTCTCCTCCTTTTACAATGTAACTTCCCACCAACAATGTAGCCTCTAATTGCTCAATTAGTGGTGCTTGAAGTGGTCATCATGGAGCATAACTGTCATCATCAATCTAGCCCCTAATTGCCTAATTTAAGGCTATGGAAGTGAGCTATGATGAGGGTGTGACCGCCCTCATTTTATGCTCATAATGAGGAAAGTGGAGGATTGACTCATTCATCCGAAGAATAATGGGCCGTGGGCTGTGAAATCTGGCAGGCCATATTCATCAACAAATTATTAAAAAACTAATGGAATAGCCACGTCATCTATAAGTTAAGTGATAACTATATTGTATCCATATAATGTCTTACTACGCATTTATTATTACAATTACTTTTACCTTTTAATATCCATCATACCCTATAGGAAAGTGGTTATTTTTGTAGATCAATTGGGTTGAGAAAATTCTGGAGTTTAATGGGAGCAATCTCTTATGCCCACATATACAAAGATGTCTTCCATTATTAGTAAATTAAACTATTCTTAACTAAAGTTCAGTGATGAATCTATATGACCTCTATCCATAGAAAGGTCAATTCATTACTAATAAAATAAAGATTATTTGTTGTACCTAATTTATGTTTTATAAAGTTATTTCATTCTTAGTGATAGAAATATAAACTATAAATTGCTACAAAATATTTTATAGGGATTATGATTAATGTTTACAACATATAAAGCGACAATCTTGTATCTGTTCCGTTACAGATAACATCTTCTAACAACAATATTAGCATGAATTGATTTGGAAAAATCAACATTAAGTCACATAAGGTTATATTTAAAATTATGGTCATTAATGGAAATTGAGCACAGTAAGTTATATTCATGATATTGCCCGATTGACTGAAGTGTTGAAATATTGAGTCTCACCCCGTGTGGTTTTGAAGATGAACAACAATTGCAATTAACATCTTTAAGTGCATGGGCATAAGGAAAAAATCATAGCACTCAAGGGGATTAGGTGGGGAGAAAACAAGTCCATGGACCAAATGGAGCTAGACAATGATCTTGAATAATGAAGAATGCTTCATAGTGGACTTCTATGTATTTATTTCATCTTGATTTTTTTACTTATTTTTTCTTAGCATGTTGATACGTCTGTTTTGCAGAGGCCCAACAGCATGGGCCCAAAGGCACAGCCTACTACGCGAAGCCACGGGAGGCCCAAGCCCACCAAACGAAGCCCGAAAGAACATGAAGCCAGAAACCCAACTATCGATCAGAAGCCCGTCTGCGAGATCAGGCCCGCCCAACAAAGCCCCCCAGAGGATCCCCGAACGACGATCCGACCCGGCCCCGAAAACACGCAAGTCACTCGCCCACTCCAGCGATAACCGTTCCCCCAGGCCCGCGACCACTTAATGGCCGTTATGGGGAAATGCTGGCATGGCGCAGGGAGCGGCGATGGGAAGGCGGATTGAAGGGGCACGATCGGGGGTGGATGAGGGACGTGAGTCAGGGGCAATCACGACAGGAGGTCTATAAAATGGCCGGAAGGACGACTGAACAGGGGACCGCATCTCAGGTAACTAAAACCTAAGGTACTCCATCAACGACCTAGTTCCCCCATTTCTTCTCCTTCCTTCCCCGCTCGCGTCGGTAGACGTCGTTCCGACCTCCTCTCGAGTCGAACCGTCTCCGCCGAGCCCCCTCTATCAGATCATCGTCTGACTTAGGCATCGGAGGGGATTTGGCCGGAACCAAGGTCCGGCCCCCCTGACGAGTGCTCTCGTCTGCGCAGGAGGAGTCAGTTCCACGAACCGAGGCTTCCCCTCCACCCCACGCCGGCCACGCTTCAAGCAAGACGACCGAGGCTACCCCTCGTCGTCCGACCGACCGAGGCCGAGCACATCCGTCCAAGCCGAAGCTTCCCCTCCGCTTACGAGGCACCGAATCTACCCCTCGTCGTCCGACTGTCCGAGGTCGAGCGTCTCACACCGGACCGAGGCTTCCCCTCGCCCCCCTCGTGGCCGAGGATCCAGATCCGGCCCAGCCGACGCGCTCCACGTCATCCGCAACTCCAATTCACGATGCGTCGGCATAGACTCGACATACCCGAGGGACCCGAGTCGGCCCTTTGACCACGTTGACCGGGTAGTCCACGGTCAACGCTTTTGTAGTGAGAAAACACTCTGAAACATCTGGCGCCGTCTGTGGGAAAGAACTGTCCCACGAAGAAACAAACCGCACCTGCAACGAAAAGAGACGTATGCCCCCCATCCCGGAGGAGGGGAATGGCGCACCCAACAGCAACCTTGAGGGCGCTCCCGACGGCAACCACCCCGCCCCCTCTATCGAAGAGACTAGCGGGTCGGAGCTGGTCACGCAGGGGCAGCTCCGCGCCCTGGCCCAAGAGACCAACGCGAACATCCAGACGTTGGTCGCGACGGTACAGCAGCTCATCGGCACCGCGCCAGCCAACGGAGACGTGTTGAGCGACGGTCATCGTTGGGCGGGGGGCCCCCCGCTCCTGCGGTCCGCGGTGGTCGATGACCACGGGAACCGAAGGCCGAACACGAAGCGTCGATTCACGCTACCCGGCTCCCACCAGGCGAGATCGCGCGCCTCCTCCCCTCATCGTGAAAGGAGCCGGAGGGAAACTGAAGGCACGGAGGACGAATCGGTGACCGCGTCGTCTCGGCGGCCACGATCACCCCACCGCAGAAGAAACGATCGAAACCACTCGAGGGACCGATCACGACGAAGTGGGAGCTCCCGCCGGAGGAGTCGAGAACGTCGGGTCAGCCCGACCCCCAGTGTGGCGAGGGCCGTGGAGCCAGCCCAGCCGGTACATGTACCACCGCCATAACCGAACGAGCCTGAGGTAGGCGGGTGTCGGATCCCCGGAGGCATCCACGGAGACCGGTGCCCCCTGTCGCGGAGAATAACCGACGCGCGGGTCCCCTCTCGATTCAAGATCCCAGCACTAGGGAAGTACGACGGGATAGGAGATCCGGGGAACCACGTGATGGACTATGAAGGAGACATGTCTTTCCAGGGAGCCGATGATGACCTACTCTGCAGGGGATTTTATTCGACCCTCAGGGGAGCGGCGAGAACTTGGTACCGCAGCCTTCCCAGCCGCTCCATTGACATCTTCGAGGAACTCACCCAACTGTTCTGCAAACAGTTCATGGCGGGGTGACAGGTAATGCCTGATGCTGAACATCTGTTTAACATAGTGCAGGGCCCGACTGAGCCGCTCCGACAATTTATGTGCCGCTTCAACGCCGAACGGCTGAATGTAAACAGCCCTCCCGACCTTGTGGTCCAGACGACCCTAAAGAAAGGGCTGCGCCATAGAGGCTTGAAGAAATCTCTGCATAACGATCCCCCTAAAGACCTCCCTGGGATCATGGCGAGGGCCGAGCGCTTCATGTTGACCGAGGAGACCTTGGCCATCGAGGCAGGAAAAGCCAGACGAGGGACCAAACGCGGCAATAGCGAGCGCCGCAGCCCCGAAGAGTACCGGACCGAGAAGAGGACGAGAAACAGGCAACGGGGAGAGGGTACGAGGGACGCCACCCCAGACGCCATCCTCGCTCAAGTGCAGAAGGAAGAACGCACTGATCGCCCCCCACCAAAGACAAAAAGAGGGGGGAAGAATGGGGAAAAGTATTGCAAATACCACAAGGACAATGGCCACGACACTAAAGACTGCTGGCACCTAAAGAAGGACATTGAGAAGTTGATGAGCCGAGGGCACGCAAGGAACTTAGCCGACGAGCCGGCCCACGGAGAAGGAACCTCCATGCAGCCGGACAAAGGGAAGAAGGTCAACACCGTCCAAGGCCCCCTCCGCATCATAGAGTGAGCAGGCAAGGCCCCTCCCCCTAGTCGCAGCCTAGTCAGGAGCAGATTATCTAGGTTTAAATCCCTCCGTCCTGCCTTATTTCCTTTTTCCTCCAAATGTACTGGTCCAATAGGACTCTTAAGAGTACAGATGCTTTCCTTTTTATCTTTTCTTTATCTTCGACGGAATCAACATTTCACTAAAGGTGCATAAGGGTGAAGACCGCCGCCTCACCGGATGGGGGGGTCGGACAAAATCGGTCCTAAGCCGAGGAGCTCCGCCCTTACCAACCGACTCCTTCGCTCGTAAGTCTGGGGGCAATCCTCCCAGACGCCGATCGGTCCTAAGCCGAGGAGCTTCGCCTTCACCGACCGACTCCACCGCTCGTAAGTCTGGGGGCAATCCCCCAGCCAGCGCGGACGCCGACCGGTCCTAAGCCGAGGAGCTTCGCCCTCGCCGACCGACTCCTTCGCTCGTAAGTCTGGGGGCAATTCCCCCAGCCAGCGCGGACGCCGACCGGTCCTAAGCCGAGGAGCTTCGCCCTCACCGACCGACTCCTTCGCTCGTAAGTCTGGGGGCAATTCCCCCAGCCAGCGCGGACGCCGACCGGTCCTAAGCCGAGGAGCTTCGCCCTCGCCGACCGACTCCTTCGCTCGTAAGTCTGGGGGCAATTCCCCCAGCCAGCGCGGACGCCGACCGGTCCTAAGCCGAGGAGCTTCGCCCTCGTCGACCGACTCATTTGCTCGTAAGTCTGGGGGCAATTCCCCCAGCGCAGACGCCGACCGGTCCTAAGCCGAGGAGCTTTGCCCTCGCCGACCGACTCCTTCGCTCGTAAGTCTGGGGGCAATTCCCCCAGCCAGCGCAGACGCCGACCGGTCCTAAGCCGAAGAGCTATACCCCCGCTGACCGACTTCGTTGCTCACAAGACTAGAGGCAGCCCCCCTAGCCATCGAGGACGTCAACCGACTTGTCCACTCGAGGGGCAAGGGACAACCCCCCGGAGAAAGGGGGCGAGTGACCACCGTCAGCAGAGGAGCCAAGGTCGCGACAACAGAGCAAGGCCCGCGGAAGATTCAAGTAAGTCAATTTCATTTCCAACAATTAACCAAGGTACAAAAGTGTGTCTTATTTACAGGAAATCAAAGTGGATAAACCTCCTTACAAATAATCCGCTCTCGACGGACAAACACCGGCAGAGCAACACTTGTCGACCAAGAACACAAAGTTGCTGGCTT
Source organism: Scilla litardierei (assembly GCA_030789695.1). Taxonomy (NCBI): domain Eukaryota; kingdom Viridiplantae; phylum Streptophyta; class Magnoliopsida; order Asparagales; family Asparagaceae; genus Scilla; species Scilla litardierei. The sequence goes on from CM061142.1 coordinate 378,443,809, forward strand.
AGGCGATCATCCTGGCAATCAGCACTTGTTCGCTCCGAAGCAGAGAACCGGTAAAGAGGCCAATGGAGATTGCAGGGCTGGGGATCCATTTCAAGTAGACCGGCCCAAAGCGAAGCGAATGCTAAAAAATTTGAGGATAAAAACAAGGACGACAGGCCGGGAAGGACGACCTAGGGGGCCCGGGCTCGAGAGGACGCATCCTCGGGCGCCTCACCCTGCTCGGAGCGAGGGGGATCAACAGGCGGAGGAGCCTGTCGGACTTGCTCCGCACAATCCCGGAAGGATGACTGGACGACTTCGACGATCCGAGTGCCGATAAGGCCTTCATATGTACCGAAGGCTTCCCTGAGGACCTCGAAGATCCTCTCCCCCAGAGTCCCGACGACGCCCCTCTCCAAATCCTCCGCAAACCGCGCCACCTGACACCGATCCGAGAGTTCCCTCTGAAGCTCCTCCCTCTCCAGGCGGAACGATTTCGTCGCTTCCTCAGCCGACTGCCGAGCGTCCTTCAATTTTCCCTGGAGGTCACCCACTCGTCCCTCTAGCTCGGCCACCCGGAGCTTGAGTTGCCGAGACTCCATCTGGGCCTCCACCATAGCTACCTCCGCCGCCCCGGCCTGCTCGTGGGCCCTCGCAGAGGACTCCTCCAGCTCCCTCAAATGGACGGCTCGACGCTGCGACTCAACAGCGAGCGTTGAACCCTGAAAGACAAGACATGAGCCAAAGAAGAGAGCGAAGGAAAGGACAGTAGGATAGCCAAACCTGTTGAAGGATCCAGACCAGGGAGTCTGACACCTTGTCGACGGGGATCCTCTCGAGGAGACGGCGGTCCCGGGGGAGGACGGAGCCCTCGGCGAACTGCTGAGCCAGGGCTCGGTCGACAAACACCGAACTCCCCGGGGTGACCTCGAGGGAGGCCGAGCTGCTCGCCAACAGGGCACCGATTCCCGGTAATGGAGACAAAAACGCTGCGACGGGGGTGGTCGTCAGGACCACCAGAAAATCCCCGGCGGTCGCCGCCGGGGGCGCGGAGCACACCGGACTGGAGGGATCCGCACCTTCCTTTCTCCTTTTCCCTCCATGAGGCTCGGCAGGCGCCGAAGGGGAGCGCTTCCGCCTCGTGCCGTCTCCACCCTCAGGGACTTGAGGGGGCATGCCAAGCGCGGGAGGAGCGGCCCCGGACCCATCGTTACCCCCCGCCACTGGGTCTGGGGGGACGGGTCTGACCCTTGCGACCCCCTCGGGGAGGAGACTACCAGAAGAAGAGGCGAGAGGTGCGGCCACCACCTTGCCCACGGCGGGCTCGGCTCGGCGCACCTCCTCCTCAATGGTCCGCTGAGGTGCACTTCCCGAGGTGCTACCTCGCCTCCGAGCGGCTCCACGACGAATCAGCTCATCGACATTGCGGGTAAACTCGCGACCAGCCATCCCTGCAAGGGAAACCGAAATCAGGGTAAGCCACGGGACAATCCGGGACTAAAAAAGCGACCTACCCAGAGACCACAAGATGTCCTTCAGGAGTAGGTCGTCCAGCAAAGGCCAGATAGACTTCGCCTCCAAGGGGAGGGCCGACAGCAGCGTGACGGCCGCCTGATCAGCCTCAGAGAGGGTTAGCATTGGGCGAGGCCGACCCGACCCTCCCCAACCTGTCAAAATCTGGGCATCCTCCAGGAAGACCACGAAGACATAATCCGAGCTCCAATTCCCCGACCATCGGGGTAGCCCGATCAGGCATTCCCTCCCCGTGCGGGCTCGAAGGTGCAACCATGACCCCGAACCGACCGTCTGGACCTGATAAAAGTAGAAGAGAAGGGGGAGAGATGGCCCCAAACCGCGAGTACAGCAGAGCATCACGAAGCCCGTCAGAACCGCAATTGAACAGGGGGTGAACTGGCAAAGGGGCACCATGAGGTACTCCATGACTTGGATGAAGAAGGAATTGATCGGGAAACGAAGACCCAGGCGGAACATCTCGACGTAGACGCCGACTTCATTTCCCCTCGGAAGACAGATCCGTTCGTCGATGAAAGGGACTCGAACATCATACGGGTAACAGAGATACTTTCCCCGGATCTCCGTAGCCGCTAGAGAAGAAGTCCTCGACGGCGTTCTAAGGACAACCGGAGGTACATTAAGCCGCACGGCAGCCGACGCCACGTCATCGCCGGCATAGTCTGGGAAGAGCTTTCCCTTCCCTTTATCTCAGAGGAAACGGCTCCTCAATGAGGAACCGGATCCCACTGATCGAGGCCCGCCCCGCCTGGACTCAGGAGGATCCCTCGCCCCTTGGCCAGGGCTACCTATCCTAAGAGCAGCCATAATAAAAAGATGGGAAAGGAGTTACCTTTTTTGTTAATTTGGAGAAGACAAGGAAACGAAGACGGCGGGAGACTCCGAGTTTGTGGAAAGCCCGGATCAGAAGGAAGAGTGAAGAGGTCAGGATCAACGCAGCCGGGGATCTTATATACAAGACCCATGGGCGAATTCGAAACGCCTGACAGGAACGCGTGGCAGGCCCCAAAGAGCCGGCGGCGTTTCGAAATCGGCGCCAAGGGAAGTCCAATCGATCCGCCCCATCATAACCTTCATTTATGACCGCGCCTCGACTGACGCGCCACTCGGAATCCCAGACGTCACATCGGTCGAACCGAGCCGGCCAAGGCCGATCGGCCCCACCGATGGGGGCAATTGATACGTCTATTTTACAGAGGCCCAACAGCATGGGCCCAAAGGCACAGCCTACTACGCGAAGCCACGGGAGGCCCAAGCCCACCAAACGAAGCCCAAAAGAACATGAAGCCAGAAACCTAACTACCGATCAGAAGCCCGTCTGCGAGATCAGGCCCGCCCAACAAAGCCCCCCAGAGGATCCCCGAACGACGATCCGACCCGGCCCCGAAAACGCGCAAGTCACTCGCCCACTCCAGCGATAACCGTTCCCCCAGGCCCGCGACCACTTAATGGCCGTTATGGGGAAATGCTGGCATGGCGTAGGGAGCGGCGATGGGAAGGCGGATTGAAGGGGCACGATCGGGGGTGGATGAGGGACGTGAGTCTGGGGCAATCACGACAGGAGGTCTATAAAAGGGCCGGAAGGACGACTGAACAGGGGACCGCATCTCAGGTAACTAAAACCTAAGGTACTCCATCAATGACCTAGTTCCCCCATTTCTTCTCCTTCCTTCTCTGCTCGCGCCGGTAGACGTCGTTCCGACCTCCTCTCGAGTCGAACCGTCTCTGTCGAGCCCTCTCTATCAGATCATCGTCTGACTTAGGCATCGGAGGGGATTTGGCCGGAACCAAGGTCCGGCCCCCCTGACGAGTGCTCTTGTCTGCGCAGGAGGACGTCAGTTCCACGAGCTGAGGCTTCCCCTCCACCCCACGCCGGCCACGCTTCAAGCAAGACGACCGAGGCTACCCCTCGTCGTCCGACCGACCGAGGCCGAGCACATCCGTTCGAGCCGAGGCTTCCCCTCTGCTCACGAGGCACCGAGGCTACCCCTCGTCGTCCGACTGTCCGAGGTCGAGCGTCTCACACCGGGCCGAGGCTTCCTCTCGCCCCCCTCGTGGCTGAGGATCCAGATCCGGCCCAGCCGACGTGCTCCATGTCATCCGCAACTCCAATTCACGCTGCGTCGGCATAGACTCGACATACCCGAGGGACCCGAGTCGGCCCCTTGACCACGTTGACCGGGTAGTCCACGGTCAACGCTTTTGTAGTGAGAAAACACTCTGAAACATCTGGCGCCGTCTGTGGGAAAGAACTGTCCCACGAAGAAACAAACCGCACCTGCAATGGCACGCGCCTGCAACGGAAAGAGACGTATGCCCCCCATCCCGGAGGAGGGGAATGGCGCACCCAACAGCAACCTTGAGGGCGCTCCCGACGGCAACCACCCCGCCCCCTCTATCGAAGAGATTAGCGGGTCGGAGCTGGTCACGCAGGGGCAGCTCCGCGCCCTGGCCCAGGAGACCAACGCGAACATCCAGACGTTGGTCGCGACGGTACAGCAGCTCATCGGCACCGCGCCAGCCAACGGAGACGTGTTGAGCGACGGTCATCGTTAGGTGGGGGGCCCCCCGCTCCTGCGGTCCGTGGTGGTCGATGACCACGGGAACCGAAGGCCGAACACGAATCGTCGATTCACGCTACCCGGCTCCCACCAGGCGAGATCGCGCGCCTCCTCCCCTCATCGTGAAAGGAGCCGGAGGGAAACTGAAGGCACGGAGGACGAATCGGTGACCGCATCGTCTCGGCGGCCACGATCACGCCACCGCAGAAGAAACGATCGAAACCACTCGAGGGACCGATCACGACGAAGCGGGAGCTCCCGCTGGAGGAGTCGAGAATGCCGGGTCAGCCCGACCCCCAGTGTGGCGAGGGCCGTGGAGCCAGCCCAGCCGGTACATGTACCACCGCCATAACCGAACGAGCCTGAGGTAGGCAGGTGTCAGATCCCCGGAGGCATCCACGGAGACCGGTGCCCCCTGTCGCGGAGAATAACCGACGCGCGGGTCCCCTCTCGATTCAAGATCCCAGCACTAGGGAAGTACGACGGGATAGGAGATCCGGGGAACCACGTGATGGACTATGAGGGAGACATGTCTTTCCAGGGAGCCGATGATGACCTACTCTGCAGGGGATTTTATTCGACCCTCAGGGGAGCGGCGAGAACTTGGTACCGCAGCCTACCCAGCCGCTCCATTGACAGCTTCGAGGAACTCACCCAACTGTTCTGCAAACAGTTCATGGCGGGGCGACATGTAATGCCTGATGCTGAACATCTGTTTAACATAGTGCAGGGCCCGACCGAGCCGCTCCGACAATTTATGTGCCGCTTTAACGCCGAACGGCTGAATGTAAACAGCCCTCCCGACCTTGTGGTCCAGACGGCCCTAAAGAAAGGGCTGCGCCATAGAGGCTTGAAGAAATCTCTGCATAACGATCCCCCTAAAGACCTCCCTGGGATCATGGCGAGGGCCGAGCGCTTCATGTTGACCGAGGAGACCTTGGCCATCGAGGCAGGAAAAGCTAGACGAGGGACCAAACGCGGCGATAGCGAGCGCCGCAGCCCCGAAGAGTACCGGACCGAGAAGAGGACGAGAAACAGGCAACGGGGAGAGGGTACGAGGGACGCCACCCCAGACGCCATCCTCGCTCAAGTGCAGAAGGAAGAACGCGCTGATCGCCCCCGACCAATGACAAAAAGAGGGGGGAAGAATGGGCAAAAGTATTGCAAATACCACAAGGACAATGGCCATGACACTAAAGACTGTTGGCACCTAAAGAAGGACATAGAGAAGTTGATGAGCCGAGGGCATGCAAGGAACTTAGCCGACGATCCGGCCCACAGAGAAGGAACCTCCATGCAGCCGGACAAAGGGAAGAAGGTCAACACCGTCCAAGGCCCCCTCCGCATCATAGAGTGAGCAGGCAAGGCCCCTCCCCCTAGTCGCAGCCTAGTCAGGAGGAGATTATCTAGGTTTGCATCCCTCCGTCCTGCCTTATTTCCTTTTTCCTCCAAATGTACTGGTCCAATAGGACTCTTAAGAGTACAGATGCTTTCCTTTTTATCTTTTCTTTATCTTCGACGGAATCAACATTTCACTAAAGGTGCATAAGGGTGAAGACCGCCGCCTCACCGGATGGGGGGGTCGGACAAAACTGGTCCTAAGCCGAGGAGCTCCGCCCTCACCAACCGACTCCTTCGCTCGTAAGTCTGGGGGGCAATCCTCCCAGACGCCGATCGGTCCTAAGCCGAGGAGCTTCGCCTTCGCCGACCGACTCCACCGCTCGTAAGTCTGGGAGCAATCCCCCCAGCCAGCGCGGACACCGACCGGTCCTAAGCCGACGAGCTTCGCCCTCGACGACCGACTCCTTCGCTCGTAAGTCTGGGGGAAATACCCCCAGCCAACGCGGACGCCGACCGGTCCTAAGCCGAGGAGCTTCGCCCTCGCCGATCGACTCCTTCGCTCGTAAGTCTGGGGGCAATTCCCCCAGCCAGCGCGGACGCCGACCGGTCCTAAGCCGAGGAGCTTCGCCCTCGCCGACCGACTCCTTCGCTCGTAAGTCTGGGGGCAATTCCCCCAGCCAGCACGGACGCCGACCGGTCCTAAGCCGAGGAGCTTCGCCCTCGTCGACCGACTCCTTTGTTCGTAAGTCTGGGGGCAATTCCCCCAGCGCAGACGCCGACCGGTCCTAAGCCGAGGAGCTTTGCCCTCGCCGACCGACTCCTTCGCTCGTAAGTCTGGGGGCAATTCCCCCAGCCAGCGCAGACGCCGACCGGTCCTAAGCCGAAGAGCTATACCCCCGCTGACCGACTTCGTTGCTCACAAGACTAGAGGCATCCCCCCTAGCCATCGAGGACGTCAACCGACTTGTCCACTCGAGGGGCAAGGGACAACCCCCCGGAGAAAGGGGGCGAGTGACCACCGTCAGCAGAGGAGCCAAGGTCGCGACAACAGAGCAAGGCCCGCGGAAGATTCAAGTAAGTCAATTTCATTTCCAACAATTAACCAAGGTACAAAAGTGTGTCTTATTTACAGGAAATCAAAGTGGATAAACCTCCTTACAAATAATCCGCTCTCGACGGACAAACACCGGCAGAGCAACACTTGTCGACCAAGAACACAAAGTTGCTGGCTTAGGCGATCATCCTGGCAATCAGCACTTGTTCGCTCCGAAGCAGAGAACCGGTAAAGAGGCCAATGGAGATTGCAGGGCTGGGGATCCATTTCAAGTAGACCGGCCCAAAGCGAAGCGAATGCTAAAAAATTTGAGGATAAAAACAAGGACGACAGGCCGGGAAGGACGACCTAGGGGGCCCGGGCTCGAGAGGACGCATCCTCGGGCGCCTCACCCTGCTCGGAGCGAGGGGGATCAACAGGCGGAGGAGCCTGTCGGACTTGCTCCGCACAATCCCGGAAGGATGACTGGACGACTTCGACGATCCGAGTGCCGATAAGGCCTTCATATGTACCGAAGGCTTCCCTGAGGACCTCGAAGATCCTCTCCCCCAGAGTCCCGACGACGCCCCTCTCCAACTCCTCTGCAAACCGCGCCACCTGACACCGATCCGACAGTTCCCTCTGAAGCTCCTCCCTCTCCAGGCGGAACGATTTCGTCGCTTCCTCAGCCGACTGCCGAGCGTCCTTCAATTTTCCCTGGAGGTCACCCACTCGTCCCTCTAGCTCGGCCACCCAGAGCTTGAGTTGCCAAGACTCCATCTGGGCCTCCACCATAGCTACCTCCGCCGCCCCGGCCCGCTCGTGGGCCGTCGCAGAGGACTCCTCCAGCTCCCTCAAATGGACGGCTCGACGCTGCGACTCAACAGCGAGCGTTGAACCCTGAAAGACAAGACATGAGCCAAAGAAGAGAGCGAAGGAAAAGACAGTAGTATAGCCAAACCTGTTGAAGGATCCAGACCAGGGAGTCTGACACCTTGTCGGCGGGGATCCTCTCGAGGAGACGGCGGTCCCGGGGGAGGACGGAGCCCTCGGCGAACTGCTGAGCCAGGGCTCGGTCGACAAACACCGAACTCCCCGGGGTGACCTCGAGGGAGGCCGAGCTGCTCGCCAACAGGGCACCGATTCCCGGTAATGGAGACGGAAACGCTGCGACGGTGGTGGTCGTCAGGACCACCAGAAAATCCCCGGCGGTCGTCGCCGGGGGCGCGGAGCACACCGGACTGGAGGGATCCGCACCTTCCTTTCTCCTTTTCCCTCCGTGAGGCTCGGCAGGCGCCGAAGGGGAGCGCTTCCGCCTCGTGCCGTCTCCACCCTCGGGGACATGAGGGGGCACGCCAAGCGCGGGAGGAGCGGCCCCGGACCCGTCGTTACCCCCCGCCACTGGGGCTGGGGGGACGGGTCCGACCCTTGCGACCCCCTCGGGGAGGAGACTACCAGAAGAAGAGGCGGGAGGTTCGGCCACCACCTTGCCCACGGCAGGCTCGGCTCGGCGCACCTCCTCCTCAATGGTCCGCTGAGGTGCCCTTCCCGAGGTGCTACCTCGCCTCCGAGCGGCTCCACGACGAATCAGCTCATCGACATTGCGGGTAAACTCGCGACCAGCCATCCCTGCAAGGGAAACCGAAATCAGGGTAAGCCACGAGACAATCCGGGACTAAAAAAGCGACCTACCCGGAGACCACAAGATGGCCTTCAGGAGTAGGTCGTCCAGCAAAGGCCAGATAGACTTCGCCTCCAAGGGGAGGGCCGACAGCAGCGCGACGGCCGCCTGATCAGCCTCAGAGAGGGTTAGCATTGGGCGAGGCCGACCTGACCCTCCCCAACCTGTCAAAATCTGGGCATCCTCCAGGAAGACCACGAAGACATAATTCGAGCTCCAATTCCCCGACCATCGGGGTAGCCCGATCAGGCATTCCCTCCCCGTGCGGGCTCGAAGGTGCAACCATGACCCCGAACCGACCGTCTGGACTTGATAAAAGTAGAAGAGAAGGGGGAGAGATGGCCCCAAACCGTGAGTACAGCAGAGCATCACGAACCCCGTCAGAACCGCAATTGAACAGGGGGTGAACTGGCAAAGGGGCACCATGAGGTACTCCATGACTTGGATGAAGAAGGAATTGATCGGGAAACGAAGACCCAGGCGGAACATCTCGACGTAGACGTCGACTTCATTGCCCCTCGGAAGACAGATCCGTTCGTCGATGAAAGGGACTCGAACATCATACGGGTAACAGAGATACTTTCCCCGGATCTCCGCAGCCGCTAGAGAAGAAGTCCTCGACGGCGTTCTAAGGACAACCGGAGGTACATTAAGCCGCATGGCAGCCGACGCCACGTCATCGCCGGCATAGTCTGGGAAGAGCTTTCCCTTCCCTTTATCTCAGAGGAAACGGATCCCCAATGAGGAACCGGATCCCACTGATCGAGGCCCGCCCCGCCTGGACTCAGGAGGATCCCTCGCCCCTTGGCCAGGGCTACCTATCCTAAGAGCAGCCATAATAAAAAGATGGGAAAGGAGTTACCTTTTTTGTTAATTTGGAGAAGACAAGGAAACGAAGACGGCGGGAGACTCCGAGTTTGTGGAAAGCCCGGATCAGAAGGAAGAGTGAAGAGGTCGGGATCAACGCAGCCGTGGATCTTATATACAAGACCCAGGGGCGAATTCGAAACGCCTGATAGGAACGCGTGGCAGGCCCCAAAGAGCCGGCAGCGTTTCGAAATCGGCGCCAAGGGAAGTCCAATCGGTCCGCCCCATCATAACCTTCATTTATGACCGCGCCTCGACTGACGCGCCACTCGGAATCCCAGACGTCACATCGGTCGAACCGAGCCGGCCAAGGCCGATCAGCCCCACCGATGGGGGTAATTGATACGTCTGTTTTGCAGAGGCCCAACAGCATGGGCCCAAAGGCACAGCCTACTACGCGAAGCCACGGGAGGCCCAAGCCCACCAAACGAAGCCCGAAAGAACATGAAGCCAGAAACCTAACTACCGATCAGAAGCCCGTCTGCGAGATCAGGCCCGCCCAACAAAGCCCCCCAGAGGATCCCCGAACGACGATCCGACCCGGCCCCGAAAACGCGCAAGTCACTCGCCCACTCCAGCAATAACCATTCCCCCAGGTCCGCGACCACTTAATGGCTGTTATGGGGAAATGCTGGCATGGCGCAGGGAGCGGCGATGGGAAGGCGGATTGAAGGGGCACGATCGGGGGTGGATGAGGGACGTGAGTCAGGGGCAATCACGACAGGAGGTCTATAAAAGGGCCAGAAGGACGACTGAACAGGGGACTGCATCTCAGGTAAATAAAACCTAAGGTACTCCATCAATGACCTAGTTCCCCCATTTCTTCTCCTTCCTTCTCTGCTCGCGCCGGTAGACGTCGTTCCGACCTCCTCTCGAGTCGAACCGTCTCCGCCGAGCCCCCTCTATCAGATCATCGTCTGACTTAGGCATCGGAGGGGATTTGGCCGGAACCAAGGTCCGGCCCCCCTGACGAGTGCTCTCGTCTGCGCAGGAGGACGTCAGTTCCACGAGCCGAGGCTTCCCCTCCGCCCCACGCCGGCCACGCTTCAAGCAAGACGACCGAGGCTACCCCTCGTCGTCCGACCGACCGAGGCCGAGCACATCCGTCCGAGCTGCGGCTTCCCCTCCGCTCACGAGGCACCGAGGCTACCCCTCGTCGTCCGACTGTCCGAGGTCGAGCGTCTCACACCGGGCCGAGGCTTCCTCTCGCCCCCCCTCGTGGCTGAGGATCCAGATCCGGCCCAGCCGACGCGCTCCACGTCATCCGCAACTCCAATTCACGCTGCGTCGGCATAGACTCGACATACCCGAGGGACCCGAGTCGGCCCCTTGACCACGTTGACCGGGTAGTCCACGGTCAACGCTTTTGTCGTGAGAAAACACTCTGAAACACATGTTAAAGCCATGTTAGAAGCTAACACACACATAGGATCACTTTAAAAATGTTTTTAAAATGTTTTTAAAATGTTTTATAAGGTTTTTATCCTATGTATCAGACTGGTAGCTGATTACTCGTAACACATGAGTCGTATACTTTCATGGAAAATTCTCTGTACCATGGAGTAGCTGATTACAGTTGTTCTAGTAGTCGACTACAGTTGTCAAAGTAGTCGACTACAGTTGTCTAAGTAGTCGACTACAGTATAACTGAAGTCTCCTACCGATAACTCCAACGGACAGAAAACACATTTCCACGATTTACAGAAGTTGTTTTCCATCTTTTGGAGGGGTGTTCCTGTAATAGTTTTCAACGATTTTTTCACACTTATTTAAGATGCATTTATTGAAGTGGATCAAATTAATGAGTAAAAATTATGTTTTAAAAGCATTTATTAAGTTCTTTCAAAAGGCCTCAAAAACTCTTTTGGCCCATGTTTTAATATTTTCTTTCTTTGGCCAAATTTCTTAATCTCCCAAAAGCTTTCAACTTCATCAATATTTGGATATCAACATTATAGCCATCATACACTCAACAAGCTTCAAAGCAAGGCTATAGGAAAAGTGTAAGTTTCATCAAAAAGAGTAAGAGAAAATCCTCAAATGTTGAGGTGGTGAGTGTTTTCATTTCTTGAGAAAATTTTTGTAAATACGACCTCTTGGGAAGAGGCATTTGTAATATTTGAGAAATCGTATATTGAGCGAAGTGGGACTCGGGTGGCTGGAGTAGGATACGTCAACCAAGTAAGACTTGGGTATCTGAACATAGATATTTCTCGTGTTTGCATTGGCTATCGATTTTTTGTGATTATCTCTTTATCTCTTGCATGTTTTTATTCTACTGCGTTCTCTATAGCAAGTGATAATATTTGGTAATTAAGTTAAATTTAGGTAGCACCACTTGTTAACTAAGACAGATTTACTAGAGAATTCTTATACACTAATCACCCCCTCTAGTGTCTACTTGCTATCTAGGGAGATCCCAACATGTGGTATCAGAGCCAAATTTAAGAATGGCATCAATATGCAAATAATGATATCTATCCTGAATGGCAATCAACCAATCGTCCACCTCTACTCACCGGATCCAACTACAACACTTGGAAGAATCGCATCCGTATTTATTTTAGATCAGTCTCATGCGACATTTGGACCATGGTGGAGTGAGATTATGTAGAGCCATTGAATCCACCAAATGAATGGACCAAGGACGAGAAAGATAGAGATGCATTGAGTTTCAAGTCGTTGAACACACTCCTTTGTTCACTCCACAACATGGAATCCAACAAGTAGTACGTGCAACCTCCGCTCACGAAATTTGGAAAATCATTGAGGTAATGCATTAAGGTAATTTTAAAGTTTAATCTTCTAAAGTTTTTCTCAATGTTAGTAGGTTAAAAAAATTTAAGATGAATCTGGGAGAGTCAATTTCAGAGATGTTCACTCGCTTCATCGAGATAATCAATACCCTTACAAGTCTTGGCAAGAACTGCACTCAAGAAGATCATGTGACCAAGATACTTGAATGTATCACACTGGAGTGGAAAAGAAATGCCACATCCATTACAGAAGGTAATGACACCTCAAAGCTTATCGTGGAGGAGTTGATGGCAAACCTCAAGGCAGATGAGAACCGCCTCTAACAAAGGAAAAATAAAGAGGAAGCGAAGAAAAAGAAGAGCGTAGCCCTCAAAGCTACATTGAAAGTGGAGAAATCTAAAGATGAGATCGGAGAAAAACTAGCCCTTATCTCAAAGGGTTTCAAGAAAATTCTCACGGCACGTAAGTCCTAAAACCAAAAACGTAGATGATCTAACGAGCCTATTTGTTTTGAATGCAATAAGCCAGGACACTTGAAGATGGATAGCCCATTAGCAAAAAGAATGGGAAAGGACACGGTGAGGGACAAAAATCCAAAGAGAAAGAAATTGGTCACATGGTATATGAGTCTGGAAAAAATGTATGAATCTTCATCATCTTCATCATCCTTATCTGAAGAAGAAAAAGAAGAAAGGATATACATATGCTTCATGGCCAAGGATGACAAAGCGGTAAATTTTTATGACTCACATTGTAGTGATAGTGCTTCTAGTGATTATGAGTGTGATTGGGGGGGATTATCGCAAGCTTTATGTCGAGTATGAGAGCAACCTAAGAGAACTTCTTATTCTCAAGAAAAAGCATAAAGATTGCAATACTAGTTATTCTATTCTTGATTTAGAAAAGATTAGGAAAGAAAATATAAAATTGGTTAGTAAGAATAAAGAATTGGATGAATTGCATATGAGGCTTAGCTTAGAATACAAAGACCTAAGTGATATGTTTAGTGACTTAGAAAGCACATTAGCCGCCATTAGGGATCAACATAATGACTTGTATAGGAATGTGTCTAGATTCAATTAGGGTAAGAAAAAATGATGATCTAATTAGCTCGAAAATGCCCTTAAGTAGCAAGCATGGACTAGGATATAAGACTCATTAAAATACCAAGGCTACTCATCATCCTATGATTTTTAAAACCACAAATGGATTTGTCAAAGTGTGGATACCCAAGAGAGGGACCATCTAAATGAAGGATGAATATATTTATAGGTTTATGAAGTCAAAGTGTGGATACCCAAGTGATGATCTAATCTAGAGTTCTAGCATGCCTCGGGAATCTTCAAGTGCTTTCCTGGCTCTTGGGAGAGTATTGATAATCGCCTTCATCACTCGGGTGGTAGTATTGTTATCCTGTTTGATCCGACCATTTGGAGCATCACCATACATTCCTCTTCATCACAACACATTAATGTCATCTTCTCCCATTCGACAGGTCTTATGTCGTCCTCTCAGCCATCTATGCTTTCAACCTCTCTTCTTAGCGGCTTTAGTTGTGGGAAAGTCTAGTTCAGGATGCTTTTGCACTTAATATGATGTCATGGCTCGTCGAAGGGGACTTCAATTATGTTCGTCAATTCTGTGAGAAGCTGGGTGGTAGGCCCGTCGATGCTATTGCAACTGATGCTTTCAATGTTTGCCTTGATCGTTGTTGCCTCCTGGAGATGAAGAGTGTTGGCCAGCGGAAAAGCTGGAATAATAAGCGCCTAGGCCTACGACGTATTACTGCTACATTGGACAGAACCCTATGCATTTCCACGTGGATCAATCTCCTCCCGAATTCATACACTTCTTATCTCAATGCTGGGACTAGTGATCACTGTCCCATGCAAGTTCCTCTTCACCCTAAGGTAATCTCCTACCCTAAGCTGTTTAAGTTTTTTTATGCTTGGTGTATGCAACCGGGGTTCAGAGAACTCCTTCTTTCAGTCTGGAATTAATACATTCCAGACTCTACTCCTATGTATAGATTTGTGCAAAAACTTAAAGATCTTAAGCTTTCGCTTAAGCCCTGGGCCGTAAAAATCCAAACTCTTAGTGCTGGCTGCCGTGAAGTGCTTGATCAGATCCAGGCCGATCCAGATTTATTACATAATATTCAATTACAGAAGCAAGAACAGGAAGCTATTTTCAGATTATCCCAGGCCCTGGATATGGAAGAATCTATCATAATACAGAAAAGCCATCAGGATTGGCTACAATTGGGAGACATGAATACAAATTTTTTCTACTTCGCTATGAAATCTCGGCGTTGCTATAATAACCTGAATCACCTTATATCTGGTGATGGTATGTCTGATGCCAGCAATGAACTTTTAAGAGAGGAAGCAACATCTTTTTATCAGAATTTTTATCAGCAGGATGATTATTGGAATATATTCCCCAAACTTACTCCTAAGCGTATTCTCACTAACTTAGGAACTGCTTGGATGGATAGGAATATTACAACTAAAGAAGTTAAATCTGCAGTTTTTCAAATTGGGAAAGATAAAGCTCTAAGGCTAGATGGGTATAATGCCTATTTTTATCAGCATAATTGGGCTATCATTGGGAATGATGTTATCACTGCAGTTTTGTCCTTTTTAAGCTCTGGTGCCATGTTGAATCAAATTAATCATACTTTTTTAACTCTAATTCCCCTGAAATTCCAATGCTTCAACTTTAGGTGATTATCGGCCCATCTCATGCTGTAATGTTATATATAAAGTGATTAGTAAGATTCTGGGTAGACTTCTTGCTGATTGCACCTTAATTGCGCATGAACAAATTCGTGATTTCAGCAATCCAATGGGGGCCAGAGCATGTATCAAATTGGATCTTCGCAAATCCTTTGCCAGTGTGAACAGGGAGTTTATTTTATTCATGCTACACCAGATGGGGTTTGGCGGCAATTTCATGAAATGGATTCATGCTTGTATCTCATCCTCCTCTTTTTCAGTATTGGTTGATGGTTCCCCTGCTGGTTATTTCTCCTCTAATAAAGGGTTGAGGCAAGGAGACCCTCTTTCTCCATATCTGTTTGTTATTGTGATGGAGGCGTTTTCTCTCTTGATGGCCCGAGCTGAGACTTCGCTATGAATACATCCTCTTCGTAGGTCAGGGGCTATATCTCACTTGCTTTTTGCTGATGACCTCCTGGTATTCTACCGTGGTAATGAGTCCTCTCTTAAGGGAATTTAGGAGCTTTTTTATTCTTTCAGATTGTTCACATGGTTGTAAGTAAACTGGGACAAAAATTCTGCTATCTTTAGTAAGGGGACTCGTAATCCCACTTATCATGCAAGCATTCTAGGGGTTAAGCATGTCTCTACACTAGCTATTTGCCTGGGCCTCCCCTTATCTTCCAATTACCCAAAGGCATCTATGTTCGCTAGGTTGATTGATAAATGAAAGCAAAGATGGAAAAGATGGTCATCTTCTCTTCTCTCCATCTCTGGCATGATTGAGCTGGTACAAACAGTAATTTACGGAATAGTGGCGTTCTGGTTATATGTTTATCGCATCCCTACATCTGTTATCCGAGCTATCAATTCTACCTGCAAGAAAATTTATTTGGGGTAAGCTTCATTTTTTGGCCTGGAAGGACTTGTGTAAACCCAAGGAGAAGGCTGGGTGGGGCTAAGACTTCTAACTGATTTAAATGATGCTTCAGGTATTCGTTTAACTTGGAAATATCTTACTTCTGATAGCCCCTAGGCAAATTATATGTGGTCTTCTTATAAGCCACCTGAAGGGTTTTTTGGCACTAAAGCCAAAGCCACCCAGTTTGGCACTTGGAAATTCCTTCTCCGTTATCGTGATAAGTCTCAGACGCTTATTAGACGCATTGTAGGTGATGGCACATCAACTTCATTCTGGAATGATAACTGGTTATCGTGTGGCCCCTTATTCCTTTTATATGATGTGCCAAATGGCGATGAGTATAAGGTTGTCAGTGATTATTGGACTGGATCGACATGGGATGATAATCCGGCCCTTGATAACCATCGGCCCCTATTATCTTCGGTCCAGTTGAGTGAATGTAATGATTCCTGGAAATGGATTGGTAGTACTCCTTGCACTTTTCGAAATGCCTGGGAGGGCGCTCATATCAGGTCAAATCCTTTTCCATTCTACAATGTTGTATGGTTTAGTATACATGTGCCAAATATGGCTATTACCTTACTTCATTATTTTCATGGAAAGTTGCTCACTAGAGATATACTTCATAAATGTGGTGTTACTCCCACACAGTCTTGTGTTCTCTGTGACGATGGTGCGGTGGAAAATATTGATCATTTATTCTTTACATGCCCATATACTCATTATATTCTTTGCAGGAGCTTGCTTAAATTCGGCATCACTACTGCGGCCCCTTCGTCTTTAAGGAAGGTGGGGGATTTGATTATTTCATTATACAATAAGAAAGACTGTGTGGGTTCTCTAGCCAAAATGGCTCTCGCATCTATGGTCTGGCACATCTGGAAGCAATGTAATATGAGAATCTTCGATGGGGAGCTAAAGGGTAATATAAATCTATTTGAGGATATTGCAACTGATGTTCTCATTCCTCTCTAGGACATGGAATGGGATCAGGCTACAAATAAAGCTGCATTTACAAATTGGGGTTTCCATGTTCCGTGACAGGCTATGGTTTAATTTTGTATTTTCCTCTTTAGTCTCACATGTAAATACTAATAGGGATCAAGGATGTAGTGGGTGACGACGCTTGTGCCCTCTCCCTCTCCCTTTTTTCTTATTTGTAATTACTGTGGTGAAGTTTTGTACTACCATATTTAGTATATATAAAGAACTCTTACTCGTCAAAAAAATGTTCATTATAGCCATGATTGCAGATTTTCATATGATTAGAAATCTAAACCCAATTGGGGTTGGTTCCCTAATTTTTGATTACTGACCAGATGTGCTCAAGAGAAAAGAGCACTAAAATTTTGATTTTGATTTTCAGGTACTCAAAATTTTTTAGGGATAAGAAGATTGCTTGCTTGAATCTAAATGTAAAATTTACATATTTACCGGAGGAGAATGTAATATTAGTAATCTTATTTGCAGGGGGAGCTAAAGCTTTTTCTAAGAATTTTGTACAATTACTTTTCATGCATTATCTTTTAGATATGGAGTCACACTTCTTATTTAGACTCATGCATATATTTAGGGGAGATTTGCATGTGTGAAATTTTTTAAAAAGAAATTATATGTTTTTTTCAAAAGGGAGAGAGATCATTTTTATTGCATATTTTTTTGTTGATAACAGAAAGGGGAGATATATTAGATGACATGCATAATTACATATGTTTACACATGACACGCCGTATTTTTAATTACTATGCATGCATTGTTTGTCATCATCAAAAGGGAGAGAATGTTGAGATATTGAGTCTTACCCTATGTGGTTTTGATGATGAACAACAAGTGCATCTAATATCTTTGATTGCAGGAGCTTAAGGAAAGCAATCATAGCACTAAAGGGGATTATGTGATGAGCAAACAAGGCTATAGATCAAATGGACCAAGATAATGAGCTTGAAGAATGAAGAATGCATTATATTGGACATTAATGTACTTATTTCATATTGATGTATTTTTATTTATTTTGTATTATCATATTAAAGCCTTGTTAGAAGATTACACGCACATAGGATCACTTCAAAAATTTTTTAAAAATGTTTTAGAACTGTGTTTAAAGGTTTTTATCCTATGTATCAGACTGGTAGCCTACTACTCCTAACACATGAGTTGACTACTTTCATGGGAAATTCTATGTATCACGAAGGAGCCGACTACATTTGTTCTGGTAGTCGACTGCCGACAGCTTCAACGGACAGAAAACACAATTCTATGATTTACAGAACGTTACTTTTTCCATCCGCTGAAGGGGTGTTTTTGGACTAGTTTCCAACAGTTTTCTACCCATATTTAAGCTGCATTTACTGAGGTTTTGAGGAACAAATTAATGAGCAAAAATTGAGTTTTAAAAGAATTTACTAAGTTCTTTCAAAAGCCCTCAAAACTCTTTTGGCTATGTTTTAATAGTTTCTTAAATGTCTTTG
The DNA here is from genome assembly GCA_030789695.1 of Scilla litardierei. Lineage (NCBI taxonomy): Eukaryota > Viridiplantae > Streptophyta > Magnoliopsida > Asparagales > Asparagaceae > Scilla > Scilla litardierei. The sequence goes on from CM061142.1 coordinate 378,461,671, forward strand.
GCAAATATAGAGTATCCAGCAGATGTGTTGGATACAATGTTTAATGAGCTGGCCGATCATGAGCGTGAAGGGAGGAAGTTTTTGGCGATGCCAGAGGAGTCAAGGAAGATAAACCTTAAGAAGAAAATTGATGAGATTGAGAGGACACGTGGGGCAGCTGGCAGCGATGGTGAAGGAGATGATGATACATGGCCATTGTAATTGTAAGGAAGGTGAATCTATGAGTTTGGGAACATTTTGGGGATGATGATGAGTAATAGTGACTTTTTAATTTCTGTAATATGTCGAGGGCACTTCCTTATTATGTGTTTGTGTTGATTTTTTAAATATCAGTTTGGATTTAATGTCTAATGCTTTTGTTTATCAGTTGCATGCCTGTCTTGCCTTTGTTGCTTGATGTCTAGGGTTTTTATCATGGAGCTGACTTGGGGGATGTTGGGTTTCATGGCTACTGCTTTTGTATATCATTTTCATGCATGTCTTGCCTTTGTTGCTTGCTGTCCATGGTTTTTATGATGGAGCTGACTTGGGGAATTTGTCTGTCATGGCTAATGCTTTTGTATATTAGTTGCCAAGGAGGTCTTGCCTTTGTTGCTTGGTGTCTAGGGTTTTTATGATGGAGCTGACTTGGGGGATTTTGGGTTTCATGGCTACTGCTTTTTTATATCAGTTTCATGCATGTCTTGCCTTTGATGCTTGATATCAATGGTTTTAATGATGGATATGACCTAGGGGATTTGGTTCCATGGCTAATGCTTTTGTATATACATGTCTTGCCTTTGCTGAGTGGTGTATATGGTTTTTATATTGGTGCTGACTTGGGGGATTTGTGTGCAATGGCTAATGCTTTTTTATATCAGTTTCATGACTGTCTTGCCTTTGTTGATTGATGTCTATGGTTTTTACGATGGAGCTGACTTGGGGGATTTGTGTGCAATGGCTAATGCTTTTGTATATAAATTGCATGCATGTCTTGCCTTTGCTGATTGATGTCTATGGTTTTTATAATGGAGCTGACTTGGGGGATTTTTGTTCCATGGCTAATGCTTTTGTATATCAGTTTCATTCATGAAAATTAGAAAATGATGGGTTTTTTATTAAATGGCCCAATGATGAAAACAAGAAAATGACAAAATAATTTCTTTATATTCCCAATTAAGTGGATGGCTGGCTTGATGGTTCCTGTATTCCCCAAGGTGCTTGATGTCCACCAAAAGAACGTGCCCAATAATGAATGGTATGTAATATCAGTATATCAGTTTGTATATCAGTTGCATGCATGTCTTGCCTTTGCTGCTTGCTGTTAAATGGGTTTTAAGATGGATCTGACTTGGGGGGCTTGTGTTCCATGGCTACTGCTTTTATATTTCAGTTTAACTTGGGTAGATAATGAAAGAACAACTACCAGCAACCACATTGGAAAAATGAAAAAACAACATTTCCCGAGGGATATATATATAGAAATATGCTTTGTCTATGCTATGTACGAGTTTATGCTTTGTCTATGATACTGTATTTGATTTTGTCTGTGACTGCTGATTTCAGCAAGATGAAGGCAACATTGACATGCGTACTTAATAACTTTTCATAGGTACGCTTTTTACACAACCTTTTATCCTTCTCATTATCTTTTCTATTTAAATTATTATTTTATTTGTATGATTGTCTGGGTACAAATGAGCTTAGGATCGAGCTCTTCTATTCGCTCCCGACCATGGGATGCGTCTCGTTCTGAGTTGGATTCAGGTGTTGATGACTTCAGGACTTTCCATTGTGGTCTGAGGGTGCCAAGGAGAACTTCATGGACTAGGATCAACATATGACGAAGATTTTGGAGTTGTTCGTCTACAGGGAAAAAATACAAATTCTTCGAATGGTAGGATCCCCCTCACAGTGAGTGGTCCGCCTTTGTTATACATCATTTAATGGATGAGAATGAAATCGGGCCAACAATAAAAAGCTCTTCAAGCTCACTTTCTGGGAGGAGGTTGTTGAAGATAGAGGGGCGGTTGGAAATGGCCGTATGACAATTTGAGAGAAACACGAAGGAAATGGATAGCATCCTGTCCAATTACAAATCTATTAAGTTTGTATTGTTTTCTCTCATAGTTCTACAATTTTTTATGTTACTCATGTTGTATAACAAGATCGACTGATTTGGGAATGAAACATTTTGTATAATGACTTGGATATTTTAGTTGGCGATGAGATGTGATATGTATCTCTGTTGTATTTGGGGGGTCCTTTGCGGACTATGGTTTATTTGAAGGAGTTGTATTTGGGGGTTCCATTGCTATCTGTTTCATGCAAGTCTTGCCTTTTAATGCTTGATGTCTATGGTTTTTATGATGGAACTGACTTGGTGGACTTGTGTTCCGTGGCTACTGCTTTTGTATATTAGTTTCATCTCTGTCTTGCCTTTTTTTGCTGAATCTCTATGGTTTTTATGATGGGAGCTGACTTGGGGATTTGTGTTCCATGGCTACTGCTTTTGTATATCAGTTGCATGTCTGTCTTGCCTTTGCTGCATGATGTCTATGGTTTTTATGATGGAGCTGACTGGGTGGATTGGGTTCCATAGCTACTGCTTTTGTATATCATTTTCATGTCGGTCTTGCAATAGTTACTTGCTCTCTATGGTTTTTATGATGGAGCCGACTTTGGGGATTTGTGTTCCATGGCTACTGCTTTTGTATATATATAAGTTTCATGCATGTCTTGCCTTTGTTGCTTGTTGTCTCTGGTTTTTATGATGTAGCTGGCTTGGGGGAATTATGTTCAATGGCTACTGCTTTTGTATATCAGTTTCATGCCTTTCTTGCCTTTGTTGCTTGATATCTATGATTTTTATGATGGAGCTGACTTGGGTTATGTTGGGTTCCATGGCTGCTGCTTTTGTATATCAGTTGCATACATGTCTTGCCTTTGCTGCTTGATGTTTATGGTTTTTATGATGGAACTGAATTGGGGGGATTTGGGTCCATGGCTACTGCTTTTGGATATTCGTTTCATGCCAGTCTTGCATCGACTGATTGCTATTTATGGTTTTTTTATGGAGCTGCCATGGGGAAAAATTAACATTTATTTATCATTTTATTTAGGGGGTAATCTTATCTAGGTTCACAACACCCCACTTTCTCACTTTCTTCATCCAACTTTCTTCAACCAAAAGAACACAAGAAAGTTTAATGGGCCCACAAGAAATTCTAACCTCCACTTTCCATCCAATTTTCCAACATAGAAACACACTACAACACTTTTCTCATTCCCAAGATTTCACACCGCTACAACTTTCCACAATCCCACATTCCACCAAAAGAAGAGGCCCTTAGTACAAACTAGATGCCGTGTTGATACGAGTTTTGAGGATTTGTTAGGTTTTTGTTGAGTTTATGAGAATGAGATTTTTTTTTCAAGAAGATTAGAAAGCTTTTAATAGAAATTTGGATTGAGGAGGTTAAAATAAAAATAATAATAAACTTTTCTTTAGTTTTAGATTTTACCCCGTAATTGGAAGATTTTGGTGCACAAGCAAGCTCATGATAACATGAGAAACACAGGCCGAGTACAAAAGATCATGAACGTACTTGTCTTTTGCATACGCATCAAAATCCAATACTGATAATAAACAAAGGGACGATGTAAACGGTCGAGTAGTCATGGGCTTCCCCATCTGGATTGGGAGCAGGATTGCAATGATTGATGGCCATCGCCCAGCCACAAAATATCAGAGGGATCAACCCATTCTCACCATCGTGCCCACAATCATGCACAAACACACAATAAAAATCTGAGGGAATGAAGCCAAATGAACTGAACTATGTTGCACCTTCGAAGCAACATGAACCCCGTTAAAATATCAGGTGGTGGGTCCAACAAATTTGAAATTGGTGTCAAGATAGGAAAAGGCCAAAGTTGCACCTGGAGCTAGCAGCATCTTAGCTCACGTCCCCCCTGCAGGTAACACTGCAGCCTAACCCTAGAAGAGGAGGTAAACTTGGAAGCAGACAGAGAAATCCTGAAGGCACTAAGCTTGCGGCTCGATGCACAAGTTTGATCCCCCCTCGGCAAACGTGTACGAATTGAGAGCCACCAGTTATTTAGATGGGCACTGCTTGTCTCTTTCAACTTGGGTCTTTCCTGGGGCCGCTTCTATTTTGGGACTCCTCCGGAAAAAAATATCAAGAAGTGTTAAATTGTCGCTTCTATTTTGGGACTCCTCCCCCCGGAAAATATCAAGAATTATTAATATAGCATCTACTCGTGACACAAATGATATCCACTAATGGCACAGGTGTAAAAGTTGAGAGCCACAAGCTATATAGACGGGCAATAATTGTGTCTCATTGAACCTGCAAGCAAAAATATCAAGGATTGTTACAGTGTGTGCAAGTTTTTGGAGACTTTACATGCAGCATGGTCAAAAGTGTCAAGCGAGGGGGGTTGAGAAAGGGACATGTGTGAAGGTGAGATCCATATCCTCTGTTTTGTTTTTTGACGCTGTATTTTCATTTTGGAGCGGGCTCCCACTAGACTCCACGGCTTGTTGTCCTCATGAGCTAGCTAGCTTGGGTGTTGGGAATCCAGCGGCGGTCGCGATCATTGATTCCGCTTTCGTTTCTCCGCTGGCTCCTCCTGCGCGCGAGGGGGAAGTTTGGGGGCATGATGGACCTTTAAGTGCGTTGAATAACCATGTATGTAGGGAGTGTCTCTTGTGACTGCCCAATGCTCATTATCCACAGACACATCAATACTTCGGTTAACTGTAGCAAAAAGATCAGTACTTTGATAAAATGGTAACAACTAATGAAGCCAATGTTAGAAATATTGGTGTTATGCTTAAATATCTGAGCATGCCCAAAAGTTTGGAAACCTAATTGTGACCTGTATAAGAAGCATGGGCCTATTTAAATGAGCACTGTTTCGAGATTGATGGGATTTGATATCCCAAAGGAGAACTTACCAATTATCTTAAATATGCAGTGGAAGTATCGATTGTAAGAAAAGCTGGTAGAATACCGTGGCTATCAGAGAAGTAGAAAACTTATCAGAAGAGATTCAATGCTGTGTCGTGGGATGACCACTGCCTTGAAAGCAATTACGGCGCGACCTTGGTGGTAATCGCTGTTGTCAGTTGCTCCCCAAGGTTAACACAACAACCCATGTACGCGTCCACTCGTGGCCAGAGACTTGGAGTTTGCACAGCTCGGGTACCTAGGCAATATTTCAGATTGATATGTGGAAGAACAGAATGGTTTTCGTATATCGTGTACAGCAAGAGAAGAATCCACTGCCTTTTATAGGAATATAAGAGACGTTGAAGAATTCAAACGGGCCAACAAATAAATGCCGCATTTGAATGCTGTAGTAACAGCTGCAATGAATATGATCGTTTGAATGTTAATAGGCTCGAATGAATGCTGCAATTAAGTAGCATTAGAGCGTTTAAATCTGAGACATAAAGGGGGCCAAAAAAGGAAAGGCACGCCGTCCAAAAAAAAGGAAAGGCGCATGCGACAAGACAGGCGGGCGGGCGGGCGGGCGGCGCATGGACGTCATGGCTGGCGCGCGGACGGCGGTGGCGCGCGTGTGGTGGGACCATGTAGGTCCTCTCTCCTTCACAAAAGTGTCGTACCCCTTAGGGCACACCCCCAAGTCTCTACAACTCCCCTAATAAACACATCCAAGGCAAGTTGCCCAAGCAATGTGTGACTAAAAGAAAGTGGAAATGAAACAAGGCTTTTGAGAGCCTAATATTTCCAACATTCCCCCACTAATGGCTCGAGAAAAGAAACAAGAATCTTGGGTAAAGAAAGGCTATATACTTAAGTATCAATGTCTTTCGATTGAATTGATACGTAGTGAAGTGAGACAACAACTTACTTATTAATGAGTGAATTTCTCTTGAACTCATTAGAGTTCGGTTGAGACCCCCACAACACGTATTGAACCTTGAGTATGTGCAAACTCCGTGATACAAATCAAGCGTTTTAAGGCCTTGCGCACACCTTGGGTCTCACGAGTGCTCTAGAAAGACTGCCCTTGTCTTTCATAGAAGGCGGCCAAACCTTCACACCCACGTAGGTGGTCCATTAAGTGCTTCTCTATAGCACCATCACAAAGGATATGGAACCATTAAGAGCATATTGCTCAACCTCTCAACAGATATGAATTCATCAAGTGCTTCTCTATAGCACCACCAAAACTGGTTATGAACTTATCTCAAAGTGAATCCATCAAGTGCTTCTCAATAGCACCACCAAAACTTGGCTATGGATTTAAAAACACTACCACATGTCATAGAGATTGAAATATAGTGTATGTTAAGAATCATATGGCTTCGTTAGACCACACTGGGTATCAACCATATTATCTTAACTTATGGGCTTTAGCCCCATCCCCCTCGACGAATCAAGAACCACTTTTCTTGGCAATCCTTTGGTTAGTGGATCTGCAAGATTTCTTTCGGACCTAACATATTCCAAAGAAATTACTCCATTTTTCAGGAGTTGTTTAATCACACCATGTCTGATGCGTATGTGTCTTTTCTTCCCGTTATAGACACTGTTTTTAGCAACTCCAATGGCTGCTTGAGAATCACAATGAAGGGAAACTGCCACAGATTTTCCCCCCCACAATGGCACGTCTGCTAACAAGTTCCGTAACCATTCATCTTCTTGCCCTGCCAACTCAAGAGCAATGAATTCAGATTCCATGGTGGATCATGCTATACATATCTGTTTCGAAGACTTCCATGATATAGCACATCCACCCAAAGTAAAACCAAAACTACTAGTTGAACTAACTTCATCATTACCTGAAACCCAATTTGCATCACAAAATCCTTCTAAACAGCAGGAAGTCTGTTAAAATGCAAACACCAATCAATAGTTCCTTTCAGGTATTTTAGCAAACGATGAAGTGCATTCCAATGTTCATTACTAGGGTTATCTATATAACGACTTAGCCTACTAACTGCATAGGCTATATCAGGTCTAGTGCATTTCATGAGGAACATCACCCTTCCTATGATTTTAGCATATTCGGATTGGGAAACACTCTCACCCAAATTCTTTTTTGTAACGCCCCGCTCCCCGGGATACCCGATAAGTACGACACTGTATCAGGTATTTCCGAAGAGGCGGGTGCTACGGGAGAGAAGTATAAAATTTCAAAACACAATCAGGCCCACTGCGCACTGCTGGGATACTGACCACATATACTCCCTTATACACCCAAGTCATATCTTATTCAACCATATAGCCATTCACGTAGGAAGTTAATGCACACACAACAAAATTACTATACACACACATGCAAAATAGTATTTCATACATACGGGCATTACATTTTTCATATGTATGCTAGGGTCATAGGGAGTTCTAGCCAGCACAATATCAAAAGAGTTGAACTTTTTCAGCACTTTTTCAACGTAATGAGATTGACTCAAGGAGATACCACTGGAGTATCTAATAACTCTAACTCCTAAAATACCATCTGCTTCTCATAGGTCTTTCATCTCAAATTGAGATGACAAGAAATTCTTGATGTGTTTCACAACGTCCAGATTATTCCCAAAAATCAACATGTCATTTACATATGGGCATATAATTACACAATCAGATTCTATTAGTTTAGAATAAACACATGAATCAGAGATATTCACAATATAGCCATTTCTTACTAAAGTGCTATAATTCATTGCTTATGTGCTATCTTAAGACCATATAGAGATTTTCTAAGTTTGCATACATTATTCTCTTGACCAACTATCTCAAATCCCTCGGGTTGGGACATATAAATTTCTTCCTCTAGGTCACCATTTAAAAAGGCTCTTTTGACATCCATTTGATGTACAACTAACTCATGAATTGCAGCTAAGGCAATTAGAGTTCTTATCATAGCAATCCTGGTCATATGAGAATAAGTATCGAAATAGTCTTAAGCCGTTCTTTTGGGTAAAACCCCTAATCACAAGTCAAGCTTTGGACTTTCTATTGAACCATCACGTCTCGTTTTTTTCCTTTGAAGATCCATTTACTACTAATGGGTCTACTACCTTTAGGTAACTCAGTCAATTCCAAGTTTGGTTAGAAACAATAGGATTAAGCTCGCTTTTAATAGACTCTTTCCAAAAACTAGTGTCAATGGATCTCATTGCCTCATCATAAGTTTTTGGGTCTTCTATCATAAAGGTAGATGCACACTCATCACCTATGATGAGAATAACCTATGAACAAATTGTCATAGGTCTTAGGTCCAATGTTAGACTTCTTAAAGTCAGGTAGACGTACTTTAGCCAAACACCCCCACACACTAAGAAAATTCAGGTTGGCAGTATAACATTTCCATATCTCATAAGGTGTCTAGTCTAGATTCTTATGGGGTACACGGTTAAGAACATGACAAGTTGAAAGAATATCTTCCCCCACGTGTCATCAGCCATCCTTGAACTTGTTTAATTAGGCCTTAAATTTACAAATTATCCACAACATTGTAGCGAGGCTAACTTGATATGAATGATCCTGTGTTATTCCTACTTAAACCAGCCAGATCTAACCCTACAAAAGTAGGGCATTACAAGTAATACGATTGACACATTTAGACATATGACTTTATATGACTTTACATATCCTGCAAACTTGCATATAAGCTGACACAAAAGAGGTAATGTTACTTTGTGTGCTCATGACTGTCATCCTCAACCAGTCATATGCAAAAGAAACTATTACTTTCTATACATCCATTCAACTGCCAGATGTAGGGAAACCAAAATGAAGGATATATAAGGGAATGAAAAAAAGACTGTTTGAGATGAAGACATGGATGTATAAAAGCATTATCAATACAAGCTGCTAAAGCATTTGGCAGCACAACTATAATGCAATCTACATTACCAAGCCATGATTTCAAGCATTTCTATCATTATGATTTTAAGTCCAAGATGAGATAACTGAGAAATAAAGAACATTTTCATTAATCAACAATAAATAACTTGTGTCATGGTGCATGGTGCACCAAGATAAACACCAGCTCAGTGTTGCAAAAAAAAAAAATGGCCTAGGCTATTGCTTAAGCTGTCTAGCCTTCAGGTGCTTCAGTTAAGCGATAGCCTACGCACCCGCCAAGGTGTCTCTAGGTGATCCCTGGGTGCCTACACCCACCAAACCATTTTTTTAAAACATTGCACACAATATGCATCAAAAAATATAGAGATTCTTAGGGATATCACCTAAAAGACTTGAAATGGATACACCATGGATGCACAATGATAAAATTCAGCACACCTTTTTTTGGGTGCACACTGCCCAGCCGCAAAGTGTGTTGATATTCTTTTTATCTATTATGGAAACTATTGAATAAGAAAACTTGGATGGTAAAATTTTTTGTAGTCACCAGTTATATGATGAAAATGCAGACATGCATATAACATCATTTTCAAATCAAATGAAAACAAATACACCGTCATACATGCATGTGATTAAGTCAACCTGTAACCAGCTAACTGGCTTCTTACACTAGTGCAAGTTTCCTCTTCTAACAATTGGTCAATTGTGCAGCAGGCAGCACAAGGGGACACATGGAAAGGTTTGAACTGGGTAGAGGTGCATATCGCAATAATACAGTCCCTTCATCTGCTTATATGATAGCCATAATACATGAATAATTGCTATCAAATTGTAAGAAAAGTTGGAAGAATACTGTGGCTATTAGAGAAGCAGAAAACTTATCAGAAGAGATTCAAGGATGTGTCGTGGGATGACCACTGCCTTGAATGCAATTACGGTGCGACCTCGGTGCTAATTGCTGTTGTCGGTTGCTCCCCAAAGTTAACACAACAGCCCTTGTACGCGTCCACTCATGGCCAGAGACTTGGAGTTTGCACAGCTCGGGTACCTAGGAAATATTTCAGATTGATATGTGGAAGAACAGAATGGGTTTCATATATCGTGTACAACAAGAGAAGAAGCCACGGCCTTTTATAGGAAATATAAGAGATGTTGAAGAATTCAAACGGGCAAACAAATAAATACCGCGTTTGAATGCTGTAGTAACAGCTGCAATGAATATGGTCGTTTGAATGTTAATAGTCTCGAATGAATGCTGCAATTAAGTAGCCATTAGAGGGTTTAAATATGAGACTTAAAGGGGGCCAAAAAAGGAAAGGCACGCCATCCAAAAAAGTAAAGGCGCATGTGACACGACAGTCAGGCGACGCACGCACGTCACAGCCGGCGGGCGGATGGCGACGGCGTATGTGTGGTGGGACCATGTAGGTCCTCTCTCCTTCACAAAAGTGTCGTACCCCTTGGGGCACACCCCAAGTCTCAACAACTCCCTTAATAAGAGTGATGTTAATTGCACCGCATCTATTTCTGAATACACCGCAAATCTTATTTCACCGCACATATTTTTTTTCAACCAAAAATATTGACTTTTTTAACCCTCTCTTTTCTCTTCCAAATCCTTGAGAAAAAAGAAGCCAATTGTCTTGTAGATTACAACAACAGAGGAATGAATAGATAAGGTTACGTAGATTACAACAGCCGTAAGGTAATTACATATTCGGATGGAAATAATAAAGAAAATTTTTTTCCTCGGGGCAAAATTGAGGATCACTTTGCCATCATCGTTCGAGAGCATTCTTCAGCTCTTCAACTTAATGAATATCCTTATTGGATATACACATAATACCCCCTGCTCATCAACCTTGTCTATCAAAAGCTTCAGCAACAGGCACAAATGTTGTCATCGAAACAGAATCAAAATTACAAAAATTTAAACTTGTGCATAAATTTAAACCAGCATCAGTCTCACATCATGAAAACAGAATCCCAAAGATAAAAGAGAGCATCTCTTTGTCGAGGTATTGACGGAACTGTAAACAACGTTAAAGATAAAAGACTAAAAAATAAATGAGATAAAGAAGATATAAGGGACATATTAACCTTAGCCCGTGTCAGAGCGACATTTATCCGATGCCAATCTCCAAGTATGGAAGCTGTGCAGGCCTTGAGTTATCACTAGATCTCACAAAGGATACCAGTATACAGTCCTTGTCCCTTCCCTGAAAATTAACAGGTTGTCACAGAAACTAGAGAATTTTACATTTATCTGATCTTTTGTCTGTTGAAGAGAAAAAAGGGCCCAAAAGATTAAAGAGAAGCTTATTTATTTATTATTATTGTCTAGAGGGAGATAGTAGAATCTAGGGAAGAATGGGGATGCGAGACGGAAGAGGTTTGAGTTGATTGGGATTTGAAAGGGAGATGGATTCTGAGTACAATTGACTTCTTTTTTTGTCAAGAACTCTGGAAGAGAAAGGAGAGGGTTAAAAAAGTCAATATTTTTTCTTTAAAAAAAATTTGTGCGGTGAAATAAGATTTGCGGTGTATTCAAAAATAGGTGCGGTGCAACTAACATCACTCCCTTAATAAACACGTCCAAGGTAAGTTGTCCAAGCAATGTGGGACTAAAAGAAAGTGGGAATGAAATAAGGCTTTTGAGAGCCTATTATTTCCAACATCGATCACCAAGGTTTCTCTACACCGGTTGTTGTAGATGATCACACGATGGAAAATCTACGAATTTCAACAACCTAATACTCTTGTGTTAGGTGCAGAAATTTGGGTTGGAGAACTCACTCTTTTAGTGCACTCTCTTTGAAAATGAAAAGTAAATGCACATAGTTTCTCTCTACGTCAAGTGTCTTTTCCAACAAGAGGGGGCCCTATTTATAGCCTTCCCACATGGTGGGAGTTTCAATTTCAGCGTATAACTACATTGTGTAGTTATAGAACCACCCAATAATCAATTAATTAATATAATTGTAACATTTCCTAAGTCCTCAACTTAGGTATCACATTAATGGGTGTAATTGTTTCATTTAGCCCTCAAATTTCAACATCTCACACTCACACATGAATGAGATACATAAGGAAACTTATTTCCTTTATTTTGCGCCAATTCATACTAGCGAAATAGGTCGTCCAACAAGCATACTGCATGAGTTCGGTGCTATATAACGGTTAGAAGTATATAGCAACTCATATGAGTAGTTTATGCAGCACCCTAGATCATTTAATCACATTAAGTATCATACATTGGTCTTGCATTTACAATTAAACTTCGTATAAGCGCAATTGGCCGACTGGTGAATACAAATTAATGTGATACTCGAAATGATCTTCCTCCTCTCGTGGTTCTCTTGAACTTGGCTTAACTCGCTTTTCCAAATCTGTCCCGCCAGACCGAATCCATCGCGATCTCTTGGCAACATCTCAAGATAGCAAACATCAAATCAAGTCTCAAGAACTCGATCGGAGTTTTAAGGGTACTAGATTAAGGCTCTCAAGGCCTAAGGGTCTCACACAACAGTAAGTTGAGATCAAAACGTACGTTTAAACCCTTTGGTTGCTTATGCACACATGATATGAAACATATGTTACAACACTTTCTCATTTCCCATGAAATGTATGTCTCAACATATAGTGTTGTACAAATGATAACTTGAAATCACTTTGTCTAACTGTGAGTCCTTCAATATGCTAATATCAAACCACTAGGACTCACATCTAGCATCTAAGACAGATGATGTGAATTCTTAAATTCACCTTTATAACCATAATGACTCCTTAGTCATTAGTCGACTTATGATGTTAAGCTCGAACTCATAATTATCAGTCTAACAATTAACTTAAAATCTCGTCTCATCTCTACTCATTTCTTAAATGATGGAGGCGGTTACCTGTGTGAGAAGGCTAACCTTACATCTGTTCGACATACTTTTTAATTAAGAATGCTCCAAATAACATTCACAATTTTTTATGCTATCAAATATATTGATAGTTGAAATTCAGTACGCAGTAAAGAATATAGCAAACAGCGTAAAAGCACACAACATGCAAGGACACACAAGAATTGGTATCGCAGTTCGGTGCGCACACCTACATCTGCGGGGCCACGCCCAGAAAATTGAATACTTCACTAAAAAGATTGGAGAATACAAATTCTACAATTCACGCTTTAATAAGGAAGAACACTCTCATCCTTAAAAAACAATCCGTGAGGGGATGATCGCAATCAACCCCGTGAAGTATTCTTGGCAAGCTCCCCTTGCACCACCGACTCGATCAACTCCCTTGATCCTGCGTGTCGCAGCCGTCGGCCTCCCTCCCGGAGAATATCCTTGAACTTCTTAAATTAAAGCGTTAACCCTGTCCGCCAAAGCATACCATGCCTTTAAAGGTCACGCCCCGTAATCTTTGGTTCAATATGCACGCCGGCAATCAAACCTAGATTCGATTCTATCTTCAGTTACAACTGCACCGTCTTTAACAAGAAAGATATCCCGAAAGATCCGAAAGAGGCAGTTGCAAGAATATTGATTTGCCGAAAATCTCTCTTCAACCGATTCGCAAGAGATTATGCACAATCAACTATAAATCAGTTAATAACCACCATAATAGCAAGAATAGCAAGGTAGAAAATAGCGGAATACGCAGGCTCCAGTTCCGCATAATATTGAGAACCAAAGCACCAGATATGCAGGTAAGCATATTTTGTTGAACATCCTGACCCAACAACCTGTTCAACAAAGCATCCAACATTCTCTTCTACATACGGCAGGGACATCAACCTATCCAACATTCTCCAGTGCCACATATGACAAGACGCATACAAGAATGACCACAGAATAAATCCTAACAATCTCCCCTTTTGTCAATTGGTGGCACAACATACGGTATGATAGAAGAGAAGGTCATAGATAACTTTTCAAACCCCTGAAGCGACATTTCATCAGTAGATACCCAACACCCAACACAATGACATTCAACAACATGTTCAACAAAACTTCCAACATAATATCCAACAAAACTTCCACCAACAAAATATCAGATGTTTTTGATCAGAGAAAGAGAGAATCAAAACAAAACATACCACTTCTCCCCTTTTGCGCCACCAAAGGACAAATATTTTAGAGACCTGCGGAGGGGCCACGCCGGAGAGAAGACAGCTTGCTTTGCAGCAGCTCCTTGTGGCGACTCAGAAGAACCCGCTGGCTGTCGAGAACCAGAATTTGATCATCAATATTCCGAAGCGCAGTCTCGAGAAACTCGATATCGACCAGACTCGCTGAGGAAGAAGTAGTAGCAGTAGCAGAGCCGAGTGGAGGAGACTGAGATGCAGGAGGCACTGTGACAGAAGGTTCAGTATTTGGAGGTGGAGACAGACTATCAGGGAAAGAGGGCACCACCTCAGAGATATCATTGAGTTTACCAGCCACCGACTTAACTATATATGAGATACTGTCACAGGTAGAGGGAAGATCCGAAGGAGACAAGGGCACCTTTTGAGCCAAAAGCAACATGGATATGAGAGCTCCATGAGGTAAAGAGGTCCCGGAGGATGAGAGTTCAGCAAAAGATACGATAGAATCGAAAATGATTCTTCCCAAATTGAACACCTAAGACGTGCCAGCAGAAAACAATAGTTTGCACATGTCCCTAGTGACTACTGAAACATTTGAGGTGGGCAACCAGTTTCGAGTAGCAACTCTGAATAGAATAAAATACTTTGCAGTAAGTGCTGAAGAGGGGAACACAGAAGACTTAGTAGGCCAGCGTGACAGCTTTCCAGCAGTCACGACTTCAATCAGACAATCAAAACTCACTCCAGAGATGTCACCAAACGCTGGAACAGATTGAGAACATTTCCATTCTAACAATTTGTTCAGAGATGCAGGAGAGAATGTGACAATCTTTCCTCGGACATAGTTTCTGAAGTTCCAACGAGAGGATCCATCACTAGCAGATTTGGAGAGATTACAGTAAAACTCTCGCACCAAGGTAGGATAATAGACGCTGAAACATGTGGCAGCATGGATAAGACCAAGATCTTTCAGAATAGATTCCAACTGAGTCTTGTCAAAGGACGTCAGATTGAGGATTTTTTCAGATATAAGAGGTTTCTCGGAGTAAGCTGGCCATCTGTTCTTACGAGATTTGTCAAAGAAGGTTTTGCTCAGAGCATCTGAAGATGTAAACGAGGGAGGGCGACAAGGAGCAGAAGCTGAAAGTTTAGGTCGCTTGGAAGGAGAGGACTCAGCACTCCTGGATGGTGGAGGAATAGGGCGCTTCTTGGACACAGATCTACTCTTGCGCATATAAGAGGACAGAGGAGGATCATTTTCATCAGGTAACTCACATGTTGAAGGATTTGTTGTAACATTTTGTGCAACAAAATCTTCATCACCATCCTCCACACGGGGAATAGCATCAATATTCAACCCAGAAATGTCACCATCAACAACAGAAGAACCTTGAGTCATGCCACAACGATCAGCAGAACCTGTCAGAGTCTCAACACCAACAACATCATCATCTTGACCAACTTGCACAGCCTCAGTTTCTGGCAGAACTGAGGGAAGATCCACATCTTGGCCAGTCAGGGGTTCTCTTGAAATGTCTAGATTCATAAAACCAGGAACCGACCCCACAGCAACTTTGAAAGACTGCCTATTTTCAGAACCACCACCAGCAGGATCCGCAACTCCACTCGACACAGTTTGACCCTCAGAGGAGGAGTAGTCAAGGCATGCTCCTTGGACACAGACATCATCCTTGGGTTCTCTTTCAGTCTCAGGCACTTGCTGAGAGAAGTCAGAAGATACAGGCTGAGCACCTTCATTTGAATCAAGATTATTGACATTAGCCACATTTTGAGCGGTCTCATCATCTACACATCTGGGAGACAGAGGGACAGAGGTCTCTTCCTGAGATGGAATAGTAGGCACAGTATCAGCATCAACATCAGCTTCCATTTCAACATCCTTGTTCATCTTTTCATCACTTTGCACAAAAGAGTTCTCAGAGAACACATTAGCCGATGACGCTCCTGAAGTCCCTCTCGACTTAGGCAAATCAGCAAACACTGGGGAGTCATCAGAATCAGAGATGTCTATCACATCAACTTCAGAGATTTTAACAAAAGATGTCGGGTTCCAGGTGCGGATGACAACTTTTCTATCTCGAGGAACTCTCACACTCATAACTTTCCCCAAAATCTTCTTACGCATCAACCCTTTAAAATGAATATGAGATACATCCACATAAGAGAGATCTAATTCTTTTCCTGTTCTTCGCAAATACCAGAACCAGTCTTGAATGGTGACCGGATCAGGAAAACTTTCATCATCATCATACACATCATCATCCTCGGAAATTTTGGGAAGGGGGAATTCAAGAATTGGGGAAAAGTTCACCAACTCTAAATTAGAGGCTTTAGAAGGATGCATGCCACCAAACGAGGAAGGGGAGAGAGATGGAGAGGGATTACCACTGGATGATCTTTGCACAGGACGAGGAAACACCCCTTTACGTTTAACCGAAGAAGACGAGGAAGGCGGAGCACTTTTTCGAGCGGAAGTTGTTCGTCGAGAAGACCGACGAGGGGGCAGAGATGACTCTCCCGACTGATTTCTAGTCATGGTAGATAAACTGAGAGACACTTCAACCAAGCCAATTTCAAGAACCCTAGATGCGGGAAATGGAGAATCTTGGAGAACAATTTGAGTTGAGGAAAAAGCAAAAATGCGCCTTGGGAACGAAAAGAAGTAGAGGGTAATAATAACGGGTAAGAAAATAAAAGAGAACAAAAACCGACCCGTCAGCAGAGATTGAAAGACCCTCATAGTGTTGCAACAAGCTGTTGCAACAAAATGCACAACACAGGGGGCAACCTTAGATACGACACAGCCCTAGGGCTTGCCGCAATTCCTCAAATCTGGCTGAATCAAGAGGCTTTGTAAAAATATCTGCTAGTTGATTAGCTGTAGCAACATACTCCATAACTAGGGATTTCTTCTCAACCAGCTCTCTAATAAAGTGATGTCGGATGTCGATGTGTTTTGTTCTGGAATGCTGGACAGGGTTTTTGGAGATATTTATAGCACTCTGGTTATCACACAAAATGGTCATAGTTCCTTGTTCCAGTCCATAGTCTATCAGCATTTGCTTCAACCATAGCAGTTGTGTACAACAACTTCCCGCTGCAATATACTCAGCCTCAGCTGTAGATAACGATATGGAGTTCTGTTTTTTACTATACCATGACACCAGGTTGTTCCCCACATAAAAACATCCTCCGGTGGTGCTTTTCCGATCATCTGTATTTCCTGCCCAGTCAGCATCACTGTATCCTGAGACAAGAGTATTCGTATCCTTTGTATACCATATACCATAGTCTGCTGTTCCGCTGATATACCTAATAATCCTCTTTACAGCAGTAATATGAGATTCCTTAGGGCTTGCTTGATAACGAGCACAGACTCCAACACTAAAGCTGATATCCGGTCGGCTAGCTGTTAAATATAACAAGCTACCTATCATGCTTCTGTAGAGAGTAACTTCAACATCTCTTCCTCCTTCATCCTTAGAGAGTTTTTCAGATGTGCTCATGGGAGTCCTAACATGTCTGGCACTTTCTAAACCAAATCTCTTGACAAGATTTCTAGCATACTTGCTCTGCGAGATGAATAGACCATCCTGACACTGTTTAACTTGGAGCCCAAGAAATACATTCAACTCACCTACCATGCTCATTTCAAACTCCCTTTGCATGAGATTAATAAACTCATGCACAAGTTGTTGTGATGTTGAGCCGAAGACTATGTCGTCAACATAAATCTGGGCAATCATCACACTTGATCTTGTCCTTTGAACAAATAAGGTCTTATCAGCTCCTCCTCTTTCATATCCCTTTTTGAGAAGATACGTGGTCAATCTCTCATACCAGGCCCTTGGAGCTTGCTTCAGCCCATACAACGCCTTCTTCAGCTTGTACACATGATTCGGAAGAAACGGATCAGCAAAGCCTTTGGGTTGTTCAACATACACTTCTTCATTCAACAACCCGTTTAGAAAGGCACTTTTCACGTCCATCTGATGCAGTTTGAAGTTTAAGCTACAAGCAACCGCAAGTAACAGTCTAACAGATTCCAACCGTGCTACAGGGGCGAATGTCTCATCGAAGTCAATGCCTTCCACTTGGGTATACCCTTGAGCAACAAGCCGGGCTTTATTCCGGGTGACATTTCCCTTCTCATCTGTCTTATTTTTGAATATCCACTTTGTCCCGATGACATTAGTTCCTTTTGGTCTCTCCACAAGACTCCAAACGTCATTTCGTTGGAATTGGTTTAGTTCCTCTTGCATAGCCGAGACCCAGAAATCATCACCAATTGCTTCCTTCACATTTTTGGGTTCGATAGTATAAAGAAAGCAAGCATACCCAGCCAGATCTATGTAATTAACACGACTAGTACCTCTGGTGCGACGACTGTCGTGAACGTCACCAATGATTAGCTCCGGCGGATGATCTCGTATGATCTTTGTAATTCCCTCAGCATCTTGAGCATTTTCAGCTTCTACTTGAGTTGACTTCATGTTGGCAGTATCCTGTGTTGCAACAATTTGTTCAACATGGTTCTGTTTGGTCTTGTTTGTTGCAACATCACTTTCAACACGAACATCATCTTCATTTATGTCTTCTTGACCTCCTTTCTCACCGGTCAGAATAGATTCTCCCTGATCAAAATCATCAACCACAACGTTAATGGATTCCATCATGACATCTGTTCGTTCATTCAGCACTCGGAACGCACGACTCCTTGTAGAATATCCCAAGAAAATTCCTTTGTCACTCTTGGTGTCGAATTTCCGTCTTGGTGTTCGATCTTGCAGGATGTAGCACTTGCTTCCAAAAATATGAAAGTAGGAGACATCAGGCTTTCGACCTTTCCATATTTCATATGGAGTTTTCTCAGTCTGTGGTCGAAGATAAACCCTGTTGATGGTGTAACATGCAGTATTAATCGCTTCAGCCCACCACTTAGTATTCACTTTTCGGGCATTCAGCATAACACGAGCCATTTCCTGAAGTGTTCGATTCTTCCTTTCGACAACTCCGTTTTGCTGAGGAGTCTTAGGAGCCGAGAATTCATGTCCTATACCTTGTGCCTCACAGAATTCAGAGAATGAGTGATTCTCAAACTCTTTTCCGTGATCACTACGGATTCGAATGACTTTCCCTATGTTGTCTCCTCTTTCTACTTGCAGACGAGTACACAGGTTTTTGAAGGCATTAAAAGTGTCTGATTTTTCCTTCAGAAAATCCACCCAGGTGAAGCGTGAAAAATCATCAACACAAACAAAAATGTACTTCTTACCTCTGACACTTGTTTCTGAAGTGGGTCCAATCAGATCCATATGCAGTAGCTCCAGAGTTTTTGATGTTGTGATATTCTGAATTTGTTTGTGACTAATTTTCTTCTGCTTCCCCAGTTGGCAAGCTTCGCACACTCCTTCTTTCTTCTTGATTATCGTAGGCATTCCTCGGATAGCGCTTGCTTTGGAGATTTTCATTAAGGTCTTGAAGTTAACATGGCCTAATTTCTGATGCCATTGTTCAGAAGCATCTGTGGTGATACTCAGACATCTGTCAGGTTCTTGCAACAGGTAGCAGTTGTCACTGGATCTTTTTCCAGAAAGAATACATACTTTATCACCATTAAACACAAGACATTCATTTTTGTTGAACCGAACCAGCAGCCCTTGATCGCACATCTGACTTATACTGATGAGATTAGCCTTTAGATTTTCAACATGCATCACATCTTTCAATTTCAGAGTTTCTGTCATATTCAGATTACCTTTCCCAATAACTTTGCTTCTCTGTCCATCCCCAAAGGTGACATGACCTTTATTTCCAGCAATGTACTCAGACAGAAGTCCCTTGTTCCCTGTCATGTGCCGAGAGCACCCACTGTCAAAGTACCACTGATTTTCTGCAAAGGTAGCTAAAGAAGTGTATGCAACCATACTGACCAGTTCCGACTTCTTAATCCATTTCATGCTTGTCTGTTGCTGTGGATGGACAATATTTCTTCCTTCACTCACATGCTTCATGCGCCTGAAACACCTCCAATCATTATGTCCTATTTGTTTACAGTAACCGCATATAAGCTGCCTAGGAGTAGGACCTCTTCCGTTCTTTCCTCGTGGCTTGACCTCATCATGTGGACTCCATTTAACATGTTCCTTAGCATTGAGACTACTCCTGGTCTTGGGAGTGTGAAAATTGCTTCCTCTGTTGTACCCAACTCCAGTTCGATCTCCAGCAACTTTTCCCATGTTGAGGATGTCATTGAGTTTGGTTTTTCCAGAGTTCCATCTGTTAACAGTGCTTTCTGCCTTCTCAGCTCTCATTATGGCTCTCTTCATGTCTCTCTCACAGTTTCGGAGACTTGCTTCAGTCTTCAGAAGTTTGACTTGATATGTATTCTTCTCACTCCTCAACTTAGAGCATTCATCTTTCAGTTTCTTGTTGGCTTCACAAATTTCCATCCATTTGTAGAACATAGTTTGATAGGCTATGCGAATTTCCTCATCATCAATATCTTCTTCACTCCCAACTTCTGATTCAGCTTCACTGTCAGAATCAGCTTTGTTTGTTGTAACATTTTGTACAACATGTTCTCCCTTGTGCTTCGATGTAGCAGCACATGTTGCAACATTATGTTCAACAAGGCTGGCGAACTTGCCTTCAGATTTGTCATTCAGAATAGCTGTGAACGCCACATAATTACTGGTTATGTCTTCATCTTCCTCGCTACCTCCAGAGTCTTCATCGCTCCAAGTGCTGGCGAGAGATTTCCCTTTTAACTTCTTTAGAGTGTTTGCACACTCTGCCTGTATATGTCCGAAACCTTCACATTCTCTACATTGTATTCCCTTTCCTTTGTTTTTAGACTCATACCTTTGTATAGGACGACCAGCATTCCTTTCACCTGCAGGAGGTCATGTCCGCACCTTTTTATTGGTAGCTTTAAAATTCTGACCTTTATTGCTGATCTTTCTCATCATCTTGCTAAAGTTTTTGGTGAGAAGCGCGATATCATCTTCGAGTTCTGTCTCATCATCAGATTTTGATGGTTCACTGGCTTCAATCTTCAAGGCAACACCCTTCTCCTTTTTGTTTTGTTTGAGATTCATCTCATAGGTCTGTAGGGATCCCATGAGTTCGTCCAATCTCATGGTCGATGTGTTCCTTACCTCCTCTATAGCTGCAATCTTTGCTGAAAATTTATCTGGCAGGGACCTCAGAGTTTTTTCAACAAGCTTCTTTTGTGAATACTTCTTACCCAGTTGAAATGCCTGGTTAGCAATATCCCTCAATCTTCCATTGAACTCTGCAACCGTCTCGTTTTCGTTCATCCTTAGATTTTCAAACTGGCTGGCAAGCATCTGTAATTTTGAGGCCTTAACAGTGCTGGTTCCTTCATGCACGTTTTGAAGAATGTCCCAAGCTTCTTTAGCATGCTCACAAGTTGATATAAGCTTGAACTGCTCTTCATCAACGGCAGTAAAGATGGCGTTAACCGCCTTAGAGTTTCCTAAGGCAGTACGTTCTTCATCAGAATTCCAGTCTCTCACAGGTTTGAAGCTCTCCTTTCCTTCTTTGTTGACTTCAACCGGAGGATTCCATCCTTCAACTGTAGCAACCCAAGCTTTTTCATCCAAGGACTTGATAAAAGCTCGCATACGAGACTTCCAATAGGCGTAGTTCGATCCAGTAAGCAAAGGAGGACGAGTGACCGAAGCACCTTCTTTTGTGTTCATGATCAGCGTACTGACCTACAGGATCACATCCACTTTGAAAGAAGGTCAAAGTATTGTAGATGACGGGCTCTAATACCAAATGAAATTCAGTACGTAGTAAAGAATATAGCAAACAGCATAAAAGCACACAACATGCAAGGACACACAAGAATTGGTATCACAGTTCGGTGCGCACACCTACATCTGCGGGGCCACGCCCAGAAAATTGAATACTTCACTAAAAAGATTGGAGAATACAAATTCTACAATTCACGCTTTAATAAGGAAGAACACTCTCATCCTTAAAAAACAAACCGTGAGGGGATGATCGCAATCAACCCCGTGAAGTATTCTTGGCAAGCTCCCCTTGCCTGCAAGCTCCCCTTGCACCACCGACTCGATCAACTCCCTTGATCCTGCGTGTCGCAGCCGTCGGCCTCCCTCCCGGAGAATATCCTTGAACTTCTTAAATTAAAGCGTTAACCCTGGCCGCCAAAGCATACCATGCCTTTAAAGGCCACGCCCCGTAATCTTTGGTTCAATCTGCACGCCGGCAATCAAACCTAGATTCGATTCTATCTTCAGTTACAACTGCACCGTCTTTAACAAGAAAGATATCCCGAAAGAACCGAAAGAGGCAGTTGCAAGAATATTGATTTGCCGAAAATCTCTCTTCAACCGATTCGCAAGAGATTATGCACAATCAACTATAAATCAGTTAATAACCACCATAACAGCAAGAATAGCAAGGTAGAAAATAGCGGAATACGCAGGCTCCAGTTCCGCATAATATTGAGCACCAAAGCACCAGATATGCAGGTAAGCATATTTTGTTGAACATCCTGACCCAACAACCTGTTCAACAAAGCATCCAACATTCTCTTCTACATACGGCATGGACATCAACCTATCCAACATTCTCCAGTGCCACATATGACAAGACGCATACAAGAATGACCACAGAATAAATCCTAACAATAGTAATATATAAACATTGGGAAATACAAAAGAGAACTACATCATATTCTACGCAACCCTTGAGATTGTGTGTTCCAAAAACACATTTCTGGGAATAGGCTTAGTAAGCGGATCTGCTATCGTATCCTGCGCAGATATGTACTTCATGTTTATCTCCTTGCGTTCAACCATCTTCTTAGCAAATTTGTATTTGATATCTATGTGTTTGGTTTTGCAATAGTACTTGCAATAGTACTTTGGATCCTTTGTATATGCAATATCCGCCTGACTATCACAGTTAACCATAACTGGATAGGAATCACTTGCGACAATTAAATGATCAAAGAAACTTTTCAGCCAAACAGCTTCTTCAGCTGCCGTAGAGAATGCTACAAACTCTGCTTCCATCGTGGATAGGGCTTTGCATGATTGTTTCTTACTACTCCATAATATGGCACCATTGTTAAGTAAGAAGACATATCCAGAGGTAAACTTGATTTCATCAAGGTCTCCTCCCCAATCAGCATCAATGTAACCCTTCAGTTGCAGATAACTTCCTTAATAGCAGAGTGTATAATCAGTAGTCCTCTTTAGATATCTCAAAATTCTCTTAACTGCCTTTCAATGTGTTTAGCCAGGGTTGGATTAGTATCTATTAACTATTCCAACGGCAAAGCAGATGTCTGGTCTTGTACACATCATAGCGTACATAAGACTATCAACTGCATTAGCATAAGGAATCTTTCTCATTAAGTCCTTCTCTTCTTCAGTCTTATGAAATAAACTTTGACTTAAGGCCTCACCTTTACTGATAGAAATTTCAAACAGCTTGCTATTTTGCACATTGAATCGTTTAAGTACTTTTTTATATAAGTCTAATGTTAAAGAGATAAAATTTTCTTTGAACGATCTCTTGAGATCTTAACCCCAATAATATATGCAGCTTCATCCATATCTTTCATTTCAAAGTTTGATGAATGCCAATCTTTGACTTCAAACAAATACTCCTTATCATTTCCAGCTATAAGTATGGCATCTACGTATAGTGACATAATTACAAACTTATCATTAGACCGTTTGGTATAAACTCAATGATCTTGATCAATCATAATGAACTTATTTGACATGATTACATTATGAAGGTGAATATACCATTACCATGAGGATTGTTTAAGGCCGTAGATAGACTTCAAAAGTATTCAAACCTTATGCTCATGGCCTTCTTTAACAAAATATATAGATTGATCCATATATATCTCCTCATCTAATTCTCCATTGAGAAATGCAGTTTTTACATCCATTTGATGTAATTCTATGTCTAAGCTTGCAACTGTAGCTAAAATTAGGCGAATCGAGGTAAAGCATACAACAGGTAAGAAATTCTCTTCATAGTCAATCCCTTCCTGTTGTGTATACCTCTTCGCAACAGGTCGAGCCTTATATCTTTCTATTGATCCATCAGCCTTATGATTTATCTCTAGAAACCATTTGTTCCCAATGGCTCTTCGTCCTTTTAGAAGATCAACCAGTTCCCAAACTTTGTTGCATCTCATAGACTCAAGCTCATCTTCCATTGCCTTAGCCCATTCTCCCTTAGCAGGACAAGAGAGAGACTCTTTCAAATTTCTTGGCTCATCCTCTTTTAGTAGACTAGTCAAGAAAGCTTCTCCACCTTCGATCTCAAATCGTCGACGTGGAATACTTACACGACTGCTACGTCTTCTTTGAGATTCATCGAGTCTCATTTGACTCTCATTTAGGTTAGTCCTTAATTGACGTAGGTCAATCCTTACTTGACTCCCACTTGGATCAAGATCTAATTGACTTGCTTGACTACCACTTGGGTTAAGTCTCAATGGACTCCCACTTGGACCATGATCATTCTCATTCGCACTTTCATTCAGATGAGGTAGTGGAATATGATCATTATTGTGATGAAGAATTAATTCCTCTCTCATTCAGTCCGAAAGGCATCTTCGTGTAACAGAAGGTGCCCCTGTCGGTGATGAAGGATGTTTTCTCCTCATCCTCCCTCGCCATCGGGATTTGGTTGTAGCCCGAGAATGCATCCATAAAGCTCAGCAACTCGTAACCGGACGCCTGGTCGACCAGGTGGCCGATCCTCGGTAGCAGAAAGCTGTCCTTCGGGCACACCTTGTCAAGATCCGTGAAGTCGACACACATGCGCCACTTCCCATTGGCTTTCTTCACCAAGACTACATTGGCATGCCAATCCGGATAGCTCACCGACCTGATGAACTTGGCCTGGAGAAGTCGCTCCACTTCTTTGCCGGCTGCCCTCATCTTCTTTACTCCGGCACTCCTCTTCTTCTGCCGGACCGATCGAGATTCCGGGTCCGCATTCAGTTTGTGGGGGATCACCGCCGGATCGACCCCAGGCATGTCCGAGGGCGACCATTCGAATATGTCCACGTTTTTTCTAAGGAGGTCAATGAGGTCTACCCTCAGGGAGGCTGGGAGTTTCAGGCCGATAGAGACAGTCTTGCCCTCCTCCGCAGCCACGGGCACTTCTTCGACCTCCTCCGCAGGAGTCGACCGCTGGTCGCAATAGTCCTTGTTACGACCTAAAGATCGTGATAGTCCGACCTTCCCTCGAAGCCCACCGTATACCTTGCCAGATCGCCCCCCTTCGTGAAGCCTACTTGGGCCAGCGGCAGGACGCTCCTCGCCCCGTCTTTATAGGCCGCTCAATCATTCCCCCCGGTCCGCTAGGCGTTCGGTGACCCTAAGGCCCAATACAACCAGGGGAAGGGCGCACTCCGACTAGACCGGGGGAGGGGCATACCCTGCCACGCCTGGTGTGAGGAGCCCGCTATGCCAAGGTCCCTGCTAGTTATGCATTTGTCCCCCTCCGAGCTCGTCAGGCACGACGAGCTGGGCATGCGACCAATCGCTCGTCATCAGTCAGGAGCGACCTATCGACTCATCTGCGGCCGCGATCCTCATACAGAGAATCTGGTTAATGAAATGCCAACTTGAAAAGCAACTTGAAATGCTAGTCAAGTTTACAGTTAGCTGCCAATAATCGGGTGCTAATTGAAACTAATTTGACTTGCTAATTTGAAATGCAACTTGAAATGCCAACAATCTGGGTGCTAATTGAAACTAAGGCTGCCAACTTGAAATGTTAATGAAATGCTAATGATAAATCTGGGTGCTAACTGTAAACGAAAATTGAAATGATAATAATAAATCTGGGTGCTAATGAATCAAATGTCAAAATTGAAAACTTGCCATAACATTTCAAACATCAGCATAAAACTTGTCAGTAGCATAACATTTCAATCATTAGCATTTCTCATCAGAGATTAGCTTTTAATTTTAAATCAAGGATTAGCATTCCCTACTAAAATTTGCATTTGACATAAATCAGGGATTTTCACCGGGGATAAGCATAAAATATCAATGTCAATCATTAGCAGTAGCATAACATTTCAATCATTACCATTTCTTATAAAATTGAATTATGACAATCCTTACAGGCAAGTTTTTGGAAAGAATCACATACATTGCCAGGCTTGTAATAAAATTGAACTGCTAATGAAGTGCAGGGCTTGTAAAAAATCACATACATAAACTGGTGCTAATTGGAAATAACATGTCCAATAAATCAAATAAAGCCAGAGCAAAGAAATAATCCCTGGTACAGAAATAAACATTAGCATTAGACAGAATAAACATTATCAAAGAGCCAGAGCACAGTTTAGCATTAGAGATAATCCTTTGGGCACGGGTTATGTATTATAGACAGAAGCAAACATTAGAATTAGACAGAAGCAACCTATCAAATAAACTGGCGGTAATGATAACCTGTCCAATAAAATAATTCCATTAGACAGAAGCAACTAAACTGGTGATAATCCCCGGTGAACTAACCGTACACATCCGAATATCGTGTACCCATAATCATCAGAATTTGATTATAATCCTAATGCAACAGAATATGATGGACTAAATAATTAAACCTTTATGAATAGGAAAGCAGAATTTCTGTACCAATAAATCAATCTTTATGATTATGCCCGTGCAAGATCAGAGGCGGTGATAGACTGGCAGGAGGACGGCAAAGATCGCCGAACAAATTCGTCGCAAACGTCGGCGTCTCAGCGATTAAAGATGAAAGATGAAAGATGAAAGGGGAAATTTTGAGGGATGAAGATGAATGTTTTAGAGAAAGACAGAACATGAAAATGGAAGTTTTTAAAATCTGAGGAAGAGAGAACTGTAGGGATCGTCTAACCCTTGCAATACTAACAACACACACTAGAGGGGGGGTGAATAGTGTAATGGCAATAAAATTGTCCAAATAAAATTTAACTTGCAAATGCAGAATTATAAATGCAAGAGGAATTAAAAGGCACAATCAATCTAAACGCAAACACAAAGTTTTACCCTGGTTTCCCAAACTTGGATACATCCGACCACACCAATATTCACTATAATCCCACACAGAGAAGTGAATACAAATCTCACAAGGAGATACCCCACAAAGAGGATTTATGCCCTACATAAGGACCCAACAAATCCTACACGAGGATCAAGACTCCCACACAGAGAATCACTAACTCCCACTCAGAGAATTAGGGTTAGCCCTACACAAGGACACTAAACTCCCACAAAGAGAGTTAATTCCCACACAGAGAATTCCCTAGTCCCACATAGAGACAACTTCCCACAAAGAGAGAAACTCCCACAAAGAGAGTAACCTAATCCCACAAAGAGAAATAGGAAAACAAATTACACCTTGTAAAGTAAATACTCTTACCTATGCCTTGAGATGCTTACTCATGAATGAATGCAAGGCATGGAAGAGGATCTCCAAGTGTTGGAATATGCTTGAGAGCACTTGGATGATTTCCCTTGAGCTGGACTTCAATGCATGAAGAGAGATGAATGCTCAATAGAGGGGAATGATGGAGCTTGAGAGTGGCTTAAAGATCTCTTGAGATTTTCAATAGAATCAAGAGTAATCAAGAATCAATCAAGAAGGTTAAGCATAGGCAGCACACTCATATATATAGGAATCCTATATCAAGCCCAAAAACCCAAAGAAACAGACAAATAACCAAATCTGCAACGGCTAGAAACTGGGTGAAAACGACAGGATCAGTCGACTGATGATCATAAGACAGTCGACTGATCAACGGCTAGAAAATATCCAACGGCTATAATCTGAGCCAGGACAGTCGACTAACGAAGTCAATACAGTCGACTGACAAACAGGACATGTGCATGTTAATCCTTCAGCAGACGACTGCTGCAGGGGATGGATCGAAACAGAGAGCTGCACTCTTTCTCCAATTCTTCGCACAGGCGACTGATGTTAATACTACAGTCGACTGCCAAAAAGTCAGGTGACTGTATATTTTTCATCAGTCGACTACTGTAAAATATGGAGAGAAGACAGAGAGATGCAGTGATTGCACTTACGCTAGACATGCGACTGTTGGCCAATTTCCAGGTGATTGTAAATATACAGGCGACTGTAAACTGATCGTCAGGCGACTGTGCGTAAAGCTCAAGTTTGAGTCAATTGAAATGTTGACTTGAGCTGTGCATATCAGGCGACTGTAGAAGGATCTACAGGCGACTGGAAATCACCCAGTCGGCTGTGTTTCCTTCATCAGGCGACTGACGGAAAGCCAGAGACTCCAAATGAGTCTTTGGACAGAGTGAACCTATTGGGTTGGATTCTATGATAATCCTAAGGTTCACTAAGATGGTTAAATGCATATGCATGAAAGGTAAACCATCTAACAAGGCATTACAATAACCTAGACTCAAAAGAGAGAGAAAGCAATAAAGTAAATTACATGGATTACAATGCTTTCTTAAGAGTCTAAGTCTTCAATCTTGATGCCTTGATTGCTCTCCATCATCTCCAAGCTTTGGCACTCCTTGAGTCTAAACTTTGGCCCTTTTTCACATGATGTCCATCCTTACACCAAGTGATTAGTCTCCAAGAATGATATCCTTGAAATAAACTGAGAGACTAAAACATGAGATTCATTAGCAACAACCTAATGTTGTGATCATCATCAAAATAAGATTGGTATGAAACACCAATACTCAACAATCTCCCCCTTTTTGATGATGACACACATTATGTAAATCATAAAGAATTAAAGCACAATGCTAATGATCTCCCCCAACTTAGATGCACCAATTACATAATGAGCTACACAATGGTAAATACTCATAATACCAATAAAAACATGGTGGCATATAATAGGCATGGATTACATAAACCAATTGCAAAGTATAAAAGCATGCAAACATGAATGGTTTATCTAATCCCATATATCTCTCCATATAGAGATATCTCTCCCCATATGCATATGTATATATCTCTCCCCTATAGATATGATCACATAATACATATATCTCTCCCCCTTGACATCGTCAAAAAGGTGGACATCAAATATATCCCCCTTTGTCATCTTAACCAAGATGTGACAATATGCAAGAAAAGAAAGATATGTATGATACCAAATTTTTAAAAATTTAGTGGGCATTAATTCACTATTTCATGCTCCCCCTAGATCATAGAAATGGTCAACTTTTGACTTCTAGGATCTAATACCAATTAATTAATGGAGCCATGGGCCTAAAAGTGTATCAAAGCAATAGGTATGGAACAATCAAGCTTCAAAGATACACAAGGATATTGCCAAAAACAATGAGACATGAAACATGTTGGCAATAAACAAGAGGTTTGGTTTGAGACCCAAAATAACCAAATGTAAATAATGATCTCAAATAACCTCCAAAATGAGAGTTAAAATATGTCTTAAAATAATTTAAACACATAATATGTTAACTCCCCATTGACATACACATGGATCAAAAATGCATGCATGTCAATAAACCCCAAGGTCCCCATTTTCATGAAAAGAAATAAATTTGAAAATATTTTCAAAATCATGAAACACACACAATCAATGGGTATGCTTAAAATAAACATAGAAGCACAATACCCATGCAATATGCATATGTGTGAGGAACCTAAACATTTGGTCACCAAACCCAAGAGGAGTTTGATTTCCTAACGTAATCACACGAGGTGATCACATCCCTAACTAGAGAGTTGATGTAACTATCTCTCTCTTGCACACTAACCTTAGTGGGAATCCATAATCTCAAGGAT
Source organism: Scilla litardierei (assembly GCA_030789695.1). Classification (NCBI taxonomy): domain Eukaryota; kingdom Viridiplantae; phylum Streptophyta; class Magnoliopsida; order Asparagales; family Asparagaceae; genus Scilla; species Scilla litardierei. The sequence continues at coordinate 378,491,455 of CM061142.1, forward strand.
TTCCTAGGCAATGGTTTTGCCTTTGCAAGAGGGAAGGATGTGGCATGCTTAGGTGTAGAAACAAATTTCTTAGCATACAAAGAATGAGGATTTTGCTTCTTAGCAAAAAATGAAGATTCTTCATTCTTCATCATCACCTTGTGATCTACATGCTTCTTGTTGGTGTTATTGCTGTACAAGAAAGCATGGTGATTCTTCTTAGGTGTTTTAGCAATATTTCTTGTATTTGCACCATAAGAGGAATTAGAGGTGGTTTTGGGAACCACATTTTGAATATAACCCAAACCTCCTCTATGATTTACCGGATGTTGTTTTTCCAACAAATCGTGGAGTGAATCCCTAGAATACACAAAGCTTATGAGCTTCCGGGATTCCTCTTCACATTTCAATGTAAGTTGTTGAATGTGAGCATCTAAGCTAAGGTTTTGAGCAATGAGATTTTCATTTGAAAGACTCAATTCCTTAACTTGAGAGATAAGTGTGTCTCTCTCACAAGTGTCATAAACATGCATTTCATCATGAATTACACTTGCAATAACTAGTTCATGCAATCTACTCTTAGCAATCTTATATTTTGCTTTTAATCTATTGTAAGAGTTGATGCACTTACTAGCCTTTTCAGAGATCAAGTCAAAATTGATCTTGAGCTCCTTGTATGAGATCTTTTCATTCTCGATCTCAACAACAACATCATCATCCTTGCAAGAGATTGATGACGACTTCTCCTCCGTAGCCATGAGGCACGAATCCTCATAGGAATTGTATGCGTCAAGCCAAGCATCCAACTCTTCTTCGTTTAATCCGGAGGGGATTGGTGTAGGACCATCCATGGCTACAAAGCATGCGTGAGCATCCTCCTTTGTATCCTCTTCTTCATTACTCGAAGTGTCCTCACTCGAATCATCAAAGGTCCCGACAAGTCCCTTCTTGTGATTTTTGGACTTGGACCTTCCTTTCCAATACTTCTTCCCTTTACCCTTGTAAGTTTCTTTGTTGGGTTGGGAAGGGCATTCGGTGGACAAGTGACCTTTTCCACTGCAAGTGTAACAAGTAGGAACCTTGTTAGAATTGGAGGCAAACTTTGACAAAGACTTACCTTGATTGCATTTGAGGAAAGCTTTGAATTGCTCGGCAAGATCCTCAATTTCTTCTCCACTTGCATCTTCTTGCTCATCTTCTTCGCTAGGAGCTTCTCGATGGAATATCATCCTCCACTTGATTGGCTCCTCCTTGGCATGGAATGCAACCCCCTTTTGCTTCTCTAGCTTCTCGGGCTTTGTTGATTGAATCTCCTTCTTGTGTTGAAGCTTCACTTCATACGCCATGAGATTTCTGTAATGTCCTGCTAAGCTACTGCACAAGTACTAGAGGGGGGGTGAATAGTACTTTAAAATAATTAAGAGGCTAATTCCTAATTACCTTGCAAACTCTACCAAACAATGAGGAAATGCGAAAATGTAAATGTTAGACAACAAAGAAACAATCGCAAACAAACGATATTACTGGGTTCGGATCCACCCAAGTCTTCCCGACTTGTTCCTGGTGATCCTACATCCCAAACAGCCGGATCCCCTCCGGATACTCGAGTTAGAAACCCTAACTCAAGATTTCCACTATGAAATACTTGTGAAAAACCTTCACAAGTCAAATCATACACAAATGAAATTGTGACTCCCACAACCCGGGATCACAAACACGCTCTCACAACCGAGAGTGAAACTTACAATATCAAAGTAAATTGAAATAGAAATTCTTACCACAAAATACATATGCCTTGAGTAAACTTACGAATTAGGGCAAAGATGATTTTGGGAAAGATGAAGAGGCACCAAACCCTAGATCCAAGATGTAGATCAGCGATGAGAGCTATGAGGTTGTTGGTGACCTAGAATCAAGCACTTGGCTTGAAAGGCTCACAATCAATGAATCTCTCTTTAGAAATAAGAGTGAGGAGAGATTCAAGATTGAAATGAAAGAGCTTTTAATGAGGAATGAATGCTTTCTCTTTGATCTCTAAAGTTCCCTTAAAATCAGCCTTGAGTGCAATGAATGCAGCACTCCAAGTATTTATAGGATAGAGGAAAGAGAGAGAGAGAGAGAGAGAGAGAGAGAGAGAAAACGTTTCAATTAAAGCTCCAACGGCTCTATTCTGAACCAAACTAGTCGGTCAAAGAACAACCACCGACCGACTAGTTCATCAACTAGTCGGTCGGTCAATCAACATAAACCGACTAAGTGGTGAACAGAGAATAGGTCGAAGTTCAGACTAACAGAACTAGTCGGTCAAAGAACACTTGCCAACCGACTAGTTTCAGAACTAGTCGGTCGGTGAGTGAACTTAGACCGACTAAGAGATAAAACAAATAGTCTGAGTACAAATTGATTTAGTCGGTCCAAGAACAAATGTTGACCGACTAGTTCATCAACTAGTCGGTCGCCAAATGAACATAGACCTACTAATGATAAACAGTAAGTTGGCATGTACAGTAGAAGCTCAACTAGTCGGTCAAAGAAGCATCACTGACCGACTAGTTCACAAACTAGTCGGTCGGTGAGTCAACGTAGACCGACTAACTGTAAACAGTAAAGAGCTATGAATTGACTGACGCATGTTGGATATTGGACTCCCCGGATTTGGTTTTGGATGATGAACAAACATAAATATAACGTGTACTAACACTTTGTGAGCACAGTTATGGAGATCGTCGCCAAATTCATATGAATATCAATTACGACGTCTCAAGACTTCTCAAAGCACGTGATCGTATGCCTAAAGCTTCGTTGAAGCTTATGGACCATTTTAGAAGTCATGAAGATTCGATTGAAGCTATTGAAGACGGTATCGTCAAGTTTTATTCATAGTCTTTAAGCTTCTTTCGTAGAATGTTAAGCCTTGAGTAGGTCTTACGGTTTAAATCTTCATAATGCTCATATCTTAGCTCTAGGATCTTAGTAGAAGTCCATACAATCCTTCTCGAAGCCTCGCGCTTCGATTCGTGACTTCTTGTGCATGTTAGTTGGTTCAAGAAGAAGAACTGACCGACTAGATGGTGATCTAGTCGGTCGGCAAAGCTTCTTGGACCGACTAGTTTCAGTCAGTCATTTCCAAGCTCTTTACTATTTACAGTTAGTCTGTCTAAGTTGACTCACCGACCGACTAGTTTGTGAACTAGTCGGTCAGTGATGCTTCTGTGACCGAATAGTTGAGCTTTCCCTGTACATGCACTTTTGAACCTAAGCTACTGTTTATCATTAGTCGGTCTGTGTTCATTGATCGACCGACTAGTTGATGAACTAGATGGTCAACTTTCCTTCTTGGACCGACTAGTTTACTTTTACTGTACATGCCAATTTTTCACCTAACTTACTGTTTATCATTAGTCGGTCTAAGCTCATTTGGCGACCGACTAGTTGGTGAATTAGTCGGTCAACATTTGTTCTTGGACCGACTAAGTCTATTTGTGCTCAGACTTCAATTTTATCTGTTAGTCGGTCTCAGTTGAGTAACCGACCGACTAGTTGTGAAACTAGTCGGTCAGCGACTCTTCTTCGACCGACTAGTTCCTTATGTCTGTGCTTTGATCTTTTCTCTGTTCACTCATTAGTCGGTATACGTTAATTAACCGACCGACTAGTTGATGAACTAGTCGGTCGATGGTTGTTCTTTGACCGACTAGTTGGGTTCAGAAAAGAGCCGTTGGAGCATTTAATGACTCGAATTTCTTTCTCTCTCTCCTCTATCCTATAAATACTTGTTGGGCTGCATTCATTGCTGCCAAGGCTGATATTATTGCAAGTTTAGAGATCAAGAGAAATCATTCCAAGCTCATTCAAAGCTCATTCATTCCATTCAATAATCTCTCCTAACTCTTACTTCCAAAGAGAGATTCATTGAGTGTGAAGCCTTCCAAGCCAAGTGCTTGATTCTAGGTCACCAAGATCCCCAAAGCTCTCCAACGCTGATCTACATCTTGGAGCTAGGATTTGGTGCCACTTCTTCTTCCTCAAAATCATCCTTGCCCTTATTCGTAAGCAATACTCAAGGCATAGGTATTTTGTAGGTAAGAAGTTTCTTATTTCATTTCATATTTGAATTGTAAGTTTCACTCTCGGTTGTAAGAGTGTGGTTGTGATCCAGGGTTGTGGGAGTCACAAATTACATTTTGTATGATTTGACTTGTGGAGGTTTTTCACAAGTATTTCATAGTGGAAATCTTGAGTTAGGGTTTCTAACTCAAGTATCCGGAGGGGATCCGGGTGGTTGGGACGTAGGATCACCAGGAACAAGTCGGGGAGACTTGGGTGGATCCGAACCCAGTAAAATTCTATTGTTTGCATTGTTAATTGTGTTGTTATCTTCAATTTAAGCTTCCGCAAATTGATTTGGTAGTTGTTTGCACTATAATTAGGAATTATACTCCTCGTTATTTTTAAAGTACTATTCACCCCCCCCCCCTCTAGTACTTGTGCAGTAGCTAGTAGGGCATTACATTTGGTATCAAAGCCAGATACTTAGCTATGTCTGCCAACGACAACAAGACCGCGCGTCCACCTTCCGACTATGGCACCTTCAGGAACCGTGAAGGAGCATCTTCGGTGATGGAAGGACATTCCTCAACGAGGCCTCCATTCTTCAACGGTACCAACTACGGGTACTGGAAGTGCCGGATGGAAACTTTCCTCCGGAGTGCATCTCTATGGAGGACCACGATGAAGGAATACGTCGAGCCCGCCGAAGAAGACTTTGAGAAATGGACAACCGCGGAGGTCGCCACGGAGGTAAGCAATGCCAAGGCAATGAATGCCTTGCAATGCGCATTGGAGCCCGAGGACTTCAATAAGATATGCACATGTAAGAGTGCATATCAAATTTGGAACTCCCTCCTCATACTACATGAAGGGACGAGTAGGGTAAGAGACTCTAAACTCGTAGTTGTTAACAAAGATTACGAAATGTTTCATATGCAACAAGGAGAAAAGATGAAGGAGTATTACGCTCGCTTCGTCGACATCATAAACGAGTTGGAGGCTCTCGGCAAAACCTACACCTAAAAGGAGAAGTGTTCGAAGCTTATCGAAGGACTTCCTTCTTCTTGGGAAAAGCGTACCTTCGCCATTGAGGAAGGTAATGATATGAATAAGTACACCGTAGTTCAACTAATGGGTACTTTAATGTCATACGAGGTACGCAAGGATAGCAAGCTAAAATTGCAGGAAAAGATGAAGTCCTACCTAAAGCAAGACGAGCCAAAGAAGAAGGCTATTGCTTTTAAGGCCGCTCCATCCACATCCACCTCAACCGATGATGAAGACTCGGAAAACGAGTTGGACTTGGAGTCCATGGCACTCATGACCAAGAAGTTCAACCGTTTCTTCCGAAAAGGTAACTATAAGAACAAAGCTAAATTTGGTTCTTCTAACGCCTCTTCCTCTCCTTTGTGTTTCAAGTGCAATAAACCAGGACACATGAAAGTGGAGTGTCCTCTCAACAAGCAAAAGGAGAAGTGGAAGGCGCCGAAATTCGATAAGTCCAAGAAGTACAAGAAAGGGAACAAAAAGGGACTTGTCGGAGCAACATTCACCGACTCCCGAGGATTCCACAAGCGGAGAGTCAGACGATGAGCAAGTGGAGCAAGCGCACATGTGCTTCATGGCAAGAGAGGAGAATGATCAAGGATCTTCCTCTTCCGATGATAGTGACGACGAAGGCGATGAGGTAACTATGGATGACCTTAGGAATGCTAACTCTCAATTATGGTCTAAGTATACTAAATTAGTAAATAGATATACTAAGGTAAAAGATGACCTAGCTAGCATTCAAACCTCGTCTAAGACTATCACCACCAACAACGACACCGTTGTTGAAGAGTTAAGAAATGAGATTGTTAATCTCAAATCTAAACTTGAACATGTTAGCATTGATGATCCGGAAGAACATAGGGTAGCGGATTTGACTTCTCAAAACTTGACTTTGAGTATTGAGAATGAGAATCTTAAATCTCGTGTTTATGTGCTCACATCGCAAGTATCCAATTTGGATACTTCTATGCGTTCTCTCACCGAGAAATATGAGAACACATTAGGCCGAATTAATAAATTCAATAAGGGTAAGGACCATTTGGATAAAATCCTAAGTGACTTACTTCCGGCCAATCACCACATTGGTTTGGGGCATACGATGGGATGTTCATCCAAATCGGCCACTACTTTTGTTAGGCCAACTTCCGGTGACTCTACGAGTGGTAGCAAACACTCTATTGGTAGTTCTTCTACCAATGGTGCTTCCACCTCGTCCACACCCTCTTTCAGAAAGAAACCCACTTTGGGTGGACCTCCAAAGAAGGGGCATGCTTATATGTACACAAATACCATGCCACGTAGGAATACACGTCCTACTCCACCGGCTCACACATATGATGATTTTTATGCAACACATTCACGGGCACGTGCACACCATGTGAGACACCCTCACGCACGTGTTCCCTCTCATGCATATGTTCACCCACAACATCATATGAATAATTATCCACATGCACCATTCCATCATGTTCCTTATGCCTATCTACAACATGCATCACGTAGAAATCAACGTCGCATGCATGCACCCAATAGGATGAGGGCTCCCAAGATTTTCACTATTTGGAGGCCAAAGGACACAAGCATGATGAAAAACAAGTCTATATGAAAGCTTATTTTTCGGCTGTTGTGCATAGTAGAAATTATGTGGGGAAGTCTAAGTCCAATTGGACTTGGCTTCCAAAGGTCTAATCGTTTGGACCCAATGACCTTGGGTACCATGATATGAAATTTTCTATCTTTAGGTACTCAAGGAAAAGAAAAAGAAAAGGAGCAACAAATTTAAATTTAGCTCCAAGGGGAATTGGATACTCAATAGCGGGTGTTCAAAACACATGACGGGCGATGCTCAATTGCTTTCTGGAGTGGTGCCCATTGCTAATGGGAACCGGGTAGTCTTTGGAGGCAACGAGAGCGGAACTATCGTCGGTGTTGGTAAAGTGGGTAACCCATCTAAACCCTTAATTAGTGATGTTTATCTAGTTAATGGTTTAAATCATAATCTTTTTTCAATAAGCCAACTTTGTGACAAAGGTTACAAAGTTAGCTTTGCGAAAGGATTGTGTAATATTTTGAGTGATAATAATAATTTATTATTTTCCAGCACTCGTCATAAAGATATTTATATTTTGGATCTTCCTAAGTCTTATGAACAATGTCTCGTTGCCAACACAAGTGAACAACACTTATGGCATCGACGCTTTGGACATGTGAATTTTGGAACACTTTATAAGCTTTCAAAATTAAATTCCATTAAAGGTTTTCCGAAGCTCGTTTTTGAAAAGAAAAGTTTTTGTGATTGTTGTCAACGTGGCAAGCTTCCTAAATCTTCATTTAAACCTAAGAAAAGCATTTCTACTAAACGACCACTAGAGCTATTACATCTAGACTTATTTGGGCCAACTAGAGTTGCTTCCTTAGGAAATGCAAGATATGGACTTGTCATCGTAGATGATTATTCGAGATTTACATGGGTGTTTTCATTATGTAATAAAAATGAAGCTTTTGAAAACTTCACAATTTTTGTTAAGAAAGTACAAAATCTCTTAGGAACCACCATTGTCACTATTCGTAGTGATCATGGAGGTGAATTTGAGAATGAGTCTTTTGAGACATTTTGTGATGAAGTTGGTATTACACACACCTTCTCTTTCCCTCGTGCACCTCCTCAAAATGGTGTTGTTGAGAGAAAGAATAGGACGCTAGTGGAGTGTGCTCGCACTATGCTTGATGATAGCCAACTTGGCCATCAATTTTGGGCGGAAGCGGTACACACAGCTTGCTATGTGTTTAATAGAATACTTTTGAGGCCCGGCACTAAACAAACTTGTTATGAATTGTTGTTTGGTAGGTTGCCTCAAGTTAAACATTTTCGTGTTTTGGTTCGAAATGTTTTATTAAAAACACGTATGGTAGTTTGGACAAATTCGATCCAAGATCCGATGAGGGGATTTTTGTTGGATATTCTTCGCGTAGCAAAGCCTACCGGATATTCAACAAACGAACCTCAACGATCAAGGAATCGCTTCATGTCTCATTTAATGAAGGATTTGGTCCAACTAGAATTTCAAATGATAATGATTCTATGGATGTTTTATGTGATTCGTTTGATAATTCTAAGTCTAAGGATTCTATTGATTCTATTGAGACTAACCCCTCTAATGAAGTTGTTGAGAATGTTCCTAGTGACCAAGGTATTCCCAAACGGCTTCATACCGTTCGTGACCATCCTCATGAGCAAGTCATTGGCAATATCCATGATAGTGTCAAGACGAGATCGCAAGTGAACTACTTCGCTCATTGTGCCTTTGCCTCCTCGATAGAGCCAAAGAATGTTAATGAAGCGTGCGAAGATAGCGCTTGGATCTTAGCCATGGAGGAGGAACTCATTCAATTCGAGAGGAATGAAGTTTGGGAACTTGTTCCATTGCCATCGAAGAACCACACCGTCATAGGGACAAAGTGGATCTTCAAGAACAAAACCGACGAAAACCAAGTCGTCGTCCGGAACAAAGCTCGGTTAGTTGCTCAAGGCTACCGTCAAGAGGAAGGTATTGATTTCGAAGAATCCTTCACTCCGGTAGCTAGATTAGAATCAATTAGATTATTATTGTCTTTTGCATGCCATAAGGATTTTAAATTATTTCAAATGGATGTTAAAAGTGCATTTTTAAATGGAGATGTTGTTGAGGAAGTTTACGTTTCTCAACCTCCGGGTTTTATTAATGAAAAATTTCAAAATCATGTTTTAAACTAAAAAAAGCGCTTTACGGTTTGAGACAAGCTCCTCGAGCTTGGTATGATCGCCTAAAGAACTTTCTTTTGGATTTGAATTTTAAAATGGGAGAAGCCGATTCTACACTTTTTATTAAGCATTCGAATAATGATATAATTTTAGTTCAAATTTATGTTGATGATATCATTTTCGGTGCTACTAACTTTGCTCTTTGCGAAGAATTTTCTAATGTGATGAAGGAACAATTTGAGATGAGCCACATGGGTGAGCTCAAATATTTCTTAGGTCTCCAAATTCGCCAAATGGACAATGCAATCTTCATCCACCAAACGAAGTATACGGTGGAGTTGCTTAAGCGATTTGGAATGGAGAGTGCCTCCGGGAAAAAGACTCCAATGAGCACGACTACGCATCTTGATAAGGATACGGGCGGTAAGGATGTAGACATTCGTCTATATCGAGGTATGATAGGTAGTTTACTTTATCTTACCGCAAGTAGGCTCGATATTATGTTTGCCGTATGCGTATGTGCTCGTTATCAGTCTCAACCTAAGGAATCTCACTTAGTAGCGGTAAAACGTATTTTTCGCTATCTAAGTTACACTTTAGATTTTGGATTACTTTATCCGAAATCTAGCACGTATGAGTTAATCTCATATAGTGATGCCGATTATGCGGGATGCAAATCCGACAGGAAAAGTACTAGTGGCACTTGCCATTTTATAGGAAATTCCCTTGTCTCTTGGTTTTCCAAGAAGCAAAATTCCGTATCACTTTCAACCACCGAGGCGGAATATATTGCCGCCGGTGCCGCGTGTGCTCAAGTTCTTTGGATGAGACACACACTTAAAGACTTTGGTATAAACTGTGATACTTGCCCTATCATGGTGGACAACCAAAGTGCAATATGTCTTTCCAAGAACCCGGTACACCATTCCCGTTCAAAACACATAGATGTCCGACACCACTTTTTAGATGATCATGTTGCTAAAAAGGACATCATTTTAGTGTACGTTGAAACCCAAAAGCAAATCGCCGATATTTTCACGAAACCCCTAAAGGAGGACTCCTTTGTGCGGTTGCGTCGAGAATTGGGGATTATGGGTGAATCCGAGATATAGGATTCATGTTTCATTCAATGATCTTGCATGCTATTATATTTCGAAATATTTCGTTCATGCTAGACTTATTGGATTTTTCGGGATTTTATGTGATATTCTGAATTTTTGCTCGAATTCATGATTTGAATGTCGTATTTGAGATTTCGATGTTTAATGGGGTAGTTTAGATGATTATTGAGAGAATTGTGATGTCTCGTCCAAGTGTTTTTAGGAGAGAACTTGTTTATCAACTTTTGGACTCATTTAGTCGGTTTCAGTTCAACCACCAACCGACTAGATTCGTATCTAGTCGGTTAGTAGAAGAACTTAGACCGACTAACTCAAGCTTCTTGAGTTTCCTCTCCTGCTTAGCTCTTTAGTTGGTTCATGTTCAGTGACCGACCGACTAGATTGAGATCTAGTCGGTCAGTAAATGAACACAGACCGACTAATTCTTGTTCAGGAAATCTTCGACTGTTCTCTGTTTACAACTAGTCGGTTCAAGCTCATTTACCGACCGACTAGATCGTGATCTAGTCGGTCAGTGCTTGAACTGTGACCGACTAGTTGTGCCAGGGACTGTTTGGTCTTTTGAGCTCCCGACCGACTTAATCTTGTTTTAGTCGGTCCTTTTTCATTCTAGTCGATCAAATCCTATCTCCCTCAGATCAAAACCCCGACCCCCCTCGCTGACCCTTCGACTTCCGGCCTCTTTCTGACCAACCTCGCCGTCGCCGGCCGTCGTCTTCCTCCTAGGGTAACCCCTCATCACTCCCTCTCCCTTCTAGGGTTAGTTTCCTATTCCTAGGGTTAGGGTTAGTTCGGTTTCTAGGGTTTCTAGTGTTTCTTTCATTTTCGGCTAGGGTTCTTAGATTTGATCTTCCTTGTGTCGTGTCTTGCTTCGATTATGGCAAGAACACGTATCCCGATCACTCCCTCTAGCCCCTCACCGATGAACGTAGAACCTACGCCTACGGACCCCGATCAACCTAGGCGAACCCCTCCGAAACGCCGTGCCAAAACCACCCATCCCTCTTCGTCTTTGCCTCCTCTTAAGTGTAAGAGGACGGCGACTGCGAAACCCCGAGCCAAACCTAAGACCAAGCCCAAGCAAGTTATTTTCCGTGCTCCCACTCCTCCCGGTGCTTCGGATTCTGACACCAAGTACTCTCCCGTGACTGAGACTCCTAGGGAACCCACTCCTCCTACCCATCCTGAGTCTAGCTCCCGACCTCGTACGTCTACCCGAAAGCCTAAGGGAAAGGGTCTGATGCCGGTGGGCGGTGTCGATATATCGTTGTGTCGCGACGACCCTTTGTGTCTCGCGGCTTACAACCGTATCGAGCATTGCCCGCTGCTTCTGGAGCATTTCGTCCAGTTTAGCGACTTCCTAGGCCTCGCCGATCTTCTTTCGTCCTCCGGTCTACTCGATTACCTTCGATACGACCCGAAGGCGAATCCTCACCCCTACCCTCGATTAGTCAAGCTATTCTACGCCAATAGGATCCGGGGTCAGTACGACGAGACCCACTCTGTTGAGACGACTGTTTTGGGGACTCCTATAGTCCTCACAGCAGAAATCTTAGGATAGATTTTGGGTATCTCCTCGTCTGGCCTCCTCCCCTCAGACATTTCTGTTGACGATATCACCTCCCTCGATCAGACCTTCCTTTCTGAGATTTTCCATCAGATCCCTCCCACCATGATTGGCGTGCCTTCAAAATCTTTCAAGCCGAATGCATGGGTCCTCAATCTTATTCTGAAGTCATGCTTGCTTCCCAAGTACGGCTCCTCATCTCTACCGTCCCAGCCTTTTCTGAAGCTTATTTATGCTATCTTCATGGGGAGCTCGATTAATTGGGCTCGCATTATACTCGATAAGATTGACTCTTTCGAGTGTATTCGCAAGTCCTCTAAATCGGCTTACATCCCATTTCCTTGCTTGTTGACCCTTGTGTTCCGTCACTTCCGTGTCCCCTTGCCTCGTGACGATGAGCGTCCACTTGGTCCTCCCCTGAACGTGACGGCCGTCAAGAAATCTCTTGCGGCGCTCCGTCACGTTCAGAGGACGACACCTTCAGCGTCTGCCCCTGCCTCTGCCTCAGCTGCTCCTTCTGCCACCCTTGATGATGTCATTCGGTTACTTCGTCGCCACGAGTCTCGTTTGGCTCGTACCGAGGAGGTAGTTTGCCGTATGGCTAGTCTGATAGGTGTTCAGCTTCCTCCTCCTGTTTCTGAGGATGAGGAGATGGATGAGTTGGCCGAGGAGGACATTGAAGAGCTTTGTCGGACTTCCACTCGTGCCCCCAAGGGCCCTTCTGGTACTGCTACTGGTGCTTCCTCTTCTGGTGCTGCTGTTGTTGCTTCGTCTGCTGGTGCCCCCGAGAGCACACCTGTTGCCACCGCTCCTGCGGTGGATACTCCGAATGGTGCTCCCGAGGCCACTATTGTTTGTGCTCCAGAGATTGCCACTTCTGCCGTCGCTCCTGCTGATATTCCTGACGTTCCTGCTGATCCAGTTTCCACCACTTCTCCTGCAGAGCCTACTGCTGCTGCAGATCCTGCCGGTTCCTCTTGAGCTTCTTTGAGGACTCTCCGATGCTCCTTAGATGATACATCTAGTGTGAGAGAGTTTGGTTAGGATAGAGTGGGGTTTTGGGTCATTCTGATGTATTTTGATATTTTTGATGATGTATTTGGATGTCTTTTGATGTTGTTGTCTGTTTTATGACACTCCGATATCTGTGATATGATGTTGTATTTTTGTGCACCGATCGGTGGATCGATGTTTTGTATGTCAGTGATATACTCTGGTTCATATTTTATATATACATACATCGCGCTTGACATTTCATACTATTGTGCAAAATTTATAATTTTTTTATGCCTCTGATGTTGGATTTCGTCGCTCGACGATATTACCTTGGTTTAATAGAAATTTCTTCTATGGAAACATAGAATTGTTTTCCATGCACTAAATTAACCAAGAATGTTGATATTGGAGAGTATATTCTATAACTCAATCCGTAATATTGATTTGAATTTTGATGATTTCGTTTAACGATTTTTCGACTATGGTTTCATTGACACGCCTTGATTTTATTCGTATTTTCTCCTGGTGTCACTTGAACCGTCGTCGTATTCTACGACTCCCGTGCTTTATTTTTTTTGAGGCCATTGTTGTTGTCGTTGTTCTCCTCCCGCTCTTTTTGCTAATGCCAAAGGGGGAGAGATATAATAATAACGATGTGCTAAATGAAAATTTAGAGCATTATTCCAAGAATCTAACTTGATTTAGATTCAGGGGGAGTTAAGATATATAAATGGATTTTCAAATCCGATATTTCAAATAACCAACTTTTGGTATTCGACAATTCAATAATCGATTCTCATTTATATACTTTACTCGTCTGCTTGATGCGTATTATTATTGTTTAATTTGAAATTAACGTGTCATCAATGCAGGGGGAGTAAGTAAATTTCATTTGAATTATTATTTTTGATTATTATTTATGTTGGTTTGTCATCACCAAAAAGGGGGAGAATGTTGGATATTGGACTCTCCGGATTTGGTTTTGGATGATGAACAAACATAAATATAACGTGTACTAACACTTTGTGAGCGTAGTTATGGAGATCGTCGCCAAATTCATATGAATATCAATTACGACGTCTCAAGACTTCTCAAAGCACGTGATCGTATGCCTAAAGCTTCGTTGAAGCTTATGGACCATTTTAGAAGTCATGAAGATTCGATTGAAGCTATTGAAGACGGTATCGTCAAGTTTTATTTATAGTCTTTAAGCTTCTTTCGTAGAATGTTAAGCCTTGAGTAGGTCTTACGGTTTAAATCTTCATAACGCTCTTATCTTAGCTCTAGGATCTTAGTAGAAGTCCATACAATCCTTCCCGAAGCCTCGTGCTTCGATTCGCGACTTCTTGTGCATGTTAGTTGGTTCAAGAAGAAGAACTGACCGACTAGATGGTGATCTAGTCAGTCAGCAAAGCTTCTTGGACCGACTAGTTTCAGTCAGTCATTTCCAAGCTCTTTACTGTTTACAGTTAGTCGGTCTAAGTTGACTCACCGACCAACTAGTTTGTGAACTAGTCGGTCAGTGATGCTTCTGTGACCGACTAGTTGAGCTTTCCCTGTACATGCACTTTTGAACCTAAGCTACTGTTTATCATTAGTCGGTCTGTGTTCATTGATCGACCGACTAGTTGATGAACTAGTCGGTCAACTTTCCTTCTTGGACCGACTAGTTTACTTTTACTGTACATGCCAATTTTTCACCTAACTTACTGTTTATCGTTAGTCGGTCTAAGCTCATTTGGCGACCGACTAGTTGGTGAATTAGTCGGTCAACATTTGTTCTTGGACCGACTAAGTCTATTTGTGCTCAGACTTCAATTTTATCTGTTAGTCGGTCTCAGTTGAGTAACCGACCGACTAGTTGTGAAACTAGTCGGTCAACGACTCTTCTTGGACCGACTAGTTCCTTATGTCTGTGCTTTGATCTTTTCTCTGTTCACTCATTAGTCGGTATACATTAATTAACCAACCGACTAGTTGATGAACTACTCGGTCGATGGTTGTTCTTTGACCGACTAGTTGGGTTCAGAAAAGAGCCGTTGGAGCATTTAATGACTCGAATTTCTTTCTCTCTCTCCTCTATCCTATAAATACTTGGTGGGCTGCATTCATTGCTGCCAAGGCTGATATTATTGCAAGTTTAGAGATCAAGAGAAATCATTCCAAGCTCATTCAAAGCTCATTCATTCCATTCAATAATCTCTCCTAACTCTTACTTCCAAAGAGAGATTCATTGAGTGTGAAGCCTTCCAAGCCAAGTGCTTGATTCTAGGTCACCAAGATCCCCAAAGCTCTCCAACGCTGATCTACATCTTGGAGCTAGGATTTGGTGCCACTTCTTCTTCCTCAAAATCATCCTTGCCCTAATTCGTAAGCAATACTCAAGGCATAGGTATTTTGTAGGTAAGAAGTTTCTTATTTCATTTCATATTTGAATTGTAAGTTTCACTCTCGGTTGTGAGAGTGTGGTTGTGATCCCGGGTTGTGGGAGTCACAAATTACATTTTGTATGATTTGACTTGTGGAGGTTTTTCACAAGTATTTCATAGTGGAAATCTTGAGTTAGGGTTTCTAACTCAAGTATCCAGAGGGGATCCGGGTGGTTGGGACGTAGGATCACCGGGAACAAGTCGGGGAGACTTGGGTGGATCCGAACCCAGTAAAATTCTATTGTTAGCATTGTTAATTGTGTTGTTATCTTCAATTTAAGCTTCCGCAAATTGATTTGGTAGTTGTTTGCACTATAATTAGGAATTATACTCCTCGTTATTTTTAAAGTACTATTCACCCCCCCCTCTAGTACTTGTGCAGTAGCTTGTTGGGCATTACAACGCAAACTAGTCGGTCCAAGAAGCTTGGCTGACCGACTATATCACCATCTAGTCGGTTGGTTCTTCTTCTTGTACCAACTAACATGCACAAGAAGTCGCGAATCGAAGTGCGATGCTTCGGGAAAGTTTGTATGGACTTCTTACAAGATTCTAGCTCTAAGATAGGAGCGTTATGAAGATTAAAACGTAAGACCTACTCAAGGCTTAACTTTCTACGAAAGAAGCTTAAAAGACTATAAAGAAAACTTGACGATACCATCTTCAAAAGCTTCAATCGAATCTTCATGACTTCTAAAATGGTCCATAAGCTTCAACGAAGCTTTAGGCATACGATCACGCGCTTTTGAGAAGTCTCAAGACGTCACTTTGGATGTTCATATGAATTTGGCGACGATCTCTATAACTGCGCTCACAAAGTGTTAGTTCACGATATATTTATGTTTGTTCATCATCCAAAACCAAATCCAGGGAGTCCAATATCCAACATTCTCCCCCTTTTTGGTGATGACAAACCAACATAAATAATAATCAAAAATAATGATTCAAATGTAATTTACTTACTCCCCCTGCATTGATGACACGTTAATTCCAAAATGAATAATAATAATACGCATCAAGCAGACGAGTAAAGTATATAAAATGAGAATCGATTATTGAAATATCGGATTTGAAAATCTATTTATATATCTTAACTCCCCCCTGAATCTAACACATCAAATTAGATTCTTGAAAGCATGCTTTAAATTATCATTTAGCGCATCGTTATTATTGTATCTCTCCCCCTTTGGCATTAGCAAAAAGAGTGGGAGGAGATCAACGACAACAACAATGGCTTCAAATAAAAGCACGGGAGTCGTAGAATACGACCACGGTCCAAGTGACACCAAAGAAAAATACGAATTAAATCAAAGCGTGTCAATGAGACCAAAGTCGAAAATCGATAAATAAAATCCTCAAAACTCAAATCAATTTTACGGATTGAGTTATGGAATATACTCTCCAATATCAACATTTTTGGTTAATTTAGTGCATGGAAAACAATTCTATGTTTCCATAGAAATAATTTCTATTTAACCAAGTTATTATCGTCGAGCGACGAAATCAAACATCAGAGACATAAAAAGAATATATAATGTGTACAAGAGAATGAAATGTCATCATCGATGTATATATATAAATATGAACCATGAGTACATCAAAATGATACATAGACAACATACAAAAAAGCGATCCAACGATCGGGGCACAAAATACATCAAAATATCACAAAACATATCGACATCCATCCAAAGTACATCAAAATACATGAAGATACATCAAAATATCAAAATACAGAACCACACTCTATCCTACCCAAACTCTCTCACTAAAAGATGTATCATCCAAAGTGCATCGGAGAGTCCTCAGAGAAGCTCAGGAGGAAGTGGCAGGCTCTGCAGCAGCAGCAGGCTCTGCAGCAGGAGTGGTGGTCACCGGATCAGCTGAAGTGTCCACAGGAGCGACGGTAGTAGAAATCTCAGGCACGACAGGAGTGGATATCTCTGGAGCAGCAACGGTAGTGGCCTCGGGAGCACCAGTTGGAGTATCCACTGCAGGAACGGTGACAACAGGTGTGCTCTCAGGGTCACCAGCAGAAGCAGCAGCAGCACCAGAAGCACCAGCAGTAATAGGAGTACCCTCAGGGCCACGAGCAGCAGCAGCACGAGCAAGCTCGAGAATCTCCTCATCATCCAACTCCTCGTCCTCGTCAGAAACTGACGGAGGGATCTCAATCCCCAAATGAGAAGCGATACGAGAAAGAATCTCCTCAGTGCGAGCATACCGAGACTCCACACGTTTGATCAAACGTGCGAGGTCAGCAAGAGTGGGAGAGGGAGCAGCTGAGGCTGAAGCAAATGCTGAAGCAGAGGGGGTCGTCCTCTGAACGTGACGGAGGGATGCAAGAGACTTCTTAACGGCCGTCGCGTTCAGAGGGGGACCGAGAGGACGCTCATCATCGGGAGGCAAAGTGACACGGAAGTGGCGAAAGACGAGTGTCAGAAGGCACGGGAATGGGATATGTGCAGACTTCGTGGAATTCCGGATACACTCGAAAGAATCCATCTTATCGAGTATAATCCGAGCCCAGTTAATCTCACTCCCCATGAAGATGGCGTAGATCAACTTCAGGAATGGCTGGGAAGGCAAAGAAGAGGAGCCATACTTAGGAAGTAAGCACGACTTCAAGATCAAGTTCAGGACCGAGCCATTAGGCTTGAAAGACTTCGAGGGGACGCCAATCATGGCGGGAGGAATCTGGTGGAAGATCTCAGAAAGGATGACCTGGTCAAGGGAGGAAATGTCATCGACGGAAATATCTGAAGGAAGAAGGCCAGACGAGGAGATACCCAATACCTCTCCTAAGATTTCTGCCGTGAGGACTATCGGAGTCCCCAAGACAGTAGTCTCAATCGAGTGGGTCTCGTCTTACTGACCACGAACCCTATTGGCATAGAAGAGCTTCACGAGGCGTGTGTAATGGTGTGGGTTCGCCTTAGGGTTATATCGAAGGTAATCGAGAAGGCCGGAAGACGAAAGAAGATCTGCGAGGCCTGTGAAGTCTGAAAACTGTATGAAATGCTCCAGAAGCAGTGGGCAGTGTTCGATACGGTTGTAAGCCGTGAGACACATAGGGTCGTCGCGACACAACGAAATATCGACACCGCCAACCGCCATCGGACCCTTTCCCTTAGGCTGGTGTGTGGAAGTACGGGGTCAAGAGCTAGACGAAGGAACCCTAGGAGGGGGTGTAGGCTCCATATGGGTCTCGGTCTCAGGTATATACTCGGTGTCGAAATCCGAAGTACCGGGTGGAGTAGGAGCACGAAAAGACACAGGCTTGGTCTTGGGCTGAGATCGGGGCTTCGCTGTCGCCGTCCTCTTACGCTTAAGAGGAGGCGAAGATGAAGAAGGTTGGGTGGATTTCGATCGGCGTTTAGGTGGGGTTCGTTTGGGTTGCGGGGGGTCCGAGGGTGGCGAATTGATGGTCATAGGAGATGGACCAGAGGGATCGATCGGAATACGTGTTCTTGCCATAATCGAAGCAAGACATGACGCAATCAACAGAGATCGACGACTAAAACCCTAAGAATAACCCTAGCCGAAACCCTAAGAGCTAAAAACTAAGAAACCCTAACCCTAAGCACAGGAAACAAACCCTAGAAGCTAGGAGAGGGACGGAGAGAGGTCACCTAGGTCGGAAGGAGGAGGGGGGTAGATCGTCGGCCGGAGATGGTCGGAGAGATGGCCGGAAACGGCGGAGAGGGAGGAGGAAGACCAAACGGCACGGGGGGGTTTGGCTGAGAGGAGAGAAACGATCGACTAGAATGAGAGATAGTCGGTTAGGAGAGCTTTAAGTCGGTCGGAAGTCGAAAAGACGCAACTGTCCCTGAGGCAATTAGTCGGTCACAGTTCAAGCACTGACCGACTAGATCACAATCTAGTCGGTCGGTCAATGAGCTTGAACCGACTAGTTGCAAACAGTAGCAGAAGCCAAAATAACTGACAAGAATTAGTCGGTCTAAGCTCATTCACTGACCGACTAGAACTGAATCTAGTCGGTCGGCCAATGAACTTGGACCGACTAAGAGAGTCCAAAAATTTTAGAATTAGAAATTTTGAGTTCTCTCCTAATCGCACTTCGACGAAACATCGAAATAACTCTCATTAATCATTATACTACCCCATTAAACATCGAAAATCTGAAATTTGATGTTTACGAACAAATCGAGCGAAAATTTCGAAAATTCAACAAAAATCCAGAAAATTTCAATTAATCTAGCATGTGCAAATATAATGAAATTTCATAGCATGCGAGATTATTGAATAAAAATGAATCCTAAATCTCGGATTCACCCATAATCCCCAATTCTCGACGTAACCGCACAAAGGAGTCTTGCTTTAGGGGTTTCATGAAAATATCGGCGATTTGCTTATGGGTTTCAACGTACACTAATATGATGTTCTTTTTAGCAACATGATCATCTAAGAAATGGTGTCGGACATCTATGTGTTTCAAACGGGAATGGTGTACCGGGTTCTTAGAGAGACATATTACACTTTGGTTGTCCACCATGATAGGACAAGTATCACAGTTTATACCAAAGTCTTTAAGTGTGTGTCTCATCCAAAGAACTTGAGCACACGCGGCACCGGCGGAAATATATTCCGCCTCGGTGGTTGAAAGTGATACGGAATTCTGCTTCTTGGAAAACCAAGAGACAAGAGAATTTTCTATAAAATGGCAAGTGCCACTAGTACTTTTCTTGTCGGATTTGCATCCCGCATAATCTGCGTCACTATATGAGATTAACTCATATGTGCTAGATTTTGGATAAAGTAATCCAAAATCAAGTGTGTAACTTAAATAACGGAAAATATGTTTTACCGCTACTAAGTGAGATTCCTTAGGTTGTGACTGATAACGAGAACATACACATCCGGCAAACATAATATCGGGCCTACTTGCAGTACGATATAGTAAACTACCTATCATACCTTGATATAGACGAATGTCTACATCTTTACCGCCCGTATCCTTATCAAGATGCGTAGTTGTGCTCATTGGAGTCTTTTTCCCGAAGGCATTCTCCATTCCAAATCGCTTAAGCAACTCCACCGTGTACTTCGTTTGGTGGATGAAGATTGCATCGTCCATTTGGGGAATTTGGAGACCTAAGAAATACTTGAGCTCACCCATGTGGTTCATCTCAAATTGATCCTTCATCACATTAGAAAACTCTTCGTAAAGAGCAAAGTTAGTAGCACCTAAAATGATATCATCAACATAAATTTGAACGAAAATTATATCATTATTCGAATACTTAACAAATAATATGGAATCAACTTCTCCCATTTTAAAACCCAAATCCAAAAGAAAATTCTTTAAACGGTCATACCAAGCTCGAGGAGCTTGTCTCAAACCGTAAAGTGCTTTCTTAAGTTTAAAAACATGATTTGGAAATTTTTCATTTATAAAACCCGGAGGTTGAGAAACGTAAACCTCCTCAACAACATCTCCGTTTAAAAACGCACTTTTAACATCCATTTGAAATAATTTAAAATCCTTATGGCATGCAAAAGATAATAATAATCTAATTGATTCTAATCTAACTACCGGAGCAAACGATTCTTTGAAATCGATACATTCCTCTTACCGGTAGCCTTGAGAAACTAACCGAGCTTTGTTCCGGACGACGATTTGGTTTTCATCGGTCTTGTTCTTGAAGATCCACTTTGTCCCTATGACGGTGTGGTTCTTCGATGGCAATGGAACAAGCTCCCAAACCTCATTTCTCTCGAATTGAATGAGTTCCTCCTCCATGGCTAAGATCCAAGCACCATCTTCGCACGCTTCATTAACATTCTTTGGCTCAATCGAGGAGGCAAAGGCACAATGAGCGAAGTAGTTCACTTGCGATCTCGTCTTGACACTATCATGGATATTGCCAATGACTTGCTCATGAGGATGGTCACGAACGGTATGAAGCCGTTTGGGAATTTCCTGATCACTAGGAACATTCTCAAAAACTTCATTAGTTGGGTTAGTCTCAATAGAATCAATAGAATTATTAGAATTAGAATTACCAATTGAATCACATAAGACATCCATAGAGTCATCATCATTAGTAATTCTAGTTGGAACAAATCCTTCATTAAATGAAACATGAAGCGATTCCTCGATCGTTGAGGTTCGTTTGTTGTATATCCGGTAGGCTTTGCTACGCGAGGAATATCCAACAAAAATTCCCTCATCGGATCTTGGATCGAATTTGTCCAAACTACCATACGTGTTCTTAATAAAGCATTTTGAACCAAAAACACGAAAATGTTTAACTTGAGGCAACCTACCAAACAACAATTCATAACAAGTTTGTTTAGTGCCGGGCCTCAAAAGTATCCTATTAAACACATAGCAAGCGGTGTGTACCGCTTCCGCCCAAAATTGATGGCCAAGTTGGCTATCATCAAGCATAGTGCGAGCACACTCCACTAGCGTCCTATTCTTTCTCTCAACAACACCATTTTGAGGAGGTGCGCGAGGGAATGAAAAGGTGTGTGTAATACCAACTTCATCACAAAATGTCTCAAAAGACTCATTCTCAAATTCCCCTCCATGATCACTACGAATAGTGACAATGGTGGTTCCAATGAGATTTTGTACTTTCTTGACAAAAATTGTGAATTTTTCAAAAGCTTCATTTTTATTACATAATGAAAATACCCAAGTAAACCTAGAAAAGTCATCAACGATGACAAGTCCATATCTAGCATTACCTAATGAAGCAACTCTAGTTGGCCCAAATAAATCTAGATGTAATAGGTCTAGAGGCCGCTTAGAGGAAATGCTTTTCTTAGGTTTAAATGAAGATTTTGGAAGCTTGCCTCGTGGACACGCGTCACAAAAGCTTTTCTTTTGGAAGATAAGCTTCGGGAAGCCTCTAATAGAATTTAACTTGGAAAGCTTAAATAGTGTTCCAAAGTTCACATGACCAAAACGTCGATGCCATAAGTGTTGTTCACTTGTGTTGGCAATAAGACATTGTTCATGTGATCTTGGAAGATCTAGGATATATGTATCCTTATGGCGTGTGCCAGAAAACAATAATTCATTATTATCTTTTCTTAAAATATAGCACATTCCTTTCGCAAAGCTAACTTTGTAACCTTTGTCACAAAGTTGGCTTATTGAAATAAGATTGTGGTTTAATCCTTTAACAAGGTAAACATCACATATAAGTGGTTTAGAAGGATTACCCACTTTTCCAACACCTATGATGGTTCCGCTCTCGTTGCCTCCAAAGACTACCCGGTTCCCATTTGCGATGGGCACCACTCCGGAGAGCAATTGAGCGTCATCCGTCATGTGTTTTGAACACCCGCTATCGAGTATCCAATTCCTCTTGGAGCTAAATTTAAAGTTGTTGCTCCGTTTCTTTTTTCTTTCCTTGAGTACCTAAAGATAGACAATATCGTATCATGGTACCTAAGGTCATTGGGTCCAAAAGATTATACCTTTGGAAGCCAAGTCCAATTGGACTTAGACTTCCCCACATAGTTATCACTATGCACAACATTCGAAAAATAAGCATTCATGTAAACTTGTTTTTCATTCATGCTTGTGTCCTTTGGGCTCCAAATTGTGAAGATTTTGGGAGCCCTCATCCTATTGGGTGCATGCATGCGTTGTTGATTTCTACGTGATGCATGTCGTGGATAGGAATAAGGAACATGATGAAATGATGCATGTGGATAATTATTCATACGATGATGTGGGTGAACATATGCATGTGGAGGAACACGTGCTTGAGGGTGTCTCACATGGTGTGCACGTGCCCGTGGATGTGGTGCATAAAAATCATCATATGTGTGAGCATGTGGAGTAGGACGTGTGTTCCTACGTGGCATGGTATTGGTGTACATATAAGCATGACCCTTCTTTGGATGTCCAACCAAAGTGGGTTTCTTTCCAAAAGAGGGCGTGTACGAGGTGGAAGCACCATTGGTAGATGAACTACCAATAGAGTGTTTGCTACCACTCGTCGAGTCACCGGAAGTTGGCCTAACAAAGGTAGTGGCCGATTTGGATGGACTTCCAATCGTATACCCCAAGCCAATGTGGTGATTGGCCGGAAGTAAGTCATTTTGGATTTTATCCAAATGGTCCTTACCCTTATTGAATTTATTAATTCGGCCTAATATGTTCTCATATTTCTCGGTGAGAGAACGCATAGAAGCATCCAAAGTGGATACTTGCGATGTGAGCACATAAACACGAGATTTAAGATTTTCATTCTCAATACTCAAAGTCGAGTTTTGAGAAGTCAAATCTGCTATCTTGTGTTCCTCCGGATCCTTAATGTTAACATGTTCATGTTGAGTCTTGAGATTTACAATCTCATTCTTCAACTCTTCAACAACGGTGTCGTTGTTGGTGATGATAGTTTTAGGCGAGGTTTGGATGCTAGCTAAATCATCTTTTACTTTAGTATATCTATTTACTAATTTAGTGTATTTAGACCATAATTGCTCATTAGCATTTCTAAGGTCATCCATGGTTACCTCATCGCCTTCGTTGTCGCTATCATCGGAGGATGAAGATCCTTGATCATGCTCCTCTCTCGCCATGAAGCACATGTGTGCTTGCTCCACTTGCTCAGCATCCGACTCTCCGCTTGAGGAATCCTCGGAGTCGGTGAATGTCCCGACAAGCCCCCTTTTGTACCCTTTCTTGTACTTCTTGGACTTATCAAACTTCGGCGCCTTCCACTTCTCCTTTTGATTATTTTGAGGACACTCCGCTTTCATGTGTCCTGGCTTGTTGCATTTGAAACACAAAGGAGAGGAGGCGTTAGAAGAATTAAACTTCGATTTATTTTTGAAGTTACCTTTCCGGAAGAATCGGTTGAACTTCTTTGCCATGAGTGCCATGGACTCCAAGTCCTACTCGTCTTCCGAGTCTTCATCATCTGTCGATGTAAAAGTTGATGGAGTGGCCTTGAAAGCAATATCCTTCTTCTTTGGCTCGTCTTACTTTAGGTAGGACTTCATCTTGTCCTGCAACTTCAACTTGCTATCCTTACGTACCTCATATGACATTAAAGTACCCATTAGTTGAATAACGGTATAAGTTTTCATATCATTACCTTCCTCGATGACGAAGGTCTGTTTCTCCCAACAAGAAGGAAGTCCATCGATAATCTTCGAGACTTTCTCCTTTTGGGTGTAGGTTTTACCGAGAGCTTCCAACTCGTTTGTGATGTCGACGAAGCGAGCATAATACTCCTTCATCTTCTCACCCTGTAGCATATGAAATAACTCGTAATCTTTATTAACTACAACGAGTTTAGAGTCTCTTACCCTACTCGTCCCTTCATGCAAGATGAGGAGAGAGTTTCATATTTGATATGCACTCTTACATGTGCATATCTTATTGAAGTCCTCGGGCTCCAAAGCGCATTGCAAGGCGTTCATTGCCTTGGCATTGCTTACCTCCACGGCGATCTCCACGGGAGTCCACTTCTCGAAATCTTCTTCGGCGGGCTCGACGTACTCCTTCATTGTGGCCCTCCATAGTGAAGCACTCCGGAGGAAATTTTCCATCCGGCATTTCCAGTACCCGTAGTTGGTACCATTGAAGAATGGAGGCCTTATTGAGGAGTGTCCTTCCATCACCAAAGACGCTCCTTCACGGTTCCTGAAGGTGTTGTAGTCGGAAGGTGGACGAACGCTTTTGTTGTCGTTGGCAGACATAGCTATAGACTTGGCTCTGATACCAAATGTAATGCTCTGCTAAGCTACTGCACAAGTACTATGGGGATGAATAGTACTTTAAAATAATTAAGAGGCTAATTCCTAATTACCTTGCAAACTCTACCAAACAATGCGGAAATGCGGAAATGTAAATGTTAGAAAACAAAGAAACAATCGCAAACAAACGATATTACTGGGTTCGGATCCACCCAAGTCTCCCCGACTTGTTCCCGATGATCCTACGTCTCAAACACCCGGATCCCCTCCGGATACTCGAGTTAAAAACCCTAACTCAAGATTTCCACTATGAAATACTTGTGAAAAACCTTCACAAGTCAAATCATACACAAATGAAATTGTGACTCCCACAACCCGGGATCACAAACACGCTATCACAACCGAGAGTGAAACTTATAATATCAAAGTAAATTGAAATAGAAATTCTTACCACAAAATACATATGCCTTGAGTAAACTTACGAATTAGGGCAAAGATGATTTTGGGGAAGATGAAGATGCACCAAACCCTAGCTCCAAGATGTAGATCAGCGATGGAGAGCTATGAGGTTGTTGGTGACCTAGAATCAAGCACTTGGCTTGGAATGCTCACAATCAATGAATCTCTCTTTAGAAATAAGAGTGATGAGAGATTCAAGATTGGAATGAAAGAGCTTTTAATGAGGAATGAATGCTTTCTCTTTGATCTCTAAAGTTCTCTTAAAATCAGCCTTGAGTGCAATGAATGCAGCACTCCAAGTATTTATAGGTTAGAGGAAAGAGAGAGAGAGAAAAATGTTTCAATTAAAGCTCCAACGGCTCTATTCTGAACCAAACTAGTCGGTCAAAGAACAACCACCGACCGACTAGTTCATCAACTAGTCGGTCGGTCAATCAACATAAACCGACTAAGTGGTGAACAGAGAATAGGTCGAAGTTCAGACTAACAGAACTAATCGGTCAAAGAACACTTGCCAACCGACTAGTTTCACAACTAGTCGGTCGGTGAGTGAACTTAGACCGACTAAGAGATAAAACAAATAGTCTGAGTACAAATTGATTTAGTCGGTCCAAGAACAAATGTTGACCGACTAGTTCATCAACTAGTCGGTCGCCAAATGAACATAGACCGACTAACGATAAACAGTAAGTTGGCATGTACATTAGAAGCTCAACTAGTCGGTCAAAGAAGCATCACTGACCGACTAGTTCACAAACTAGTCGGTCGGTGAGTCACCATAGACCGACTAACTGTAAACAGTAAAGAGCTATGAATTGACTGACGCAAACTAGTCGGTCCAAGAAGCTTGGCCGACCGACTAGATCACCATCTATTCGGTTGGTTCTTCTTCTTGTACCAACTAACATGCACAAGAAGTCGCGAATCGAAGCGCGATGCTTCGGGAAAGTTTGTATGGACTTCTTACAAGATCCTAGCTCTAAGATAGGAGCGTTATGAAGATTAAAACGTAAGACCTACTCAAAGATTAACATTCTACGAAAGAAGCTTAAAAGACTATAAATAAAACTTGACGATACCGTCTTCAAAAGCTTCAATCGAATCTTCATGACTTCTAAAATGGTCCATAAGCTTCAACGAAGCTTTAGGCATACGATCACGCGCTTTGAGAAGTCTCGAGACGTCGCTTTGGATGTTCATATGAATTTGGCAACGATCTCCATAACCGCGCTCACAAAGTGTTAGTTCACGATATATTTATGTTTGTTCATCATCCAAAACCAAATCCGGGGAGTCCAATATCCAACAATTTCCAATGCACTCCTCAACGGTATATTTGGACGTGTTATACGACTCCAAATTTCCGTTGGCCTTTGACTCCCAACAAGGTGTGAGAGAGTCTAGGATCTTCTCTACACGATCCTCTTGGGAAATCGTCTTCCCGAGTCCCTCCAACGTGTTCACGATATCGGTGAACCTTGTGAACATATCTGAAATGCTTTCGTCTTCCTGCATCTTAAACATTTCATATTTAGATCTAAACACAGTTTGTTTAGATTTATTTATCTTCGTTGTCCCTTCATGACAAATCTCCAAGGTGTGCCAAATATCATTTGCTGTTTTGCACATGGAGATGCGGTTGAACTCACTAACTGAGAGAGCGCAATGTAATGCATTCATAGCTCTCGCATTGAACTTGATTGAGTCCTTCTCCGCCTTTGTCCTTGAAGCTGCATGAGTAGTGGGCTTCTCAAATGGCACCTCCGTGATGTCCCATATGTCTTGACCCTCCATGTAGATCATCATTCTGATCTTCCAACTTGGGTAGTTGGTTCCGTTGAAGAGCGGGGGTCGAACGGTTGAGTGACCTTCTTCATGAGACACGGATGAGGCGTTGAATGTCGTTGTTGCAGTATGCTTTAAACTCACTATGATACCAATTGTAGGGATCGTCTAACCCTTGCAATACTAACAACACACACTAGAGGGGGGTGAATAGTGTAATGGCAATAAAATTGTCCAATTAAAATTTAACTTGCAAATGCGGAATTATAAATGCAAGAGGAATTAAAAGGCACAATCAATCCAAACGCAAACACAAAGTTTTACCCTGGTTTCCCAAACTTGGATACATCCAGCCACACCAATATTCACTATAATCCCACACAGAGAAGTGAATACAAATCTCACAAGGAGATACCCCACAAAGAGGATTTATGCCCTACACAAGGACCCAACCAATCCTACACGAGGATCAAGACTCCCACACAGAGAATCACTAACTCCCACTCAGAGAATTAGGGTTAGCCCTACACAAGGACACTAAACTCCCACAAAGAGAGTTAATTCCCACACAGAGAATTCCCTAGTCCCACATAGAGACAACCTCCCACAAAGAGAGAAACTCCCACAAAGAGAGTAACCTAATCCCACAAAGAGAAATAGGAAAATAAATTACACCTTGTAAAGTAAATACTCTTACCTATGCCTTGAGATGCTTACTCATGAATGAATGCAAGGCATGGAAGAGGATCTCCAAGTGTTGGAATATGCTTGAGAGCACTTGGATGATTTTCCTTGAGCTGGACTTCAATGCATGAAGAGATATGAATGCTCAATAGAGGGAAATGAGGGAGCTTGAGAGTGGCTTAAAGATCTCTTGAGATTTTCAATAGAATCAAGAGTAATCAAGAATCAATCAAGAAGGTTAAGCATAGGCAGCACACTCATATATATAGGAATCCTATATCAAGCCCAAAAACCCAAAGAAACAGCCAAATAACCAAATCTGCAACGGCTAGAAACTGGGTGAAAACGACAGGATCAGTCGACTGATGATCATAAGACAGTCGACTGATCAACGGCTAGAAAATATCCAACGGCTATAATCTGAGCCAAGACAGTCGACTGACGAAGTCAATACAGTCGACTGACAAAACAAGACAGGCGCCGGTTAATCCTTCAGCAGACGACTACTGCAGGGGATGGATCGAAACAGAGAGATGCACTCTTTCTCCAATTCTTCGCACAGGCGACTGATGTTAATACTACAGTCGACTGCCAAAAAGTCAGGCGACTATATATTCTTCATCAGTCAACTACTGTAAAATATGGAGAGAAGACAGAGAGATGTAGTGATTGCACTTACGCTAGACAGGCGACTGTTGACCAATTTCCAGGTGATTGTAAATATACAGGCGACTGTAAACTGATCGTCTGGCGACTGTGCGTAAAGCTCAAGTTTGCGTCAATTGAAATGTTGACTTGAGTTGTGCATATCAGGCGACTGTAGAAGGATCTACAGGCGACTGGAAATCACCCAGTCGGCTGTGTTTCCTTCATCAGGCGACTGACGGAAAGCCAGAGACTCCAAATGAGTCTTTGGACAGAGTGAACCTATTGGGTTGGATTCTATGATAATCCTAAGGTTCACTAAGATGGTTAAATGCATATGCATGAAAAGTAAACCATCTAAAAAGGCATTACAATAACCTAGACTCAAAAGAGAGAGAAAGCAATAAAGTAAATTACATAGATTACAATGCTTTCTTAAGAGTCTAAGTCTTCAATCTTGATGCCTTGATTGCTCTCCATCATCTCCAAGCTTTGGCACTCCTTGAGTCTAAACTTTGGCCCTTCTTCACATGATGTCCATCCTTACACCAAGTGATTAGTCTCCAAGAACGATATCCTTGAAATAAACTGAGAGACTAAAACATGAGATTCATTAGCAACAACATAATGTTGTGATCATCATCAAAATAAGATTGGTATGAAACACCAATACTCAACAAGAACGTGAAAATGAAAGGGGAAAGATGAAAGATGAAAGACATTTTTGAGGGATGAAGATGAAAGGGGAAAGTTGACATCAGTTTGTGGCCCTTAAAATCTGAGGAAGAGAGAACATGAAAATGAGGAAGTGGGAAGTGCGGTTATTAGTTTTTAAAACAGTGTGTTTTCAAAACTCAGTTTTAAAGAACGTTTAGATAGTTAGATTGTCCTAGTCATATTTTTTGGAGACACGTATGACAAATTTGAGACACGTAGGACATAATTGACAAGTAGGACAAAGATTTAAAATAGGTCCTGAATTGTATAATATGTATATATATATATATATATGATTTTCTTTTGGAACAATTAAGTAGTAGGAGTCGAATACGTGATGCCTTCATGCGTCACTATTCTGAGAGAACCACGTAGAAAAAGAAAAAGAAAGAATATTGAGAAAAATTGGCTAAAAATTTTAAAGAAAGAAAATGAGAATATGAAAATCATTTTGATATCGGCTGCTAATAATCAGATTTCGGGGGTTTGTTTAGCAATGCGTATGAAATATGGTAAATGAAGTAACCACTTAGCGCACCTCAACTCCAAAGGACCTGAAATTTAACATCATGATATCCTATATTGGTTATCTCCCAACATCGTGCTTGTAGCTAATCTAAAGAGATGAACATAGAAAAAGTTGTTTAAGCCAACTTATGAGTTTGTTTGTTTTTGGTGCCATAAGCATGAACAAATGATTAACGTTAGTTATTTGATGATATCTTCTATTTATATTTAAGCAATGACCGTATGCTTTCGATAATTCATGACGTTGTACATATTTTGAGTACGTCGGGAATAAACATTGATATGAAATTTTCCTTATCAATTTCATATTTCTTTGATATGCTAATCTTATTTCATGTCTCTTGCTTAATAAATTTTAATGATGTTGATGATATTTTCATGTTCATGTTAATCTATATTCTATTGATGACACAAGGGGAGAGAAAAAAGAAAAAATGATGCATAATTCTAGGGGCAGCACGGGAGCATGAGAGAATACTTTTTTTGTTGACAAAAGGTAGAAAGATATAAAATTGAGGTGCATAATTTAAGGTGGAGCTAGTCACACTTTTTCATATAGAACATAGATATGGGGAGCATTGTATGATATCTCATTATCTTGTGCATTATATGACTTGTTCTTTAATATTATATCTTAATTTTTCTATGCTTGTTTGCCATCATCAAAGGGGGGGGAGATTGTTGGCCTGGTTAGCTCATTAACTAGGTCACACTTTTAATTTTGATGATGACAAACAAGTTATGTGGTACTAATAATTTCATTAAGTGATTTCAAGGCCAATTGTGGAAAAGAAATTGTTTGTGCAAAAGAGAAATAATGGGTAAACAATTGTGCAATAATAAATTCAAAAAGAGTCCTACATCATAAACAATTATCCATGAAGATGAATATTTGATTAGTTAAAGATTGAAGATTTGATTGGATTCAATGGAATTTATCAAATGAAGAGTCATATCTTCAATTGGATTTGACTAAGTTAAAGATTGAAGATTTGATTGGATTTTTAAGAGGAAATCTAATTCAAAAGAAGTTAAATCTTAAGATGAATCATATATTCAATAGGATTGAATACTCTCCTATTTAAACACCCCTTCATGCACCATGAAGATTTGATTGAAGATTTGATTGAAGGTTTGACGACCAAGTGTTCTAATTAAAGAGAAACTCTTATCTCTATAAAAGGAGAAGACCCATCCCTTAGAGAACGATCCACAAGCATCCAATTGAGCCAAAATATTCATAGATTAACCATTTTCCTCCCATGGCCGAATTCCTCAATCTAATCTTCAAAGAGATCATCAAAGTTCGCAGGAAGAAGGAGTTCAACAGATGACACTGAAAAGTGCATACCTTTTGATCCAGAACTTCGATTGACGAACCGTTTACGCCTGGACGACCATAACTTCATACTCTATGTAATGGTGATATTCATATTTTGCTCAGCCAGCAAGCACTGATCCAAATTCGATAGTTTATGTAGAACAGTCCTTGTAGATTTCAGAATTGCGCAACAAATTTCAGAGGAGGATAACTTTTGATCCAGACATCGGATTGACAAGCTATTTGCACCCACGTGACCAAGATCTTACGTACTACATAACGGTGATGTCTTGCTGGTTTTTTATACAATATTAAATCAGTTTGAATCTGTTTTTGTGAGATTGTATTGTGAATAGTTTTACTCAAAAGCTATCTTGGTGCATAAACTTTTGAACATTATCTTGTATGGTGTGATCGCTACCTAAAAGTATGATCAGAGTTGTTTTCTATTTTGGTTTTAAAAGAGGGTGAAATCCTCATCGGTTTTGGGTCGGAGTAGAGGCGGGGAGCCACTCCGTTAAACACACTTGTGCTTGCATTTTTGATCTGTGATTGTGCGATTTGTATTATTCCGATGTGCTAACATTTTAATTTGTGACATACAGCCTATTCACCTCCATCTAGGTTGCTTTTCATATATATCATGCTTATTCTTCAATAAATCATGATTGCATACTAAAGAATCATATTTACTATTTAAACTAGCAAATTCATGAGATGAAGTGCTACTATTACTACTATTATTCTTCAATACATGAAGATCATGTAGCAAAACATTATGTTCAATTTTGAGTTATTATGGTCATCATTCAAATAATTAAAACTATTTTCTAGTTTCTTATTCTTATTTCTTAAATTTCAAATTCATAGTACAATTTTCCTTAGATTCTTCTAAATTAAATTCTTCACCATCCGAGTCGGAATCACTTACCTCATTTGTATCATCTTGATGAGCCATCAAACAAAGTTCATTATTGAAACACTTTATGGGTTGTTCTCCGTATTTTGCCTCCAATATTCTCAAAACTTCTTGAGTGTGTTTGCTCCCGAAACTTCACTAAGAATGTTATCATTTTAAAAATGTAAATAATTCTCATTACATTGAGATTCATTGAGTAGGATTCCTTTTGGTCATTAGTACTTGATACACTAGGAGCTGTTGGAACCATATATGTGCTTTAGAGGAAAATCCAGTACTCAAAGTCCTCGGCCTCCAAGTGTACTTACATTCCTTTTCTCCAAGTAGAAAAATTTGAACCGTCAAAATTGGCAGGAGAGATAGATCTTGGGGCATGTCACATCATAGTTGATACCATCTTAGACACCCTATGCTCTGATTCCACATGTTAGGGATCTTGAGATGGCAAGCTAAACACTTAAGGGAGGGGGTGTGAATAGTGTTTCAAAAAATAATGCATAAATAAAAATAAATCCCTCTAAATTTAGCTTATGTATCTTAAGAGAGTTAGATCCTCAAGTACTTAATCACCACAATAAACTTGCAATAAGAGATCGATATAGATATGCAACGGAAGTAAAATTCAAAAGAGATGCAAGTAATGAAAGTGTAGAGACACAATGAAACAATCGCAAACACACGAGTATTTTATCTTGGTTCACCCACCCTGGGCTACTTCAGTCTCCAAACTCCTTGGTGGAATTTTCCATTAAGCAACTCTCAACCAAGAGAGCAAATGCCTCAAATGAGGGCTTCCAAATACAAGTACCTAGCTTCTCTTGCTAGGGTTTCTAATACACCAAATCAACACGCCTCACCAAGTGAGGACATTACACACTTGAGGTTTTTCTTCACAACCCAAATAATCGCAAACAACGGTAACTTATCACCACTCTAATGGTTTTACAACCCTATTTTTATGGAAGAACTTCTCACAATATCCTATAGCCAATAATATGAAGCTTTGTGTGTATAGAAGTGGCTATGGAAATTTTTTTGATCTCAAGTAAAAATTAGATTAAAATCAAAGAGAACAAGAAGAAAAATCTTTATTGAAATCTCAAATACAGCAGAATTAAGCTTAAGAGATGTCCAATTGAATCACGGCTTGAAATGTTGAAGCTTTGAGAATTTAAAAATCAAAACAGTCTTGAGAAATTAAAGAGCTTTGAGAGATTTTTGAAAGCTTAGACAACTTTGAAACATATGAAATATTGATGCCAAAAATCCTCAACAAAGTCCATTTAAGTAGAGCTCAAAATTCCGTTGAAAATCGCAGACCAAAAAGTCCTTACAACGGAAAAATTGACAGCTTTCCCTAAAAAACGAAGCTGTGTTTTTCTCAAGGAGTAGTCGACTCCTGAATTGACGGTAGTCGACTCCCAACAGAGTTACAGTCGACTCCCAATAGAGCTGCGGTCGAATATCTACAATAACATAGAAGCATATTTTCCCTTCAAAAAATAGTCAGCTCCTACTATAAAGTTGTCGACTATTTTTCTAATACATGCAAAAAATAAAGAAAAATAGTCTCAAAAATAGCTCTAACCTTTTTAAAATATTTTCAAAACTATTTTAGAGGTTTAAAACATTGTTTGTAGTGTGTGTGCATGCTTCAAATATTATTGTTGACATTCTAAGATAAAAAATAAAATAAAATACTTCACTCACTCAATCTAGTGATCTTGATGCATTTCCTTAGGCTTTGAGCTCCTTGTGTTGAAGTCTTGCACTCCCTTGAGTCTTTGAATTGAGCTTGTGATCTCCAATTTGTGAACTTAAGTCTCTTGACTCTTCATCAAGCTTTAATTTCTTCTTTTCATCAATTCCAAGATTGAGCTAACAATTGTTGACTTTCAAACCTATACTCACAAATCATCTCAAAATATAATTAGTGACACTAATTGTTTGCTTAATCATCAAAACCAATTTAGTGGTGTTTGCAATAACCAATAGACATGTGGAATTTTCTAACGTGGCATAATCGCTCCCGATCCTTTAAAAATGAAGGTGTGTCCCTCGTATCAGGTATCTCTCAATCTCCGATCTCATCTCAAAGTAGCCCTAGCATCCTTATCTCTAATCTCAAAAACCATAGCAGTGGATACACTCAGCCAACACTCCCTCCTTCCTCCGCTTGATACTGACTTAAGCAGCGGTGTTGAATCGAAGGGCCACCACCCGTCCGTTTACTCTGACGTGCTTTTTATACGTTTCAGACGGTGTCGAATGGACCTCTATTTCAGCCTGGCAACCCCCTTTTTGTACCCACTATTGCGAAAATACTTGCCCCAACAATTGCACCTGAGCTTAGCGAGATTCTAAGCATCAACACTAATTAATTAATGGTACTAGACATGCCAGCAAGAGGGTTTGTATCTCTTTCCATTATTTTAAATTTTTTCCCCTCCTTTTCTTTTTCCTCACATGAAGTACATATGGATGTTGACGAACAGGCTTGAACGTGCTTGAAAAAGGAGTTTAGTTTTGTTCATGAAAAAAATCTATGTTCAAGTTCTGTTCGTTTACTAACCGAGCTCTAAAAACAGGTTCAAGCTTGTTCGTTAAGCTTATCGAATGAGTGTAAACGAACTTAACGAACATTTACCGAGCTTGTTCACGAGTACACTACTTAAAAGGACTTTTGCCAGCGTTTTTAACACTTCCCGGCGTTTTGAAGCGCTGGCAAATGTTTTCCCGACGTTTTATGAAACGCCGCAAAGACGCTGCCAAGGAGGGTGTTGCTAAAAGAAAAGGCGTCGCTTTTGTGAAACGTTGGGAAAAGTCCACTTTTCCCGGCGTTTCGCTGAAACGTTGGGAAAAGTCCAGCATTTACCGGTGTTTCGAGAAAACGTTGAGAAATGTCAATGGTATTTACCGGCGTTCGTAGTTCATCAAACGTTCTATTCGTTAACAAGACTTACGAGCTTGTTCGAGAACATGTTCGTGAACACACAATCAATCTTGTTTATGAACAGATTTTCAAACAAACGAACGAATGCCAATCTTTTAATCAGGAATAATAATATTTAACCATCATTTCCAATGACTAAATCAATTAAATAAAGGGATTAAATAATTGCATGACTGAAACAAACAAATCCAGCATAATAGCTACATAAATCCCATTACAAATATCCATTCTACGCAAAGTAAAAAATATAGTATTTGTCTAAATGCAATACAATGTAACGAACTTGTTGACGAACACTTAACGAGCTTGTACATGAACACTTAACGAGCTTATTCATGAACATAAATGAACGAACACAGTTATGTTCCAGCTCTATTCGTTTACTAACTGAGCTCTAAAAATTTATTCAAGCTTGTTTATTAAGCATCCCGAACAAACGTAAACGAACATGTACCAAGCTTGTTCACAAGTAATGCGTCCAACGCTGTCTTTGTCAACAGCAAGTACATCAATGCACACAAAAGCTGAACAGCATCAACTCGGCGAACCAACGGTTCAAATTTCCTCTCTTCACCATGAAACAAGAAAGGTATTTTTAATTGTCATTGCATGTAGCATTTTTTTAAAAAAATAATATCTTCATGGATAATATTTGGAATGGCCTATGAGCATTGGTTCTGATATATCATGACACGTGGATTTCCTCGGGATTTCCCGAGATCATGTCTGTTCCTTGGACCAAGACTTGTGAGATCCGAATGAGGGCAACGCCAGCCAGAAGCATAGCGATCTTCGCTCGAGATTTTATGATAAGTAATAATTAAACTTTAATTAACTAATCTTAACTAAGCTTTGAAGACACGTGTCATACAATATCAAGGCCTTTTTTCCAATACTTTCGGGGCCGGAGCCAACAAGATTTGGTTGATCCTTAGCTTTTTGCAGTACTCAAAGGGGCGATCCCCCCTACTAAAATTATCTAAGGTTGAATTTCAAGGAGTTTAAATTGGTCAATGATATTTATCTGAGTCCATAATCAATGATTGTCTAAATTATAATATACGTGTCCACGAATGATATTTAATATTCGATTTTGTTTATATGATACAGATACATAGATGAAATTATACATGCACCGTGTTTGATTCCCAATATTATGCTCATATACGGCAAGAATTGATTGAAGAATCGGGGCGTCTCTCTGCCTGGCTAGACATAAAAAAATGTATACCATGTAGTTGAACTTTGCTCATTACCTAGCTTAATTTATTCGGTGTACCGTTTGTAACGATCAAACAGCCATCAGCGCACTGATCAGAGAACGACTTTTTTCTAGGATTATTCAAAAACATATCATGCATACGTTCTTTGAGGAATTTCTCATTAAACACGTCGACATATGGGTATGATTCGTCTCAGACTCTCAAAGCATAGTCTACAGACTTGACTTGGAACAATATTAGCAACAAATTACGTGACCCGACTCCTATCACGACGAGCAATGCAGCGCACCAGGTCAACATAAGTGTGCATCAGAACGCGTAATAAGATTCAAAACACGAGACTTTGATCAAGAAATGCGCGCATGCTTTGAATCAACAAAACAGGCATGGGGGGCTTGAATTCGTCACATGAGGGCTGCGACTGTGCGGTCAGGCCATCGTGCGCGGTCCAAATCAAAGATGTTGGCTGGGTGAATGTCAACCCCGCCATCAGCGCTCGACACGTTAGCCCTGCCGCATGGCCCATTCCCGCTCACACAAATTGCAACACGTGTTTCATTGCCATTGGACTTTGGGGTGCGGTGGCCCATGCCCTAGGGTTTGGTTTGGTTGCCAATTGACAGTGACTTCATGCGAAAAAAAAAAGAACCCGTCTCCGGATCAGACCGACCGGAGTTGCTCCGGTGGCCCACCGTCGGGCCGCACCACGTCCATATGTCCTGCAGAGGACAGCCTTGCACTTGCACCCTCCATCACCTTTCTAAATTTAGTGGAAGTTTGAATCGGCGACCGGACCCGATCTTTTTGTTTACCGGTAAACTTTTGTTCCGGCCAACTGACCGGCAGCCAACTTAACTCAGCTGGTTAGAGCGTGTGCTTGGCCTAATTCAGTGAGCATCGCCTTCGCTGGCAACCTAATTGCTTCACCATCTAGATTTAGGCCCAATTCGGCTGCCTCGGATTCGCCACATGTCGCATTGGCGAAGGTTGACGACACCCATAAGAATTCATCAAGAAGATGGTGGGAGGCTTGCGAGTAAGCATACGTACAATGAGGAGTCGTACTAAATGAATTAGGAATTAGGATGTCATTTAGCAAGGCTGCTACTAACTAATTAAGGCTTAGCTCGTGTGCTAGTTTGATTCGCGAAAAGTGTTTTGTAACCGAGTACTCATCGTTACTCCCTTGGACATATTTAGAGAACTATTGTTGTTATCATACACCGTGTCGATCAGAACAACAAGAGAAGGAAATTGCATTGTCATGACGGAATCCGGCTCAAACATGTAGGAAACTTCATAGAAGTCTATTTCGAACTTTGGATGCAGAGACTCACCAATGTGAGTTTGCCGCGCAGTCCCTCGGGTCAAGGCCGAGTCGACTTTGGATGAAACGAAGCCAAGAGACGACACAAGGATGGAAGCAAAAGGCACAACAAATGGGACCTATGCCAGTTATTCTCCCAAAGCAAACATAATGAGTTGCTACGCGCAGTGGCGTAACCAGAAAAAAATTTTTTACCATGGGCGAACATAAAGATGATGCAAGGAAAACATTTTTAAAATATTAAAGGAAGAAACCTTAACGCTAAGAGTGATGTATATTGATAATACCGACAACATATTATCATAAATATACCCAAAATATGATATATAACATATACAAAAGTGTTTATCTAAGTCGACATTATCTCGTGAAACAAACTCATCTATCATTCAGATTCAAACTCATGTTAGATCCCAACACAAACCTAAGAAGAAATTCTGCCTCGGACTCTTCGGGTTGAAATCTCTTATTTCTTATCGGGTTTGAGTCATTCGGGTTTGACCTAAACTTGTATATGGATTGATTGAAATTGTTTTTAAATTGGTAGTTTCATTTTAATATTTGAGAATTGATGGAATTTTACTTTGTCTTTCATCAGTATGAAGTTTTGTTTTTAATAATCTTATCACCTTAATTAATTATAATAAAATTTATTACAATGAGCTTCATTTTTGTTAGTATATACTATTTTGAGTTTGCTATAAGATTTTTCATTGGATTTTTAGGTGTGGAAATGTCATACGCAAATCCAACCCGAAAAGAATTCGGGTTTAAATTTCTAGTCTCGAACTCGTGAAATGCCAAAATGGTTAGACATCGGTTTTGGTTTTGGGTATGGTTTGAAGTCCTCAAAATATTAACTGCACAAAACTACTAAACTCTATCATGAAGTTAGTAAAACTATTGGAAGAAGAGGAAGAAAAAGAATCTTCCAAAATTACAATTTCGTTGGGACGAGTGATGCTTGAACAATTGACCTCCACCCACGAGCAATGAAAGGATCTCGTTAGCCAACTCTGCCGCCAAACATGAGTTCAAATTGCTAATAGAAAATTTTACTTTTTCTTACCCTGAGAAGATGCCCATGACAAGATGTGCATGGTTACGCCCCTGGCTACACGCGCATGACTATTTTTGCTCTGCGCACGACCGCCACAATGTATTTACAAGTTTGCCCTTAAAAATTGCTCACCGCGCACAACCGTGGTAAAATTCCAAAACTTCTCATGGTTGTGCGCGATGAGTAAAATGGCCCAGCGGCCGTCACCCCCCTCTACCGCCCCCTTCTCAGATCTCCCACTCACCCTCCTCTGACCTTCCTAGCCCCCTCCGATGTCTCCTCCCCTGACCTCCCTAGCCCCGCCGCCCCCTCCTTCGACTTCCCCAGCCCGCCTCTCCCTCCTCTGATCTCGCCCTTCCCATCCGACGACCTCCCCAGCCCCACCGCCCCCTACTCCGACTTCCCCCGACTGCATCTCCCTCTTATGTTCTCCCCATACGCCTCTACCTCATCCTTCTCCCTTATCCTTCTTTCCCGGCCGACTCCCCCTCCACTGCCCCCCACCAAGATAATAATAAAAAACTAATTAAATTAATTATTTCCCTTGCACTTAATGTTGTAGATGTGCTCTCTTCTATTTGTACAGCTCTCGTAGTTTCATTGTTGTTTGCTTGTTGTTCTTTTCTTTAGCTGGAACATGTTGTCATTTACCTTTATTGCACTTGTTGCTACTTGGTGTTACCCCTTCCTCTCTGCATCCCATTGCATTATTATGTATACTCTTATTTTGTGCTATTATTTTAAGCCCTTCCCTCATACCCATTTACGGATCTGTGTACTCTTGTTAATGTTATCTTGCCATGTCATGTTCGCTGCATATCTTGCACGTAGTTGCATTTTAGGATGTGGCATTGAGGTGGAGTTTGATTTTCTACTGGGTCACGCGTTGACGTGCCCCACCATTGACTTTTCAGGTATTCAGGTGTATGACTTTGAAGCAGATGGAGTTGGTGAAGACTGGACTTGTGGATTTGTAGGACGGGGTGGTGAGGGGTAAGCAGAGTGGCTTGTACCTTTAGGGTTGGGATGGGGTCAGTGTGATCTGTTGTTGTTTAAAGGATCAGATGTATAATGGGATGTTGGATCATATAGAGATCAGTGTTTCTGAGGTTCAGTGTTTTCTCTTGGCTAGTTCTGTTGTTCTCTGTGTCGTTTATGTTTGTGTTTGTGGAACTTTACAGGTACTACCCCAGCAGTGCGCAGTGAACCTGCTTTGAGTTTTCTTTTTGTATTTTCCTTCGTAACACTCGCTGCTCTGGGATCACTTGGGACGGATTCGTACTTTTCGGGTATCCTTGGGAGTGGGGCGTTACACCCCACCTTCGACATCCCTAGCACGACTTCTCCCTCCTCCGATCTCCCCAGCCCCTCCACCGCCCTCACTGCCGACAACACACCCGCTCCTCCGACAGATGAGGATAGAAGAGGAATAATTGAAAACTTGAATATAAGTGGGTTGTGCATTGGAGTTAATGGCAAATTTGTAAATAACCCGTGCGCAAAGCAAAAACAGTCGTGTGCGAACAACTCCAAAATAGTAATGGTTCTTTTCTCGCATTTTAGCTGATTTAACTCAATTCGGCTGAAATTCTATGTTCTTTTTTTTGATCCGTTGGATATCACGATGAAGCGTGTGGGCTCAGGCCACAGCCACCAGGGCTTGAACCCAAACAAGCGGGTGGCTTAGACTATGGACAGGTTGGTATCGCTTTGGCCTAGACTACGTACTGTACTTGCCTTGACTTTTTGAATTTTCGTGTTAGAAAAATCGCAGATGCTGTTTTGGGTCTTTTGACCTAGTTGAAGGAAGACAAATTCAATAATGCCTATTATATAGTATTTGCTAATTGTGTAAGCTTAACTAGCCACGTTAATGCCCCACAGAAAGAATGGTTTAGCAAGGAAATTGATTCCTTGCCTAGTAATTACATTTGGGGATGGATCAAAATGGTTGTTCATTCAAGCATCTTGTTCGTTATGTTTGTGGTACATCATTATTACCAGATCCGACCCAATAAGGCCCACAACTCAATCCAGAGGAACCCACGTCAGGCCGATCGTCTCCTCAGTTAAGATGAGAGCTCATCTGACCGTAGGTCTTCTCCACTTAAAGCGTCACCTCATAATGGAAGCATTCAAATGACCGACCATTAACTCGTCATCAATGACGACAGCTCAAGCAAGAAAGCACATTAAAGGCTCAGACTTTACCCTCTAACGTCCCGCTTACACATAACCTCTCAGAAAATGGGAGAAGGGAAGAATTTTCTCTACAACAATCTTCGTAGAACCACAACAGTCAGATACTCCTAAACTCAGGATCTGCTTCGACATAAACTTCTACATTTCCTCTATACCTCGGCACGATAACTATAAGTTGATCTTCCCAATAAATCGGTCATAGTTACCCCTGGCCTCCTTGAGTCATTATCTGACTTAAGCATCGGAGGGGATTAGGTCGGACCCCAGATCCGACCCTCATTAACGAGATTTTCATGTTGTTGGATGCTAAATGTAGCCCCGAAACTGATCGGACTTGGCTGTCATAGCTCAGACCAGATCCCTGATAGCTCATACTTGGCAAAGATAGCTCAGACTTGGCTCCAACAGCTCGGGTCGAGGCATGTTTGGACCGGGTTAGCTCGCCCAATACCCAACATGCGGTCAACATTCTCCCCGGCCAAGCCACTGTAACGTCGGCCCTGCCGTGGTCAATCATCATCCATTAATGGTCTTGGTCAACCATCATCATGTGCGGCCCGGGTGTTTGCACGCACAGAGTCCAATCAGCCACTAATGTCCTCTTACATTAGCTACTGCAACTTTACCCTCATGTAATAATATCAATGGTGATAAAACACCCGTAAATAATTGGTGCCGTCTGGAAGAACACGTTGACATCCAAGTCATTAGCCACTGTAACGATGACTCGGTCCACCAATCAAGGGTCGGAAAGGCCAACTACCGTAGGGGAGGCAGCTTGCTACGTATTAAATAAACTGCAAGCACACAGTGTCGTATCAGCGGGTGTTGAACACAGGGATGCAGTGGTTTGAGTATCGATTAATTATGCATCTAATTAGCTACACGGATGGTAATGGAGATGAGGGGAATTATACTAAAAATATTTAAAAAATAAAAGGTGGCAGGGCTAAGCATCGCCACTAGCATAGACTAAACATATGTGATGATCTAACTTCACGTTCTAAAAGAGTAGAGTCGTCTATGCGGGTGCAATCTCAATACACGTTCTCATGGTGTCTAAACACGGAAGGGAGAATGATGTGTAGTGCTTGGACAGTAATGGGGTGCCCGATGGTTCATCGATGATTCCCATTTTAGTTGTTCTAATGAGTGTGCCCGGTGGTTCGTCGGCACCTTGCATTAGATAGTCAACCCTCCAATGAGGTGTATTGAAATGAAAGCGCATCCAAACAATGCCCTAGCAATAATATAATAGGACGATCTGTGGGGCGATCAACCCAAATGAGAAATATATGCTAGGGTTTAGCTTCACCCTAGGCACAAAGATCTACTCGCTAAGCATAGGAATATAAAAACAAATAAAGCATGGAAATAAACATCAAAAATAGCACAAAAAGAGAAATCAAGAAAAATGCAATAGAAAGAAAATAGAAATCTCGGATTACATAAAAGAGAATTAGAATATCTTATAAAAACATTTGAAGCTCAGCCCCCAAAGGGGAAGAAAACCTCTAGGAAAACGCAGACTCTGATCCTCTCTCAATCGCTCAACTTGCTAGTTATAGTTTCTGACAGAAACTTACTGAAAATTGGAGACGCATGGTCGTGCCACTAATCGATACGGCCAAGTCACCGCCAAGGATCCAGCGTTAAGTAATGCCGCTACTTCGAGTATGGTTGAGCTGCAAATCGGCACGGCCGTGTCAATCGACATCCAAGCTTCGGGCAGCTTCACACACGCCGCTGTGCAACATGGCCATGCTATCAGTCTTCGTTCTGACTTTAATTGAACACGGCCGTCTCGCTGATGCTTCTCTTTCTATCTATGATGATATGATGACACGGCCGTTGGCTTGAATGCACGGTCGTGTTGCTTGTAATTTGCCCACTTTCTTCTCGCCTTGGCCTTTGATTTTTATTATTCTTTGCCGTCTTCTCTCCCATAATTCTCATATAACCAAATTGCATCTTTTTATGCAAAAATTCCCTAAAATACACAAAGTACATTCCCGAAGCAACAAATGGATAAAAGTTGGTAAAACGGGTAAAACATGAGAATGATACAAAATAAATGTGGGAAATTCGAGGGAAAAAGGGCGGAAAAACATATATAAAATACGACTAACAAATTTCCCAAAGCTACACTCTTGCTCTTCCTTGAGCAAGACATGACACGAAATACGGGGAGATGTTTGTTAAGGAAATCTAAAGATCGCACTCTGTAAACCAATCATGCGTGTAAACCACATAAACGACAAAATTAGATGTTACTCTTAACATGCGACACTCTAGCTTCCTAGCATGGCGCATGACTCGAGAATATAGGGCTCTAATACAATATCAAGCTTAACTTGCATCCCCGTGGAGAAGATTAATATGCAAAAAATCCGCCAAATAGGCTTAAGCTTGGAAGAATTCAACCGTCGTCTTACACAAGCAAGGAAAGAACCAAAAAAGCGTGTCGTAGGGACTTAACTTTTCGATATTGGCTCGAGATAAGCTAATTCCTCCTAAGCCGTGGTGCTAGACGTGCATAATATATATGTAACACACAATTTATTTTATTTTTACATACTCACATGGAACATATGTGATTCATGTAGTGGGATTTCATGACTCCCGACCCAGACGAGTTTAGGACGTTAGGCCAAAAGGGACCCCTCGTGCCTACTCTCCCATATCGACTAAGTTTGATTATTTCTACTTAGCGCACTCCCCCCATATCTTCACCGTTCGATGTGAATCTTCAATACTTCCTGAGGCACAGAAACCCAGCTACTTGGTAGGACTGGAAGAACGATGCACCTATTCTTCTTCTTCTCTTTTTTTGTATTCAATTGCAAATTTTTTTGAATGGAGCATGTCAAACCACCACGTCTTAGAGGGAATCATGCTATATCTAAGGTCAATACCCTTCAAGTGAAGGTCTACTCTACCCAATTGGTAAAACATATACTTGCGTGATCTAAAGGTTGAATAGACAGCCAATCTATCCTATTGGGGGCTGAACAGATATCTAGTGATCATTCACAGAGATGGAGTTTAAATTGGGATCGTGTGTGAGTTGAGAAAAGTCTCGCCATGAAAGTAATAAGAGTGTGTATATGGAGCAGCTCTAACCAAGTGCTTGGGCAGAATCGCACACAAGTGTGGTTTTTCCTTAAGGGGTCATATCTTTTGATTCCTATAAAAATGGTGAAAAAGGAAAGAAAAGCGAAATGTAAAAGAAAGTGTAGTGAAATGAAGGAAAGGTGGATGTGGTGAAAAAATTAGACGAAAGAGTGTGAAGCCCTCCTCCAAGCTAGGAGTGAAATGTCTCTCCCCAAGCTAAAACTAAGCATTGTCCTCAATGCGCGAGGAATATGAGACATGGGCGTAGACATGTGTGGTGGGGGGTGTGGTGAAGTGGGGATGCTATGTGATAGCATTAGGCTCAAGGTAAATGGGTGGAGTGCATGGTGTTGGGTTTTCTGGTTCCTTAGGGTAATAAAATTGACGTCCGGCCCAAGTCGGTCGGACGACGAAAACAAAATAGCAGTGGATAAACAGATTTAAAACTATTTTAAATCTAGCCCTAACAAGAACAACCCTAGCCAGAATCTCTACTATCCCAGGGTTGGTCCGACCAACCCCTAAGGATAGATCTATC
Source organism: Scilla litardierei (assembly GCA_030789695.1). Lineage (NCBI taxonomy): Eukaryota > Viridiplantae > Streptophyta > Magnoliopsida > Asparagales > Asparagaceae > Scilla > Scilla litardierei. The sequence continues at coordinate 378,535,554 of CM061142.1, forward strand.
AACCTATTTGCAATTATAAATGCATGCTAATAATTTAAACTACAAACCTTTCACTTCGCTTTCGCAGAGTACGAAGCGTCGTTTTCAGCAACATTTTTTTGGCCCCGCGTCGCTTCTCCCGAGCTGAACCGTGTCCCGAGCCGTACCTCGTCCCGAGCCGAACCGCTTCCTGAACCACACCGCGTCCTGAGGCGAGCAACACCCTTGTCGTCGAGCCAGCCACACGTCGAAGAAGATTTCACCTTGAGTGGATCCTCCGTCATGACTTCGGATCCGATCCGAACTCCTTTGTAGCTTTGCTAGAGCACGATCAGGAGTAAGGAAGAATTTTAAGGAGAGATGAAATAATTAATTTAAGTCTTAATCCGAGCGTGCTCCAAACTTTTGGAAGCTTCTTGGATTTGGAGACTTGGTGCGAGTTTTCAAGGAGAGTGTTGGCCCATATTTATATAAGTAGCTGACCCCTCACCTTCTCAGCATATCTTATGTGGGCCTAAAAATTTTGAGGTGAACATTAATTTAAGTTTGTGTTTCATAAAGGCCAATCTTTAGCAAATTTTTCCTCCCTCACCGTTGAGCTTCGTAATTGATACAACCTATCAAATCGAAGAATACTGAATGGTGAACGCATAGAAACAAACGACGCTCCATTTTGATTCGTTTGATCCCTCAAACGTGTGTCCAAAGTTTATCAAAAACTGATTTTCTCACATAAAGGACAGCTGCCAAAATAAATCTGGGTTCAAAAAAGAACCCTAGTTGTTCGCCCCACAACTTGGGCCCACGGGACAGCTGGGCGAGCCCGCCCGCGCGGGCGGGTTAGACCGGCCCGCACAAGAGGCCAGGCTTAACCCATCCGCCCAGTCTGGGCAGGCTAGCACAAACCGCATGTACTGGGCTAGCCCGTCCAGGGTGGGCTAGCCTGGGCCAGAACTGGGCAAAAGCCCAGTTTTGGCCATTTGTCCCTTTACTAGAGCTTTTAAGCTGCTATTGAGCTCCGATTTGAGTGCAGTTTTTTTCGTGACATTCATGGAAAAGACCTCTTCATTTCTATGTCTTTAAAATACCCTCGCAAACAATTTAAGACGTATTTAATATTATTGCATCAAATGCAATTAATCCATTTGCATCAAATACAAATGAACTGAGGGCATACATCCCTCAACATCTCCCACTTGCACTCAGGATCATTTATACCGAATACATAATATTTTAGACTTATATCGAAAACTCTTTGCGACTTAATTAATTTCCATACATCCAATGTATTATCTCCCTAAATGACTTCCTATTACTAGATGAAGGTCTCACTCTATGTGAGACCATACAACCTGACCCTACTACTGGTGGGGTTCGAAACCCTAGACGGCAGTGACCACGAACAACATGTGTCGTCCCGGTTCCGGTATCATAATTATTGTGGTTAACTCATTGACATGAGTATTGTTGGGACCACCCTGACTGTGTCCGTGATGAATACCATAGTTTTAGTCCCCTCGTCAAAACTATGTCGCCTAGTCAAGCCTAGAGTATGGTCAAACTGTCAAGCACAATAGCTTGAACTTGGTTAGTTTCCATCGTTCTTTAGTCAAATAATGTTGGACTTCTTCCAATATACTTTGGTCAAATGTTTTCACTGAAGACTGAACCAACACATGTGACACTAACTCCCCATAACGGGAGAGACGAATTCTCTCTTGGTCATTACTCTCCTCGCGTGCTTCAAGTGTCAGCCAACCAAAGACCTTTCTGTAATGCCCTACGTAGCTACTGCACAAGTACTAGAGGGGGGGGGGGGGTGAATAGTACTTTAAAATAATTAAGAAGATAATTCCTAATTATCTTGCAAACTCAACCAACAATGCGGAAATGTAAATATTGACAACAAAGAAATGCAATCGCAAACAGACAATTTAACGGGTTCGGATCCACCCAAGTCTCCCCGACTTGTTCCCGGTGATCCTATGTCCCAACCACCCGGAACCCCTCCGGATACTTGAGTTAGAAACTTCTAACTCAAATTTGCAATATGAAATACTTGTAGAAACCTCTACAAGATCAAATCATACACAAATGAAATTGTGACTCCCACAAACCGGGATCATAAACAAACTCTCACAACCGAGAGTAAATCACTTACAATATCAAAGTAAATTGAAATATGAAATGCTTACCACAAAATACATATGCCTTGAGTAAACTTACGAATTAGGGCAAAGAGGATTTTGGGGAAGATGAAGGCACCAAACCATAGCTCCAAGATGTAGATCAGCGATGGAGACTTAGGAAGTTGTTGGCGACCTAGAATCAAGCTCTTGGCTTGGAAGGCTCACAATCAATGAATCTCTCTTTTGAAATAAGAGTGAGGGAGAGATTCAAGTGAGAAATGAAAGAGCTTTGAATGAGGATTAAATGCTTCTCTTTGATTCTCTAAAGATCAATTAATATCAGCCTTGAATGCTATGAAAGCAGCACTCCAAGTATATATATGATAGAGGAAAGAGAGAGCAAAATTCGTGGCATTTAATGCTCCAACGGCTCTATTCTGAAGCAGACTAGTCGGTCAAAGAAGGACCACTGACCGACTAGTTCATCAACTAGTCGGTCGGTGAAACAACATGAACCGACTAAGAGGTGAACAGCCAAAAGAAGAAGTTCAGGGAAAGATGAACTAGTCGGTCCAAGCAGACTTGCCAACCAACTAGTTTCACAACTAGTCGGTCGGTGAGTCAACTTTGACCGACTAAGAGATAAAACAAATAGTCTGAGTTCAAATACAGCTAGTCGGTTTAAGAACAACTTCTAACCGACTAGTTTCTCAACTAGTCGGTCGGTCGTTGTGCTTTGACCGACTAACCGTAAACAGTAAGTTAGGCTAAACAGAGGAAGCTCAACTAGTCGGTCTAAGAAGGATTCCTAACCAACTAGTTTCACAACTAGTCGGTCGGTGAACCTTCTTTGACCGACTAACTGTAAACACTAAGTGAGCTAGAAATTGAGAAGGCATTCTAGTCGGTTCAAGAAGCTTTGCCGACCGACTAGTTTGCCATCTAGTCGGTTGGTTCTTCTTCTTGAACCAACTAACATACACAAGAAGCCGCGAAACGAAGTGCGAAGCTTCGGGAAAGTTCGTATGGGCTTCTACTAAGATCCTAGCTCTAACATATGAGCGTTATGAAGATTAAAATGTAAGACCTACTCAAGGCTTAACATTCTACGAAAAGAAGCTAGAAGACTATAAATAAAACTTGACGAACCGTCTTCAAAAGCTTCAATCGAATCTTCATGACTTCAATAATGGTCCTTGAGCTTCAACGAAGCTCCAAGCACATGATCACGCGCTTTGAGAAGTCTCGAGACGTCGCTTTGGATGTTCATATAAATTTGGCGACGATCTCCATAACTGCGCTCACAAAGAGTTAGTTCACGATATTTATGTTTGTTCATCATCCAAAACCAAATCCGGGGAGTCAATACCCAACACTTTCGACAGGCCTTGCCTCGAAGCTAAGTCAGAAATCTAAGTGACACCGTTCACGTACAGGTTCGTACAATGACCTCAAGTCTAAGAACCAACTAGCCCATCATCACAAAGAGTTATCACTGACAATTTTGTTATGTTAACCATGTGATAATTCTCGTTGGGTCATTCAGTGAACTCATTTTCTAATGAGCACATGTGTCTCATCTCCGACTTTGGCAAGTCGAACGACCATGAGATCATCATCACCACTCCATGCTGAAGACAAAGACACAATGGTCTATCCGATGTTTCGATATCCTTTTCTCAAAACATCTATGACCACGAACTGTTTTAGACTTATGCTACTAACGGTCAAACAATTCTCCATGATCGAGATTCTTATTTCGATGATGGTTTAACCTTACATTAAGTCTTAGGACTTTACCTAAGTTCTAATGTCGACTACATTATTATTAACTTAGATAAATTCTTACAATACAGCTTACTGTAATTTTGAACAAGATTTTTGTACACTAACATAGAGATAAATTGCCTCGAGTTCGAGGGTATATCTATCTCCTAACATCTTTCACTTACATTCAGGCCTATTTATCCCGGTATCTCATATTGCATTTACACATAAGTCTCTCTAGACTTTATGTAGCAGAGCATTCGTGAGTGAATCTGCTAAACTGTCTTCGATTATAGACTTAAGGAGTTTCTATGTTCATGTTAGACCACACATTTGAATCTCATCCAAATAATTTCCTTGGTCTCTTGGAATCCATAATTAATGTCTTACCTGGATCACGTCCAGCTCATCGTACCTTACGAGAATAATCCAAATAAGTTACTGGCCATTTAGACAGTTCATAATCATTTCTGATAATATGTCAAACTCTTTGACCATTTTATCAAAACATATGTTTCGGCTCCTTGATGCTTCGCATGTTTTTATCTGCTCTCATTCCCCTTGAAAACTCTCTGGCCGATTCATATAAGTTCGTTCTTTTAAATTACCTTTAGAAAACAGACTATGCATGAATGCTCCAGTTTTCATGGTTATCATGATCATTTACATCGATTTTAGTCCAAGTAGATCTGTACACATTTGCTGGCGAGACAGTTTCATCATAATCCGTTTATAGGAGTTAGGATGATAACCGTTCTTAACCAGCATAACTTGTACTTCATTATTTTCTATCTGCACTAATCTTTTAGACTCGAAGATTCACTTGCAGCCAAATGAAACACTTTATTTGGGCACGTAAACTAAAGTCCATAAGTTATTCACCTACAATGACACTTTTCGGATTGCATCAAGTTATTAATCAGAGTCCCTACTCCGAATGGCATCCTTGAAGTTGACTAAGTCATCTTGATGTTTTACTCAACTTATTCGTCTCACGAGAATCAAGTAATCTAGTAACTTCCTAACGATTGATTTAATGAATATCATATTGATAAGGTCCTCGTAGAACCTTATCAAGAACGTAGGCATTACTATCTGTGACTTAACCCAGAGAGAGGAATGTAACTCAGAGTCACTTGCCATGTATCACACCGTGTTTAACAAAGTGCGATTCATGCTCACCAACACACCGATGTGTTAAGGGACTTGACCAGAGAGAAAATCACATTTTATTTTAATCACGCAAGAATTATATAGCTAAGTATTCGACAATTCGATCTGATCGAAGTAGTTCAAATACTTCTGTTACTGTGTACTCTATTTTATCAGACTTGTGTTTCATCAAGAACACGTGTCGTAATAAAATAAGTATAACTTATCTAGGCAAATTTAGACATAGGTCTGAATACATCCGTATGTACAAGACCGTGCGTTCTCCAACTCATTCTCCCACTGTCTCACAGAGGGTGTTAGGCAATTATACCTTTGAGACAAGACTTACAAGTGTCTTTCGACTCATAATACGAGAGATCAAAACTCTCTTTATGTGACTTGTCAAGTTTATTCTCATCGGTACGGCCTAGTCTATTTTGCCATAGATAAAGTTTCTATAACTTGCGCATTTGTGTATTAACATTTAATACAATATCGTTATACAAAGCATTCACACCGAGACATTGCTTCAGAAGCAAAGTGACAATATTCGCCAAAATGTATTCTCCTTTTGTATAACACTCATCATAAAATTGTGACATCAAATGACACAAATTCAGTTCCTTCTTGTTTTGCCTTTTCTTATCATAATCAAAACTTTCTTTTTAAACCGACTTGCTCAATGCCTTCTCCTTTCTAAATCACATTAAGACAATACTTTCCCAATTAGCTGTGCAAGCACCTCACGTATCAAAACACTTGAGCTTTACAACCATGAGTTGACTCAACAAGTTGCTTGACTCAAAATCTGATTTGGTTACATGGTCTTGCACCACTCGTGCACTCATCTTTCGAGTCAAACAGTTTGATCGAAGTTTCGAATCTTGGGGATCAAAACCGTTCTCCATACAATCTTGTGTTGACTCAATAAATTGTATGAAGCAACTTGCTTTGAACATCAGTATGTTCAAGCCGCCCTCATAGAGGCGAGTGACAGGTAGCATGCTTTTATTTTGTTGGACACGGAGCTCAAGGAAATCATTGTCCGTAAGCTTATGCTAGAAGGACATTTTAAGGTCATTGATAACCTGGTTTAGACTATCAAACTTGATTTGAGTTGATATTCCTTAAACAATCATCTTGACCGGTTTACATTTTCCGTTAGGATATTATATTTGGATTCCATCATGTATAACATAGAATTTCCCTAGTTTAGCATATGTTCAATGATTTTTTAAATTTTGTTAAAATTGATTTTTATTCAACTATATCCTCCCACTATTTTGCGATCATCTTAAGCCATAAAGATGAACGAATATTAATATTTAGTGGGAAAGGAACCCGACCACCCTAAGTCTCACAACCATGAGTTGGCTCAACAAGTTTCTTAACTCTGCGATCGGTAGACGACTCTTCATCAATAACCTCGAATGTGATTACCTTACATGTTTTTATCCCTAATCACTTATGACCTTAAGTTGGCTCAATAAATCATAAAGACTAGTCTAGTCAGACCCTTACTTTCTTGTCTAATCCTAACTTACACCGGCACTCGGTTTGTTCACGACGTGACGGTTTGGGTTAAGTCGAACTACATCACATGTTTAATGGAATTGGTTCCCAAAAGATAGTCATGTTACAGCTTGAGTTGACTCAACAACTATAAAATGAAATCCCTGGTTCCCAAAGTCCAAAAGTAAGGAGGGCTACGGCTAACCTTGAAGAAGATTTTTAACGTAATTGACTAGATATAATCGACGATGTCACATAATCATAATTAGCATCCTTGCGGTCCAGCGGAACATGGCTAGGGATTTGGCTAGGCCAGAATCACTATCCCGAGTCGAGCTACGGTGATCCACAATACTAGTCAAAAAACACTAGACCGGATCATGGTCCATTGAAGGAAAATTATTATTCAATTGTGTCCCGTTCGATTAGAAATGGCTTCATTAAAACTAGTTATCTTATCAACTAGTTGAATCCTAAAATTCGGAATTATTAGGATTGGTTAATACCTTTTATTAATATCCTTATCAACTATAAAGATTTTAAAGGTGCCATCCTAATCACGAATTAGGCATTTAAAGTTCAAGTTGCAACAATTTATATCATAGCCTTTTGTTCAAAATTATTATTAGAACAATTAAAATAATAATTTGAAAGGGCTATCTTAAACAGGAATTTAATATGTTGCAACAATTTTAAAATCATAGCATATCCTTCAAAATTATCATATAATTTTCTTAAGGCTTTTAATGGCTATCCTAAAAGTCTTTCTAAAATTATCACATAATCAAAAAATAACTAATCTAACCATTAAAATATCAACTAAACAATTTAGCTAAGCATGCAACTTAAAATTATCACATAAATCTAAGTTACATCAATAATTATCAAATAATTATAAAGATCTAATTTTTAAAATTATCACATGATTTTAAAATTAAATCTAATTTTCAAAAACAATTTTCGAAAATAAAAACATTGCTATAAAACGACATTTTTAAAGTTTAAATAAAACATCCATCTCTTGAAGAAGCATGATGTATCATATACATTTTATAACTGCAAAATATAGATCATGTAAACTGGCTCTGATATCAATGTTGCGTCTCGCTCTGATATCATGGCAACGCAGTTAAGGCCCATCGTCCATGGCACCTTAGACCCGTCACAAGATCCCTCCCGAACTTGTTTTATGGGATGCCTCTCGACAACGCCCAACCCATCATAAGATCCCTATCTTATCGGGGCTTAGTACGGTAAGAGCGATTACTCCAGATCAGCTCATAACCCAAGAGCTCAACAAGCTCTGATACTAATGTTAGGTTTTCTGGGTCCAGAAGGCAATAACATCGACGTCTGGCCCAAGTTGGTCGAACGACGAAAACAAAATAGTAGAGGAAAAACAGATTTAAAACTATTTTAAAGCTAGCCCTAAAGAGAACAACCCTAGCCAGAATCTATACTATCCCAGGGTTGGGTCCGACCAACCACTAAGGATAGATCTATCAAACTATTTGCAATTATAAACACATACTAATAATTGAAACTACATATCTTTCACTTCATTCCGCAGAATACAAAGCGTTCTTTTCAGAAACATTTGTCTGGTCCCAGGCCGCTTCTTCCGAGCTGAACCGCTTCCCGAGCCGCACCTCATCCCGAGTCGAACCACTTCCCGAACCACTCCGCGTCTCGATGGGAGCAACACCCATATCGCCGAGCCAACCATGCACCTAAGAAGATTTCATCTTGAATGGATCCTCCGTCAAGACTTTGGATCCAATCCGAACTCCTTCGTAGCTTTGCTAGAACCCGATCAGGAGTAAGGAAGAATTTTAGCGAGAGAGGTAATAATTAATTTAAGTCTTAATTCGAACGTGCTCCAAACCTTTGGGAGCTTCTCATATTTGCAGACTTGGGGCGAGTTTTCAAGGAGAGTGTTAGCCCCATTTATATAAGCGGCCGACCCCTCCCCTTCTCATCATATCCGATGTGTGTCTGAAAATTTTGGGGGAAAAATTAATTTAAGTTTTTCCTTCACAAAGGCCAATCTTTAGCGAATTTTTCCTCTCTCACTGTTAAGCTTCGTAATTGATACAACCTATCAAATCGAAGAGCACTGAACGGTGAACGCATAGAAACAAACGACGCTCCATTTTGACTTCGTTTGACCCTCAAACTTGTGTCCAAAGTTAAGTAAAACTGATTTTCGCACATAAAGGACAGTCGCCAAAATAAATCTGGGTTCAAAAAAGAACGCTAGTTGTGGGCCCCACAACTGGGGCCCACAGGACAATTGGGCGCGCCCAAGCCCAGGCAGTTAGGCGAGCCCGCCCGCACAAGAAGGCAGGCTCAGCCTGCCAAGCTGGGCGGGCTTAACCCGCCCGCCCAGTCTGGGTGAGCTAGCCCAGCCTGCATGGGCTGGGCTAGCCTGGGCCAGAACTGGGCAAAAGCCCAGTTCTGGACATTTGTCCCTTTACTGGAGCTTTTAAGCTCATACTGAGCTCTGATTTGAGTGCTGTTTTTTCTGTGATATTCGTGGAAAAGACCTCTTCATTTCATTGTCTTTAAAATATGCTCGTAAACAATTTACGACGTATTTAAATATTATTGCATCAAATGCAATTAATCCATTTGCATCAAATACAAATGAACTGAGGGCATACATCTCTCAACACATGGGAGAATATCCCCCAAGCTAGCGTGAAGCATAGCCCTAAATAAAAAAAGCATGTGTGCACAAGGGCTTGTGTGCGATAGGGGAGAAGAGAATGATGCAAAGATCGAAGCTAAATGGGATCTTGGGGATAGAATGATAAAATATGAGGCAACTGGTAAATGAACAATTTATTTACGAACTCTAAATCCTATTACGCTCCTCTCGATATCGAGAGGAGACGAGATTATTAAGATACTAAACTAGAAAGCTTAAGAAATATTTACACTACTAGGTTAGGATGCACATGGATAAAAGGTGGATCTCTGATCTCAAATGGAGCAGGCAGCTGTTCCTCCTGTTGCTTTTGTGGTTCAGCTAGCTGCTTTAGTCTACGAGTGTCATTGGACCCCAGCGACACGGCTCACAACATCCCCTGAAGGTATCCACCTGTAACCTACAGGGAATGAGTCATGTCGGCCAATGAGAAAAATTGTTACCCACCCATGAAATTAATCCAGAGATAATCGTCAAAAGTTGTAGAAAATTCCAAATCAAATTCACGATTACTCCCTAGAGGAACTTCGCTACTCTCGGGGTATGATACGACTAGATCCTCGTCTTTCTCATTTTCAGGACGGTCAGGTGCTGGTGCAACCAAGCGTGCCTCCGGTGTATATGTGCCTATGTCCTGTGGGAGACACGTTGTGTCAGAAATATCAGAATCTAAAAAGAACGAAATACGATATAAGATTCAGAGGAGGTGTGTTTTGGGTCCAAGAGATCTCCCTGATCAATGTAGTGCTAATGCTCAGGCTCTGTAGGATGGGGAGTGGCTACGACGCTAATGGAGGAAGTGAACATGGTTAGGGCCCGGTGAAATCAATCGTTGCACATGTGCTCGAACTCATGTAATCCTCAAATGCATGCACGTATGTCGCAATCTCCTCGATGCTCGTGTATGGCTCGAACTGAGGGACCTGCTAAAAGGAAAAGGTTGGCACTGGCTCCTCTATTTTAGGCATCTTCTCCTCACTCGCACAAACATCAAGAAATTCTAATCTGAACTGGTTAGGAGTCCCCCAATCTCGGCTAACTCCCCATCGAGTTTCCTATTCTTTGCAGGGGCATAGCTCTGGTTGATGTTGTCGGCATGATGTTCATCAGTGGTACCACTTGCAGCTGGAGAGGCAACGATATCATGAAATTAAAAATTTTTCTTAAATAGATTACCTCCTGAAGCACAAGTGGTTGGCGATGTGTCAGGCCGATGAATATACCCCACCGCAATTGCGGATCCTCCTCTGTCGTGCCATGGAAGGATGGTAGAAGTATTCATCAAGCTGAATGGTCCTTCCATATGCTTTTCCTCATGTGGCATGGTATCATAGACCATACCCTATGAGTGCTGCTCAAGATGCCCATATCCTTGGAAGAATTGTTAGGCTATTGGGTTAGGATGGGTGTAGGTCATAGTGGTGAGGGAAGGAGCGGTATGCAAGACTTGGTTTGCTGTCACGTCCCGCTTCCCATTATACTTGAGAGTGAGGACGCGAGCGGGTCCGCATGGGTTAAAGCGATGAAGCCCAAATCCAATAAGCGTCTGTGAATAAAAACCATACGCATGAACTTGCATTGCATTCAGAACAACAGAGATAAATATAAATTTAAGCCAACATCCAGAAAGGAAGTTCACAAAATAATAAGGCCCCAAGCATGGCCAACAACAACAGAGTTCTAAAAGAGGGTTCACAAAAGTACAATAAATAAAATCATCAGTAGCAGCAGGTAGTGCTCTACAACTAGTCTTCAGTGGGGAGAACTCTTGGTTCAGTGTACTCCTGGTGCAGTGGGTCAGTCTCCTCAAGTAGCCCGTCCTCGAAGGTACATGTCTAGTGACCTGACAAACATTTCAAACAACATAGAAATTTATGTATGTAAGGGTCCTTAGCAAGCAATAGTTGTGAGTAAGACCCTTGGCTAGGTTTTCAAAATGTTTTACATGGCAGTTAAAGCATTTATGCATAAATGAGCAATTATAATTTCAAAGATTACACTAGCATGGTAGTTCAATTATAAGGAAAAACATGGCAGCTCTATTTTAAATGGAAACAACAGCAGTTCTATAAGTTAACATGTTCGATATAACATTTTCAAGCTATTCAATAGTGTGTGCAATTCAGTGACTAAGGTTCACGTCTTTAGGCGGCTATAAAGTGAATCTACCTTCAAGTGCCCCCGAAGGTGACCCTTTTACTACCGACTAGTGCCCGTGAACCCAACCCCACCCACGTGTACTATTTGGATCACGAGCCAGAAGCAGCCAAACTGGCCATCATGAGTTGTAATACTGGACACGAGCTAGACTAGCCAAACCGGCCCATGGAAATAGCAAAATCTTGGTATGGAATATATATGATTAGCCAAACCGGCCCGCATGTCTATGGTTTTCAAGCAGTTCAAGCAATTCATGTACTTTCAACAATGTTTCTGATCACTCCGTGTTTTACACCTTTTTTCCGCATGATTGCATGCCATTTAGATCGCTCAAATCACGCTTTTCGTGATTTATCGACAATATTGCGATACTTTTCACGATTTGTTGTTTTTGTCGTATTTCAGGAGAGTTGGAGTGATTTGGAGTGATCCCGAGATACACCTACTCCAGAGTGTCACCGATGACTCCCACGAGGGGTATTTTGCTATTGGAGAGGAGCGGAAGAAGAAAGAACGTCGTAGGAGCGACGAGGAGGCAAAAACAATCAGAATGGGCATTTTTGGTGTCTCACTCGGCCGAGTGAAGGAGTCACTCGGCCGACCAGCGAGACCCCGCTCGGTCGACCAGATCGGACACGCTTCATATGTGCACTCGGCCGAGCATCATAAGCCACATCGGCCGAGTGACGAAACTCCGTCCGCCCGAGTGGCACTCAGACGACGCCCATCAAAAAGAGCCAACTTACTGTTTTTCGTCTGCCTGAGCATTAGAAGACTCACTCGACCGAGTGGAAATTGCCGACCGCCCGAGTGAAGAGAAGCCATCGGCCGAGTGACGACAACTCACTCGGCCGAGCGACGCCTGAAGTGAAGACCCCCAAGACCCCAGACTTACTGGAAATTCTCAGGGTTTGTCACTCGGCCGAGCGACTTTTGTCACTCGGCCGAGTGAGCCGTGCTGCCTGTAGCGTAAATTGCGATTTTCAAGCTGTGCAGGGGCATTTTGGTCACGGATTTTTGGGCAGTTTTAGGGGGTATTTAACCCCAGTTTTTAACCTAGGTTAGAGAGCTTTTTCCCTTGCTTTTTGCAGCTTTTTAGATTAAACTTTTTAGCTTTTGATTCTTGTGATTGGAGAGGAGAGAAAAGTTTATTTTTGTTGTATTCTTGGAGAACTCTATTGGTTTGTCTCCCTCTTCATTAAAAATCTCATTTTTATTGCTTATTTGAATATTGTGATGAATTCTATTGTTATTTCAATCGATTATTTTTGCAATTGTGATATGAATTGTGAGTAGTCCTAACGTCTTGGGGCGTGGGGATGAACCCTACGAGCCCAATTTCTGACTTGTGATGATTTGGTAGAAATATTGCTAGAATTGCTATTAGGGTTAGTTTGGGATCGATTTACTACGGATAGCTAGGTGTTCATATCGATTGAGATTTGCAAGAGATTGGATCCCAATTCGATAGGAAACCCTAGAAATCTGAATTGGGATGAAATTGAGATTCCGTAGTATCGGTTTGCAAGAGATTGGACCGATACTAGGGTTCTCGGTAGCAATTCCATACCGATACTCGTTTGCAAGAGATTGGACGGGTAGGAACTATCCCAACCTAGGTCGTGGCCCGAGTTTGCACGAGAGTGGGCTCGGGACATGATTGAACAATGATGTTGATCCTAATGCCAACTTGCCTAGGCTAGGGGTTGCAAGAGATTGGACCCAAACCTAGGATAGCTATAGACCGGCAACAGCGCGAGAGCGTGAGCTAGGTTTTACATTCAGTTGCAACTAGTTTATCCGAAATTCTACCCTAGCAATTGTGATACCAATGAATCACATTGACGAGATACGGTGAGTAGCGGGGATTCCCCATTCCCTAGGCGTCTTTATTTGATTTTATATCTCCATACTTTGTCTGACGATTGTGACAGGATCGCCAAAAGGTAAATTCCCTCTTTTCTGTTCCTATAGCCAGGTTGTTCGGTGAAGGTACTGTCATACGTCCTCCCTGTGTTCGATAACCCGCTCGCCGCTACACCGTGCGCTTGCGGTAAAACTACACGGTCGCTCTTTTGGGTTACATTCGGAAGCGATCAAGTTTTTGGCGCCGTTGCCGGGGAGGCGATTGTGTTTGATCCTACCACCCTAGCTATTTCTTTCTTTTTGTTTTATTTCTTTATTTTTATCTAACCCTTCCATTGTGCTAATCACTTCTTTGAAACTTTGTTTTCCTGTGCATGTACACGAGATCCACTGCGGACCCCATCGATATATCGTTTGATCCTGAGATCGAGCGTACATTGCGGAGAATCAGAGCGGAGAGGAGACCCGATACGGAAGGGAGGTTTATGAACGTCCGGGAGACGCCTGAAGAGTTAGCGGCAAGAATGGCGAGGATTATTTCCATTCGAGATAGGCTCCGGCCTAAGACTTCCTCCACGACCTCGTCTATAGCCATGCCGGAGTTGGCAGCCGACAAGAATTTTGAGTTGAAGACTGGGCTTGTGGTTCTGATGCAGCAGGATCCATTTCATGGGAATGCCCATGAAAATCCCCATTACCATATCTAGCTCTTCCTATCAAAGTGCGCCACCTTCCAGATGCCGGTCGTTACCCTGGATGCCATCAGACTGCGCCTCTTCCCCTTCACATTAAAGGATAAAGCTCTTTATTGGTTGAGGACGCAAGCTGAGGGAGTCTTTACCACATGGGATGGGTTGGCAAGCGCGTTCATCGACAAGTTCTATCCGCCTTCCAAGACAGTAAAGATTAGGAGTGCTCTAATGTCCTTCAAGCAAGGACCTCAAGAGACACTTTATGAGGCTTGGGAGCGCTTCAAAGATCTGCAACATCAGTGCCCCCACCATAGCATTGAAGATTGGGAGCTAGTCCATAGCTTCTACAATGGTCTCCAACCGGGGACCAAGCAGATTATTGATGCCGCGGCAAATGGTGCTATCCTATCGAAGACTCCCGACGAAGCTACAGCCCTAATTGAGGAGATGGCCTCGAACAATCAACAATGGGGCGACAAGCGAGGACACTCTTCGTCCTCCTTGAAGCCATCTAGCATCTATGAGGCAAAGGCCGTAGCGGAGCTTACCAACAAGTTTGATTCTCTCCACAAGGTGGTGGAGAGACTGGAGAAGTATATTACGGAGCCCCAAGGACCCCCTTCCACATCCGCACCAACAAATCAAATGTGTGATTGGCAAGACCAATCCCAAGCTATGTATTCGGGAGGAGAACAAGGAGAGGGATCTTTGGAGCAAGTTCAATACGTCGCGGGGAACCTAGTATATTGGGCCAATCCGGCCACAAGAAACCATCCCGGTTTCTCCTATGCAAACAATGATGGAGCATTGAACCCGCCACAACAACTACCTCAACAAGCTCGACAACAACAACAACAACAACAACAACAACAACAACATTATCCATCGAGGGGGCCTCCGCAACAAAATATCCCACCAAAGCAACACGTTGGACCCTATAGGCCGCCCAGATACAATCAGGGGTGGAGAAATCAAAACCCTCCACAAGCTCAACAACGATCTGAATTTGAAGCTACGGTGGAGGAGTTTATGGTCGAGCAGAAGAAGATCAATGCTTCCTTGAAGGCGGGCCAAGACTCTCTTACAACTGTCGTTGGACAAATTGCGGAGCAACTTGCGTTGCTAAATTGAAATAGTCAACAATTGCCGGCGCAACCCGAGCAAAATCCACGAGGCACCACCGGGCATATCAACGACGTGGTTGCGGTTACTACGAGAGGCAGGAAGGACACCACCCCCGTCATGATTCCTATCGATGAGCCCGTGGTGGAGATTGTAGAGCCAAGCGAGCCAGCCATTGAAGTTGAGAGAGAGAAAGAGCCGCAAAGGGAAGAAAAGTCTAGGGCGGAGCAATTGATTGAAGAGAGGCGTTTTATGCCACCGATCCCATTCCCTCAGAGGCTTGCTAGAGCAAAAATGGAGAAACGACTAGCCAAGTTTCTCGAGTATTTGAGAGGGGTAAGCCTCAACATTCCTTTCCTCAACACTATCGTGGAAATCCCGACATACGCCAAGTTCCTGAAAGATTTGATTACGGGAAGAAAGAGGAAGGAGAAAATCATGCTCGCCGAGGAGGGCTCTTGGTTCACCAAGAGAGAGAAGGAGCCCGCCAAATTCAAAGACCCGGGGAGTTTCCGAATTCCTTGCACCTTAGGCGGCGTCCCTCTACAAAAGGCGTTAGTGGACTTAGGGGCTAGTGTTAGCCTCATGCCTCTCTCTATGTTCCTAAGACTAAACACCGGCACAAAATTGAAGGCTACCGACATGCGGATACAACTAGCCGATGGTCGGATCACAAGGCCGGTAGGGATCGCAGAGGATATCCCGTTACAAGTCCCGGGGGGCATATGTTTGCCATGTGACTTCGTGATCATGGATGTCAAGGAGGAGGGAGACACGTCGCTAATACTTGGACGCCCGTTCCTCGCCACCGCCGGTGTCATTGTCGACGTACGTGAGGGAACTCTAACATTGAATGTCGGCAACATCGAGGTGGAGCTTCATATTCCCAAGGCAATGAAACATATGCCTTATCATGAGGAGCTGGACTATATGGACCTCCTTGACGAGGTTATTGAGGAGGCGATCCCCCATTCGATCGGCGCTCTATTCAAGGAAGATTTTGAGGAAGGGCCGGATTTGGGCCAAGAAGAAAAGATGGAGCATTCCCCCGACCTCTCCACCGAAGTTGATGAAGGCGACGCTGATGTCGCAAGGATTCGAGAGCTCTGCAAGCTCTCAAAATTGAAGTCTCCGAAGAAAGTTCCGTCGATACGGAAATCGGTGTCACCGGTGAAGCCGAGGACCGGAGCAAGCACTAGCTTGGGGGAACCACCCCCCAACACTACCCGAGACGAGAGATCACCGAGGGAGAACACGCCGCCGCAACATCCGAATCCAAGCGTCCTCCCCGGAAAATTTGACGGGTGCATCTCATATGCACCCAATATCCCGCATTGAATTGAAAATCAAAGGGGGTCGAGCTCACAACTTTAAACGAGCGCTTGTCGGGAGGCAACCCGACGGTTATCGCTTTATTTTTACTTTTCCTTTATTTTTGTTTTAGAAATTATTAGTGTTTTGAGTCGTTTGCCCAAAAATTTCGTGATAACGGGTCCTATTTTTCTTTGACAGGAGAGGAGAACGAGGTACCTATCATTAGGAGGATGAACAAGGCGACGAGGAGCGCTCCAGGAATGCGCTCGATGCTTAGGAGGAAGATGAAATCGACCGGAGGAAGAAAAACAGAGTTTAGAGCCCAAACGAAGCCAAACATCAGAAAACAGGGTTCACTCAGCCGAGTATACTAGTCACTTGGCCGAGCACATAAGTTCTTCCGCCCGAGCGGCTCACGAACGAGGGAAGTCTGTTGTACCCAACTCTCTGTTTCTTTTCTTGATTTCAGTATAATTGCTACTCGACCGAGTATATATATTCACTCGACCGAGTAAAACTGATACGCTCCTAGGGCGAGTCTTGCCGAGTCGCTTGAGCCACTCGGCTGAATGGACTTACTCCACTCGGCCGAGGGTGTCAAGGCCACTCGGCCGAATCGTAAGCGGGGAGGAATTTTTCATAATATTTCCGTTGCGTTCGCTCGACCGAGCGACTTATTCACTCGGCCGAGTCGTAACTTTTTCTATAAAAGGGGGAGCGGGACGGCACGAATTTCGAAACGATTAAAACGTGAAATCGCCAGACCCTTCATCTCACCAGCACCCGATCCTCCCTCACTCGCCCGACCACGCACCCCGACGCCGGCGCTCGGCCACCCACCGTCGGCCGAGCCTCCTCCGCCTTCGCCCGAGTCGCCGCCGGCGACCACCTCACCGGCCGAGCTCCGGGTATATTGGGGAGCTTAGGGGAGCCCAGGGGAGCTTCCGGGGAGAGATTTTGGCTTCGTGGAGGCATCGTCTTAGCACGCATCCACTTCCTTGCTCTCGCGGCGTGTCACGGTATACTCGTTCTATTTATTTTTGCACGCCGCATTTTTACTGCTTTTGGTGAGCACCCGGGGCCCACATGCCGCCCCGGACATGGCCTCGCACCAGGAGAGCTTCCGCCAAGCGGAAGCGGCCGGATGAGCCCGGTCCCTCCCACGAGGTGGAAGACTCTCCTCCGCCTACACCACCACACCCCGTACACCCCGCACAGCCTGCAGAGCCCATACACCCCGCACTGCCACTCCCTGCCGTCCCACAGCCACCACCACCGGCTCCACTTATCGGGCCGCTGAGGATTACGTTCCGGGACGACGCACACCGTGTCGTCTTCGAGCGCATTTCCCAGCGCTCGATTGTACCCTCCAGGTTCGCACACCTTACAGACCTAGGACGCCTGGGGGTACTCGAGGGGATGCTCACGTTGTATGACAATGTGGGTTGGCGAGATTTCTTCCAGGTGTCGGCGGACATGTTCGTCCGTCCGACACTTGAGGTGCTTAGTTCTATCGCCCGGACCGACGAGGGATGCTCGTTTAGGTTCATGGACCGAAAGTGCCAGGTCGCTCTCAGTATGATGAGAGCTTTCTTTTCGTGGCCCGATGTCCCCAGGGCCGACCGTGGTTACGCCCCCACTCACATTCCCCCACCTTCCTTTGATTCCGGTGCTTTCTGGGCCCGGATCACTGGTCTACCTGCTGCCTTTGACCCTAGTAGGGCCAAGGCCTCGGCCATCATCCACCCTTGCCTCCGCATAGCTCAGCGCCTTATGGCGACTACCTTTTTGGCGAGATATGAGCCTGGGACGATGTCCACGCCGGAGCTTTATATGCTCTACACGATGACGCGCCCCAGAGCTCTATCTAGGGAGGGCGACGAGTTGGTCCCCGCCGTCATGATTGATATCGCGAGCTGGTTTTTGGATCGCATCATCGTATCGGTGGGTGATCGCTCACCGATATGTTGCGACGGTCTGATCACCCTGCTCGCCCTGATGACCGGCGAGGACTTTCCTGATGACCTGCGACGAGCCCCGGGCCCCACTTCACTGTCCATAGACGTCATGGCCCGGATGAAGATGCTACGTCCGCACGGTCAGCGGCACTGGGTCTGGTTGCACGGCCCCTACGGTGCGGATTACATGATCCTTCCGAGCCCAGCTCGGACTCAGATAGCACCAGCACAGGTGGAATGGCTTCCGGCGATGGATCTCCTGATCCCCGCCGCCTACGTGCTTGAGGCCGAGGAGGCTGAGCAGGCTGAGCAGGCCCACGCTGCACCCGCTGCACCCGCTGACCCCGCTGCTCCTGCTGACCCTGTGGCCCCTCAGCAGCCCGATATTTCTGCTGCTCTCGACACCTCTGTCCACACTTCTGTCGGTGTCGGGAGTACACTCGCTGAGCCCACCTCCCCTACCTCCATGCCCACCACCACTCCCACCACAGCTGGCCCCCTGTCTGTTGAGCCTGTTTCCTCCGCCCTACCCGAGCGCCCACCGACTATAGTTGAGAGCGGAGAGCCCTCTTTTGCTGCCGTCATGGAGACCGTGGTTTCCACCTCTGTCTCCACCGCAGCCGTTTTTTCTGAGAGTGTCGTGGCGTCTGTCCACACGTCTGTGTCACCGACCTCTCTGGCCGCCTCGTTGCCACTTTTATACTCCACTTCTGCTGCTGCTGCTTCCACCTCTTACCAGCCTGCGCCCCGGCCTCGCACTGAGGCTAGGCCCACTCTTGTGAGCAGAACACCTTTCCTCTACATGCCTGTTGAGCCTATCCATTACACCACCCGAGTCCGCCAGCCCCGTCCTGCACAGCACAGACAGGTGCGTTCGCCTGCACCACCTCCCCTCGACACTGTACTTCAGAGCATTCGTGCTCACGAGGGGGCGGTGAGTGCGCTCAGAGGCGACCTTAGGACCATGTCTGCCACCGTCACCGCTATGGCCAGCCGCTTCGACCTACTCCCAGGCATTCACTATTGCCTCACTCAGGTTCTCGAGCGGCTGCCTCGCGTACCCACACCCACCCAGCAGGTACCCACCCCACTCCCACACACACCCAGCCTGCATCCACACCCACCCAGCAGATTGTTCCCCAGCCACCACCACCACCACCTCCGCCTCAGGACGGAGACGGCGCAGCCCCACCCTCTTAGGCACCCTTGATGCCATTGATTCTTTTTGACGTCGTGCTGCCCGTCTCTGCTGGGTCCTGATGATCTTTTGCCCACCCCCCTCTCCTCACTATTTTTGGTTCCACATATTGTTCATATATTTATATATCATTTTTGGGAGAGAGGGAGAGTTTTTGGTGTCACACTTTTATATCTGTTTCACTCATGTATCTGCATGCATCTTGTCCGCATCATATTTTTCATTTCGTTACTTTTATTTTCTTTTTCCTCATGCATGCATCCTCACCTTCCCCTCACATTACACGTCTCTCGGTGTGCCACACTTCGCACATTGAGGACACTGTGCACTTTAGCTTGGGGGAGTGAGTTCTCACGTTCTTTTTGATTTACCACCTTTATTTTTAGTTTTTTCACGCCATTTTCCGCATTTGCACTCACTTTCATCACTTTTTCTTTTTTTACCATGCATCACGTTTTTTTTCCTATTTTCTTTGTGTGCTGCATTGTAAATAGCTTTATTTTCCCTCTTTATCTTTATTTCTTTTTCATCTCATGCTGGAGATGACTTTTCTGTGATGATGATGACGTGGTGTTAGCTTTCTCTATATGCATGCAATACTTGTCATGTCTTAGATTTTATTTCTGATATCATATGCTGTGATTTGCCCTGCATTTAGAGATAGTAACCCACGCTTTTTCCGCATGAAAATGGATGAAATTTTATTATTAGCTGAGTCTGAATATTCATATGTATGCTATCGCAGAAAACACACCAAGATTCACGCATTGAATGCTTAATCTGGAGTACCGTTTTCTTTTCCTATATCACTTCTATTTGCATGATTTGTACATTTCTCTTCAGGATGATTGAATGATGTTAGCTATTATAAATCTGGATTAGTTTTGCTTTTTTGTGATCAAAACTGAGTAGATTAGATTACCCTGCTGAAGTTGTCGTGCACGTCTTATAGAGTGAACTGAGAGACATATTTATTTCTTTCTCCACATATCTTGAACATCAATTCTCTTTTTTAAAATCATTGGTGAATCTCCCCTTTGCGATTCTAATATATGGCATTTCCCCCGCTATTAATTCCTAGCTCCAAACTTCCCAAAACCAAAAAGAAAAAGAAAAATTCTTGTATATCCTTATTTCTCTTTGATTTGGGATCATTGTGTATATATGCTATTGAAAAAAGAAAAAAAAGAGAAAAAAAAGAAAAAAAGAAAAGAAAAGAGAAAAGAACCTCAATAAACGATCCCATCTCATGTTCTCTCTTTCTTCCCTCTTTTTGTTTTTATTTTTATTACTTTTGGAGCTTCATAAAAATAGGGATGTAAATATTGTTTTTTGTGCCACCACGCTTATAGATAAGCTTGGGGGAGGGAATCCAATGATGTGAGAGAGAGCGACTACTTGACGGTGCATGACAACCTAGGCTAAGTAATATTCTATACTCGGTGAGATCGTTTTAGCTTCACGAAATCCAGAAATCCATGCCTAGCACTCATTTCATGAAATCCATACTTTTCTATTCTTTCTATTCTATTGTGTGATACTCTTATACTCCTCTTAGAAAGCGTTCAATTGAAAAGTGTGTGATCTGCGATGTTGTATACCGCTTTAAATGATTCAGACGATGTTAATTCTAAAATTATTCCGTTTTTCATGCTATATCAATATTCTTGGGTTTTCTATTTCTATTTGCACCATTTTACTATGATATCGAAATAAAATTCTTTGACATGTGTTTTACGTTCGGTGCATGCTATATGATTAAGCAAAACCTACGTCCTGAGAAAAATGATCTAGCAGCTTCTCTCTTCGCTTTCTTCTTTCTTCTTCGTTTTTCGTTTTTCGTTATTCGTCGTTTTCGTTTTCTGAATCCACCAGGTTCGCCTTTTACTTATCTTCCTCGAGGACGAGTAAGAGGTAAGCTTGGGGGATTTTGATCACTCTGTGTTTTACACCTTTTTTCCGCATGATTGCATGCCATTTAGATCGCTCAAATCACGCTTTTCGCGATTTATCGACAATATTGCGATACTTTTCACGATTTGTTATTTTTGTCATATTTCAGGAGATTTGGAGTGATTTGGAGTGATCCCGAGATACACCTACTCCAGAGTGTCACCGATGACTCCCCCGAGGGGTATTTTGCTATTGGAGAGGAGCGGAAGAAGAAAGAACGTCGTAGGAGCGACGACGAGGCAAAAACAATCAGAATGGGCATTTTTGGTGTCTCACTTGGCCGAGTGAAGGAGTCACTCGGCCGAGTGAAGGAGTCACTCGGCCGACCAGCGAGACCCCGCTCGGCCGACCAGATCGGACACGCTTCATGTGTGCACTCGGCCGAGCATCATAAGCCACATCGGCCGAGTGACGAAACTCCGTCTGCCCGAGTGGCACTCAGACGACGCCCATCAAAAAGAGCCAACTTACTGTTTTTCGTCTGCCTGAGCATCAGAAGACTCACTCGGCCGAGTGGAAATTGCCGACCGCCCGAGTGAAGAGAAGCCATCGGCCGAGTGACGACAACTCACTCGGCCGAGCGACGCCCGAAGTGAAGACCCCCAAGACCCCAGACTTACTGGAAATTCTCAGGGTTTGTCACTCGGCCGAGCGACTTTTGTCACTCGGCCGAGTGAGCCGCGCTTCCTGTAGCGTAAATTGCGATTTTCAGGCTGCGCAGGGGCATTTTGGTCACAGATTTTGGGCAGTTTTAGGGGGTATTTAACCCAATTTTTAAACCTAGGTTAGAGAGCTTTTTCCCTTGCTTTTTGCAGCTTTTTAGATTAAACTTTTTAGCTTTTGATTCTTGTGATTGGAGAGGAGAGAAAAGTTTATTTTTGTTGGATTCTTGGAGAACTCTATTGGTTTGTCTCCCTCTTCATTAAAAATCTCATTTTTATTGCTTATTTGAATATTGTGATGAATTCTATTGTTATTTCAATCGATTATTTTTGCAATTGTGATATGAATTGTGAGTAGTCCTAACATCTTGGGGCGTGGGGATGAACCCTACGAGCCCAATTTCCGACTTGTGATGATTTGGTAGAAATATTGCTAGAATTGCTATTAGGGTTAGTTTGGGATCGATTTACTACTGATAGCTAGGTGTTCATATCGATTGGGATTTGCAAGAGATTGGATCCCAATTCGATAGGAAACCCTAGAAATCCGAATTGGGATGAAATTGAGATTCCGTAGTATCGGTTTGCAAGAGATTGGACCGATACTAGGGTTCTCTGTAGCAATTCCATACCGATACTCGTTTGCAAGAGATTGGACGGGTAGGAACTATCCCAACCTAGGTCGTGGCCCGAGTTTGCACGAGAGTGGGCTCGGGACACGATTGAACAATGATGTTGATCCTAATGCTAGCTTGACTAGGCTAGGGTTTGCAAGAGATTGGACCCAAACCTAGGATAGCTATAGACCGGCAACAGCACGAGAGCGTGAGCTAGGTTTTACATTCAGTTGCAACTAGTTCATCCGAAATTCTACCCTAGCAATTGTGATACCAATGAATCACATTGACGAGATACGGTGAGTAGCAGGGATTCCCCATTCCCTAGGCGTCTTTATTTGATTTTATATCTCCATACTTTGTCTGACGATTGTGACAGGATCGCCAAAAGGCAAATTCCCTCTTTTCTGTTCCTATAGCCAGGTTGTTCAGTGAAGGCACTGTCATACGTCCTCCCTGTGTTCGATAACCCGCTCGCCGCTACACCGTGCGCTTGCGGTAAAACTACACGGTCGCTCTTTTGGGTTACATTCGGAAGCGATCAGTTTCGCATTTCATGTCGTTACAAGGCATTGTCAATTTACATAATAAATGTTTGCACACACGCAGGGTTTTGATCTCGTCAATCGACTTAATGAAATGTCCACACATACAGAGATTTTTATCTCGCAATACACGACAGTAAACACGTGAAGTTTGATGTCACATTTAGATGAACGATACTGAAAACTTGTAAAAAGTGCACACTTGCCTAATTTCGGTGATTTTGGTGTCGTTGATTTCGTATGAGAGGAGCGGACATTTTCTGAGTCATTAGATTTTAAACCTTAGGTTAAAGTTCTTAATCAATTAAAATATTAATAAGTTTTACATATATTATTACGGATAATATAACACTACATATATACTAACATCATAATATAACTAACTAACATATATAGTATCTTATGTTATGAACTTACTAATAACTTATGTTATAAATTAACTTACTGATAATATTAATAAATTAACTAACATACTGTTTAAACTACTAATTATAATACTAACTTACTAACATTATATACATATTACTAAGTTACTAATTATACTAACATCTTATTTAATAAACTTTTATAAAACTAAACCTATATTATAACTAATGAACTAATATAAAACTGCTGTTATATACTAACTACTATATTACTGACTTCAATTATAACACTAACAGTATATGCTAGGAATTATTAACCATCAAAGCTATTAATATAACCTACTGACATTAAAAACCAACCAACTATATAAACTTACTAACATTACCATTAACTAACATAAAAAACTATTATATAACATATATATCCATATAACAGTATGTATATGGTATATTAATATATATATGTGTGTGTGTGTGTGTGTGTGTGTATGAGGAAACGAGAAATATGGTGTCACAGGAGAGAATCCTCGACTGTGTCGGTCAAGAACTCCAAACTCCACAAGTTTTTTGGAAGATCCGATCCGTTGATCTCGATCTCCACCCTCTAAAACCCCTGTCCACCAATTTTCAGCCCGATCCGAGGTGTTTTGCCCGTTCATCCACCATTCACAAAAGTCCTATTCATGCAAAACCGTTAAATTTGGGTCGGATGGATGAACAGGCAAAACACCTCGGATTGGGCTGAAAATTGGTGGACAGTGGTTTTAGAGGGTGAAGATCAAGATCAACGGATCGGATCTTCCAAAAAACTTGTGGAGTTTGGAGTTTTTGACCGACACAGGAGAGGATTCTCTCCTGTGACACCCTATTTCTCGTTTCCTATATATATATATATATAGAATAATGGCTATCATACGCCATATGAGAGCCTCTCTCATACGCCCTCTCACATAAAGCACCCAAGTAAAAGCTCACATGGGCTTGTACTTGGTTGTACTTGGGGGCTTTATGTGAGAGGGCGTATGAGAGAGGCTCTCATATGGCGTATGATAGCCATTATTCTCATATATATATATATATATATATATATATATATATATATATATATATATATATATATGGAGGAATAGTGTGATTCTTTATTGAAACATAAATGTACAATAATTACAAAGCAGTGTAGAGGGAGAGGGGAATAGTGGGAGAGGGGATAGGGCACAAGCGCCGTCACCCTCAACCAACCACCCCCTCACCATTTACCTGCTCAATCAGAGTGCTCAAGGAAAAATAAAAGGTGGCCTTAGCCTTACATATCACACTATCTAACCAGCATCTCTAAATTCCCATTTTATCATAGCCTGCATTGCTTCTTGAGTATCAGCATCGAGATGTACGAGAACATTCCTAACCTAAGCAGTAATAATATCAAACAACTCTGTCTTAGCCTTCCTGTTGCCCTCAAAAATCCTGCTATTTCTCTCTTTCCATATGCTCCACACTACTACAGATAGCACAGTTCTAGCCATAGTACCCATCGTCTCCCTCCTATCATATTTAGTCAAGATGTAGTCACCAACCTTAGCTAGGACTGGTTCTGTGAGGTCAAAAATTCCCAATTTCAGTAAACTCCTTATTAGAATATATTTAGTGTAGCCGCACCTGAAAAAAAGATGGTCCTCCATTTCAATTTCATCCCCCTCACATAACACACACCCTGTTTCCATGTCCGGTCACCACCTGTGCAAAACATCCCTAGTAGATAGCTTCTGGAGGAATGCCTTAAGTAAAGTCAGGCTCATCTTCGTCACATTGTCCTTATACCAAATCAACGAAGAGAATCGAAATGGGGGTCTCGGCTCGCGGATTCCTTCCCAAGCCGACCTGAAGGTGAAACCTCCAGAGCCGGCCCAGCTCCAAGCATCACTACCTGCGGTTAGTGAAAATTTTTGTAGAAGAGGCAAGAAAGGTTCAATATGCGGATCAGTAATCCAGTCACTCCCATCCCAGTAGTCTTTTACCCTCTTACCCGTTGCATCCTGAGGAGTGGCATATATATCTGCCAAAGGACCACACGGTAACCAGTTGTCTTGCCAGAAAAGGGTAGTAGCACCGTCCCGTACTTCCCTATTGATAAGCTTTTTTGAGAAGCGTCTACAGTTTAGCATAAATTTCCATGTTCCAGATTGGGTAACTGAGCTCTTAGCTCCAAAGAATTGGACAGTATCTCTATAATTTGTGTGCATATACTTTGCCCAAAGTCCGTCAGCAGACAAAAGTCTCCATGTAAGCCATACCCCAGCCGCAATATTGACATCAGTTAGCAGTCTCAGGCCAACTCCCCCTTCCTTCTTTGGGATACACATATCTTTCCATGCCCACACTTTAGAAGAGCCACAAATGAATTTCCTGCATGCCATTGTAATGATCCGTAGCACCGATTTAGGAATACGGTACACGAGCAACCAAAAATTAATCATGCCCACACTTTAAACTACATCTTGGATGCTCCCCCTCGTATTTTGTTTCTATATTAACAACTGAGCCATAAATGCCATAAATGAAAAATAACATACTTTAAAGTTCGTAAACTACACGCTCCACATGAAGAGAGTTCACATTCCCTATGAATGGAGACTCGGCATCCATGAAGAGTGCGAGCTTGACGATGTGAACGGTCGGTTCTTCCCGTCACGGAGAGTTCCTGCCATATCCGTAATGACAGAAGACCCTAACGTGAAAAGAACAACCGCTGCGTTCTCTCCGTCACGAAGCGTTCCTACCATATCCGTAATGGTAGGATACCCATTCGTGAAAAAAACAACGCCTCGTTCATCGGTTCGACGTGGGCGGAGGTTTGACCGGGGCGAACCCGTATGGCTCTGATACCAATGTAGGATCCTGTCAAAACAGAGTTAGGATCGATAAATGAAGTTGAGACTTACGCTTGCGTATGCGGCACGGTAGTCACAGAACTTCGCCTTCGGATTCGCCACGACGGATCGAGTCTTCTCACGAACGGAGTAAGGCTACTAAATCCACAATCTAAATCTCTACTTTTAGATTAAGAACTTGGATAAAGAGAGAGGAAGGATTTCGGCAGAGCTTCGCTAGAATGAAATGCAAGGCAAGAATACCATGCAAAAGTATAAGGAAATGGCTAACCCTTGGGTCATAGCCCACAAGGTAGTTATTTTAGGAGTAATTGTTCCTTTGGAACAATTTAACTAAGGTGTACAATCATACATGGCACATTATAAGCTTAAGTTGTACCATATGCATGGTACAACATAAGCTTAAGATATTACCCCTTTATTAGCCATATGTCGCATGCACTTATGCACATATAATGCGACTTTCCCATTAATCTAGAGATCCTCTCCGCAAGGGAACAGATTCCCTTTGCGCACGACTTCGTGTACGCGACGTTCGAGGTCCGTATTCCCTCGTACATCCCCCACAAGGGTGTACAAACGTCTTCCATATCCAACATCTCCCACTCACACTTGAGGGGATTGTAAGAGAACGTCTTTCTCTTAGTTCTTTCATCTATCATACCGAGAAATAGACCGTGCAACCGTCATGCGCGTAGAGTATGTTGTTGTGCACTTGTTAGAGATACACAACAACCTCGAAGGTGCAAAGTTGAGTAGTTCAACGCATGCTTTACCCTAGATTATTTCTTCACATTTATTATACTTTATATTCAACAATTGAATCCCATCTGGATCACAATTGGCTGGCCAGCTTTGAATCATTAAAGTCCAAATGCGAAATATGAAATCAATCTTCCTCTTCTTGTGAACCTTCTGATCTTGACTTGATTCGCTTTTCTAACGTGCCCCGTCGAGTCGAATTACCATAGCCCATTAGCAACACGCTAAGATAGCGATCATCTTGTCAAATCTAAAGGAACCAATTGGAGTCCTTGAGGGTAAGAGTTAAGACCCATATGGCCTTTGAGTCTCACATAATAGCAAACACTATTGCTACTAACTCAGTGGTCGAAATGCATACGTGGTATGAACACGTATTACAACATCACTCCTTTCCCAGGGAGAGTATGTCTTAATGATGTTGTACGGATGAAAGATCAGACACCACAGTGCCTATCTTTTGAGTCCCCTTACTACCCATGAAATATTCCCAGACTCTCATCCTGCATAAGACAGATAGGATTTAAAAAATCCTATGAGATCTCTTTTAAATATCCTTGTGATACAGATCTCAGATCTTTTGTAAGCATCCATATGATGCAGATCTTTCATTCGACTATCTTGTTTAAGTCACGACTCTAAATCATTCGTCTAATGATTTTGACTTTAAACTAGTCTCATCTCTATCTTATCCATCTGATAAGATAAGGCGGTTGCTCATGTGAGAGAGCCAACCTTAATCTGTCCGACATACACACAATAAAATAGCTGAGACTTAAACACAAATGTAAAAAATCATTTGTAAGAAACTTGTATGCAATATATAAAAGAACTTCTTCCTTTTATTAAACTTTGATCTTCTATAGACATGGGAAATATTACATGATATAGCTCAGCACCTACGCATTCCCATAGATGATAAGTGTTTGTAGAACACATCTCTGGGGATCGCCTTAGTAAGGGGATCCGCTATCATCTCATGCGTGGATATGTATCCTATGTCTACTTCCTTCCGTTTGTCATAGTCCTTCGTAAACTTGAATCGAATATCAATGTGTTTGGTCTTACAATGAAATTTAGGATCTTTGACATAGGCAATCGAGGCTTGACTATCACTGTATATAGGAACAGTGCTCGAGTCAGTGGCATTCGTCAGCCTGTCTAAGAATTTCCTAAGCTAAACAGCTTCTTGGACCGCCATGCTGAATGCTACGAATTCGGCTTCCATGGTTGATAGGGCGATGCAGGTTTGCTACTTGCTGCTCCAGGATATTGCACCATTCCCGAGCAAGAAAACAAAGCCTGAGGTAGATCTTCGCTCGTCGAGATCACCTGCCTAATCAGCATCGGTATAGCCTTCGAGTCTCAAGGTATTGCCTTGATAGCACAACGCATAGTCCGCAGTCTCTTTGAGGTACCTTAATATCCTCTTCACCGCTTTCCAGTGTGCCTGTCCTGGGTTGGATTGGTAACGGCTTACCATACCAACAGCATAGCAAATATCCGGTCTGGTACACATCATGGCGTATATCAGACTCCCGACAGCACTGGAGTATGGAACCTTTTCCATAGCTTTCTTTTCTTTTGGATCTTTGGGACACATCTCCAAACATAGACCCTCGCCTTTGCTTCTTGGAGTATCAATTGGCTTGCAGTCCTGCATATTAAACCGTTCTAAAACTTTCTTTATATATGTCTCTTGAGAGAGAGAAAGAAGTTTCTTGGAACGATTCCTTGAGATCTTAACCCCAAGGATATATGCAGCTTCACCCATGTCTTTCATTTCAAAGACGGATGAAAGCCAAGCTTTGATATCCATGATAAGACGCTTATCATTTCCGGCTATAAGTATGTCATCTACATAATGAGACATAATTACATACTTGTTCTTAATCCTCTTAATGTACACGCAGTTGTCTTCGTCGAGCATGGAGAAACCATACGACAAAACGACTTCTTGAAAGCGCATATACCACTGCCTTGAGGATTGTTTAAGACCATATATGGATTTACGAAGTTTACAAACCTTATGTTTGTTTTCTTCTTGTACGAACCCGTTTGGTTGTTCCATGTAGATCTCCTCATCTAGTTCTCCGTTAAGAAAAGCAGTCTTTACATCCATCTGATGTAACTCGAGGTCCAAACAAGCCACCATTTCCAGAATTAAGCGAATGGAGGTAAAACGCACGACAGGAGAGAAAGTCTCTTCGTAGTCTATTCCTTCCTGTTGCGTGAAACCTTTCGCAACAAGGCGAGCTTTATATTTCTCGATGGAGCCATCAGCCTTATGCTTGATTTTGAGAACCCACTTGTTCCCAATGGCTCTACGTCCCTTAGGTAAATCAACCAAGTCCCAGACTTGGTTTGTTTTCATGGATTGAAGTTCTTCTTCCATCGCCGATATCCATTTATCTTTAGCAGGGCATGTGACGGCCTGTTTGAAATTTGCAGGTTCGTCATCATCTTGTAGTAATGTCATGAATGTTTGAGGAAATTCATCCTCAAATCTCAGAGGTGTTAGCCTCGTTTGATTACTACGTCTTGCTTGAGTTTGATCACTCCCACTTGGAATGACATCACTCCCACTTGGAATAACATCACTCCCACTCGGAATAGGATTGGTATCGTTCGTATCATCCATTGGTGAAGTTTGAAACGTATTTTCTTCTTCACCAAGGATTCTCCCACTCGAACGTTCCGATCCTTCTTGATCCCAAGTCTCAAACAAGGATAAGTCTTGACTTATCTCACCCTGTCTTGGAAACTCGTTTTCCAAGAAGACAACATTCCTCGATTCGAATTCTATTAGACCCCCATTGTCCTCTTGACCGACGAAAACATATCCTTTGGAGTTTTCAGCGTATCGGATGAAGATACACTTCCTCCCACGTGGCCCAAGTTTGCCATATTTGTGAGAGGATAAATGTGCGTAAGAGGCACAACCCCAAGGTTTTAGAATGCTTAAGTCTGGAGTTCTATTGTTCCACAACTCATAAGGAGTAGAATTTACCGACTTCGAGGGTACACGGTTTAAGATGAATGCTGCCGTCAATAATGCATCACCCCAAAAAGTGATGGGAAAATTTGCCTGAGACATCATTAATCGGACCATTTCCATCAATGTCCTATTTCTTCTTTCCGCAACACTGTTTTGTTGCGGAGTATAAGGCATAGTTATTTGATGAACTATGCCTTTTTCATCACAGAGTTCCTTAAAACTCGTTGATTGATATTCTCCACCCCGATCGGTTCGCAAGACCTTTATCTTGCGATCTGGTTGATTTTCCACTAAACTCATATAGTTTTTGAAGCAAGATAAAGCTTCATGTTTGTGGGAAATCAAATAAATGTGACCGAAACGAGTGAAGTCATCAATGAAGGTGATGAAATAGGACTTCCCGCGTCTTGTCTTAACATTCATTGGACCGCAAATGTCCGAATGGATAAGCTGTAATGGAACTTCGGCCCTTGTGCCAGTTCCAAACGGCTTGCGACAAGTTTTCCCTACAAGACAATGTTCGCAAGTTGACATTTCAACTTTTGAAACATTAGATAGCAAGCCACTTTTGGCAAGTCTATCCATTCTAGTTGGTCCAATGTGACCAAGTCTTGCATGCCAACAAATGATCTCAGATTCAGAATTAGAAGCATTTGTCAAATGGAAACTTTCATTAATAGAAGAAGAATCATCATACATAGTGTTCAAAACAATCAATCCATTACAAACATTACCCGACCAAATTACAGAACTATTACAAACAAGGTCAACCTTTTGTTCATAGAACCTCCATTCATAACCTAAAGACATTAACATGACCACAGATACGATATTCCTTTGAATATCTGGAGCAAAGAGGACGTCGTGCAATAATAGAGTCCGGCCGTTGTCGAGAACTAGCTTGCATGTTCCGACGCCTTTGACTTCAACACGAGTGTTGTTGCAGACGTATATCCACTTTGTTCCTTGAGTTATCCTTCGATACTCTACGAAGAACCTTCTGTCCTTCGCTACGTGGTCCGTGGCCCCTGAATCAATCAACCAAAAATAGTTAGATTCAGCAAGAAACATGGAACTAGAAACACATATGTAACTAGTCCTACAAGTTACCTTATCACTTCCATCTGTACATGTACGGGCGAAGTGACCGTACTTGTTGCACTTAAAGCACTTGATCTTCTTCAAGTTTTTCTTCTTTGAGTGCACATTCTTTTGCCACTTTTTGTTCTTAGTCTTCTTTGAGGTTTCCGGTTCTTGCTTTCTTTCGTTCACAAACCTTAAGCGTTTATCCTTTCGCTTCTTTCCTCCATGTGAGGAACTAGCAGCCATGTGCACTTCGGCACTAGGTTTTGCGGCTTGAATCCTCTCTTCCTCGAGTTCGAGGTGTCTGGATACATCACTTAAAGTTTTAATGCACTCATTATGAGTGAGGTGCATTTTCCTGTTATCCCAGCTATCTGGGAGTGAACGAATGAATGCTTGGATCTGCTGTTCGTCAGATAGCGTAAGACCCGCATCCTTAAATTCAGCTATGAGATTTGCCATGTGGCGAAGATGCTTTTTCATAGATTGATCTCGTCGCATTTTGTACGAGTCAAATTGAATATTTAAGGAGCGGAGTTTGGTTACCGAAGTTCCACCAAACTTTATTTCTAGCCCAGACCATATGTCTGTGGCTAGGTCGAATTCCCGAAATAGACGCATTATGTCATTGTCCATTGCGGACAATAACGTAATACGTGCTATTTTGTTCTTTCGAGTCCAAGTCTCATAAGCTTCTCGGTCCCTCTTGTGTTGGGCCGTATTGCCCAACTCAGGTTCTTCCATTATGTTTTGGAGTGTTTCAAGCACATCTTGCTCCTCCAAAACATATTGGATTTTTATTGACCAAAGTTTATAATTGTCGCCGTTGAGCTTCTCACCTTTGTTGAGCTCGGCGACAATGTTCTTAGAAGCGGTAGACATATTCGAATAAAAAAACTGCAAAGAAAATGAAAAACACGATCAAAATTCTATGCATAAAGTTTCGATTCTTAAACACTTGATAAGTTCCTTGGATAAGCTGAAATGTTACTCTAGAATCGAGAAGTTCACTACGTTCCCAACTACCATCTAGAAGTAACTTTCAAAGCATCCCTCTTACTTATCTCATGTAAAAAGAAATCAGAAATGATACCCGTATGGTACCAGCAGCGGAAAAATACTTTTGAAAAACATATCTTTCAAAATGGAATAGGTGAGAGTTTGCGCAAAGAATTTTAGCGCAACAATTGCCAAGCCACGAGACCTGTTCTACACACCCATGGGTTAGATAACCATGGCCGGATCGTGGTAGGACTTGGAATTCTAAATTGCGCTATCCCGATTAAGGACGGGACATAACCTATTTGAAAACATCTTTTTCAAAAAAATTGAAATACATTGGCTAATCTCCGTAGAGTAGAGCACAATGTCATAAGTACATTGGCTAATCTCCGTAGAGTAGAGCCCAATGACATGGCTAATCTCACATGAAGAAGAGCACAACGGCTAATCTTCAAGGAGTAGAGCCTCTTTTAAAAACAAAATTTTTAAAAATTTTATAAAATTGGCCGGCCAGGGGCCTTGGCCCCCACGGCCAGGGCCTTTGCCCTGGCCGAGGCCGGCCAGGGCCTTTGCCCTGGACGAGGCCGGCCAGGGCCGACCAGGCCCTGGCTGAGGCCAGGGCATTGGCCCTGGCCTCTGCCAGGGCCGGCCAGGCCCTGGCCGAGGCCAGGTCGCCGGCCCCTGGCCTTGGCCGAGGCCGGCCAGGGCCCCCTGGCCCTGGCCGGCCACTGTCGGCCTGGCCATGGCCGGCCATGGCGTGGCCATGGCCGGTCATGGCCAAGGCCATTTTGGCCATGGCCGGCCATGGCCCTTTGGCCATGGCCGGCCTCCCCTTGTGTGGGGTGGCCGCACACCCCCGCCGGAGGGGGTTGCCATGGTGGTTATTGGCCGTAGCCAACCCCCTCCGCATGGGGAGGGGGGGTGCATGGTCTTCATAGCCCATTTGGCCATGGTGCACATGCACCAAAATTCATCTTCTCCGATGGAGATAACTACCATCATCTTCCTCGATGAAGCACCCGTTCGTCGATGAAGCACCTGTTCGTCGAGAAAGTAGTTATTTTCTAATGGCCGTGTGCCAAAAATGAAAAATAACATACTTTAAAGTTCGTAAACTACACGCTCCACATGAAGAGAGTTCACATTCCCTATGAATGGAGACTCGGCATCCATGAAGAGTGCGAGCTTGACGATGTGAACGGTCGGTTCTTCCCGTCACAGAGAGTTCCTGCCATATCCGTAATGACAGAAGACCCTAACGTGAAAAGAACAACCGCTGCGTTCTCTCCGTCACGAAGCGTTCCTACCATATCCGTAATGGTAGGATACCCATTCGTGAAAAAAACAACGCCTCGTTCATCGGTTCGACGTGGGCGGAGGTTTGACCGGGGCGAACCCGTATGGCTCTGATACCAATGTAGGATCCTGTCAAAACAGAGTTAGGATCGATAAATGAAGTTGAGACTTACGCTTGCGTATGCGGCACGGTAGTCACAGAACTTCGCCTTCGGATTCGCCACGACGGATCGAGTCTTCTCACGAACGGAGTAAGGCTACTAAATCCACAATCTAAATCTCTACTTTTAGATTAAGAACTTGGATAAAGAGAGAGGAAGGATTTCGGCAGAGCTTCGCTAGAATGAAATGCAAGGCAAGAATACCATGCAAAAGTGTAAGGAAATGGCTAACCCTTGGGTCTTATTTATAGCCCACAAGGTAGTTATTTTAGGAGTAATTGTTCCTTTGGAACAATTTAACTAAGGTGTACCATCATACATGGCACATTATAAGCTTAAGTTGTACCATATGCATGGTACAACATAAGCTTAAGATATTACCCCTTTATTAGCCATATGTCGCATGCACTTATGCACATATAATGCGACTTTTCCATTAATCTAGAGATCCTCTCCGCAAGGGAACAGATTCCCTTTGCGCACGACTTCGTGTACGCGACGTTCGATGTCCGTATTCCCTCGTACATCCCCCACATGGGTGTACAAACGTCTTCCATATCCAACAAATACATCATTACCTATAGTGCTCCACCCATGTTAAAAGAAGTACCCATTAAAGCCATTTGGGCCAGGGGATTTATCCACCCATATTTGGAAAACAGCTTCTTTGATCTCTTCATCATCAATATCACGATCAAGCCAGTTTGTTGCCTCAGTTGTCAGAATCTTCTTAGT
This sequence comes from Scilla litardierei, assembly GCA_030789695.1. NCBI lineage: Eukaryota > Viridiplantae > Streptophyta > Magnoliopsida > Asparagales > Asparagaceae > Scilla > Scilla litardierei. The sequence continues at coordinate 378,570,180 of CM061142.1, forward strand.
CACTATCTTAGGGAAGACATTCCAATAGTTGGATTGATGGTAAAGATCGGTATAGAATTTGGGAGCACTGGATCTTAAATCTTCAAATATATTAGAGTGGACCCCTGAGGCATCAACCAGGTGTCCCAGATTGTTGAAGCTTTGTCTGGCCTTCATAGATTTATAAAAGAATTTTGTGTTCTTGTCACCAAAAGATAGCCATGATTGTCTACTTTTTTGTCTTAGCATTTCCTCCTCCTCCTTCATTAGCCCACATAGCTTTTGAGATAGACCCTGCTCCTCCTTCTGGAGGCTGAGATCACTAGACAGGTTGAGATCTTTTCGCAAGAGCTCAAGGGATTCCCGACAGCGTTCAACTTCATATTTATTGTACGCCCCCCAGGACCTATGGGCATGCTTTAGATTCCGCATTTTGATGAATAATTTATGCATAGGGGAGCCAATAACTTGTTGGTTCCAGACAGAGTCAAGAACATCCTGATAACCTGTTTTATTTACCCAAGAATTAAAAAATTTGAAGGGTTTTGGGTAGGATTTCACCTTGGTGTGTAGATTGATGAGCATCGGGGAGTGATCACTTGTTGAGGGATCCAGATACTCGACAAATGAGTTCGGCAGGATATCCAGAAAGCTCGCATTACAAAGCACTCTATCAAGTCTAGCTGTAATTCTTCGTGAACCCAACCGACGATTACACCAGCTCATGGTAGAACCAATTGCTTTGAGATCGAGGAGGCCGTAGCTGTTGATACAATCATTGAACTCATTCAAAACTTCCATCACACAACTTCTCCCCCCACACTTTTCATTTAAATACCATACACAATTGTAATCCCCAGCCAACAACCATGCGTTCCCATTGATATTACCCGCTTCCGCAGTCAAACGCTCCCATAGTAGCTGCCTCTCACTACGGAGGTTAGAAGCATACACGCCTGTAATGACAAAAGTCAGCCCCCCTTCATGAGTGCACCTTAAAGTAGCGTGTTGCAATGAGGCTGATAAAATAGAAGCTTGCCAACAGTCATTGTCACAGGCAATGACAATGCGACCCTTAGAGCCAGACATGAAATTCCCAAACATAGACCACTTCCGAGGAAAATAAGATTTCCACTTACCTCCACTCTCTTTTAGCTTAGTTTCCAGCAAAATAACCATAGAAGGCTTAATTTTCTGTAGTTGGTTTCTGAGATCTCTCCTTCTTACCGCATTGTTGAGACCTCTTGTGTTCCAGACAAATACCGACATTAACTTATAGTTGAGTTTGGCCGAGGCAAGGCCCCTTCTTTAAGGCGTGTACTTTTACGCACTCCCACTCCCAGTGTCGAATTAGAAACATGGGACTTCTTACTAGCACTGGCCTCATTTCCCCTGGCCTGAATGCATTGCTCCTGCTCCCATTCTGGGTTAGTGATAGTAAGCTTCTCTGGTCTTGCATCTGATAGTATATTTGGTTCCGCGACGGCCTGATTGATTTTCTCCTGAACTGGTCCTTCATCCGAAATATCACAGACCGCATCCCACGGTGCAGCCCTTCCATCGCTGATTCCCAATGTGCAATTGGCCGCGTGATCATTTGGAGAAGCGCTGATTAGCGCAACAGTAGCAGGACAGGACATAACCTCAACCGACAGCAGGTCTGGGATATAGACTGGAGGGGAATTTGGCTTGAGGGGTGAATTTGTTTTTGGATTAGAAGTAGTAGGTTGGCGACTAACCTCAGGCATCAGGAGGTTAGGGGAAATCTGTGAACAACTGACCGAAGGGGGGTTTGGCTTGTGGGGAGGAATGTGTGATGGGGAGACATGCAAGTGATCGCTCCGGAGTGTAATCCAAAGAACGGTTGTAGTTTTACCACAAGCGCACGGTATAGCGGCGAGCGGGTTATCGAACACAGGGAGGACGAATGACTGTGCTTGTTCTAATCAACCTGGCTATTTAAGAAGAGAGAAATTTTCCTTTGGCGATCCTGTCACAATCGTCAGACAAAGTACGGAAATATCAAATCAAATAAAGAACGTCTAGGGAATGGGGAATTCCCGCTACTCACCGTATCTCGTCAATGTGGTTCATCGGTATCAAAATTGCTAGAATAAGATTTTGGATGAACTAGTTGCAACTGAATGTAGAACCAAGCTCATGCTCTCGCGCTGTTGCCAGTCTATAGCTATCCTAGGTTCGGGTCCAATCTCTTGCAAACCCTAGCCTAGGGAAGCTAGCATTAGGATCAACATCATCGTTCAATCGCGCACCGAGCCCAATCTCTTGCAAACTCGGCCCACGACCTAGGTTGGGATAGTTCCTACCCGTCCAATCTCTTGCAAATGGGTATCGGCACGGAATTGCAACCGGGAACCCTAGTATCGGTCCAATCTCTTGCAAACCGATACTACGGAAATTCGATTCCAACCCAATTCGGATTTCTAGGGTTTTCTATCGAGTTGGGATCCAATCTCTTGCAAATCCCAATCGATATGAACTCCTAGCTATCAGTAGTAAATCGCTCCCAAACTAATCCCTAATAACAATTCTAGCAAAATTTCTACCAATTCATCACAAATATGAAATTGGGCTTGTAGGGTTCATCCCCACGCCCCAAGACGTGGAGACTACTCACAATTCATAGCACAAACACAAAAATAATCAATGAAATAAACAAGAGAATTCATCACAATATTGAGATAAGCAATAAAAATAGAATTTTTAGGAGAGAGAGACACAAACCAATGGAGTTCTTCAAATAATCCAACAAAAATCAACTTTTGTCTCCTCTCCAATCACAAGAATAAAGCTAAAAAGTTAATCTAAAAAGCTGCAAAAATCTAAGAGAAAAAGCTCTCAAAACTAGGGTAAAAACAGGGGTTAAATACCCCCCAAAATCGTCCAAAAACTGTGACCAAAATACCCCTGCGCAGCCTGAAATCCGTAATTTTCACTACAGGCAGCGCGTCGCACTCGGCCGAGTGACAAAAGTCGCTCGGCCGAGTGAGAAACCCTGTAAATTTCCAGTAAGTCTTGATCTTCAGGGGTCTTCACTTCGGGGGCGGCTCGGCCGAGTGAGTTGTCGTCACTCGGCCGATGGCTTCTTGGTACTCGGGCGGTCGGGATTATCCACTCGGCCGAGTGGGTCTTCTGAAGCTCAGGCAGCCAAAAAACAGTAAGTTGGCGATTTTTGAATGGCTTCGTCTGGGCGCCACTCGGGCGGACGAGATCTCGTCACTCGGCCGATGTGGTCTCCGTCGCTCGGCCGAGTGCACATATGAATCGTGTCTGATCTGGTCGGCCGAGCGGTGTCTCGCTGGTCGGCCGAGTGACTCCTTCACTTGGCCGAGTGAGACACCAAAATTGCCCAAACAGCTTGTTTTGGCCTCCTCGTCGCTCCTGCGACGTCTGTTCTTCTTCCGCTCCTCTCCAATAGCAAAATACCCCTTGGGGAGGTCGTCGGTGACCCTCTGGAGTAAGCGCATCTCGTGATCACTCCAAATCGCGCCAAATCACCTGAAATGCGACAAAAACAACAAATCGTGAAAAGCATCGCAATATCGTCGATATATCTTGAAAAACATGATTTGGGCGATCTAAATGGCATGCCAACATGCGTGAAAAAAGTGTAAAATAAGGAGTGATCAAAATCCCCCAAGCTTACCTCTTACTCGTCCTCGAGGAAGATAAGTAAAAGGCGAACCCGGTGGATTCGGAAAACGAAAACGGCGAAAAAATGAAAAATGAAAAAAGGAGAAGAATGAAAAACGAAATAAAAATAAAGAAGAAAGAAAGAAGCGAAGAGGTAAGCTGCTAGATCATTTTCTCAGGACGTGGGTTCCGCTTACTCAAATAGCATGCACTGAATGAGAAATACATGTCAAAGAGTTTTATTTTGATATCATAGTATAATAATGCAAATAGAAATAGAAAACCCACGAACAACGATATAATCATGAAAAACGGAATAATTTTAGAATTAACATCGTCTGAATCATTTAAAGCGGTATACACATCGCAGATCACACACTTTTCAATTGAATGCTTTCTATGAGGAGTATACGAGTATCACACAATAGAATAGAGAGAATAGAAAAGTGTGGATTTCATGATATGAATGCTAGGCTTAGATTTCTGGACTTCGTAAAGCTAAAAATAATCTCACCGAGTATAGAATATTACTTAGCCTAGGTTGTCGTGCAACGTCAAGTAGTCACTCTCTCACACATCAATGGATTCCCTCCCCCAAGCTTATCTATAAGCATGGTGGCATAAAAAATATTCACATCCCCATTTTTATAAAGCTCCAAAAGCAATGAAAATGGACACGAAAAGAGAGAAGAAAGAAAGAAAGTGAGATGGGATCTTTTATTGAGGATTTTTCCTCTTTTCTTTTTCTATTTCTCTTTTTTTTTGTTTTTTTTTGATATAGCATACATACACAACGATCCCAACTTAAAGAGAGATAATGATATACAAGAATATTTTCTCTTTTTTTTTGAATTCGGGAAATTTGGAGCTAGGAATTAATAGCGGGGGAAATGCCATATAATAGAATCGCTAAGGGGAGATTCACCAATGATTTTAAAATAGAGAAATGATGTTCAAGATTTGTGGAGAAAGAAATAAATATATCTCTCGGTTCACTCTATAAGACATGCACGACAACTTCAGCAGGGTAATCTAATCTACTCAGTTTCGATCACAAAAAAGCTAACTAATCCAGATTTATCATAGCTAACATCATTCAATCATCCTGAAGTGAAATATACAATTCATGCATATAGAAGTGATATAGGAAAAGAAATCGGTACTCCAGATATAAGCATTCAATGCGTGAATCTTGGTGTGTTTTCTGCGATAGCATACATATGAATATTCAGACTCAGCTAATAATAAAGTTTCATCCATTTTCATGTGGAAAAAGTGTGGGTTACTATCTCTAGATGCAAGGCAAGTCATAGCATATGATATCAGAAATAAAGTCTTAGACATGACAAATAAAGCATGCAAATAGAGTAAGCTAACTCCACGTCATCATCATCACAGAAAAGTCATCTCTAGCATGAGATGAAAAGAAAAAAAAAGGAAATAAAGATAAAGGGAAAATAGAACTATTTACAATGCGGCACACAGAAAAATAAGAAAAACGTGATGCATGGTAAAATAAAAAGAAAAATGATGAAAATAAGTGTAAAAGCGGAAAACGGTGTGAAAAAAAACTAAAAATAAAGGTGGCAAATCGAAAAAGAACGTGAGAACTCACTCCCCCAAGCTAAATGGCACAGTGTCCTCAATGTGCAAAGTGTGGCACACCGAGAGAGAAGTAATGGGAGGGGCAAGTGAGGATGCATGCATGATGAAAAATAAGAAAATAATGAAACGGAAAAGATGATGCGGACATGATGCATGCAGATATAGGAGTGATACAGATATATAGGTGTGGCACCAAAAACTCTCCCTCTCTCCCAAAAAAAGATATAAAAAGATATATATAGAAAATGCGTATCAGAGAAATAATGAGGGGAGGGGGTGGACAAAAGTGCATCAGGACCCAGCAGAGACGGGCAGCACAACGGCAAAAAGAAGCGATGGCATCAAGAGTGCCTAAGAAGGTGGGGCTGCGCCGGCTCCGTCCTGAGGCGTAGGTGGTGGTGGTGGTGGTAGTGGCTGCTGAGCGGGGGTGGGTGTGGGAGTGGAAGCAGGCTGAGTGTGTGTGGAAGTGTGGGTGGGAACATGCTGGTTGGGTACGGGTACGCGGGGGAGACGCTCCAGGACCTGGGTAAGGAGTAGTGAATCTGCGAGAGCAGGTCAAAGCGGCCAGCCATCGTGGAGACGGTGGAGGACAGGGTCCTAAGGTCGCCTCTGAGGCCACTCACTGCCCCCTCAAGAGCACGAATGCTCTGAAGTACAGTGTCAGGGGGAGGTGGTGCAGAGGGACGCACCGGTCGGGGCTGTGCAGGTCGGGGCTGGCGTACTCGGGTGGCGTAGGTGACGGGCTCAGCAGGGAAGGGAACGAAAGGTGTTGCGCTCGCAAATGTGGGCCTGGCCTCAGTACGAGGCTAGGCAGGACGGTGAGAAGTGGAGGCAGCCGCAGCGAAAGAAGAATACAAAAGTGGCAGCGAGGCGGCCAGAGAGATCGGTGGCACAGAAGTGTGGACAGACGCCACGACACTCTCGGAAAATACAACAGCGGTGGAGACAGAGGCGGAGACTACGGTCTCTGCAGGGGTGGCAAAAGAGGGCTCTTCGTACTCAACTATGGTCGGCGGACGCTCGGGTGGGGCAGAGGAAACGGGCTCAGCAGACAGAGGGCCAGTGGTGGTGGTGACAGGCTCGGAAGCAGTGGAAGTGGGCTCAGCTAAGGTACTCCCGACACCGATAGCAGTGTGGACAGAGGTGTCAGGAGCATCGAAAACATCGGGGATAGGCTGAGGGGCCACGGGGTCAACAGGGGCAGCAGGCTCGGCAGGGGCAACAGGGTCTGCGGGGGCAGCGTGGGCAGCGTGGGCCTGCTCGGCCTCCTCGGCCTCGAGCACGTATGCGGCTGGGATCAGAACATCCATCGTAGGGAGCCAGTCCACCTGGGCCGATGCAATCTGAGTCCGAGCTAGGCTCGGAAGAATCATGTAATCGGCACCGTAAGGGCCGTGCAGCCAGACCTAGTGTCGCTCACCGTGCGGACGAAGCATCTTCATCCGGGCCATGACATCAATCGACAGAGAAGTGGGGCCCGGTGCTCGTCGCAGGTCGTCAGGGAAGTCCTCGCCGGTCATAAGGGCAAGCAAGGTGATCAGGCCACCGCAGCATATCGATGAGCGAGCGCCCACCGATACAATGATGCGGTCCAAAAACCAAGCCACGACATCAATCACGACGGCGGGGACCAGCTCATCGCCATCCCTCGATAGAGCTCTGGGCTGTGTCATCGCGTAGAGCATGTAGAGCTCTGGCGTGGACATCGTGCCCGGCTCATATTTGGCCAAAAAGGTCGTCGCCATAAGGCGCTGAGCTATACGGAGGCAGGGATGGACAATGGCCGAGGCCTTGGCCCTACTAGGGTCAAAGGCGGCGTGAAGACCTGTAATCCGGGCCTAAAAGGCACCGGCGTCGAAGGAAGGTGGGGGGATATGGGTGGGGGCGTAACCTCGATCGGCCCCGGGGACATCGGGCCACGAGAAAAAGGCTCTCATCATACCGAGAGTGACCTGGCACTCCCGGTCCATGAACCGAAACGAGCATCCCTCGTCGGTCTGGGCGATCGAACTAAGTACCTCAAGTGTCGGACGGATAAACGTGTCCGCCGACCCCTGAAAGAAATCTCGCCAGCCCACGTTGTCGTACAACGTGAGCATCCCCTCTAGTACCCCCAGGCGTCCTAGGTCGGCAAGGTGTGCAAACCAGGAGGGTATGATCGAGCGCTGGGAAATACGCTCGAAAGCGACGCGGTGTGCGTCGTCTCGGAACGTAATCCCGAGTGGCCCGACGAGTGGAGCCGGAGGTTGTGGCTGTGGAGCGGCAGGGAGTGGCTGTGCGGGCTGTGCGGGCGCTGCAGGAGGCGCCGGGTGGGTGGGGTGTGTGGGGTGTGGTGGAGAAGGCGGAGGAGAGTCCTCCAACTCATGGGAGGGGCCGGCATCATCCGACCGCTTCCGCTTGGCAGAAGCTCTCTTCGACTGCGGCCGTGTCCGGGGCGGCATATGGGCCCCGAGCGCGCGCCGAAAAACGTAAAAAGTGCGGCGTGCGTAAAATAAAGGAAAGAGTGTACCACGACACGCCGCGAGTGCAAAGCAATGGAAGCGTGCAAAGACAACGCCTCCGCGAAGCCCGAATCAGTCCCTAGAAGCTCCCCTGGGCTCCCCTAAGCTCCCAAAAATGACCTACGCATGAAATGGAGATATCAGCGGGTAATATTCAAAACGTATGGAGCATTAGGGGTATAATAGATAGATATAGAAATCGATTTGGGTTTGGGGTCCGTTTAACGCATGGATCCTCGAAAAATACGCAAAAAGAGGAGAAATAGGCTAAATAGGCGATACCGGAGGTGGCCGGAGACGTGGCCGCCGCCGGCGACTCGGGCGAGGAGCGGCGGCGGCTCGGCTGGCGGTGGCAGGCCGAGCGGCGGCGCGGCGGCGTCGGTCGGGCGAGTAGGGGGCGAGTTCAGGCGAGGGAGCTGAAGCGTCGGGCGAGCTGCGGTTTGTGTCGTTTCGAAAAACGAGCCCGACCCCGCCCCCTTTTATAGGAAAAGTTACGACTCGGCCGAGTGACTGGGTCACTCGGCCGAGCGAGATCAATGAAAAATCCCTACTCGCTAACGCCTCGGCCGAGTGGCCTTGCCAGACTCGGCCGAGTGGAGTAAGTCCATTCGGCCGAGTGGCTCAAGCTACGCGGCAAGACTCGCCTTAGGAGCGTATCTGTTTTACTTGGCCGACTGAAAATATATACTCGGCCGAGTAGCATTTATACTGAAATCAGGAAAATAAACAGAGAGTTGGGTACAGCAGACTTCCCTCGTTCGTGAGCGGCTCGGCCGGACGAACTTGTGTGCTCGGCCGAGTGACTAGTATACTCGGCCGAGTGAGCCTTGTGTTCTGCTGTTTGTCTTCGTTTTGGCTCTAAACTCCGTCTTTCTTCCTCCAGTCGATTTCATCTTCCTCCTAAGCATCGAGCGCCTTCCTGGGGCGCTCCTTATCACCTCGTTCATCCTCCTCATGATGGATTTACCTATCTCCTCTCCTGTCAAGAAAAATAGGACCCGTTATCACAAAATTTTTGGGCGAACGACTCAAAACACTAAAAATTTCTAAAACAAAAATAAAGAAAAAGTAAAAATAAAGCAATAACCGTCGGGTTGCCTCCCGACAAGCGCTCGTTTAAGGTCGTGAGCTCGACCCCCTATGATTTTCAATTAATGCGGGATGTTTGGTGCATATGAGATGCACCCATCAAACTTTCCGGGGAGAACGCTTGGATTCGGAAGTTGCGTCGGCGTGTTCTCCCTTGGTGGTCTCCCGTCTCGAATAGTGTTGGGGGGAGGCTCCCCCAAGCTAGCGTTTGCTCCGGTCAACGGCCTCACCGGTGACGCCGATTTCCGTATCGGCGGAGCTTTCTTCGGAGACTTCAATTTCAAGAGCTTGCAGAGCTCTCGAATCCTTGCGACATCAGCGTCGCCTTCATCATTTTCAGCGGAGAGGTCGGGGGAATCAATTTTCTTCTCATCTTGGCCTAAATCCGGGCCTTCCTCGAAATCCTCATCGAATAGAGCGCCGATTGAGTGAGGGATCGCCTCTTCAATTACCTCATCAAGGAGGTCCATGTAGTCAAGCTCCTCGTGGTAAGGCATGTGTTTCATAGCCTTAGGAATGTGAAGCTCCACCTCGATGTTGCCGACGTTCAAAGTTAGTGTACCTTCCCGCACGTCGACAATGACACCGGCGGTGGCGAGGAACGGGCGTCCAAGTATCAATGACGTATCTCCCTCCTCCTTAACGTCCATGATCACGAAGTCACATGGCAAGCATATTCCCCCCGGGACTTGTAGTGGGATGTCTTCGGCGATCCCTACCGGCCTTGTCATCCGCCCATCGGCCAATTGTATCCGCATGTCGGTAGGTTTCAACTTCGTCCCGGTGTTTAGCCTTAAGAACATGGAGAGAGGCATGAGGCTCACACTAGCCCCTAAATCTACCAACGCCTTTTGAAGAGGGACGCCGCCCAAGGTGCAAGGAATTCAAAAGCTCCCCGGATCTTTGAATTTGGCCGGCTCCTTCTCTCTCTTGGTGAACCAAGAGCCCTCCCCGGCTAGCATAATCTTCTCCTTCCTCTTTCTCCCCGAAATCAAATCCTTTAAGAATTTAGCATATGTGGGGATCTCCACGATGGCGTCGAGGAAGGGAATGTTGAGGCTAACCCCTCTCAGATACTCGAGAAACTTTGCTAGCCTTTTCTCCATTTTCTCTCTAGCAAGCCTTTAGGGGAATGGGACCGGTGGCATGAAGCGCCTTTCCTCAATCAATTGCTCCGTTCTAGATTTATCCTTCTCTTGCGGCTCTTTTTCCTTCTCAACTTCAACTACCGGCTCAATTGGCTCTAAACTTTCCTCCACGGGCTCCTCGGTAGGAATCATGGCGGGGCTGGTGTCCTTCCCGCCTCTAGTAGTGACGGTAACTACGGCATTGATGTGGCCGGTGTTGCCCCGTGGGTTTTGCTCGGGTTGCGCCGGTAAATGTTGAGTGTTCCGATTGAGCAACGCCAATTGTTCCGATATTTGGGCCACAATGGTTGTAAGGGAGTCCTGCCCACCTTCAAGGTAGCATTGACCTTCTTTTGCTCGACCATAAACGCCTCCACTCTAGCTTCGAAATCGGATTGTTGTTGAGCTTGTGGAGGGTTTTGATTTTGATTTCTCCACCCTTGATTGTATCCGGGCGGCCTATAAGGTGGAACTTGTTGCTTCGGTTGGAAATTTTGTTGTGGAGGCCCCCTCGGCGGATAGTGTTGTTGTTGGGGTGGTGGTGGTCGAGCTTGTTGAGGTGGTTGTTGGGGCGGGTTTAAAGCTCCTTCATTGTTGGCGTAAGAGAAACCGGGATGATTTCTTGTGGCCGGATTGGCCCAATACCCTTGGTTCCCCGCAACATATTGTACTTGCTCCAAGGATCCTTCTCCTTGCTCTCCTCCCGAATACATGGCTTGAGATTGGTCTTGCCAATCACACATTTGGTTCGATGGCGCGGAGGTGGAAGGGGTTCCTTGGGGCTCCGTGATAAACTTCTCCAGTCTCTCCACTACCTTGTGGATAGAATCAAACTTGCTTGTAAGCTCCGCTACGGCCTTCGCCTCATAGATACTAGTTGGCTTCAAGGAGGACGTAGAGTGTCCTCGCTCATCGCCCCATTGTTGATTGTTTGAGGCCATCTCCTCAATTAGGGCCGTAGCTTCTTCGGGAGTCTTTGATAAGATAGCACCATTCCCCGCGGCATCAATAATTTGTTTGGTCCCCGGTTGGAGACCGTTGTAGAAGCTATGAACTAGCTCCCAATCATCAATGCTATGGTGCGGGCATTGATGCTGCAGATCTTTAAAACGCTCCCAAGCCTCATAGAGCGTCTCTTGGGGTCCTTGCTTGAAGGACATAAGAGCGCTCCGAATCTTCACCGTCTTGGAGGGCGGATAGAACTTATCAATGAATGCACTCGCCAACTCGTCCCAAGTGGTAAAGACTCCATCAGCTTGCGTCCTCAACCAATAGAGTGCCTTGTCTTTTAGCGTGAAGGGGAAGAGACGCAGTCTGATGGCATCGATGGAGACCCCCGGCATCTGAAATGTGGCGCACTTCGACAAGAATAATTGGATGTGGTAGTGAGGATTTTCATGGGCATTCCCATGAAATGGATCCTGCTGCATCAGAACCACTAGTCCAGTCTTCAGCTCAAAGTTCTTGTCAGCCGCCAACTCCGGCATGGTAATGGATGAGGTCGTAGAAGAGGTCTTAGGCCGAAGCCTATCTCGAATAGAAATTATCCTCGCCATTCTTGCCGCTAATTGGTCCGCAGTTTCCGGGTTGGTCATAAACCTCCCTTCCCGATCTTGTCTCCTCTCCGCTCTAATTCTCCGCGCGGTACGTTCGATCTCAGGATCAAATAATATAGCTTCAGGGTCCGCCGTAGATCGCGTGTACATGCACAGGAGAACAAAGTTTCAAAGAAGTGATTAGCACAATGGAAGGGTTAGGTTAAAAAAATAAAGAAATAAAATAATAATAAAAAAATAGCTAGGGTGGTAAGATCAAACGCAATCGCCTCCCCGGCAACGGCGCCAAAAACTTGATCGCTCCGGAGTGTAATCCAAAGAACGGTTGTAGTTTTACCGCAAGCACACGGTATAGCGGCGAGCGGGTTATCGAACACAGGGAGGACGAATGACCGTGCTTGTTCTAATCAACCTGGCTATTTAAGAAGAGAGAAATTTGCCTTTGGTGATCCTGTCACAATCGTCAGACAAAGTACGGAAATATCAAATCAAATAAAGAACGTCTAGGGAATGGGGAATTCCCGCTACTCACCGTATCTCGTCAATGGGGTTCATCGGTATCAAAATTGCTAGAATAAGATTTTGGATGAACTAGTTGCAACTGAATGTAGAACCAAGCTCACGCTCTCGCGCTGTTGTCGGTCTATAGCTATCCTAGGTTCGGGTCCAATCTCTTGCAAACCCTAGCCTAGGGAAGCTAGCATTAGGATCAACATCATCGTTCAATCGCGCACCGAGCCCAATCTCTTGCAAACTCGGCCCACGACCTAGGTTGGGATAGTTCCTACCCGTTCAATCTCTTGCAAACGGGTATCGGCACGGAATTGCAACCGGGAACCCTAGTATCGGTCCAATCTCTTGCAAACCGATACTACGGAAATACGATTCCAACCCAATTCGGATTTCTAGGGTTTCCTATCGAGTTGGGATCCAATCTCTTGCAAATCCCAATCGATATGAACTCCTAGCTATCAGTAGTAAATCGCTCCCAAACTAATCCCTAATAACAATTCTATAAAATTTCTACCAATTCATCACAAATATGAAATTGGGCTTGTAGGGTTCATCCCCACGCCCCCAAGACGTGGAGACTACTCACAATTCATAGCACAAACACAAAAATAATCAATGAAATAAACAAGAGAATTCATCACAATATTGAGATAAGCAATAAAAATAGAATTTTTAGGAGAGAGAGACAGAAACCAATGGAGTTCTTCAAATAATCCAACAAAAATCAACTTTTGTCTCCTCTCCAATCACAAGAATAAAGCTAAAAAGTTAATCTAAAAAGCAGCAAAAATCTAAGAGAAAAAGCTCTCAAAACTAGGGTAAAAACAGGGGTTAAATACCCCCCAAAATCGTCCAAAAACTGTGACCAAAATACCCCTGCGCAACCTGAAATCCGCAATTTTCGCTACAAGCAGCGCGTCGCACTCGGCCGAGTGACAAAATTCGCTCGGCCGAGTGAGAAACCCTGTAAATTTCCAGTAAGTCTTGATCTTCAGGTGTCTTAACTTCGGGGGCGGCTCGGCCGAGTGAGTTGTCGTCACTCGGTCGATGGCTTCTTGGTACTCGGGCGGTCGGGATTATCCACTCGGCCGAGTGGGTCTTCTGAAGCTCAGGCAGCCGAAAAACAGTAAGTTGGCGATTTTTGAATGGCTTCGTCTGGGCGCCACTCGGGCGGACGGGATCTCGTCACTCGGCCGATGTGGTCTCCGTCGCTCGGCCGAGTGCACATATGAATCGTGTCTGATCTGGTCGGCCGAGCGGTGTCTCGCTGGTCGGCCGAGTGACTCCTTCACTCGGCCGAGTGAGACACCAAAAATGCCCAAACATCTTGTTTTGGCCTCCTCGTCGCTCCTGCGACGTCCGTTCTTATTCCGCTCCTCTCCAACAGCAAAATACCCCTTGGGGAGGTCGTCGGTGACCCTCTGGAGTAAGCGCATCTTGAGATCACTCCAAATCGTGCCAAATCACCTGAAATGCGACAAAAACAACAAATCGTGAAAAGCATCGCAATATCGTCGATATCTCGTGAAAAACATGATTTGGGCGATCTAAATGGCATGCCAACATGCGGGAAAAAAGTGTAAAATAAGGAGTGATCAGCAAGCTTGCCGGCAACTCATGCACAGTAGAAAGGACCTGGGACTGCACATCTGAGACCTTCTCAACTGAGGTCTGCGAGGGTGTAACAGGTTTATCACTAACAACATTAGGGTTAGAGTTATCAATTGGTTGGATTGAAGGGAGCTGGGGCTTGTCAGGGCACTTTTCATCAGAATGTCCAAAACAGATACACTTACTACATCTTGGATGCTCCCCCTCGTATTTTGTTTCTATATTAACAACTGAGCCATCATCCAACTCTAGACTCACCTGCTGTGGGAGAGCCTTAGTTGCATCAACCTCGACTAGACATCTAGCGTACGATAAACGGTCCAGTCTAGCCGTTGATCTGTCTAGGCAAATAGGCAATCCAATAATTGAAGATATTTAAGATTTCCTTGGTCCACATACCTAGGGGAAGGCCGTGAAATTGGATCCATACTGGTACAGCTGATAGCATATCTCTGTCGTGTCGGAAAGATGGGCTCCATTTCTGCAAAACAGTCAGTCTTCCATCGAATAGCCATGGCCCCCCATGAAGCACCCGCTCGCACTCCTCTGGGCAATCAAATCTGAAGTAGAAGAACCCATTCTCCTTACTATAGATTTGAACCCCCTTCTTTAATCTCCACAGTCGATCAACCCATGCCCGAAGTTGACCGTAGTAGGGTACCTCACCAAGGACATATCCCACCAACGTGTTTTTCCAACGTTCTGCCCCTTTCTCCAGCATAGAGCTTAATACACGGCCAACACAATCTCCATTTTACTTGACAACAGGTGGAACAAATGACATGGTAAGCGAATCATCATAGGATCTACGATTAGCACATACCTCAGACCAAGAGGGTTTTGGTCCTGAAGTATTAATGTGAAGGGGGATGTTTGGTCTTATTGGCATTTTATCAAGCACCCTCCGTGCCTCTACCTTGTTGCTGGTAGTATTCCCATTCCCCACAGCATAAGAATGCCGATGTAGAGTTGGCCCACCTCTTTGCACCTTAGTGTCCCCTCGATGTTGAATATTTGCATTAAATCTGACCCCTCTCCTGGGGCAATGCCAGCCCTATGAGGATGTTTCACGAAACCCAGATCCCTGTCAAGCCGTGGCCTACCTCTGTCTTTGCGCGATACCACCTTCCACGCCTCCTCAACCCGCTCTACATTAGGGTTAAAGCTTGTCGAACCCTCAATGATATTTCCCTCTTTCCCCAGGGTTGTAATCCTCTCCCCGTCACCAGGTAATTCGCCAGAGCCTCCATTGATGATAAAAGAGAAACCTTTATTTCTTTTGTAGCCTTCACTCCCCAGCGTGGGATCTATACCGAGCTTGCCATCGATCTCAAGACTTATCTTCCCGCTGACGTCTATATTGCCAGAGCCATCTATGCCGAGCTTGCCGTCAATATTGCCAGAGCCGTCGACGCCATTGGGATCCCCCGTGTCGCCAGATCTCACCATTTAATCTTTATATATATATATATATATATATATATATATATATATATATATATATATATTCTATAAAATAGGGATGTTACCAAGAGAAATTGGATAAGACTTTTTGTATAAGATAAATTGGTGAGAGAAAATGGATAAGAGAATTTGTGTAATTGGGTAATATATTTTGTTGTTGTATGAGAGAATTTGAATATGAGAAATTGGGAGATGAGAAATTGGTTAAGTTATATACATTGGGGTTATGTATTGGGGGGGAATTTGTGAGGGATGTTTGAAAATTGAAAATGGGGGGGGGGATTAATGGGGGGGGGGGGGGGAAATCAAAAACTGAATCCATTATTTTTTGTTGGCCTCCCCAAAAGACCACAGGTCTTAATTCAATTCAAAAGACTACAACGTTTCTCCTTCTTCCTCTCTCTCTCTCTCTCTCTCTCTCTCTCTCTCTCTCTCTCTCTCTCTCTCTCTCTCTCTCTCTCTCTCTCTCTCTCTCTCTCTCCCCCCTCGCCCTCTCCCCCCCGGGTTTACTTTCCATCTTCTCTCTCCTTGCGTGCTCTTTCTCGAATGGATTCCTATGAGAATCGCTTATGGGGGACGAGGGGGGGGGGGGGGGGACGAAGGGAGCGTCGATCCGACGCCGTTGAAGAAGGCGAGTACGGGAGATCTGAAGCATGTGGCAAAGATCATGATGGTCCTCTCTGCGATGTGGGAAATAAGAGCGAGGAAGGAACCAACGACGGTAGAAGGCATTGGCGGAGGAGGCGAGGGAGGCTGTTAGGGCTGTGGTCGATGATCTAGGGTCGATTGCTGAGAAGATCCAGATCACCAAAAAAGGTAAATGATTTGGTTCTTGAGTTTTTTACTTTTTGGAGGAGAATTATGTTGAATATTCAACTTGCCAGGATGCCAGCAACAGGTGCTCAGCCTGTCCAAGCAACGAGAGTTCAGGCAAAGGGCAGTTCATATCCGAGATCAGGTTGATTTGATTTAATCTTCACCATCAATTGTTCCAGCTATTCGCTCAGTTGCCTCCAACAGTTAGAGCTATAAATACTTACAGGTAACAAACTTCTAACTTGATTTAATCTTACAACCAACAAATTTTGATTTTTCTGCTTCAGTTAAAGGCAGTTCATCAAGGTGAGATTTTTCTTAATTCAGAAAGGTGAATTTATTTTTTATAAATTTTACAAGATGGTTGTATAAATTTTTTCTAAAGATTGTATGAATCATTCTTCTGTGTACCCATTATTGTGCTTTACATACCCAAATTTAGTTACGATTTCAATTTTTCCAAGTGACTATCCAACAAACTTCATTGATGCTGGTCAATGATATGAGCGATTTGGTCGGTCTGATCGTTTTGAATGGGGGTTGCCAGTTCAAAATCGTGAGGACAACACTGTTGTGCTGATGAAATGCTATGCATTGGATACAAGAATTAGGTTCCAATGTTTTTTAAAGTACATCATAATGCAGGTTATTGATTACTATATTATTCACATTACATGCACTTCTTATTTCATTTTACTCGGAAAACATGTAATTGATGTTATATAGTTTGTCACATTATTGAGCTGAACAAGTGTGGAAACAAACCTGTTGCACGACAGTAGATGCTCCAGCATGATGCAAATAGAACTGATACAAAGAAATTTTTTTGGCACATTTTTGTTCCTTGGCGTCATGTTGGCAAACAACCCACAATCAAAATTTGTAAAGCAAGATAGCTGTGTTGCTGCAAGGCAACAAAAAGCATTAGAAATTGCCTGAAAAAGAAGCTAGCACTTCAATGGAAAAACAAAAAAACTATAACTTAAACATCCTGAGTCCTGTAAATCAAGAAAGACCTGCTGCCACTATAGCTTGAAGCAAACGCCTTGCATGCACATGTTGGAGAAGAGAATGCGCATTGATTGAGTTCCAATTCACGGTTTGTGCAGAAAATCCTCCTGTAAAAACTACAAAGAAATATGCTACCAGGGTATGAGAAGATCTTAGCAATTCCCCTTAAGGAGCCAGTTCACCATGGTGAGTTTTATATGAATTTATTTAATTTTCCACTGCAAAATTTTGCAGGCTTATGGTAAAATTTTATAAGGTATATGGTAAAATTTTAATCTTAAGTTTTGAATTTATCTTAGTTCTCAAAGTTCACTACTTGGCGAAGTCTGGATCTTATAAGGACATATGGTCCTGTCCTCCGATGGCTTCTTCAATTTTGTAACGATATAATTCCGATTAATACCTTTGCTTTCTCTTCTCATAGAAATTATTAAGAAGATACATGGATAAAAATTGCATTTTTGGTGCATCCTTTTGTGACTTTACTTTACATGTCAAATTCTTGCTTGATATTATAGTTAAGCATCTTTCTCTGCCGCATGCATAGTTAACTTTCTCAGGGTTACTAATTAAACCTGTATCGCACATGTACTGCATATGTTACTATGACATCAAGAAGAATAATTTGATGATCAGTTGGTGGGCTCCGAAAAGGTGCTCTCTCTCAAGGGCAAGAGTCCGTACAAGTAGTAAAATCTGGGAGTCCAGATGTCGAATCCACGGGAAGAAATCTGTTGCAACCACAATTCAAATCGAATAGAAATCCTACGAAGAGAAACTAAACACTTCAATAATGGTGACGTTGGTGGTGATGTGAATACGTGAACAATATAAACAGATAAATACGTGAGAACAAATATCTATAAAGAGTATGCGCATGGTATGGGTTCGTTAGGATCAACGATTCGTATTAATTTGGTTGATGAATATATCACAATGAATTCTCTTTTTGAGAGCAATTCACCGGGAAAAATATCCAATATAACTCAATGAATTCTCCTTTTGGGAGCAATTCATCGGAAGATGCCCTTTTGGGGGTTCAAACACAATATTCAAAAAGATCGTCGCTAAAGCTATAATACGATATGAAACTCTCTTTTGGAGAGATTAAAACTACGGTATGAAACTCCCTTTTGGGGAAATCAAAACTCACCCTTTTGGGGCGATCATCAACTGAATTAATTCTTTTGGAATCTAAAAAAGTCGATTTACGAACAAAGATTACAATTTTAGCGACGTTTTAACGGTTTAGCACGAGGAATACAACCAAACTTACACAAATTATATCCCCTAACTACTCAATACCAAGCACAATTAAGTTTTAGCTACTCATAATATCAGAATAAACAAGATCCATAGCCAAATACATTGAATTCATAGCAAAATACGATGAAAAACACTAAAATACGAGATAGAAGTTGAAGAAAATATCACCAATTCTCCTTGAAAACACTTCAAAGCTCTGAAAATAATAAAACAAGCCTCTGGAATTTTACAGAATTTTTCAGGGGGGAGATACGGCTCCTAGAGCCTCCAATACGCTCAAAATACGCCCCAATCTGCTTGAATACGCCCAAAAAACCATAAATACGCTTATATAATATGCTTGCGGGTTTGGGTTGTGCTATCGGATCTAAACCCGCACCAATATCGCGCCCGGATGCATCTCATGTTGGATATGGAAGACGTTAGTACACCCTTGTAGGGGATGTACGAGGGAATACGGACCTCGAACGTCGCGTACACGAAGTCGTGCGCAAAGGGAATATGTTCCCTTGCGGAGAGGATCACTAGATTGATGGAAAAGTCGCATTATATGTGCATAAGTGCATGCGACATATGGCTAAGAAAGGGGTAATATCTTAAGCTTATGTTGTACCATGCATATGGTACAACTTAAGCTTATAATATGCCATGTACGATGGTACACCTTAGTTAAATTGTTCCAAAGGAACAATTGCTCCTAAAATAACTACCTTGGGGGCTATAAATAAGACCCAAGTGTTAGCCTTTTTCCTTACACTTTTGCATGGCATTCTTGCATGCATTTTCATTCTAGCGAAGCTCTGCCGAAATACTTCCTCTCTCTTTATCCAAGTTCTTAATCTAAAGTAGAGTAGATTGTGGATTTAGTAGCCTTACTCCGTTCGTGAGAAGACTCGATCCGTCGTGGCGAATCCGAAGGCGAAGTTCGTAGACTACCGTACCGCATACGCAAGCGTAAGTCTAAACTTCATTTTATCGATCCTAACTCTGTTTTGGCAGGATCCAACATTAGTATCAAAGCCATACGGGTTCGCCCCGGTCAAACCGCCGCCCCGTCGAAACTATGAACGAGTCGTTGTCTTTTTCACGAATGGGTATCCTACCATTACGGATATGATAGGAACGCTTCGTGACGGAGAGAACGCAGCGGTTGTTCTTTTCACGTTAGGGTCTCCTATCATTACTGATATGGTAGGAACTCTCCGTGACGGGAAGAACCGACCGTTCACGTAGTATGTTATTTTTCATTTTTGGCACACGGCCATTAGAAAATAACCACTTTCTCGACGAACGGGTGCTTCATCGAGGAAGAAGGTGGTGGTTATTCCCATCGGGGAAGATGACTTTTAGTGTATGTGCACCATGGCCAAATGGGCTATGAAGGCCATGCACCCCCCTCCCCATGCGGAGGGGGTTGGCTACAGCCAATAACCACCGCGGCAACCCCCACCGGCGGGGGTGTGCGGCCACCCCACACAAGGGGAGGCCGGCCATGGCAAAAAAAATGGCCTTGGCCATGACCGGCCATGGCCAGGCCGGCAGTAGCCGGCCAAGGCCAGGCCGGCAGTGGCCGGCCCCGGCCAAGGCCAGGGGCCGGCCTGGCCGGCCCTGGCAGTGGCCAGGGCCGATGCCCTGGCCTCGGCCAGGGCCTGGCCGACCCTGGCAGAGGCCAGGGCCTGGCCGACCCTGGCAGAGGCCAGGGCCTGGCCGACCCTGGCCGGCCTCGGCCAGGGCAGAGGCCCTGGCCGAGGGGGCCAGGGCCCCCTGGCCGAGGGGGCCAGGGCCCCCTGGCCGGCCAGGGCCCCCTGGCCGGCCAGGGCAGAGGCCCTGGCCGGCCCTTGGCCAAGCCTCGGCCAGGGCAGAGGCCCTGGCCGGGAGAAGTTGCAGACCAAAATTGGTCGACCAATTTGGTTGTTTTGGTCGACCAATCCGACAGAAGGTCTTGGTCAATCGCGAACTTGCCGAATGGCCCATACGGGGTGACAAAAGGCCTTGGTCAAACTTGAATGTGCCGATTAGCCCATAAGGGGCTAACCACAGTGCCGGCTAGCCCATACGGGGCTAACATTTTAATGAAGTTTTTTCTTTGGGCTCTACTCCTTGAAGATTAGCCATAGTGCTCTACTTCATGCGATATTAGCCATGTCATTGTGCTCTACTCTACGGAGATTAGCCAATGTACTTGTGACATTGTGCTCTACTCTACGGAGATTAGCCAATGTATTTCAAATTTTTTGACAAAGATGTTTTCAAATAGGTTATGTCCCGTCCTTAAATCGGGATAGCGCAATTTAGAATTCCAAGTCCTACCACGATCCGGCCATGGTCATCTAACCCATGGGTGTGTAGAACAGGTCTCGTGGCTTGGCAATTGTTGCGCTAAAATTCTTTGCGCAAACTCTCACCTATTCCATTTTGAAAGATATGTTTTTCAAAAGTGATTTTCCGCTGCGAAGTACTATAAGAGTACGATTGTTTGATAAGTGATGGGGGAATATTGAAGGTTGTTCTAGATGGTGATTGGAATCATAGAGACCTTTTCGATTCTAGAACAACATCTTCAATATTTTTCGAAAGTAACTTATCAAATATAATATAATTCCAAGTGGGATTTGAATTTTTTAGAACTATCCAAATGGGATATTCTATTTTCATTTCAAGTGGGAGTTATATTTTAAGAATTTTTATGCAATGTTTTGATCAAACCTTCGGTTTTGTGTCTTTTGCAACATTTTAAAAGTAAAATGTATTCCGCTTCAAAGAATATCGTCGCTGAGTTAAACAAAGGTGAAAAACTCAACGGCGATAATTACAACCTTTGGTCCATCAAGATACAATAGTTCTAGAGGAGCAAGAAGTGCTCGAAACTCTAAAGAACGTTATGATTGAACCCGAGTTGGGCACTACGGCCCAACACCGACGAGACAAGGAAGCTTTTGATGCTTGGTCTCGGAAGAATAAGATAGCGCGCATTACGTTATTAAGCAGTATGGCTGATGACATAATGCGCATCTTCCGAGAACATGACCTAGCCATGGACATATGGTCTAAGCTAGAGGAGAAGTTCGGTGGCACATCGGTGTCCAAACTTCGCGCCTTAACTATAAGGTTCGATACATATAAGAAACGTCCAGATCATTCCATGGGGAAACATATGCGACATATGACGAACCTTATCTCGGAGTTAAAGGACGCAGGTCATGTGCTTACTGATGAGCAACAAATCCAAGCAGTTATACGTTCCCTACCAAATGGGTGGGATCAAATGAAGATGCATCTCACTCACAATGAGAGCATCAAGACCTTCAGCGACGTTTCCAAGCACCTCGAATTAGAGGAAGAGCGGCTTGCGGCTGCCAAGCCAAGTGCAGAAGTGCACATGGTTGCTAGATCCTCACACGGGGGAAAGAAACGGAAAGATCGTTCGAAGTTCACTAATGAACGTAATAAGCAACTTGAGTCTACCAAGAAACCCAAACATAAGGGTGGGCAAAAGAAATGGCACAAGAAGAAAGACTTGAAAAGGATCAAGTGCTTCAAGTGCACCAAGCTCGGTCACTATGCTCGTTCGTGTACGAGTGGAGGCGACGAGGTAACTTGTAAATATACTAGTTACATATGTGTTTCTAGTTCAATATTTCTTGTGTAATCTAATCCATTTTGGATAATTGATTCAGGTGCCACCGACCACATAGCAAGGGACAAACGGTCCTTCGTGGAGTATCACCGGATACCCCAAGGAACGAAGTGGATCTATGTAGGAAACAACACACGTGTTGAAGTGAAAGGCGTTGGGACTTGCAAGCTAGTCTTGGACAACGACCGCACTCTCCTACTTTATGATGTCCTCTTCGCTCCAGATATTCGAAGGAATATAATTTCTGTGGTCGTATTAATGGGTCTTGGCTATAACTGGTTTTTTCATGATTGTAATGTGGACTTAAGTTGTAATAATACTCTTATTGGTACTGGGTTTGTATTTAAAGGATTTATTGTAATGAGTACAATGTATGATTCCTCATGTAATGAAAATTTCCTTATTGCAAATTCTAAGACTTATGAGTCTGATGTGATTTGTTGGCACGCAAGGATTGGTCATATTGAACCAACGCGTATGGATAGACTTGCCAAACGTGGCCTTCTATCCAATGTTTCAAAGGTTGAAATGTCGACCTGTGAACATTGCCTTGTGGGGAAATCTTGTCGCAAGCCGTTTGGAACCGGCACAAGGGCCGAGGTTCCATTACAGCTTATCTATTCGGACATATGTGGTCCGATGAATGTCAAGACAAGACGCGGAAAGTCCTATTTCATCACTTTTATTGATGATTTCACCCGATTCGGACATATCTATTTGATATCCCACAAAAGTGAAGCTTTGGCTTGCTTTAAAAACTATATGAGTTTAGTGGAGAATCAATTAGATCGCAAGATTAAGGTTTTGCGAACCGATAGGGGCGGTGAATATCAATCAATAAGTTTTAAGGAACTTTGTGTTGAAAAAGGCATAGTACATCAGGTAACTATGCCTTATACTCCTCAACAAAACGGTGTTGCAGAAAGGAGAAATAGGACTTTAATGGAAATGGTCCGTTCAATGATGGCGCAAGCTAACTTGCCAATCACCTTTTGGGGTGATGCATTATTGACGGCCGCTTTCATTTTAAACCGCGTACCCTCGAATTCAGTTAGCTCCACTCCTTATGAGTTGTGGAACCAAAGGTCTCCTGACTTAAACATTTTAAAACCTTGGGGTTGTGCATCCTACGCACATATTTCCTCCCATAAGTATGGCAAACTTGGGCCAAGGGGAAGGAAATGTATCTTTATACGATACGCCGAAAACTCCAAAGGTTATGTTTATGTTAGTCAGGAAGACAATGGTGGGCTAATTGAGTTTGAATCGAGGGATGTCACTTTCTTGGAAAACGAGTTTCCAAGACAGGACGAGATAAGTCAGGACTTATCTCTATTTGAGATTTATGATTAAGAAGGATTACCTCATTCGAGTGGGAGAATTCTTGGTGAAAACGAAAATACGTTTCAACCTTCACCAATGGATTATACGAATGACGATTATCCTATTCCATACGGGAATAATGATCCAAGTGGGAGCAATTCTAATGACATTCCAAGTGGGAGTGATATTAGAATTGATCTAAACTCAAGTCAACAAGGACTTGAAGAATCTCAAATACGACATAGTAGTCGTACAAGGTTGGCTCCTCTAAGATTTGAGGATGAATTTCCGCAAACCTTTATGACTTTACTACAAGAAGATGACGAGCCTGCTACTTTCAAACAGGCCGTATCTTGCCCTGCTAAAGACAAATGGATGGAAGCGATGCAAGAGGAGTTAGAATCCATGAAAGTTAACCAAGTCTGGGACTTAGTTGACTTACCCAGAGGACGTAGAGCTATTGGGAACAAATGGGTTCTCAAGATCAAGCATAAGGCTGATGGCTCTATTGACAGATATAAAGCTCGCCTTGTCGCGAAAGGTTTTACGCAACAGGAAGGGATAGACTACGAAGAGACCTTCTCACCTGTTGTTCGTTTTACCTCAATTCGCCTGATTCTGGCAATGGTAGCTTGCTTAGACCTCGAATTACATCAAATGGATGTAAAGACTGCCTTTCTCAATGGAGAATTGGACGAGGAGATCTATATGGAACAACCAACAGGGTTTGTAAAAGAAGGAAACGAACATAAGGTTTGTAAACTTCTTAAATCCATATATGGTCTTAAACAATCCTCGAGGCAATGGTATATACGATTTCAAGAGGTTGTCTTATCAAATGGATTTTCCATGCTTGATGAAGATAACTGTGTATATATCAAGAGGAATAAGAACAATTATGTTATTATGTCTCTATATGTAGATGACATTTTAATAGCCGGAAATGACAAGGGCTTTGTGATGGATATCAAGGCTTGGCTTTCATCAGTTTTTGAGATGAAAGACATGGGAGAAGCCGCATATATCCTTGGAGTTAAGATTTCAAGGAATCGTTCAAAGAAACTTCTTTCTCTTTCACAGGAGACTTATATAAAGAAGGTTCTAGAACGTTTTAATATGCAGGACTGCAAGTCCATTGATACTCCAATAAGCAAGTGCGACAATTTATGTCTGAAATCATGTCCGAAGAACCAAAAAGAGAAGGAGATTATGGAAAAAGTTCCATATTCCAGTGCAGTTGGTAGTCTAATGTACGCTATGATGTGTACAAGACCGGACATCTGTTTTGCCGTTGGAATGGTAAGTCGTTACCAATCCAACCCAGGGCAAGTACACTGGAAAGCGGTTAAGAGGATAATGCGGTATCTCAAAGGAACTGCAGACTTTGCTTTATGCTATCAAGGAGATGCCTTGAGGCTCGAAGGCTACACTGATGCTGATTGGGCGGGTGATCTCGATGAGCGACGATCGACCTCAGGATATGTTTTTCTACTCGGATCTGGTGCAATATCCTGGAGTAGCAAGAAACAATCCTGCATCGCACTTTCAACCATGGAAGCCGAGTTTGTAGCATTTAGCATGGCAGTACAAGAGGCTGTTTGGCTTAGGAAGTTCTTAGACAGGCTAATTAATGCAAATGACTCAGCTGCTGTACCCATACACAGCGACAGTCAAGCATCTATAGCCTATGTCAAAGATCCGAAATTCCATTGTAAGACCAAACACATAGATATCCGCTACAAATTTGCAAAAGACTATGATAAGACCAAGAAGGTAGACATAAGGTACATATATACGCATGAGATGATAGCGGATCCGCTTACGAAGGCTATCCCCAGAAATTTGTTTTACAAACACTTATCATCTCAAGGATTGCGTAAGAGCTGAGTTGTACCAATGTAAATTCCCATGTCTGTAAATGATCAAAATTAATAAAAGAATAAGTTCTTTTTCCAACATTGCATATGAATTTCTTAAGAAATGTTTGTGTACATTTTTTGAAATCTCAACTGAATTGTGTGTATGTCGGACAGATTAAGGTTGGCTCTCTCACATGAGCAACCGCCTTATCTTATCAGATGGATAAGATAGAGATGAGACTAGTTTAAAGTCAAAATCATTAGACGAATGATTTAGAGTCATGACTTAAACAAGATAGTCGAATGAAAGATCTGCATCATATGGATTCTTACAAAAGATCTGAGATCTGTATCACAAGGATATTTAAAAAGGATCTCATAGGATTTTTTAAATCCTATCTGTCTTATGCAGGATGAGAGTCAGGGAATATTTCATGGGTAGTAAGGGGACTCAAAATATAGGCACTGTGGTGTCTGATCTTTCATCCGTACAACATCATTAAGACATACTCTCCCTGGGAAAGGAATGATGTTGTAATACGTGTTCATACCACGTATGCATTTCGACCACTGAGTTAGTAGCAATAGTGTTTGCTATTATGTGAGACTCAAAGGCCATATGGGCCTTAACTCTTACCCTCAAGGACTCCAATTGGTTCCTTTAGATTTGACGAGATAATCGCTATCTTAGCGTGTTACTTATGGGCTATGATAATTCGGCTCGGCGGGGCACGTTAGAAAAGCGAGTCTAGTCAAGATCAGAAGGTTCGCAAGAAGAGTAAGATTGATTTCATATTCACATTTGGACTTTAATGATTCAAAGCTGGCCAGCCAATTGTGATTCAGATGGGATTCAATTGTTGAATATAAAGTATAAGAAATGTGAAGAAATAATCTAGGGTAAAGCATGCGTTGAACTACTCAACTTTGCACCTTCGAGGTCGTTGTGTATCTCTAACAAGTGCACAACAACAGACTCTACGCGCATGACGGTCGCACGGTCTATTTCTCGGTATGATAGATGAAAGAACTAAGAGAAAGAAGTTCTCTTACAATCCCCTCAAGTGTGAGTGGGAGATGTTGGATATGGAAGACGTTAGTACACCCTTGTAGGGGATGTACGAGGGAATACGGACCTCGAACGTCGCGTACACGAAGTCGTGCGCAAAAGGAATATGTTCCCTTGCGGAGAGGATCACTAGATTGATGGGAAAGTTGCATTATATGTGCATAAGTGCATGCGACATATGGCTAATAAAGGGGTAATATCTTAAGCTTAAGTTGTACCATGCATATGGTACAACTTAAGCTTATAATATGCCATGTACGATGGTACACCTTAGTTAAATTGTTCCAAAGGAACAATTGCTCCTAAAATAACTACCTTGGGAGCTATAAATAAGACCCAAGGGTTAGCCTTTTTCCTTACACTTTTGCATGGCATTCTTGCATGCATTTTCATTCTAGCGAAGCTCTGCCGAAATACTTCCTCTCTCTTTATCCAAGTTCTTAATCTAAAGTAGAGATTTAGATTGTGGATTTAGTAGCCTTACTCTGTTCGTGAGAAGACTCGATCCGTCGTGGCGAATCCGAAGGCGAAGTTCGTAGACTACCGTGCCGCATACGCAAGCGTAAGTCTAAACTTCATTTTATCGATCCTAACTCTGTTTTGGCAGGATCCAACATCTCAGCCGTAGATCTGGAGCGGCGCAAGTTCTAGCCGTTCATCTCATGCGGGATCGCACCTGGTGGCGCCACGTGTCCTTCAAAATTAGTGTGAAGCCCGCATCCGCTTCACTTCTTCGGATCCGCTTCGGGGTTAATAGGTGGCCGTTGGATTTCAGATCGGACGGATCAGCGCTGGCCACGTCGCCCCGCTGCTTCGCGAATTCGAATCGAACTCGCTTCGCTTGCGACCGTTGGATGTGGATCGTGTAGATCTGAGACGGCCACGTCGCGCGAAGAGATTTGCATCGCTTTCAAATTGCGGGAGAGCTCTCAGCCATTGGATCACGATCAGAGCGCCTCGAATCAGCCACGTCGCCGCTTTGATTTGAAAATGTCGGGATCGCTGGGGACCGTAGGATTACGATCAAACGGATCTGGTTAGGCCACGTCGACCCGCCTTTCGTTCTTATCTGCGCTGCTGATGGCCGTTGGATTGCGATCCAACGGCGCAGATAAATCCACGTAGCCCACTTCTCTAAGCCGTCTGATCTGAGCGGGAGCCGCTCTGATGCTGCCACCGCATGCGCCAAGATTCGTGCGCTTTAATTTTATTTCCAATAAATGGTATTCTGCATTCAAAAATTCATAGTAATTAGCACAGATCTCAGAAAAATACAAATAAATAGTCGTTGGAATCGTGAGATCGAGACCAAGCTAGGAAAAATATAAAATGTGCAGAGTTGTATCGTTAAATACTGTTTTGTGCTCAAATAGAGTGTTTTCTCTACTAAATAAATGTGTAGAAAATACGTATGAATTAGAGAGCAATGTAGCATCACCTGAGCACAAAATAGGGCTAAATGGGGGGTTAAATATGTAATATTGAACCCGAATCACACCCCCCAACTAGCGATTTGCTAGTCTCTAGCAAAAAGAGCGATAAATACGGATGAGTAATAAAACAATAAGTTCTTTCAAATCGCTCATGGCATGGCTCAATAATACGTATTCCAACATGATCTTGACCATCAATATACACATCCATGAAAAAAATCAATCACACGATATTTTCTCTAATTTAGTATGAATAAATAACATGCAATCATCGTTTTGCGCAAGCGAAAGTATAACACGTCGTTATATACTAGTTTTAGTGTTTCCAAGGAATTGGCCTATCAAAATAATCATTCAAGACATGGGTATTGAAGTTGCTTAGTATATTCACCGTTTCTTTTCTTTTATTCGTTCCGCGTAACGCGCATCAAGCAACATTCGTAGAAAAAGTATAACTTGGATCGCTCCATCAAATGAGTGAGTTTCCGGTCAATGGCTCCCAAATCAGACGATCATAGGGCATTAGGCCAAGAAGGACCCCTCGGACTGTACTACTCGAGCCAACCAAGTTAGTTATTAGTGACATACTTATTCATTCATTTTTCATCATTCATTTTCATTTCTTTTTCATTTCTTTTCTTTCTTTTCTTTCTTTGTAAGCAACTCAAAACCCATCTTTGAATATAAACATTAATAACAGAGGCCAAATCCCTCTTCAACTTGAAAACTTTCTAATAAATCGTGTATACTTAAGCTTTTTCATCACATTAGCATGCATGAAATATATTCAAACTATTTCGAGATATTAATCATGGAAATTGAGAATTTTCATGAATAGCATATTAACGACAATTCCATGAAGGAGAAATAATCAACTCAAGCCATAAAAATTTTTAGAACTCAATTAATGTATAATCATCCGCATTTGAGGCATATGAAAGAGTTTTAAATGATGAGATTTGGTGATTTATTCTTCTCAAAAAATTTTTTCCTAAGGTAAGGTCTCATACACACACCCCAACTAAAGATGGACATTGTCCTCAATGTCGGAAGAGGTACGAGTTTATTCAAGCAAGCAACCTAGAAAGCATATAAAAACTACACTACTGGAAAGAACACACCGTGTTCAAATGGCGGATCCCGAATCTTTAATTGTGGAGGAAGTTGTTCAATTTGCTCCTTGCGCTCCTCAGCGATTATTCTTCCTCCAAAAACTAATTTGGACCCCAGCAACACAACTCCAAGCATCCCTATAAGCTGTTTGCCAATGTCCTGCGAGGGATGAGTTATGTCAGTCCAAATTAATTTAAGATTCCTTTCAATAAAAACGTTCCAAATGTAGTCATCAAAATAAGTGAAAGAAATTAAAGCAAGTTGACGACTACTCCCTGAAAGATTTGCACTACTCTCTGTACGATGCTCGATCAATGAAGATGTGGATAAATGATTTTGGGATAAAACTGGAGGAGGGCATGGTTCTGAATCCACGGCGATAATCTCAAAACCCTTGTCCCTAGCTGTCTCCTCCTCTCGTTCATCCAAAATTGCTAGCTCGTCCTCTCTTTTGCACACACTTCCTGCCATGTGGATATTGTTATTCGTGTCATCAGCGTGACATGGCTCGCTCGATATACCTGCAATAGAAGATGAACTCGTATTAGATTCTTTAAATTGAGTTTCAAAAGCATTACCTTCTTCTACGCAAGTGCCAATCAAATTAAGATCTTCAATGGATTTCTGAATTTACCGACTCCGAGCAAGGAAATTTTCTTGGAGTTGATGGGATGTGGCCTCCTGTGTCTGAATAATCAGGTAAGCGTCCTCTCTCAAGGATTGCAAAGGTACGTCTACGCCTTGCTCTTCTTGATCAAGGCACGGAGGCTCCGTTGAATCGCTCTCAGAAATCTCTTCCACGGTTTCTTCGTTTTCTTGCAGAGACTCCATGTATTCCCACGCCACTGTCGGCGTCATGCCTCCCAATAATTCCTGCAGCTGCGGTTGTAGTCCACCTAGGAAGAACGCCATAAGCTCTTCATTTGTGTACCCATGCTGCGGATAGCTCGATATAATGTCTGTGAACCTCCTCCATGCCTGAAAGAAAGTTTCACAGTCAGTTTGATTAAAATTAACAATTTTGAGCTTCTCCATTCTATGTTTGTGTGCATTAGCATATCGTGCATCATAAAGATTGTTTGTGCAATAGAAGTTCATATATTCCATTTCAAAAAAAATTAAAATAAAATAAATAAAAAAAAGTTTATGTTCAGTAAAGTGTAAAGATCTCACCGAAGGTCCTCTAAATGAAATAAACCGTAGTCACAAACCATTCCTCCCCGGCAACGGCGCCAAAAACTTGGTGGACTCCGAAAAGGTGCTCTCTCTCAAGCGCAACAGTCCGTACAAGTAGTAAAATCTGGGAGTCCAGATGTCGAATCCACGGGAAGAAATCTGTTGCAACCACAATTCAAATCAAATAGAAATCCTACGAAGAGAAACTAAACACTTCAACAATGGTGACGGTGGTGGTGATGTGAATACGTGAACAATATAAACATAGAAATACGTGAGAACAAATATCTATAAAGAGTATGCGCATGGTATGGGTTCGTTAGGATCAACGATTCGTATTAATTTGGTTGATGAATATATCACAATGAATTCTCTTTTTGAGAGCAATTCACCGAGAAAAATATCCAATATAACTCAATGAATTCTCCTTTTGGGAGCAATTCATCGGAAGATGCCCTTTTCGGGGTTCAAACACAATATTCAAAAAGATCGTCGCTAAAGCTATAATACGATATGAAACTCTCTTTTGGAGAGATTAAAACTACGGTATGAAACTCCCTTTTGGGGAGATCAAAACTCACCCTTTTGGGGCGATCATCAACTGAATTAATTCTTTTGGAATCTAAAAAAGTCGATTTACGAACAAAGATTACAATTTTAGCGACGTTTTAACGGTTTAGCACGAGGAATACAACCAAACTAACACAAATTATATCCCCTAACTACTCCATACCCAGCACAATTAATTTTTAGCTACTCATAATATCAGAATAAACAAGATCCATAGCCAAATACATTGAATTCATAGCAAAATACGATGAAAAACACTAAAATACGAGGTAGAAGTTGAAGAAAATATCACCAATTCTCCTTGAAAACACTTCAAACTCTCTGAAAATAATAAAACAAGCCTCTGAAATTTTACAGAATTTTTCAGGGGGGAGATACGGTTCCTAGAGCCTCCAATACGCTCAAAATACGCCCCAATCTGCTTGAATACGCCCAAAAACCCCTAAATACGCTTATATAATAGGCTTGCGGATTTGGGTTGTGCTATCGGATCTAAACCCGCACCAATATCGTGCCCGGATGCATCTCAGCCGTAGATCTGGAGCGGCGCAAGTTCTAGCCGTTCATCTCATGCGGGATCGCACCTGGTGGCGCCACGTGTCCTTCAAAATTAGTGTGAAGCCCGCATCCGCTTCACTTCTTCGGATCCGCTTCGGGGTTAATAGGTGGCTGTTGGATTTCAGATCGGATGGATCAGCGCTGGCCACGTCGCCCCGCTGCTTCGCGAATTCGAATCGAACTCGCTTCGCTTGCGACCGTTGGATGTGGATCGTGTGGATCTGAGACGGCCACGTCGCGCGAAGAGATTTGCATCGCTTTCAAATTGCGGGAGAGCTCTCAGCCATTGGATCACGATCAGAGCGCCTCGAATCAGCCACGTCGCCGCTTTGATTTGAAAATGTCGGGATCGCTGGGGACCGTAGGATCACGATCAAACGGATCTGGTTAGGCCACGTCGACCCGCCTTTCGTTCTTATCTGCGCTGCTGATGGCCGTTGGATTGCGATCCAACGGCGCAGATAAATCCACGTAGCCCACTTCTCTAAGCCGTCTGATCTGAGCGGGAGCCGCTCCGATGCTGCCACCGCATGCGCCAAGATTCGTGCGCTTTAATTTTATTTCCAATAAATGGTATTCTGCATTCAAAAATTCATAGTAATTAGCACAGATCTCAGAAAAATACAAATAAATAGTCATTGGAATCGTGAGATCGAGACCAAGCTAGGAAAAATATAAAATGTGGAGAATTGTATCGTTAAATACTGTTTTGTGCTCAAATAGAGTGTTTTCTCTAATAAATAAATGTGTAGAAAATACGTATGAATTAGAGAGCAATGTAGCATCACCTGAGCACAAAATAGGGCTAAATGGGGGGTTAAATATGTAATATTGAACCCGAATCATCAGTCTGGGTAAAGCATGAAAACCTTTGATGGGATTCATATTCTCTAGAGTAAAAAATGAACATGCATTCATGTGCTTGGATCAATTTTTTTTAAATTGCTTGCAAGATGTGTCATATCTTGCTGCTGATTCCAAGGGTTCATGATGCATCAACAATGCAAAGCAGTTTAGTAACTAATTTAACTAAGAAGTCTGACATTGATGACACATATAGGTTTTAATGTGTGTATAAGATTATCAGCAAATCTACACCACTTGAACTCTTGACAAAATGGGCAAAGTTTAAGCATTTACATATTCTTGATGCTTTTGTACATTAATTGCCGATAATCACAAAATAGTGTTGATTTCATGTTCTCAAAGACAACAATGTCTCAAATAGATGGACAAGGTTCTCTTCAAAGTTCTTCCATGAAAGAGATAAATTAATTAGTTTTTGAAAAGCAAGGCACTTAAATCGGAACAACAATGCTCTATGGATTAGTATTAACATGTATGAATTGCAGCTGTTGATATATTTTGTGTCTTGATTTTTCTTTCCATATAGGAGAAGGAGAAGTTGATCAAAGAACTAAGTGAGGACCATGGTTGAGGTATACAAATATATGGCAAGTTACTCAGGTTACAACATGTTCTTACTCAGGTTTCTGTACATTAACTTCAGCCTGATTTATCCTAATTTATTTGGCAGAACATTACTACAATCTTTTTCATCCAGCAATATTAGTTGAATAGAAAACAGATTGGTGTAGCTATCAATCGGTCTAATCATCTAGCTATTGATTCTTTTCCTTCACATTTGCATTCAAATGTTTAATTGTAGCATTCCACTGCAACTGAATATTGTAATAAGTAAAGATACCATCATATTCCCTGGTCCGAACTCCTATATTTTGAGCTCATATATTTGGCATTATGTGTATAAGAATTTATTTATATTTTGATATGATACTTAAAAATTCTTTTGATGACTAAAGTCATTTGTATTAGTGGTGATTAAATCTGGATGCAGTGGATAATTGTCAATATTTCGTCTATGCATCCATGGAATGTGCCTAAATGGTATTGCAATCAGGCAAGCAGAAGGAAGTTGATCGTCCGTGTAATTAACTGTGATTGGATTTCTGTGTTTCAATGCTGATACCTCTTCGTTCCTCATATACTTCTGATGTTAATGTCTATTTTGAATATAACTGAAGTTGAGAGAAAACAATGCACATCATAGGAGATTAATATGGCATGCTACTACACTTCTTCTGAAATTAAGCTTCGATTATTTTTATTCCATGCTTTGCATTCTTTCTTATTGTTTTATGCCCTCCATTACTTTTGGGTAAGTCATGACTGGGTAAGTTATTTGAGGAAGTACATTATCTTTTTCTTTTCTCGGTTGGAAATTAGTTTGCTTTAGTTGGAGATTAGTTTAATAATTAAACTAATGAATCAAACCAAATAACTGATAATTGATCTGCAAATAATTAAAGAGTGCTTTGTGGATGTAAATTTTAATATTCTTTGTAAATAATAGCCATGCCAGCTCAATGTATAGCCATCCACAAATTAATGGGTCGTTATGGTTCTTCTGAATATAACTAACATGATATCTGTGTAGTGCACTAATCTTTTAATATTCAAAAATCATTACCTTTTATTGATTATTATCATCAATGCAGTGGACAATCTACTGAAAATAAATTAGATAAGAGGATCTGTGAAATTGGTGGGACAGACAACTGCTGAAAATGTGGGTGGAATTTTGAATGAATAATATGGTGCCTACATGGAGATGTTTTTATTCCTATGTAAATTACCAAGACAACCTAAATGTTTAAATCAATTTCTCTTCTTTCTGCAACTGGGGTTGTGCTGATTTTTTTAATTTTTGATTTTTATGGTTCGTCGATGGGGACATCGCCTCAATCGACGCTATGCGGGATCATGAACTGGTCATTCGGGAGCAACAATGGAAGCTGACATCCATCATCAATCAACAACCCAATTCTATAAGCCAACATCCAGCATGCTAATCTCTGGTGCTCGAACTAAACACATTCTTTTGCTTTTCTTTTTTATCTTTGGACGTGTGTTGTTGATTGATGCTTCTTCTTCTTGATCGGGTTTCTTTTGTTCAGTGTGATTTTGGTGCAATTTGAATGATTTTGTTGTTGGGTTTTACACGGTTTATGAAATATTTTGATTTTGTGATGAGCACTTTTAGAGAACTCTTTTGCTAAAAGGAGTGAGCCTTCATTCTATGTGATGTATTCTTAATACATTTTTCTTCTTAATATGATAGATTAAATATTGGGGGATTTTGTAGTCTGTAGTTAGAAATTGTTATCCAGAGGCGATACTTCGGAATGGTGTTTGATTTTTTTTGGGGATTTTTGGGGCCTTTTAAGGTTTGATAGGTTTGGCAAACTTTGATTTTTTAATTTAGCTTTTGCATTGGATTCATTTCGATCGGCTTTGACATAGATTTACACATTAATTAAAACAAGTAAATTAGATTTCCAATCTATACTAATTTAAATATGTCATTGTTCTTTTGAATTATGATCTTTGGTGTAGATTATTGGTCCTTAGATGATGTAGATGGCGATCAATCAACTCTCAAATGACTATTCTTTCATTTGCAACATGCTACATTGATAAATATCATTCAATAATTTGATTTTTATATTATAGATGTCTCAAATATCAGACAAGAATTAACGAAGACTTACTAGACAAGATAAATTGGAATTACAAATATATGATAGAAATTGCAAATTTGTGTCATAAGCAATCAAGAAAAAAATTCACAAGTAGACATGTTTGAACGTCTTTGAATCTCCCCAAGACTAGAAAGCTGTAAGTTTTCTGAGCATCAACCCATCACACTATGCCTTGATTTAGATTTGGCAAACTGTCAAAATATAAAAGCAGATCAAGTAGCATTTTATCAATTTTAGAAGATTACTTAATGGTTGGAAATCCATAACAAGCAAAAGATTGTGTTGGAACCTTCAGAGCCCATGGATTTTGAGTACTTCCGGGGGGCAGGGAGAGACAATATAGATCGCTCAACTACAAAGATGAATCGATACAAGAATTTGAATACGTTTAGGATTCTGATTTAGAAATATCTGTAACTATAGCAAGGCATTCAAAAGAAGAGGTGATGGAAATTTATAGCCATGTACCAGACAAGGCATTCACAGAAGAGGTCATGATGCCAATGGGACGTCACCAGCAAATTGGAACTAGAAGAAACTGCAGAGCCAGAAGGAGGCACAAAAGCACTAGTTAAAAAATCAAGGTAACTATTTCTACAATGATTTTTATAATACTACGAGTGCAAATTACACTATCCAATTTATTTACGGGTGAAAAAATAATTATGAACATCAGCAACTTAAACACATTTTATTTAGGTGGTTAACTGCTTGAATTTGACATCAAATGTATGCTTCTTCAAGTCCAAATCATGCAAGTATTGATGCAACATGTATGCATGCAACATGGATAGTGGAATCGGATTCTACATAGGTACAAGTCCAGCATCATACATTGGCTGGTATGGTTCAAGCATAATCTCATGTTAGATTCCCACGAGTAAAAAAAATTATATACCCAAATTTTTGTTACACATAATTTTTCCCAAGACATCCCAACAAGCCCAACTCAAGCGAGCACTTAATCAGTTTTGGAGGAATAAAGATTTTAAGGGGGAATATTTAAACTGAATCATGCCCTACGGGCACGGGTTATGACTAAATTTTTGACTTAAAAAGGAAAAAATGAATCAATAAAGGGAAACAACACAGTACTAATAAGTTATGATTTGAATGAAACACCATTCATCCTAAGACCAAATAAATTTTTTTGACTAAACACCATTCATCCGAAGAACACACACTGTACACATTGCTTGACATTTTACGAGGCATTTGCCTCTCACTTTTATAGGATATGATGTTAAAGTATAGTATCCTAGCTTATAGGACGGACTTCAATTTCAGGAAAATATTAGTGTTAACCATGTTTGTTATAAGTAAACATCAAGGGTAGTGCCCTTACTTTTCAGCTAAAATTTAAGGAGTATAATTATGTTTTCCTTTGGTTTGTGTACTTCTATTGATCATAAGGAATTGAACATTACATTCTTATATGATATATTTACTCTGCACCTAAACTTTTTGGGGGAAAATTGAATCTGTGTCTAACGAGTCTAGACTTAAGAATTCATATGATATGCTATATGCTTATGTGTCATTTTGATAGTGTCTCTGTATGCATGCATGTTTTAGGGGATGCAAAGATCATGACGTGTTTTTGATATAAATGTCTTTGCCATATCCCATGTTTTTGATATAAATAGTTTTATCTGGAGTCATTTGCACTTACAGTTTTTAGTTGTTTTGTCCCTAATTTATTAACTTCATTGCTCACATCTGTGTTCAATTTTATCCTTCCTTTAATGTGTGGAGCTCTCATAATCCAAGCTGTTTTCCCATTTGTTATATCTCTAAGCACATGATTCAGGTCACAGCCATTTAAATAAATTAAATACAAAGAAACATAGGTATAGAACAATGTAAGTACAATTGCAGGTATGGGACTGCCCATTGGGACTAATCAAAATTCACGAAATGAGATGATCAACTTTTTGATGGGGATTGCCATGAGTATTTTGATGGGGGCGGTAATTTTGGACCGAAATCTCTCTCTTGAAATCTCTTTCCTAAAATTTTGTATGGAATTAAATCCGAAGTGAACTAAATTTTGAGGGAACTAAATTTTGTGGTGAACTAAATTCTCTGGGGAAAACTAACTTTTGAGGACTTAAATAACAATGTAAGGAACTAAATGTCTTAAGTGAAACAATTGTTTTTTGGAACTAAATAACTTTTAGGGGAACTAAATAATAATTATTGCACCATAATTAAAATTAGGTGATCCATGATTTTTAGTGAGGGAATACTTTAAATGAATCGTGCCGTTAGAACACGTGTTAAGTTGGGAGGGAATTAAATTTGTGGGAACTAAAATTTATGAGGGAACTAAATTCTTTTGGGAATAAATGTTGGGGTAACTAAATTTTTTGCAAAAATAAATAATGCTTATTTTGCTTTAATTATTGCGTTTCGTTTAAAATCGGGGGATCCCAGATCTTAAGGGGGAAATATCTTAAATGAACCGTGCCCTATGGGCACGGGTCATATACTAGTATATATATAAACTAACATACTATTATATATCATACATATATAAATACTAACTTGTTTTGCATGTTCACGTACTTTAAACCAACTCACTGTGTTTGCTTTCCGAATGCATTTGCAAGCAAGCGGGGGGGGGGGGGGGGGGGGGGGGTTGCTACTCAGGGCGGCGACGAGAAGCTCAGGCGGCGAGTGGCGGTGGTCAGAAGGATGGAGGAAGGCAGCGTTGACGTGGATGCTCGATGGGGGAACACATTGCGACGGAGGCGACGACTGAACGACAGTGAGACGACGTATGCGGCGGAGAGTTGGCAATGATGGTGGCTGTCGGAGGAGCAAGTGATTGGGGTGAGGGTGGCGCGGTTGAGGTCGAAGGCTGTTTGGGGAAGATGATGTCACTCCCCGCTTCCCATTATACTTGGGAGCGAGAACGCGAGCGGGTCTGAATGTGCTTAAAGCAAAGAAGAACTACTTTTTTTCTCTTCTTTCTTCTTTGACTTAAGCACAATAAGCGTCTGTGTATTAAGCCTGGCAAGTTCTGGCTTGCGGATATCAAAACAACACAAATGTTATTATTACAACTTCAAGTCCAGATTACATATACACAGAGGAATTAAGGCCTAGCATGGCCATTACAAACAGTTACACAAAGGACATAACCTGAATGAAATACAACACAAATATTATTTATTGTAGCGCTGCGGAAGTACGTCGTTCTCAACAGTGGATCTCAACATCCTAGTGCTACTGGCCAACTAGCTCAGTCTCAGGTTATGCTCCTCTGCAAAATCTGTCCTAGAACCTGACATATATTTCACCAGATAAATAACAGGGAAATATACGTCAGCGAGGGTCGCCCGGCAACTTAAATTGTTAGAATATGGACCCCTGGTAAGATAATAATATAGTTAGCAAAGTTTTTGAAGATAAGCGACACAATGTGATTACAACAAAGTAAGGCATATGCAGCATAAGAGTACATATGAGCATAGTAACGTGCAGTGTACGAAGTAGTGAGCATGGTAGGTGTAGTATGCAAATTGGTGAGCACACAAGGTGTGGTGTGCACAGTAGTTAGCATAGCAAGTGTGGTGCACAGAGTAGTGAACATGGCAAGTGTAGTGTGTAGTAAGAAAAGTAACACGTAGTAAGCATGTTAAGACAAGTTAGCATGTTACACATTTATAATAGCAAGTGCAGGAGTGAAATAGTGCATCATTCAATCTTCTAATCTTTTGAGAAGCCCATTGTCTGAGGGCGAAAGAAACTACAATTACACCCAAACCAACGGGAGCTATCCGTGGCTCTGTACTCACCAACCCATCCAGACGACGGTCAAATTTACTGGTGGGTGAAATCCAGAATTCTGCTCTCTACTACAATGGATTACCCCACCCAAAGTGTCAATGTGTGTTCTGTATGGTTCAATGTATACTGTAAGGCCCAATAATCCGTAGACGCCCCAAGGGCCCAATAGTCCGTATATGCCCTTAGGGCCCAATATCACAATTCATTAGGGTGTACATTCCACAATTAATAGGATCAGAAGCAATGATGGCGTTTCATGTACATTATTAAGTGACAACAACATTTTAACAGTAAGAGTAAACCAACAAGTCACCAAGTTCATTATTTCAAATGTTATTAAGCAACACACCTACAACGAGTTGTTATTGGAAACATTTCGTAATTTCAATCACAAAATCTGAGCAGTGTAGTTTAAACTTATAGGTGATAAATCCTTGCCTGGAACAATGAGATTTTGGTGACCAGACGATCGTTAGAGCGGCATGAATTTATCTGCGTCATCAGATTCGCCATATTAAGCTAAAGTTGTAAACTGAATAAAATATTATTAATTCTAACTTACATAAATACCGTTTATATATATACTAACATGTATATATATACTATCATATATTTAAATTAATAAGTATAGAAAGTAAACTTCCGTAACTATGTTATATGAGTTATCATAGTACAATATACTGAATATATATGTGTTGTTTATATATGAAAACTTAGGCATATAATAGTAATATGTAAAGTTGGAGTTTATATAATATAATATAATAATATAGTTTACTGTTCATTATATTATAACTGTACAATATAAAGTATAGATTTACATGTTCAGCTTCGTGTTGTTCCTGCAGGCCGAGGCAACGCCTAGCGTCGACAGAAAAGGTACTACAGTGACGGTGACTACAGACGGCGGCGTCGACGTTGTTGTGGCGACAGAGGGCTGATGGTGATCGCCGGAGTCGTTTGTGGTATGGCTCGGAGCTGCTGAAGAATGGAGGAGGCACCGGCATTGGTTCGAGCGGAGGAGGGAGATTGGCGTGGCTACTTGATGGTGGGGGGTTAAAGGGTTGGTCGAAAATGGGGTTTGCGGGGTGTTCGTGGTACTGCGGGCGGATGAGGGTCGGATGAGGGACAAACAGGGCGAAGGTCGCTGGCGGATCATGGGTCGAAGGAAGGAGGGGCTTTGTGGTGTGGGCGCTTGGTGAAGGCACCAAAGGACGAAGAGGCACTGTGGCGGTGTGAACGTCGGAGAGCTTGGGAGGGGTCGGAGCTCTAACTGGAGGCTTGGGCTTGTCTGAGGAGAGGTGGTGGAAGAAGGAGGCGCAGACTTCGAAGGTCGTCGGAGCTGATGGCTTGGGGAATCGACGAGAGAGGTGGCACTGGGAGGATGCTCGGTGGTCTGAAGCAGGATCGAATGGTGGAGGAAGGAGAGCTGATGGCTTGTTGGTTGCGACGATGTTAGGGAAGGAGGAAGACGAACGGGTCATAGTGATGCGAGGTCGGAGGTGGTGTTGTTGGATGTCGCTGCCAGTGGGTGAATAGATCGGAGTATGGCATGCTGGCTTTTGTCAGGGGCTTGATGGGGTGGTGGCGATGTGGATGCCTGCTGTGGTGAGGCGCTGGGAGTGGGTTTTGATGTTGTCGAGGTTGAGGGAAATGGCATGAGGGTGAGGGGCGATAATCGGAGCTGTATGAGGAGGGGGGCTGGTAGTGACGACGACGCTGGGGATGTGGGTTTCGCCGACTGGGTTTGTGCACTGTCGTTCGGTTGTCGGAGGCCGTATGTGATGGTAGGCTGTGAGTTAGGGTGACAGAGAAAGATGCGAGTGCGACAGCTGATGACGGGAAGAAGTTGGGGCGCAGAGGGTTCGGGGTTTTAGGGGAGATGGCATCGGAGTTTGATAGAGGAGAAGGATGGTAGCGATGAGCTGAAAGGGCGGTGTGTTGGGGGCTTTTATGGGTTTGAGAAGAGGTTTGCTGCATGGGATGTTTGAAGGGGAGAGGTCGTGCGCAAGTCGTTGAGATCCTCCAGCATGAAGATCATGCGCATAATGGGAGAGATGAGTTGGTTTGGATCTATACCTGGGGGTGTGCGGGATTTGGTTGATGTTCTGATACGTGGTTGATTGGAGAGAAAATGCGAGATGCGGCGGAGGTAGTTAAGATTTTAGGATTTAATTTCTATTCCTTATAGATCTATTAACTTAAGATTTGGTGGGATATAATTAATTAGGATTTTCTTTTTGTTAAGATTTCTAGGTTATTATATGATTTGGATAATCCATTAGATATTTAGGTTAGATAATTTGTTCAGTTAAGATATATTGATCAGAAAGATCGATTCGATTAGGATTTGAAATGAAACTTGATTTGGTTGAGCTATAGGATTTGTTATGATCACAATCTAATTTAGAAGATTGATGTAGCTAAGATTAGGTTAGGAGGATCACTTTTGGGATGATCGGATTATCACGATTTCACACATGCAATCAATGTCCACCCCAACTTAATAAGAATACACAAATGTGATCGTGAAGTCGCGAGGATCGCGATTAAGCGATCCGATCAGAAGTTCAAGTTCGGGGAAAAATAATAATAAAATCCTAAGACAATTATTCAAATAAACCAACTAATGGAATTAAGTACAAAATACATACGTCCAGAAACAGGCCGTTATAGATGATGACGCATGGGTTACGTTGGAGGGAGGCAGTTGTTGCTGTGAAGAGGGGAGTCGGATGGAGGGAGGTATGTTGCTGTCGGTGCGGTTGTGAAGTAGGTTGAGGGGAGAGAGTTGAGGGGAGGCCCACGGTGGCACTGATGTCGATGGCTACTGGAGGGGAGTCTTGAGGGTGAAATTGGAGGAGATGGGGGTTACGGGTTGGTGTTGCTGGAGGAGAGGGGTGACGTCGGAGATGGGTCGGAGGGAAGGAGGTGGTCGGGGTGAGGGTTGTGGGAGGGGGCTCTACCGGAGTTGTGGTAGGAAGAAGGGGTAGGTGAGAGGTCGGGGCTGGTGATGATGTCAAGAAAAGAGGTTGGCGATGGATGGTGGAGTTGCCATGGGGCCTGGTCGCAGAGAGGTGGCCTGGCATTGGTTATGGGGAAGGAGGCTCGGAGGTCGGTGTGCTGCACGGTGGACGAGGGTGGAGGAAGTGGTCGCAGGGAGGTTGCGCCTGCTGGAGATAGCGGCGACACCTGTGAGGTCCGGCAAGGGGTGATCAGGGTTGCGGTGATGGCAGGAGGCAGCAGCTGGGGTTAGCAGGCAAAGAGTGAGGAGGAGGACATCGTTGTATCGAAGGTTGAGGGTGAGGGTTGTTAGTGGCTAGGGTTTTGAGGAGGGAGATGAGAGGGTTGTGCTTGTTTCTTTTAGTAGGGGAGTGTGTGGTGACGGCTGTGAAGTTTTAGGAGTTAGGGCTTTTTCCCTTAGGGCTTTATTGTAGAGGGGGTGTGCATGAGTAATAGGGTAGGGTATTGATTGTATACAAATATGGTAGGGTTCTCCTTTAGGTAGGTGTTGGTGCTAAGGGAAAATGGAAAGTTTTTGAATTGATTGTACAATAATCAAGGAGGAAATAATGGGATTGGTTACAGAGAATCACTACTTAATCAGCTATAGATTTCAACAGGAATTAATTAGGAATTTATTTATTTAGAATGTTTTAAAAATGATTTGAATTAGAGATTTTAAACCTTTGAATGTGAATTAAAATATTTAAATACTCATATAATTATAATTAATAGGATTTAAAAAATAATACGAGCTATCATAAGTCAATAAATCAATTTATCGATAAAAACATTCGAAATACGTATTAAAAATACCAGCCGTTACATTCTACCTACCTTATGAAAAATTCCGTCCTCGGAATTTCTATCAACCAAGATGCGGGGAATAACTGAGCATAGTACTCGCGCATTTTCGCCTCCAATATACACACACCACACTCTCTAATATGCTCACCCAATTAATATTACTAATACTAATATCAATACCAATAGTAATACTACTAATAACACTACTAATTAATAACCATGCTAATAATAATAAT
Organism: Scilla litardierei; assembly: GCA_030789695.1. Lineage (NCBI taxonomy): Eukaryota > Viridiplantae > Streptophyta > Magnoliopsida > Asparagales > Asparagaceae > Scilla > Scilla litardierei. The sequence goes on from CM061142.1 coordinate 378,612,514, forward strand.
GTGCTACATACATACATCACTAATTACACATCAATATTAATACTAATATACCACAACTAATACATGACACTATTAATATATCGCTATCATACAATATAATTAAAATAATATCATAATTAAGGCAAAAACTTTACTATACTCACACATCAACTTTCTAACTGCAAGTGTGCCATTACCTTGTACACCTACATTGTTACTAATACACACTACACTACCATATGTATACAATAATAATCTACAATCATATGTATCACATACTAATACGTAAGTACAATCATTTTCAGTCAAGTAACACTCCAATAGTACAATCACTTTACATACTACCTAATACTCTATACACCACATAATAAATATCATTACATGTGTAGATGCACATGATACTCTGCACAATACACAAAAATAGACATGCCCTACTTTATATAGTACTATGGTCATTACAATCTACCCACATTAAGATTAAGTCCATCCTCAGACTTCCTTGAATAGAGCCAACTTAGGGATGCGCAGACTTAGACATTAAGGTCACTCTACTCCAGACATACATACACTATAATAAAAACAACATACACCCATATGCATACACTTATCCACAATTACATTATTACACACCTACCTCATATCTACACAAAACATAACCATACATACTATATGTTCACACAAGTATACACAACCATAGTAATTTACATAAAACTAGTATACTACTACATATACATATATATATACATAGATACAAACATACAATCATGTATAACTCTACTACTACACTTAAAACACATTTGCACATACATCAATTACATGCACATACATCATCCCATTGGGGCAAGAAATACAATACAATATTATAACTTTACTACTACACTTAAAACACACATATTCATACAATATGCATAGATACCGATAACTAAGCACATATCTATCCACGCATGGGCACACGCCCATATGCACTAATACATAGATCGTACAATAGATATGTGCACCCTAATATAAGCACACTTATTATCATGTACATTACACCCAACATGCACATAACTTTATTGGCATACAATTACAAACATTGACAAACAAACAAACAAACAAACAAACACACACACACTACAAACATCACAATTAATGCAAATGGATCTATTATACCTATACCATAAGTATTATAAAAAGAAAGGTTAGGTATTACCTGAAATCACTTGCTCATCAGACTCAGCCTCTATGATTGTTATGTCAAATGCCTGACTCCTCGGCTGGTTCTGCCTCACTTGTTCAAAAGCATTCCATTGTGGAGCCAGAAGTGGTCCACGTGAAGTAGATCTAGAGGTTTAGCAGTCGTCGACTTGTTGGTGCAGTGAAGGCAGTCTCTAGTAGTATGTACGAATGTTTCGCATACTCTTCCCCGCTCTTCAGATTGACTAATATATCATAAATGAATATCACTACGAACTTATTCAGAAACGCATAGAACATGAGGTTCATGAGATTCATGAATACTACAAGGGTGTTGGTCACACCAAATGGCATGAAAACAAACCCGTAGTGTCCATACTTGGTCCAGAAAGATGTCATATATATGTCCTCATTATTGGAATTCACTTGATGGTATCCACTCCCGAGATCTAACTTCGAGAAAAACTCATGATCCACTGAGTTGATCGAAGAGGTCATCGTTGCGGGGTAACAGGTACTTATTCTTCACAGTGACCTTGTTCAGCTCCTGATAATCCACGCACATTCTTCTCGATCCGTCCTTCGTCTTGACCAACAGAACAAGTGAACCCCAGGAAGATACGCTGGGATGGATGAATCCTTTCTACAAAAGGTTGTCCAATTGTTTTCATAGCTCTTCAAGTTCTACAGGAGCCATACGGTAAGGCGCCTTCAAGATCGGTTGAGTATTCGGCACATGGTCGACGCTGAATTATAGAGTTTGGTCAGGCGACAATTCAGAAATATCCTCCAGAAATACATCTTCGAAGTCTCAAACCATTGCTGGCTTCTCAGGTTTGATTTGCATAGATGCGACGATCACTTCCTTCAGCTGGGCCCGAAATTTGATAGGTCCGAGCGAACGACTTCCGCTGATGAATTCAAACACCAAATGGACGAGAATCTCAAATACTACTTTCTCCTCGTGATAGTAGATTGTAGCATAGAAGGTTCCTAACTATGAGAATAGCATCAAAGTTAGGCGTGTCTAGAACCATGAAATCTGTATAGAGCTCATATCCGGTATATTACACCCACTTCCATTCTGAGACAAAAGTCTCCTCGCCATACCGAGACAAGAAACTCGGATAAATTTGTGTACGAAATAATTCTAGATGTTTTGGCTAATAATAATATTTCTACTGTTCCGAAGTTTTGCATAATGCACGACCGGCATGGGCTACCACTAAAACCTGTCACGTTCCGCTTCCTATTATACTTGGGAGCAAGGACGCGAGCGGGTTTGCATGGGTTAGAGCGGTGAAACTCAATCCCAACAAGAATATGTGAATAAAAACCATACGCAGGAACTTGCATTGCATTCAGAACAACAGAGATAACTATAAATTTAAGACAACATCCAGAAAGGAAGTACTCAAAATAATAAGGCCCCAAGCATGTCCAACAGCAACAAAGTTCTAAAAGAGGGTACACACACTATAAAAGTACAATAAATGAAATCCTCAGCAACAGCAAGTAGTGCGCAGCAACTAGTCTTCAGTGGGGAGAACTCCTGGTTCAGTATACTCCTGGTTCAGTGGGTCAGTCTCCTCAAGTAGCTCGTCCTCGAAGGTACCTGTCTAGTGACCTGACAAACATTTCAAACAACATAGAAATGTATGTCAGTAAGGGTACTTGGCAAGCAATAGTTGTGAGTAAGACCCTTGGCAAGGTCCTCAAAATGTTTTACATGGCAGTTAAAGCATTTATGAATAAATGATCAGTTATAATTTCCGAGATTACATTAGTATGGCAGTTCAATTATAAAGGAAACCATGACAGTTTTATTTTTAATGGAAACATCGCAGTTCTATAAGTTAACATGTTCGATATAACATTTTCAGACTATTCCATTGTGTGTGCAATTTAGTGACTAAGGTTCACATCTTTAGGCGACTAGCAAGTGAATCTACCTGCAAGTGCCCCCGAAGGTGACCATTTTACTACCGACTAGTGCCTGTGAACCCAACCCCACCTACGTGTACTTTCTGGACCACGAGCCAGAATCAGCCAAACAGGCCATCATGAGTTGTAATACAAGACACGAGCCAGACTAGCCAAACCGGCCCACGGGAATATCCAAATCTCGACATGCAATATCTATTATTAGCCAAACCGACCCGCATGTCTATGGTTTTCAAGCAGTTCAAGCAATTCATGTACGTTCAGCAATGTTTCGCATTTCATGTCGTTACAAGGCATTGTCAATCGACTTAATGAAATGTCCACACACATGCACACACAGATTTTTATCTCGTCAATCGACTTAATGAAATGTCCACACACATGCACACACAGATTTTTATCTCGCAATACACGAAAGTAAACACGTGAAGTTTGATGTCACATTTAGATGAACGATATTGAAAACATGTAAAAGTGCACACTTGCCTGATTTCGGTGATTTTGGTGTCGTTGATTTTGTATAGAGCCGCAGACATTTTCTGTGTCATTAGATTTTAAACATTAGGTTAAATTTCTTAATCAATTAAAATATTAATAAATTTAACATATATTATTGCTAATAATATAACACCATATATATAATAACATCATAATATAACTAACTAACATATATAGTATCTTATGTTATGAACTTACTAATAACTTATGTTATAAATTAACTTACTGATAATATTAATAAATTAACTAACATACTGTTTAAACTACTAATTATAATACTAACTTACTAACTTTATACACATATTACTAAGTTACTAATTATACTAACATCTTATTTAATAAACTGTTATAAAACTAGACCTATATTATAACTAATGAACTAATATAAAACTGCTATTATATACTAACTACTATATTACTAACTTCAATTATAACACTAACAGTATATGATATGAATTATTAACCATCAAACCTATTAATATAACCTACTAACATTAAACACCAACTAACCTTATAAACTTACAACATTACCACTAACTAACATTATAAACTATTATATAACATATATATCTATATAACAGTACGTATATTGTGTATTATAAGAGAGAGAGAGAGAGAGAGAGAGAGAGAGAGAGAGATATATATATATATATATATATATATATATATATAAATTAAGATAATGTTATATATTATACATATATAAAAACTAACTTGTTTTGCATGTTCACATACTTTAAACCAACTCACGGTATTTTCTTTTTGAACGCAATTGCATGCATGCGGGGGGGGGGGGGGGGGGGGGGGGGTGCGACTCAGGGCAGCGACATGCAGCTCAGGCAGAGAGTGGCGGTGATCGAAAGGATGGAGAAAGGAGGTGCTGATGTGGATGCTCGACGGGGGATCGACTTGAGACGGAGGCGACGACTGGATGGCGGTGAGGCGATGTGGGTGGCAGAGAGTTGGCACTGATGGTGGCTGTTGGAGGAGTAGGTGATGGGGGTGATGGTGGCGCGGTTGAGGTCGAAGGCTATTTGGGGAAGATGATGGCGCTGAGGTTACGCTGGAGGGAGGCGGTGGTCGCTGTGAAGAGAGGAGTCGGAGGGAGGGAGGTCTGTTGCTGTCGGTGCAGTTGTGAAGTGGGTTGAGGGAAGAGAGAGTTGAGGGGAGGCCCAAGGTGATGCTGTTGTCGGTAGTTGCCGGAGGGGAGTCTTAAGGGTGAAACTGGAGGAGATTGTGGCTATGGGTTGGTGTAGCTGGAGGAGAGGGGTGACACTGAAGATGGGTCAGAGGTAAGGAGGTGGTCGGGGTGAGGGTTGTAGGAGGGGGCTCTACCAGAATTGTGGTAGGAAGACGGGGTAGGTGAGAGGGCATGGCTGGTGGTGGTGTCGAGATGAGAGGTTGGTGGTGGACGGTGGAGTTGCCATTGGGCTGGTCGCAAAGAGGTGGCCTAGCGTTGGTTCTGGGGGAGGAGGTTCAGAGGTCGGTGTGTTGCACGGTGGACGAGGGTGGAGGAAGTGGTCGCAGGGAGGTTGCAGCCTGCTAGAGATGGCAGCGATGCCCGTGAGGTTCAACGATGGGTGATCGGGGTTGCGGTGATGGCAGGAGGCGGTGGCTGGGGTCTGTAGGCAAAGAGTGAGGAGGAGGACGACGTTGTGTTAATGGTTGAGGGTCCGGGTTGTTGGTGGCTATGGTTTTGAGGAGGGAGATGAAAGGGTTGGGCTTGTTTCTTTTAGTAGGGGAGTATGTGGTGACGGCTGTGAATTTTGAGGAGTTAGGGTTTTTTCCTTAGGGTTTTATTGTAGAGGGGGTGTGCGTGAGTAATAAGGTAGGGTATTGATTGTAAACAAATATGGTATGGTTCTCTTTTAGGTAGGTGTTAGTGCTAAGGGAAAATGGAATTTTTTTGAATTGATTGTACACTAATCAAGGAGGAAATAATGGGATTGGTTAGAGTGAATCACTACTTAATCAACTATAGATTTCAACAGGAATTAATTAGAAATTTATTTATTTAGAAAGTTTTTAAAATGATTTGAATTAGAGATTTTAAACCATTGAATTTGAATTAAAATATTTAAATACTCATTTAATTATACTTAATAGGTTTTAAAAAATAATACGAGCTATCATAAGTCAATAAATCAATTTATCGATAAAATACGTATGAAATACGTATTAATAAATACCGGTCGTATCATTTGCGATAAAATTTGCCATCATAGCTTCAGTGCTTGTTTCTTCTTCTGGTGGAGGCATATATGGTGGAGAGTATTTATGGGAGTTTTCTAGTTGGTTGCCATAGGTATCTGGGATTGGGTCATAGGGGTTAGTATAAAAATCGCAATTGGTGGGTGTATGCCCCTGTAGACCGCAGATCCCGCATGTCTCTACGGCTTGTAGAGCTTGGTCATATGCTCCCATCTAAACATCATGGTTTGCTAAGCTATAAAAATTATTCGAGTATGTTCCATCTGTCATCACCATTGTAACTTCAAATTCACATGACTATTAGAAAACTAGAAGAACTAGGAAAAGATCGTCAGTAAAACAAAAGGTAGTAAACTTGTGGAGGGGGTAAAAATTTTATTTTATTTTTATTTTTGAAATGTGTAGTCTAAAAAATACACAATTAAATCGATATCAAGTCGATTGTCTCCCTGGTAAACGGTGCCAAAAACATGTTACATTTTAAATTAACCGCAAGCACACAGTGTCGTATGCAGTGGGTGTCGAACATAGGGATAAAGTGGTTTGAGTATCGATTAAATATGCATCTAATTATCTACGCGGATGGTAATGGAGATGATGTGAATTATACTAAAAATATGAAAAAAAGGAAAAGGTGCCAGGGCCAATCATCGACTAGCATAGACTAAACATGTGGGATGATCTAACTTCACGTTCAACAAGAGTAGATCCGTCTATGAGGGTTCAATCTCAATACATGTTCTCATGGCGTCTAACCGCGGAAGAGAGAATGAAGGGTAGTGCTTGGACCTCTATGGGGTACCCGATGGTTCATCGATGATCCTCATAGTAGTTGTTCTAATGAGTGTGCTCGATGGTACGTCGGCGGCTAGCATTAGATACCAATAGTCAACCCTCCAATGAGGTGGATTGATGCGAAAGCACATCCAAACAATGCCCTACCAATAATCTAATAGAACGATCTTTGGGGCGATTAACCCATATGAGAAATCTATGTAGTGTTTAGCTTCACCCTAGGCACAAATATCTACTCTCAGCATTGGAATATAAAACAAATAAATCATGAAAATAAACATCACAAATAGTACAAAAAGAGAAATCAAGGACAATGCAATAAAAAGAAAATAGAAATCCAGGATTACATAAAGAGAATTAGACAGTCTTAAAAAACATTTGAAGAATTGCCCCCAAAGGGGGAAGAAAAACCCTAGGAAAACGTAGGCTTCGATCCCCTCTCATTCGATCAACCCACTAATTATAGTTTTCCATAGAAACTTACAGAAAATTGGGGGCACACGACTGTGTTACTAATCAACATGGTTGAGTCGTCGCCAAGGAGCTAGGGTTAAGTAATGCCACTGCTTCAAGCACGGCCGTGCTGCAAATCGGCATGACCGTGTTAATCAACATCCATGCTTCGGGCAGTTCTAGGCACACGGTCATGCGACATGGTCGTGTGACACGGCTGTGCGACACGGCCATGCTATCAGTCTTTGTTATGACTTTAATTGAAAACGACCATGTGGTGAAGCCACATGGTCGTGTCACTGATGCATCTCTTTCTATTTAGGCTGATATGATGACACAGTCGTGCGCTTGCATGCACCGTCGTGTTCTCTCCTTGGCATCTGATCTTTGTTATTCTTTGCCGTCTTCTCTCTTACGCTTCTCATATCACCAAATTGCATTGTTTTATGCACAAATTCCTGGAAATACGCAAAGTATCTCCCCGAAGCATCAAATGGATAAAAGTGGGTGAAACAAATAAAAGAACGAGAATGATACAAAATAAATATGGGAAATTCGAGGGAAAAAGGGTTGAAAACATATATATAATACACCTAACATAGCTACTACATCATACCTCGTGGATCCTAGTTCTTCCACTCAAGGAATGTCTGAGCCATAATTTGTGACTTTGGAGTAGCTCCATGCATTCTCACGGGAAGTAAGTGTCAACATTAGGCATTGACTGCTGTGATAGAATGATTAACGGGTTTGCTACCCTGACAACCCTGATCCCACCAGCCATCTCAACTACAGCCGGTCTTAGGGGCATGCGATCTACACTCGGTGGAGCTAAGGACAGCCGCCCAACTCTGGCTGATGATCGAAGGAGTGGGAGCCATTATGGTCATAGTCGCAGCCTCCATCATAAGTATCCCGCATGCCTCAAGAGGAAGGCTCGAAGAGATAGAATTTTCCATTCGAGCTCTTCAAACAGATGGGACGAGGAGCATGTTGGATCTGGATCTAAGCCTAGAGGGAGGGGGTGTGTGAATAGGCTAATAAAAATATTTGAGATAATACATGCAGTTATTCAGACACAGAGTAAATAAAAAGCAATCACAGAGTGCACGAGAGATTTTCCTTGGTTAGGTCATCCCAACGACCTACTCCAGCCCCAAAGCAATTACTAGCACTAATACGTCAAGAGTACAACTAAAGCGCTATGAGCACCGACTCTACGATCACCAAGTTCATACTACACTCACCAAAGTGCCAAACACTATTAATCTAGTAAACACACACTCTTGACTAGCACCGACTAGTCAAGACCCTCTTGTCTAGCACTGACTAGACAAGGCCCCAAAAGAATGAATAAGTAACCTACAAAGATCAACACACCAATACACGAATACAAAGGAATATAGAGTTCAGAAAGCTCAGTTCGTGTAGATGTCATCGTCTCTGTCGTGCAACGCTGGCCAGATTCGATCTGATGAGATGTAGTCGTCTCTCTCAAGTCGTGGCACCGCCAAGATGTTGCGATCTCCTTCTTTGGCTTTGAAACTTGCGGCTATAGAGGAGAAGGCTACGTAACTTGCGGCTTGAATGCTTCAAGGGCTTGGAACTTGCTGCAATGAGGATCACCCTTGGAAGCTTGTGGCTGGGAGATTGAAGCACCTCTCTAACTTGTAGTAATGATATGTTGAAGGAGCTTGCAACTTACGGCAATGTCAGGGTGAAGGAGCTTGCAACTTGTGTCCCTTGAGAGGTTGAAGGTTTCAACTTGCGGCTTTGAGGATATTGATGAAGCTCTTGGGACCTTGCGCAATGGAGATGAGATGATCTCTTGGGATGCTCGACATTGGAGTTTTGGAGCCCTCTTGCTGGCATGCGCAATAAAGGATTAGAGAAGCTCTTGGGATGTTGTGGCATTGGAATTTTGGAGCCTTCTTGATAGCTTGCGCAATGGAGGATGAGCTTGAAGCTTGGGAACTTGTAGCTTGCGGCAAGGGAAGAGGAGAACCACCTTGATATGTTGCGGGAATAGGGTTTCTATGGTATTGGCCGCAATGTTTTTCTTTGTTGTAGCCGCATGGGATAGCTCATAGAGATGGGGGTTTATATATGGATGTGAGGAGATCAATTAGGCTCACATAGAATCCCATAAAGCTAGTAGATAGGATGGAATCCTAAATAGTATAGGATTTGAAATAATCATATGGAAGATCTCTTCTAATCACAATAGGATTTGGAGTTTGAATTGGATTTGAAGAGGATTTGAATTTGAATGGCAATGGGATTTGAATAGGATCTCATTTAATCACAAATTGATTTGCATGATATTTGATTCAATCACTTTTGAAATAAATGGGATCCCTCCTTATCTTCCCATCTTTGACCAAGGCCCCTTTGCAAATGAATTGGAAATTCTCCATTAATTTAACTAAGTCTTCTTTGCATATTTCTCCATCACTTTGACTAAGTCCCCCTTTGAGTATTTACGAGCTTGCCACTCCTGAAAAAACACTTAGCACGCACATAAAATTGTTCACACACGTTTGTTATCATCAAACACAAAGTCATCGATCGTTGTACCTAACTACACGTTGTATGCAACAATCTCCCCCGATTGATGATGACAAACCAATATAAGATTTGAGCAATAACGATCCAAATAATATCATCGTGACATGTGTGCATGTGAAGTGTGATGATGGAGGAAATAATACAAGTACAATGATATGCAATGATGTTCAACATATATGCATGCTCCCCCTATATTCATGCTCTCTCTTGAAGACATATTCATTAAGCACATATTCACATTATTCATTAGGTACATTAAGCATTATTCACATTAAACATTATGCACATTAAGCATTAAGCACATCATTCAACAAAATCTTCTCAATATTCTCCCACTTTTGTTATCATCAAAAGTATACAACGAAGTCAATGTCATATCACAGGCACAAAGAGAGTATTATAAACTATATCAAATACTTGCATGAAGTCATTCTTAGAATAAACAAGTCAAATCCAATGAGAATTATAACAAAGACTTCTATACCATCGTGTAAGTGTGATGATTAAATATTGAAGCACATAAGGAGAACTTTCAATAAATTCAACCAAAACCAATCCACTTTTCCATGTACCATGATATCATCTAGAATTGCTTTTCCCCATCTTATTAAAAATGAGTTCAACTTACCACACCCAAAACATAGCCTATGAGGACTATTAGATGTGGGGTGGCATTGCTTAACGAGTATAACACCAACGCTAAAGTTTACTCTTAAAGCTTATGTTGGATACTCGTGGGTAGTGTCGTCACCATGGATCGTATCCATTTTTCATACGGAGCTCTTTTCATTTCCACACACACACACACACACACACACACACACACACACACACACACACACACACAGACGAGTAAGTGCGATTCTATATAAACTAAAAATAGTGTACAAAACGTCGCCCCTAGTTAAGTCTAGTGGGATTGAAGGCGAGAGGGGAGAGAGCACACACGCCATCACCCCTACATCCTAAAGACTACCAGACCCAACTAGAGAGATAATAAAAATCTATACAAGATAAGTCACGAATTTAGAAAAACCCAATTGGAAAATGGGACAGCCGCTGAGGTTGATCTCGATTAATGTCCCTAAGGGTAATAATAACATCCGTTGTAATATCTTCAAATAGAATAGTTTTCTCCTTTTTATCCTCAAAAATCATCATGTTACGTTCTTTCCAGATATGCCATACCATTGAAGCCATCGCCGACTTAGACAAAATGCCTACACTATCCTTCTTGCCATAACGTGCCAAAATGAGATCACCCACACCCTGTAGGGAAGAAGGAGCAGCACTGGTAATACCCATCTTAAACAAGAACATGCATAGAAGATAACTGGTATATGGGAAGTTAAAGAATAAATGACTGATACTCTCCGTCGATGCCCCTTCGCAAAGAACACAAGAATGGGAAGAGGCAATACCCCACTTATGGAGAGTATCTCTGGTCCAGAGCTTTCCATGAAAGGCTCTAAGTAATGTGATTGCCATCTTCGGAACATGCCCGCTGAACTAGACGATATTGTAATAGGAGAAGAGCCCTCTCCTGGTTCTAGTACCCTCCCAAGCCTCTCTATATGAGCCATCCGAACCCATAACCCATTCCCAAGAATCTTCCCCCTGGCCCAACCTTACCGCCTGAAGAGTAGGTTGTAGAGGAGCCAAGGCCGGATCTTGCTTCCAACATGTTCCAGTCCAGTACTCACTAACAACTATGTTATCTGCTCCAGGAGGAACTTCATGATGCTGAGCTAATGGGCCACATGGTAACCAGTTGTCATACCAGAAGGAGGTTATGGTGCCTTCTCCAACAATCCGTTTGATGAGTGTCTGGGAGGTGTTTCGACAACGAAGGAGAAATTTCCATGTTCCAGAATCCATAGGTCTAATCTTGGATAGATAGAAACCATTTGTTGCTTTATAAGAGTTCCTCATGAATTTAGCCTAATGACTGCCTGAAGAAAGAAACTTCCAAGTTAAGCGAACGCCTGAGGCCACATTAAGATCCGACAGAAGCCTAAAACCAACCCCTCCCTCTTCCTTGGGGGTGCATAAATCCTTCCAGGCCCAAGTATGAGTATTTCACCAAAAAAACTTCCGGCATGCTGAACTGATAGAGTGAATAACAGTAGAAGGGATGTGATAAGCTTGCATCCAGAATGCCACCATCCCATAGATAACTGTACGGACAAGCTCAATCCTCCATGATATAGAAGGAAGCGATGAGGACCATCCAAGAAGCATTTTCTTACATTTATCTATCAATCTGCTAAACATGGATGCTTTCGGATATTTGGAAGATAGGAGCAGACGAAGATAAATAGAAAATGAAGAGACAAGATTAATCCCCGGGATTCCAACTAGGGAATTAGGACTACGAGTCCCTTTACTGAAAATGGCCAAACTTTTATCCCAATTAACTTGTAACCCTGTAAATAAGTTAAACTCACTTAGGAGCTCCTTCAACCCATGGATGGAACGGAGGTTACCACGAAAAAAAAACAGAAGATCGTCTGCAAATAATAAATGAGATATAGCACCTGACCTCCTTAGAGGATGAATAGCTAGAGAAGCCTCATACCTCGCCATCAGAAGTGAGAATGCCTCCATAACAATGACAAACAGATACGGGGATAACGGGTCCCCCTGACGCAGACCTCTGTTGGATGGAAAATACCCGGCTGGGGAACCATCAATCGAGGCAGAAAAGGTTGGAGTAGTAATGCACTAATAAATCTAGCTAATAAATCTGGACCCAAATCCCATTTGATGTAGCATAAATAGAACGAACTCCCTGTTAACACTATCAAGTGCCTTGTGCAGATCCAGTTTGATGTAGGCCCTAGCTCCCATAGGGTTACTAAAATCACGGATCTGCTCATGAGCAATCAGGGTACAATCAGCTAAAAACCTTCCTTTAAGAAAGGCTGCTTGGTTAGGGGAAACCGGCTCACTAACAACCTGCTTCAATCTGTCGCATAAAAGCTTACTAATCACTTTATAAATAACATTGCAACATGCTATAGGTCTGTAATCTCCCAGATTTGAAGCATTTGAATTCTTAGGAATGAGGGTGAGAAATATGTGATTTATTTGCCGAAGCATGGATCAACCCCTATAATGTCCCAATTATGTTGTGGTGGTAACATCAACCCCTATAATGTCCCAATTATGCTGGAAAAAGTCTGCATTATAGCAATCAAGCCCTGGTGCTTTGTCCTTACCAAGCAAAGAGACTGCTTCCTTAATTTCATCAGTGGAGATGTCTCTCTCCATCCAAGTAATATCGAAGCTAGTAAGCTTCCATTTAGGGGTAAACTTCGGAAAAACATTCTAGTAATCTCTTGATAATAAAATTTCTCATAGAACTGAGGCGCTTCCTCCCTAAGACGAGAAGTAGAAGAGGTACTCTCACCATCAGCAGAGATAAGGTGGTTGAGATTGTTATAGCAATTCCTGGCCTTCATAGCGGTATAGAAAAATTTAGAGTTTCTGTCTCCCAACTTGAGCCAATTTTGCCTATTTTTCGGCCTCATAGCTTCTTCTTCCATATCAAGGGCAATAGCCAACCTGAATGAAGCTTCCTGCTCTATTTTCTGAAGCTGAGGATTATGATAAAGATCCGGATCACACTGCACCTGCTCAAGTTAACGGCGGTAAGCCTCGCTACATTTTCAAATACTAGGAGTCCAGGTTTTAAGTTCATGCTTGAGAACTTTAAGCTTGCTAACAAATTTATACATATGGGAAGAAGGTGGTATATACATATTCCACACAGATTGCAAAAGACCGCAAAAACCAGGATTCAACACCCAAGTATTATAAAATCAAAATGGTTTAGGATGTGATATTACCTTAGGTTGTAAGTAGACGTGCATGGGACAGTGATCACTAGTCCCAGCACTTAGATACTCCATGTATGAATATGGTAGTATGGAAAGCCAATCAGCATTGTAAAGCATCCGGTCTAGAGTGGCAGTGATTCGCCATGTGCCAATACGCTTGTTATACCAGCTATAACGATTGCCCACACTTTTAAGTTCCAACAAGCCGCAGGAGCCAATGCAAGAATTGAAAGCATCTGTAGATATATGATCAAGCGGCCGGCCTCTAAACTTTTCATTAGAAAATCGGACACATTTGAAATCACCTCCCACAAGCCAAGGCAATTTACTCAAAGTAAAAGAGTCCTGAATAATATCCTCCCATAGCTGACCTCTTTGAGTGGCATGAGTAAACGCATAAACAATAGATAGTGAGAACACTAACCCCTTTGCGTTTGTGACGATGGCAGAAATATGTGGGGGGGGGGGGGGAGATGGCATGGACGATAAAATTCCAAATGAAGGAGTCGAAAAGGACTACTATGCGGCCCCCAAAATGATGTAGTCTGTTGTCGACGCTGCCCCAGGATAGAGGGAAAATTTTAGAAATTCTCGATGAGTTTTGCATCTCAACTTTAGTCTCTAATAAACAAACAATCAATGGATGATACTTACGAATCTGGAGCTTGAGATCACCCCTCCTAGCAGAAGAATTGAGCCCCCTAGTATTCCAGAGTAGGACAGACATTTAGGTTGTTGTAGGAGGGGCGACATATCCCCCAGCAAGACGTGAGCTTCTCCTGGTAGTCGAATTAGAGATAGCATCTATTTGAGCCTTTTTCCCATACTAGCAATTGTTGATGCTCTTAGATTTGAATGCTCTGATTGCCACAACAGATTATCGGTTGTGAGTGGTTCATCTGAAGTTGAAGTATCAACCAGAACTGATGGACCATGGATGGAGTTTTGTGCCTTGTCCTGATCAATTTCTTCGCCAATAGTCGAATTAGCTACAGACCGAATTGATTCCTCATCCGGAGAGTTGGTGGGAAACGAATTACTCTTCATAGGGACCACCTTTGCTTTCAAAAGCAATGCTGCCAACTTGGCCAGCAAGCCCAATTTTTTCCACCGGCCCACCTGCCATCAATGTGTTTCCATACTTTAATGCCTTGATAATGCAATCAGATCCCTTATTAGCTTCGACAGCCTCCTGAAGAAGGTCATTATCGCCAACCTCATGTATAGTCTCCATCGCAGATTTCCCTCTAGTATGTGAGGATTCGCCAAACTCAAAATTGTTCTTTGCATGAACTTCCATTTCTCCAATAGGGCTGGCTATGGGTTCATATATGCGCGAGTTAACTCCAATGGATTTTACCTGCGCTTCAGTTGATGTAGCAGCAATCATATTGGGTGATTTCAGAACGGCCAGAGACTCGGTATGCATTGCACTCTTCTACTCAAAAGACTGAGAATTTACAACCACCTTACTAGACGGGCATTGAGCATCGGTATGGCCGGAACATGAACATCCACAACACCTAGGGGCTCCCTCTCATATTTGACGTCAACCAAGATGTGAGTCCCATCTTCCAATTCCACTAGGATGTTTTTAGGTAAGGGTTTCTTCGCATCAACTTCAACTAGGCACCGCACATACTTAATTCTATCAAGGTTGGCCGTAGCACGGTCTAGGCAAAATAGGAATACCAACACCACTAGAAATTAAATTGAGACTGTCGAGGGTCCACATGTAAAGTGGCATGTGATGGAGCTAGATCCAGATGGGCACCACAGTGAGAAATTCATGTCAAACTTCACGTTCTGACTCCATCGTTGGAAGTCCACCAGCCGCCCATCAAACAACCAAGGTCTGCCGTGGAGAATACTCTCACAGTCCCCACCATCTTCAAAACGAAAATAGAAAAACCCATTCTCCCGACTAAAGATACAAAGTCCCCCTTTCAGCTTCCATAAGCGCTCATTCCAAGCTTTAATTTGACCAAAATAGGGAACATCACCAAGAACATACCCTACTAGAGTGTTAGACCAACAAGAAGCCCCATGATCAGCTAATGTTGTCGCTACTTTGACCTTGATAACACCATTAGCATCTACAATAGGAGGGATATGCGTCATTACTAAGGGATCGTCATACTTACGCTTAGTGGAACAGATGTCAAACTAAGACCTCCTCCCAGTATCTGGATTAATATAAATATCAACCTGAGGTCTAACGAGAATAGAATCAAACACCTTACGGGCCTTAACTACTGTAGGAACCTTCGCAACCTAACCATCCACACGCTGAGGCGCCCTGAGGACAACATTCCTCCACCCGCCTCTGTGATACCCACCATACCCTTCACCCCGATTAGCTAGTTGACGCCACCGAACCACTTGAGTCCAGCCATCAACGGTGGGCTTAGCAGAAGTCGATGGTGTACCACCAGGCCGTTGGAAGTTTACAGCGCCAGTCTTAGTGTATTGCTTACCGGAAGTGCCGTCGAAAACTTTGTTGAAAGCGTCGTCGTTTGGAACTTTGACAACACCTATTGCAGCCTTGGTATGCTTGCCGGTTGAAGAAGCCTGCGCCACCTGGATCCTTGTTGACAGAACCACCGCCTGGGTCCTTGTTTACAGCATGCCTGAATCCTTATTGACAGCACCGCCGTCTAGGTCTTCACGTTCGCACAAATCGCCCAAGTTGCCCGCTCCACTATTGCCGCTCATCTCTCAAGATTTTTTTTTGATTTTAAAAGGAAAGGTGTGCGCGTTACGACACGGCAAGCAGGTGGGCAGCGCACACATATCACGTCATGGACCGTCGGTGGCGGTGCACGCACACGTGTGTGGTGGACCCATGACCATGTAGGTCCTCTCTCATTCAAAAAGTGTCGTACCCCTTAGGACACAAAAAATTATTTAACATCCACAGCAAGATTCGAACCCACAACATCCTGCACCTCACCCATACGCCTTACCACCAAGGCAAGCATATATATATATATATATATATATATATATATATATATATATATATATATATATATATATATATATATATATATATATATATAGATTCTGTTGTTGCGTTCCCTCCAAATGTTAGAGCGCCTGTCCAGCTCTCCCTAGCTGGGGTGGGAGACCTATTCCTAAATTTGTATAGCAGGAAGGATTGCGTTGGAATTCTTGCAAAAACTGCTCTTGCTTCCATGGTGTGGCACATTTGGAGGGAACGCAACAACAGAATCTTTGAGGTCAAAAGGGTTGGGAAAACCTCCCTGTTCGAAGCTATTAATGCTGATATCCTCTTAGCTCTTCGAGAAATTGAACGGGACCAATCATCGGCAACAATCCCTTTTGACAATTGGGGTTTCAGCAGTGTGTGACCGAGTATTGTTTCTCTTTATACGAGTACATTATTGGCTTAGCTGGTATTGTTAGGGTATAGCTAGTAGTGGGTGACGGCGCTTGTGCCCTATCCCCACTCTTTCTTTACTCTTCCAAGGCAGCTACTTGTCTATTTGTATTATTTTGTATTGTTTTGCCTCTAATAAAATTTTATCATTTACCCGTCAAATATATATATATATATATATATATATATATATATATATATATATATATATATATATATATATATATATATATATATATATATATTTGAAAGGTAATGTTAGTCTTTATTGATGTATATGCAAAAATAATACAGAGGAGAAAGATAGTGAATGTTAGGGTCAAGTGAGTGAGGAGAGGACACAAGCGTCGTCACTCCCTACACTCGAGCCCAACCTCCACTAGTCAGTTCCCCATAACCACTCTACAACCATATAAACCAAAATATAAAATAAAATTTCCTACAACTCTCAAAACTCAAGTTGTGAAGGAATCAAGGATTCGGTGATCAACCATTATCACGGAATTTCCAGTTAGATAGTGCCTCAGCCGCTGCCGTATCACCATCAGCATCATGCTTTCGTAATGCAATGCTCACATCCGCCGCAATATCTTCAAATAGGACAGTCTTGCTTTTAACTATTTTGTCAAACACCCGCCTATTTCTTTCTCTCCATATGTGCCACACCATGGCAGTAAGCACTATTTTGGCGAGGTAGCACAGGGTCCCATTATTGCCGTAGTGGGATAAGAAGTGCAGGCCGATACTATGCAGGTCATTGGCAATGGGCATCGAGCTTCCAAGCTTCAGAAGGGACCTACAGAGTATATAATAGGAGTATTGACAGCCGAAGAATAGATGGTCATTTCCCTCCTCACTCCCATCATTGCACAGGACGCATGTAGCATCTCCCCCCCAACCCCACCTTGCGAGGATGTCTTTAGTAAGCAGCTTCTTTTGGAACGCACGGAGTAGAGATATGGATAATTTGGGGATGTGACCGCTGAACCATACCAATTTGTAAAACTGGAATTGAGCCCCCTTCACCCGTGAGTTCTCCCACGCTTCCCTGAAGCTGAAGACCGGAGATGGCTTCCATTCCCAGGTGTCAGACCCGGTAGTGATTTTGAAATGTTGCAGTAGATGCATAATGCTGCGGGTGCTTTGATTATCCAGCCATGCCGTACCCCCCCAATATTCATGCACTCGCTTATCTCCTTCCCCCTCAGGAATGTCATGAAGTTTTTTTATCGGCCCACATGGGAGCCAGCTATCATGCCAGAAAAGGGTGTCTCGCCCATTATTTACCTTCCTGATGATTAGTTTCTCCGAGCTTTCTCTACATCTTAAGAGGAATTTCCAAGTCCCCGAATCAGTGACCTCTCCTTTTGCTGCATAAAAAATTGTGGAGTCTTTGTATCTAGCACGCATGAAATCCGCCCATAGGCCATTAGAATGCAGGAGCCTCCAGGTTAATTTAATACCTGAGGCGGAGTTTAACTCAGAGAGAAGACGAATTCCAACCCCTCCCTCCTTTTTTGGCTTGCAAACATCATTCCAAGACCAAGTGCTCCTCGCCCCCCATATGAATCTTCTACAAAGCGAAGTAATAGTACGAAGTACGGTAGATGGCACACGGAAGACCTGCGTCCAGAAAGCGGTCATACCATAGATGACGGTTCTGACCAGCTCAATACGCCCTGCAATAGAAAGTGATCCAGCGATCCAACCACTCATCCTCTTCCTACATTTATCAACAAGTCTGCCATACATTGGGGTTTTAGGATACTTGGGGGAGAGGGGAAGTCCCAAGTAAGTGGAGAATGAGTCGACTTTTTTAACTCCCAAAAAGTCAGCCAAGGCGCCACGGTTCTTTACCCCTTTACTAAAAATAGCGGCACTCTTCTCCCAGTTCACCTGAAGTCCTGTGAAATTGGTAAGCTCATCCAACAAACTTTTAATACCCTGGAAGGATTTCTGGTTTGCTCGACAGAAAACAAGTAAGTCATCCGCGAAAAGAAGGTGTGAAATAGAACCAACTCTCCGCATTGGCTGGATAGTATCTTTTGTGATGGCTTTAGTCATTAGAAGAGAGAAGGCTTCCATGATGATAACAAATAAGTAAGGTGATAGTGGGTCACCTTGTCTTAGTCCTCTATTCCCTCCGAAAAACCCCACAGGGGAGCCATTAACCATCACTGAGAAAGTTGGGGAGGAGATGCACTCCCTGATCCAGTTAATGAACTTGTTCCCAAACCCCATCTGGTGCATAATAAAATACACAAACTCTCTGTTCACGCTGTCGAAAGCTTTCCGAAGATCCAGCTTCAGGCACGCTCTGGAGCCCATCGGATCACTGAAGTCTCTTATCTGCTCATGGGCTAAGAGAGTGCAGTCAGAAAGTAGTCTTCCCTGCAGGAAGGCTGCCTGATTGGGGGATATAAGCGCATGAATTAGCACTTTTAGCCTGTTGCATAATATCTTGCTGATTATCTTATAAATGACATTACAGCATGCTATAGGTCTGTAGTCCCCTAAGCTCGAGGCATTGGAATTTTTGGGGACTAGTGTTAAGAAGGTGTGGTTAATCTGACGCAGAAGTCTGCCAGATCGGAAGAAAGAGAGAACAGCAGAAACCACATCATTCTCAATTATAGTCCAGTTTTGTTGGTAGAAGTTACCGTTGAAGCCATCAGGTCCTGGAGCTTTGCTGGGTCCAATCTGAAAGACTGCATTTTTAATCTCCTCACGAGATATGCTTCTTTCCAACCAAACAGCACCTAAAGATGTCACCTTTTTCTTTGGCACAAGTTTAGGGAAAACATTCCAGTAGTGTGACTGCCTGTACAAATCCTCGTAGTATTTAGTCGCCTCATTTTTGAGCTCTTCATATGATTTGCTTTGAACCCCATTGATATCAACAAGATGCAACAGGTTATTGTGGCTTTGCCTTGCTCGCATAGAATTATAGAAAAACTTGGTATTTCTGTCTCCCAATTCAAGCCAGTCTTGCCTACTTTTTTGACGATACATCTCCTCCTCCAAGTCCATCAAATTAGCAAGCTCTTTGGTTAATTGTTTTTCTTCTTCCTGCAGCTCAGTTTTTGAATGTAATAATTGGTTGGCGCGTATCTCCCTAAGCTGCTTACGGCATTGTGAAATATTGGACCTGGCGGAGCACTCTACAGACCACTGCCGCAAGTCAGCCTTTAACCTCCTCAGCTTTCCTACCAGGGAGAACATGCGTGACCCATGGACATGTTGCTTCCAACCTGTCTCTACAATCTCTTTGAAACCTGGCAATGCAACCCAGTGGTTGTAAAATTTAAAAGGTTTTGGAGCATGATATACCTGAGCATGAAGATTGACTGTCATAGGGGAATGATCGCTGGATAGTGGATCAAGATATTCGGTGAATGAATCCGGTAGTTTGTTAACCCAAACGCCATTGCAGAGAACACGATCTAATTGTGCCGCGATACGACCCTTCCCAATCCTCTTGTTGCACCAGCTTAGACGAGGCCCACGACTCTTGAGGTCAGTCACCTGGCATTCGCTGCAACAATTGTTGAAATCCCTGACCATGCTCTCAGTTAACCGGCGCCCCCCCACTTTTTCATGCGAGTATAGGACACAGTTAAAGTCGCCTCCCACAATCCAAGCTTCGTTGCAAATATTCATAGCATCGCCTTTGAGGAGCTCCCAGAGTTTTACCCTCTCAACTCCAGAATTACTACCATACACACCTGTTAGAAAACACTGAAACCCCCCCGCATTGACACACCGTACTGTGACGTGTTGGGAAGATATGGAGATGGGGGTAGGATGCCAGACCAACGGGTCAAATCCAAGGAGGATGCGCCCCCCCTTACAGGTTTGAAAATTGTCTACAGTGATCCAACTATCTGGGATACATGACTTACTTGACCCAGATACAGACTTCAATTTGGTTTCCAACAGCACCACTAATGACGGCCTAATCTTTTTGAACATGTCTCTGAAATCCCTGCGCCTCAAGGGGTTGTTAAGCCCTCTTGTGTTCCAGAAGAAGATAGTCATAGAGAGGGGTTTGTAGGTTGCTGGCCCAGGCTTCCATCCTTAAGCCTAGAGCTCTTACGAGTCAATACTGTAGTCGGTGGTGCCATTGCTTTTTTCTTTTTAGTTATAGTGTCCTGCATGATCTCTTGGTGCTCCCTCTCCCAATCCAAATTGTCTTCAACCAGACCTGCCTGTACAACATCCATCTCCTCTTCTAGGAAATCCTCAAGCAGCGAGGGTGATGGGTCCTTCCGCATAGCAGGACAAGGCCTTGCATCGTCTGCCCCATGTTCAGTTGCCATACAACGTTTCAGCAACCCATCTCCAGGATCATTATCATCACCAGGCGCAATTGTAGTGCTAACTGTTCCTACATTAACTCCTCCAAGTTGTGCTACTGTATTCATATTGCTAAGAAAACCCGCATCATGTTCATTCCCACTATTAAGGCCTTCTCTTTCCTCAGCAACCTGTAGCCCGATATCATCTCCTATAGGGTGAACAGCAGTCCCACTTCCTGTTGATACAGAACTTTTAGGATCATCAATGTTTCCAGAAATTGTACCTGTATTTACCCCTCCTTGCATATCAGGAACAATCTCATTTACTACAACTTGGATTGAAGGGAGCTTGATAGGCTCCGGACATTGTGTATCTGAGTGCCCGAAACAAACACAGTGACTACATCGGGGTGGCTCGGACTCAAATTTCAGGTCTATAGTGAGTGTTGCCCCATCATCCAACTCAACATCAACCATTTTTGGGAGTGGTTTTTTCGCATCAACTTCAACTAGGCACCGTGCGTATGTGATTCTTTCCAACTTCGCCGTAGCACGATGAGGGGGGTCCCTATTAAGATGTGAGGATGTTCAGTACATCAAGATTCCACATGTTTAGAGGGACTCCGTGCAGTTGTACCCATACAGGGACAGTAGTAAGAATATCACGATCATGTCGTATTGTAGGAGACCATTGCTTTAGGACCACCAGCCGCCCGTCAAACAACCAGGGCCCCCCGTGTAGGATTCTTTCACATTCCTCTTTAGATTCAAAACGAAAATAGAAAAATCCATTATCTTTACTGTATATCTGGATTCTCTTACGTGGCTTCCACAATCTTTCCAGCCAAGCAAGAATCTGTCCATAGAAAGGGATATCCCCAAGGACATAGCCAACCAACGTGTGTTTCCACTGTTCGGCACCCTTCTCTAACAAAGCACCTGGGACATGGGCAATTGCAGTGCCATCATCGCGGATCTTTGGTGGAATTAGGGTCATACCAATGGACTCATCATACTTGCGCCGATTGGCGCAAACATCAGACCATGAGAGCTTCTCCGACGATGTATCGATTTTAATTGGCGCATTTTGCCTTAGGGGCATTTTATCATACACCTTACGCTCAATCCCCCCTTCTTTATTGATAGGCCTCCTCAGATTTGCAGCTCGCCGGTCATCCCGAACCGGACCCCTGTTCCCCCAAACACCCCTCCGGATTGGATCCCGCCATTGATTATGTGGTTGAGGACGCCCCTTCCTGCTAACTTGTTGCCAACCCCCCTCTTCTCCAATGTTGACCGCATCTGGGTGTAAGATCTCCGAACCAGAAGCCTTAGGTTGACCTCCTCCTCCGACGGTATTGACGGAGTTTCTCGCGCCGCCCTCTCCTGGGTCATCGTGATCGCCCCTCCGAAAAAGACGCATCTCTTTTCTATATATTATATATATATATATATATATATATATATATATATATATATATATATATATATATATATATATATATCAATTCAATTCTTTTGAGCTCTATTTTTTATCCAAGGCAAGACACCTCATATCCCTTAGATTTTCAGTTATTTTTCATCATACATTCACTTTCCAATATTTCACAAAATATATCTCCAAATGTACAACAACATTTAAAACTTGTGGAAGTGAAGGTGTAATGTAGAAATCAAATTATTCTAATCATTGAACATGTCATGGTTATTTAGAAAATCAAACATGCACATGTAGCTATAATAATAATACATCAATTTCTACATGGATATGAATCTCATTCATTAATACCAATTTAATGATTCTAAAGAAAGGTACTCATCAAGCACCATTTTTTTGCTTTTTGTATTTTTCAATTTTTTTGTTTTTTGTTTATCAAGAACTAAAGCATCCTAACAAGCAAATGCTAGCACACAAACAAAAACAAATCAAGCACACAGAAAAATACTATGAAGGTATACATTAAGCTCAAGGAAGAACCATACATTCGCGTTGACATTTGGCTAAGGAACTTTTTAATGAAATGTGACATCCAATCCATAGTTCCTCACCCTCCATTTTACCTGCACGGAAGATGTTATTTGTCATCTTGGAATCTAACAAGGTCCATTCACGTTAGTCATCAAACTCGTAGGAACCCAAATTTGCTTAAATTTAATATTCTTGTTCCTATATTTTCAATAATGAGAAGTATGGCCAACACACCCACATGTAAAGTACTTTGCATGAATATTTCCAACTTTTGTTGTCTCAATGTGAACTTTCCTATATTTTGACTTTTCACCATGTTTCAAATCATATCCAAGTCTACGCCTATTATTGCCATATATTTGGTTTCCAAGAATTATATCCAAAGATTATTTCCCACACCAAATTTCTTTATGGTCAGTTCAAGGTTCGTGACTTTAGATTTCAAATACATGTTTTTGTTCACAAGCAAAGTGCATTTACTAATGAAAGCCTTCTTGTTTTTCTGTTCATTCTTTTTCATGTTTGCAGCTTTCTTTTCAGAATCAATCATTTTTCCTTTAAGCTCATTTGTAGCATGCACATCTGTTCAATAAGCTCTTTATTTTCAGTTTCTAGTTTAATCAATTTTTCTTTATGCATGTTATTTTATTTTAATAAAATAGGACAATTAAGGCATTCAATTTTATCATGCATGCTAGATTTTTCCCTTTTCAACAGATTAATGGTAGAATTACAATTTTATCTTTCATTTTATCAATCTCTTTAGACATGCTACAATTTTCTTGTTGCAGTTCAAAGTTAGAATTTCTTAAGCAATCTACCGTAGAGTCTAAATCTTCAATTTCATATTACATTCCTTTACAAATTGTCAGAAGTTCAATTTTTTTGCAAGATTTTACTTCATCATGCTTTCCCATTAAGCAAATGGGGGAGTGAGCAGTCTCTTCCTGAATCTCATCCTTGCTATCATTGTCCCACATTACTGCCCACGATTTTTCCTGTCTTATCCGCAGTGTTATTCTTTTCTTGTGGGCAATTCCTCATAAAGTGTCCCTGCTTCCTGCATTTAAAACATTGAATTTTATTAGTATTATTCTGTTCAGAAGTATCTCTAGCATGATTAAATTTATTAGAGCGATTAAACCTTTGCGCCATTTCAGCTCTCATTGATTGGTCTTGATGTATCTTCTGAAACCTTTGAACATCAGTGCTTGCTCCTCATCAAGATCATCGTCGTCATCTTCCTTAGCTTGAAGATATAGTGGTTTGGGAGCTTTGGTCTCTGGTTTCTCTCTTAATTCTCTATTCTGCAGGTCAAGTTCATGTGACATCAAGTTACCTATCAAGTCTTCCACTCTCACCTTTGATAGATCATTGGCTTCCTGAATGGCAGTGACTTTGGGATGGAAGGATCTCTGCAACGCGATCAAGATCTTCCTTATTTACTCCAGACTTGAGTATGGATTTCCAAGAGAGCTGGACTTGTAGACAATGCATGTGAACCTCGCAAACATCTCCTTGATGGACTCTGATAGAAGCATGCGGAAGCTTTCATATTCTATGCTGTGCAAAGCAAGTCTAGACTCCTTCACCTATGATGTTCCCTCATATGTCACCTCAAGCGTGTTCCAAATTTCTTGTGCAGTTGGACATTGAGAGATACGATTAAACTCAGCTTTATCTAAAGAGCAAATAAGTGCATTCTTAGCTCTACCATTCAGAGAAAAATGTTTTTTATCAGCATCATCCCATTTCTCTTTTGGTTTTAGAATTTTAGTATCTTTAATTTTAATAGTGGGTGGTTCGTATCCTTTTTCAACACTATCCCACACATCATAATCAACAGACACTAAATAACTTTTCATTCTAGTTTTCCAGTAAGCAAAATCAGTGCCATTGAATTTTGGGGGTCTAACTATAGACTGGCCTTCAATAAAAGCTGAATCATATATATTCATTGTTATCTAGCCTAGATCCTCTAACCTGCTCTGATACAAATTGTTGGATTTGGATCTAAGCCTAGAGGTGGGGTGAAAAGGCTGACAAAAATATTCGAGATAACACAGGAAGTTATTCAGCACAGATAGCCAGACACAGAGTAAATAAAAAGCAATCACAGAGTACACGAGAGGTTTACCCTGGTTTGATCGCCCCAATGACATACTCTAGCCAAAGCAATTTCTACATTAATATGTCAAAGATACAACTAAATCACTACAAGCACCGACTCTATGCTCACCAAGTTCGTACCGCACTCAACAAAGTGCCAAACACTATTAATCTAGTAAATGCTCTCCCTTGACTAGCGCAGACTAGTCAAGACCCTCTTATCTAGAACCGACTAGACAGACCCCAAATGAATGATTAAGTAACCTACAAATATCAACACACCAATACACTATTACAAAGGAATATATAGTTCAGAAAAGCTCAGTTCATGTAGATGTCGTCGTTTCTGTCGTGCAGCACTGGTCAAATTCGATCTGACAAGATGTAGTCGTCTCTCTCAAGTCGTGGCTATCACACTCCACTTTCCAGTATACTTGGGAGCGAGGACGCGAACGAGTTTGCATATGCAAGAACGGAGGAAGTATTTTTTGTTTTTCTTTCATCATTGACTTAACACAATAAGCATCCGTGTGAAACCTCGTAGGTGTTTGCATACATACTCAAAACAACACAGATAATCAATATTACAACTCCAAAGCCCAGATTACATGTACAAAAATAAGGCCTAGCATGGCCATTACAAACAGTTACACAAAAGAAAGTACACCTGAATAAATTACAACACAAATATGAACTTATAGCGGCACTGCGAAAAGCACGTAGTTTCTCAGCAGTGGGTCCCAGCGTCTGGATACTCCCGTCAGCTTCGAAGTATACTCCTCTACAAGATCTGTCTCAAAACCTGACGTATATTTCACAAAATAATAAACAATGAAATATACGTCAGCGAGGGTCACTCGGCAAGTTTCAAAACGTTATAAAAATGGACACTTGGCAAGATAATATAATGTTTAAAGTTTGCAAAATTCGAAAAATGAGAAACACATTTTGTTTACAACATTAAATGTAGGAGCAAAATAAAGAAAGCATGATAAGGTGTAGTGGACATAGTATGGAGTAAAACAATGTGTAGTGAGCATGGCAAAGTGTAGTGTACAGAGTAAAGTGTAGTGTGCATAGTAAAGTGTAGTGTATAGAGTAAAGTGTAAAGAGCATGGCAATGTGTAGTGAGCATGTAAAGTGAGGTGTGCAAAGTAGTAGACATGGCAAAGTGTGGTGTGTGTAGTAAGCATGGCAAAGTATGATATGCAAAGTAGTGAGCATGGCAGTTGTATATGAGCATGATAAGAGGAGCTAGCAGGTTACACAACCTATAATGGTGGCATCAGAAGTAAATTGGTGCATCATTCATTCTCCTATCTAGTGACAAGCTCAATGTCCGAGGGTGGAAGAAACTACAATTACACCCAAGTCAACGGGAGCTACCCGTTTCTCTGTACTCGACCCCATCCAGGCGACGGTCGAATTTACCGGTGGGATGAAACCCAGCATTCCGCACTCTACTACATTGGACTACCCTGCACATAGTTTCGTTGTGTGTCCATTTCGTTCAATGTATGCCACAAGGACCAATATCTTGTAAATGCCCTGATGGCCCAATGTTCCGTATTGCCCCAAGGGCCCAGTATCACATTTCATTAGGGCGTTCATCTGACCAATAATGGTATAACAAGCAATGAGAGTATTTTACACACATCATTAAAATGGCAGCGATATTTTAAGAGCAAAACAACGCATCACCAGATTCATTATTTGAAAATCAATTAAGCAATATACTTACAAAAAGTTGTTATTTTTAACAATTAGTAATTTCAGTCACGGAATCTGAGCAAAGTAGTTAAACATGTAAATGATAAATACTTGCCTGTTCAAGGAGGTTTTTGGGTGTCCAGGCGATAGCAGCGAGAGGCGTGAATATATCTACGTCAATGGTTCGTGATATCAAGCAAAGGAATCATAACTCAGTAAAATCTACTTTATATATATATATATATTAAGCTTATATATATATATATATAATCTACTCATGATGGCATCTGGGCTACTTATATGAGACGTCAGTATCTTAATAATGGCGGGTTCTTTCTAGCTAATGCCAATCCTATGCAGTCTGGGACATGGAAGTTTATGCTCCAATGTCGTGAGTTCACCAAGAAGCTTACCATGCATATTGTTAGAAATGGGGACTCTACACTATTTTGGTATGATAATTGGCTCCCTTGTGGACCGCTTTGTGACACCTATGATGTGCCGGTGGGGGAAGAAAGAAAAATGGTTAGCGATTACTGGACTACGGAGGGGTGGGTGAACATCCCTTCGCGTCTTCCTATGCAGTCTGTTCTTGATACTATCTCACTTACATCTGGGGAGGACTCGTGGAAATGGCTATCTAAAGCCCCTTCTTTGCATGAGGCTTGGTCTGGTTCGCGCACTCTTAGGGCCATATTTCCTTATTACAAGGTGGTCTGGTTCCAGGGGCATATTCCTAAAATGGCTATTACTCTATTGCGTGCCTTTCATAAGAAGCTGCTCACTCGGGATAAACTCGTTCACTGGGGAGTCCCTACTTCCCCCTTTTGTGTCCTTTGCTCTGATAATGCTTATGAAAGTGTGGACCATTTATTCTTTGAATGCAGTTTTACTAATTACCTGCTTTATAGGAGCCTCCTTAAGCTAGGAATCACTACGGCTGCGCCTACTACCCTTGCAGGGGTGGGGGACCTATTGATCTCTAGCTTTCAAACGAAGGTCTGCTTGGGCAAGTTGGCCAAGACTGTACTTGCTGCTATGACATGGAACATATGGAGAGAAAGGAACATGAGGATCTTTGATGGTTCCAATCAGATTCAGACTCTTCTATTTGAAGACATAGCTGCTGATGTTCGCATTGCCTTGAGACACGCCGAGTGGGATCGTGAGAGTGTGAGTGTTCCCCTCTCAAATTGGGGGTTTGATGTATAATGTGGATTCCTTTGGGCTCTTGGAGTAGAGGAGGATGTCAAGTATTGACAGGGAGCGGCGCATGTGCCCTTCTCCTGTAGTACTAGCATCATCTTGCTATCTCCCTGACCCCTTGTACAATTTTTTCAGTATCAATAAAGATAAAGCATATTCTCCATATATATATATAAGGAATCAGCAAGTATTAAACTCAAATGGAGGCTACTAAAATCTAAAGGGCTTTGGGCGGAATACATGCGAGGAAAATATAAGGAATCATCAACATTCTATGAAGCTAAATGATCGGCTACCCAATCTGGAACATGGAAGTTCCTCCTTCATTGCAGAAGCCTTTCGCAGAGAGCTATTTTGAGAAAGGTTAAAGACGGTAATGATACTTTATTTTGGCATGATAACTGGCTACCGTGTGGACCGATAAAATTGCAATGTAATATCCCGGATGGTGCTAGCAGTAAGAGAGTCTCTGACTATTGGAACGGCTCTTCGTGGAATTATTGCGCTGAAATGCTACCAGTCAAGCCACTTCTTGAGCATCAGAAAATTACTATTGGCGCTGATTATTGGGAATGGAAAAATGGGTCTGACTTTCAGTTTAAGGATGCCTGGGATACTGTCCGCAACAAAGCTTCTCCCTTCCCATTCTTCAAGCTTGTGTGGTACAATAAGCATATACCAAAGTTTTCTTTAACCCTTTTGCGGGCTCTCATTGATAAACTGCAGACAAAGGTTCGCATGGAGCAGTGGGCGGACCTTGCGTCGATTAATTGTGAGTTGTGTAGAGGTGATCACCCTGAGACAAGTGCGCACTTATTTTTCCAGTGCTCTTACTCTAAATACATCATCACACGGGCTATGTTGAAGCTGGGCGCCAAGACCACAAGTGACGCATCAATCGCCGGCATTGGGAAAATTTTGTTGGATCAATTCAGGAATAGCGGCCCTCTCAGTTTGCTAGCTAAAACGGTCTTCTCGGCTACAGTTTGGAATATTTGGCGCGAACGCAACAGACGTATATTTGAGAACGTAAGTAAGCCCAAGACTGCTGTGTTTGAAGACATCTCAGCTGACGTGCGCGTTGCTTTACGCAATACTGACGATATAGATGCTGAAGCCGAGTATGCTTTTGATAATTGGGATATCAGGGGTATTGGATGAGCTTCTTTTCGCAAGTTCTATTGAGAATCTGTAACTTGTATTGTATTTGGGTTTTGTCTCTTGGTTCTGGGAACAGATTCTTCACTATTTGGTCTCGGGTGACGACGCTTGTGTCCTCTCCCCTAGTCATCTAGTCAAGCTTTCTAGTACCAAACCAATTTGTAATATCTGTATTCTGTATTCTTAAATAAAACTTCCTAACTTTGCAAAAAAAATATATATATATATATATTTGCAAGGTAAATCAGTACTATATTAGATATGAACAAAGATTACAATGTGGTCTGAGCGTAGAATACCAGACTAAATGACTAGGGGATAGGACACAAGCGTCGTCACCCTAGATCAGATATTCTAATATCAATGCACAGGAACCACCTATTACAAACCAAAACACATCATCATACATTCCAAAGTAATTGATCATCAACATTGGTTCATCCATTATCAAGGATTTCCCAATTATCATAAGCAGTTTCAGCCTCCTCTTCCACATCACCTATATTCCGAAGTACAATGCGTAAGTCTTCTGCAATCTCATCAAAGAGAGTAGTTTTGGGCTTTCTTTTATTGTCAAAGACTCGCCTGTTACGTTCACGCCAAAGATGCCAGACCATCGCTGCAAGGACCGACTTCCCAAGCCGCCCGAGAGCTCCATTTTTTCCAAAGTGAGTCAAGAAAAGGCTGCCGATATCCTTAATAGAGAGAACTGCCGGCCGTGGCGCATTTAGCTTCAACAACGCACGTTGCAGCACATAATTAGAGTAGGGGCAATTAAAAAAAACATGGTCAATTGTTTCTGGGGTATTCTCCATGCAGAGCTCGCAGGAATTGGATGTTAGAGTGCACCATGCCTGCATGCGGTCTTTTGTTTGGAGTTTGTTTCGAAGGGCTCGCAGAAGAGTAATCGAATATTTTGGTATGAAATTACTGAACCATACTAGTTTGAAAAATGGGAAAGCACCTGATTTCATTCGAACCGAATCCCAGGCCTCCTTAAGCTTGAAAGCCGTACCATCTTTCCACTCCCATGAGTCAGCCGCCGCTGTAAGGGCATGTAGTCTTAGCATTGGCTGCAGTAATCGGATAGCCAGATCATCAATCCATGCAGATCCATTCCAGTAGTCAGATACTAGCTTACCGTTTGCGCCATCCGGAATACTATAAATATTTTTAAGTGGTCCACACGGCAACCAGTTATCATGCCAAAATAGGGTGTCTCTCCCATCCCCCACTTTTCTTTTGATTACACTCTGTGATAGGCGCCTGCAATGGAGAAGAAACTTCCAAGTTCCAGATTGAGTGGCAGAACTATCCGTTTCATAGAATCGAGAGGAATCCTTGTATTTCCTGCGCATGAAGTCTCCCCAGAGTCCCTTTGACTTCAGTAACCTCCAGGTTAGCTTGATTCCCGCTGCCATATTCAAGTCTGATAGTAATCTTAAACCCACCCCTCCTTCCTCCTTAGGCCTACAGGAGTCACTCCAGGACCATGCCTTAGAATTACCCCAAATGAATTTTCTGCACATAGATGTGAGAGTTCGCAGCACAGTCGTAGGGACTATATAAACATGTAGCCAAAAATTTATCATGCCATAAACGACTGTTCTCACCAGTTCGATGCGACCAGCTAAGGATAAAGCAGTGGAAGTCCAACCACTCAGACGCCTCTTGCATCTATCAATTAGGCGGTTATACATCTGCGGTTTGGGATACTTGGAGGACAAAGGGAGCCCCAAGTACGAGGTAATGGTATGAGCAAGCTTAGCTCCCAAACAGTCAGCCAAGGTACCAGGGTTCCTCACACCCTTGCTAAACATAGATATGCTCTTGTCCCAGTTGATATCAAGACCTGTAAAATTACGGAAATCCTCAAGAAGAATTTTTAGGCCATTGAAAGACATCACGTTAGCCCGGCAAAAGACCAAAAGATCATCAGCAAAAAGTAGGTGCGATATTGCTCCTACCCTTCTCATGGGTTGAATACTACCTCTAGCAAGTGCCTTGGAGAGTAGGAGGGTGAAGCACTCCATAATGATAACAAATAGATAAGGGGAAAGGGGGTCACCTTGCCGCAGACCTCTATTTCCCCCAAAAAAACCCACAGGAGAGCCAATAACCATGACGGAGTATGAGGGCGTAGAGATACATTCCTTTATCCAACATATGAACTTCCTTCCAAATCCCATCTGGTGAAGAATGAAATACACAAACTCTCTGTTCACGCTGTCAAAGGCCTTTCTGAGATCAAGTTTCAGACAAGCTCTGGCTCCCATTGGATTGTTGAAATCTCTTATTTGTTCATGAGCCAAGAGTGCACAATCCGAAATCAATCTACCCTGAAGGAACACAGATTGATTGGGAGACACAAGATCATGAATGAAACTTCTGAGTCTGTTACAAATAATTTTGCTGATAATTTTATATAGGACATTGCAGCATGCAATCAGCCTGTAATCTCCCATAGAAGTAGCATTAGAACCTTTCGGAACCAAAGTTAAAAAAGTGTGATTTACCTGTTTCAATAAGGATCCAGACCTAAAAAAAGATTGAATTGCCCCAACTACCTCCGTACCAATGAGATTCCAATTTTGCTGAAAGAAGAAGCCATTAAACCCATCAGGCCCAGGTGCTTTGGAAGCCCCAATCTGGAAAACCGCATCTTTAACCTCCACTGCAGACACACTCCTTTCCAGCCACAAGGCAGTCTCTTGTTTTATCTTCCTTTTAGGGATGAGATTAGGGAAGACATTCCAGTAAGTACTTTGGTTATATAAACTTTCATAGTATTTGACAGCATCTGCTTTAATTTCCTCACATGTTTTGCTCTGCACTCCATGACCATCAACAAGATGACAGAGATTATTTCGGCCCTGCGTAGTCTTCATAGCATTGTATAAGAATTTTGTATTTTAATCTCCCAAATCTAGCCAATCCTGCCTACTCCTTTGCAGATACATCTCCTCCTCTAACCCCAGTTTGTTTGCCAGATCATTAGCTAATTTCCGTTCAGTTTCCTGAAGCTTCAGGGAAGAGTGGATAGCATTCATATTTCTCACGGCTTCAAGTTGGGTTCGGCATTGAGTAATATTGTTATTAACCTGCAGCTCCCTAGCCCAGATTTTGAGTTTCGATTTAACTCTCCGAAGTTTGCTAATTAGGCAGAACATACGGGTCCCACAAATGCTCTGCCCCCAACAAGATTCCACTACATCATAATAGCCAGGTAAACTTATCCAATGATTGTAGAATTTGAAAGGTTTGGGACCAGAAAGTACCTGAGGATGCATCTTGATAAGCATTGGAGAGTGATCACTGGTATGAGGATCCAAGTAGCTGTAAAAAGAGTCAGGAAGTAAGTTAAGCCACTCATCATTACATAACACCCTATCCAGCTGGCCAGCAATACGTCGTTGCCCAACACGTTTAGTACACCAACTCATTCTATTCCTGGTACTTTTGAGATTTTGAAGGCCACAATCCGATAGGCAGTTGTTAAAATCACAGAGTTTACTTGGGTCCACCCGACAGCCACCCAATTTATCTTTAGAGTATAGAATAGAGTTAAAGTCCCCTCCTACGATCCAAGCCTCTTTCCCTAGGCTTACAGCATCCACCTTTAGCTGATCCCATAACAGTTTCCTTTCAACAGCACTGTTGCTACCATACACTGCTGTAAACACAAACGTCAGCCCCCCCAAATTGATACACTTTACAGAGATATGATGCATTGAATCAGAGATAACATTCAATTGCCATACAGCTGGATCATAGCCTATAAGTATTCGGCCACCATCATGCCGCTGAAAATTATGAAGAGAGATCCATTGCTTCGGGAAGCAAGATTTGGAGCTGATACTTCCAGTACTTAGTTTAGTTTCTAAAAGTACTAAAATACTAGGATCAAGATTCTTAATCCTATCACGGAGGTCCCTTCGCCTCACAGAGTTGTTTAAACCCCGAATATTCCAAACTAACATAGACATATGCTGAAAGGAAAAGAACTGGAGATATACCTCTCCTACAATAGTCTGGCACTTCTTCGGGTGGCAGCACCCGAATTAGCAACTGCATGTTTCCGCTGCTTAGGGGTTCTTCCAGCGCTCAGTAACTCTCTATGTTCCACTGCCCATTCAGGATTGTCATATACTGGATCAGTCGGAAGGGTAGAGGCTGGTCCTCCAGTGCTTGTATTCGTGTCCAGCCCCAAATTAGCCGGTACCATATCAACCGAGCTAGTCGGAGTCTGCGCAGCTGGAAGTGGGGATTTGGAATTGGCCGAAGCATCCGGATCCATACTAGGACTAGCACACACAGGTTGGCATTTAAGCCGCAAATTATGTATAAACTTTAAGGAATTTAATAGACTAAGGAGGTTGATGCGCCTCCCTTCGCAGCATTCTTGAGGTCCTGCCTTCTGCACTTCTGTAGGAGCCTCTGAATTTTCTATAGAAGAAGAACCTGCTGATTGAGCTAGAGGTTGGTTTGCCATGGGAGAACAGCAAGTAGCAGCATCTGCAGAATCGGTAACCAGTGGATTCACCTGATGAGATATCTATCTTTGGAGGGGAGCTATCTGGGATCTGCGATCAGAAGCTTGTTCAATACAGTTTTATCCTGCGGTACTGTGACTTGCTGGAGCTTGGGCTCGACTGCGTGCACTTCAATTTGGATCAAGATCTCCCTGAGATCTTGATCCGTGGTGAGTCACATACATCTCTGTTTGGTGCATGGTTGATCCAGTATTACACCTGATTTTCTCGTTCATTGTTTCTGAGGGGATTCAATGGCGGTGCTAGCTGAAAGGGAAGTGAGGGAGTTGGATACTGTTTTGGGCAGTAAGAAGGATGGGGGGAGTACCTCAACCCTGACTGGAGGTGTTTGGCATGTTGTTAATCGCAATAAGACAGGGGGCTATGCGAAGGATAAGGCCAAGGTTACTGGGGTGGGAGTTAGGAGGAGACTCCAAGGCCAGCAGGGGGGTCAGGGTTACAACCGATTCAACAACATTAGGAACACTGACAGAAGATCCATGAGGCCTAACATAGAACTGAAAATTAATCCACAAGCACCCAAGAAAACTTGGCTTGAGGTGTGCTTGGACAGAAGGGGTGCAGTGAGCTCGCTTGAAATGGCTTTTGTCCAGCTTAAGATTGATGAAGAGGGGGTGGCCGTCGCATTCATTACGGATGATTTGCTTGATGATGCTGTCAAGTGTTGGGAGTACACCCTTGTTGGATACGTGCTCGGGGATGTGCCTTTTTACGGTCAAATAAGGGCATGGGCTGAAAGGCTATGGAAGAAGCAGGGTTTGACTATCTTCTCCAGAGAAAATGGATTTTTCTTTTTCAGATTCAAGTCTAAGGAGGATAGTGAGGCGGTGCTATGTGGGGGGCCATGGTTGTTTGACGGCAAGCTGGTGGTGCTGCAGCGGTGGTCGGTGACTCTGGGCTATGATCGTGACATGTTATCGACAATTCCAGTATGGGTTAAGTTCCCTCAACTACCTCTTAATTTGTGGTCGATGCCAATACTTAATAGGATTGCCAGCGTCTTGGGGAACCCTCTAAGCATGGATAGGGCTACGGCTACCATGGAGCGTTTGACGTTCGCAAGGTGCTTAGTGGAAATCTCTGTCGCGGAAGAGATACCCCAGTTCATCACAGTTAGGGTGGCGGGGGGCAATGAAATTCAGGTGAAAGCTGTGATAGAGGGGGAGCCTCCTCGATGTCATGTTTGCAAATGCTTTGGCCATATAGCTAAACAATGTACGGCAAAGGATGGGGAATTCCCTGGGGAGAAGGCCTGTACACTGGCTGTAGAAGGGAATGCGAAGGAGGGGAGTAAGGAGATGGACGGGTTTTTGAAGCAGTCAATTGGAAGCGGTAATTTGGCGGGGATGGGCGATGGAGCGAGGAGCACTGATATTCAGAGCTTGGCGTCTGTAGATGTAGGACCATGTGATATTGATAGTTCTACTGTATTAGATAAGGTGGATGTTATAGGGCCTGAGAGGGCAAATGAGGGATTGTATGGGGTGCTAGCTGTGTCTAGCGAGGGGGAAGGCGAAGAGAAGCCATGTAAGGGATCTAAGCCTATCGAGACTGAAGATGTTGAGGGATTGTATGGGGTGCTAGCTGCGTCTAGCGAGGGGGACGGTGAGGAGAAGCCATGTAAGGGATCTAAGCCTATCGAGACTGAAGATGTTGCGATTGATAGGAGGGCGGGCATTGTGAGGCCGCCTGGAGGATGTTTGGACCTAGCTGCGACTAGGGAGGGGCTTGATGTGCCAAGTGTAGCTGAGAGGAGTGATGGCCTAGCTGCGTCTGCTGATACGACGGGCTCTGGTAGGGGGGATTGTAATCCCATGGTAAATGGGAAGGTAGGAAGATATAAGGAGGCGACAGTTGCCCCTTCTCCATTTAGCAGGGGTGTGGCCACCAAAGCGCCATATTTAAGCATGCTATCCCCATCGTCTCGGTCCTCCCCCCCGAAGCGGCCCCATACCACTAGTGTTTCCCCTATTCACAGTAGAGATGATGAGCATGGTTGGGTTGGGGATGAGTCATCGGACTCTGACTCAGACAAGCCGGCTAATCTGACTATTCTTAATGAAGAATGGATTCTTGAGCAGGAGCAGATTAAAAGGAGTGTTGCCAGCAGAGGTAATAAGGGGAGAAGAGTCAAGATACCTGTAGATATTAATACGACGCTAGGATCCCGTCGTAGCTCCAGAATAGGCGGAGCACCTTCCATTGTTTAATCATGCCATTCATTGTCTGGAACACCCGTGGTCTCAATAATGTTGTTAGGAGACGGGAGCTTAAGGATAGATTGAGGAAGTATAAGCCCTCTATTATTGGGCTGCTGGAGACTAAGGTTACTGCTGATAATGCACACCGTATTACTAAGTGCTTTCCCAGTTCTTGGTCGGCTGTTGATAACCGTTGTCATATTGGGAATGGTCGGATTGTGGTGCTCTTTGACCCCGCTGTTTGGTCGTGTTCTGTTGAGGGTATGTCTGGGCAATTCATCACGCTTGGGTGTAAGAATGTTGCTGGCTACTCTATGTTCTTTACTATTGTTTACGCGCTTAATCTTGCCCGTGACCGGGTTAGCTTATGGGATGCCATGGTCACGCATGCCAGGAGATCTGTCGGGAAGCCTTGGCTCATCTGCGGTGATTTCAACTGCGTCCGCTATGCCAAAGATAAAATTGGGGGGAGACCTATTGATAATAGCGCAGTGGGGGAATTTAATAATTGCATTAATGATAGCTACTTGCTTGAAATAAGGACCACGTGGATTCCTATCAGTTGGAATAATAGAGGGATTGGGGCGGCTCGTATTGCTGCTATGCTTGATCGTTCGCTTTGTAATAGTGCTTGGATACAGGATCTTCCCCACTCCTACTGTGAGTATGTTGACTCGGGCACTAGTGATCATTCTATGATGATTATTCACCATCATTTACCCAGCGGGTCAGATCCTAAGCCGTTTAAGTTCTTTAATACGTGGGCATCTGCTGATAACTTCTTGGCCATCGTGAATAGTGGCTGGAACATGAGAGTGGCCGGGGATCCTATGTACAGACTTGCTTCTAAACTTAAGCAACTTAAGCCGATGCTGAGGTCTTTGGGGGCTGATATCTGTAGAAAGAACATTGTGGAGAAGCTTAAGGCTGAACTTGCTGCTATACAAGCCGACTCTAACACATCTCGGGATGCGTTAGCCCATGACCGTGAACGTTTCCTCATTCGTGCTTTGACTATAGCTATTGAATCTGATGAAAGTATGTTAAGACAGAAGAGTAGACAGAATTGGCTGCATCTGGGGGATCGTAATTCCAAATTTTTTTATACCGCTATGAAAACCAGGCAGAATCTTAACAATGTCTCCCATCTCATTAAACCTGATGGCACCAGGGATGATACTATTGATAAGCTGAAAGTTGATGCCCCTAAATTCTTTGAGGAGCTTTATAATCAGGATTCCTATTGGAATGTTTTCCCCAAACTTTCTCCCATAAGGAAACTTACTCCTGAAGCTTGCAAGTGGTTAGACTGGCCTATAACTAAGGATGAAATCAAAAGAGCCGTTTTTCTCATTGGGGAGGATAAAGCCGAGGGTCCGGACGGGTATAATGGCTGTTTCTTTCAAAAATCTTGGAGTATCATTGGTGAGGATGTGACTGAGGCCGTTCTTCATTTCTTTGATAAAACCAGAATGCTTCGACAGGTCAATCACACATTTTTAACGCTTGTCCCTAAGGGGGCAAACCCTTCTGGATTGGGGGATTATAGACCCATTGCCTGCTGCAATGTTTTGTATAAAATCATAAGCAAGGTGATCTTCAGAATGCTTAAAGCGGTTGTGTTGGATCTGATATCTCCTTGTCAGGCTGCTTTCATTAAAGGCAGATTACTCGCTGATTGCGCTCTTTTGGCCCATGAATACATTCGTGATTTCAGTAATCCGATGGGAGGGCGGGCCTGCCTTAAGCTTGATCTCAGCAAGGCTTTTGATAGTGTTAACAGGGAGATCATATACTATATGATGCATCGTATGGGATTTGGTAGAAGAATTATGGGTTGGATCTCAGAATGCACATCCACTCCTTCCTTCTCTGTTATGTTAAATGGCTCGCCTTCTGGTATGTTTAGGTCTAACAGGGGTTTGAGGCAAGGGGACCCTTTATCTCCTTATCTTTTCGTCATGGTTATGGAAGCTTTCTCTCTCTTAATGGCAAGATATGTTTGTAGTGGTGCTGTGCAGCCTATGAAAAGGAATATGGAGGATAGTACTCACCTTCTGTTTGCTGATGATTTGTTGGTTTTCTGTCGGGCCAATGCTAGGTCCTTTGAGGGTCTGGGGGATTTACTTAGCAGTTTCAGGCTTTTCACGGGTCTGGATGTCAATTGGGGGAAGAGTGCTGTGATGTTCAGTAAAGGTACTAAGGAGCCTGATCGGTTGGCTAATATTCTGGGGGTTAGGCGCATGACTGGGTTATCATCCTATTTGGGGCTTCCTCTCTCTTCTCATTACCCTAAGCCGTCCATGTTTGAGAGGCAGATTGACAAATGCAGGAAGAGATTGCAAGGGTGGGCATCTTCTTTACTCTCAATCTCGGGACGCATTGAGCTTGTGAGATCTGTTATATATGGCATGGTTTCCTTCTGGTTGCAGGCTTTCCGTATTCCGAAGTCCATTTTGAGCATGATTAATGGACTTTGCAGACGGTTTATATGGGGGAAAACTTCTCTTTGGGCTTGGAGAGATATTTGTAGACCTAAGGCGGAGGGTGGTGTTGGGATCCGCCACCTTAAGGACCTCAATATGGCTTATGGAGTTCGTCTGACTTGGCGCCTACTTATGCACAATGGTCTGTGGGCTGCTTTTATGAGGAAGAGATATCTCTCTGATAAGGGCTTCTTTAATGAATCGGGTGCCTCTTCTCAATCTGGGACTTGGAAGTTCATCCTATTATGCCGCAGATTCTCACGGAAGATAATTGGGCGTAGTGTCAAGGATGGGAGATCCACTCTGTTCTGGGTTGATAGTTGGTTGCCGTGTGGGCCACTTTGTGATTCCTATGACATTCCTGCTGGGGGTGAGGGGAAGAAGGTTTGTGATTACTGGGATGAAGGTACTTGGAGAGATGATGAGGAAATCAGGGCGGTGAGACCATTGCTTTTGCAGCATTTCCTTACTACTGGGGAGGACGGCTGGGTTTGGAGGCAGGGATATTCTGACTCTCTTAGGAGTGCCTGGGAGGGGACGAGACCTAGGCATACCAGGTTCCCCTACCACAGATTTGTTTGGTTTAAGGGACACATCCCCAAGATGGCCATCACGCTCTTGAGGGGTATCCACCATAAACTTCTCACTAGAGACTTATTGCGGTAGTAGGGAGTGGGCACGGCTGCTGATTGTGTGCTCTGCCAAGATGGTTCGGAAGAGAGTATTGATCATATTTTTTTCGAGTGTGACTACTCGAAGTATATTCTTTGCAGATGCTGTCTCAAGATGGGAGTTACCGGACCGGTTCCTACATCGCTTGGGGATGTCTGTGACACCTTTATGGGGAGATATAGAGGCTCTGATAGTCTGGGGACTCTGGCCAGGTCTGTGACTGCTGGCGTTGTGTGGCATATATGGAGAGAGCGTAACAGCAGGATTTTTAATGGTGTTGCTAAATCTAGGACCCGTGTCTTTGATGACATCGAGGCAGATGTGAGGGTTGCTCTCTGTAATATTGATACCGATAGTGCTTCGGATTCCTCCCCCTTGATCAATTGGGGTCTGGTGGGGGGCAGTTGTAATTAGTGGGATTTTGCGTGGGGGATGAGGATTGGAATTAGAGGGTGACGACGCTTGTGCCCTATCCCCTCTTTACCTTTCTTCCGAACTCACAAAGGGTTCCTTGTGCAGTTACTGATTCAATATAGATACACATTTACTTTTCTATATATATATATATGTGTGTGTGTGTGTGTATTGACATATATATACTAATAACTAACTAACTATATACATATATAATATTAACTTTATAAATATAATGTAAACACATATATAATAATAACTTATTATTATATATAATAATAGTAATATAGTGTAAGTTACTGTCCATCATAACATTACGTACTTACATGCATTAATAACTCACAGTTTAAAATATATGTCGTTTCTTCTTCAACGTCGTCGTAATAACTAACTAACTATCTATTATACATTTGACAGCGATTTTTGAATTCTAGGGCTGACTAGGACAAGATAAAGAGTGGCTGAGGTTAGATCTTGGTAAATCAATGGTTGAGATTGGATTTTGTGAAAATGTTTGGGGGAAAATGCATTGGGAACATAAACTTTGAAATTAGAAGTGCCTTGGAAAAGAGTGTGGAAATTAAATTTGGGGGGAAAGTGCCTTGGAAACCTAAACTTTAAAATTAAATGTGTCTTGGGAAAGATTGTGGAGAATCACAATCCATTAAGTTAAACAAAATAAAAAATTTAGTGTAAAACAATTTAGCAGAACAACAAATTAGCGTAAAAATACCCTGATGTTTGTTGTTCCGGCGCCCACGCTAAATTTTTTACGCTAATTTGTTGTCCCGCGTCGAAGGCACGTGCGCTAAATTTGTTGTTCGACGTCGAATTTGTTGTTCCGCGCCGAAGGCGCCTGCGTCGAATTTGTTGTTCCGCACCGAAGGTGCCCGTGCCGCTAAATATTTTTACGCTAATTTATTGTTCTGTTATATTTTGGTTGTGTAGATAATTTTCGGGGAAAAAAGATTTCGCGGGGGAAATAACAGGCGCCCGCGCCGCGCTAAATTTTTTTACAAAGATTTGTTGTTCTGCGCCTGTAACGACTGGTTTTCGTGTAATTGGATTATCTATATTAAAATATATGCTTGGTGGATTTTCTCCTTGGATGTGTGGTTTTCGTCGCCGTAGCTTTCACTTTCGATCGTTTCGTCGTGATTTTCTAGCTTCTTCCTTCGATCGTCGATTTCGGAGTAAGTCATTCGTGACGAGCTTCAAATCGCTCATATCTTAGAGTTAGAGTGATCTTAGAAGCCATAGGAATCTTCCCGAAGCTCCGCGATTCGAATCGGCACTTTTAGTGCATCTTAATTGGTTCGAGAATGCGGACCAACCGACTAGAATTCAATCTAGTCGGTCAGGAACTCTTCTCCAACCGACTAGTTCTTTAAATCTACTGTACATGAGTTACTGTTTACTCTTAGTCGGTCTAAGAACAACCACCGACCGACTAGATGTGAAACTAGTCGGTCAGAACTTGTTCTCAGACCGACTAGTTCCTTTGATTAATTTTACCTATGCTAATGTTCCTCGTTAGTCGGTTCATGAACACGCATCGATCGACTAGATTCCAAACTAGTCGGTCGACGGGCCTTCACAGACCGACTAATTCACTTCCCAGATTTTCCCCTTCTTTCGCTGTTTGATTCTAGTCGGTCACAATTGGTCGACCGACCGACTAGTTGCTAAACTAGTCGGTCAGTAACTCTTCTTTGACCGACTAATCAGTGTCGAAACCCTAATTTCTGGGCAGCCACCAACTATTCCTATTTAAACCCCCCAAACGTTTTCTTTTCGTCTTTCATTTCTCCTGAGCCTCCATCTTCCCCAAATCCTTCTCCATCTTCCCCTAGCCTTCCTCCTTCATCAAGAGCCCTTCACCCTCTCCATTTTGACTGGCCACCACCTCTAGGTCGCCGGAAAACCCCCAAAAATCCCCAAAACCCCATTTCTCCAGATTTTCTCCCCATTCTGGATCTGAACCCTAGGTTTCCCCGGATCGTTCTTCCGTTGCCGTGCTTGCTCGGCATCGATCTTCTGCTTCTATACGGTAGGGTTCGATCCTTTGGTTTTCTCATAACTCTCCTTGTGATTTTATTGAAACCCTAATAATAAACTAGGTTGGATGTTGTTTGATGATTGTTTCTCCGTGGCAGCGATTTCCTCTCCGTAGATAACTTTTGTGGCGTGCCTCGTTGATCATCTTCCTTGGCGTGAGGCAAGTGAAACTTGCATCTCTTGATTTGGGCCATGTCTTAGGCCATTACCTTGATTTAGCGTAAAAGAGACTAGACGGTGAAATGATAGCCGCCTAGACGCCAATTGATCTAGTTTGACAACGAAACTAGATCCGTCACCTCAATTGATCTAGCTTGACAACGAAGCTAGATCCAACCCTTTTAACTTGTTGTTCATGCATATTAAACTGCCATGTTTAATTCCTTATTCGTATGCCTTACCGCAAGCCATGCCATCCATGTTGAATGTCGCATTCGTAGCACACGCTACAATACTTGTGTTTCCTGGCTCGTGTTCCAGAAGCGGGCCATGTGTTGGTTAATAGCCAATGCCCGATCTACTTGTTTCCGGCTAGGTGCACCCTACACCAAATACTTATTAATCGTGAACTAGAATGCGAGCTCCTGTGCGGGGCAACCATGGCTTATTTACTGAGCTCGTGTTCAGGGACCCTGGCTCGTTTACATGTGGGTATTGGGGTAAGAGTTAAGCGGCCAATCAACTGGGAGTCTGCCCGATCAGCAACTGCACTGGTAAGGCGTAAACTCTGGGTTCTGGGGTAGTGTTAAGCAGCCACTCAGTGTGAACGTCAAACAGTTCAACTGTAAGGCGTAAACATCTACAAACAACTTGAAGTGTGACTAGTGTTAAGCGGCCACTCAGTGTGAACGTCAAACAGTTCAACTGTAAGGCGTAAACATCTACAAACAACTTGAAGCGTGACTAGTGTTAAGCGTTCACTCAGTGTGAACGTCAAACAGTTCAACTGTAAGGCGTAAACATCTACAATAACTTGAAAACGTGACTAGTGAAAGGAATGAGAATGTTAGTAGCTTGGCTACTCCTGTCATGCCATGATAATTGTTCCCTTGCACTTATTGTTACACCACGTCTTACTTGTGCACTCATACTAAAACTGCCATGTCATGCATGCTTTTAGAACTGCTAGTTTGCTTTTCTTTTAGTTTCCTTGCCCAAGTCTTTTTAGACTTGCTGACATGTGCCCCTTTCTCTTTGGGTGTCGCATGTTAGTTGCCGAGCCTGAGATTGTTGTTGAGGGCGACGAGTTCGAGGAGTTCGTGCCCGATTCTGTTGGTTGAAGAGGAGCTTGAGAATACCGGTGATCTTTCTTGGGATCTTACAGTTTCCTTTTGTTTTAGGATTCCTGTTAGTTGTCGGTGCGTGGCACCTTTGTTTGTACTTTGTACTTTTGTTGGCCATGTTTGGGCCCTTAGATTCTTTTCTCTTTAAGCCTGGAGGCTTTTTCTGTGATGGAATTTAATGTGATGGATATTCTGAGATTGTCTTTTGTCTCTTTTCCTTTATCATTATCTTTGTTTCGTATCGCGTTGCAAGGACCTGCAGATATAACGATTT
Organism: Scilla litardierei; assembly: GCA_030789695.1. Classification (NCBI taxonomy): domain Eukaryota; kingdom Viridiplantae; phylum Streptophyta; class Magnoliopsida; order Asparagales; family Asparagaceae; genus Scilla; species Scilla litardierei. The sequence continues at coordinate 378,655,777 of CM061142.1, forward strand.
CATGACGCTTATCAGGCGTGTGGCTTTACAGCTCCACGTCTGTGCGGACCTTCTCACGTCTCGACTCCACAGTTTTGGGAAGCGGGGCGTGACAGGTTTTGTTGGTGGCCCATACAGGTCCGTCTTGCAATTGCGAATTATCAGAACAACGATAATAACTATGGAATGTCCATTAAATAAATTGCAACATCCGAGTCTATAGCCTTGAGTCTAGTAGTTTTCCTATGTCACTAGGTGGTAGGAAGACTTAGTTAGATGTCCGTGCTTGCAAGTTAGAGGCCCCTGATTGTTAGTTAGACTCCCCGCTAGGAGTTGATTTGGTCGTCGTAGGAGTTACCTTAGTGGTTCATGTCTAGCTTTGACTAGGATAGACTTCTAGAATTCTTTGGTCTCTCGCTTGGGTTCATCGATTTCGGACCAAGCTCAACTCATTTCATCGCTGTCTAGCCCTTAGGGAGTCTTAGCGCTTAGTTCCATAATCTTTAGTTGGTTGACCGTAGGAGTTTCCGTACATTTTCCTAAGTCATAACCTAGGCGCATTTATGTTTTGATCATCCAACCAAATCCCTTGCCTCGATTCCCACGACCACCACGTTTCGATAATCGTTGATCCTTCGAATGTCCCCATTCGCAAGGCTTAATTTCTTTTAAAGTTATTTTTCGATTTCCCTTATTAAAGTTTTCGCTAAGTTTAAATTTTTTTTTAAACCCGCTACGTATATACTTAAATTTCTCACTTTTCGATTGAGTCAAATTCCTTGTAGGTTTCGGAGTCTAATGGTTGTAATTATAATTGCTATCTCGTAACCATTTTCTAATCTATAATTTCGCATTTCGGTTTAAAGACTCTATTACTATTTTGAAAAATTCGACATACCATTTTTCTAATTATGAGATCCATTTTAATCGCATAGCATACACACTTTAAAGTCTCTTCCAAGATAAATAGAACTTCAATTATTTTCATATATCAGCACTAGGTTCATTGTACTCGTACTTTAAGGTCTTGTATAAAAATCAGTTGTTTGGCAAATCCGGGTCCCTCTAAAAAGTATTTTAAATGTTATTTATTTGGAATTTCTCTGCAGTTTTAAAACTCGTAAGCACTTAGCATGGGCCTAAATTTTCACACTATAGTTGATCGGATTCCATTTCTGCCGAACTATTGTATTAAGCTACTGCCGTAAATTATTTTCGAACCTCTCCGTTGCAAATCTTGACTTTTCTGAAGGTATCATTTCGACTTCCTTTTTCCTAAGTTTACATTTGTTCGGAACTTTAAAATGTGTATACTTATACCTCATACCCTTCTTTGACGTAAATTTATTTATTTATTTGAATTTCAAAAGTTTTGACGAGATTTGATTACTGTTTATAATGTTTTTCCAGCCTTTACTTCCATACCTATTTAAATATCTCATCCCTTTTCATATATCAATTTAGTTCTGAGCGTTTTTCTATTTTTCCCAATTCGATTTATAAGCTTTTCCTTTCTTATTTATGCCATTCAAATGATTCATCACGCTCCCTTAATATACCTTCCGAGTCACACATGATTTTAGCTTTCAACAAACCAAAGATATGTTCAACATTTTCTCTGTTACAATTTTTGGAAAATTACGTTTTCGTAACCATTTTCCGAACTGGACCTTCCAAATTTTGGTTTTTTAGCTTATTACGAATTTTGATAAACCTACTACTAAGTTTTCCGTTCAACATACTTGCTTTTAGAATAATTTCTAAACTAAATTGAATTTCGAATATTTTCATATATCCATGCTAGGCTCATTAGCCCGTATGTTAAGAGCTTTGTGTAAAACGATTTCTTTTGGCAAATCCTGGTTACACTAAAAGGTGGTTTCAATATTGATTATTTAAGCTGTTTCCTGGCTTAAAGACTTTGAAAGTATTTAGCACGAGTTTAAAATTCTTTTGTTAATTTAATTTCATTTCGAAACTTTTGCCAACATTGTTAAATCATTGCCGTATAATATTTTCTAAAACTACGTCCTTAATGTTCGTATGAACGCTTTACTTCCTTTCATAATGATTTCCGTTAAGCCAATAAATCATTTCCTCTTATTATGTGTATTCAACTCAAACTTATTTTGAACAACTTATTTTATCGATCTTCAAATATCGTTTATGCGGAGGAGAACTCCAACTTTTCAAAATATGACCGTTTTATACTTTTAGTGTTTTTGACTTTCGCTATTCACGTACCATTTCCAAAAACTTATGAGAGTGATGTTTACGTCTTTCTTCCCCGCCTAAACATCCACAAGTATACTCAGTTCCGCTTGATCTATTTACCTCCTTGTCATCGCCCTACCTGAACCCATTTTTACGATCTTGTTTCGTTGCGCCATCTAATCTTGGTTTCCTTCCTTCTACTTAGTTATTCCACTAGTGTTTGTCGTTATTTACGTCGCGCCAGTTTAGTAGTGGGTCCTTAGACGTTTGGTGATGTTGTCGTAGCGCATGTACCCAAGTTGAGTATGTAGGCTTGAAGAGTGTACCCCCCCTATATCATGATAATGTTTGCCTATTGTGTGATATATACATACTCAGAGTTATTCATGATGTTATGAAATTGTAAGTGTGTTAATATTTATGGATATGTGCGAGGATAGCTATGCCACTCTAGGGGCGTCTATGTATATAAGATTCTGTATTGGAATGTCTGAATAGAGTGTATGTAGTTGGAGATACTTATGATGGTTGAAATAATATGATTGGTAAAACTATATGTATGCTGGGTGTGATAATTATAGGTGTACGTATAGTTAAAGCGGGTAGGCCTATTATGCGACCTATGTGTTGTACGCGTGAGTGTGTGCTCGTACGTAGTTACGTATTGCGCTTAGAAGTAAGTAGTTATGTTTTTGCTGCGTGAGTATATAGATGATATACCAGTGGTAGCAGAAATATAATTTTGATTTGTATTGCTTGCTTTTATGGATGTTCTGTGCGTGTATGCCATGATGTATACCCGGCTATTGCATATCTTAACTAATGGATGAAGTAAGTGTATTGGTGTGCCAATTATAGATGGATGGATATGGTATGAATATATGATACATGTATGTGACTATACGATGACTGTACTTATTAGGGGGAATAATGTAATTATAGGTGTGCTAATGTTTGTGATTATATCATGGTATATGAAGTGATTGAAATATGCGATATTACCTGATTAGATATTAAGGGTGTTGACATTTAGATATGTATGTGGTTATGTTGGTAGACGTGTATGCATTAGATAGTATTGGCATATGTATGGATGCTATGTTATGTATATGGAATTATTCTGCTATGATTTTGAGTCTCACTCAAGCTTGAGTGGGTATACTCTATGTACGTTGGTGTATTTGTATGTGGTTGGTGTATAGTGATGGATGATGTATGTATAATGTTTGGATTGTTTGTTTCCGGTTGTGTTACGCACATGATTGTGGGTCACTAACCAGTATATAGATATAGGTGTTGGTCTTGTGGTATAGATATTTACTAAGGACTTGGCTGTGTGAACGTATGTGTGCTAGCTAAACTAAGCATGTCAATGTACTGAGTTTGTAATTGTATGATTGGTATACATGGATGAAATGTTATCGTGTATGGGTGTGCACCATGCACGGGTAAGTATGTGCCTAGTTATAAGTTTTGGTGACTATGATATGTTTGGCGTGTCGTGAGTATAGTTATAGGGCCGTATGTGATGTGATGATATGGTGAAATATTTACATGCACTTTGAATGACTATATTTGTGAAATTGTAGTAATGGTGAATGTGTATTAGATATAGTAAGACTTGTTTGAATAATGGCGTGGTGCGACTACATGTGTCGATGTGTTTGGTATTGGATGTATACTAGGAAATATTAGGGAGTAATATACCCATGGTTGCTTGTTGCATAGGTAGCTATCTACACGTAGAGCGATGGTTGTATTTGCTAAGTGTGAGACAAATATTTTGTGAAAATCTGAACTATTGTTTGTGCTAGGTAAGTAGTAGCTATATAATGGAGGTATATAAATGATTGAAATACATGTATGAGTACGAATGACTGTGATAGGTATAAGAGCATAACGTGCGTGAATGAAAACGTGTTAGTATTAATAATGTTTGGCTATCTAGTGCGTATATATATAAGCACATGTAATGACTACCTTTAGTTTAAAGTATGACGCGAAATGTTTTGGGATAGTTAATAGGACGACTAGACATGTTAGAAGTCCGAGGACGGACTTTATTCTAAGGTGGGTATGATGTAACGACTGGTTTTCGTGTAATTGGATTATCTATATTAAAATATATGCTTGGTGGATTTTCTCCTTGGATGTGTGGTTTTCGTCGCCGTAGCTTTCACTTTCGATCGTTTCGTCGTGATTTTCTAGCTTCTTCCTTCGATCGTCGATTTCGAAGTAAGTCATTCGTGACGAGCTTCAAATCGCTCATATCTTAGAGTTAGAGTGATCTTAGAAGCCACATGAATCTTCCCGAAGCTCCGCGATTCGAATCGACACTTTTAGTGCATCTTATTTGGTTCGAGAAGGCGGACCAACCGACTAGAATTCAATCTAGTCGGTCAGGAACTCTTCTCCAACCGACTAGTTCTTTAAATCTAATGTACATGAGTTACTGTTTACTCTTAGTCGGTCTAAGAACAACCACCGACCGACTAGATGTGAAACTAGTCGGTCAGAACTTGCTCTCAGACCGACTAGTTCCTTTGATTAATTTTACCTAAGCTACTGTTCCTCGTTAGTCGGTTCATGAACACGCACCGACCGACTAGATTCCAAACTAGTCGGTCGACGGGCCTTCACAGACCGACTAATTCACTTCCCAGATTTTCCCCTTCTTTCGCTGTTTGATTCTAGTCGGTCACAGTTGGTCGACCGACCGACTAGTTGCTAAACTAGTCAGTCAGTAACTCTTCTTTGACCGACTAATCAGTGTCGAAACCCTAATTTCTGGGCAGCCGCCAGCTCTTCCTATTTAAACCCCCCAAACGTTTTCTTTTCTTCTTTCATTTTTCCTGAGCCTCCTTCCCCAAATCCTTCTCCATCTTCCCCTAGCCTTCCTCCTTCATCAAGAGCCCTTCACCCTCTCCATTTTGACCGGCCACCACCTCTAGGTCACCGGAAAACCTTCAAAATCCCCCAAAACCCCATTTCTCCAGATTTTCTCCCCATTCTGGATCTGAACCCTAGGTTTCCCCGGATCGTTCTTCCGTTGCCGTGCTTGCTCGGCATCGATCTTCCGCTTCTATACGGTAGGGTTCGATCCTTTGGTTTTCTCATAACTCTCCTTGTGATTTTATTGAAACCCTAATAATAAACTAGGTTGGATGTTGTTTGATGATTGTTTCTCCGTGGCAGCGATTTCCTCTCCGTAGATAACTTTTGTGGCGTGCCTCGTTGATCATCTTCCTTGGCGTGAGGCAAGTGAAACTTGCATCTCTTGATTTGGGCCATGTCTTAGGCCATTACCTTGCTTTAGCGTAAAAGAGACTAGACGGTGAAATGATAGCCGCCTAGACGCCAATTGATCTAGTTTGACAACGAAACTAGATCCGTCACCTCAATTGATCTAGCTTGACAACGAAGCTAGATCCAACCCTTTTAGCTTGTTGTTCATGCATATTAAACTGCCATGTTTAATTCCTTATTCGTACGCCTTACCGCAAGCCATGCCATTCATGTTGAATGTCGCATTCGTAGCACACGCTACAATACTTGTGTTTCCTGTCTCGTGTTCCAGAAGCGGGCCATGTGTTGGTTGATAGCCAATGCCCGATCTACTTGTTTCCGGTTAGGTGCACCCTACGCCAAATACTTTTTAATCGTGAACTAGAATGCGAGCTCCTGTGCGGGGCAACCCTGGCTCATTTACTGAGCTCGTGTGCAGGGACCCTGGCTCGTTTACATGTGTGTATTGGGGTAAGAGTTAAGCGGCCAATCAACTGGGAGTCTGCCCGATCAGCAACTGCAGTGGTGAGGCGTAAACTCTGGGTTCTGGGGTAGTGTTAAGCGGCCACTCAGTGTGAACGTCAAACAGTTCATCTGTAAGGTGTAAACATCTACAAACAACTTGAAGCGTGACTAGTGTTAAGCGGCCACTCAGTGTGAACGTCAAACAGTTCAACTGTAAGGCGTAAACATTTATAAACAACTTGAAGCGTGACTAGTGTTAAGCGTCCACTCAGTGTGAACGTCAAACAGTTCAACTGTAAGGCGTAAACATCTACAATAACTTGAAAACGTGACTAGTGAAAGGATTGAGAATGTTAGTAGCTTGGCTACTCCTGTCATGCCATGATAATTGTTCCCTTGCACTTATTGTTACACCACGTCTTACTTGTGCACTCATACTAAAACTGCCATGTCATGCATGCTTTTAGAACTGCTAGTTTGCTTTTTTTTCAGTTTCCTTGCCCAAGTCTTTTTAGACTTGCTGACATGTGCCCCTTTCTCTTTGGGTGTCGCATGTTAGTTGCCGAGCCTGAGATTGTTGTTGAGGGCGACGAGTTCGAGGAGTTTGTGCCCGATTCTGTTGGTTGAAGAGGAGCTTGAGAATACCGGTGATCTTTCTTGGGATCTTACAGTTTCCTTTTGTTTTAGGATTCCTGTTAGTTGTCGGTGCGTGGCATCTTTGTTTGTACTTTGTACTTTTGTTGGCCATGTTTGGGCCCTTAGATTCTTCTCTTTAAGCCTGGAGGCTTTTTCTGTGATGTTGAAATTTAATGTGATGGATATTCTGAGATTTTCTTTTGTCTCTTTTCCTTTATTATTATCTTTGTTTCGTATCGCGTTGCAAGGACCTCCAGATATAACGATTTCATGACGCTTATCAGGCGTGTGGCTTCATAGCTCCACGTCGGTGCGGAACTTCTCACGTTTCGACTCCACAGTTTTGGGAAGCGGGGCGTGACAGCGCCAAAGGCGCGGGCGCCAAATTTGTTGTTCGATGCCGAATTTGTTGTTCCACGCCGAAGACGACTGCGTCGAAGGTGCCCGTGTCGCTAAATATTTTTACGCTAATATATTGCTCTTTTAAATTTTGGCGGTGTAAATAATTTTTCGGAAAACAAAGATTTCGCGGGGGAAATGTTAAATGAACCATGCCCTCGGGCACGGGTTATGACTAGTATACATATATAATATTAACTTTATATATATAATGTAAACAAATATATAATAATAACTTATTGTTATGTATAATAATAATAATATAGTGTAAGTTACTATCCATCATAACCTTACGTGCTTATATGCATTAATAACTCGTAGTTTAAAATATACATCGTTTCTTCTTCAACATCGTCGGTGGGTGTTCGCAGGTGGAGATGACGACCATCGGCGACGGCGGCTTGGTGGTCCGGCGTCTGGGCAAGCGGTGGTGGCAGAAAGTACAGTGGCGTAGGGGAGGCTGCAGTCGGAGGTCGAGGGTATCTGGGAGATGTATGGCGTTCGACGAGGGGGTGGTGGTGTCGGATGTGTCGGGGAGATGGTTGGGCACTAGAGGTGAGAGGGGCGGTGGCCAGTCAGAGGTCGACGATGGGAGGAGGAAGGAGAGAGGGTTAAGGTGTGAGGCTGAGGTTCACGGGGAGGAGGAGAGTCGGAGGTGGTTGGTCGGAGGGAAGTTGTAGGTTGAGGTGGCTGAGGGCGCGGGGTAGGGCACGACTTGCTTTGGATGGAGGAAGGACGAGAACGGGAGGTGGTTCGTGGAGGAAGGTCGGCGGTCCAGGCAGAGGCTGCGACAGCACCGGAGTTGGGGTACGGGCTATCAAAGGGAAGGCTACCATGAAGGAGGTTTGTGGCATGTTGAGGGTTGAAGGAAGGTTTCAAGAGGAGATTGAGGGTGGTGGAGGTCGGGCTTTCGTCGGGGATTGAGGGGAGGTTGGAGGTGCTGGAGTCGGGTTGTAGCAGGCTTGGTCGATGGTCAAAGATGTTGGTGCGCTTGGGGTCGTGGGGTGCTGGGGAGATCGCCGGAATTCGGCGGCTTGGGCGCTGGCGTGGAGGGTTGCAAGTGGTCGGAAGGGAGGAGTGCGATGAGGCGCCGGGAGGAATGTCGGAGGTTGGAAGATGGCCGAAGGGAGGGTAGGGTTTTGTTGGTTATGGGAGGGGAGAGGTTCTATGCGGTGAGAGGGGTAATGGGTTTTTGGTTATGGTATTATTTGGTTTGAGAGGAGAGAGGAGAGATCCTAGGGGGTTTTCTTGGTTTTGTTTTTGTAGGTTCATGTGAGAGTTGAAGGCATGGGAATAGATTTGCATGCATTCGAAAATTTAAAAGGAGAAAAGAAAGTGGCGGCTGAGAGTTGCTAAGTTAGGGTTTCTCAAAATGGAAGTGCTTTCTTAGGAATGTTTGAAGGAGCTAGAAATGGTAAAAAACACAGATATAATCACAATTAAAATTATAGGGATTATAAGCCATTAATATAAGGTAAAAAGTCTCCTAGAACTTATATGGAAATTAATTCAAAGTTTGAATTCTAATTGAATATACATTTATACTCAAATAATTATAGTTAATAGGGTTTAAAATGGCTAATCAAAAATTGTTTTATCTTAAAAGTAAGTAATACAAGTTATAGTCATAGTTAATATAGTTAATTAACATACGTACTAAATACAGATATATATATAAACATAGCACATGTTATGGAAGATCATAAGACAATGTAGAATACGTATGAAATACGTATGTAGAGAAACAGGTTGTTACAGTGGCACCCCGAAGATGTTGCAGCCTCCTTCTTTGGCTTTGAAGCTTGCGGCTATGGAGGAGAAGGCTATGCAGCTTTCGGCTTGAATGCTTCAAGGTCTTGGAACTTGCGGTAATGAGGATCACCCTTGGAAGCTTACAGCTTGGAGATTGAAGCACCTCTCTAACTTGCGGCAATGATATGTTGAAGGAGCTTGCAACTTGTGGCAATGGTATGTTGAAGGAGCTTGCAACTTGCGGCCCTTGAGAGGTTGAAGGTTTCAACTTGCGGTCTTGAAGAGATTGATGAAGCTATTGGGACCTTACACAATGGAGATGAGAGGAGCTCTTGGGATGTTGCGGCCTTGGAGTTTTGGAGTCCTCTTGATAGCTTGAGCAATGGAGGATGTGATGAGGTCTTCGGATGTTGCGGCCTTGGAGTTTTGGAGCCCTCTTGATAGCTTGCGCAATGGAGGATGCGCTTGAAGCTTGGGAGCTAGTGGCTTGCGGCAAGGGAAGATGAGAACCACCTTGATATGTTGCGGCAATAGGGTTTCTATGGTGTTGGCCGCATTGTTTTTCTTTGTTATAGTCGCATGGGATAGCTCATGGAGATGGGGGTTTATATATGGATGGGAGGAGATAAATTAGGCTCAAATAATCCCATAAAACTAGGAGATAGGATGGCATCCTAACTAGTATAGGATTTGGAATAATCATATGGAAGATCTTGTTTGATCTCATGGCACACCAAATACACTAGAGGGTGGGATGAATAGTGTAAATCATGTAGATATTGCAAAATTAGAAGTTAATAAAAAATTTCAATAAGAGTGCGGAAATAAATGAACACAATCCAGATATTCCAAACGCAAACACAGAGATTTATCCTAGTTCGGATCCTTGTGATCCTACGTCCAGTCCTCTACCCCGTAGAGATTTGAATTCACTAAAACACTTGCTCCGTGCAAGTAATCAACATACAAATATGCCAGCACTCCCCATGTTGCAAACTTGTACAATCTCTTTAATAAGAGATTCACCAAATAAAGTAAAGAAAGAGAATGAAACAATGCCACATATAGCCTTGATAATTAATGGAATTATAGTGCAAGGAAGGTGATTGAATCTCCAAGATTCTGGATAAAACTTATAGTAGAACAAACTTGACGATTGTACTTTCTATGGAGGAAGAAATCTGCAGAGGTTCCTCTAAGAAAATCTAAAAACCACTCACTTTCTAGAGAGAGAAAGTAAACTTAAGAAAAGATAAAGAGAGTGAATTTTCGTGAATTTTAGGCAGGGGTCTGGGGGTTTATTTATAGTCCAAAAAAGTATTTTTTGAACATTGGACAACTGCCTAAAATTTGAAAAAATTCTGGGAAGTTTTTCAATTTAGTCGACTAATATGAGAGACTGGTCGACTAATATGGCTGCTGACTAAGATTCTGGCTGTTGAGGTGTCCTTTCAGAAAGTAAGTTTCAAAAATGGAAAGTAACTTCTGTAAATGGATATAAACTGACAACAACTAATTGTTTATAGCAGTTCTAACTTCCAGAAATAAAATATATTATTTAAGTGATAAATCATTTAAAATTACTGATTCAAAACGGACTGGTAGACTAACAAAGTCTGTTAGTCGACTAGAAATTTGAAAGTATAGAAATTTGTGGAAAAATGATCCTAGATACTCTAAAATAGGTCTGTCGAAGTTTTAGGACAGAAATATTTTAATATTGAAATTAGTCGACTAGCACTAGGAATTGGTCGACTAATTGGATTTTTGAGTTGATTTTCTGAAGACGAATCCTAAACGACTAAGAGAGATCATCATCAAGTCTTTTACATTCTAAATAAATTCAAGCGAAAAAATAAAGATTACATCTCATTATAAGATACAAAATATCATCGATAAGCTTTGTCTTGTAGTGGATGCTTCTTACAACTTGTATACTTGATGATTGTCTTAGTTGTTTATGCGATAACATCTGCATAGATAAAGTTAGTACAATGATAATATGTTTGTAGCATCAAAACCATATGAGGAGTAGTGAGTTTCCAACATTCTGCCCCTTTTTGATGATTTTACCAACATTGAATATAATATTATAAAACATGTTATTAAAAAAATGTTAGTGCTAAAAGGTGTTATTGCTCCCCCTTAATATGTGGCTTAGTTGGAATGTAAAAAGTGATAATGTTTATAGCTACTTATGACATGATAAGAACATGGTGTATTAAATATACCTAAAAAAGTGAAGTAATGTGTGATTATAAACTTCTTTTTTCATATCTTCCTTCAAGTTTTTTATTGCTTGCATGTATATATCAAAATTTTGTTCAACTTGTCTCTCCCCCTATGTAGTAGGACTATGTAAAGTAAAATAGTCATATTAATTATCCTCCTTGGAAAATATCAAAAAATGGGGTAATTCTGCCATTGTATTATAGTTAGTCGACTAAGAGCATGTATTGGTCGACTAACTGCAGAGAAATGTAGACTTTCAAAAAAAAATTGTTTGGAGACAAATTGATATGCATTAATATATTAAAACAGTACATAATAGGATGCGTACAAAACAAAGGGAAAGAGTACAAACTAAAGCAAACATAAAGTAACATAAAGCAAACATGCTGACAACCAACCAAACAAACTAACAATTATACCACTAGTCGACTAGCTGATCTTCCTGGTTGACCAGAAACTGAAACATTCTGATCCTAATACGGTGGAGGAGGCCTATGAGCGCGGTGTGATGTGGAGGGAGAGTAAGAAGCCCATTGTTCTAAAAGACTCAAGATTTGGACTTGAGTTCCTTGCATACTGGTAAAGTCCATTTTTATGTCATTTCGAAATTGCGCAATACTAGTCTCAAAACCAAGCAAATGTGCTTGGACTCCCGCAAAGCCGGCATTCATATCAACTTGAAGATGATCAATTTGTTCTTAAAGAGAGGGCCGGGATGATTGAGGGTGAACATATGGGGTTATGGTAACCTTGCGACGACGAGGTGGTGAGTCAACAGGTTGCTCTTCTTCAACATGGGGATGTGGTGGAAGTTCCATGCGCCTCAAGTAGGAATGATCAAAGCATAGTGGATTATAAACGGCCACTTCATCGTCAAGAGGAACTTCAAAATGGTGAAGAATACGGGTGATCATGCACGGTAGGAAGATGTTGTTTGAAATGGGTTTTACTAAGGCTAACATAAGAGAGACAGACCAATCTACTTTTATGCCATGCATGATGGCATAAAGAACGCGGAGACGAGTGTCATCAATGTAATGTAAAGAACCAACCTTTGGAAGAAGGTTGTAAGTTATGATCTTTAGGAGAAGGCGAGGAGTTGGATGTAAGTTAATGGCGATCATACCAGAAGATTGAAAATTGGGACTAAGTAAATCAAGAGTGGGTTGATGAACAATGGGAAATCCGAGATGTTGGTCATTTTATCGTGGTAAGCCAAGGCATTCGGCAAGAGTGCTAAAGGTGAGATGCATATCTATACCTTGAACTTTGGTGTCTAAATATATGTTTCTGCCATCTTGATAAACTACCATATTAGAGTAAAATTGTTTCACAAGGAGAGGATAATATGGAATATCTTCACACCAAAGGTGGAAGAGAGAGACGTTATGTTGAAGATGGTGGAGATTAAAGTTTTGGATTGAACGATCACTAAAATCGATTGATTGTTCGGGATAGAATGGAGTGAACTCCATTGCGGCATATTTGATACGTGATCTTCGACCGGAGTGGATCGGCAAGAAGAATAGGGAATCATTAAAGAAGGATGCAATGGTTCCAATAAAGAATTTGTAAGATTGTTTTGAAAATTGAGGATTTTCGGCTATATTGTGCCTTAGGTTTTCTCATGGTGAAGGAAAAAGACCCATGGTGTTTAAATAGATAACTTGAGTGGGAAATTCGAATTTTGAATCAAGAAGCCGAATTAAAAACTTCCTAATAGCTTCTAAGACGTTTTGGAAACTTCTGCAACGTTTTTCAGAGGGAAATCAAGCAAAAAAATCGCGTAAAACAACGTTCAGAAACTGTTGTTTCTCGGATGTCTACAGCGATTAGTCGACTAGGATTAGACACTGGTCAACTAGTCGTGTGTTAAATCTGAGTGGTTTAGGAAGACTTTGAAAGTTCAAAATTTATAAAAAAAATAAATTTCAGTCAAAGGAGAAGGACTGATGGGTGAGAGTCTTGGGATTAAACAAAGTTTAAAAGTGTAAGAGGGTGTAAGTGAGAGGTCAAGTCCTTAGTACTTGTAAAGTACTTTATAAGATGGAAATATAACATTCAAAATTTTGAATGAGGAAATTCGGGTTTGACCGGAAAAATAAAAATAAAAAAATTTTTATGGAAAACAGATATCGATATTTATATAGTAAATAATTCTGGAGGATTAGTCGACTAGTGTCAAAGACTAGTCGACTAATTTAAAAATGAATTAAATCAGAAAAAAATCCAGAAAAATCATAAAATGTTGTTATCGTAATATATAACTATAATATATGATTAAAATATCGATTCACTAATGATGTCGAGTTCTCTTCTAAGTTTTAGAAAAATCTCTTCCTTAAGGGGCTTAGTAAGGATATCGGCTATTTGATTCTTTGTATTTATATACTTAAGAATAATGTTACCTTTTTGGACATGATCATCCAAGAAGTGATGACGTATATCTATGTGCTTAGTACGTGCATGATGTACCAGATTTTTAGATAAATTTATAGCACTAGTGTTGTCATACATAATAGGACATATGTTATATTTAATGCCATAATCTAGTATAGTTTGTTTGTTTCATCCATAAAATCTGTGCACATGCTAAACCAGCGGCAATGTATTCCTCTTCAGTAGTAGATAAAGAAACAAAGTTTTATTTTTTACTAAACCATGATACTAATGCATAACCTAAAAAGTGAAAAGTTCCACTTGCACTTTTAAGAACAGATTTACAACCAGCAAAATCTGTGTCACTATATAAAACTAAATCAAATGAAATTGATTTTGGATAATATAAGCCAAAATCAGATGAGTGTTTGATATACCTAATTATATGTTTGACATCAGTCAAAAGTTATAATTTAGGATCTGATTGATATCTAGCGCATATACAAATAGATAAATTAATGATCCAATCATACCTCGATATACTGTTTGATCAACACTCTTACCATTTGGATCCTTATCAAGATTTGATGAAGTAGCCATTGGAGTACGCTTTTCTGCAGAATTCTCTAATCCAAATCTTTTGATGCGTTCCTTTGTATATTTACTTTGGTGTATAAATAGACCTTCCTTCATTTGCTTGATTTGAAGTCCAAGGAAATAGGTCAATTCACCCATGTGACTCATCTCAAATTCATTCTGCATTTCCTTAGAAAATTCTTGACAAAGAATATCATTAGTAGAACCAAAAATTATGTCATCAGAATCTATATGTTTGGTAAATAAAGTAGAATCTTTATTTCCAATAAAATAGCCATATTTTAAAAGAAAGCTCTTTAATCTTTCATACCAAGCACGGGGTGCTTGTTTTAATCCATATAGAGCTTTCTTTAACTTAAAAACATAATTATCCAAACTTTCATGTTGAAATCCTGGTGGTTGTTCTACATAGACTTCTTCCTTTATAATACCATTTAGAAATGCTCTTTTAACATCTATTTGATATAACTTAAAATCTTTGTAACATGCATATGCTAAAGCATTCTAATAGAGTCTAATCTTGCTACATGAGCATAGGTTTCATCATAATCTATGCCTTCTTCCTGATTATAACCTTGTGCAACTTATTTACCATTATTTCTAATCACTTTTCCACATTCAACCAATTTATTCTTAAATACCCACTTAGTACCAATAATAGGATGATATGAAGGTCTAGGTACTAATTCCCATACATCATTCCTTTTGAATGGATTAAGTTCTTCCTGCATTGCTATAATCCATGAACTATCTTTACATGCTTCAATAACATTCTTTGGTTCGATGGATGATATAAATGCACAATTAGTCATTTGTTCTATTTGAGATCTAGTTCTTACTTTATCAGAAATATCTCCAATAACTAAATCATGTGGACGATTAGGAACTTCAACAAATGCTTTAGGAAAACTTGTATGTTCAAGGATAATGTCAGGAATGGAATAAGTAGAATCATCGTTATCTAACTTACTGTTTTTAAAAGAACCAGTGATAGGTATAAAATCTTCTTCATCTACATGTGTGATAGGTGTAGAATTCTCATCGAAATTTACATGAAGAGATTCCTCAATACATAAGGTTCTTTTATTATAAATCCTGTATGCTTTACTACATGTAGAATATCCTACAAAAATGCCTTCGTCTGATTTAGAATCAAACTTATCTAGTGAATCCTTAGTGTTAAGAATAAAACATTTACAACCAAATACTTTAAAATAAGACAAACGAGGTATACGACCATAAAACAATTCAAAGCAAGTTTTATTCATTTGTGGTCTTACCAAAATTCTATTCAAAACATAACATGTAGTAGTGATGGCTTCTGACCAAAAATATTTTTGAAGATTACTTTCGCATAACATGGTTCTAGCACATTCTTGTAACATTCTATTTTTCATTTCAACTGCACCATTTTGTGGTGCGGCTCGAGGAAAAGTGAAGTTATGTATTATACCATGTTTATTACAAAATTTTGTAAATAATTCATTTTCAAACTCTTCTCTATGATCACTACGAACAGTAATAATAGATGAAGATTTTAACTTTTGAATTCTTTTACAAAATATTGTAAATTCTTCAAATGCATCTTTTTTATGTTTCAAAAATAATACCCAAGTATATCTTGAATAATCATCAACAATTACAAATGTAAAAGTTCAAGAGGTCTTTTTGTAGAGATAGCATCTTTCAAATTTAAAATAAGATTTATGCGTCTTACCTTGTTGACATACATCACAAAATTGTGTATGAGTAAAAGATATATTAGGCATACCAGAAACTAAGTTTTGTTTTGAAATAAGTGCCAAATGCTTAAAGTTAGTATGTCCAAAACGTTTATGCCATAATAATGTGTTATTTGTGGATGCTACTAAACAATGATCATTTGAAGATATTTTCATGCATTATATATATATATATATATATATATATATATATATATATATATATATATATATATATATATATATATATATATATATATATATCAAAAATATACAAAATTGGCAGTCTGGGGGATGGGAGAAATGTAAGAGAGGGGATAGGGCACAGGCGCCGTCACCCTCTACTAAGCTTGGGTTGTTGCGAATTTGCTGTAAATTTTCCCTGCATATATATATATATATAATGGTAGAGGCGATTGATCCTGGCGGCGCTCCTTCATCGAAGCTTGTTGAGGGATCTCGGCCAACGGCTACAGTCAACAATTATCAGGGGTCTTCACATGATCCAGATCCGGTGCATCTCAGGCCACCAAATACCAAAGGGGAACAACTGGGCGGCGGGTGGGAGGTAGTAGATCGCCGTAAGCATAAGGGAGATAGATTGGGAGGCGTCGGGAAATTCAATGGAGATTTAGGAAAACAAAAATTCGGGCAGAAATCCACTGTGAATCGGGGTGTTAAAATACTTCCGAGGGGCATTAACAACAATTTCCCTCGTGAAGCCCGCATGGTGTTTGATAGAAAGCTTCCAAGAAAATCAGTGGATTTCAAAATTTCTACTACTGCCCTGAAGCAATCTTGGTCTGAAGTTTGCTCAAATATCAAAAGGTATGACAGTGATGTTGGTATGGCTTTTGTGCCCCCTCATGCCCAAGAGGATGGCACGTTAATGGCGATGGACCCGAAAAGCGCCCTAGCACGCGATGCAGAGCAGTGGACGTCGACTCTTGTTGGATACGTTCTGGGGGAGGCCCCTTTCTACGGCCAAATTCGTTCATGGGTGGAGAGACTTTGGAACCTCAAGAAGGGTTTGAAAATCTTTAGTAGGGACAATGGTTTTTTCTGCTTCAAATTTGAAGACAAAGGTGAATGCGAGAGGATCCTTCATGGGGGCCCATGGATGTTCGACGGCAGACTGGTGGTGCTTCAACGCTGGTGTGCTGGTCTCAAACTTGAGCGGGATATCCTCTCCTCTGTTCCAGTCTGGGTCCAGTTGCATGGTGTCCCATTAGAGATGTGGACACTTGAAATTCTCAATTGCATTGCTTCTTTGGTAGGTAACCCGATTTGCTTGGACAAGCTTATGGCTAAGAAAGAGCGTCTTTCTTACGCCCGCTGCCTTGTTGAAATTCATGCTAAACAAGCCATTCCAAAGACTGTGTTGGTGGGTACGGAGGATGGGCCGTCTATAAGCATTGATGTCAAGATCGAGGGAGAGCCCCCGAGGTGTACGAAGTGCGTCTGCTTTGGCCACTTGTCTAACCATTGCCCAGATGTTGTGGAGCCCCCTTCATTCCAAGCAAACACTTCTGAAATGTCTGGAGGTAATACTGAAAATGGGGAAAATGACCATGCCACAGCTGTGGGTGACAAAGAAGTTGGAGGAGATCGGTGTGAAATGCCGGGAGTTGCTTCCAAGCATGGCTGTGGGGTTTCTTTGCCTGCACAAACGGTAGGATCGGTGACGACTGTGGAGGCCGGAATCTCAGGTACTACTCTATGTCCTAATGTGAATTCTACTGTGACCGTTGTAGAGCCTAGTAAAGGAAAACCGAAATCTCTGGTGAGCAGCAAAGAGGGAGAGGGTGTTGTTGCTTATGATATGAGTGGCGCTGAAAATACAGTGGTACATGCTTCTTCGGCCTTGGGCATGGGATCTCACATCGCATCTCTCAGTACTGGTGATAAGGCCTCTTCCCAGGTGGCTGCTGCAATTTCCCCTAAGGGAGGTTGTCTTGAACATAGTGCAAATATTCTAGCAGCTGAGCTTCTTTTTCCCCGTGCCATGCCATCTCAAGTCAATGAAGCTCCTAACCATGAAATGGACCAAATTCCAGAGAGCATTGCAGTGGACAATCCAGATTGGGATCAAGAAATTGAAGAACAACTTTCACAAGCTGAGGCTAATAAAACTGCCAAGAAAAAGCTGGAATCTAATCCTGTGGCCCCCTCCAGGAAAAGCTCTAGGCTTCAGGAGTCCTGTCAAGGACGGAAATCAACCATTGTTAAATGACTGTATTTTTCTGGAACGCCAGGGGGCTGAATAATTCTGTCAGAAGAAGGGATTTACGGGATAATTTAAGGAAAACAAAAGCTACTGCCTTGATTCTGGTTGAGACAAAGCTCAAGTCCCTTCCGGAAGGTGGTAGGAGGGTCATCCCGAGGGGGTGGATCTCTTTTAATAACTTTGATTTTTCTGTTGGTGGTCGAATTCTAATGGGGTTTGATCCTAATATTTGGCGTGTGGTCAGGTTGTCTTCCTCTGACCAACATATCTCTGTCTCTTGCAAAAATGAGGGTGGCTTGTCTTGGGTAATTACAGGTGTGTACGGATGCAATTCCATGGAGGGGAGGATTAATTTGTGGAAAAGCCTTGTTGCTGATTCGCAAAACAATGTTCCATGGCTGGTGGGTGGTGATTTTAACTGCGTTCTTTACTCAAAAGATAAGATTGGGGGACGAGCTCTCGATGCTATGATGGTTCGTGACTTCGAAGATTGTATTAGCAGCTGTAGGTTACAGGAGCTAAAGTGTACTGGAAATAGACTAAGTTGGTGTAACAACCGACTTGGCCCCAATCGGATTGCCGCACAGCTTGATCGTGTCTTTGGAAATGCTGAATTGATCACCTTATTACCAGAAGCTTATGTTCATTATTTGGAGGCTGGCACTAGTGACCATTCTCCTATGGCCTATGGCTGTTCATCTGCATAAGCAGGTCCCTTCTAAGCCTAGGCCTTTTAAATCATTTAATTTTTGGTCCTTTTGCCCAGGGTACAAGAATGTTATTTCTGATAATTGGGATACTGTTGTTGAAGGAACTCCTATGTTCCGTCTGGTTAAAAAGCTCAGTATGCTGAATCCTGTCCTGAGGGGATGGGCTAGAGACTTTAAAGCTGACAATATGGTGGAGAAATGCAGGAAAGAATTAGATGACCTTCGGAGTCATCCCCTTATCCATGTAGATATTGGCCTACAAAAAAGAGAATCCCAACTGATTAGAGAGTTGACACAAGCTCTGAAGATGGAAGAGGATATGTTTAAGCAGAAAAGTCGCCAGGAGTGGCTTACACTCGGTGACAGAAATACCAAGTTCTTCTTTACTCATATGAAAGCCAGGTGCAGCCATAATAATTTGAGTCATCTGGTGGATGATAGAGGTATGCAAAATACTTTGGCTGGAGACCTTATTCAGGAAGCGCCTTTGTTTTATAAGACGCTCTACAACCAGGACAATTACCCAACCTCTTTCAAGAAATTGGTTCCAAAGCGTATCTTAACTGAGGATTCCTCCTTATGGCTTAGTAGGAGGGTGTCTAGCGAGGAGATTAAGGATGCAGTCTTCCAAATTGGGGCGGACAAGGCGCCGGGGCCCGATGGCTATAACGATTTCTTTTTCCAGCATAATTAGGATCTCCTAGGGGCAGATGTTATTACAGCTATTAAATCTTTCTTCAACTCTGGTTCGCTCCTAAGGCAAGTCAACCACACTTTCCTAACTCTGGTTCCTAAAAATTCAAATGCTACTGGGTTGGGAGACTATAGGCCGATCGCCTGCTGTAATGTCCTTTATAAATTTATCAGCAAGTTTATTTGCAATAGACTGAAGGTGGTGGTTCATGACCTAATCTCCCCTAATCAATCGGCTTTTCTCAAAGGCAGACTACTCTCAGATTGTACACTAATTGCTCACGAACAAATAAGGGATTTTAATATTCCTATGGGGGAAGAGCCTGTCTGAAGTTGGATCTTCGGAAGGCGTTTGATAGTGTGAATCGTGACTTTATCTTCTACTTTATGAAGCAACTCCGGTTCCCCGAAACCTTTATATCCTGGATTAGAGAATGCATCACTACTCCCACCTTCTCGGTAATGGTAAATGGTTCTCCTTATGGCTTCTTTGGTAGTAATAGAGGTCTCTGGCAAGGTGACCCACTCTCCCCCTATCTATTTGTTATTATCATGGAGACATTTTCGATACTTGCCGAGAAAGCTATCATTTCCCACAGGATTAATCCTATGAAGAGGAGAGGCTCGATTTCTCATCTCCTTTTCGCCGATGACTTGTTGGTATTTTGCAGGGCAAATAAATCCTCATTCATGGGCATTAAAAACTTACTGGAAGAGTTTTATGAATATTCTGGGCTCCAGGTAAATTGGGACAATAGTTCCGGTATGTTTAGCAAGGGGGTTGAAGAGCAAGGAGTCCCTAGCGGCTCTGTTGGGGATCAAAATTGCTACAACTATAACTACATACCTAGGATTACCGCTTTCTCGAAAGTATCCAGTGGCTACTAATTACAGCAAGCTAGTTGACAAATGTAGGAAGATGATGGGGGGGTGGTCCTCTTTGATGCTTTCTATCGCGGGGCGTATTGAGCTAGTAAGGTCCGTAATCTACGGAATGGTCTCGTTTTGGATACAGGTATTTCATCTCCATGTAAGTGTCCTTAGAACTATCTCATCGGCGTGTAGGAAATTTATCCTGGGCAACACAAAATCCTGGGCCTAGGAAGATTTGTGCAAGCCGAAAATGGAGGGGGCGTGGGAATCCGGCTTCTTGAGGACCTCAATGCAGCAGCTGGTCTGCGGCTAACATGGAGACTTCTGACTAGCAATTCCCTCTGGGCAACTCATTTACAGGGCCTATATGGTGCGGCTACAGGCCTATATGCGGCAAAGATGGATGTGACTGCTTCCGGTACCTGGAAACGTATACTCCGGAGCCGTTCAATTTTGTAGCTGCTGATTAAGAAAAATGTGCGTGACGGGAAGGCAACGAGATTCTGGGTTGATCACTGGCTTGATGGAGGGCCCCTCAATCAGCACTTTACAATTCCACAGGGAGCCGGTAATATCATGGTAGCCGATTATTGGGGTAGCAACGGTTGGGTTAATGATCCTGCTCTGGACAGTGTACGACATCTTCTGAGTAACATCAAATTGAGACCTGGGGTAGATGGTTGGAAATGGTTGCGGGGCAAGTCGTTCACTTTCAAACAAGCTTGGGATGGAGTGCGTAGAAGAAGCGATGCTTTCCCTCTTCACAAATTAGTCTGGTACCCTAATCATATCCCGAAAATGTCGCTTAACCTCCTCAGAGCCTTCAGAGGTAAACTGCTAACCAGAGATAAGATTTGCAGATGGTCCCCCTCCGCCCCTTCCAACTATAGTCTTTGTGATGATAATGCTGCGGAAAATATTGATCACTTGTTTTTTGATTGCTCTTACTCGAGGTACATCTTCCATAGAGCTATGTAAAATTAAAGGTCCCAGGACACATTCATCATTCTTTATCTGAGGTGGGGGAATATTTCGTTGCTAATTTCGGTAAGAAGGATTGTTTGAGTTTCTTATCTAAGACCTGCTTGGCTACAATGGTCTGGCACATCTGGAGGGAAAGAAATAGACGGATTTTTGAAAATGAGAGGAGATGCAAAACCGTGCTATTTGAGGAGATTGCTGCCGACATAAGAGTGGGATTGCATGGCCAAGACCCAACAACGGAGGAAGAGATTGAAGCTTATTCCAGCTGGGAATTCAGGGACAAAGGATGATTCTTTAGTTTATATTTTTGATTTGTATGATTCCCTGTAAATTTGCGTATGTATGGAGGTGTTTTTGCTAGTGGGGAGTGACGGCGCTTGTGCCCTCTCCTCTCCCTAGCACAAACACTCTCTATAGCATTTTTGATGTACATACTGTTTTTTATTATCAATAAATTACCACGCTTACCTTTCATATATATATATATATATATATATATATATATATATATATATATATATATATATATATATATATATATATATATATAATTCTTACGAGTACCTTGAAACAAAATATTAGTCATATCAAAATCATATATAATGCATACAGTCTTTTCGAAAACTACTTTAATGTCTTTATCGCATAATTGAGAAATGGATAAGAGATTATGTTTCAAACCGTCAACGAGGAGCACGTTTTCGATGATTGGCTTAGTTGGATCACCAACTGTTTCGATGCCAATCACTTTACATTTGTTGTTATCACCGAAAGTAACGATGCCACCATCTTTAAATTGTATGGTTGTTCGAAGTTTGATTTCCCGGTCATGTGTTTAGAACATTCACTATCTAGTATCCATCTTTTTTATTGGTACCTGAAAGATAAACAATAAATATTGGTACCCTTTTTATATGGGTCCTTAGGATTAGTCCTTAGGAAACCACACCCAAGTAGAATTTGCTTTCTTTAGATAATTAAAAGAAAGAATAACATTTTGCATAAAGTTAGAAAAATATAAATCCTTATCATATAAGCAAATGTCTTTGGGAACCCAAATATTATGCATAATGGTCTTCTTAGAAGATGCAAGAGAATTGGTCTTCTTTGGAAAATGAATAGTATTCTTTTTTATAATATTAGAAGAGTCAATTTTCTTTGCATTAATAAATACAGGCTTTTTCTTTTCGAAAATAGCATTACCAAAAATATTGGATTTGGGAGTATTCTTATACCCCAAACCTTGATGATGATCAGCAGGATGTTGTATTCTAAGTAAGGCATCTAAATTATTCTTTCCTTTATAAACTTACTAATATTAGAAGACATGTCATCATATTTCATCTTTAAAGAAGAAATATCCTTATCTAAAATAGAAATATGTAAAATCATATCATGATTTTCAGATTTGAGAATCTCATTTTCATGAAATAGTTTATCATTTTGAGAAGATAATGTTTTCTTCTCAATTTTTAGATTATATAATGAAGAAGAGGAGGAGGTTAGTTCTTGAGAAAGAACTAATGCATTATGTTGAGAATCCAATTTCTTGAATCTCGTTTATAATTCATTAAAAGCATCAAGTAATTCTTCATTATCTAAACTACTTACCTCATTATCACGTATGCCATAAAACACATATGGGCATTCTCTTCATTAGATTGGTCGTTGACTTCTTCTTCATCATCTGAAGAAGAAGAGTCCTATGTTGCTGCTAGTGTTTTCTTTTTCTTATCGAACTTCTTATCCTTTTTGAATTTGTTGAATGTCCTTCCTTTTGGTTTAAGAAGTGGACAATCCTTTTCATATGTCCAGGCCTGTTACATTGAAAACACAAAGAAGCATCAGTAGTTTTGGGCTTAAAACTTTTAAACTTACCTCTTCGCAGAAAATTTTTAAAGTTTCTTGTTATAAGCGCCATGTCATCATCGTCCATGTCTAAATCATTAGTATCTGATAAAGCGGTGAAGGCAAGAGTTTTCTTCTTTGTATCTTCTTGTTCTTTGCGATCTTGAAGTTGTACTTTGTAGGCCATCATGTTACTAACGAGCCTTTCAACGGTGAGAGTTAATAAGTCATTGTCTTCTTCTATGGCTGTAGTCTTCTTCTTCCATTCTGATGTTAAGGCATGAAGAATCTTCCTTGTTCCTTTTGAGAATAGGTTTTTCCAAGAGCTAATAGAGAATTGACAATGTTGGTGAATCGATTGATCATTGGCTCGACTCAAAATGTGCGAGCACTACTCCCAAGCGCAGGAGATCGAACAAGTAATAATCCTGGAGAGTTCAGGTATCATATCCACGGTACAACTGACCTGCAAAACCACGAACTTCAGTTTGTAAAGAGTAATAATACTGTGATACACTACCACTTATCAAGTATAACGATATGGTATCAATATTTTTAAAGAATAAAAGAAAATCCTACGATAATTACAGTGAATTCGATATGGGGTACTAATATGGAGAGTATGTGTTGGTATTGATTTTGTTAGGGTGTGTGCAATCAATGATTATAAATACCTTTTCTATAACTCAACGTTTCGTCCGGTTAGGACACGAGAACGTCGAAAAATATAACGATAAATGAACATCGAAAAGTGCCTTAAACATCGAATAAAATACTAGTTTGATGAGGAAAATAAGCTTATGTGCCCGCAAGGATCACACCATGAATAAGTCCAGAGATCATATTCGATCCAAGTATACCAACAATGGTTATACTTGAACAATACGTGTAGAAACTAGCAAAATACGCGAATATACAATGCAAATAGGGCTAAAAGAAATCAAAATCAATGATTACGACACCCTAACTACATCAACACCAACACATATGAAGATTAACCACGTATGGAGAGAATATATTCAGTATTCATAGACAACTACATCATTAAAACCTCAAAATACGTGAATAATACTTCAATTCTAAGCCAAATACACAAAATACATGGATAAAGATTGGAAAAATGTCACTAATTCTCTCCAAATAGCCCCAAATCTCCTTCAGATGATAGATCTAGCCTCTGTCCCCAGGGACTCCAAATTTCATGGTGAAATACGGCTCCTAGAGCCCCTAATACGCCAGAATATGCCCTAAAAGGATGTCTTTACCCTCTGGAATACGTGGGTATTTAAAGGGTTATTAGGTCAGTTGTGGATGCTACAAAATCGCTCAATTTTCCTCTAAAATCTGCTACACAACCTGCATCCGCATCGGATCATTTCTCGACCGCTTGATTTGTGCGGGATCGTCTGTGGAGACGACGCGTGGCCCCTTCTTATCGGGTCTGAGCTTCGATCGCGCTCGCATCTGCTTGATCTCTGAACCCCGCTCGCAGTTGATCAAAGCCGTTCGATCGAAGCGGGGGCCGTCAGATGAATGCCGAGTCGCCCCGCTGCCTCGTCTCAAATGATGTGAGAACTACTCCCAAGCACAGGAGATCGTGCAAGTAATATCCTGGTGAGTCCAGGTATCGAATCCGCGGGACAACTGACCTGCAAAACTACGATCGTCAATCTGAAAAGAGTAATAATACGATGTTAACCAACCACCTATCGAACACAAAGATATAGGATCAAGAGTATGGAATAAGAAATGAAAATCCTACGATATTTACGGTGACTTTGGTAGGGGTACAAGTATGGGGAGTTTGTGTTGGGTTTGATTTCGTTAGGGTGTGTGCAACCAATGATTATCAATACCTTTTCTATAACTCAACGTTTCGTCCGGTCAGCGTACGAGAACGTCGGAAAGTATGCCGATCAAGCATATAGAAACGTGCCAAAGAATTATACAATTAAAATAGGGCGAAAAGATATAGAAATCAATAATCACGACACCCTAACTACGTCAACACCAGCACATATAAAGTGGATGTGCTACGGTTGTGAGTTCATTAGGAGTTAATAATCGCTGAAATATCATGTCTTTTATATAACTCAACGCTTCGTCCGGTCAGGGCACGAAGACGTCGGAAGATGAAACGATGAAAACTAGTCAAAGTGGCCGTATACGCATCACTAGCAACATTGATTTCATTAAAAGATAAAAGCAATAATAAGTTCAGATTAGTGAACATAAATTGGCTAGCCTTGTCAGGGCCTAGCCATACGGGATGTAAATAATATCGACAATGAGCAAATACCCAACAAATACGTTGTAGAAATCAATGTTACGAGTGATTTTGACGTGATAATAAGGCTAAAGACATGAAATTCATCAAATAAATACTCCTAATTACATCACAACCATAGCACAAGGAGATTAGCCACGCATGGTGCAAAAACAATCAAGTTTCATGGCCAAATACATCGTTTTAATAGCCAAAATACAAAGAAATACACCAAATACGGGGTATAAGTTCAAGAATTTATCACCAAATCTCCTCTTTAAAGCCCAAAACTCCTTTAGAATAGGAAGAATAGCCTCTGGAATTTTTCAGAATTTTCCCCTGGAGAAATACGCACAGTAGCCGCTCCAAAAGTCCCAAAATACGCCAGAATCCGCCCCAAAACCCTAGAAATACGCTTATATAATAGCATTGCGGGTTTTGGGGGCTTAACGGGTTGAAACCCGCACCCATTTGCGCTATAACCCGATCCGCTAGCCTCCTTCAATATCAGCCGCTCATCGAAAGCGGGATTGAACGTCGACGTGCCACGTGTGCTCCAAGATTCGTGCACGCCCGATCCGCCTTCGACCCTTCGAATCCGATTCGGGATGAACATGGACCATTCGATCGAGATCTCACCCGCTCGCGAATTCGAATTCAGTTCGGCTTCGCTGTCAACCGTTCGATGCGGCGGCAAATAAATGGATGCACGCCACGTGTCCTCGGATCTCCTCCGCTGCGAGTTCGAGCGGGCGAGATGTGGAGCGTTCGATTGAGATCGAACGGCTGTAAAGTCTCCCGCTTCAGCTTCGTTTGGGCGTAGATCTGGCCGTTGGATCTCAATCCAACGGCCAGTATTAATCCCACTCGATAATTCCCTGTTGCCGTCGGATTGAGCGGGAACCGCCCAGATCTCGCCACGTGTTAGCCTATGATTGGACGGCGACCGTATTTCGCGTATTTGGAGCGTATTTCTTCATTAAAATGGTATTCTACATTCAAAAATACAGAGTAATTAGCACAGATCTCAGAAAAATACAAATAAATAGTCGTTGGAATCGTGAGATCAAGACAGTGCTAGAAAAAATATAAAAAGGCAGAAATACTCAATAAAATTCGTGTTTTGTGCACAAATAGAGTAATTTCTCTAATAAATGATGATGAGACAAATACGAATGCATTAGAGAACAATTAAGCATCATGTAGGCACAAAATAGGGCTAATTAGGGGGTTAAATACGCAATATTCACTCCGAATCACCCGCTTGAAACGAACTCTGCTGCTTCGCTTCGAAACGTCGGGGCAAACCTCGGCCATTGGATGGAGGCAGAAATGCATTCGATGGCGACCATGTCACCCCAATGAATATGCAAATCAGGCAGCTTCAATTCTCAGCCGTCAGATCTTCGATCATGCGACCAAGGCGCTCTGCGACGTATGTATATCGCTCGTCGATTTCGAATCGAGGCTGGGATCATTCTGGCCGTTGGATCGTGAAGCAGTGGCTACAATGGAGCCACGTCGACTTGTATTCGTGCTCTCTGCTTTGCCTTCGGGCAGCTTGTGGACAGTTGGATTCGAGCGGGCGCTCGACATGATTGCGCCACATGGCCTTGTATTTGCGCTCTCCGCTTCGCTGGGTCGGGCTGACAATGGCCGTTCGATTGAGCGGGAGGCGGTCGATTGCTGCCACTTGTAGGGCAATGAGAGGGCGGTGATATACGGCCCTATTTTCGACATATTTACGGCGTATTTCAGCATTTAAATTGGTATTCTACATTCAATAATTCACAGTAATTAGCACAGATCTCAAAAAATTATAAATAAATAGTCGTTGAAAATCGTGAGATCGAGATCTAGCCATGAACAATATAAAAAGTGCAGAAATACTCAGTTTATTGCTGTTTTGTGCTTAAATCAAGTGATATCTCTAAGAAATGATGATATACAAAATACAAATGTATTAGAGACCAATTAAGCATCATAAAAGCACAAAATAGGGCTAAATGGGGTGTTAAATATGCAATATTCAACCCGAATCACACCCCCAACTAGCGATTTGTGTAGGGATTTTCAAGGTCCCTTAGAGCTAATTTATTACTATTCGTCCTAAGTCGGACGAACAAAATAAATAAAACAGCGGAAGAAATAATTTATTAAACTATTTAATAAACAAAGCCCTAAGGAAAAGTTCCCTAAGCCAGGAAATCTACTGACTCGAGTTGGGTCCGACCAACTCGAGAAAGTTCTAACTACTGATTAAACTAATTGCATATAAAATTGACTCACCCGGAATCTTGCCCTGGAGCAGGCAAGATGTTCCGCACCGTCTTGCGCTCATTGATCTGAGCCGTCTTCCGAGCCGTGTTGCGTCGCTCCTCGCCGCAGACTGGATCAGCTCCCGTAGCGCACTTCCGAGCCATGTTGCGTCGCACCTCGCCGCAGACTGGATCAGCTCCCATAGCGCACCTTGCCTCCGAAGCCATCACAAGCCGTAGAAGATTTCACTTGAGTAAACCCGCGTCGTAGACTTCCGAATCAGATTCGCACCTCCTCGTTGTCTTGCTAGGACTCGGTTGGAGGACAGGAAAATTTATAGAGGAAGAGAATAAATTTAGTCTAGATTAAGTTTGCTCAAAATATTCGTGAGCTCCTTAATCAGAGACTTGGTGCAAGAAACAAAGAGGGGAGTGCCCACCTATTTATATAGGAGGCCGGCTCCCCTTCTTTTGTCATGAGCAATGTGGGACTAATTGTAGGAAGAGGGATTTGGATTAATTCAATTTGGGTTAGTTTGGCTTACACAAAGCCTCAACCTTCAACCAATTAATCCTCACTCATCGTTGAGCTCTAGAGACGATACAAGTTATCATTTCGAAGAGCTAGTGATGGTGAACGCGTAGGAACAAACGGCGACGAGATCCGAGTTCGTTTGACCCTTCAAACAATTGCTCAAAGTTGAGCAAAAACCCAATTTCGTAGCCGTCAAGGGTTTCCACGAAAAAACCCTAAAATAACTTAAGTGGCGGGCGACCCGCTAAGCTTAGCGGGCGCGCCCGCCTAAGGCTACTGGGCGCGCCCGCTAGGGCACGCCCGCGCGGGCTCAGCCCGCTGTCACCAGCGGGCTGCGCCCGCTGCATGCAGCGGGCGGGCCCGCTGGGGCAGCGGGCTGCGCCCGCTTCACCCAGCGGGCGGGCCCGCTGGGGCAGCGGGCGGGCCCGCTGCAACAGCGGGCGGTGCCCGCTGCACCCAGCGGGCGGGCCCGCTGGGTCAGCGGGCCCCGCCCGTTTTGCCAAGTGGGTTTTATCCCACTTCCTCTTGCGCCTTTTTCGCGTTTCTGGGCTCATCCGAGCTCCGATTCCTACACGGTTTGATCCTCTGGATTTCATACGAAATTTCCTCCATTCCCAAATGCTTCAAGTTCACAACCAACTTGTGAATTTAGTATTCTCTTTACATCTAATGATATCCTCTATACATTCTATCTGTTACTACGACGTGAATGTTACTCGGTGTGAGACCCTACAGCCTGACCCTTACTACAGGTCGAGACTCGAAGTCTCAAGACGACAGTGACCACTAGCAGTAGGTGTCGTCCCTGTTTCGGGATCATCGATTACGTGATTGGTTCGTTTAGGCAAAAGTGCCGACGAAATCACTCTGACTGTGACTGTGATAATTTCCGCAGTTTTAGTCCCTTCGTCATAACTATGTCACTCGGCTAGTCTAGGGTATGGTATACTATCAACCCCATTGGCTAGCAGTGGTCAGTATACATCGGTCTCTGGTACATACAGGTTGTACAAGTTACAACATACCTTGGCCAAGGTTTTACCGAGAGCCGTACCGACCTGTGACACTAACTTCCCATTAACGGAAGAGACGAATCCTCTGTTGATCACTACTTAGCTCATATGTTTCGAGTGTCACCCAGCCTAAGATCTTTCATCAGGCCTAGCCTCGAAGTTAGATCTTTAGACCTAAGTGACACTGTCCACACATAGCTTCATACAATGATCTCAAGTCCTAAGGACCAACTTACCTATTATCACTTAGAGTTATTAATGATAGTTTAGTTAATGTATAACCATTTAATAACTCCCTGTTTTGGTCGTTCAGTGAACTCAGCTTCTACTGAGCACCTGCATCCTGTTTTCGACTTCACCAAGTCGCTTGGTTATGAGACCAACCAGACAGGGACGCAATGGTCTGTCTGATGTGTTGATATCCCTTATCTCGACACATCTATGACCATGAACACTTTTAAGATTCAAGCTATTAGAGGTCAGACATTTCTCATAATCGTAATCTACATTTCGAAACATGTGTGACCTAACTCTGAATCCAAGGGAATAATCTGAGCAATGAACAACTCAGATAATACTTTACCAGAAAGAACACTTTCATTTATTGAACAAGATGTTTCATTATGATAAATAGCCACGAGGGCATACATTTCTCTACATCTCCCACTTGCACTCAGGCCTATTTATTTTGGTATCTCATACCATATTTACACGCTCGTTTTTCTAAACGATCACGTGCCAGTGCCTTCGTGAATGGATCTGCTAAGTTGTCTTCTGAAGAGACTCTAAGGAGTTCTATATCTTTCCTCTGCTCTATCTCCCGAATCAGGTGCTACTTGCGAAGAATGTGTCTGGATCTCTTGTGGAATCTGGGTTCTTGAACCAGGCTTATGGCTGCATTGTTGTCGCAATACAACGGTATTGGACTTTCAACGGCAGGAACCATCCCGAGCTGGTTAATGAACTTCTTCATCCAGACTGCTTCCTTTGCTGCATCATTGGCCGCTATGTATTCGGCTTCCATTGTGGAGTCTGCAATGGTGACTTGTTTGGAACTCCTCCAACTGACTGCTCCTCCGTTGAGAGTGAAAACATATCCTGAGATCGATTTGCTATCATCCATGTCACTTTGAAAGCTTGAATCTGTGAACCCTTCAACATTCAGGTGTTCACTTCCATAGACCAAGACCAAGTCTTTAGTTCTTCTTAAGTACTTAAGAATTGTCTTGACTGCTTTCCAGTGCTCTTCTCCCGGGTTAGACTGATATCGGCTTACTATACCCAGTGCATAAGCGACATCGGGTCTGGTACAAATCATGGAGTACATGATAGATCCCACAGCAGAAGCATATGGGACCTTGGTCATCTTTGCCCTTTCCAAGTCGGTTTGTGGAGACATCTTCTTGGTGAGGGCTATCCCATGATTGGCTGGTAATGAACCACCCTTACTGTTTTCCATGTTAAAACGTTTTAACACGGTTTCAATGTACCTGGTTTGGGAGAGTCCTAGCATCCGTTTAGATCTATCTCTATGGATCTTCACACCCAGTATGTAGGATGCTTCTCCCAAGTCCTTCATGGAGAAATTTGTTGATAGCCAATTTTTAACAGACTTTAACATCTCTATGTCGTTGCCTATTATCAGAATGTCATCTACGTATAGAACTAGGATGACTAAAGAATTTTTATTACTGGTTCTTTTATAGATGCATGGGTCATCCTCATTTCTGACAAAACCAAATTCTTTGACTGTTTTGTCGAAACGGATGTTCCAACTTCTTGATGCTTGTTTGAGTCCATAAATGGACCTGTGCAGCTTGCACGCCTTTCTATTGCTCCCACTGACTTCGAAGCCTTCTGGCTGAGTCATGTAAATCTGCTCTTCCAAATTACCGTTTAGGAATGCAGTCTTCACATCCATCTGCCAGATTTCGTAGTCGTAGTAGGCAGCAATTGCGAGCACTATCCGAATAGACTTGTGCATAGCTACTGGCGAAAAGGTTTCGTCATAATCTATTCCTAGAATTTGACGATATCCTTTTGCAACCAGTCTAGCCTTGTATGTCTCTACCTTTCCATCTGCTCCAATCTTCTTCTTGAAGATCCATTTGCAGCCTATGGGAACATTTCCCTTGGGCACGTTTTCTAAGGTCCATACCTTATTTACGTGCATGGAATCTATTTCGGATTTCATTGCATCTAGCCATTTGTCAGAGTCTATACTCTTTATGGCTTCCTGGAAGTTAATAGGGTCATCATCAATTATGATGCTATCCTCGATTCCCCCGTCTACGAGAAAACCGTAGTACCTTTCGGGTGCTCGAGGAATCCTACTTGACTTCCTACTCACTGGTTGGGAGATGTCAAGTTCTGACTCTCCCACTGGTTCCGACACTTGTTGCTGTGCGGGTACTTCCTCCGAGCATTCATTCAAATCAATTACCTTGCCAGTGGATTCCTTCACGAGGAATTCCTTTTCAAGAAAGGTGGCATGTCTAGAGACAACAATCTTTTGTTGTTCTGGATGGTAAAAGACATAACCTAATGAATGTCTTGGGTACCCTATAAATTTACACAGTATAGATCTGTCTTCCAGTTTGTCTGGATTTTGCCTTTTGACATAAGCAGGACAACCCCATACCTTCAAGTGATTGAGGCTGGGTTTCTTCCCTGTCCATATCTGATACGGAGTCAAATGCACAGATCTTGACGGAACTTTATTTAGAATGTATATAGCAGTTTCCAGGGCATAGCCCCAAAGGGAAGTGGTTAACTCAGCTTCACTTAACATAGACCGAACCATGTCTAACAAGGTCCGGTTTCTCCTTTCTGAAACACCATTATGTTGAGGTGTGTAAGGAGGAGTGATCTGAGAGAGAATCCCATTCTCTTTTAAGTAAGTGAGGAATTCATGGCTTAAGTATTCTCCTCCTCGATCGGATCGAAGAATCTTAATACTTTTACCAGTCTGTTTTTCGACTTCGGCACGATACTCCTTGAATCGCTCAAATGTTTCGGACTTATGTTTCATCAAGAACACATGTCCAAATCTTGAGTGGTCATCAGTAAACGTGACGAAATATGAAAATCCACCTTTGGCTAACGTAGACATGGGTCCACATACATCGGAATGTACTAGACCCAAGAGTTCGATAACTCTTTCCCCTTGACTGGCAAAAGGAGTTTTGGCCATCTTACCTTTGAGGCAAGACTCGCAAGTGTCGAATGACTCATAATTCGAGAGGCCCAAGAGCCCCTCTTTATGTAACTTGCTGAGTCTCTTCTCTCCGATATGGCCTAGTCTACAATGCCAAAGATAGGTTTCATTAAAACTAGATTCCTTACGTTTTCTAGTATTAACGTTTAATACCACCTCATTGCTTAAAGTGTATATTCCATTGCTCAGTGTCCCAAATCCTAGCAACTTACCATCAAGGGCAATGTTCATGACATTTCCGCTGATAGTAAAATTATAACCATCTTTAGCTAAAGCTGAGACAGATATAATATTGCATAGGAAATTTGGGATATAGTAACATTGCTTCAAAAGCAAGTTAGCTCCACCAGCTAATGTGTGTCTAAGATCTCCTACGGCTACAACATCAACATTTGCTGCGTTTCCGACTTGGAGAATTATCTCATTCTTTTCAAGTTTTCTACTGATTCTCAATCCTTGTAACTGGTTACAAATGTGAGAACCTGCACCGGTGTCTAACACCCATGCAGTAGAATTAACTGAAAGAACTACACTTTGTATTTTTGAGGTTAAGGCATAGACTTCCCTTAATGTTGACCTTTCTGCTATAGACTTCTCCAACCAGCTATCATTAATATTAAAACCAGTTAATAAATTCTTATCTCGGATATTATTAAACTTACTCATCATGCTGCAAAGATTAGAACTCCTAATTAGCATGTGTTCAAAATATTTTTAAATATAACTAGAATGGATTTTGACCAATTATACTCTCCCATTAATAAACAGATCGTTTTACTCCAAAACATGATTAAAATTAATTGGGAGCAGGAATCCAACAACCTTGAGTCGCCCGACCTTGAGTGTAGCTCAACAAGTCGTTCGACTCGGCTGTAGGTAGACGAACTCTTTGTCGATCATATCAGAATATGACTCCCTATTCTTTTTACCCCTAGTCATTTGTGATCATGAGTGTGCTCAACCGGATCACAATGGCTAGCCTAGTCGGACCCTTGTTTTCGTGTCAAGCCTGACTTGCCCCTTTGCTCGGTGTATGCACGACACGCCGGTTTGGGTCAGAGCTTAAGACTACATTCTTGGTTAGACTTACGCCGAAGCTCTAGGGATGAGCCAACGGTTTTA
Source organism: Scilla litardierei (assembly GCA_030789695.1). NCBI lineage: Eukaryota > Viridiplantae > Streptophyta > Magnoliopsida > Asparagales > Asparagaceae > Scilla > Scilla litardierei. Next base: position 378,689,182 of record CM061142.1, read on the forward strand.
GTCAAGTTAAGATGTCAATCAAGAAATCGGTTTCTATAAGATTGACCTGTTACGGCTTGAGTGTGCTCAACAACCGAAACACGTTTCTTACAGTTGCCAACTCCTAAAACAAGGAGGGCTACGATTTATCTTGAATAAGATTATTATCGTATTAGACTTAGGTATAGTCGATGGACTTACATAGTTATGAATCGACACCTTGCGGTCCAGCGGACGCGGCCAGGGAATTGACTAAGCCAGGACCACTTGTTACCCAGTCTAGCTAGGTTGGTCCAAAAACTTTAGTCAAGCACATTGGCCGACATCATGATCCATTGAAGGTGTTGTCATCATTTCCATGTTCGTTCAACAACTAAATGGTTTTTAGATTACAACTAGTTAATCCTTATCAACTAGTGGATCCCTAAAATTCAAAATTTTATGGGTTTGTTAGACGATTTTTATTAAGTCCTTATCATCTATAAGGATTCAAAAGTATATGCTGCTACCCTAATCGTCCAATAGGCAATTTAAACAATTTAAAATTCATAGCAGTGTCTCAAAATTATCACATAAGGTTTGAGGGAATTAATGGCTAACCTAATCGTCCATTAGGTAAAATTTTTAAACAATTTAAAATTATTAAGCATGGTGTTTAAAATTTATCACATAAAGTTTAAGAGTCATTTAATGGCTAACCTAGCAAGTCTTTCTTGTGACATCAAAATAAAACAAGAATGAGCCATTAAACTAATTATCATATAATTAATACATGCAGTTAAAAAGCAGTATAGAACAGAGTAGATCTGGCTCCGATACCACTGTAGGGATTTTCAAGGTCCCTTAGAGCTAATTTATTACTATTCGTCCTAAGTCGGACGAACAAAATAAATAAAACAGCGGAAGAAATAATTTATTAAACTATTTAATAAACAAAGCCCTAAGGAAAAGTTCCCTAAGCCAGGAAATCTACTGACTCGAGTTGGGTCCGACCAACTCGAGAAAGTTCTAACTACTGATTAAACTAATTGCATATAAAATTGACTCACCCGGAATCTTGCCCTGGAGCAGGCAAGATGTTCCACACCGTCTTGCGCTCATTGATCTGAGCCGTCTTCCGAGCCGTGTTGCGTCGCTCCTCGCCGCAGACTGGATCAGCTCCCGTAGCGCACTTCCGAGCCATGTTGCGTCGCACCTCGCCGCAGACTGGATCAGCTCCCATAGCGCACCTTGCCTCCGAAGCCATCACAAGCCGTAGAAGATTTCACTTGAGTAAACCCGCGTCGTAGACTACCGAATCAGATTCGGACCTCCTCGTTGTCTTGCTAGGACTCGGTTGGAGGACAGGAAAATTTATAGAGGAAGAGAATAAATTTAGTCTAGATTAAGTTTGCTCAAAATATTCGTGAGCTCCTTAATCAGAGACTTGGTGCAAGAAACAAAGAGGGGAGTGCCCACCTATTTATATAGGAGGCCGGCTCCCCTTCTTTTGTCATGAGCAATGTGGGACTAATTGTAGGAAGAGGGATTTGGATTAATTCAATTTGGGTTAGTTTGGCTTACACAAAGCCTCAACCTTCAACCAATTAATCCTCACTCATCGTTGAGCTCTAGAGACGATACAAGTTATCATTTCGAAGAGCTAGTGATGGTGAACGCGTAGGAACAAACGGCGACGAGATCCGAGTTCGTTTGACCCTTCAAACAATTGCTCAAAGTTGAGCAAAAACCCAATTTCGTAGCCGTCAAGGGTTTCCACGAAAAAACCCTAAAATAACTTAAGTGGCGGGCGACCCGCTAAGCTTAGCGGGCGCGCCCGCCTAAGGCTACTGGGCGCGCCCGCTAGGGCACGCCCGCGCGGGCTCAGCCCGCTGTCACCAGCGGGCTGCGCCCGCTGCATGCAGCGGGCGGGCCCGCTGGGGCAGCGGGCTGCGCCCGCTGCAACAGCGGGCGGTGCCCGCTGCACCCAGCGGGCGGGCCCGCTGGGTCAGCGGGCCCCGCCCGTTTTGCCAAGTGGGTTTTATCCCACTTCCTCTTGCGCCTTTTTCGCGTTTCTGGGCTCATCCGAGCTCCGATTCCTACACGGTTTGATCCTCTGGATTTCATACGAAATTTCCTCCATTCCCAAATGCTTCAAGTTCACAACCAACTTGTGAATTTAGTATTCTCTTTACATCTAATGATATCCTCTATACATTCTATCTGTTACTACGACGTGAATGTTACTCGGTGTGAGACCCTACAGCCTGACCCTTACTACAGGTCGAGACTCGAAGTCTCAAGACGACAGTGACCACTAGCAGTAGGTGTCGTCCCTGTTTCGGGATCATCGATTACGTGATTGGTTCGTTTAGGCAAAAGTGCCGACGAAATCACTCTGACTGTGACTGTGATAATTTCCGCAGTTTTAGTCCCTTCGTCATAACTATGTCACTCGGCTAGTCTAGGGTATGGTATACTATCAACCCCATTGGCTAGCAGTGGTCAGTATACATCGGTCTCTGGTACATACAGGTTGTACAAGTTACAACATACCTTGGCCAAGGTTTTACCGAGAGCCGTACCGACCTGTGACACTAACTTCCCATTAACGGAAGAGACGAATCCTCTGTTGATCACTACTTAGCTCATATGTTTCGAGTGTCACCCAGCCTAAGATCTTTCATCAGGCCTAGCCTCGAAGTTAGATCTTTAGACCTAAGTGACACTGTCCACACATAGCTTCATACAATGATCTCAAGTCCTAAGGACCAACTTACCTATTATCACTTAGAGTTATTAATGATAGTTTAGTTAATGTATAACCATTTAATAACTCCCTGTTTTGGTCGTTCAGTGAACTCAGCTTCTACTGAGCACCTGCATCCTGTTTTCGACTTCACCAAGTCGCTTGGTTATGAGACCAACCAGACAGGGACGCAATGGTCTGTCTGATGTGTTGATATCCCTTATCTCGACACATCTATGACCATGAACACTTTTAAGATTCAAGCTATTAGAGGTCAGACATTTCTCATGATCGTAATCTACATTTCGAAACATGTGTGACCTAACTCTGAATCCAAGGGAATAATCTGAGCAATGAACAACTCAGATAATACTTTACCAGAAAGAACACTTTCATTTATTGAACAAGATGTTTCATTATGATAAATAGCCACGAGGGCATACATTTCTCTACAATTTGGTAGTCCCTATCAAAATGAGCGATGAAGACAGATGATTAGTAAAACAATAAATTCTATCAATTGCTTATGGCATGGCTCAATAATACGCTTTCCAACATGATTTTGACCATCAATATACACAATCCATGAACAAGATCAATCACATGATATTTTATCTAATTTAATTTGAATAAATACCATGCATGCATCGTTTTGTGCAAGCGAAAGTATAACACATCGTTATGTTCTAGTTTTCTCATTTGCAAGGATTTGGCATCTCAAAACGATCATTCAAATCATGGGTATTGAAGTTAATTGGTTTATTCACCATTTCTTTTTTCTTTTTCTTTTTTAACGACTTAGAGTGATCCATGTAGCGAGCTTTCAGTTAATGATTCCTAGGCTAGACGACCTTTGGACATTGGGCTTAGAAGAGCCCCTCGAACTTAATACTCGAATCATCTAAGTTTTATTTTCTTCTTTTTTCGAATGCACTCCCCATTCATCGAACTTTCGACGCGAATCACCAATGCTTCCTGAGACACGAAGACCCGGCTAATCAATGAACTCAAGGGAACGATGCACTTTTTTCTTTTTCACTTTTTTTGTTTTTTTTCACACACATTTTTTTCATAAGCAACTCAACACCCATTCTTCGAACATAAACATTAATAACAACTGCCAAATTACTCTTCAACTTGAAGACTATTCTAATAAATCGTGTATACTTAAGCTTTTTCATCACATTAGCATGCATGAAATAAATTCAAACTATTTCGAGATATTAATCACGACAATTGAAAATTTTCATAAATAGCATATTAAAGAGTAATTCCATGAATATAAAAGTAATTAATTCATGCCATAAACAATTTTTAGAACTCAATCAATGCATAGTCATCCGCTAATGTGGTATGTGAAGGAGTTTTAAATGATGAGAATGGTGATTTATTCTTTTCTTTTGCCTTGTTTTTGAAAAAAAATCCGATGGTCTCATACACACCCCCAACTAAAGATGGACATTGTACTCAATGTTGAAAGGAGTAAGAGTTTATTCAAAAGAAATCATCCTAGAAAGCATATAAAAATCTACACTAATGGAAAGAACACACTGTGGTCAAATGGCGGATCCCGAATCTTTAACGGTGGAGGAAGTTGTTCTATTTGCTCCTTGCGCTCCTCGACGAGTATCCTTCCTCCAAAAGCTAAATTGGACCCCATCAACACAACTCCAAGCATCTCCATAACTTGTTTACCAATGTCTTGCAAGAGATGAGTTATGTCAGTCCAAATTAGTCTAAAATTCTTCGCCACAAACATATTCCAAATGTAGTCATCAAAGTACGTAAAATAAATTAAGGCATGTTGATGACTACTCCCTGAAAGATGTGCACTACTCTCGGTATGATGCTTGATCATTAAGGAGAGGGATGAATGATTTTGGAAAAAACTTGGTGAAAAAGTGGTTCGGGCTCCCTAATGATAATCTCTAAACCCATGTCCCTCGCTATTTCCTCCTCCTGTTCATCCAAAATTGCTAGCTCGTCCTCGCTTTTGCACACACTTCCTGCCATGTTAATATTTTTATTCGTGACTTCATCGTGACATGGCTCGCTCGATATACCTGCAATAGAAGATAAACTCGTATTAGATTCTTGAAATTTAATTTCAAAAGAATTATTTTCTTCTAAGCAAGCGGCAATCAGAGTAAGATTTTCAATGGATTGCTGAATTTGCCAACTCCGAGCAAGGAAATTTTCTTGGACTTGATGGGATGTAGCCTAATGTGTCTGGATGAGAAATTGAACTTCCTCTTTCAAGGATTGCAATGGTACGTCTACGCTTTGCTCCCCTTGATCAAGGCATGAAGGCTCCATTGAATCACCGTCTGAAGTCTCTTTAATGGTTGATCATTCTCTTGTAAGGACTTCATGTACTTCCACGCCTCTGTCGGCGTCATGTCTCCCAAAAATTCCTGCAGCTGTGGTCATAGTCCAAATAAGAAGGACTCCATGAGCTCTTTCTTTGTGTACCCATGCTGCAGATAGCTCGATACTATGTCTGTGAACCTCCTCCAGGCCTGAAAGAAATTTCACAATCAGTCTGATTGAAACTAACGATCTTGAGCTTCTCCATCTTACGTTTGTGTGCAATATCATACTCTGCATCATACAAATTGTTCGTGCGATAGAAATTCATGTATTCCATTTTTTGAATTTTTTTATAAGTGAAAAACAAAAAAAATAATAATAAAAACCCTAAACTATAAGAAAGAAGGATCTCACCGGATGTTCCTCCAAACGAACTGAAATCGTAGATCACAAGTACCGTTATCCCCGACAACGACGCCAAAAACTTGGCTCGACTCAAAATGTGTGAGCGCTACTCCCAAGCGCAGGAGATCGAACAAGTAATAATCCTGGTGAGACCGGGTATCGTATCCACGGGACAGCTGACCTGCAAAACCACGAACTTCAGTTTGTAAAGAGTAATAATACGGTGATAAACAACCACCAATCAAGTATAACGATATGGTATCAAGAGTTTTAAAGAATAAAAGAAAATCCTTCGATAATTACGGTGAATTCGATATGGGGTACTAATATGGAGAGTATGTGTTGGTATTGATTTCGTTAGGGTGTGTGCAATCAATGATTATAAATACCTTTTCTATATCTCAACGTTTCGTCCGGTTGGGGCACGAGAATGTTGAAAAATATAACGATAAATGAACATCGAAAAGTGCCTTAAACATCGAATAAAATACTAGTTTCATGAGGAAAATAAGCTTATGTGCCCGCAAGGGTCACGTCACGAATAAGTCCAGAGATCATATTCAATCCAAATACACCAACAATGATTATACTTGAACAATACGGGTAGAAACTAGCAAAATATGCGAATATACAATACAAAAGCGAGAAAAGATATCAAAATCAATGATTACGACACCCTAACTACATCAACACCAACACATATGAAGATTAACCACGCATGGAGAGAATATATTCAGTATTCATAGACAAATACATTATTAAAACCTCAAAAATACGGGAATAATACTTCAATTCTAAGCCAAATACGCAAAATACAAGGCTGAAGATAGGAAAAATGTCACCAATTCTCTCCAAATAGCCGCAAATCTCCTTCAGATGATAGATCTAGCCTCTGTCCCTAGGGCCTCCAATTTTCATGGTGAAATACGGCTCCTAGATTCCCCAATATGCCAAAATACGCCCCAAAAAGGCTGTCTTTACCCTCTGGAATACGTAGGTATTTAAAGGGTTATTCGGTCGGTTGCGGATGCTACAAAATTGCTCAATTTCTCTCTAAAATCTGCTACACAACCCGCATCCGCATCAGATCAATTCTCGACTGCTTGATTTATGCGGGATTGTTTGTGGAGACGACGTGTGGCCCCTTCTTATCGGGTCTGAGCTTCGATCGTGCCTGCATCCGCTTGATATTTGAACTCTGCTCGCAGTTGATCAGAGCCGTTCGATTAAAGCGGGGGCCGTCAGATGAATGCCGCGTTGCCCCGCTCGAAACAGACTCAACTGCGTCGCTTCGAAACGTCGGGGCGAACCTCGGCCGTTGGATGGAGGCAGAAATGCGTTCGATTACGGCCACGTCACCCCGATGTATATGCAAATCAGCCAGCTTCAATTCTCAGCCGTCAGATCTTCGATCATGCGGCCACGGTGCTTTGCGGCATATGTACATCGCTCGTCGATTTCGAATGGAGGGGGGATCATTCTGGCCGTTGGATCGTGAAGCAGTGGCTACGATGGAGCTACGTCGACTTGTATTCGTGCTCTCTGCTTCGCCTTCAGGCAGCTCGTGGGCCGTTAGATTCGAGCGGGCTTTCGATACGATTGCGCCATGTGGCCTTGTATTTGCGCTCTCCGCTTCGCTGGGTCGGGCTGACAACGGCCGTTCGATTGAGCGGAAGGCAGCCGATTGCTGCCACATGTCGGGCAATGAGAGGGCGGTGATATACGGTTGTATTTTCGACGTATTTACGGCGTATTTTAGCATTTAACTTGGTATTCTGCATTCAATAATTCACAATAATTAGCACAGATATCAGAAAAATACAAATAAATAGTCGTTGGAAACGTGAGATCGAGACCTAGCCATGAAAAATATAAAAAGTACAGAAATACTCAGTTTATTGCTGTTTTATGATTAAATCAAGTGATATCTCTAATAAATGACGGTATACAAAATACGAACGTATTAGAGACCAATTAAGCATCATAAAAGCACAAAATAGGGCTAAATGGGGTGTTAAAGATGCAATATTCAACTCGAATCAATCATCTCTCCAATTGGTTCATTCCCCTTCATTCTGAATAACTCAAACCCGTGAATAAGAACAGAGATTTTAGTTTCCTTAACTTTACTAGTTCATTCATGTGTTACCTGGAGTGTATGCCTGATGTCATATGCTGTTTTGACCTGAGAGACATGATTGAACTCATTTTTGTCCATAGCGCAGAATAATGCATTCATTGCTTTTGAGTTGTGTGTTGCAGTAGATTTGTCAGTAGCTGTCCAATTGGCATATGGAGTTGTAGGCTTCTCTTATTTAGTTTCCAACATGTTCCAAAGTTCGTAGTCGATGCTTTGAAGATAGATCGTCGTCCTTGTCTTCCAATAGGAGTAATTGGAACCATTGAATAGTGGAGGCCTTGTAGTAGAGTGCCATTATGGAAATTGAGATGAAGACGTTGAAGTGTTTGTCGGATAGGTGTACACCATCTTAACCATGTAGCTCTGATACCAAATATTGGATCTCCTGGCACACCAAATACACTAGAGGGGGAGATGGGGGTTGAATAGTGTAAATCACGACGATGTTGCAAAATTAAAAGTTAATAAAAAAATTGCAATAAGAGTGCGGAAATAAATGAACACAGTCTAGAATATTCCAAACACAAACACAGAGATTTATCCTGGTTCGGATCCTTGTGATCCTAAGTTCAGTCCTCTACCTCGTAGAGATTTGAATCCACTAAAACACTTGCTCCCCGTAAGTAATCAACATATAAAGATGCCAACACTTCCTATGTTGTAAACTTGTACATTCTCTTCAACAAGAGATTCACCAAATAAAGTAAAGAAAGAGTATGAAACAATATCACCTATAGCCTTCATAATTGATGGAATTATAGCGCAAAGAAGGTGATTGAATCTCCAAGGTTCTGGGTGAAACTTGTCGTAGAACAAACTTGAAGATTGGACTATCTATGGAGGAAGAAATTTTGCAGAGGTTCCTCTAAGAAAATCTAAAAACCACTCACTTTCTAGAGAGAGAAAGTTAATTTAAGAAAAGAGAAAGAGAGTGAATTTTCGTGAGTTTTAGGCAGGGGTCTGGGGGTTTATTTATAGTCCAAAAAGGTAGTTTTTGAACGTTGGACAATTGCCTAAAATTTGAAAAAATTCTAGGAAGTTTTTCAAATTAGTCGACTAATATGAGAGACAAGTTGACTAATATGGCTGCTGACTATGATTCTGGCTGTTGAGGTGTCCTTTCAGAAAGTAACTTCTGAAGGCGGAAAGTAACTTCTGTAAACGGATATAAACTAACAAAAACTAGCTGTTTATGGCAGTTCTAACTTCCAGAAATAAAATATATTATTTAAGTGATAAATCATTTAAAATAACTGATTCAAAACGGACTGGTAGACTAACAAAGTCTGTTAGTCGACTAGAAATTTGAAAGTCTAGAAATTTGTGGGAAAATGATCCTAGAGACTCTAAAATGGGTCTGATAAAGTTTTAGGACAGAAATATTTTAATATTGAAATTAGTCGACTAGCACTAGGAATTGGTCGACTAATTGGATCTTTGAGTTGATTTTCTGAAGACGAATCCTAAACGACTAAGAGAGATCATCATCAATGCTTTTACATTCTAAGTAAATTCAAGCGAAAAAATAAAGATTACATCTCATTTACAAGATACAAAATATCATCGATAAGCTTCGTCTTGTAGTGGATGCTTCTTGCAACTTGTATACTTGATGATTGTCTTAGTTGATTGTGCTATAACAGCTACATAGATTAAGTTAGTACAATGATAATATGTTTGTGTCATCAAAACCATATGAGGAGTTGTGAGTTTCCAACAGATCTCTTCTAATCACAATAAGATTTGGAGTTTGAATTGGATTTGAAAAGGATTTGAATTTGAATGGCAATATGATTTGAATAGGATCTCATTTAATCACAAATTAATTTGCGTGAGATTTGGTTCAATCACTTTTGATATGACTGGGATCCCTCCTTATCTCTCCATCTTTGACCAAGTCCACATTGCAAATGAATTGGAATTTCTCTATCACTTTGACTAAGTCTTCTTTGCATATTTCTCCATCACTTTGACTATGTTCCCATTTGAGTATTTACGAGCTTGTCACTCTTGAAAAAACACTTAGCACACACATAAAATTTTTCACACACGTTTGTTATCATCAAAAATGAAGTCGTCTATTGTTGTATCCAACTACACATTGTATCCAACATAGCACACCATCTTGTAGAAGAAAATCACCTCGGCCCCACTGCCACCCAGATTCAAGGTGCCCGACCTAGACAAATATCATGACTTGGACGATTCGTGTGAACATGTGCAAAACTATAAATGAGTGATGGAGATACAAGGGAACGACAACCCCCCTCCTCTGTTGTGCTTTCCAAATAACTCGACGGAAGGCCACAAATAAGTGGTACAATGGACTTCCCAAGCAATCTATTGGGTTGTTCAAGAGCTTGGCACACGCCTTCTGCCAATAATTTATGGTAAGGAGAAGGAGGAAGCAATGCTCAGACCACCTCTTTACCTTGGTACAGAAAGTGGGAGAGACATTAAGAAGCTTCTTGAAGCACTTCATTTTAGAGAGGCTGAATGTCGATAGCTGTAGTGACAAGGGGACCATTGTTGCACTCAAGAAGGGAGGTTCGGTGTAAAGACTTGGTGAAATCTCTGCATCATAAACCGCCCCGTAGCTTTGATGAGCTCCAAAGCAGAGCAGTATATGGTAACAGAGGGGCATTGGCTGCCTATGATGGGAGCACTTCTCAAGCCTCGACCATCGCCTGAGGAAGCAAAGAAAGAAGCTTGGCCTAAGCATGGACAATATGGAGCTTGCCCATCCTTGGAATGCAAAGCATCTGCAGAGTATTATCTATATAAAATACCAAGTTAACCAAGCAAACCCTTTGCTATTTTATTTGGTGTTCTCTATTTTTCTTCTTAAAGAAGACTTTATCCTACTGAGCTAATATTTCCAAGAGAGCATTACAGGGAAGACCATAAACAACTTCTTTCCTTTTTACTTTCTAAAGGGTGCAGGTCTACAGATCTGCATGGATACCTTAGAAGATGTCGTAGGCTGATCGGCTATACGATCAGGGGTATGCCCTCATGTGCCAATCAAGCTAACGATTTGGAATTGCTCAGAAGACGTCGCGAGCTGGTTGGCTATAAGACCGAGGTCCACTCTCTCACGTGCCGATCTAGCTATACGGTCAGTGATAATTCAGAAGACCTCACAGGTTGGTCTCCTATACGATCAGGGGCACTCCATTGTATGCCGATCTAGCTATACGATCGATGAATGTCAAAAGATCATGCAGGCTGGCTAGCTAACAATCAGGGGCTACTCTCTCGCAGACCAATCTAGCTATAAGATCAGGGATAACTCTTAAGACCTCGTGGGCTGGTCAGTTATACAATCAGAGACTACTCCCTCATGGGCCAATTTAGCGATACAATTAGAGATTATTCAGAAGACCTCGCAGGTAGGCCAGTTATACGATCAGGGGGCTAAACCCTCACGAGCCGATCTAGCTATTACGGTCAAGAATAACTCTCAAGACCTCACAGGATGGTCGGCTATATGATCAGGGGCCACTACCTCGCAGGACGATCTAGCTTTACGATCGGGGATAACTCTCAAGACCCCTCGGGCTGGTCGATTATACGATCGGCATCCACTCCTTCGTGGCTGATCTAACTATACGATCGGAGATAACTGTCAGAAGACCATATGGGCTAGTCAACTATACGATTATGGGCCACTTCATTGTGGGCTGATCTAATTATACGATCGGGAATAACTACCATAAGATCTTGCGGGCTGGTCGGCTATATTATTGGGGGCCTCTTCATCGTGGGCTGAACTAGCTATACGATCGTAGATTACTATCTATAGACCTCACAGGCTGATTGGACTATATGATCGGGGCCACTCCCTCACGAGCGGATATACGATTGGGCATCCCTCTCAGCCAACCTTGCCTCAACTGTCGACCTCCAAGTATTTCTTGCCTCACCACCCAACCTCAACAACCACGACGGTTGAGCTCGGAAGATGGAAGCCATAGATGTTGAATACAACGGTGTTGGACAAAACGATATATGATTTATTTTTTGATGATAACAAACCTTCATGAATATTTTTGATGTGTTTATTAAGTGTGTTCATGCGTAAATAAACATTGATAACAAAGTGGCAAAGTTGTGAAACTGTACATAGCGGCAAACTTGGGAATAGGGTCAATGGTAAGCTTGTAATTAATGTGAAATAAAAGGAGAGATGGAAAAGGTGTGATTAAATGGAACTTGACTTGGTTAATATCTTCTACAAATTCCACGGAGGGATAAGGATATATGGTATGCAAAGTTGAAGATTTAATTTGAATTCAAAAGAGTCCTACTTATCTTAGGATTGATCAAGTTCATTGCATTAAGGAGATAAGATAAGATTTGATTGAAGATTCAAATCAATTTTGAGGAGCCATACTTATCCTAAGATTGATCAACTTCATTGCATCAATGAGTTATGATAAGATTTGATTGAAGATTTGATTGAAGAACTAAAGATCAAGTGTTCTAATTGAAGAGAACTTCATATCCTTTATAAAAGGAGAAGACACCAATCTTGGAAAAATATGCCATTGCATCCCATTGAGCTAAAAAGATTCAAAGATCAACCCTCCTCCTCCTTGGCCGAATTCATCTCCTCTATGCTTCAAAGAGATCATCAAGTTCGTGGAAGATGAACGAGTTCTACAGACGAAGCTGAAAAGTACATAACTTTCTCCACAAGACTCGGATCGATGAACCATTTATGCCAGGACGAGCAAAACTTAGTGCACTATAAGATTATGATATTATTTTAATTTTAATCTCTGTATTAAATCAGTGATATTTATTTTAGCGTGAGCTGTATTCTGAAAAGCTTCATAGTCTTCATTATCTCCTAGGCCATAGTTCTCCATAATCTTCAAGCCTTGTCGCAATCACAAGGAACCATCCATCATCAAACTACATCTCTAATAATAAGCCATCTTCAAGCAGAGGAGCAAGCCACCAAAGCCACCATCTTTGAAGAAGCAAAGTCAAAGAGATTAAGTTCTTAGCGTCAACCTTCGAGATCTACAAGTCACTGGCAAATATCCTCAACAAATCTACTTCTTCTTATTTTTCAGTCGAAGAGGTCGAGCTCACAATTCCAATGATTATTTATTTGAATTTTTCTGAGCTTGAGGCTATTTACTGCATTTTATGAAAGACGGTGTATCTGATTACTTTACACACAGATTGTTGTCGATTTTGCAAAACAACGAATTGATCTACGCACAAACAAGATCTAGGTAGATTTGCGCATTGAACTTTGGAAAACTATATCTTTTGATCTAGATATTGGATTGATACACCATTTGCACCAGCACGAATCTGATGACGTGCTAATTGACAACGACTATCTAAACATCATAAACTGAGCACTATAAACTCTTTATCTTATTTATATTTGTGATAGTATTGATAGATTTTTGTAATAGGTTTGAGTTGTAGTTTTTGTTGTTCTTTGGGGACTCTTGATTGGTTGGGGCAAGTCAAGGGAAATGTTTTTGCTAGGATAGTAGTGGTTGACACTTCGGGGAGTGAGATATAAACTTGGTGAGCCGAGTGTTGGGGCACGAAGTTTCGGGTGTTTGTATCTTGACATTATTATTCTAGTGACTACTTTGTAGCTGGACATAGGTTGTTGGGGCGATCGAACCAGGATAAATACTGTTTTCACTCTCTGTGTTTGCTTCTGCTTTATTTTCTATGCCACATATTTACTCTGTGACTGTCTGATTGAGTACATTACTGATCTTGTATTCGCAAAAAGTTTTTATAAGCCTGTTCAACCCCCTTAGGTTTAGATCACGATCCAACAAGTGGCATTAGAGCAGGTTAGAAGTTCAAGTCTAGAAAAAATGAATATATTTAATTCAGCTTTAGCGGAAGGCATGCCTACAGTTAGACCCCCTAAGTTTAATGTCAAAGATTATGCATATTGGAATGCTAGATTGAAATTATATCTTGTGTCAGTAAATTATGATGTCTGGAGCATTGTTGTGAAAGGCTATAAACCTCCGATGATGACAATAGAAAATGTTAAAATTCCTAAGCCTAAAGATAAGTGGGATAACAATGATAAGAAATTATATTCTTTGAATGGTAGAGCTATGAATGCTATTATTTATGCTTTATAAAGATGAATTTATTTGTGTTTCCCAATGTTAGACTGTGCAGGAAATATGGCATACACTGGAGGTGACTCATGAGGGAACTTCATAGGTCAAGGAGTCTAGATTGGCCCTTCTATGCCCAGATTATGAAAGTTTCCGCATGAGACCATCAGAATCTATCAAGGAAATGTACGCCAAATTCACAGACATCTTCTATAACTCAAAGGCCCTTGGAAAGCCATACTCAAACTTGGAGCAAGTTAGAAAAATTCTGAGATCGCTACCTAGCACGTTTCATCCTAAAGTTATTGCTATCCAAAAGGCCAAAGATCTGTCAAAATTGAGCTTGGAGGAACTGATTGGAAACTTGATGTCACATGAGCTTGAATTGAAAAATATGGAATCTAAAGAGAAGGAAGAGAAATCTGAGGCTAAGATCTCAAAGACATTAGCATTTAAAGCCCAGGTGGAAAGCGATGACGAGATTAATGAGGAGCAAGCATTGATGGTGAGTTGATTTAGAAGATATATCAACAAGGAAGAGCAAAATTGACTAAAAGGTTCAATCGTTTCAATAAATTTAATCCTGCAAATAATTCCTCTGAACAGAATACTGCTAATTAAGTGCAATGTTTTTATTGCAGGAAACAAAGTCATTTCATGAAGAATTGCCTAGTGATGAAAAGCAACTATGTGGAGAAGAAGGGGAAATCACGTGTGACAATAAGGGATGAAGATAGCAAGGACGAACCACAAGATGAGACTGCCCATACCTCTCTATGCTTACTAGGAGATCTTGATGAAGTATAATCCTACTCTATGGCTGAGCTTATGAATATTTGTGAGAATATGTTTGTTGAAATTGACAAATTAGAATCTAACATTGAGTCCCTTTGGAAAGTAAACTTTGAATTACAACAAGAGAACTACAATATGTCTCTAGACGATGAAAAATTGAAAACTGAAAATAATACACTTACGGTCACTCTTGCAAAGATTAAAAGGCAACCACACATTGTGCATGAGATCTTAAAAAGTGATGTATGTCCTAAGATATAGATAGAAAACAAAGCATGCCAAGAAAAAATGACCATGGTAGAAAATGAGAATAAAGAGCGCAAGGAAAAAGTGATTAAGCTAGACTCTGGAACCAGAGATCTTAAAAGAAAAATGATCGAGATTGAAAAGAAAGCAAAAATGTGAAAAAGAATGAAGAGGAAAATAAAAAGGCTTTAATCAGTAAGTGTACTTTGCTTTTGATTGAAAATCTTTTCTTGAAATCCAAAGTCACAGACCTAGAGTTAACCATAAAGAAATTTGGTGTTGGGAAACAATCTTTGGATATTATTCTTGGAAACCAAATATATGGCAACAATAGGCGAGGACTTCGATATGGATTGAAATGTGTTGAAAATACTAAAAATAAGAAAGTTAACAATGAGCCTAAGGAAGTCAGAAATATTCGTGCAAAGTGCTTTACTTGTGGATGTTGGTCATACTTCTCATCATTGCATATATAGGAATAAAAATATAAAGTGTAAACTATGGGTTCCTAAAAGTATGATGACTAATATGAGTGGACCTTGTTGGATTACAAGGTCACACATAACATCTTCTGTGTATGTAAGATGGATGGGCAAGGAACTATGAATATGATGTGGCACATTAAAGAAGTTCCTTGGCCAAACAACAACGGGAAGTTATGATTTCTTGTTTGAGCTTAATGTTTACCTTCATAGGATTTCTTTTGATTTTGTAATGCCCTGTGGTAGCTACTGCACACGTACTAGAGGGGGGGGTGAATAGTACTTAAAATAATTAAGAGAGTTATTCCTAACTATTGTGCAATGAACAAACGACAATGCGGAATAAATAACAATCAACAAGAATGGACAAGCGCAAACAAAGAATGTAACGGGTTCGGAACCACCCAAGTCTCCCCGACTTGTTCCCAGTGATCCTACGTCCCAACCACCCGGATCCCTTCCGGATACTTGAGTTAGAAACCCTAACTCAAGATTTCCACTAACCCACTTGCGGAAACCCCACAAGTGCAATCGACCTACAATCGATGTCCGTGAATCCCACAACCCGGGATCACGCAAACTCTCATAACCGAGAGTGTACAACAATTCAAAGAAATGAAATGAAATAAATACTTACCTACAAAATCCTATGCCTTGAGTAAATCTTACCAAATTAGGGCAAGGAGTGATTTTGGGGAAGATGATGCCACCAAACCCTAGCTTCAAGAAGATGACCAACAATGGAAGCCTAGGGTGGAGTATGGTGACTTGAATCAAGCTCTTGGCTTGAGAAGCTCACAATGGAGAGAATCTCTCTTGAGTATAAAGGCTCAAAGAGTGAAGGGAGAGATTCTTGTGAGGGAGAGAGAGATTTGAAATAGCTTGGGAGAGCTCTTCTCTTAGGTCTGAAAATGCTTGGAAAATGGACCTCTAACCTTGCCTCAAACGAATCAGGTTTGTATTTATAGAGGCAAGGAAAATCGTGTTGGACAAGATCCCAACGGCGCTATTCTGAACCAGACTAGTCGGTCAAAGAAGGATCACTGACCGACTAGTTTATAAACTAGTCGGTCGGTGATACAACGTAGACCGACTAACGTTTGAACAGCCAAAAGGTCGAACTACAGGAGATGACAACTAGTCGGTCTAAGAATACTTGCCGACCGACTAGTTTCACAACTAGTCGGTCGGTGAAAGATCTTTGACCGACTAACAGTCGAAATAGAGTAGGTTGACTTCAAGATGAATTAGTCGGTTTAAGAACAAATGCTGACCGACTAGGTTCTCAACTAATCGGTCGACAAACGTTCTTAGACCGACTAACTCGAAACAGTAACTCTGGCTGTTCAGAGGCAAGCTCAACTAGTCGGTCTAAGAAGGATTCCTAACCGACTAGATCGTCATCTAGTCGGTCGATGTCTCTTCTTTGACCGACTAATTGATCAACAGGGAATGAGCTGAAATGAGCAAGGCATTCTAGTCGGTTCAAGAGGAATTGCCGACCGACTAGATCGTCATCTAGTCGGTTGGTTGTTCTACTTGAACCAACTAACATGCACTAGAAGCCGAGGGAAGAAGCGATAGGCTTCGGAAAAGTTTCTAATGGCTTCTATGATAATCCTAGCTCTAAGACATGAGCGAAATGAAGATTATAATGTAAGTCCTACTCAAGGCTTAACATTCTAAACTATGAAGCTAGAAGATAATAAATAATACATGACGAACCGTCTTCAAAGCTTCAATCTTCACACATCTTGACTTCAATAATGCTCCTTGAGCTTCAACGAAGCTTCAGGCATACGATCACGCGTATTGAGAAGTCTTGAGACGTCGCTTTGGATGTTCATATAAGTTTGGCGACGATCTCCATAACTGCGCTCACAAATAGTTAGTATACGATATTTATGTTTGCTCATCATCCAAAACCAAATCTGGGGAATCAATACTCAACAGATTTCTGTTCAGTGTGTTTTTTGTGTGTGAATTTTTTTGAGTGTTTACATTTAGGTGTGGTTTTCATATTGTGTGTGTGTGATAGAAACTTTTGAAAACAATAAAAATTTGCAAAAATTGAAAATAAAAAAAAATGAGAAAAGTGAAAAGTTATACAGATTTGGCTTAATGGATATCTTTCTTTAGTGAATCAAAATTGTACTTTTTGAATGCGATTCATATCCATGTAGAAATCTTGCATTATTGTTATGACTAAAATTGCATATTAGGTTTTAAAATAATCATGACATGTTCGATAAATTGAATAACTTGATTTTCTACATCCTCACACTACAGTTTCACGATATTAATTGTTACTGCACTTTTGGAATTGTTTTCATGAAATATGGGAAAGTGGTAGTAGATGGATGAATTAAAAATATGGAAAAACATATTACTGTACGGGATTTGAAGTGTCATGCATTGGATTAAAAATAAAGCTCATGAAAAAAATTCTGTTGAAAAAGAAAAACGATGCATATTATGAAAAAGAAAAGAAAAAGAGATTCATATGAAAAATGGATACAGTCCTTGGAAATTATACAACCCACATATATCTAACTTATGCTTTAAGATAAATCTTTAGCATTGGTGTTATATCTATCAAACAATGCAAGCCTGCGTCTATGAGTCCTTATAGGCTATGTATAGGTGTTGGTAACTTGAACTTATGCTTCATGAGGGGGAAAAAATCAATCCTAATAAAGTTTATATTATATGGAAAGTTGGTTTGTTTTGGTTGATTTTCATGAAAATCCTCCATATATGTTTTAACTTTATATCATCACACGAGCATGAAGTTGTTTTAATCGGTGTTAAGAAATTAATTGAATATCAAGTGATTGTTTTTGATGTCTTAATGCAATCATATGCCTTGATTAATAATGATTATTTTTGCATTTCATATGAATGGATTTCCTTAATTGTTCTTTTGATGATAACAAAAGGGGGAGAAAAAGATAAGATTTGATGGCATATCGATAGGGGGAGCATATCTAAAGGGGGAGCACCTTGCATATGATTTATATATTGTTAACATGCATCACACTTCATAAACACATATCACGATTACATCATATTGAGCATATTGATCAAATCTTATCGCGGTTTCTCATCATCAAAGTGGGAGATTACTGGATACAACGGTGTTGGATACGCCGGTGTTGGATACAACGTTCTATGATTTCTTGTTTGATTATAACAAACATTCATGAATATTTCTTATGTGTATGTAAAGTGTGTTTAGGCGCAAATAAACATGGCGAACGAAGTGGCAAAAGTGTGAATATGTACATAGCGGCAAACGTGTGAATAAGGTCAAGGGCAAGCTCATAATATATGTGCAATAAAAGGAGAGATGGAAAAGGTGTGATTAAATGGGATTTTACTTGGTCAATATCTTCGACAAATTCCATGGAGTGGTGTGCAAATTTAAAGATTTAATTTGAATTCAAAAGAGTCCTACTTATATTAGGAATGATCAAGTTCACTACGTCAAGGATATAAAATAAGATTTGATTGAAGATTCAAATATATTTTGAGGAGTCCTACTTATCCTAAATTGATTACGTTCATTGCATTAAGGAGATAAGATAAGATTTGATTGAAGATTTGATAAAAGAATTAAAGATCAACGGTTTTAATTGAAGAGAACTTCCTATCCTCTATAAAAGGAGAAGACACTTCCCTTGGAGAAATATCCCATTGCATCCCATTGAGCTAAAGAGTTTCAAAGATCAATCTTCATCATCCTTGGTCAAATTCATCTCCTCCATGCTTCAAAGAGATCATTAAATTCGTGGAAGGAGTTCTACTAAAGATGCCGAAAAGTACATAACTTTCTCCACGGAGCTCGGATCGATGAACAGTTTAAGTAAAGATGAGCATAAATCAGTGCTATGCCAAATAGTGATATTATTCTAATTTTATTCTCTGTATTAAATTAATGGAATTTAGCGTAAGTTGTACTCTGAAAAGCTTCATAGTCTTCATCATCTTCTAGGCCAAAGTTCTCCATCATCTTCAAGCTTGTCGCAAGCACAAGGAATCATCCATTATCAAGCTACATTTTCAAGTATAAGCCTTCTTCAAGCTAGAGGAGCAAGCTACCAAATACACCATCTTTGAAGAAGCAAAGTCCAAGAGATCAAGTTCCAAGTGTCAACATTTGTGATCTGCAAGTCATGGACAAATATCCTCAACACATCTGCCTTTTCTTATTTTTTAATTGAAGAGGACGAGCTCACAATTCCAACTATTATTTATTCAGATTTTTCTAAGTTTGAAGAGATTTACTGCATTTTCTAGAATACTGTGTATCTGATTACTTTATGCACAGACTCTTGTCGATTCTGCAGAGCAGAGAATTGATTTATGCATAGACCAGATCCAGGCAGATTTGTGTATCGAATTTTGGAGAGTTATATCTTTTAATCCAGATATCAGATTGACACACCGTTTATGCCAACATGAAGTTGACGATGTGTTGATCGATAGGAACTATCTAAACATCACAAATTGAGCACTCTAAACTCTGTATCTTATTTATATTTGTGATAGTGTTGGTAGATCTTTGTATTGGGTTTAAGTTTTCATTTTTTGGTTCCTTTGGGGACTCTTGATTGGTTGGGACTAGTCAAGAGTAAAGTTTTTGCTAGGATAGTAGTGCTTGATAATTTGGCACGTGAGATATTAACTTGGGGAGCTGAGTGTTGGGGGTACGAAGTTCTGGGTGTTTGTATCTTGATCTTATTATTCTAGTGATTACTTTGGGGCTGGACGTAAGTCATTGGAATGACCGAACCATGGTAAATACTGTGTGCACTCTGTGTTTGCTTTCCCGCCTTATTTTCTCTGCACTATTTTTGCTCTGTGACTGTCTGATTGAGAATGCTACTATTCTTGTATTCACGAATAGTTTTTAGAAGCCTACTCACCCTCCCTCTAGGCTTAGATCACGATCCAGTAATTAATACATCATTATTATCAGCTTTGACGTAGTAAGGACCACAGCTCCGGCCTAACAACCCAAAGGAACCCACGTCAAGCCGACCATCTCCTCATTTAATATGATAGCTCATCTGATCGTTGGTCTTCTTCATTTATAGCGTCAACATATAACAGAAGCATTTAAATGACCTACCATTAGCTTATCATCAATGGCAACAGCTCAATCAATAAAGTGCTGAGTATTGGACTTCTCCATACTTGGTGTTAATGATGATAAAACATAAGTACTTGTGACTAATCCCCTATTTGTAGTTAATCCATTGCCCAAGCATATCATGAAGATCAAGTAGCAATGTATGTCACTCAAGGATCAATCGAAACATGAAAAGTGGACTGGATGATAAACGATGGTGAATGAAGCTCCTAGAAGACTTCAAGCTCATTTTATTGGATAGAAGAGAGGCTTCTATAAAATGTAATCTGTTTATTCTCTTCTATACGTAGCTTAGTAGTTGAACTAAGTTGGAGCACACACACATCTTTATTTCTGTCCTAGGAAATCATTAGATCACATTTTCTAAGCCTCCAATTCACATTTCTCAAGCATGTGCATTTTGGGATTTCAACAGGCGACTATTGAACGTTCTATAGTCGCCTGTCTCCAAACAGTCCCCTGTGATTTGTTCTACAGTTGCCTGTTATGCACATACTTTCTTAATTGGTTTTTGAGCTTTTAGCTTTAACTCTAAACAGGCGGCTGCTGTACAAAAGATAGGCGCCTATCCAAGCTACATGCGCCTGTGATTTGTTAGTCAGTCGCATGTCACTCTCTTCCCCAAAGGTCATTTTGTTCTTTATACGGCTAGACGACTGATGTTGGATTGACAGTCGCCTGTCCGAGGCACAGTCGACTGTTAATGCTTCAACAGTCGCCTGTCGATTCTTTCTCCGCAACTCTGCTCCCTGGAAAGTTTCACTTATTAGTGATAGCAGACTGATGTTGGTTTCACAAGCGCCAACCCATGGCATAGGCACCTGTGAGTTCTACGTCAGTCGTCTGTCCTGTCTTCCCAAAACTTTTTGAGTTTTCTCAACTTACTCATGTTGCGGCCAGTCACCTGTAGAAGGGTTTTCAGTCGTCTATTAGGTTTACATGCGCCTGTCATTCCTTCATCAGTCGACTGTGCTACGTGGTAAGTTACTGTTTGAATTCTCACCTACCCTCTGACACAGTGCAGGAATCGACTGTGATTTCGTCACCAGTCGAATGTGTAAATTCTATCTGTTACGACCTAAAGATCGTGGGAGCCCTGCTCCCGCCCGGATCCGCTAACAAATCCCACTAACTCGCCTTGTCACAAAGGGGCCGCCGCCCCGAAAATCCGGGGCATCATGGAGACAGGCGCGCCTGGCAGCGTTCCCCAAACCGGTCGAGGCGAACATCCGCAGCCGGCCGAGGCGAACAACCGCAGTCGGCCGGGGCGAACGACCGCAGCCGCCCGACCCGCCGAGGTAGCGCGCTTGGTGACGCTGGGGCAGCTAGGCCAGGCCTGCTGACCGGCGTGGACGTATCCCTCCGCACCAGCGGGCCGTGCCCCAAGGCCGATCGGGACGGCCCGCCCGACTCCCGCGAACCACGACGCCTAGGGTGACACCGCCCGGCCTTTAGCTCGTCGCTAGCGACAAACGGCCAAGGATAAGGACACGACCGACACATACGTCACCCGACCGTCTGACAAAGCACCCCCTGGCGGCCGAACCGCCTGACAGCTGATGCTTTCGGCCCTGACACCCCGACAAAAGTGCCCTTTGGCCGTTGCGCCGCCTGACAAAAGCGGATCAGGACCTCCAGTCCCCGAGGCCCCTATCCAAAGTTTCCGCCGTCACACGCGCCAGCTCAGCACGCCTAGTCATCACCCGTCAGGTATAAATACCCCCATTCCTCTTACGGAAGGGGGGTTGAAGAATTCCCCCATTATTCTGTTGCTCACACACGAGAGCTAAGGTCTTCCATATCTTTGCTCTCCCACCTAAAGCTCGTCACGGGCGGCGGACACACAGAGAGTCCGACCGGCGTGTCTAGCCCCCCTTTTTAAGCCCCATCACTGACTTAGGCATCGGAGGGGCTAAGGGTTGAACCCCAACCCAGCCCTTCTGACGAGTTGCTCGTGCTGCAGGAGAGCTCGCCCCTGGACCGGAGTCATCTTCAGCCCCCTGCCGTCCAACCTTCCCTAGCTACTTCCGGCGAGATTCGACCCCGTGGGCATCACCGGTGACGGACCCGACTTCTTCACCTCACTAATCACTTGTAAAACAGCCTACCTAACCCCTCATTTCCATATAACCACCGTGCCCTTGGTTCCCCATAATACAAATTCATTGTACGCGAGTTCCACCTCGTAACACTATCCGTTGGGGTTTTCTCCACGAATTTCAAATGGGGATTTGGGCATTCTGTTTGAGTGATCTGGGGAATATATAAAGAGAGCTTCTACTGTTCCATTGAGGGGTTACTCATCTTCTTGATCATCTCATGAAAAACCATAGCTTTCATATTCAAGTTTTTCAAAGCTCTCAAATTCAAAAACCCTAGAATTCCAATCTCATTCTCTCTTGCTCTCCAACCTAGAATCAAAGTGGTATCCTCTAAGCAATTATTGGTGACAAGAGAAAGGGCTTTTCTCTCTTCTTGGAAGAGACTTCAACACACAACACACTTGCTCCTTCAAGTTCTACTTCAAGGCATATGTGAAGGTACGTGTTGCTATTTCAATATTTCATATCTTTCGATATTAGTTTAACTCTCGGTTTGTGAAAGTGGTTTGTTGATCCCCAGTTGTGGGAGTCAAAGACATCGATTGTATTTCGATTTCACTTGTAGGGTTGCTACAAGTGGGTTTAAAGGAAACCTCAAGTTAGGTTATAACTTGAGTATCCGGAGGTATCCGGGTGGAAGGGACGTAGGATTACCAGGAACAAGTCGGGTGTTCACTTGGGTAATCCGAACTTCTTGAAACATACTTTGTGTAAGTATTGTTCAATTTGTGTTTATTTATAATTTATAATTTATTGTTTGTTATGAATTTAAATTGGTATAACTATCGTTTAAATTTTATAAACACTATTCAACCCCACCTTCTAGTGTTTTTCTCATAGCCAGTGTCCTTACAATAGGTATCAGAGTGAAGGTTTTTAGCTATGGCATCCAATAACAACAACAACATTCCTCTACCTCCTTCATACAACAATCACAATCGTGATGGTGCATCTACCGTCTTCAAAGGACAATCAACGATTCGTCTTCTGTGTTTCAATGGCATGAATTTCGGCTATTGGAAGTGCCGGATGGCGACGTTTCTTAGGAGTGTGTTCTTTGGAGAATCCTCCATGAGGAATATATTGTACCCTCCGAAGAGGATTTTGACAAATGGACTCCATCCGAGAAGTCCACTGAAGTGAACAATGCCAAGGCAATGAACGCTCTTCATTGGACATTTGATCCGGATGAGTTCAATAAGATATGCACATGTAAGAGTGCATATCAAATATGGAACCATCTAGTCGTTACCCATGGGGGAACGAACAAGGTAAAGTTGTCTAAATTATATGTTGTACTACAAAACTTCGATATGTTTCATATGCAGGATAATGAGAACATTGTAATGATGTACGAACGTTTCACCGACATCACCAATGAGCTTGAAAATCTTGGATAAGTCTATACCCAACAAGAAAAGGTGAGAAAGATACTCATGGGAATGACCTCAAAATGGGAAAGAAGAGCAATCACCATCGAGGAGGTCAATAACATGAAGAATTACACTATGGTGAATTTCATCGTTACTCTCATGTCTTACGAAGTAAGAAGGGAGAACCGAATGAAGATTAGAGCAATGATGAACCCAACGAAGGCCAAGAAGAAAGCGTCAACATTCACGGTTACTTCTTAATCATCTGATAGTGAAGAATGTTGGATCTCTTGGCACACCAAATATACTAGAGGGGGTGAAGAGTGTAAATCACGACGATATTGCAAAATTGAAAGTTAATAAAAAATTGCAATAAGAGTGCAAAAATAAATGAACACAATCTAGAATATTCGAAACGTAAACACAGAGATTTTTATCCTGGTTCGGATCCTTGTGATCCTACGTCCAGTCCTCTACCCCGTAGAGATTTGAATCCACTAAAACACTTGCTCCCCACAAGTAATCAACATACAAAGATGCCAACACTCCCTGTGTTGCAAATTTGTACAATCTCATCAACAAGAGATTCACCAAATAAAATAAATGAAGAGTATGAAACAATATCACATATAACCTTGATAATTAATGGAATTATAGCGCAAGAAAGGTAATTGAAACTCCAAGGTTCTGGATGAAACTTGTAGTAGAACAAACTTGAAGATTGGACTTTCTATGGAGGAAATTTTTTTGCAGATGTTCCCCTAAGAAAATCTGAAAATCCCTCACTTTCTAAAGAGAGAAAGTAAACTTATGAAAAGAAAAATAAAGTGAATTTTCGTGTGATTTTAGTCAGGGGTCTGAGGGTCTATGTATAATCCAAAATGATAGTTTTTGAACGTTGGACAACTGCCTAAAATTTGAAAAAATTCTGGGAAGTTTTTCCATTAGTAGACTAATAGGAGAGACTGGTCGACTAATTAGAACTGCTGACTTGGATTCTGTCTGTTGAGGTGTCCTTTCAGAAAGTAACTTCCGAAAACGGAAAGTAACTTCTGTAAAGGATATGAACTGACAAAAACTAGCCATTTATTCCAGTTCTAACTTTCAGAAATAAAATATATTATTTAAATGATAAATCATTTAAAATAAATGATTTGAAAATAAACTGGTAGACTAACAAAGTCTTTAAGTTGACTAAAATTTCAAAAGTTAGGAAATTTGAGAAAAATGATTCTAGAGACTCTAAAATAGGTCTGACAAAGCTTTAGGACAGAAATATTTTAATATTTCAATTAATCGACTAGCTTAGGGGTTGGTCGACTAATGGAATTTTTGACGTGATTTTTTTGAAGACGGATCCTAAATGACTAAGAGAGATTATCATCAAGGCTTTTACATTCTAAGTAAATGCAAGAGAAAAAGTAAAGATTACATCTCAATTACAAGATACAAAATATCATTGATAAGCTTCGTCTTGTAGTGGATGCTTTTTGCAACTTTGTATACTTGATGATTGTCTTAGTTGATTGTGCTATAACATCTGCAAAGATAAAGTTAGGACAAAGATAATATGTTTATATCATAAAAACCATATGAGGAGTTGTGAGTTTCCAACATTCTCCCCCCCCCCCCCTTTTGAAGATTTTACAAACATTGAATATAATATTATAAAATGATGTTATTGCAAAAATGTGTTAGTATTAAAAGATGTTATTGCTCCCCCTAAATATATGGCTTATATGGAATATAGAAAGTGATAATTTTTATAACCATATATGAAATGATAAGAGCATGATGTATTGAAGATACATGAAGAAGTGAAGTAATGTGTTGAATATAAACTTCTTTTTGCATAACTTCCTTCATTCTTTTTGTTTGCATGTAAATATCAAAATTCTTGTTCAACTTGTCTCCCCCCATGTAGTAGGCCTAAAATAAACATATTAATTCTCCCTCTTGGAAATTATCAAAAATGGGGTAATTCTGTCAATTTAGGATATTAGTCGACTACTAGTATATGCTAGTCAACTAACTACAGAAAAATTGCAGATAACAGAAAAACAGAGGAGAAATTTTTTTTGGAGGCAAATTGTAATACATTAAAAATATAAAAACAGTACATAATAAGATCCTCACAAACTGAAAGGCAAGATACAACCTAAAGCAACATAAAGAAAACATGATGACCACCATAACAAACTAACAACAAAGACCAATAGTCGACCAGCTGATCTTCCTGGTCGACCAGAAAATGAAGCGTTTGGAACCTAATATAGTGGATGAGGCCTAGGAGCGTAGTGTGATGTGGAAGGAGAGTAAGGAGCCCATTGTTCTAAAAGACTCAGAATTTGTGCCTGAGTCCCTTGCATATTGGTAAAGTCCATATTAATGTCATGACGAATTTGTGTAATACTAGTCTCAAAACCACTTAAATGTGCTTGGACTCCGACGAAACCGACATTCATATAATCTTGAAGATGATCAATTTGTTCTTGGAGGGAGGACCGAGATGGTTGAGAATGAACATGTGGGGTCATGGTAACCTTGCGATGACGAGGTGGTGATTCGATCGGTTGCTCTTCTTCAACATGTGGAAGTGGTTGAAGTTCCATGTGCTTTAAGAAGGAGTGATCAAGGCATAGTGGATTATAAATGGCCACTTCATCGTTAAGAGAAATTTCAAAATGTTGAAGAATACAGGTGATCGTGCAAGGTAGAAAGATGTTGTTTGAAACGAGTTTTACTAAGGCTAACATGAGAGAGACGGACCAATCGACTTTTATGCCATGCATGATGGCATAGAGGAAACGTAGGCGAGTTTAATCAATGTAATGTAAAGATGCCATAGGAAGTAGATTGTAAGTTATGATCCTTAGGAGAAGGTGAGGAGTTGGATGTGAGTTCATGGCAAGCATACCGAAAGGTTGAAAATTGGAACTAAGTAAATCAAGAGTGGGTTGATGAACCATGGGAAATCTGAGATGTTGATCATTGGATCGAAGGAAGACAAGACATTTAGCAAGAGTGCCAAAGGTGAGATGCATATCTACACCTTGAACTTTTGTGTCAAAATAGATGTTCCCGCCATCTTGATAAACAACCATATTAGAGTAAAATTGTTTCATAAGGAGATGATAATATGGAATATATTCACACCAAAGGTGAAGAGAGACAAATTATGTAGAAGATGGTGGAGATTGAAGTTTTGGATTGTATGATCACTAAAATCGATTGATTGTTCGGGATAGAATGGAGTGAACTCCATGGCGGCATATTTGGCGCGTGCGTCTTCGGTCAGAGTGGATCGACGAGATGAACGTGGATTCGAATATGGAATCATTAAAGAAAGATGAATAACTCCAATAGAGAATTTTTGTGATCTCTCTCGGAAAATAGATGATTTTCGGCTAGTGTGCCTTGGGTTTCCTCATGGTGAAGAAAAAGACCCATGGTGTCTAAATAGAAAATTTGAGTGGGAAATTCAAAATTTGAATCAAGAAACCGAATTAAAAAATTCCTAATAACTTCTAAGACGTTATGGAAACTTCTGCAACGTTTTGGGAGGAAAATATAGCAAGAAATCGCGCAAAACAACGTTTAGAAACTGCTATTCTTCGGAAGTTTACAGCGATTAGTCGACTAGTTTTTAACATTGTTCGACTAATCGGGTGCTAGATCTGAGTGGGTTGGGAAGAGTGCTCAATAATTTAAAAATTTATTAATAAAAACTTTATGGGGGTCAAAAAGCTGATTGGGTGATGTATTGGGAAGTACCAATTGTAAAGTAGTTTTGACCATATGAAAGTACTTTTGTACTTGTGATGTAAGAGGATGGAACCTTTCATTGTGTACTTGGTACTTGGTCTTTAAGAAAGAGAGGGAAAATTCAAAATTTTGAAGAGTGATTTGTCTCTTTGTTATGGTTGACCGAAAGATAAGAAATTTTTTTTAGAAAGGAAATATATCTAAGATTAATATCGATATCTATATAATAAATAATTCTGGAGGATTAGTCGACTAGTATCAAGGATTAGTCGACTACGTAAAATACGAATTAAATCAGAAAAATCCAGAAAAATCATAAAATGATACTAACGTAATATATAACTATAATATATGATTAAAATGTCGATTCACTAATAATGCCGAGTTCTCTTCCAAGTTTTAGAAAAGTTTCTTCCTTAAGGGGCTTAGTAAGGATATCGGCTATTTGTTTTTTAGCATTTATATACTTAAGAATAATGTCATCTTTTTGAACATGATCATCCAATAAGTGATGACATATATTTATGTGGTTAGTGTGTGGATGATGTACTGAATTTTAGGATAAATGTATAGCACCAGTGTTGTCACACTTAATAGGACATGTGTTATATTTAATGCCATAATCTAGTATTGTTTGTTTCATCCATAAAATCCGTGTACATGCTAAACCAGCGGTAATATATTCCGCTTCAGTAGTAAATAAAGAAACAGTGTTATGTTTCTTACTAAACCATGATACTAATGCATAACCTAAAAGTGACAAGTTCCATTTGTACTTTTACAATCAGATTTGCAACCAGCGAAATCTACGTCACGATATGAAATTAAATCAAATGAATTAGATTTTGGATAATATAAGCCAAAATCAGAAGTATGTTTAATATACCTAATTATTCTTTTGACAGCAGTCAAATGTGATAATTTAGGATCAGACTGATATCTCTCACATATACAAACAGAAAACATAATATATGGTCTACTTGATATAAGGTAAAGTAATGATCCAATCATACCTTGATATAATGTTTGATCAACACTTTTACCATTTGGATCCTTGTCAAGATTTGATGAAGTACCCATTAGAGTATGATTTTCTACAGAATTGTCTAATCTAAACCTTTTGATAAGTTCCTTTGTATACTTCCTCTGATGTATAAATGTACCTTCCTTTATTTGTTTGATTTAAAGTCCAAGGAAGTAGGTCAATTCACCCATGTGACTTATCTCAATTTCCTTCTGCATTTCCTTAGAAAATTCTTGACAAAGAGAATAATTAGTTGAACGAAAAGTTATGTCATCAACATATATTTGTATAATGAGAACATCAAAATCTATATGTTTGGAAAATAAAGTAGAATCTTTCTTTCCAATAGAATAACCAGATTTTAATAGAAAGTTCTTCAATCTTTCATACCAAGCACGAGGTTCTTGTTTTAATCCATATATAGCTTTCTTTAACTTAAAAACATGATTATCCAAATTTTCATGTTTGAAATCCTGGTGGTTGTTCTACATAGACTTCTTCCTTTATAATACCATTTAGAAATGCGCTTTTAACATCCATTGGATATAACTTAAAATCTTTGTAACATGCATATGCTAAGAGCATTCTAATAGATTCTAATCTTGCTACATGAGCATATGTTTCATCATAATCTATGCCTTCTTACTGATTATAACCTTGTGCATGTAATCTAGCATTATATCTAATTACTTGCCCAGATTCATCCAATTTATTCTTAAATACCCACTTAGAACCAATAATAGGGTGATCTGAATGCCTAAGTACTAATTTCCATACATCATTCCTTTTGAATTGATTAAGTTCTTCCTGCATTGCTATAATCCATGAACTATCTTTACATGCTTCAATATCATTCTTTGGTTCGATGGAAGATATAAATGCACAATTAGTCATTTGTTCTATTTGAGATCGAGTTCTTACTCTATCAAAAATATCTCCAATAACTAAATCATGTGGATGATTGGAAACTTCAACAAATGCTTTTGGAGGACTTATATTTTCAGGATAATCTCAGGAATGTAATTAGTAGAATAGTCTTCATATAACTTAGTGTTTTCTAAAGAACTAGTGATAGGTATAGAATCTTCTTCATCTAAATGTGTTATAGGTGTAGAATTCTCATCGAAATTTACATGAAGTGATTTCTCAATGCATAAGCTTCTTTTATTATAAATCCTAAAAACTTTACTACGTGTAGAATAAGCGACAATAATGCCTTCGTCTTATTTAGAATCAAACTTATCTAGTGAATCCTTAGTGTTAAGAAAAAAACATTTACAACCAAATACTTTAAAATAAGACACACGAGGTATACAATCATAAAACAATTCAAAGCAAGTTTTATTCATTTGTGGTCTTACCAAAATTCTATTCAAAACATAACATGCAGTAGCGACGGCTTATGTCCAAAATATTTTGAAAGATTACTATCGCATAATATGGTTCTAGCACATTCTTGTAACGTTCTATTTTTCCTTTCAATTACACTATTTTGTGGTGCGGTTCGAGGAAAAGAGAAATTATGTGTTATACCATATTTATTACAAAATTTTGTAAATAATTCATTTTCAAACTCTCCTCTATGATCACTATGAATAGTAATAATGGATGAAGACTTTAAATTTTGAATTCTTTTACAAAATGTTGTAAATTTGTCAAATGCATCATTTTTATGTTTCAAAAATAATACCCAAGTATATCTTGAATAATCATCAATAATTACAAATGTGTTGAAGAATTGTTAGGAGAAGAGTGTAAACTAATCTCTAAAATCAGGCGTCACCATGGCATAAGCCATGGCTCTCTTTATATTCATTCACTTTAGAAGTCCAAGGGACTCCCCACTAACTTAGTGGGGAGTAAATGGTGAGATGATGAGGGGAGGGAGGCCAAAGGCCTCCCTCAACTCATAACACTCCCCCTCATCTCTCCATTACCTTGGTTGGAGCATATGAATACTTCAGGATTCAGTATGCTAATGGGGTGGATACTTCTGGAACCAGAGCAACTGTGGTTGCCTCGTTAAATCCGTAGCTGTGGAAAACCCAGTGGGGAAAACCAACAGCTTAAGGGAAAAGAGTACAACTATCGAGGGACTCCCCCTGATCTATACAAGCTTCAGGCTTGGAGATCTCCTATGTATTTATACAATCATCTCCTATTCGTCTATACATCCATCATGTTCTGAAAGAAAATACAATCATCACTCATCTATACAAGTTTCACTCATCTAGCGGCTATTGGAAAACAGTGGCGCTATGGAGTGTAATGCTATTCAAAGTTGATAGATGACTCCATTAAAGTATTCTTTGAATCAGTCTTAAGTGTGCCTGCAAGGTACTACTGGACCTGGCTGAGCATTTTCAATACTTGCTTCTTGGATGATGAGCTTCTCAGAAGATATAGACATTGGAGGATGATGTGTAGATATTTAGGAGCTGGATGGCCTTTTGTGTTTTAGTCATCTCGATGATCTTTAAACCCGCATATGCGATATATATTCATTGACCCTTGGAAGTTGTGCAGAAGTAGCTTATCCTTGGTCTAGTGGTGCTCTCCAGGACAACACTGTATCTGGTTTACAACTTTACTGCAGACGGTCTATCAAAGACACGTGCAGTTGGCCAGATAAAGAAGTGTAACAAGTACACTAAAGATAGGCTCTTTAGGACCTAGGATGTCCTCCCCCTCTTCCAGCGACTGGAAGGTGTCATAAATAAGCGTCTATTTTTAATAGGTTGCAAATGGACATCATTCTTCATAAACTCAAGGTGTATGAAGGATATTAAAGGGTTCCACCACGAAGGTGTTAAATATATAAGCCGAGACAATACCTTGTTATACCTAGGTTTTTCATTTCCAAGGTATGCTTAAAGCTATCTGATATCTCAATGGTCTCTGCAGGAGATCCTATTCGCTTTAAGTTGATCTCATGTACGGCGAATATCACAGATCCTGTCAACGATCTTTTGAAAAAGATACACGGGCAAAATATTGCTTAAGATCAACTAATGATCTTTGTAGCCTTTATGGAGAAGACGTTTCTACGTCTCTCTTTCATCTCTGGGGGTAGAGTATACCCCTATGGAAGTTTTATATAGATCCTATATCTATATTACAGTATATCTATGCAGTCACAACGTCCATGAGCTGCATTTATTGGCTTTTTCAGAGAAGTTTAGGCTTTAGTAGGAAAATGATCACATTTCCTTCATTTCAATTTCTTATGAAATCCAACTTATATTCCACAGGTTTTACACATTTAGGTGTATGGACTACTAATCCAAAGATTTTGCTTTTCAAGAGTGAGTCCAGCTCTACTCTTATTGCCTCGTCCCACTTTGGCCAATCTATGCGTTCATGCTATAGAAAAGTGGGTTGACGTCATCGTCGTATTCAGCGACGTGAACGGAAATAGTGAAAGCAAAACCGTCGACGACGACTGTGCTATTTATGTCCAGTACCTCTCCAGTACGTACGTAATATAATGATTTTTCTCCTGTTGTTTCCTCTGCAGGGGAAATTAGGAGGGGAGAGGTTGCTGGTCTAAGCTCAGCATCCTGTGGATGGATCATTATAATATATCCAGAAATCATCCTCTTTCGAGAAATTTTTTATATTTTTAACCTGGCGGGCGTCCTCTATTCAATTGAGGTACAGCCAATTCTGCTGCCGGTGGATTGCATCCATCTTTGGCAATGCCAATCCTAGCTGGCGTGTTGGCAGCAGGAACGTGTGAACGAACAATCTTCCGGTTGTTCGTAAATTTATCCGTCAATTGATGTACTTTAGCCTGAATGTGAAGGATCTTCTGGATCTCATCTTCACACAGAAAAAGTATGCGGATCATAACGAGAGTAGGACTTTTGTGTCCCATGATATGGTCTCAGAAGCTTCGGGCTTCTTTAGACTGCGTGCCTATATCAATGAGACTTTGCTCATCAAATTTACAGTTATCAAGACTTGGTGGTAAACCATAAGCAAGCGGCATCAGCAATAAGATATGGCTACAAGAGGGCCGTATCGTGATAAGCGATGCGGAATGCATTGTGTTGGTCCCTAAATACAACAGGCAACTGGGATTTAACAATGGACATGAAATCCATTAGAGTCTCTTTACCAGAGACTCTGGTAACCCATTATGAGTATGAACATGCTACAGGATGTTCAATTTCAATGCCAGTTGCTTGGCAGAAGTCTTGAATGATATGTGTAGTGAATTCACCCACATTATTAGCTTTGAGAAAGCTATGTTGCGAGTTAATATAAAGGCACACATAAGACCATCTAGTAGATGCATCAGTCAGTACAATGAAGTACCGAAAATGGGCCACTTGCGGGTTGAATAGGCCCACAAAGGTCACCATGTATTCTCTCAATGAAGCCAGGAGACTCTAATCCCGCTTTCAGGAGGGAAGGTCTCTCTATAAGTTTTCCCTTACGACAAAGGGGACAAGGAAACTCAATCTTTTGAAGAATCTTCAGGTTCTCCGATGGATTCATTTGTTGATGCGTCCATCATCGCTGATCCAGGATGACCAAGTCCATTTTGCCAGAGTTAAAAACTATGGCAATGAAAGGCACTTCTGGTGCTCAGTCAAGTTAGCTTTCTATAGGATGAATATCAGTAATTTATAGGGGCCCGACGGTGGTCTAATGAAATCGTAAGTAGATGGTCTTCTGGCCATGCTCTTGACGAGTTACATATTCATATTCAACATTTATTATCCACAGTTTTCAAGTTATGTTCGTTTAGACGAAATATGCTTGAAACGTGAAAAAATTCCTATATGTTTAAGGGGAGAAGTTTGCATCTTATAGTCTCGTTGTATGTTGGAGCAATATTAATGCTACACCAGTGCAACAAGGCACTGTCCACAATATTACATACTTCATCTATATGCAAAACGAAATTTTATTTAAGTAAATGTAAAATGACATTCAAATAAAAGTTCGTACAAAAAGCAAGATGAAGCTACATGTAATTTTAAATGCATAGATATAGAGGCTCAATCGAGCAGATCGTCATTCTCGAAGTCTTTTGCAGTGGAAATCGTTGGCGGCTGGAAAGCCGCCAAGTTTGTTTCAGGGAGAGACTTCTGGCTCGCCTGATATAGTTCCTGGAGGTGGCGAGGAGTGCGGTAGTTTCTCGACCAATGTCCAGTCATGACACATCTATAGCATTTATCCTCCCAGTTCTTCTTAGGAATTGACACTTGATCAGTGTTCTTACGATTCCATGTGAAATTTCTCTTTCCTTTGTTGGTGTTGGTCTGGGGTGAAGATCCTTGTGCTTTCTTCATTACAGATTTCCCTTTGTTATTTTAGCCTTCTTCTTGTTTTCCACTTCTGGGGAGAAATGTGGTGGGCATCAGGGATAGGGGCAGAACCAGCCGGACGTAGATTATGAGTAGCAAGCAGTAAATCACTATTTTGCTCTGCCCTAAGTAGGCAAGAGATCAAATCAGAGAATTTCGTGAAGTTGCGTTCACAATACTGCTGCATAAGGATTGCATCTTTCTCATGAAACGAGGTAAATGTCTTTTCCAACATGCGTTGCTCTGTCACTTCTTCACCGCATAACTTCAGGCGTGAGGTGATATTATGAAGTGCAGAGTTATACTCAGAGACAGACTTATAGTCCTAAAATCTGAGGGTTTTCCACTCATAACTGGCACGAGGTAATATTACATCAATTTGATGTTTATACCGTGCCTCCAACGCTGTCCACAGCTCCATTGGGTCCTTTACCGTTAGGTATTCGGCCTTTAAGGTCCGATCTATATGTTTCCTAATGTAGATAATGGCTTTCGCCTTATCCACATCGGAGACAGTGGTAGGAGTACTGCTAGACGATTGGGCCGCTTCTGGGGCCTTACTAGCAGAAGCATCGGCCGCTGCTAGGGCCGATGAAGGAGCCAAAATTGAGCCAAGAAGGGCCATTGAACGCAAGTGGAACTTCAGGTCCACTCGCCAACTAAGGTAATTTTTCCCTGCAGCATCAAGGACCTCGAAATCGATGCTTGCCAATTTTTCCATTTATCTATGCAATTTAAAACAAGCATGATTAATTAAAATTGAAATTCATGCATTAAAAATAAAATAAGTAAAATGTGGGGATCGGCCAGATACCCAAAGAAATACAAAGTCCAAAGTCCGAAAATACAGTCCATAAAGAAAAATAGAATTTGGAAACCCAGAATGGGTCCCTATATTTTCCAATTTTCGCCTCCGTCTTCATTTGTCGGTACACCGGTCTTTGGCATAAATACATATAATCCTCACTTACAAATCCTCTCAAAAAGAAAATAAAATTGCAAGGAATATAAAGGGTATCAAATTGGCCGATCCCAAAAATCACATTTTAGCTTATATAAACATCCACGTAGTTTATAAATGCTATAGGCATAAAAGAAACAACCACGCAGGCATATAACACTAGCATATATAAAATGGAAAAAGAGACTATAAAATATAATAATCTCTTGGACCGCGGGGAGACGTCATACACCGTTAGGTTAGATAAATAACGGCAAAGCGGTCGTAGGATCCTTAAGATAATTATATTTTTAAAAATCCTAATATTCCATAGATTAATAATAATGCAAGAGTGTTATAATTTTAGCAATATGATGCGACAGGCTCATATCAAAGAATTAAAATAAATTAATATTTTGAATAGGGCTGCAGGCCCATAAATATTAATCATTTATGTTATGTATATTTGTGCTGCAGGCCCATTTGCCAAAAATTAACAAATTAATTATAGCAATTGAAATTACATGGCTTCTAGTCCAATAAGCCAAATTAAAAAGTTATCAATATATGGGCTTCAGGCCCAGAATCAAATTTAACACATGGAGATTGCAACTGGAATTACTGGGCTTCAGGCTCAATTTAGGTAGTCAAAGATAATGATTAAGTTAAATGGGGCTGCAGGCCCATAGAATCTATTATCATTGTTGCAAATGGGATGTAGGCCCAACAAACAGGCTATCAGATTTATTGAAACTAAACAGAATATAGCGCTTAAGCCCATTTTTGGGCTGTGGAATGCCAAAAACCCCCAACCCTAAATCTGTCCCCTCAAATCCCTTTTACAGAGGGATTAGCAAGAAATTCCCCCTCCCCCTGTTTCTAGGCACACAAAAAAACCGAAGTGGAGGGGACTCAAGCCCTGGAAAATGATCAAGAGGCTACACAAAAATTTGTTGAAGGCTGCAACATCTTCGTTGGGGTTCTGCAAGTTGTGCTGACACAATTATTAACACAAGCTCTTTGGTTTTTTTATCTCCTTTCAAAAGTTGCAGCAAACGGGGAATTGAGGCCGGACAACTTCATTTCTCAAGGACACGTACACCCCTTGGAATTAATAAAGAAGGGTTGAACAGGAAACCCCCCGCATGGGGGGGCGTTGGAACAGGAAACCCCACGTTTTGGGGGGGGGGGTAGGCGGAATAAGAACCCCCCCCCGTCTTGGGGGGGAAGGCCCCCTTCAGGGGGGAGCCGAATGGTTGGGAATTGTGGTATTTTTTTAGTTTTTGTTAATATAATCAAATTGCAACTGATGTAAACATGCCTTTAGATTAAGGTATGTAATATCATAGCTGAAAACAATATTTTGTTGGTAACTATCTACGGGGTCGATGGATATTACCTCTAGATTAAAAATCTAGGGAAGATCGAAAAAAATAGAAGATCCGTAGAGAGAAAATTCCACGCTCCGAATACGCCCAAGAGGAACACCGCAACGTATCACCGCAATGACGCCGCAACAATAGATTCCTTCGCGCGTAGGGAATGGAATTTTGAGGGGAGATGAGATGAAAAAGCTCAAAAAATAAGAGCGTAGGTGCTGATAACCTGTTGAAGAATTGTTAGGAGAAGAGTGTAAACTAATCTCTAAAATCAGGAGTCACCATGGCATAAGCCATGGCTCTCTTTATATTCATTCACTTTAGAAGTCCAAGGGATTCCCCACTATCTTAGTGGGGAATAAATGGTGAGATGATGAGGGGAGGAAGGCCAAAGGCCTCCCTCAACTCACAACAAAATGCATATTTATTATCATTTAAAGAAGCTATTCTGGAAGGACCAAATAAATCCAAATGTAAAAGTCATGTGGTCTTTTAGTAGAAATAACATCTTTCAATTTAAAAGAAGATTTATGCATCTTACCTTGTTGACATGCATCATAAAATTGTGTATGAGTGTAAGATATATTAGGCATACCAGAAACTAACTTTTGTTTTGAAATACGTGCCAAATGCTTAAAGTTAGTATGACCAAACCATTTATGTCATAATAAAGCGTTATCGGTGGATGCTAGTAAACAATGATTATTTGAAGATATTTTCATGCATAATATATATATATATATATGTATATATATATATTATTCGTACGATTACCTTGAAATAATATATTAGTCATATCAAAATCATATATAATGCATGCATTCTTTTAGAAAACTATTTTAAAATCTTTATCACCTAATGGAGAAATGGATAAGAGATTATGTTTCAAATCGTCAACGAGGAGCATGTTTTCGATGATTGGCTTAGTTGGATCACCAACTGTTCCAATGCCAATCACTTTACCTTTGTTTTTATCACCAAAAGTAACGGTGCCACCATCTTTAAATTGTACGGTTGATGGAAGTTTCATGTTCCCGGTCATGTGTTTAGTACATCCACTCTTTAGTATCCAACTTTCTTTTATGGGTACCTGAAAGATAAACAATAAATATCGGTACCCCTTTTTATGGGTCCTTAGGATTAGTACTTAGGAAACCAAACCCAAGTGGAATTTGGTTTCTTTAAATAGTTAGAAGAAAGAATAATATTTTGCATAAAGTTAGATATATATAAATCCTTATCATATAAGCAAAAGTCTTTGGGAACCTAAATATTATGCATAATGGTTTTCTTAGAAGATGTAAGAAAATTGGTCATCTTTGGAATATGAATAGTATCATTTTTCATACTATTAGAAGAATCAATTTTCTTTGCATTAATAAATACATGCGTTTTATTTTCTAAAATAACATTACCAAAAATATTGGATTTGGGAGTATTCTTATACCTTGTCTATGATTAGCAAGATGTTGTAATCTAAGTAAATCATCTAGATTATTCTTTTCTTTATTGAACTTACTAAATGTTAAAAGACATATCCTCATATTTCATCTTTAGAGAAGAGATATCCTTATTTAAAATGAAAATACGTGAAGTCATATTATGGTTCCCAGATTTGAGAATCTCATTTTCATGAAATAGTTTATCATTTTGAGAACATAATATTTCTTTCTCAATTTTTAGATTATCTAATGAAGAAGAAGAAGAGGTTAGTTCTTGATGTGAAAGAACTAATGCCTTATGTTGAGAATTCAATATCTTGAATCTTGTATATAATTCATTAAAAGCATCAATTAATTCTTCATTATCTAAACTACTTACATCGTTATCACTTTGTGCCATAAAACACATATGGGCATTATATTCATTTGATTGATCATTGACTTCATCATCATCATCTGAAGATGAAGAGTCACATGTTGCTGCTAGTGCTTTCTTTTTCTTTTTGGACTTCTTATCCTTTCTGAAGTTGTTGAATGTCTTTTCTTTTGGCTTAAGAAGTGGACAATCCTTTTTCATATGTCCAGGCCTGTTACATTGAAAGCACAAAGAAGCATCAGTAGTTTTGGGCTTAAAACTCTTAAACTTACCTCTTCGTAGAAACTTTTTAAAGTTTCTTGTTATAAGTGCCATGTCATCATCGTCCATGTCTGAATCATCGGTATCGGATGAAGCAGCAAAGGCAAGAGCTTTCTTCTTTGTATCTGCTTGTTCTTTGCGATCTTGAAGTTGTACTTCTTAGGCCATCAGGTTACCAACCAAGCTTTCAACGGTGAGAGTTGACAAGCATTGGCTTCTTCTATGGCTATAGTCTTCTTCTCCCATACCGATATTAAGGCACGAAGAATCTTCCTTACTTGTTCCGTTTGAGAATAGGTTTTGCCAAGAGCTATTAAGGAGTTGACAATGTCGGTTAACCGAGTGGTCATTTCTCCAATTGGCTCCTTCATTCTAAATAACTCAAACATTTGAACAAGAACAAAGATTTTAGTTTTCTCAACTTTATTAGTTCCTTCATATGTTACCTGGAGTGTATGCCAGATGTCATATGCTGATTTGGCCTGGGAGACACGATTGAATTCATTCTTATCCATGTCGTAGAATAGTGCATTCATTGTTTATGTTTGTTTGTCTTTTTGTTTATTTATCTTTTTGTGACATGGGAGACACGATTGAATTATTTATCTTTTTGTTTATGTTTATTTGTCATCGTCAAAAAGGGGGAGAATGTTGAGTATTGAACTTCTCCCTACTTGGTATTGATGATGAGCAAACATAAATACTTGTGACTAATCCCCTATTTGTAGTTAATCAATTGCTTAAGCATATCATGTAGATCAATTAGCAATGGATGTCACTCAAGGA
This sequence comes from Scilla litardierei, assembly GCA_030789695.1. Taxonomy (NCBI): domain Eukaryota; kingdom Viridiplantae; phylum Streptophyta; class Magnoliopsida; order Asparagales; family Asparagaceae; genus Scilla; species Scilla litardierei. The sequence goes on from CM061142.1 coordinate 378,728,307, forward strand.
TCAATCAAAGCATGAAAAGTGGATTGGATGATCAAAGATGGTGAATAAAGCTCCTAGAAGATTTCAATCTCATTCTATTGGATAGAAGAGAGGCTTCTACAAAATGTAATCTTTTTATTCTCTTCTAGTATGTAGATTAGAAGTAGAACTATGTTGGAGCGCACACACATCTTTATTTATGTTATAGAAAATCAGATCACATTTCCTAAGCCTCCAATTTACATTTCTCAAGCATGTGCATTTTAGGATTTGAACAGGTGACTGCTGACGTTCTACATGTGCCTGTCTCCAAACAGTCGCCTGTGATTTGTTCTACAGTCGCCTGTTATGCACATACTTTCTTAATTAGTTTTTGGGCTTTTAGCTTTAACTCTAACCAGGTGACTGCTGTACAAAAGACAGGCACCTGTGATTTGTTAGTCAGTCGCATGTCTCTCGCTTGCCTAAAGGTCATTTTCTTCTCCATATGGCCAGACGACTTACGTTGGATTTACAGTCGCCTGTCCGAGGCACAGTCGACTGTTAATGCTTCAACAGTCACAAGTCGATTCTTTCTCTGCAACTCTGCTCTATGGAAAGTTTCACTTATTAGTGACAGATGACTGATGTTGGTTTCATAGTCGACTGCCCATGGCACAGGCACCTATGAGTTCTACATCCGTCGCATGTCTTGTCTTCCAAAAACTTTCTAGTTTTGTCAACTTACTCATGTTGCAGCCAGTCGCCTGTAGAAGGGTTTTTCGTCGCATGTTAGGTTTACAGGCACCTACCATTCATTCATCAGCCGACTGTCCTACGTGGTAAGTTACCATTTGAATTCTCAACTATCCTCTGACACAGTGCAACAATCGACTATGATTTCGTCACCAGTCGACTATCGAGTGTGTAAATTCTATCAGTTGGCTTTTTCTCCACGAATTTCAAAGGGGGTTTTGGGGATTCTTTTTGAGAGATTTGGGAAACTTATAAATAGAGCTTCTACTGTTCCATTGAGGGGTTACTCATCTTCTTGATCATCTCGTGAAAAACCTTACCTTTCATATTCAAGTTTTTCAAAGCTCTCAAATTAAAAAGCCTTAGAATTCCAATCTCATACTCTCTTGATCTCCAACCTAGAATCAAAGTGATATCTTCTACGCAATTAGTGGTGACAAGAGAAAGGGCTTTTCTCTCTTCTTGGAAGAGACTTCAACACACAACACACTTGCTCCTTCAAGTTCTACTTCAAGGCATAGGTGAATGTAAGTGTTGCTATTTCATTATTTCATATCATTACATATTAGTTTACCTCTCAGTTTGTGAGAGTGGGTTGCTTGATCCCAAGTTGTGGGAGTCAATGACATCAATTATATTTCAATTTCACTTGTAGGGTTGCTACAAGGAGGTTTAAAGGAAACCTCAAGTTATGGGTCTACCTTAAGTATCCGGAGGTATCGGGTTTGAAGGGACGTATGATTACCGAGAACAAGTCAGGAGTTCACTTGGGTAATCCGAACCCTTGAAACATACTTTGTGTTAGCATTATTTCAATTTGTGTTTATTTATAATTTCGCATTTACTGTTGGTTAGGAATTTAAATTAGTATAACTATCGTTTAAAATTTTTTAAACACTATGCAACCCCCTTCTAGTGTTTAACTCATAGACAGTGTCCTTACATAAAGCACCTTAAAGGCTCAGACATTACCTTCTAATGTCCCACCTACAAATAGCCTCACAGACAATTGGATAAGGGAAGAATTTCCTCTACAACAATCTTCGGAGAACAACAATAATCAAGTACTCATACACTCAGGATCTGCTTTGACCTACACTTCTACATTTTCTCCATAGCTTGGCATAATAATTATCGATTGATCTCCCCAACAGATTGACCATAGTTTTCCTGGCCCTCTTGAGTCACTATCTGACTTACGCATCAGAGGGGATTAGGTCGGCCCCCAAATCCGACGCTCCCTAACGAGCTTTTCGTGTTGCAAGAAGCTGAAGGTAGCCCCAAAACTGCTCGGACTTGGCTACCATAGCTCGGACTAGAGCCCCAATAGCTCATACATAGTGGAAATAACTCAAACTTGGATCCAACAGCTCAGGTCAAGGTGTGTTTAGCCCGGGGTTAGCTCACCCAATACCCACCCTGCGGTCAATATCCTACCTTGCTAAGCCATTGCAACGTCGGCCTCACCATGGGCAATAATCATCCATTAACAGTCGTGGTTAACCATCATCATTTGTGGCCTGGGGGTAAGCTCGCCTAGGGTCCAATCAGACGCCAACATCCTCTTACGTTAGCTACTGCAATTATACCCTCATTTAATAATATCAGTAGTGAGAAAACACCCGTAAACAATTTATTCATGGAATGATGAGTGGTGCCTTGGTGTTCTGAATATCCATGATTTCAATGCCGATTTATGCTCTCTAAATGGTTGTGGTAGACTCTAGATGTTCATTTTTTGTTATGAGAGTGATTAGATCTATCTACTCACAGTACAAGCCTTTCTATCTTACCGCATCTACTCCTTCTATGACCTATTCTATGTCTTAGTTTCTTTACTCCATTCATAGTATTAAGGGCTTTTTTGCTGAATCTTAATTGGATTTTAAAAGATGGTAGGCACATGAGCTTTTTGAAGGACCGACGGATATATAATGCTCCTTTCTCTTATCTTTATCCTAGATTGTATAATCTTGTTCTAACACTAGACTGCTTAGCTTCAACTCATGGCCATTTCAACAATGGCATTATTGTAGAGGCATATTACCAAGGGATGTAGCTAGCTAAAACTAAATGGAAGATCTTAATAGCATTATTATTTGTTAGTCTATTATAATTTATGAATAGAAAGCTCTATGTAACCTTACTAATAATGGGGATTGATGTTGTAGTGCACAAGTAGATCTGAATGAATCTCATTCACTTGTATAGGATTTTCATGTAATCTGTACACAACGCAACAACCAAGTTAGTTAGCGAGTCGAAACCGAGTAAAGGCACTAGTTTCAACTCCTCCGATATTCAAATGAAAACCTAACTGCGATATTATAAATATAAAATTGAGAAAATGTAAGAGAAAGATACTAGTAATCTAAAAACTTTAGACCATGTAGCAAACGACAGAAAATTAAAATTTTCTAACTAGCAATTGACATGCACAAGATCTAACACAATACAAGCGATGAACAACTGAAATAAAACCATAAAGATCAACCTTTGTGAGAGTATACTCAAACGATACTCATGTATCCTTAATCTCTTTTCATGAAGACATGAAGCGTCCTGTTCTCCTCTCCAACCAATGCCTTAGATGGTTCGAGGGATGACAAACGTCTACACGAGCCCCCAAAAAACACGAACGGTCCTCCACGTCTTGCTAGAGCGACGAAGAAGGAGAAGGAAAAAATTTGATCTCATTCGAGAGATTCCCCTCTAAAGTGGTTTGAATATCTACACACTATGAGACTCTATCCGTAGAGATTATGCTTGCTTGATGCAAATTACTATGTGTCACAAAAGGGCGGGTGAAGGCACCCTTTTAGAGCGCTAGGGTCGCCCTGTAATTGGATAGAATTAGAAGTTTGAGTTATTCCTAACCTTATCCTTAAACATTCAAAGAATAAGATGAATTCGATAAGTTCTCATCTTATTAAACACTGTCATGAAACTAGGAAGGAGTTAGTTTGGATTAGTACTAACATTAGATCAAATCCCACACCAAGTTCGAATTCTGAATCATATTTCATTAGTACCAGTCGACTAGGCAGCTGACGGGGTCAACTTACACAGTGTAGCCTGACTAATCAACTAGTGCTAAACCACTAGTTGACTAGTCAGTTCTAAGATGACTATCTCATCTTCTTTCTTCTTACTGATCATAGTACTTGTTATCTATCCCTTATATATCACATATACTCAAAGTGTATTCCTTCACTTTTCGTGAATAGTCATCATCTATATGAGACTCTAATTGTCTGATTCATACTTTAGTAGTGACACGATCACATCATGTCACTGATCGGATGCAGCCCTAATTGAGCATGCCGACCTATATTTTAGAACAGTCATTATCTGATTGGTGTGAGACAGGAATCTCTCTGAGATTACGTGGACCTTATACTGATAGACTCTGTGCAGTCTGATCCCTTCGTCTGCCAAGGTATCTTGGGTACGGTTTAGTGTCAAACCCTAGTACACCATAATCCCTTGAGTTAAATGCTATCTCATATTTATTGGTTGGATGGCACTTGTTAAATCATTTACAAGTTCATCTTTCACACTGTCTAGGGATTTACTATGGATCCATATGAGTCTACTGCAACACTAACCTCCTATAATAGAGAAGAAGCATCCTGGCAGATGGCCACTCCATTTGCATGCTTCTAACCATACCCAGTAGAAGCCTGCACATCAGTCGTAATGCCAATGTTCAATAACTGCCTAAGTATAATCTTCTGCAAACAAGGGCCTTTAGCACTTCTTTGGTCTAAGAACAATGATGCATCTACTGCCACCTGAGAGTATACTGTTTGGTATACAAAGTATGACAATAGTACAAACCTTTCTCGACAAGTCATTCTGTGGACTTGTTCTCCAACTACCACATGTGCATTATCCACCATTGTCTCTACACCGAGTGGCTATGAGGCTAGCCACCACCATCTGATGGTATATATTAATGAACACTAGTCTAACCAGAATATCAATGTCCCTCTAGATATTCCTTCTACCATGATCATTTCTGGACATATGTTCAACGAGACGCATTGGCCTCACTATTATGCTCTCATTATGATCCAAATGTTCCTCACATAAGTCATATGACTTTATCCCTATATTACATTGTAACGGCCTGTATTTTTAGGTGTATTTGAGTTCGTGCGTGCCTGTATTTTTATTCGGTCATCTGAGTGTTATTTTTTGTCCGTACGTTCTTTTTCTACGCGTCGACGTGAGCGCGCCTCTGCTTTTAGAATTTTTACCATATCGTAATTAGTTACTAATTACTCTTAACCCTAACCATACCTACCTACCCTTATCAAACCCCTAACCCTACACCATTGAACCGCCGTATGAATTGGGTGAGATCCAACATCTTACCCCACGACCAACTCATCTTCATCATTCTCTTAACCCCCTATTCATTGTTCTTAAATCAAACAACAACCAACAGCAGCTTCATCTTCCTCCTCCTCCCTCCCTGCAATTCATAAACCAAAAATTCCTACTCCAACAACAACAATGAACCCTACAACCCTAATCAAATCTCAACCAAAAATCAAACCCTAAATCAACATTCAGCCACCCTCAAATCAACACCCCAATCGACACCGACATCAAATCAAAACAAAAATCAAAATCAGAAATCAAGGAGGGGAAGAATCAAATCTGAAATCAGAGTTTAGATCTAAAATTGAAATCAGATCTTTCTCCTCCCCCTCTTTAGTTCCTCCTCCTCTCTCCCTCAGCCCTCACCCCCTCCTGACAGCACCATCCCTTGCTCCCCGGGCACGCCCTGTGCTTTGTCGACGCTGCCTGCTACCACGCTGACATTGCCTGCACAACTACCGTCGCCGCGCATCGCCCAACGCCGCCCCTTGCCGTGCTAGCTGCTTCCCCCACCTGCGAGCTCCTCCTATGCTCCGTGCAAGAGAAAGGAAAAAAAAGAAAAAGAAAGAATAGAAAGAGCAAGAAGAAGAGAAGGCAGATATTGGGTATTGGGTATTGGGTTTTATTTGGTAATGAGTTATTGCGCAATGGGTTTTATTGAGGATTTGAGCTGTTCGTTATTGGGTATTGGGTTTTATTGGGTAATGAGTTATTGGGTATTGGGTTTTATTGGGTATTTACGCTATTGGTTATTGGGTATTGTGTTTTATTCAGTAATGAGTTATGAGGTATTGGGTTTTATTGGGTATTTGAGCTATTGGCTATTGGGGATTGGGTTTAATTAAGCTATTAACTTATTGGGTATGGATTATTAAAGTTAGGGGGATTATTGGGTTAGTAAGTGGGTTATTGGGTTATTTTTTAAGTTAATTGAATGATTTGAGTTATTTAGAATTAATAAGTTACAAGTTTTTGAATTAGTAAGTTATAAGTTTTTGAATTATTAAGTTATTAAGTTGTTTTAAGTTAGTAAGTTATTTTGAGTTGTTAAGCTATTAAGTTTTTAAAGTTATTAAAATGTTGATTAAGTTAATCAAGTTATTTATGATTTTAAAACGTTAATGATATTTTTAAGTTGTTTATACTCTAAGTAATATTCTTTATTATATGAACGATTAATAAATTAGTCATACAAGTTAGTAGTTGTATAACTTCTTATTAACCATTATCATGTTGAACAAAAAAGAAAAACCGCTCATCGTAATATCACGTTTGACGAGACGAGCACAACGACACCAAAATTCACCAAGCAGGAAAGTGTGCATTTTCTCCATGTTTTTAAATACCGTTTTATTTAATGCGACACCAAACTTCACTTGTCACATGTTGTGTATTGCAAGATAAAAACCCGCGTGCGTGCGTGTGGACACTTTAATAAGTTAATTGAATAAGCCTTATGAATTTCAACATTTTTGGACTTATATGAATTGCTTGAACTACTTGAAAATAATAGAAATGCTGGCCGGTTTGGCTAATCATAGATATTGCATGCCAAGATTTGGCTATTTCTGTGGGCTGGTTTGGCTACTCTGGCTTGTATTCAGTATTACAACTTTTGATGGCCGGTTTGGCTGGTTCTGGCTCGTGGTCCAGAAAGTACACGTGGGTGGGGTTGGGTTCGCGGGCACTAGTCGGTAGTAAACGGGTCACCTACGTGGCACGAGAAGGTAGATTCACTTACTAGCCGCCTAACGACGTGAACCTTAGCCACTAAATTGAATACACTCTTGAACATCTTGAAAATGTTATACCGAAAATATACGACATATAGAATTGCTTCTGCTTCAACTTAAAATAGAACTGCCATGGTTTTACTGCCATGTTTTCAATTATAGTAGAACTGCCATGCTCGCATAATTTCTTTTCATACTGCTTAGAAATTATAATTGTTTGTTTATTCATAATTCTTTAACTGCAATGAAAACTGCTTTCGAAAACCTTGCCGAGGGTCCTAATCATATTGCTGCTTGCCAAGGACCTTGCTGACATACATTTCTATGTAGTTTGGAATGTACGTCAGGACACGAGACATGTTACATTGAGGACGAGCTGATTGTGGGAACTGACACGCTGGACGAGGAGTGTGCTGATCCAGAAGTTCTTTCCACTGAGAACTAGTTACTGAACACTATATGTTGCTACTTAGAATTTCGTTTATTGCACTTTCGTAGGGTGTGTACCCTCTTTGTAAGACTCTGTTGTTGTTGGCCATGCTTGGGGCCCTATTATTGTTGTGTACTCTCATCTGGATGTTGGCTTTAAATTCATAGTTATTTCTGTTATTTCTGAAATGCATGCAAGATCCTGCGTATGGTTTTATTCACAGATGCTTATTGGGTTTGAGCTTCACCGCTTTAGCCCATGCGAACTCGCTCGTGTCCTCGCTACCAAGTATAATGAGAGACGGGGCATGACAGGTTTTTGTGGTGGCTCATGCAGGTCTCGCATTAAGCAAAACTTCAGGACAATAGAGATACTATCATTAGCCAAAACATCTAGATTTATCTCGTACACAAAATTTAACCGAGTGTCTTGTCTCAGCATGGCAGGAGGACATAACACCAGGAATGGGAATGGGAATGGGAATGGAGCTGCAGCTAACAGAGGTGTCGACATGAATGAACTCCTCGGAGTCATGGGGGGATGTTGGAGATCTAACAGCATCTGATTCAGCAGGGACAACAACTTGCCCATATTGCACCACCACCCCCTCGAGCTAAACCAGCAGCTAGGTAGGTCCATGAGTTGCAGCCCACAAGCTTCTTTGGAAAGGAAGGACCTCTGGATGCTGAAGAATAAGCCCAAGGGACCGAGGACAAGCTGAATGCTGCTCATATCCCTCAGGCAGGTTGGGTCGATGTTGCAAAGCTCCAACTGACTGAAAATGCTAGGAGCTGGTGGCAACTGGAAGAAAGACGTTTGTTCAGACCCATCTCTTGGGGGCATGTTTCGCGAGAGGTTCGACGCCAAGTATTTTCCCAAAGCAGCCAAAAGAGAACTTCAGTAGTGCTTTGCCAATCTGGTCCAAAGAGATATGACTGTTGACGAGTATGAGGCCGTGTTTGCGATGCTCAGCCACTTCGCACCCTATATGGTCGAGGACCATGAAGACTGTGCATTTCAAATACGCCAAGGCCCGAATCCTAAAAGTCAGGCCCCAATGACCTCGGTGAAAATAACGACCCTTCAGGATGTTTTGGATGCTGCACAGAGCCATGAAGTTATGGCAAGACTCCCAGTGGAAATTCAAGCTAGAAGAAACAAGCGTCCCATGGAGCCATCTAAAATGGTGCCAAGAGGAAATTTCTGGCCTCCCAAGACCACACAGTTAAAGAGGCCAACTGCTCATGTTGATCGAGCTCAGCTGACCTGTTTCTTTTGTGGCAAGACCGGACATCAGAAGAAGGATTGTAGGAGGATGCTGAACCAATGTCTGATCTACGGAGCACCTAATCATGCTGCGGGAGGCTTCCCCTACGATAAGGATCATCAAGCACCTACTAGAGTACCTGGACATGTTCAGCGAGGTGCCACTGGACCTGCTCAGTGTGGTGCCAATGGACCTGCTTAGCATGGACCGCCCCTGGTTCTACAGAACCAAACCTATCAGCAGGCCAATCAGCCGAAGCACCAGGCATTCATTATGACAGCTGCAGAAGCTGATGTTGAGGATGAAGTGATTACAGATAACATCTAGAACTAGTATTTCATATAGCTTTTATATTCATGCTTGTTAATTAGACACCCTTGCTAAGATTAGTTATTATCATCTTAGGTGTTATCTTAGTGCCTTCCCAACCCGCTCTGACCTTATTTGATTCCGGAGTTTCATTGTGTATCTGATCCCGAAGATTCATGGTCAAACACTCGATTTCCACCTACCGACTTCCCAAAAGTTGGAATGTCACTATCGTGAGTGGTGTAGTAAGTGTTTCATTGGGATGCAAACCATGTCCTCTGGTGATTTGCGGACATGAGCTCTATGCAGATTTCATGGTCCTGGACACGCCCAACTTTGATGCTATTCTCGGCAAGGATTGGTTAGGAACATTCTGTGCTACTATCAACCGTCACAAGAAGAAAGTAGTATTTGAGATTCCAGACCATCTGGTGTTCGAATTCGTCAATGGAAGTCGTTCTCTCGGACTTATCAGATTTCGGGCCCGGCCGAACGAAGTGATCATCCCATCTGTGGAAGGCAAACGCGAGAACACTGTAGTGGTTCGAGATTTTAAAGATGTATTCCTAGAGGATATTTCTGGATTACTGCCTGATCGAGCTCTTGAATTCAGCATCGATCTTATGCGGAATACTCCACCAATCTCGAAGGCGCCTTACCGTATAGCTCCTGCAGAACTTGAAGAGCTACGGAAGCAATTGGACGACCTCCTCTGGAAAGGATTCATCCATCCCAGCATATCTCCCTAGGGTGCACCTGATCTGTTAGTCATAAAAAGGACGGATCGAGAAGGATGTGCATGGACTATCGGAACTGAACAAAGTCATTGTGAAGAATAAGTACCCGTTACCTCACATCGATGACATCTTCGATCAACTTGCTGAATCATGATTTTTCTCGAAGTTGGATCTTAGGAGTGGATACCATCAGGTGAAGGTCTAGAATGAAGACATCCACAAGATGGCTTTCCAGACCAAGTATAGACACTACAAGTTCGTTGCCATGCCATTCGGTGTGACCAACGCCCCTGCAATATTCTTGAATCTCATGAATTTCATATTCTATGATTTTTTGGATAAATTCGTGGTGATATATTGGTCTATTTGAAGTGCGAGGAGGAGCATGCCGAGTATCTGCAGATTGTTTTGGAGACGCTTCGTCGTCATCAGTTATATGCCAAGTATAACAAGTGCGAATTTTGGCTGGACCGAATTGCATTTCTTGGTCATGTGGTATCGGGCAACTGTATCTCTGTCGACCCCGAGAAGGTTGCATCAGTCTGTAATTGGCCTACCCCTCGGTTGGTATCAGACATCAGGAGTTTCCTAGGATTGGCAGGTTACTATCGTCGATTCATCCAGAATTTCTTGAGGATAGCCGAGCCGATGACTCGATTTTCACTGAAGGATGTCAAGTTTATATGGTTAGACTCGTACTAGCAGGCATTTCAAGTATTGAAAGCAAGGCTAACATCTGCACCAGTTCCGGCTATACCCGATAGGACTGGAGGATTTTAGATCTTCTATGATGCATCAGGCAAAGGCCTTGGATGTGTTCTACACCAGCATGGTCATGTGGTCGCACATGCTTCTTGGCAGTTGAAGATTCACAAGAAGAATTATCGGACTCACGACTTGGAGCTAGTCGCTGTCATCTTTGCCATGAAGTTTTGGAGACATTTCTTACTGAGTGAGAAAGTGAAAATCTTCACTGATCACAAAAGTTTGAAATATATTTTCACCTAGAAGGAGTTGAACATGAGGCATCACAAATGGTTAGAGCTGATGGGCGATTACGACATCAACCACCAGTATCATCCAGTGAAGGTTAATGTCATACCCGATGCTTTGAGTAGACTTCTAGCAGTCATAACTCTTAAAGTTCAGTGGAGGCTACAACAAGATCTGCAGGAGATGGGATAGAAGTTGTTTTACCTGGAGTCACATCATCGTTAATGAATATGCAGATTCAGTCGACGATTGTGGATCAGATCAAAGCTGCATAGTCTGGAGATTTTAAACTGTAGAAGATCATAGATCAAGATGAAGTTGGGATTCAGACGGATTTTCTCATTCATGAGGATGGTTCCCTGAGATACGGCAATAGGATCTACGTTCCTTTAGGTGATATCAGAGAGGAGCTGATGAATGAAGCTCATAGCTCTCCCTATTCCATTCAACCTGGTGGTACCAGGATGTAGCAGGACATTCGCCTGAATTTTTGGTGTCATGAAATGAAGAGGAGTGTAGCTTAAAGTGTCACCAAGTGCCTTGTGTGTCAGTAAGTGAAGGCTGAACATCATCACATTGCTGGATTACTTCAACCTCTGTCGATCCTGGAGTGGAAGTGGCAGCACATCACCATGGACTTCGTGACTAAACTACCTCAGAGCACCAAGCAAAATGACATGATTTGGGTTATCGTTGAACGGTTAACCAAATCTGTGTATTTCATACCCTTCCAAGTAGGACAATCTATGGAGATACTTGCGAAGAAGTATATGTAGGTAATTATCTTTCTTACACCTTTATAACTTCTTTCTAGTATACGTCAAGATGTGATCGATAATCGTGCATGAGATTGTGTGATTACATGGAGTTCCAATGAGTATTATCTCTGACCGAGACACGAGATTCACGTCTCAGTTCTGGAAGAGTCTCCAGACGAATCTGGGCACCAGTCTGAGTTTCAGCATTGCATATCACCGGCAGACTGATGGATAGTCGGAGCGTACTATCCAGATATTGGAGGACAAGTTGCGAGCTTGCATGTTGGACCTTAAAGGTTTGTGGGAGGATCACTTACATTTAGTGGAGTTTGCCTACAACAACAGCTACCAATCCAGCATTGGGATGGCGCCATTTGCTGCACTTTATGGAAGGAAATGTCGATCTCCGCTGAGTTGGGATGACATTGGTGATAGAGAGCTATTGGGACCAGAGATGATAATTGAGGCAATGGATGTAGTGCGTAATATCATGGATAAGCTTCATATCGCACAGGATTGGTACAAGCATCAGGCTGATGCTAAACATCATCCTTTGGAGTTCAAGGCAGGAGATCTTGTGTTCCTGAAGATATTCCCGAACAGAGGAGTGATTCATTTTGGAAGGCGAGGCAAGCTTAGTCTAAGATTCATTGGACCTTTCGACGTGCTAGAGTGAGTTGGAGAGGTGGTTATCGTTTAGCACTGACGCCTTCATTAGAGGGAGTACATGATGTTTTTCATGTGTCTCAGCTATGTTATTACATCAGCGACCCTTCTCATGCTATTAATTACTCAGAGATTACAGTTTGATCGGACCTGACATATGAGCAACGACCAGTTGAGATCTTAGATCGACGTTAGAAGGCACTCAGGAACAAGGTCGTCGAGCTCATGAGAGTGATGTGGCATCATAACTCGCCAGGAGAATCCACCTGGGAGTGGGAAGATGAAATGCGAGAGCGTTATCCATATTTGTTCCATGCTCCTTAGTTGATAAGAATTCTGAGGACGGAATTTTTCTTAAGGTGGGTAGAATGTAATGGCCTGTATTTTTGGGCGTGTTTGAGTTCGTGCGTACCTGTATTTTTATTCGGTCGTTCCAGTGTTGTTTTTCATCCCTACGTTCTTTTTCTATGCATCGACGCGAGCGAGCCTCTACTTTTAGAATTTTTACCATATCGAATTAGTTACTAATTACTCTTAACCCTAACCGTACCCACCTACCCTAATTAAACCCTAAACCTAAACAATGAACCGCCGTATGAATTGGGTGAGATCCAACATCTCACCCCACGACCAACTCACCGTCATCATTCTCTTAACCCCCCATTTCACTGTTCTTAAATCAAACAACAACCAACATCAGCTTCATCCTCCTCCTCCTCCCTCCTTGCAATTCATCAACCAAAAATTCCTCCTCCAATAACAACAACAATGAACTCTACAACCCAAATCAAATATCAACCAAAAATCAAACCCCAAAATCAACATTCAGCCACACTCAAATCAACACCCCAATCCACTCCGGAATCAAATCAAGACCCAAATCAAAATCAAAAATCAAGGAGGGGAAAAATCAAATTTGACATCAGAGTTCAGATCTGAAATTGAAATCAGATCTTTCTCCTCCCCCTCTTTAGTTCTTCCTCCTCTATCCCTCAACCCTCACCCCCTACTGGCCGCACCACCCCCTACTTCCCGCGCACGCCATGTGCTTTGTCGGCGCCGCCCACTGCCGCGTGTTCTGCCTGCGCAGATGCCGCTGCCTAGCTGCTGTCGGTGCCCGTCACCTTCCACTGCCCCCTTGCCACGCCAGATGCTTCCCCTACCTACGAGCTCCTCCACTTCTCCCTACAAGAGAAAGAAAAAAAAGAAAAAGAAAGAATAGAAAGAGCAAGAAGAACATAAGACAAGTATTGATTATTGGGTATTGGGTTTTATTAGGTAATGAATTATTGGGTATTGGTTTTTATTGGGTATTTGAGCTATTGGTTATTGGGGATTGGGTTTTATTGGGTAATGAGTAATTGGGTATTTGGTTTTATTGGGTATTTGAGCTATTGGGTATTGGGTATTGGGTTTTATTGGGTTATGAGTTATTGAGTATTGGGATTTATTGGGTATTGGGTTTAATTAAGCTAGTAACTAATTGGGTATGGATTATTAAAGTTAGGGGATCATTGGGTTAGTAAGTGGGTTATTGGGTTATTGTTTTAAGTTAATTGAATGATTTGAGGTATTTAGAATTAATAATTTATAAGCTTTTGAATTAGTAAGTTATAATTTTTTGAATTATTAAGTTATTAAGTTGTTTTAAGTTAGTAAGTTATTTTGAGTTGTTAAGTTATTAAGTTTTAAAGTAATTAAAATGTTGATTAAGTTAATCAAGTTATTTATGATTTTAAAATGTTAATGATATTTTTAAGTTAAATTTTATAATCTAAGTTATATGCTTAATTATATGAACGATTAATAAATTAGTCATACAAGTTAGTAGTAGTATAACTTCTTATTAACAATTTATCATGTTGAACAAAAAAGAAAAACCGACCTTACCATAATATCACGTTTGACGAGACGAACACAACGACACCAAAATCACCAAACATGCAAGTGTGCATTTTCTCCATGTTTTTAATTACCGTTTCATTTAATGCGACACCAAACTTCACATGTCACCTGTTGTGTATTGCAAGAAAAAACCAGTATGCGTGCGTGTGGACACTTTAATAAGTTAATTGAATAAGCCTTGTGAATTTCAACATTTCTGGACTTATATGAATTGCTTGAACAACTCGAAAATCATAGATATACAGGCTGGTTTGGCTAGACATAGATATTGCATGCCAAGATTTGGCTATTCCAATGGGCCGGTTTGGCTAGTCTGGCTCGTGTTCCAGTATTACAACTTTTGATGGCCGGTTTGGCTGATTCTGGCTCGTTGTCCAGAAAGTATACATGGGTGGGGTTGGGTTCGCGGGCACTAGTCGGTAGTAAACGGGTTATCTTCGAGGGCAGGAGAAGGTAGATTCACTTACTAGCCGCCTAACGACGTGAACCTTAGTCACTAAATTGAACACACTCTTGAACATATTGAAACTGCTATACCGAAAATGTACGACATATAGAATTGCTTCTACTTCCACTTAAAATAGAATTGCCATATTTTTACTGTCATGTTTTCACTTATAGTAGAATTGCCATGCTAGTATAATTTCTGTTCATACTGCTTAGAAATTATAATTGTTCATTTATTCATAATTCTTTATCTGCCATGAAAACTGCTTTCGAAAACCTTGCCAAGGGTCCTAATTATATTATTGCTTTCCAAGGACCTTGCTGACATACATTTCTATGTTGTTTTGAGTGTATATCAGGACACAAGACATGTTACATTGATGACGAGCTGATTGTGGGAACTGACACACTGGACCAAGAGTATAGTGATCCAGAAGTTCTCCCCCACTGAGAACTAGTTGTTGAACACTATCTGCTGCTGCTTAGAATTTCGTTTATTGCACTTTCGTAGGGTGTGTACCCTCTTTGTAAGACTCTATTGTTATTGGCCATGCTTGGGCCCATATTACTTTTGTGTACGCTCGTCTGGATGTTAGCTTTAAATTCATAGGTATTTCTGTTGTTTCTGATATGCATGCAAGATCATGTGTAAGGTTTTATTCACAGACGCTTATTGGGTTTGAACATCACCACTTCAGCCCATGCGGACCCACTCACATCCTTGCTTCCAATTATAATGAGAAGAGGGGAGTGACATATATAACACAACATCAACCACAGAAGTGACATAAAGGATTACCAAATAGCATACGATCATTTCAAACGAGATGTCTATTATAATTACAATATTGTACTTGGGGCATACGTTCCCCAACATCTTACACTTGCACTTACAATCAATTATTACAGTTTCTCACATCAATTTTATCTTCTAAACACTACACTCTGTTTTGTAGAAGGGACTTCGTGAGTGGGTCTACTACATTATCGTCTATATCAACCCTTTGTATGTCAATGTCCTAGTATCTTTGGATTTCACGTATCAAATTAAACTTCCTCAGGATGTGTCTAGATTTCTTGTGAGATCTAGGTTCCCTGGATAGAAAATTTGTGCCATTGTTATCACAATACAAAGGTATTGGATCAACAATCGAAGAACAACACCAAGTTCTATGTGCAACAAACTTCTTCATCCAGACCACCTCTTTTGCTGCATTATTGGCTACGATGTACTCATCTTCCATCGTTGAATTGGCTACAGTATATTTCTTGGAACTTTTTCAACTCATTTCCCCTCTAATAAGAGTGAAAACATATCTTGACATCGACCTACTGTCATCTATGTCACTTTGAAAACTTGAGTCAGTATATCTTTCCACTGAAAGATTACTGCTCACACTTTAAACTAATAACATATTTTTGTCATTCTCAAGTATTTAAGTTTGTTCTTTATGACAGTTCAATGTTTATCTATTGGATGTGATTGATATCGACTAACTACTTCCAATATGCTTGAGACATCTAGTCTAGTACTTTGCATGTAATACATGATAGATCTACAGCTAAGGCATATGGAATCTAACTCTTGCATTCTTTCTCCTTATCTATCTTGGGAGACATATTCTTGTTGAGAGTTATTCCATGACAAGCTGGAACCATTCCATACTTGGAGTTTTCTATGTTAAACCTCTTTAAAATGGTGTGTATGTACTTAAACTGGGACAATGCCAGCATATTTTTTGATCTATCACTATAGATCTCTATACCAAGTATATATAATGCTTCTCCTAAATCCTTTATGGAGAAGCTTTGTGACAATTATAGTTTGATTGATTCCAACATCTCTATGTTGTTACCAATCAACATCACATCATCTACATACAATATGAGGAATGAGACAACGCTCCCACGGACCTTTTGATAAACTCATGGATTATCCATTTTCTTGATGAAGTCAAACTTTTTTACTATCTCATAGAATCAGATGTTCAAGCTCCTTAATGCCTGATTTAATCCATAAATAGATCTAAGTAATCTGCAAGCCTTTTTGCCACTCCCACTGACTTCGAAACCTTCTGGATGAGTTATGTAAACACATTCTTCTAAATCACTATTTAGAAAAGCTGTCTTTACATCTATTTACTAGCTTCTGTAGTTATAGTAAGCTGCTATGGCAAGCAGAATCTGCATGGATTTGTGCATGGCTATTGGTTAAAATTTTTTGTCATAGTCTATGCCACGCCTTTGACGATATCCTTTTGCCACTAACCTTGCCTTGAAGGTATCTACCATTCCATCTGCATCGATTTTCTCCTTGAAGATCCATTTGGTTCCTTTGGGTTTTACACCTTCAGTATCATCCTCCAAAGTCCGTACTTTGTTGGTGTGCATGGAATCCATTTCAAAATATATCACATCAAGCCATATTATAAAGTCCATACTCTGCATGGCTTCTTGGAAACTGGTAGGATCATCATCATCCATGATGATATACTCTACTCCATCATCGACGAGAAAACTGTAGTATATCTTGGTGGATGGAAATGACTCCCAGATCTCTTAATCAGTTGAGGTTCATTAATGGAGCATTGATGTCCGGTTTTGTCCTTTGGTCCGTTGAAGTTTTTTTCTAGAACCTCTTCCAGATTTATCTTTTTGCCTAGTTTGTCCTCACTAAGAGACTCCTTCTAAAGGAAGGTGGCATGTTGGGCAACAAACACATTTTTCTCCTCAAAGTAATAGAAAAGATATCCTTAAGAATTCTTACGATATCCTACAAATTTACATATAATGGACATATCCTCCATTTTATCTGGATTGTTCATTTTTACATATGCTATAACCATATATCTTAACAAACTTAAGATTGGGTCTTTTACCAGTCTATATCTCTTAGGAAGTGATAGGCATGGCTTCGGACGAAACCATGTTCAATACACGTAAGGCCATTTCAAAGGCATAACCCTAGAAAGAAACAAGTAACTCAGGGTTACTCACCATGGATCACATCATATATAATTAGGTGTGATTCTTTCTCTCCGATACACCATCGTGTTATGGTGTGTGATCTCATTCTATTTTAGGTATGCAAGGAATTCCAGCCTTAAGTATTCTCTTCCTTGATTTGATCAAAGGATTTTAATAATTTTCAAGTTTTTTTCTCTACTTCATACTTATACTTTATGAACTTTACAAAGGCCTCAGATTTGTGTTTCATTAACAACACATATCCATATCTAGAGACGTCATCAGTAAAAGTAATGAAGTAAGAATACCCTCCTTTATCTTGTGTAGACCTTGGGCCACATACATCAGTATGTACGAGTCTCAAGAGTTCACTAACTCTTTTCCCTTGTCCTACAAAGGTAGTTTTGGCCATGTAGCCTTTGAGGCATGACTTACAAGTTGCAAACGATTCATAATCAAAAGGATTAAAGCATCATTCTTTATGAAATTTTTTAAGTCTCATCTTGCCAATATGACCTAACATAAAATGCCAAAGTTAGGATTCATTTATACTTGGAGTTTTTCTTTTATTAACATTTAACACAATGCTCAAATTCAAAACATATATGTCATTGCATAAAGTACCAAAGCCAAAAGATATGCCTTTATTAAAAATGTTCATACCATTATTCTTCACAATGAAGTTGTATCCTTCCTTACCTAATAAGGATATGGATACAATATTACATATCATGCTCAGTACATAATCACAATGGCGTAAAAACAAATTTGTCCATCTAACTAGCTAAGGTGGAATTTTCCTATGGTGATGGCAGCAACGCTGGCTCCAGTCCCCACTTGTAGAGTTATTTCACCTTCCTTCATTCTCCTACTTTTCTCAGTCCCTATAAAGAATTACAGATGTGAGAACCAGCTCTAATATCCAAACCCAAGTAGTAAAAGATATGAAAAGTATGGTCTAAATAACATACACACCGGAAGATCAGGCATCACCATGCCCCTTCTTCTTTATGGACTCCAAGTAGTCCTTACAGTTCATGTTCCAATGGCCTTGCTTATGACAATAATGGCATTCGTTGGATGCTTTTGCCTCTTTCTTCCCCTTTGCCTTTTTGATTGCACCCTTAAGCTTGGGCTCGGGCTCGGGCTCACCAAATGACCCCTAACCTAGTCGAAAAAATGCACATCCCTAGTTGCGACCCTTGAAAAAGTGGTCTGTGCTTAGGCAATTCCTTACCATGACTTTTTCAGGCCAGTGTTTGGGCTAAGAGTATGCTTGGCACTGGCCTTGGCATCAGTCTTATAGTTTTTTTTAAAAATATTTAGGCAAAGACCTTAAGCCCACATCCTATTATCTCATCAACTGTTTGCTGTTTTGGCTTAAACACATAGATACATAACACACTTGCATTTTCAGCAAGCTATCGTATGCCCCAGCCACTCAAGCTGTATGTGTCATTTATAAAATGCTCTAACGAATTTGTAACATGTATATTTTTATACATGATTTACAAAATATTTTCATTATATTTTCCTATATTCTATTCTCTATTTATTATTTTTGTTGACCCAATATGGTTTTAGCCCAACCGATAGCCCATGATTGATTAGAGAGCTTGGCCCACTTTCTCACCATCACAGCTTCCTTATTTGCATGTAGGAAGACATGCTTCTCTCTTTGAACCGACACGATCTTGTTTCATCTCGTTTGATTAGACCTCTCTCCTTATTTTTGATCTTACCCTTAACCCTAGACCTAGCCCAAGCTTTGGACTGAGTCGCCACCCTTCGACAGTTACACAAGATATCCAAAGAGGATCCCTCGCATTTATTTCCTACGATTTTATTGAATGGTTCTTCCTAGCATATATTTCATCTTCTTCTCCTTCTTCATGCAAGTCTTCTTGTGAACACAGTTTTTCTCTGAAATATTCCTTGAGATTCCAATCTCGATCATTCTTTGGGCATACGATGTTCGGTCTGATCCAATTTGTTCGAGCTTCATCCTATTCCTCAAGCAGCCAACAGATACTGGATGGCTTGAGCTATGAGAATACGAGGAGTAGCCATCATCGGTGAACAATTGGCTTAATTTGCTTTATTATTCGGTTGATCCATTTCTTGCATAGTTAGATTTCATTATAGATCGTAAAGCTATTGATTAGAATGATAAAATTGGTGTTATTCGTTTCTAAGAATGCTGGGTTGATTGATCTATGGTCATGATGATTTATGCAAGATCTCTCGGGAGAGCTGTCTCTTTCAGAATTCTAGTCCGCACCCCTAAGATTCTGGTGACCCTCGTCGTTGTTCCATACCTTTTAAATTGATTCAAACAAACTATGTGCCCCTTAGATATATGATGAGTGTTTATTACGTATATATTTCCAGCTTTATTCCTATTCATATCACTCTATTTCATCCCCCATTCCGCTCCATTTCCACCATTTTTGTTCCTTTTTTACTTTTGGACCTCTTGTGCATATTGTATGTGTAATTGAATGATCTTGGGGCCTTATAGTGGGATTAAAAGCAATGGAATGAAGAGAGAAGCGAGCGGGAGCCATAACCAAAGGGGAATGAAGAAAAAGTGCAACACACAACTGCGTGGCTTATCCAGGCGGTCGCATCATGAGGACACTCCCCAAGCTTCTAAAAGCCAATCGACGCAGTTGCGTGAGCGAAGGAAATGGTCATGTCACCACGGAGCTGAAGAGAAGGAATATTAACTTCGACGCGGTCGTTTGGCAGATGATGCAACTGTATCACATCAAGAAGCTGAAGTTGCAAAATGGTCACTCGACGCAACCGTTTAGATGAAGATTTGTGAAGGGCTGAGACATAAAATGACGTGGTCACATAGACTCCTACACGGTCACATCGATATCAGACAAAGGAGCAGCTATTCAACTTTGTAGACGATGTGGCCACGTCGAACAGGATTTTAAGGGTTTTCTAGGTGCCGCCAGGGGAAGATTTAAGACTTTTTTCGATTTTTGGTGGAGTATATATATCTTTCTTCTTCCTCTTATAGGGAGAACACTTTTTACAATACTTTTTCAGGGGTTTTAGGGATTATCAGGTGTAATCTTTCTGTTATTCTCTGCAACTTTTTGTAGTTCTTTTTGTTCTTTTGGATTTATGTTCTTAATATTGCAATATAATTAGATTTTCTTATCTCTCTCCATTGTGGATTATTGGATTGTCAATTTCTATCTTATCTACATTGCCATGGTGATTCAATTCCTGATTTTGATTATGTTTCTATCGATGGATTGTGAGTTGTCGCCCATCTAGGGGCATGGGTTAAAAACCATTGGATTTGGTCATGGATTGATAGGAACTGTTTCGTTGTTATAATTGGAGATTAGGGGTATGCTAGGATGATTATTGTCATGGCCCGCTCTCCCAAATACGAAAGATACGTAGCATGATAATGTCGCCATAGTATTCAGCTTTGTGCCCCTAAATTGCAAATACTACTATGCATAAATTGTAATCAAACTAAACCATACATGCAAGCCACTACAACATACATGAATAGTACAGAAAAGAAAAGTGCTCCAATAAAATTTAAAATCCACAGTTGCAAAAAAGAAATACAAAACATCATATTATATTATCACAACAGGGTGCATCCATACATACGTCTTACTGTACATGGGTACAAAAGGGGAGAAAATAAAAAGAGAATCCCAACCACAAAAAGAAAACAAAAGGTGTCCACACCTGATATAACCCACTCCCTAGTCTACCCCAGTGAAATCAAACTGAACAAGATCGCCCGTGGTGGGCTCCATTTGTACCTCGGGATGGGATATAATCTGCTGTGTTAGGTCCTGCTCTGCCAACTCAGCTTCTAAACCAGGAAAACGAAGATGAGACACGTCAACGCATGACCCAATAGGAAAACCTAACTAAACTAGATAGAGCCTAGTTTCAGAACCAGTCTACCTAACTGAAAGGGGGCCAGTCTACTAAAAGTACACATGTCCACAGATTAATGCATATATTAAAACATTACATCATGCATGTGCCGAAAAGTAAAGTAAGGAACATAAGAACATGAAGTAAAAATAGCACATGTTAAGGGCATTAATTTAGAGTTTTTATGCAATAAATTAACATTTTGGAAACCCATGTAAATTATAGAATGCTTAAGGAGCTGGACTTCACCCAGGATAGGTGAACACAGTGTTATCCCTATCAGTGACGAGCACTGTAGGGGCCTCTCGTAACTCCCCAATTTCAGGAGTGAGTTAGTGTTACTCCACTACCTCATGATGTATCACGAGTATACTCATGGACCTCTTTAACTCTGCCCACTCCCTGTGCCAGCTGTCGGGAGTGCGAGTGAGACTACTATCTAGGTCCATTCCTTAATGCCTATGTTTTACATGTGTCCCCCCCAAACCCAGCTCTGGGGTTTCACCCATCTTCGAATGGACTGATAACCTCAGAGCATTTACTCTCATTTCACTCTCAGTTCATTAATTCAACTTGCATTTCATTTCGACGGTCTCATTCACCGCATTCACATATCATTTCCACAACTTTACTTTCCACATGAACATGTCATTAAATTTCATTTATCACTTTCATTTACACATTCTTTTATGATCAAGTTTCGCATATGAAACAACTTCATCAATAGTATGAAGTTTTATTTCTTGCATGAATAAAATAATAGCAATATCATTGTATTCTCATTCATAATCTTTAAGCATGGATTTCTAGCATAAGCAACTGGATTTTAGAACTTAATTACCACATTAAGCATATCAATAGCTAAGACTCTTCCCCTTTTCTCTAAGGGATAAGGCTAAGTAGTGTCTTAGGAGCCACGACCCTGACACCTTTACATCTTGGGATGATTTTTCTCGCGCTTTTCTAACTAAGTTCTTTCCTCCAGTAAAAAATGTGAAGATGAGGAATGAAATCACCTCGCTCTCCCAGCTCGATCAAGAGTTTTTATATGCAGTGTGGAAGAGATTTAAAGATTTGCAAAGATAGTGCCCACATCATAGAGTCCTGGATTGGCTCGTTATTCAAGCTTATTATAACGAGATATCTAGAGCGGTGAAAATGACGATTGACACTGCTGCTAATAGGACGATCATGAGCAAGACTTTAGTTGAGGCAAATAAGCTATTTGAGGACATGGCCACCAACAATTCCACTGGAGCAACGAGAGAGAAACCTCCAAGAAGCGAGGTAAGTTTGAAATAGACACTGTCACCATGTTATCTTCAAAATTTGACGCTGCGACCAAACAATTAACATGCTGGGAATCAATGCTACTAACTAGCCCACGGTGATGTTGTATGAGCATTGTGATGTGTGTGGACACCATAGCATTGAGTGCCCATCTACTTCTTCAACACCATCAAGGATGACAATTAAACAGGCGAATGCACTCTATGGCAACAATGTGAGGCTGCCAAATAATCCCTACTGCAATATGTTCAAACCAGGGTGGAAGAATCACCTAAAATTTTCTTATAGGAGTGCAGGGTTGCAGCCTCAGCCACCATTCCCACAACATCCCCAACAATCTTATGCTCCACCTCAAAATTTTAGTCAAATGCCGCCTAATCAAAGGCCACCCCCTCTCCATGTTAAGTCTAATTTGGAGACATTAATGGAAAACATTATTGTCGTGCAGTGGCAGAAAAATGATTTCTTCCAATTATCCATTCAGCAGGTCATGTCTACCACACAACAAATTTCCTTGAGCCATAAAGAGGTGGAGACACAAGTGGCACAATTGGTGCAGCAAGTGGCATAACTCGGTAGGCCACAAGGACAGTTTCCAGGGCAACCTGAGCCCAACCCCTGAGGCCACATAAATGCCATTACATTAAGAAGTGGGAGGCAAACTGAATGCCCTGCTATACCAATTGCTGAAGAGGAGGAGATTAGAGTTGAGGGGGAGCCTCACATAGATGCGGAAGTTGAGAAGGAGCATGAGCAAAAGCTCCCATCAAATGAGTCATCGAGAGAGAAGGAAGTAGGGAAAGGATATAGGGACGCCACAGAGGAGCCTACGAGAACCTACATCCCTAAGGTACCCTATCCGTTGAGGTTGGCTAAGGCCAAGATAGATGAGAAGTATGCGAGGTTCTTTGATTTATTGAAGCAGCTGTACCCCACCATCCCATTCCTCAACGCCATCTCTGGGATTCCCTCCTATGCCAAATTCTTGAAAGACATGGTCACCAAAAGAGGCAAGATGGAGAAGGTCATGTTGTCAGTGGAGTGTAGTGCAATTCTTCATAGGAAGTTGGTAGAGATGTTGGAGGTTCCTGGGAGTTTCTACATTCCCTGTGCTATTGAAATCGTTACCATCAGTAGAGCATTATGTGACCTTGGAGCAAATGTGGGCTTGATGCTACTATTGATAAGCGAAAAGATTGGGATGGGAGAGCCAGAGCCCACCAACATATCCTTACAACTCACTAATAGATCTATCAAGTACCCCTAGGCATCATTGAGGATATACCGATGCAAGTTGGGAAGATACTAGTTTCAGGTGACTGCGTCATCATGGACATGCCCGAGGATGCCCACACACCGATAATTCTTGGCCATATATTCTTGGTTATAGCAGGGGTCGTTATAGACGTGAAATAAGGGAAGATATCTCTAAACGTCGGTAAGGAAAAGGTAGAGTTTGATCTACAAAAAATTGTTGAGGACATTCCTCGAGGAAGACCACTACCACCATGTCGACCTCCTTGAGCAAGTCATAGAAGAAACGACTTTGGAGGACATACTTCTAAGCCCGATGGAGAAGGTTCTATCTGGGGATCCCAAATATGATGGGCAAGTGGAGACTGTAGCTTTGGCTAGGATTTTCAATAAAGCACCACCAGATGAAGCTAAACAAGAGATCTATGGGACTCCTCCACTTGATCCAGAGGAATAAAGGATAGAAGAGCTATGCAAGGCAATGAGAGATAATAAGATGAAGAAACACAAAATGAGAGCCACCTCAACACTCTCCACATCGGAACCACCATGATGAAATACGAAAAGGAGTCGAGCTCAAGTCTATAAACGAACTCTTCTTGTGAGGGAACCCAATTTTTAAATTTTTTAGTTTTTCTTCATTTTTTATTTTAGTTAGATAGTATATTTTGATTCAATGAAAAGCCCTAAATCCAAAAATAATCTGAGCCGAATTCAATGTCGGAGAAGCTTAACATGACCACGTGGGACACCCCACGTGGCCGCGTGGAAGGGAGCAATGAAGATGCCAAAATGAAGCAGCAAAAGCAAAGGACATGACTGCATGGAAAAGTCCCACGCGGCCGTGTCAAAAGGAGAAAAAGATGGATAAAACCAAGCTAGAAAATGCGGATCGACGTGACCGCGTAATGAAAACGATGAGGTCGTTTAAAGGGGGCAACTTACTGGAATCTGTCAGACAATTTCTATGCGGTCGCGTGAATCCTAACACAACCATGTTAACCCCTAAATTCCAAGGACACTTCCCTTTCATATTTCCAAATCCACGCTGTCATTTTGACCAAACGACGTGACCCCGTCAATCCTAGATCTCCAAGGACAAATCTCACCTATTTTTCCCTATCGACATGGTTTCGTTGACCAAAAGATGCGAACGTTTAAAAGGGGTCAACTTACTGGAAAAATCTGACTCAATTTCCAAACAGTCGCGTGGTTTCCTACACAACCGCGTTAATTGAGCCACTGGCCACCAAAAATCCATGAACGACACGGTTGAGATGGCATCGGCGTGACCGCATCGCTCGACCGCATCAACCACATTTACCAATGACCTTTGAACTTCCATGCGACACGGTCAACCTTATTCGATGCGACCATGTCGACTGACCATGCCGATCATCATCCATGTGCTGTTCGTACAATTCACGTGGACCATTGCACTTCTATTTGCACACTTATTTTGTTTCTTGTATACCTCTATATGGCAATTAAGTGAGTGTTGTCTCTATGTTGTGTACAAATAGTAACATCATTAACTCACATTTTATAATGTTGAGTAACAATAAGTGCACGGATTTCAGTTAGAATGGGTGTACGAAATTAGACTTTTGCTGCAAGTTGATTATTGGCTTCGGCTATGTACAGTGCCTCATTAATTCAATTTTTTGATGTTCCCTTATCTGCCATACAAAAGAAGTAATGCACTGTATTATAAAATAATTAGTGTTGTATAATGAATTAATTCTGTTTGCAAGTAAAGCAAAACGTATTAATAGTAGTATTATGTATTATTATTTTAAAATGTTGAACAAGGGAATGGTAACAATAATTAATGCATTGTCATGCACAGTTCATTTCCTGTTGTTTTTATATTAAGGTGCATTGTGTATTAAGTTCCTTTTGGAGTACGAACTACAAGGGTGCATATGAAGTTGCTTCACATAAGGATGTAAGTGAGGTAATACTCCCATTGCATGAAGAATTTTGTTAATGTTTAAGTGATCTATTTATTATTAATTAATTATGGAATAGCCACAACATCTTTAATTAATTGAAATTATATGTTCAATTTAATTTAAGATCACATTTGGAGTACGAACATTGGTTGCAATTAATCATACCAAATATAATAGATATTTTCCCATAGGAATTATTATTATATTGTGTATGATTAATTGGGATAAGATATTAAATTATATTTTCTAATTTGCCCACATGGATTGAAAAGGAACATGATTTGATAGTTTTATCATGAATTTTAAAATGAATCTAACTGAGTTATTACTTCATCCCACATGCAAGTTTTATGTCATCAAATTCATATTTTTATGTTTTACATTTGTAATACATATTTTTGGTTTGTTAAGTCCCCAAAATATTGAATTGAGTATTTATGTTAAATTTTTACAGCATCACAGTCTGTGACTATTACTGATATCAAGTGTGACATTCTTGATTAAATGACGAAAACTATAGGATTTGGAGGGAGAAGATACTCTTTCATTTGGGTGTGGCAGAAATTGATTATGCCATCCGCAAGGATGAGCCACCAGCCATTACAGATACTAGCCTTCCTGAAGCTTTATATCTTTATGAAAAGTGGGAGAGATCTACCCATCTCTGCATTATGTTCATAAAGACTAAAATATTGGCTAGTATAAGGGGCTCGGTGGAAAATCATGACAAAGTCCGATCACTATTAAAGGCCATTGACGAGTAATTCCAGAGCTCTGATAAGGCACTTGCGAGTACTCTCATTGTTTTTGTCGATAAAGCTTACTGGTCTTGGAGGTATGCATGAGCACATCATGCATATGAGGGATATTGCGGCTCAACTCAAGAAGTTGCAGGTTGAGATGTCTGATAGTTTCTTGGTCCATTACATTTTGAACACTCTCCCGTATCAATACGGACCTTTCAAAATATCCTATAATACACACAAGGATAAGTGGTCAATGAACGTACTTTTGACCATGTGTATTTCGGAGGATGGTCGTTTGATTATGGAGCATGGAAAAAGTGTGTTAATGATAACTAACAAGAAAGATGACAGACGCCCAAAATTTATGGGGAAGGGGAAAGCGCCTGTTAAGGGAGGAATTGCTAAGTAGTCTAAGTGCTTCTTCTGTAAAAAGAAGGGGGACATGAAGACGGATTGTCTTAAGTTCCTTCAGTGGCGTAAGAAGAATGGTAACTCAATCGCCTTTGTCTGTTTTGAATCAAATATGACTGATGTTCATTGTGACACATGGTAGATTGACTCTGGGTCTTCAATCCATGTTTCAACAACTTTGTAGGGTATGACAAACCTGCGGAAACCAGTGGGAAATGAATGAGGAATTTTCTCAGGAAACAAAATGCGTTCAGCTGTCGAGTTAGATGGAACAAGCCGGCTAAAATTATCTAGTAGCTTTGTTTTGTATTTGCATAATGTTTTTTATGTACATGGTTTTTCTAGGAACTTAATTCCAGTTTCTAGACTGTTACCTTTAGGGTTTGATTTTAATTTCCATGAAACATCATTCAGTTTAATTTATAATTCAGATGTTGTTGGAAATGACATATTGTATAATGGTCTATTTATGTTTAATTCGCAAAGAAATGCTGTTATGCATGTTAATGCTGGCATAAAAAGATGTGTTATGAATGAGGAATAATCTATGTTATGGCACCGGAGATTAGAACATATCTCCAATGATAGAATCAAAAAGTTAGTAAATGATGGAGTACTTAGTACTTTGGATTTTGGTGACTTCGAGATTTTTGTTGACTGCTAAAAGGAAAGCAGACCAAGATATCTAAGAAGGGTCCGCATAGAAGTTTCGAATTTCTTGAAATCATTCATTCAGATATCTGTCGTCTAGACATGGTTCGAAATACTTTATCTCCTTTATTAACGATTTTTCACGCTTCATGTATATCTACTTGCTTCATAACAAAAGTGAAGCATTAAATGCCTTTAAGGTTTTTAAGGTAGAAGTAGAGAAACAATGTGGAAAACAAAGTAAAATTGCGAGAACTGATAGAGGAGGAGAGTATTATCGTAGATACACTAATGGTGGTCAAGCACCTGGTCCATTTGCTAGGTTTCTTCAAGAGCATGGAATACTTGCTCAGTACACCAATCTAGGATCTCATAGTGAGAATGGTGTAGCTGAAAGAAGAAACATGACTTTAATGGAGATGGTTAGGAGTATGTGCAGTAATGCCAAACTTCCTATATCCTTATGGACTAAAGATCTTAAAATGACATCATACATATTAAATCGAGTTCCAAATAAGGCTGTACCAAAGTCACCTTTTGAGTTATGGAAAGGTTGGAAACCGAGTTTGTGCCATGTACGCGTTTAGGGATGCCCTTCTGAAGCAAGAGTTTATAATCCACAAGAGAAGAAACTGGATACTAGGACTATTAGTGGGTATTTCATTGGATATGTTGAATGGTCCAAATGATACCGGTTCTATTGTCCATCTCTTAGAACCAGGATTACGGAATCAAATAACATGATCATTGGGAGTGGTCATTTTCATGACACTTTTCATGAAAGGGGTCAAGCTGGTGATCAGCCCTCGACATTAACTGATCGAATAATTGTTGTTAGTAGTGCCCCTTGAGTTCAAACGTGCATTAATCGACAATTGAAACACCACATGTTGATATTGATCCAGTAGATCAAGTTGTTCAAGAAACTGCAGAAGTGGTTGAACAACTTGTTGTTCAAGAAGAACTGCTAATCGATGAGCAACCAGTTAATCAACATGATCCTCAAGAGAATATTGATACAACATTAAGAAGATCTACAAGGAAAAAAAAATCAGCAATATCTAGTGACTATGTTGTGTATCTACATGAGTCGGACTTTAATGTTGGAGCCAAAAATGACACTGAGACGCTTTTACAAGCCATGAGTTCGAAAGAATCAAACTTATGGCATGGTGCTATGAAAGATGAGATGAATTCGTTGACATCAAATGGGGTATGTGACCTTGTTGAGGTACCTGAAGGGCAAAAGCCGTTGGATGCTAATGGGTCTTTAAAACAAAGAAAGACTCATTGGGTAATATTGAGAGATACAAGGCCAAACTCGTTGCCATAGGATTCACTCAGAAGGAAGGAATCGATTGCAAGGAGACAGTTTCTCCTGCATCAAAGAAATATTCTCGTCGAATAATCATGGCAGTAGTTGCACACTTTGACATGGAATTGCAACAAATTGAAATGAAAACGACTTTTCTTAATGGAGACCTAGATGAAAAGGTATATATCAAGAAACCTGAAGGAGTTTCCTCTAGTAAAGGTGAGCACTTAATTTGTAAGCTCAAGAAATCCATATATGGATTGAAACAAGCCTCACATCAACAGTATTTAAAATTTTATGATGTTATTATCTTCATTTGGATTTGAAGAAAATGTTGTGGATCGGTGTATATACCAGAAGGTCAGTGGGAGCAAGATCTGCTTCTTAATCCTATATGTGGATGACGTGTTACTTGCAAACAATGATAAAGGAATGCTATATGAGGTGAAACAATATATCTCTAGAAACTTCGATATGAAAGATCTGGTGATACATCTTATGTTATTGGAATTAAGATACATCATGACAGAATGCATTGTACTCTGGGAATGTCTCAAGACATGTATATTAATAAAGTTCTAGAGATGTTTTAGATGAAGGATTGTTCACCAAATATATCTCCCATTGTGAAGAGCGACATGTTCAATTTGAACCAATGCTCGAAGAATGACTTTGAACGGGAACAGATGAAAAACATTCCTTATGCTTCTACTGTTGGAAGCCTACCGTATGCTCAAATTTGCACTAGGCCTGACGTTGCATTTGTTGTTGGGATGTTGGGAAGAAATCAAAGTAATCCAGTCATAGAACATTGGAGAGCTACAAAGAAGGTAATGAGATACCTTAAGGGAACCAGAGACTACATGCTCTTGTATAAACGGCCAGATAACTTGGAAGTCATTTGCTATTCTGATTCAGACTTTGCTGGATGTGTTGATTCTCGAAAATCAACTTCTGGATACATATTTTTGTTAGCCAATGTGGTTGTATAATGGAGAAGCAAAAAAAAATCTTGGTTGCTACTTCCACCCTGGAAGCCGAGATCGTATCTTGTTTTGAGGCTACTTCACATGGTGTATTGATTAAGAATTTCATCACTAGACTTAGAAGTTCGTACCATGTGAAGTAGCCTCAAAGCAAGATATGAACTCAGCTTCCATGGTAGAAACAACAATCAAAGTCGGTCTTGCGCTTTTCCATGATACATCCCCACCGGCTAACAAAAATATGTATCCAGAAGTAGATTTTCAAGAATCAACACATCCAGCAATGTCTGAATCATAATAGCCAAAGACTTCCAAGTTGTCTGTCCGTCTGTACATGATCATGTAGTCTCTGGTTCCCTTAAGGTATCTTATTACCTTCTTTGCAGCTCTCCAATGTTCAATGCTTGGATTACTCTGATATCTTCCCAACATCCCAACAACAAATACAATATCAGGCATAGTGCAAATCTGAGCATACTTTAGGCTTCCAATAGCAGAAGCATAAGGAATGTTTTTCATCTGTTCACGTTCAATGTCATTCTTCGGTCATTGGTTCAAATTGAACATGTCACCCTTCACAATGGGATCTATACTTGGTGAACAATCCTTCATCCGAAACCTCTCTAGAAACTCTGTTATTGCGTGTCTCCGACCAATTCTCTCCACTATAGCCACCTTAGCTCCTCCAACTCATTCTTCTCCTACGAAATCATCACCCCAACCGTCCTACACCTTCGATTTCCACACCTTCACCATGAATCCCGTCGACTCTGGTACCCTAAAACCCTAAACGACAGATAGCTTAGGGTTATTTTTGGTAGAATCTGATGTCGCAAATGTCGCTGGAGCTCAGAGACCTAGGTCTGAAGCTTGGAGCATCATCATCACTGCGAAGATCGATTCAACCGATTGGGTAAACTTGTTCCTTGTCACGAATTTTAAATTTTTACACAAAACTTTAATTGCTCGCTGATATTCGCAAATTATGTGGTTGTTGCTCATATTTCACACTTGTTGGTTGCCGTCGACATCATCTTGCACTCACGTTCATGGCACCACCATGCATCCACAAACAAATCACTCAAAGCATCCTGCACAATCAGCACCACCACCACGATAGAGGAGCACACCTGTATGCACTGTGGCTTATGAGCTTTCCACATCCACTGCTACACCAGCTCCACCACCCATCCCACCCCTACAAGTTGACACCATGGGGATTACATTCATGGATGAGCACTAACGCGACAGTTACACATCCCTATCGCGACAAATCATTATCCCTACCAAGTTCCCGAGCGTTCCCGCTCTTAGTTCTTTAGGGCTCGTCGAGGGTGTCTAGACCTTACTTTCTAACATAGGGTGTGGAGATTTTCTGGCGTGCGAGGACCATACGCATAAGAGACTCACTATTGAGTTTCGTAGTTCACTCGGGCACCAACACTCATGATTTTCATTTTGCCTAATGAACTGGGATTACTTCATGTCTACTAACTCCCTAAACACTCTTTTCATTTGGCCCACCTCTATATTCTGTGACTCCATCAAGCACAAATCCCCATTCCCTGATGAGTATGATCATGATGCCTTCTGGGAGTAGATTACTGGCCTCACCCCCTTCCCTATTACGAGAGAAAATGCATCTTCCATTATTCATCCTTGCCTTTGCCTAGCACACTGCATTATTGCAAATTTCATTTTCTGTAGGGAGGAGACATGCTAGGTCTCTCAGAATGAGATCTTTTCTTGTAGGCAATGACCCAACCCCACACTATTCACGAGGATGGAACCTCATCACTGTGGGGGTTTCTAGGTCCTTAGGGCTGTTAAATCGATGTCTTGCATAAGTCGGTCGAACGATGAAAACAAAATAGCGCGAAAAATCAGTTTAAAACTATTTTAAATCTAGTCCTAAAGAGAACAAACCCTAGCCAAGATCTTTACTATCCCGGGGTTGGTTCCGACCAACCCCTAAGGATAGATCTATTTAACATTTGCAATTATAAACACATGCTAATTATTTAAACTACATACCTTTCACTTCGTTTCAGCAAAAAATGAAGCATCGCTTTAAGCAACATTTCTTTGGCCCCAAGCCACTTCTCCCGAGTTGAACCGCATCCCAGGCTGCACCTCGTCTCGAGCTGAACCGCTTCCCGAACCGCACCGCGAACCAAGGCGAGCAACACCCTTGTCTCCGAGCCAACCATGCACCGAAGAAGGTTTCACCTTGAGTGGATCCTTCATTAAGACTTCGGATCCGATCTGAACTCCTACGTAGCTTTGCTAGAGCCCGATCAGGAGTAATGAAGCATTAAGGAGAGGGGGAATAATTTATTTAAGTCTTAATCCGAGAGTGCTCCAAACATTTGGGAGCTTCTCGGATTTGGAGACTTGGTGGAGAGTGTTGGCCCCTATTTATATAGGCGACTGACCCCTCCCCTTCTCATCACATCCGATGTGGGACTAATGTTATGGAGAAGAACATTAATTAAAGTTTGTCTTTCACATAGAGCAATCTTTAACAAATTTTCTCTACCTCGCCGTTAAACTTCGCAAGTGATACAACCTATTAAATCGAAGAGCGCTCAACGGTGAACACATAAAAACAAATGGGACTCCATTCCGACTTCATTTGACCCTTCAAACGTGTGTCCAAACTTAGCCCAATATTAGATTTTCGCTCAAAATGTAGCCACCAACCAAAAAATTTCCATAGGGTTCCGAACCCCTGTTGTGGGGCCTACCAAGTGGGCCCCACTGATTTTGGCATGCACGGAGCCCCCCGGGCGCTTCTGCTTGCACGCGCAAAAATGACGCGGCCCTTTGGGTTGGGTCAAAAACATTTTTTTTGAAAAAAATGCTTTAACTCTTAAAGCTATATGGCCTTTTTCCTTTTGGGCTTTCTATTTAAAACACATTTTACATTGACTTATGGAGCCCGTTTGGACTCCGATTTGAGTACGGTTTTCTCCCTGACTTTCTTGGAAAAACCCTCTTCATTTCTATGCATTTAAATACGCTCGCAAAAAATTTAAGACATATTTAAATTATCTCTTTTTTTGTATGCATCATATGCAACATAAATAATTCCCATCCATTTGCATCTAATACAAATGAACTGAGACATACATCCCTCAACATCTCCCACTTGCACTCATGATCATTTATCCCGAATGTAAAAGCTATCTGCAACCCCTTTGCAGTTTGATGTTTTAGACTTATATCGCAAACTCTTTGCGACTTAATTATTTCACATACATCATATGTATAATCTCCCTTAATTCTACTTATTACTTGACGAAGGTCTCACTTTGTGTGCACCTTACAGCCTGACCCTACTATATGCGGGGTTCGAAACCCCAAACAGCAGTAACCACGAGCAGTAGGTGACGTCCCTACTTTGGTATCATAATTATGTGGTTAACTCATTGACATGAGTATTGTCGGGACCACCATGACTGTGTCCGTGATGAATACCACAGTTTTAGTCCCCTCGTCAAAACTATGTCGCCTAATCAAGCCTAGGTTACTGTCAAACTGTCAACCCCAATAGGTTGAACTTGGTTAGTTTCCATCTGTCTTTAGTCAAATAATGTTGGAATTATTCCAACATACTTTAGCCAAAGTTTTTCACTAAAGACCGAACCAACACATGCGGCACTAACTCCCCATAACGGGAGAGACAAATTCTCTCTTGGTCATTACTCTCTTCGCACACTTCAAGTGTCACCCAACCAAAAACCTTTTGACAGGCCTTGCCTCGAAGCTAGATCAGAAATCTAAGTGACACAGTTCACGTACATGTTCGTACAATGACCTCAAATCTAAGGACCAACTACACTATCATCACAGAGAGTTATTACTGACAAATTTGTTATGTTGATCATGTGATAACTCTCGTTGGGTCGTTCAGTGAACTCATTCTCCAATGAGCACATGTGTCTCGTCTCCGACTTTGCCAAGCCAAACGACCATGAGATCATCGTCACCACTCCATGGTGACGACAAAGACACAATGGTCTATCCAATGTTTTGATATCCTTTTCTTGAAACATCTATGACCACGAACTATTTTAGACTTATGCTACTAACGGTCAAACAATTTCCAAGATCGAGATCCTCATTTCGATACTGGTTACCTCGCATTAGGTCTTAGGAATTTACCTAAGTTCTAATGTCGACTACATTATTATAAACTTAGATAAATTCTTGTAATACATCTTATTGTAATTTTGAACAAGATATTTGTACACTTACATGGAGATAAATTGCCTCAATGTCGAGGGTATACCTATCTCCCAACATCTTTCACTTGCACTCAGGCCCATTTATTTCGGTATCTCATACCACATTTACAAACAAGCCTCTATAGACTTTATGTGACAGAGCCTTCGTGATTGAATCTGCTAAACTGTCTTTAGTATACGCTTAAGGAGTTTTTATGTTCATTTTAGACCACACATTTGAATCTCATCCAAATAATTTCCTTGGTCTCTTGGAATCCACTTGCCTGGATCTCATCTAGCTCATCATACCTTGCGATAATAATCCTTCGTAGTTACTGGTCAACTGTACGATTCACAATAATTTCTGATAAATTGTCTAACTCTTTGACCACTTTGTCAAAATATATGCTCTGGCTCCTTGATGACTCGCATGCTTTTAATTCGCTCCCACTGACCTTGAAAACTCTCTGGATGATTCATATAAGTTTGTCATTCTAAATCATATTTAGAAACAGACTTTACATGAATGCTCCAGTTTTCATGGTCATCATGAGCATTGACCGGCCGCCCGTTTGACACTCAAATCGGGACAGGGATACTAGAATTTGAATTTATAAACCTCAAGCGGACGATGTCGTAGTGTGGCTTGGGGGTCGATCAAGGGGAGGCGTGTGTTGTACTTGCAAACATTCAAGAACCGGATCACCCGGTGGATGAGCCAGCCTATTCTCGATTGGTTGTCATGATTGTAAACTAATAGAACAGATGTAAAAGGTAAAAAGGTTACCTAGGACTTTGGCTTTTGCCCAAATCATGGATCCTCACTATTGACGTCCCCTAGATTTGAGCATGCAAGTGCAATAGGATCGGGGATACCAGATTTAAATATTTATACCACAAGTGCACGGTGTTGTAGTGTGGCTTAGGGGTCGAACACAGGGAGGCGTGTGTTGTGCTTGTGTCAAAGAGGAACCGGTTCACCCTACGGGTGAGCTAGCCCGAACGTTTGATGGTTGTCACAGAATATAGATACGAAGGATATACGATATAAACGGAAACCAAGGACTTTGGTTTCCACCCTATCACGTGTTCTCGCTATTACGATCGACGGATAGGAATATGATATGATTTAGGGTTTAATGGTGAGACGTTAACTCTAAGAGTGATACCTAGCATCCTATGGGCCCGATATTCCGGTAGGTGCCCAGGATGATACGCTAAGACTACCCAGGTTCGGTCGGTGGGCATTCCCATGTCCATTAACACCGACCGACTCCAGGAGCACTAAGCTCGGAACAATTACTCCCAACAACTCATCCTGTCGTTCCTTCGCACTAGGATTCAATGTCTATGCTAAGGGCATGAGCCGTGGCTAGGGAGACAACCGCTAAATTTACTCCCCCTTGGCCCGACGGTCAGAGGCGGCCTTTCTCCCGCCAATGACAATGAAACACCCCGCATAAAAATCTAAATTCCTAATCCCTATCGAAATCCTATTCCTATAGTCGCTCTAGGGACAACCCACGAATGGGTTTCCACCGAAATCTCAGATTTGGGAACTACTCACAATTCATAGCTAAAATGCAATCTAAACAAAATTGAACGGTGGAAATCATGATCAGGCAATAGAAATGAGATACTAGCAATGGTATTAAGACAATATTAAAGTTCGAAACACGTACAAAACAGGAGAAAATTCCAGCCGTCGCAATACAAAAAAGACAGAAAAAATAACAAGATCCATTTTCAGAAACCCTAGGTCGACTATTTATAGAAATCGATGTCACCCGATCGGTTGAAGCATCAACCGATCGGGTGAGCTGCTTGACGCTTCGCTATCAGGCTTCAGAACTTCAACCGGTCGCAGTCCCTGAGCGGTTGGCGCTGTCGGTTCGCCAATTGAGCAATTGTGGCTACAGATGAACCGATCGGGTGAAAAGTCACCCGATCAGTTGGAAATCAGCTTAAAACAACATAGAACTTTGTTGGATTCTACCGGTCGACAAACCGGTCGGTTGAGCTCTCCGGGTCATCGTTTAGAAAATTCAGCTACAGATAAACCGATCGGGTGAGATGTCACCCGATCGGTTGGAATTCAGCTTCAAATGGCCGAGAGCTATGTCGATCTCACCTGATCACTGAAGCGATCGAGTGAGCTGCTCTTCACTTCAGCCTCTGTCCGGGTCAGATACGCGTGCATCAACCAATCGGGTGGCTGATCCACCCGATCGGTTGAATGCTAAGATATAGCAATCTTCATCATTTGACCCTCTGGATCACGCGTGACTCCTCCCGTTGCTCCGGGGACTCATGATATCTTCTTTATATGTCCCTAACGCTGGTAATCTCCTGCATTTACACAAAAACACAAAGAAGTGAAAGAAAACTAAAAATCACAAGAAAGTGGGTACAGGACGACGGAAAACAACGGAAAATCGTAAAGAAGGCGTGCGTGAATATATAAAATATAAACGCACGTTAAAATCCCCCAAGCTGAACCCTTCCTCATCCTCGAGGAAGACGAGTGAGAGTAGGAGCTGGGAGGGAAAAAAGAGAGAGAGAGAAACAGAAAGAGAAATCAAAACCATAGATCGCTCGTCCGGGCCAACAAAATCAAACACACCACACTAAGCAAGCATACGACAAAACACAACACTAAACCAAGGAATATGAGTCAATACAAGTGTCGTGGGCCCACGTGGTGAAGCGCGAGTGAGTGTGGTCGTGTGCTAGCAAACGATGTTACTATCTACGATGTGCAATAAGGTTCCATATACACATACCCAAGGAATGACCCAAGTATCGATTCAATTCGAAATTGCAGTGAATAAAAGCTCAAGCATGCATGAGAAGAGCGTAAGAATAGAAGCGTATCATCCATCGGGGACTCCACAGCTAGGAACTAGGAAATCACCACACTATCGCCTAGATAATCGCTAGAAAGTTCCTATTCCAAGGGTTTTCGAAAACGATGGAGGTTGAGAAGACGTGGAGTAGAACACTCGGTGCAAATTCTCGCCTTTCCTTTATTCTCGGTAGAGAGGAAAAAATATTCACACGGGAATTTTTTTGGATTTTGGTTATTTGTATTTTTTTGGATTTTTGGCTATGCATATTTTTTTCTTTCTTCTCTTCTCTTTTCTTTTTTTGGGTTTTTCTTTTCTCTCTTTTTTTGGATTTTTGGGATTTTCGGATATATATACATGTGTACTCCCCCAAGTGGGAGAACGGTACACGACGAGGGGATTTGCACCAAGTAAAAAAAAGAAATCGGATTCTAAACACTTGGGCAAAGGAGATTTTTCTTGTTAATCAGAGCACAGGCTAAATGGGTTATCCTAGTACTAATTGTGGAATCCCGAGACATGCGGATTGAAGTATACAATATAAATATATTCCATGCACATAGAAGCAGACAGGAGAAGCAAATACCGCAAATTCAAATCGAATCATGATAATCTAGGGGTCAACCGAGGACATGTATATAAATCAAAATCACAGAGTAGAAGAACAATATAAGCTAGTCACGACGCACGACTCACATAAAAGCAAAGTGGACCCACGAAGCATGAAATGCAAGTGGACTCAGATTCCTAGGGTTAGTGAATGTGATAATCGTGGCTGTATTAGGTGTGTGTGTGATTCAGCGGTAATTTATCATATGGGGTCATCTCTAGGAGAGAGAGAGGACAAAAGATGGGAATAAAAAAGAAAAACACGAAGGAAAACGACTCGAAAATGAAGAAAAAGACACAACTGATGCACGAAGTGCGACTCGCCCAAGCTGAAACTTGCATTGCCCACAATGCAATAGTAGTGAATACGGGAGGGCAATGAAAATGGGGGGAATATGCACCGGCACAAAAAATGAAAACGAGGAAACACACGGACGAAACTGAAAAATAAAAAGGAGGAAAAATAAACATAGAAAATAAAAGGTAGAAAAAGCACAACCACACGACACATATAAACAGGCACATAACAATGAAAGCACACGACATCACACATAAAAATCGACTTCCCCAAGCTAAACATGACAATGCTAGCAATATGATATGATCATGATGATGCAGAAATAAGCTAGGGGGAAGATCGGAAAAGAAAAAGAAATCAAAATGCAGGAGAGGAACTGTCCTTATCCTCCTTGGTAGAGGATGAAGGTGTGTGTAAGGGGGAGGTGGTGGGTGTGCGGAGAAGTGGGGAGAGAGGTGGATGGATGGGTGCGGTGGGGGTGTGAACGATGGGTGTAGTGTCGGTGGTAGTGGGAAGTGTGGGAAGTAGGGCGATCAAAGCGGTGGTAGATGGGATAGATACGGCGACGGGAGATGATGGAGGGGGAAGTGATCTCGAGCACACCTACAATTTCTTACAGCACGTGTATGGGGTGACGGAAGTGGATGGTGGCGGAGGTGGTGGGTCAGAAACGGTATGTGGAGAGGAAGTGGTGGGAATGAAAGTGGTGGTGGGAGGGGATGATCGCCGAGTAGGTGATGGAGGTGTTGGATCTGGATCGTAGCCTAGAGGGGGGTGAATAGGCTATTAAAAATATTCGTGCAACACACGAACAAACACACTCAGTTATAAGCACAGGCAGAGTAAATAGAATGCAATCACAGTGTACGCACAGATACACCCTGGTTTGGTCATCCCCACGACCTAATCCAGCCCCCGAAAGCAAATAGTAGATAGATATGTAATCAAGTACAGCTACAATCAGTCATGATCCCAAATCTACTCTCACCTAGCTCGTACGCACACCACGTGCTCTACACTCTCAATCTAGTCAGATGCTCTCCCTCCGTAATGACTCCCAAAGTCGTCAGGTCCCCAAAAAGTAACACAGAAGGTAAAGTTTCCCCTACGAAGATCTGACACACCAACTACACAAAATAAAGAACAGACTTTAGGAAGGTCAGTTTGTGTAGCGGCGTCTTCTTCTTCAATCAGCACGGGTCAGATCTCGTCTAACGTAGATGTAGATGTCTCCTCGACACCGGCAACTCAAGTTGTGGCTTTCTTCTCAACAATACAATCTTATGGCACTTGAAAAGAAGTTTCTGTCTGATGTCAATGCTTGCGGCTTGCTGTTGAACTTTTATTGGCCTGCAAAACAAATTGTTGTGTTGATTGGAAAAACAAACAGAACCCTTTAGAAAATCGACAGCAAAAAAATGCTCTCAGAGATTCGGCTGCCTTTGCCCTTAAAAAATTTCGCAGCCCTCCTCTTTGATGATCTCGGCCTGCACACAAATCCCCTTAAAATATATGAGCACACAGAATATCGCACAGAGCACAAGGCACAAAAACTAAACAAAAATTAATAATCTTGCTCCTCAAATTAATATCGCACAGTTTTTGTTTAGTTTTTGCACATCGGTGTTTGCACATCATTATATATCATTACATATCACCCTCTATCGTCACACTTTCACACACACTATTTGGAAACTTAATGCTCAAATCTTATACTTAGTTTGTTATCATCAAAAGGAAGAGATTGTTGGATGTAACGATCAAGGACTTCTTGTTTGATGATAACAAACGTGTGTGAAGATTCTAATGTGTGTGCTAAGTGTTTTTAGGTGGAAATAAACTTGGAGCAGTCATTGGCAATTGTGAATGAACAAGAGAGGCAAACCATCGAAGATCAAGCAAGAAGACCAAGGAAACAAACGTGGCCCAAAATGCAACCTTAATGCAATCTTTTTGAGGAAACAAATCGTTGGGCTAAAAGTTAGTGGAATGGCAATTTTTGTAATTCAAGGGAGTGTGCGGCGGGACCTTTAGTTTGACCGAGCAAAACATAAAATGGCAAAAATGTAATTAATTAGAATTATAGGTCGGCTGTACACACCTATAGAAAGGCTGCCTATGGCTTCAGTTTTTGTTGGGGAAGAGCCGAAAAAAATAACCTAACCTATTTGTTTTATCAGGTGCGGCCGTACAAAAAAAAATAAGGTGTGAAGTGGAGCCATGATTCATTTGTTTTTGTAGAGAGCACTTCATATCCAAAACATTGAAGAGGCACCGCACTTTTTGAGCTCTCCTTCAATTCTCCAGTAGCCGAAACGAGGAGGGCAGCAAAAGAATTTCGAAGAGGGCGCATCTTACACTTGTCGCAAAATCTCAAAGACTGCAAGAGGAAGCCGCACAACATTTTTGGGAACAGTCGCAAGTTTTCACACGAAAAAAGGGGAACGTGAAAAAGCAAAGAGGTTTGTTCCTTTAATATTTTTGCCTCTTGCAACAACTCTTTGCTCTCTTTTTTGCAGGTCATGCATATGATTGTTTTTGGGCAACATCCCATCACGTGGGCATTTGCAGGGCTTCAAAGTTTTTGTTTATTTTACTGTTGGCCATGCGTGGAGTGGTTTAATTACTGAAGGCAGAATTTTTAGGGGTCTTCTTTATTGCTCTTGGCCGCAAGAACTAGAAGGGAGAGAGCCTGGGCACAAAAAAAATCAAGACTGGTTCCCAATGTTTATTACCAAGAGTCGAATTGTTTGACCCAAGCTTCTTACACATAGGGCTGTCGCACACAGATTTTTGAAGTACTAAAGTTTTTTTTGCAGGAACCCACGCACAAAAGCAAGGAGCAAATCACAGGCCGGCCTAATTAATTTGAGGAGCAAGATTATTAATTTTTGTTTAGTTTTTGTGCCTTGTGAAAGTGTGACGATAGAGGGTGATATGTAATGATATATAATGATGTGCAAACACCAATGTGCAAAGTTTAACCGTATGCATGCTCCCCCTATATTCATGCTCCCCCTTAATCAAGCATTCATAAGTTGTTCATGAGCATTAATATCAAATACCAAATCTTCCCAAATTTTCCTCGCCCTTTGTTATCATCAAAAGTTATAACACGAAGGCAAAATCATATATCATGTAGAAAGAGAGTATTATTAACCATTACCAACAATTGCATGAATACAATCATGGAATAATAAAGTCAAAATCCAAAGAAATTAAACAACTATGAGTTCAACACCAACGTGTAAAGTGTGATGATTAAAATTGAAGCACATATGGAGAATCATTAAGAAAGTCAACCAAAACCAATCCACATTTTCCAAATAGCATTCTATCACCTAGGATTGGTTTTCCCACCTCATTAAAAATGATTTCAAGTTACCACACCCCAAAACATAGCCTATAAGGAATATTAGATGTGGGGGTTGCATTGCTTGACGAGTAAATACACCAACTCTAAAGTTTACCCATAAATCTTATGTTGGATACTTGTGGGTAATACCATTGCCAAGGATTGTATCCATTTTTCATACGGAGCAATTAACTTTTGTTTTCACATTTTTTAAAAAAAAATACTTATTACAACCATTTCTTTTGCTCAATTTTTATCCATGGCAAGGTATATCATATCCCTTAGATTTTCAGTTAAGTTTTCCTCCTACTTTCAATTTCCATACTTCATAAACGATATCTCCAAATGTGCAACAATAATAATACATGTGGCAGTGAAGTAGGCGGTGTAGAAATCAAGTTGTTCTTAGTCATTGAACATGCCATGAATATTTAGAAAGATGAACATGCACATGTGGCAAAAGCAATAATACACCAATTTCTACATAGATATGAAAATCATTCGTGCATACTTCAATAATGAATCAAAGAGAAAAGATACACATTTAAGCACCAATTTTTTTTTCATTTTTTTAAAATGCATGAAGTACTAAAGCAAACATGAGATGCAATCACAAAAAAAACAAATCATGCACACCTAACAATGCAACTACTAGCATGCAAACAAGAAAAGTCACCACACAGAAAAACTATGAAGGCATGCATTAAGTTCAAAGCGAAAGATATACCTTCGTTTCGTCGTTTGACTAAGGAGCCAAAAAGAATGAGACATTCAATTTATCGCTCCTCGTCAAATTTCCATCCACCTACAAAAGAGGTGTCGTGTGTGACCTTGGAATCCAACAAGGTCCACTAGTGTTAGTCAACAAAGATTTAGGAATCCATATTTGTTTGAATTTAATATTGGAGTTCCTCTATTTGCAATGATACGATGTGTGACCAACACTATCACATGTAAAACACTTTGCATAAACATTTTTAGCAATGGAAGGCACATTGTGAAATTTTTTATACTTAGGCTTTTCAACATTTTTAGCACTAAATCTAAGGCCACGCCTATTATTGCCATACAATTGATTTCCAAGAACGATATCCAAGTTTTGTTTTCCTATGGAAAATCTTTTTAATGACAATTCTAGGGTGGTGACTTTGGATTTCAAGATATTGTTTTCATTCACAAGCAAAGTGCATTTACTAATGAAAGCTTGGTTGTTTTCCTCTTCTTTCTTTTCAAAATCCCTCATTTTTTCTTTAAGTTCAAGATTTAGCATGTTAATCTTTTCAGAAAGTAGTTCATTTTCAACTTCAAGCTTTGTCTTATCTAGCTTATACATGCTAATATCCTTTAATAAAGAGGGACATGAAAGACAATCAGTTTTTTCAGACAAGTTAGCTTTCTCTTTTTCTAACATGGTAATGGTAGATTTGCATGCAACAAGCTCTTGTTTAAGATTTTCCATTCTATAGACATGTCATACTCAGTTTGTTGCATATCAAAGTTATCATTCCTATAACATTCCACATCAGCTTCTAGATCATCAATTCTATGTTGCATTCCTTTACAGATTTCTAAGAATTCAGCTTTAGTGAGAGATTCTACCTCATTGTGTTTAGCCATCAATGACATGCAGGAGTGGGCTTCATGTTCCTCATCCTCTTCCTCAGCTTCTCTATCCATGTCCCACGTCAGCACTTTCGTTTTTCCTTTTGCAACTTGAGCTGTGTGTTGTTGTGGGCAATCTTTTATGTGGTGCCCTTTCTTCCAGCATTTAAAACATTCACTTCTATTAATAGCTTTCTAATCATAGAAATTTCTACCAAAATTAGAATTATTAGAACGAATGAACCTTTTTCCCATCTCAGCTCTTCCTTGATCAGTCTGAATGTATCTCCTGAAGTTGCTGACCATTAGAGCTTGATCTTCATCAAGATCGTCGTCGTTAGCTTGAAGAGCTAATGGTGTGGAAGCTTTGGTCTTCTCTTCAGGTTTCTCTCTGACTTCTATACTCTGCAACTCAAGCTCGTGTGACATTAGGTTGCCTATCAAGTCCTCCACTTTCATTGTTGACAAGTCCTTAGCTTCTTGAATAGCGGTGACTTTAGGCCTGAACGAGCTTGGTAGCGCCCTTAAGATCTTTCGTACCTGTTCATGGCTAGAGTATGGCTTACCGAGGGAACTGGATTTGTAGACGATGTCTGTGAACCTCGCAAACATCTCTTTCACAGATTCTATTGGTAGCATGCGGAAGCTCTCATATTCTATGCAAAGCAACGCAAGTCTAGATTCCTTTACTTGCGATGTTCCCTCGTGAGTCACCTCCAGAGTATGCCAGATTTTCTGCGTAGTTAGACAATGTGAGATACGATTAAACTCAGATTTATCAAGAGAACATATAAGCGCATTCATAGCTTTACCATTGAGAGTATAAAGTTTCTTATCATCTAAATCCCACTTGTCTTTAGGCTTAATCATAACAGTGTCTTCAATTTTAATAGTGGATAGACTATAACCATTTTCAACAATATCCCACACATCATAATCTACAGACACTAAATAGATTTTCATCCTAGCCTTTCAATAAGCAAAGTCTACACCGTTAAACTTAGGGGGACGGGCTATAGACTGACCTTCAGCAAAAGCACAATAAGATATATTCATGGTCATCTAAAAATCTAGACTAGATCCTTTAAACTGGCTCTGATGCCACTTGTTGGATCTGGATCGTAGCCTATTCACCCCCCCTCTAGGCTACGATCCAGATCCAACAGGAGGAGGTGAGGAATTTGATGGTGGGGGCAAAGATCGAGATGGTGGAGGTGAAGATCGTCGAGGAGATGAAGGAGGTGGTGAAGTGGGAGGAGTGGTTGGGGGAGGACCATAAATGTGTGTGAGGTGGCAGA
Organism: Scilla litardierei; assembly: GCA_030789695.1. Lineage (NCBI taxonomy): Eukaryota > Viridiplantae > Streptophyta > Magnoliopsida > Asparagales > Asparagaceae > Scilla > Scilla litardierei. The sequence continues at coordinate 378,772,394 of CM061142.1, forward strand.
GAATGGTGGCCACGTTTCGCTCGAGTGTGCGAAAACGTGGGTGCGAGAAGAAAGAAGAGGACGGGTCCGAGGGGGTAGAGGCAGATGCGCCAGCGCGCAGGAAGCTAACTCAGTCTCTAGAGCGAGACGAGTGGAGGTGGCATGACGAACAGAAGAAGTAGTGGCCAGACAGACGGTGGAAGTGGTGTCAGCGGCAGTGGTCGTACCGGCACCAGAGGCTAGGCCTAAGAGGGCCTCAGTGAATGCCTTAGAAGAAAATGGGACAAAAGCCAGGGTGGCGCTACTAGGGCCAACCATGGGGTCTCCTCGGGACGCTGAGATATCCTGCTCGCCTAAGTGGGCGGCAGGGGAAGGTGATCTGGGTGCGCCCGGGATATGGAACTGAAGATGTAACCCCCTAAAAACTCTGGGTCAGGAGGGAACGTCCAATCTGCCACAAGATGAAGAGACATGCGACTTGGATTGGGCAGAATGGTGTAAGGAGTAGGGGTGACCGTAGTAGAATGTAAAATGACCATCGCCACGAGGCCTGATCATATGAGTGTGCCGCAGGACATCAAGATATAGACGTGTAGGTCCTGCGGCAGAAGGCAAATCTCGGGTAATTTGTGAATAAGCCCAGCGCTAGCATGTATCGGAATGCGAGGGGCCTCGAAGACGATCCAGTCATCACTGCGAATAAATTCAAATGTCTTAGCCCATAGAATAAAAAGGTCAGGGATGGTTACGGTCCCGGACTCATCCCTGGGGAAGAATGTGCTAGATATGATGCGGTGGGCTAGACGAAATACGGGGTGAATGATGGAGGAGGCCTTGGCCTTACCTCGAGGATATCGGTCGTGGAGAGTGAGGTTATGCCAAAAATGATCGACATCGAAGTCACAATGATATTCATATGGACGGATGGCGTCGCCGCCTAGAATGGAGAAACCGAAAATGAGATTGATTGTGTTCAGGTGTGTGCAGATGTTTCGGTTTCAGACGCGGAAATCGATAATGGACCCCGCCTCACATTTGAGGGAAGATAGGAATTCTAGTGTGAGGTTGGGGTAAGACACCGCGTGGGCGTTTAAGAAAGCTATCCATCCTAGGTTAGCGAATAGAGTCTCGACCTCGGAGAAAACTCCGAGATCGATAAGAGCTTGGGCATGTGCAAACTTAATGGATATGTGTGAATGTACGTTGAGTCTATTATAAAAATCTTTCTGGTCATTGCTCGCCCGCCCCGAACAGAAACCCGGGACGGGGGACTCGCTAGTCTTACCGCAAGCGCACGGTGTAGCGGTGAGCGGGTATCGAACACGAGGAGGGCAAATGACGGTGTCTTCTTCAATTCACCTGGCGATAAGAACAGTTGAGAAATATTCGCAATAAATCGGTCACAGTTGTTCAATTGTATAAAGGAATTATCAAATTAATAAAGACGCCTAGGGGTCGGGAATCCCCGCTACGAACCGTATCTCGTCAGTGTGATTCGTAGGTTTCACAATTGATAAACTTGAAATTCAGGTGAACTAGCTGCAACTAATTGTAGAACCAAGCTCACGCTCTCGCGCTATTACCGGTCTATAGCAAACCTAGGGTAGGGTCCAATCTCTTGCAAACCCTAACCTAGGCAAGCTAGCGTGAAGAACAACATCATCGTTCAATCGTATCTCGAGCCCACTCTCGTGCAAACTCGAGCTACGACCTAGGTTGGGATAGTTCCTACCCATCCAATCTCTTGCAAACGGGTATTGGTATAGAATTGCAATCGAAAACCATAGTTTCGGTCCAATCTCTTGCAAACCGATTTCAGAGAAATCCAATTGTAACCCAATTCAAATTTCTAGGACTTCCTATCGAGTTGGGATCCAATCTCTTGCAAATCCCAATCGGTATGAATCCCTATCTATTCGTATTAAATCAATCCCAAACTAACCCTAATCAATTCTAGCAACAATTTCACCAATTCATCACAAATTAGAAATAGGGTTCGTAGGGTTCATCCCTACGCCCTAAGACGATAAAATTACTCACAATTCATAATGCAAATCATTAGAAATTCAGTAATAAGAATAATAGAATTCATTGTAATAGTCAATATATCAATAAAAATGAGGTTTTTGATAGAAAGAGAGACAAACCAATGAAGATTCAATAGCATCCAACAAAATAACACTTTTGTCTCTCTCCAAAGAACTAAATCTAATCTCCCTAAAAAGTAATCTAAAAAGGCTGCCAAAAGTTATCAAAAAGCTCTCTAAACTAGGTTAAAAACTGGGGTTAAATACCCCCCAAAATCGCCCAAAAAACTGTGACAAAATTGCCCCTGCGCAGCCTGAAAATCGCAATTTACACTACAGGCAGCGCGTCTCACTCGGCCGAGTGACAAATGTCATTCGGCCGAGTGACAAACCCTGACGGATTCCAGTAACTTCGGACTTTTGGGGGTTGGCTCCTCGGGAGTCACTCGACCGAGTGACTTTCTTTGCTTCGACCGAGGGGACTTCTTCACTCGGCCGAGTCGGAACTCGGGACTGCACTGACGGATTACAGTAAGTTGGGAATTTTTGGTTGCCGTCGTCTTAATGTCACTCGGGCGAGTGGTGTCTCCGTGGTTCGACCGAGCGGGCTGGCGATGGTCGGCCGAGTGCACGCTGATACTCAATCTGTCGTGTGTCCGATCTGGCCGGTCGAGCGGGCTGTCGATGGTCGGCCGAGTGACTCCTTCACTCGGCCGAGTGACATGCTGAAAATGCCCAATCTTCGTATTTTTGCTTCCTCGTCGCTCCTACGACGTTCTTTCTTCTTCCACTCCTCTCCAATCGCAGAATTCCCCTCAAAAGAGTCACGGGTGACACTCCGGAGTGGGTGCATCTCAGAATCACTCCAAATCGCTTCAAATCTCCTGAAATTCGACAAAAACAAGAAATCGTGAAAAGCATCGCAATATTGTCGAATAATCGTGAAAAATGTGATACGAGCGATCAAAATGGCATGCAAACATGCAGAAAAAAGGTGTAAAATATGGAGTGATCAAAATCCCCCAAGCTTACCTCTTACTCGTCCTCGAGGAAGATGAGTAAAAAGCGAACCCGATGGATAAAGATAATAGAAACGATGGAAAGGTGGAAAATAAAATAAAAAAGGAAAACAAAATAGAAAACGAAGAAGGAAGCTGCTAGATCATTTTTCTCAGGACGTGGGTTTTGCTTACTCATATAGCACGCATCGAATATAAAACACATGTCAAAGACTTTTATCTCGATATCATAGTATAATGGTGCATTTGAAATAGAAAACCAAAGAATATCAATATGGCATGAAAAATGGAATAATTCTAGAATTAACATCGTCTGAAGCATCTAAAGCGGTATACAAAATCGTAGATCACACACATTTCAATTGAATGCTTTCTATAAGGAGTATAAGAGATATCACACAATAGAGTAGTAAGAATAGAAAAGAGTGGTTTTCATGAAATGAATGCTAAACGTAGATTTCTGGATTTCGTGAAACTTTAGCAATCTCACCGAGTATAAAATATTACTTAGCCTAGGTTGTCATGCACCGTCATGTATTCACTCACTCACACATCATTGGATCCTCTCCCCCAAGCTTATCCATAAGCATGGTGGCATAAACAAAACAATATTTACATTCCCCGTTTCTTTTGAAGCTCCAAAAGTAAAATAAATAAAAATAAAAGCAAAAAGAGGGAAGAAAGAGAGAAAGGGTATGAGATGGGATCGTTTTCGAACTTCTTTTCTCTTTTCTTTTCTTTTTCTCAAATCTTTTTTTCTTTTTCTTCTCTTTTTTTCTTTTTTTTCAGATAACATATATACACAAATGATCCCAAATCAAAAGAGAAGGATATACAAGTATTTTTTTTCTTTTTGGTTTTGGGGAATTTGGAGCATGGGATATAATAACGGGGGGAATGCCAATAATAGAATTGCTAAGGGGAGATTCACCAAAGAATTTAAAATAGAGAAATAATGTTCAAGATATGTGGAGAAAGAAATAAATGTATCTCTCGGTTCACTCTATAGGATGTGCATAACACCTTCAGCAGGGTAATTTAATCTACTCAGTTTAATCTCAAAAAGCAAACTAGTCCAGATATATCAATGCTAGCAAACATTCAATCAACCTGAAGTGAAGCGTAAAAATCATGCAATAAGAAGTGATATGAGAAAAGAAAGCAGTACTCCAGATATAAGCAATCAATGCGTGAATCTTGGTGTGTTTTCTACGATATCATACATATGAATCTTCATACATCAGCTAATAATAGAATTTCATCCATTTTCATACGGAAAAAGAAGTGGGTTACTATTTCTAAATGCAAAGCAGGACATATCATATGATATCAGAAACAAAAGCTATGACATGACAAAATTAGCATGCATATAGAGAAAAGCTAACACCACGTCATCGTCATCACAGAAAAATCATCTCTAGCAAAAGATGAAAGAAATAAAGATAAAAGAAAACAGAACTATTTCCAATGCAGCACACAAAGAAAATAAGAAAAACGTGATGCATGGTAAAAAAAGGAAAAAGTGATGAAAAGTGGGTGCAAAAGCGGAAAAAATGTGAAAAAACTAAAAATAAAGGTGATGAAAGCAAAAAGTGTGAGAACTCACTCCCCCAAGCTAAAGTGCACAGTGTCCTCAATGTGCAAAGTGTGGCGCACAGAGCGACGGGGAATGGGTGGGGTGGGTGAGGATGCATGCATGATACAAAAAAGGAAAAATAAACAAATAGAAAATATGAAGTGGATATGTATGATGCATGCAAAGATCGGAGTGATGCAGGTAATGTGTCACCAAAAGTACTCTCCCACTCTCCCAAAAAGGATATAAAATGATGTGATCAGAATGGGGACCAAAATAGTGAGGGGAGAAGGGGGGGGCAAAAAATATATCGACAGGACCAGCAGAGAATGGGCAGCATAACGACAAAAAAGATCAATGGCATCAAGGGTGTGCCTAAGCTGGTGGTGCTGCACCATCTCCGTCCTGTGGCGGAGGTGGAGGTGGGGGTGGGGGTGGGGGTGGGGGTGTCTGCTGGGTGGGTGGGTGTAACGGAGGGAGTCGCGCCTGTATCTGATTCAGGCAAGCCTGAATATCGGGAAGCTTGGCGACGCGGGACTGCACAGAACTGACCATGGCAGAGAGAGCCCTAAAGTCACCTCTGAGTCCATTCACAACCCCCTCAAGAGCACGAAGGCTCTGAAGTAGAGTGTCAGGGGGTGGTGGAGCGGAGGGACGAACAGGTCTAGGCTGTGAAGGACGGGGCTGTCTGACACGGGCAGTGTAGAGTATGGGGCCAACATGAAAGTGCGGGAAGGGTGCTGTACTCACTAGTGGATGTCCAGCCTTAGTGTGAGGCTGAGACGCAGGCTGGGATGAGGAGGCAGTAGCAGCAGTGGTGGAAGACAAAATCTGCGACGAGGCAGCAGGAGAGGTTGATGACACAGGTGTGGGGATAGACGTCACGACACTCTCGGATAGGACAGCTGCAGTGGGGACAGAAGGGTCGGCCACTAGGGAGGAAGTGTAAGGACCAAAAGGTGACACCCCAGCAGAAAGCAAGCTGGATAGGGTCCGCACAGCAGCAGGGAAGGAAGGATCGCCTCTCTCTAGTATGGTGGGTGGACGCTCGGGAAGAAGTGAGAAAATAGGCTCAACCGAGATAGGCACAGCAGTGGTAGGGGTGGTGGTAGACGTGGTGGACGTGGTGGACAACTCAGCAAGGGTACTCCTGACACCGACAGAAGTGTGGACAGAGGTGCCGGGAGGTGCAAAAAGTGCAGGCTCTGGCTGAGGGATCACGGGGTCGACGGGTGCAGGTGGTGCCTGCTCAGCTCCCTCGGCCTCTAGCACGTAGGTGGCGAGGTTCAGGAGATCCATCGCCGGAAGCCAGTCCACGTGTGCCGGTCCTATATGTGTCCAAGCGGGGCTTGGGAGAACCATGTAATCGGCACCAAAGGGACCGTGCAACCATACCCAGTGCTGCTGGCCGTGGGACGAAGCATCTTCATCCGGGCCATAACATCAATCGAGAGTGAAGTGGGGCCCGGGACTCGTCGAAGGTCGGCAGGTAGGTCCACGCCGGTCATCAGGGCTAGCAGAGTAATCAGACCGCCGCATCAAATAGGTCAGCGAGCGCCCACCGAAATGATGATGCGGTCTAAAAACCAGCTAGCAATATCAATCTCTACGGCAGGGACCAGGTCGTCGCTACCCCTATCCAGAACTCTGGGGCGAGTCATCGCGTAGAGCATGTAGAGCTCAGGCGTAGACATCGTCCCAGGCTCATACCTCGCTAAGAAGGTGGTCACCATGAGGCGATGTGCTATGCGGAGGCAGGGGTGCAGGATGGCTGAGGCCTTGGCCCTACTAGGGTCAAAGCCAAGTGGTGAACCCGTGATCCGTGTCCAGAACATGGAAGTGTCGAACGACGGTGGTGGGATGTGCGTGGGTGCGTAGGCACGGTCGGGGATAGGGACAGCGTGCCACTGGAAGAACACACGAAGCATGTCGAGAGTGACCTCGCACTCTCGATCCATCAGGCGGAATGTGCATCCCCAGTGGTCTGGTCAATAAAGCTCAGGACCTCAAGTGTCGGACGGATATAAGTATCCGCCGACACAGCAAGAAAATCACGCCATCCCACATTGTCGTACAACGTGAGTAGCCCCTCTAGTACCCTTAGGCGATCAAGGTCTGCTAAATGTGCGAACCTAGAGGGCACTATCGAGCCCTGGGCGATACGATCAAATCGGACGCGCTGTGCGTCGTTTCTGAACGTGATCCCCAGCGGCCCGACGGCGGGAGCTGGTGGAGGGACAGGATCGGCTGGGATCGGCTGTGCGTGGATGGGATCGGCGGGAAGCGGCTGTGTGGGTGGAGGTGGACTAGGTGGAGGGGAGTCCTCCCTAGCGTGAGAGGGACCGGCATCATCGGTCCTCTTCCGCTTGGAAGAGGCTCCCCGCGTGCGTGGCCTAGTGCGGGGCGGCATGTGTGCCGCGAGTGCTCACCCAACAAAAATAATATTCAGCGTGCTAGAAAGAATGGAACGAATGTACCTGAAAACGCTGCGAGAGAAAATCAGCAAGTGCGTACGAAGAACGCCACCGCCGCGAAGCCAAAAGCACGTCCAGAAGCTCCCCAAAGATAGCCTGCTAATCAAACAATGATATCAGCGGATAATATTCGAAATACATGGGGGAGATGTGGTATAATAGATAGATAAAAGAATTAATTTGATTTTTGGGCTCAACGGGTCTACGGATCGAGAGAAACAAGGAGAAAATGGGATTTCGAGGCAAACCGAGGTGATAGGGGGCAAACCGAGGCGGCGCCAGCGAGGTGGAGGGCGGTCGACGGTCGACGCGAGGAGGGGAGGTCGGTCGCCGGTCGGGGTTGGTTGGTTCAGGCACGGGAGCTCTTGCAGCGGGCGAGGGAGACAAAGCAGCGCGAAAGCTCGGGCGTAATCGGGCGAAATTGAGATTTAGAAAATCGCGCCCGCGCCTCAGTTTATATATAAATTGTTACGACTCGGTCGAGTGACAATGTCACTCGGCCGAGTGCGTAAACAAAAGAAATTTTGAAAATCACGTTCCCACTTACGACTCGGCCAAGTGGATGTGTTCCACTCGGCCGAAGGGAGAAACTCCGTTCGACCGAGCGGCACTGCCACTCGACAATTCTCGCCCTAGGAGGGTATCCGTTTCACTCGGCCGAATGACTAAACTTACTCGACCGAGTGACAGTTAATACTGAAATGCACAAAAAAGACAGAGAGTTGGTTCCGCAGACTTCCCTGGTTGGTGCCCCACTCGGCCGAGTGGGGTCCTTTGCTCGGCCGAGTCGCATATGATACTCGGCCGAGTGACGTGTCGTTTTCTGCTTCGGGGCTCCGTTTTCGCTCTACTCTCTGTTTTTCTTCCTCCAGTTGATTTCTTCCTCTTCCTAAGCCTCGAGCGCATTCCCGAAGCGCTCTTCTTTGCCTCGGTCATCTTCCATAGAGTTCTCCTTTTCTCCTCTCCTGTCATAAGAATTAAGACCCGTTGTCACGATTTTTATGAGCAATTGACTCAAAACACTAATAAAGTTTAAAACCAAAATAAAAACCAAAATAAAAATAATGCAAAAACCGTCGGGTTGCCTCCTGACAAGCGCTCGTTTAAGGTCTTGAGCTTGACCCCTTTGGATTTTCAATTAACGCGTGCTGTTGGGTGCATATGAGATGCACCCGTCGAACTTGCTGGGAAGACCGCTAGGATTTGGATCGTGGTGGTGTGTGGCCTTCCTCAGTGCCTCTTCATCATGAGCAATGTTGGGGGATGGCTCCCCCAAGCTTGAGCTTGTCCCGGTCCTTGGCTTCGTCGGTGACACCGGTCTTCGAATCGGTGGAGCTTTCTTCGGATTCTTCAATGTCGAGAGCTTGCAAAGCTCTCGTATTCTTGCGACATCAGCATCGCCACCATCATTCACCGTGGAGCTATTGGGAGAGTCCTCCAATGTCTCTTCTTCGCTCAAATCTTGGCTTTCTTCAAAGCCGTCATCATGGAATGCACCGATGGAGTAGTGGATAGCCTCTTCAATGACCTCATCGAAGATGTACACATAATCTAGGTCCTCATGATACGGCATGTGCTTCGTAGCCTTTGGTATATGGAGCTCGACTTCAATGTTGCCGACATTCAAGGTAAGAGTCCCTTCCCGCACATCGACGATTACACCGGCGGTGGCGAGGAATGGGCGTCCAACTATGAGCGATGTATCACCCTCCTCCTTGATATCCATGATCACAAAATCACAAGGTAATTATATGCCTCCCAGAACTTGGAGTGGGATGTTCTCCGCGATCCCAACTGGCCTTGTAATCCGACCGTCCGTGAGGTTAATCCTCATGTCGGTTGGCTTTAAATCCGTGCCAGTATTCAACTTCCGGAACATGGTGAGAGGCATGAGGCTCACACTAGTGCCCAATTCAACCAATGCTTTTTGTAAGGGGACGCCTCCGAGTGTGCAAGGAATCCGAAAGCTCCCGGGATCTTTAAATTTGGCGGGCTCCTTTTCCTTCATAGTAAACCAAGTTCCATGTTCCGCGAGCATGATCTTCTCTTTCCTTTTTCTTCCCGTAATCAAGTCCTTTAAGAACTTCGCGTAGGATGGGATTTCCACTATGGCATCAAGGAAAGGGATATTGAGGCTCACCCCTCTCAAGTATTCGTGGAACTTGGCTAGCCTATTCTCGATATTGGCTCTAGCTAGCCATTGAAGGAAAGGCACCGGTGGCATGAATCGGCGCTCATCAATAGGTTCCTCCACTCTAGATTTTGCTCCTTCTTGCGGCTCCTTCTCTTTTTCCACCTCAATTACCGGCTCACTCTCTTCTAGAATCTCCACCACGGGTTCCTTGACTTGAGTCATGGGGGGAGTGGTATCCTTCCCACCCCTTGTCGTAACCGCAACAACCGCATTGATATGACCGGTGTTGCCCCGTGGATTTGGCTCGGGTTGAGCCGGCAATTGTTGGTTGTTTCTATTGAGCAACACAAGTTACTCCCCAATTTGAGCGACGACGGTGGTGAGAGAATCTTGTCCGTCCTTCAACGTGGCGTTAATCTTTCTCTGCTCCGCCATAAACTCCTCCACCTTAGCTTCAAAATCCGAACGTGGTTGAGCTTGCGGAGGGTTGGGATTTCTCCAACCTTGATTATACCCGGGTGGCCTATAAGGTCCCACTTGTTGTCTAGGTGGGAAGTTTTGTTGCGGTGGCCCCCTTGGTTGATAATTCGGTTGTGATGGTGGAGGCCGAGCTTGAGGAGGTTGTTGTGACGGGGGGTTCAAGGCACCATCATTATTAGCATAGGAAAAACCCGGATGGTTTCTAGCGGCCGGGTTGGCCCAATATCCGGAATTCCCCGCAACATACTGAATTTGCTCCATAGCTCCTTCTCCATGCTCTCCTCCTACATACATGTCTTGGGATTGGTCTTGCCAATCACTCATATGGTTTGTCGGTGCGGATGTAGTAGGGGCTCCTTGCGGCTCGGTAATGTATTTCTCCAACCTCTCCACTACCTTGTGGAGAGAGTCAAATTTGATAGCAAGCTCCGCCACGGCCTTGGCCTCATAAATACTCGTGGGCTTCAAGGAGGATGAAGAATGTCCTCGCTCATCACCACACTGTTGGTTGTTGGAGGCCATCTCCTCTAGCAAGGCCGTAGCTTCATCGGGGGTTTTTGACAAAATGGCTCCATTGGCGGTAGCATCAATAATCTGTTTTGTGCCCGGTTGGAGTCCATTGTAGAAACTGTGGACAAGCTCCCAAACCTCTATGCTGTGATGGGGGCATTGATGTTGTAGGAATATTATGCCCCAGAGGCCATTTATTCCTGTGTGAATAGCACAAACATCTTGTTCGAAATAACAGTAAGTTGTTTGGTAATGATTTATCCAAGTTATTTTATAATTAGATATCGATTTAGGTAAAGTCCAGAGACTTTATGCAAGGTCAAACGGGTATCGAGATGAGTATCTCGATCATGGAGAAATGTTTGACCATCTGTAGCATAATTCTAAAATGGTTCGTGGTCGTAGATGTTCTGAGACAAGGATATCGAACCATCGGATAGACCATTGTGTCTTAGTCTTCACCGTTTAGCGGTGGTAATGATCTCATGATTGTTTGACTTGGCGAAGTCGAAGACGAGACACAGGTGCTCATTAGAATGAGTTCACTGAACGATCCAATAGAGTTATCATATGGTTATATTGACCAATCTGTCAATGATAACTCTGAGTGATGATAGGCTAGTTGGTCTTTTGACTTGAGGTCATTCTGACGGACCTGTGCGTGAACGTTGCCACTTAGATCAACTGACCTAGCTTCGAGGTAATGCCTGTCGAAAGGTCTTTTGATTGAGTGTCACTTGAAACGTACGAGGCGAGTAATGACCAAGAGAGGATTCGTCTCTCCCGGTCAATGGGAGTTAGTGTCATAGAGTTAGTTCGGTCGTTAGTTAAAACTCTGCGCAGAGTATGTTGGAAGAAGTCCAACATTAATTGACTAAAGATTGATCGAAACTAACCGGAGTCAAGCTATTGGGGTTGACAGTTTGACCGTACCCCAGACTTGATCTACACGACACAATTTAGACGAAGAGACTATAACTGCGGAACTCATCACGGAAACAGTCAGGTGGTCCCGACAATACTCATGTCAATGAGTCAACCACATAATGATGATTCTTGAAGCAGGGACGGCAACCACTGCTAGTGGTCACTGCCGTATAGGGCTTCGAGCCCAACCTGTTGTAAGGGTCAGGCTGTAGGGTCTCACACAGAGTGCAACGCTTCGTCTAGTAATAGGTAGAAATTAGTTAGGGAGAATATTTTGCATTTTGATGCAAGGGATGAAATAATTGCATTTGATGCAATATAATAATTTAAGCATAGATAGGGACTATTTTGCATTTAATGCAAAAGTGATTAAATGTGTTTTAAATTGTGTAAAACAATATTTAATAAAAGAAACACAAGGAAAAGTTCACGGGTAAGACGGGAATGTCCCGGTCTAGACCCAGGTTCGAACGACGTCCGAATCGGACACCAGATGCTCAAGTTAGAGCGAAAACAGCCTAAAGGGTCAGGCCCAGTAAAATACAAGGCAGACCAGGCTGCCTGGGCTTAGCCCAGGCTCGTCCTGGGCAAGCCCAGGCGCAAGCTGGGGCAATGCCCAGGCCCGCCTGGGCTTTGCCCAGCGCCTGGGCAGAGCCCAGGCGCATGCCTGGGCTCGCCCACGCCGCCTGGGCGAGCCCAGGCATGCGCCTGGGCTCTGCCCAGGCGCCTGGGCAAAGCCCAGGCGCAGGCCTGGGCTCTGCCCAGGCGGATTTTTGCGCGCGCTGGACGCGTGGGGCCCACCCGTGGGCACCACCTCTAGGGTTTTGAACCCTAAGTGTGCAGATTTAATTGACGGCTCAGTTTTTGTGAAAAACTAGCCTTGGGCTGATCTTTGGACACTCAATTGGAGGGTCAAACGAACTCCGATTGACGAACGGCTTTTTCCTATGCGTTCACCGTTGAACGCTCGTCGTATTGATAGGTTGTATCAATCTTGAAGCTTAACGGTGAGTGAGTTAAAATTCACGGAAGTTTGCACTTTGTGAAGTGCAAACTAACTTGATTTTAATTAACTCATTATTTAGTCCCACATCGGATTTTGAGAAAAGGGGAGAGTCCGCCGCCTATATAAATAGGGGTCTCCCCCTTTCTCAAAACTCGTCCCAAGCTCTAGATCTGAGCGGCTCTCGTAAATGTTGGAGCACGCTCGGATCTTGGCTTAAATTAATATTTCTCATCTCCCTAAATTTCTTCCACACTCCTGAGGGCTCTAGCAAAGCCACGAAGGAGTTCGGGTTCTGGATCCGAAATCTAGGCGGAGGTTTCACTCGCGTGAAACTTTCTTCGGCGCGTGGTTGGCTCGGCGGCACGGGGATTGATCGCCTCGGGATGCGGAGCGGTTCGAGGAGCGGTTCGGGGAGCGGTTCAAGGAGAGGCTCGGCGTGGGACGGGAGCAGCTCGGAAGACGGCGCGGAACATCTAGCCTGCCCCAGGGCTGAGATTTTGGGTATGTGGTTAAAGTATTTTATTAGCATTAGTTTAGTTTAATCGCAATAGGCTAGATCCTTCATGGGATGGTCAGATCCATCCCAAGTCGGCATAGATCTTGGCATAGGGTCTTGGACCTTAGGGCTAAGTTAAAATTGTTTTAACTGCATGTTAATTTAGATTAACTAGTTTTTCTTCCGCTGCAAATGATTTTTGTGTCTATGTTCCGTCCGACTTAGGACGGGACTAGAGTTTTTGTGCTCTAAGGGTACCGCCAATTCCCTTCAGTGGTATCAGAGCCTAGGTTTGCGTAGTCGATCTAGCACTGCGATTTCATTAAACATGTTAATGCCTTTTAAATACTTTTAAATTTTTTAAAGTTATAAGATAATTTTAAAAATGTTTTTGAAGTTCAAGAATCTATGTGATAAATTTTTTGAACATGAAAATTTTTAAAATGACGTTTTAAAATTTATGTGATAATTTTAAAACTAATTTTAATTCTTTATAAGTTTTAAGTTATTTTGGATGCCTAAAAATTTTTATATGATAAATTTTTAAGCATGGAAATTTTAAAATGGTGTTTTTAAATTTATGTGATAAATTTTAAAATTGATTTTAAGGCTTTAAATTTATGCGATAAGTTTAAAATGTTTTAGATGTTTAAAAATTGTATATGATAAATTTTTGAACATGGAAAATTTTTTAAAAGTAATGTTTTAAATTTATAAGATATTTTTTAAAATTGATTTTAAAAGTCTAAAAATTGTTTATGCGATAAACTTAGTTTATTTAATTGTTAAATAGATATACACTTTCATTTTATGTTGATAAAATTAGTGTAGTTTTTTTAATGGCTTGTTAATCTTGTCCCTTATTTGATAACACAAGACAACCCTTTAGGTTATCCATTAAAAATGATTAAAATTTATTAATTGAATTTTAATGACATGCTATGTTTTAATAAATCATTAACAACAATATTAAGACCTAATTCCTGATTATGGTAGTCCTTTAAATGATTTTCAATTCTAATTGTTATAATTAATTTTCATTAAAGGACTTCACTTCTAGCGTTGTTAATAAAAATTTATTAAAATCCTAATAACGATTAGGATAGCACGTGAACCTTATAGTTGATAAGGACTTAATAAAAGTTATTAAACAAATCCTAAAATTTGGAATTTAAGGATTCAACTAGTTGATAGGATTAATTAGTTGTTAATAAAAGCTGCTTAGTCTATGGCATACATACAAAATGACAAGCTTCATTCAATGGACCATGATCCAGTCAATGTGCTTGGCTAAAAGTTCTGGGTCAACCCTTGCTAGTCCAAGGGGTAGTGATCCTGACTTAGTCAATTCCCTGGCTGAGTTTCGCTGGACAGCAATGTCGCGAATCATGATTGTATGACACCCTGGACTATATCTAAGTCAAATACGTTAATGATCTTTTTCAAGATTAGCCATAGCCCTCCTTGTTTTAGGGGTTAGCAACTATAGGGCCAGTGTTACAGTTGTTGAGATACACTCAAGCTGTGACATGTCAACCTTGTAGAAACCAACATCTTAAATACATAAGATGACATCTTGACTTGACCCAAACCGACGTTGTCATGAATACACCGAGTGTCACGCCCCGCTTCCCAAAAATATGGAGGCGAAGCGTGAGAAGGTCCGCTCAGACTTGAAGCTACGAAGCTGCACGTCCGATAATCGTCAATCAAATTTAAAACTGCAGGTCCTTGCAACGCGAGCGAAAGAAGATAATAATAATGAAATGAGACAAAAGAATAATCTCAGAATATCCATAAATATAAATTCCAACATCGCAGAAAAGCCTCCAGGATGAAATAAAAGAGAGTCTAAAGGCCCAAACATGGCCAACAAAAGTACATCGTACAAAACAAGGTGACACGCACCGACAACTAACAAAAGGCCTAAAACAAAAGAAAGCTCAACAAAGACTCCAAGAATAGTCACCGGTGTCCACAAAATCCTCCTGTGCAATCACGGACTCAGTCTCAGCGTCAGCAACACATCACGTACACAGCAACGATCTCTGGCTCAGGGTGTAACATGTGACACCCAAAAGAGCAAGGGGCACATGTCAGCAAGTCTACAAGAGACTTGTGCAAGGAAACTGAAAGTAAAGCAACCTAGCAGTTCTAGCATGATGCAATGACATGGCAGTTAAAGTATGAGTTCAGCAGGTAAGGAAAACAACAAGTAAACTAGCATGGCATGGCAAGTGTGGCAAGACTATAAACATTTACAAGGATTTCTCTAGTCACGTTTTCATGTCATGTGCAGAGTTTACGCCTTACAGCTGAAATGACTTTCTTTCACACTGAGTGGCCGCTTAACTCCGCCCCAAACCCAGAGTTTACGCCTTACAGCTGCAGTTGCTGATCAGGCAGACTCCCAGCTGATTGGCCGCTTAACTCTTACCCCTCCCACGTGTATCGAGCCAGGGCCTTACCCCCGAACGGTAATGCTCGCTTCTGGATCACGAGCCAGGAAGTGTTTTTCATGTTGGCATAGGGGTGCACCTAGCCAGGACAAGCAAGTACAAGTATGTAGCGTGTGCTACGATGCAACAATCAATTTGGATGACATGTAAGATGTGATGCATGGCAGTTAAAAGTGCGTACAGATAAGGAAAGTAAACGTGATAGTTTAGTATGCATGGTTAACAAGTTTAAAGAGTTGGATCTAGCTTCGTTGTCAAGCTAGATCAATTTAGGTGACGGATCTAGTTTCGTTGTCAAACTAGATCAAGTAGGCGTCTAGCCAGCTATCATTTCACTGACTAGTCTCTTTTACGCTGAAAACAAGGAAGTGGCCTAAAAACATGGCCGTACACAAGAGTTGGCAAGTTTCACTTGCCTGCAAGTACGACGTCTGAGCACACCGTCCAATGAGTCCAAAAATCACAATTATCCTACGTGCACAAGTCCACCGGCCTAAAGTCCATATTATTAATCTTGATTAGTGAATTTAAAACATTTAAAATACTTTAAAAATACTGATTTTAGTCTTGATTAGCATGCATTGGGTTGGGGGTCCTAGGGGTGCAAAGCGTTACCTCAACACGACGCGAAAGCTACACCGGCGTCGGGTAGCGACGCCGGGGGTTGGAATAATAATATCGTGCTCCAAGTCCAGATTCCAATTAGATTCATCGCTGGAAATTTCAGAGCAATCAACCGGGGCGACGATTCCAGATTCCAAAGCTCGCACGTGCGACGACGGGCTACGACGTGCGACGACTTCGTACGCGGCAAGTCGTCGAAGAGAACGCACCTAGGTGGGGCCCACAATAGTCCTAGGGACCTTTGGGGGACCCACAATACCTCTGGAGAACTTGGGGGGCCCACGGTGGCAAGTGGTGCGACGGGTGCGGGGTTGCGACGTTTGCTCTCAGTCGTACTCAGCCAAATGCGGGGGGCTCCATCGGTCGCTGCGGGGGAACGGGCGCTGCAACGTTGCAACGGTTGCAACGTTGCGGAGATGCAGCATGAGCGGGGGAGCGCTTCGGTCAGGCACGGAGGAAGGCGGGGTGCGGAGCGGGCTTTGTTGCGGAGCGGGGATGCGGGGCTGTGCGGTGCGGAGCGGGGCGAAGTCTCTCGGTCAGACCGAGAGATTCTCTCGGTCGGACACGGAGATGCGAGCGGTGGCTGTAGCGGGTGTGGAGCGGAGTTTGGTGCAGTGGTGGCCTCGGTCAGACCGAGGGAACGGGGTGAAATTCATCGGTCGTGCGCATGCGACGGCTGCGACGTTGCGACGAATCGTCGCAAGTGGGTTTTTGGGTTTTGGGAGCGGCTAGGGTTATTTTCTTGCGAAAATAGGTCTTCCTAGAGGTTGTTTATATAGTGTAGAGGGGTTGACTAGGTCTAGGGCTAAATCTAATAGGATTATGAGTTTAAAATAATTTAAAATTTAAAATCCAACTTCTCCAACTCACCCAAGGGTTTGACCTGGTCCAAATGAGCTGGAAATTGGCTCAAAAATTCTTTAAAACGTTTAAAACTCAAATAAATTTTATTTGGCCGAAATTAATTTAAAAATTAATTATTAAAAATATTATAAAACTTGTTAAAAATATAAAAGTGGTCAAATAAACTCCAAAAATTATAAAATAAATATCGGTGTGATCGTGATGACGAATGTGAGCTAACTAAGAAGACGGATCTCAAATTTGACGTCGGACGACGAAACTAAAAATAGAAACGTCTCCCATCAAGAGTGAAAATCGTCACGTCTCATCGAGTGAGTTTAAATTATGGAAAAACGACTCGAGAAGTGTCGTTCCAAGATAGTGCCACTATTTAATACTCTCAGAGACGTTCACAACGGCCTATCACACAAAAGTGTTCACAAACAAACAAAGTCTAAAACAAACACGTGCACGGCCAAAAGCACGTGCACGAACAACGTACGACGAAAAGTGGTCGTTACATCCTCCCCACCTTAGAATAAAGTCCGTCCTCGGACTTTCTAATATATCTAGTCGCTCTAATAACTACCCCAATCAAGTCACATTATATTACAAACCAGGTATAGTCATTACAGGTGCTCATATACGCACTAGGTAGTCAAACATTAACACTACCAACACGTATATATATACATTCACATACGTATACACTTATACCTATTATAGTCAGTCAAATTTATACATGTATTTCAATCATATATATATAAACATACATCCCTTATATAACTACTACCTAGTATAAAACAATAGTTCAGATACTCACATAAGGATAGTCTCACACTTAGCCAATACAATCATTGCTCTACCTATATGTAGCTACCTATGCACAGACATCAAGGATATACTACCCTCTAATATTCATCCAACACCAACCACATCAACACATGTAGTCACACCATACCATTATTAAGTCAAATTTTACTATATCTAATATACATTCATTACCACTATCGTTTCACAATATATAGTCATTCAAATACATGCAAATAGTTCACCATATATTCACATCACGTACGGTCCTATAACTGTATTTACGACACGCCACATATATCATAGTCATCAATACCTATAACTAAGCACATACTTACCCATGCATGGTGCACACCCATACACGCTAACATTTCATTTACATACACCAATCATACCATTATATAACTAGCACACATACACACCTAGTTTTAGCTAGTACACATACGTTCACACGAGCAAGTCCTTAGTAATTAGCTACACCACAAAACCAACACCTATAACTATATACTGGTGTAGCGACCCACAATCATGTGCGTAACACAACCAGGCACAAACACTCCTATCACTATACATACATTAAACATCGCTATATTCAAACTTCAGACATACATTCAATGTACTTAGAGTATACCCACTCAAGCTTGAGTGAGACTCAATACATATATCAGAATATTCTATATACGTAACACGACATTTATACCTATGCTGATACCACTCCCATATATATACACCTACCAATACAACCATATACATTCCATAAATCAATCACACTTAATATTTAGTCAGGTAATAATTATATAGTTAAATCAATTTATATACCATAATAATAGTAATACAGACATCAGCACACATATATTTATAATACCCTCCCTAATACATGCATACGCATTCATCGTATAGTCACACACATGTAACACATATATATATACTAGTCATAACCCGTGCCCGTGGGCACGGTGCATTTAAGATTTTTTTCCGCGAAAACTTTGTCCCCCAAAAAATATTTCTACAGCCAAAATTTAAAAGAACAACAAATTAGCGTAAAAAAATTTAGAGGCACGACCGCCTTCGGCAAGAAACAATAAATTCGGTGCTCCTTCGGTGCAGAACAACAAATTAGCGTATAAAAATTTAGCGGGCGCCTTCGGCGCGGGCGCCTTCGGCGCGGGCGCCTTCGGCGCGGGCGCCTTCGGCGCGGGCGCCTTCGGCGCGGGCGCCTTCGGCGCGGGCGCCTTCGGCGCGGATAGGTTGGTTAGACCTCTGCTTGACGCCCAAAAAACTCAGCCCGCCTATTTGAACGCACATTCCCTGTATTTTTTTTGGGTTTCAATTTTTTTGGGGTCAGCCGAAATAAGCTCAGCCGATATAAAGTTCTCTTTTGCATACTTGTAATTTACGTTGCATATTTTTTGGGTTTCATTTTGTGTGTGTGTTTTTTGGGTCTCATTTTTTTGGTCATTTTTGAATGAAGAGTATTAAATGCTGATGGTGCCAATTTCAAAAAGAAAAGCTTTTGTATTCTCCCAACAAATTTTCCCCCAACCCAAAAAATTTTCCCCCCAAAACTTGATGTGACATTGCCACATAGGACAAATTCAAAATCTGCCCTCAATTGTAATATAGATATTCACACCATAGCCTGCTGCCTATAATTAGTATAATAATACACCTATACATACAAAATTAAGATGTGCAATAGTCGTGTATACCTCACGGTATGCACGCATGCAACATCCCGCGAAAGCAAACAATACCAATCAAAATTTTAACCATACTACCATATGTATATCACTTATATACTCAGGCAACAAAACATAACTACTTACGTCTAAACACTAAAGATATCTACTTACGAGCACATACTCACACGTACCAACTCATAGGTCATATAATAGGCCTACTTACTTATCTATATGCACACCTATTATTATCACACCTAACATACACATAGCTTTACCAATCATTTTATTTCAACCAATATAAGCATCTCTAATTACATACACCCCATTAGATATTCCAACGCTAATTCTTATATACACATGCACCCCTAGGATGGTATAGCTAACCACTCACTAACCTATAAATACTAACACACAACAACTTCATATCATCACGATTAACTCAGAATATGCACATATCACACAATAGGAAAACATCAATATACTATGGGGGTACGCTCATTCCAGCCCACATACACAACTCAGGTACGTGCACCACGACACCTCACAAAGGTCCAAGGGTCTACTAACAACTTAGAGTTGACACGAACATTGACGGGCACTAAAGCCTAAGCAATATAGAGAGAGGTCGAGGTCGAAAGCGTGACGAGGGAAGGATCGATAAGCACGAGTTCGGATAGGACGATTACAAGGAGACAGCTTGGTTAGACGAAACATTGACTCAATGGTGATGTTTAGGTTGAGGGAAAGGGAGATGTAGTGATGCTTATATAGGATACAGAAAAGAAAATAGGGTAAATAGCATAAGCTAAAATGCGTGGAGTCTGAAAACCGTTGTACTTTAAAAGTTGGAATCCTTGTCTGTATAAAAATATTTGGAAATCGATAAAACAAGTTGTTCAAAATAAGGTTTGAGTCGAATATTCATAATAAGATAAAATGGTCTATTGATTTTTATAAAATCATAATAAGGAGAGTAGATCACTTACACGAATATTAAAGACGTAGTTTAGAAAATATTATACGGTAGTGTCTTAATATAAAGCTGGCAAAAGCTTAAAGAATGAAATTAAATTAACTGAAGAATTTAAACTTGTGTTAAATGCTTTCAAAGTCTTTAAGCCGGGGAAAGGAAATTTAAAATGATCGATATTGGAACTACTTTTAAAGGAACCAGGATGTGCCAAAAATAAAACTGGTTTACCCAAAGCTCTTAGCATACGAGCACAACGAACCTGGTACGGATAAAAATAATTGAAATTCATTTTAGTCTAGAAGTTTTTCTAAAAGCATGTATGGGTAGCGGAAAGATAATAATAATGACCTAGTAGAAGAATTACCAAAATTAATAGCAACGTTTTAAAATCAAATCATGGAGGGTCTGAATCAGGAAGTGGTTATGAAATAGTAATTTTACAAAAAATCTGAAGTAGAGAAAATGTCGAGCATAAAATCGACTTGCTGAAAGCTGAATTTCCAAGTGACTTGAAAAGTATATGAATGGCATAAATCAGGAGGAAAAATCACAAGTTGAATAAAAGTATGGTTCAGAATAAAATTAATATATGAAGGGACGACACATTTACATAAGTACGAAAAATATAGGCTGGAAAAATACCATAAGCTAGTATTCAAAATTTCGACAAAAGTTTTAAAAATTTTAAATCAACGAAGGAGCATGAAGTATATATATATATTAAAATTTTGAACAAAATTAAACTTAGTGAAAGAGAAAATTGAAAAATACTTTCAGAAGGTTTAGGATTTGTAATGGAGAGGTTCGAAGATTGACGACGATCGTCATGAGGCGATCTCGTGAATCGAGGCAAGGAAATTGGTCGAATGATCAAAACATACATACGCCTAGGATATGAATCAGGAGAATCTACGGGGAAACTCATACGGTCGACCAACTAAGGATTAAGAACTAAGCGCTAAGACTTTCTAAGGAGCTAGACGTTAATGAAGTGCGTTCAGCTTGGTCCGAAATCGATGAACCCAAACGAACGACCAAAAGAAATTCCAGAAGTCTAATATGGTCAGGGGTAGACAAGGACCACCAAGGTAACTCCTACGACGATCAAGTCAATTGCTAGAAGGGATCCTAACTATCAATCAGGGCCTCTAACTAGCAAGCACAGACCTCTAACTAAGTCTTCTTACCACCTAGTGTCGTAAGAAAACGACTAGACTTAGTGCTTATGACTCGGATGTTACAATTTATTTAATGGACATTCTGTTATTGTCGTTGTTCCGTTAATTCGCAATTGCAAGACTCGACCTGCATGGGCCACCAACAAAACCTGTCACGCCCCGCTTCCCTAAAATATGGAGGCGAAGCATGAGAAGGTCCGCTCAGACTTGAAGCTACGAAGCTGCACGTCCGATAAGCGTCAATCAAATTTAAAACTGCAGGTCCTTGCAACGCGAGCGAAACAAGATAATAATAATGAAATGAGACAAAAGAATAATCTCAGAATATCCATAAATATAAATTCCAACATCGCAGAAAAGCCTCCAGGCTGAAATAAAAGAGAGTCTAAAGGCCCAAACATGGCCAACAAAAGTACATCGTACAAAACAAGGTGACACGCACCGACAACTAACAAAAGGCCTAAAACAAAAGAAAGCTCAACAAAGACTCCAAGAATAGTCACCGGTGTCCATAAAATCCTCCTGTGCAATCACGGACTCAGTCTCAGCGTCAGAAACACATCACGTACACAGCAACGATCTCTGGCTCAGGGTGTAACATGTGACACCCAAAAGAGCAAGGGGCACATGTCAGCAAGTCTACAAGAGACTTGTGCAAGGAAACTGAAAGTAAAGCAACCTAGCAGTTCTAGCATGATGCAATGACATGGCAGTTAAAGTATGAGTTCAGCAGGTAAGGAAAACAACAAGTAAACTAGCATGGCATGGCAAGTGTGGCAAGACTATAAACATTTACAAGGATTTCTCTAGTCACGTTTTCATGTCATGTGCAGAGTTTACGCCTTACAGCTGAAATGACTTTCTTTCACACTGAGTGGCCGCTTAACTCCGCCCCAAACCCAGAGTTTACGCCTTACAGCTGCAGTTGCTGATCAGGCAGACTCCCAGCTGATTGGCCGCTTAACTCTTACCCCTCCCACGTGTATCGAGCCAGGGCCTTACCCCCGAACGGTAATGCTCGCTTCTGGATCACGAGCCAGGAAGTGTTTTTCATGTTGGCATAGGGGTGCACCTAGCCAGGACAAGCAAGTATAAGTATGTAGCGTGTGCTACGATGCAACAATCAATTTGGATGACATGTAAGATGCGATGCATGGCAGTTAAAAGTGCGTACAGATAAGGAAAGTAAACGTGACAGTTTAGTATGCATGGTTAACAAGTTTAAAGAGTTGGATCTAGCTTCGTTGTCAAGCTAGATCAATTTAGGTGACGGATCTAGTTTTGTTATCAAACTAGATCAAGTAGGCGTCTAGCCAGCTATCATTTCACTGACTAGTCTCTTTTACGCTGAAAACAAGGAAGTGGCCTAAAAACATGGCCGTACACAAGAGTTGGCAAGTTTCACTTGCCTGCAAGTACGACGTCTGAGCACACCGTCCAATGAGTCCAAAAATCACAATTATCCTACGTGCACAAGTCCACCGGCCTAAAGTCCATATTATTAATATTGATTAGTGAATTTAAAACATTTAAAATACTTTAAAAATACTGATTTTAGTCTTGATTAGCATGCATTGGGTTGGGGGTCCTAGGGGTGCAAAGCGTTACCTCAACACGACGCGAAAGCTACACCAGCGTCGGGTAGCGACGCCGGGGGTTGGAATAATAATATCGCGCTCCAAGTCCAGATTCCAATTAGATTCCTCGCTGTAAATTTCAAAGCAATCAACCGGGGCGACGATTCCAGATTCCAAAGCTCGCACGTGCTACGACGGGCTACGACGTGCGACGACGTCGTACGCGGCAAGTCGTCGAAGAGAACGCACCTAGGTGGGGCCCACAGTAGTCCTAGGGACCTTTGGGGGACCCACAATACCTCTGGAGAACTTGGGGGGGCCACGGTGGCAAGTGGTGCGACGGGTGCGGGGTTGCGACGTTTGCTCTCAGTCGTACTCAGCCAAATGCGGGGGGCTCCATCGGTCGCTGCGGGGGAACGGGCGCTGCAACGTTGCAACGGTTGCAACGTTGCGGAGATGCATCGTGAGCGGGGGAGCGCTTCGGTCAGGCACGGAGGAAGGCGGGGTGCGGAGCGGGCTTTGGTGCGGAGCGGGGATGCGGGGCTGTGCGGTGCGGTGCGGGGCGAAGTCTCTCGGTCAGACCGAGAGATTCTCTCGGTCGGACACAGAGATGCGAGCGGTGGCTGCAGCGGGTGCGGAGCGGAGTTTGGTGCGGTGGTGGCCTCGGTCAGACCGAGGGAACGGGGTGAAATTCATCGGTCGTGCGCATGCGACGGTTGCGACGTTGCGACGAATCGTCGCAAGTGGGTTTTTGGGTTTTGGGAGCGGCTAGGGTTATTTTCTTGCGAAAATAGGTCTTCCTAGAGGTTGTTTATATAGTGTAGAGGGGTTGACTAGGTCTAGGGCTAAATCTAATAGGATTAGGAGTTTAAAATAATTTAAAATTTAAAATCCAACTTCTCCAACTCACCCAAGGGTTTGACCTGGTCCAAATGAGCTGGAAATTGGCTCAAAAATTCTTTAAAACGTTTAAAACTCAAATAAATTTTATTTGGCCGAAATTAATTTAAAAATTAATTATTAAAAATATTATAAAACTTGTTAAAAATATAAAAGTGGTCAAATAAACTCCAAAAATTATAAAATAAATATCGGTATGATCGTGATGACGAATGTCAGCTAACTAAGAAGACGGATCTCAAATTCGATGTCGGACGACGAAACTAAAAATAGAAACGTCTCCCATCAAGAGTGAAAATCGTCACGTCTCATCGAGTGAGATTAAATTGTGGAAAAACGACTCGAGAAGTGTCGTTCCAAGATAGTGCCACTATTTAATACTCTCAGAGACGTTCACAACGGCCTATCACACAAAAGTGTTCACAAACAAACAAAGTCTAAAACAAACACGTGCACGGCCAAAAGCACGTGCACGAACAACGTACGACGAAAAGTGGTCGTTACACCGAGCGGCGGCGCAAGTTTAGTCAAGGATGTAGTCTGCCTAGATGTAGTCTAAGACCTGACCCAAACCGACGTGTCGTGCATACACCGAACTGAGGGGCAAGTCAGGCTAGACATGAAAACAAGGGTCCGACTAGACTAGACATTGTGATTTGGATGAGCACACTCATGATCACGAATGGCTAGGGGCCAAAACCGATTAAGAGAGTCATATCCGATATGATCGATGAAGAGTCATCTTCTGATCGCAGAGTCAATCAACTTGTTGAGCTACACTCAAGGTTGTTTAGACTCAAGGTGATTGGAACTCTTACCCATTAATTTTTAATTCGATTAAATCGTTCGTTATTAAGCTTTAAAACGTTCGTAAAAATAGTAGGAGGATATAGATAGATAAAAGCCAATCTACCTATATTTAATATTGAACATATGCTAAAACTAGGGCAAGACTATGTTTACCGTAGGAATTAAAATATAATATTTTAATAAGTTAATTGGTCAAAAAGTTGATTAATTGAATATCAAGTTAAATTCTAATTGATAGAATTAAACTATATTCTCGTTGACATTAAATGACCTTCTAAACAACAGACTTAAGAAATATGATTTCATTAAGTTCTGGGTCCAATAAATAAATTAAAACTACATGTCACTCGTCTCTATATGAGGCAGCTTGAACATATAGGACATTCAAAGTATGTTTCTCCCTACAACTTGTCGAGCTACCCTCAAGGTTGTATGGACAAACAATTTTGATCCGCAAAGTTCGAAAATTCGATCAAACCATTTTGAGTCGAATACGAGTGCATGAGCGGTGCAAGACTATGTATCCCAACAGGGTCTTGAGACAAGCAACTTCTTGAGCTACACTCAAGATTGCAAAGCTCAAGCGTTTAGATACATAAGTTGCTTGCATATCTATTTATTTATGTTGATATCTAAATGTGATTTAGAAAAGGAAGAAGGCAATTTGGAAAGTCAATCGAGTTAAACAGTTTAATTTATCATCAGTAAAGGCATAAGTAGGAGGAAATGAAAATGTGACATATTTTGATGTCACGATTTCAGAATGAATTGTTATACAAAAACTTCTAACACGTTTTTGACGAATGTCGTCACCTTGCTTCTGAAGCAATGTTTTGTGTTAAGTAATTTGTGATAACTATATATATATTAAATGTTAATATATAGACACACAAGATAGTAGCAAACTTATATGGTAAAATAGACTAGGCCATGTCGAAAGACTAAGCTTCACAAGTCACATAAAGAGAGGTCTGACCTCTCGTATTATAAAGTCTACGGACACTTGTGAGTCTTAGCCTCTTAGATATAATAGCCGAAACCCATCTGTAAGACAGTGGGAGAATGAGTTGTCGAAATCAGTCTAGTACATACTGATGTACCCGAGTCTAGATTAACCAAAATAAGTTATTCGTATATTTTATTAAGACACGTGTTCTTGATGAAACACAAGTCTGATAAAATAAAGAACGAAAAGACAAAAGTATTTAAACTGATTCGATTAGATCGAATGGTCAAATACTTAGCTACATACAATCTTGCGTAGTTAAAAGAAAATGTGATTTTCTCTCAGGTCAAGTCTGTTAACACATCAGTGTGTTAAAGGTATGAATCACACTTAGTTAGACTTAGTGTGATCCATAACAAGTGACTCTGAGTTAAGTCCTCCCTCTGGGTTAAGTCCCAGATAGTAATGCCTAGGTTTTGATAATGTTCTATGAGGACATTATCAATAAGATATTCAATAAATCAATCGTAAGGAAGTTGTATTATTACTCGAATCTCGTGAGACGAATTGTCGAGTTAGACATCATTACTGATGATGACTTAGTCAACTTCCGGGATGAAATTCGGAGTAGTAACTCCGATTTAAAACTTGATGCAGGTCCGTGTGCGTAAATAAATTTGAGAATTTAGTTTACGTGCCCAAGGAAAATGTTTCCTCACTTTCTGCAAGTAAATCTTTAAGTTGAAAGATTGGTGCAGAAAAGAAAATAGTGAAGTACAATCATGTTGGATGAGAACAGATTAGTTGAAATCGTCTCGCCAGCAGATGTGTACAGATCTACTCGGACCAAGCTCGATGTAAAACGCTCATGTTGACCACGAAAATTGGAGCATTCACTTATAAGTTCGTTTTTCTAAATATGATTTAGACGGACCAACTTGTATGAATTAGTCAGAGAGTTTTCAAGGTCAGTAGGAGCATGTAAATTACATGCGAGACATCAAAGAGATGGAACATATATTTTGATTAAGTAATCAAAGAGTTTGATTATTTATCAGAAATGAATATGAACCATTTGAAATGACCAATAACTAATTTGAAATTATTATCGTAAGATACGATGAACTGGATAAGATCCAGGGAAATAAAGTATTATAGATTCCGATAGACCAAGTGAATTTTTTGAATGAGATTCAAATGGTTGGTCTAACATAAACATAGAAACCCCTTAAGTCTATAGTGTAGACGGTTTTAGCAGATCCACTCACGAAGGCTCTACCACATGAAATCGGGAAAACTTATGTGTAAAAACGGTATAAGATACCGAGATAAATGGGCCTGAGTGCAAGTGGGAGATGTAGGAATATTATGCCCTCGAGGCCATTTATTCCTGTGTGAATAGTACAAACATCTTGTTCGAAATAACAGTGAGCTGTTTGGTAATAATTTATCCAAGTTATTTTATAATTAGATATCGACTTAGGTAAAGTCCTGAGACTTTATGCAAGGTCAAACGGGTATCGAGATGAGTATCTCGATCATGGAGAAACGTTTGACCGTCTGTAGTATAAGTCTAAAATGGTTCGTGGTCATAGATGTTCTGAGACAAGGATATCGAAACATCGGATATACCATTGTGTCTTAGTCTTCACCATTTAGCGGTGGAAATGATCTCATGATTGTTTGACTTGGCGAAGTCAAAGACGAGACACAGGTGCTCATTAGAATGAGTTCACTGAACGATCCAATAGAGTTATCATATGGTTATATTGACCAATCTGTCAATGATAACTCTGAGTGATGATATGCTAGTTGGTCTTTTGACTTGAGGTCATTCTGACGGACCTGTGCGTGAACGGTGCCACTTAGATCAACTGACCTAGCATCGAGGCAATGCCTGTCGAAAGGTCTTTTGATTGGGTGTCACTTGAAACGTACGAGGCGAGTAATGACCAAGAGAGGATTCGTCTCTCCCGGTCAATGGGAGTTAGTGTCGTAGAGTTAGTTCGGTCTTTAGTAAAAATTCTGCGCAGAGTATGTTGGAAGAAGTCCAACATTAATCGACTAAAGATTGATCGAAACTAACCGGAGTCAAGCTATTGAGGTTGACAGTTTGATCGTACCCCAGACTTGATCTACACGACACAATTTAGACGAAGAGACTATAACTGCGGAACTCATCACGGAAACAGTCAGGTGGTCCCGACAATACTCATGTCAATGAGTCAACCACATAATGATGATTCCTGAAGCAGGGACGACAACCACTGCTAGTGGTCACTGCCGTATAGGGCTTCGAGCCCAACCTGTTGTAAGGGACAGGCTGTAGGGTCTCACACAGAGTGCAACGCTTCGTCTAGTAATAGATAGAAATTAGTTAGGGAGAATATTTTGCATTTTGATGCAAGGGATGAAATAATTGCATTTGATGCAATATAATAATTTAAGCCTAGATAGGGACTATTTTGCATTTAATGCAAAAGTGATTAAATGTGTTTTAAATTGTGTAAAATAATATTTAATAAAAGAAACGCAGGTAAAAGTTCACGGGTAAGACAGGAATGTCCCGGTCTAGACCCAGGTTCGAACGGCGTCCGAATCGGACACCAGATGCTCAAGTTAGAGCCAAAACAGCCCAAAGGGTCAAGCCCAGTAAAATACAAGGCAGACCAGGCTACCTGGGCTAGCCCAGGCCGCCTGGGGGAGCCCAAGAGCGTGCCTGGGCTCTGCCCAGCGCCTGGGCGAGCCCAGGTGCGGCCTGGGCTCTGCCCAGGCGGATTTTTGCGCGCACTGGACGCGTGGGGCCCACCCATGGGCCCCACCTCTAGGGTTTCGAACCCTAAGTGTGCAGATTTAATTGACGGCTCAGTTTTTGTGAAAAACTAGCCTTGGGCTGATCTTTGGACACTCAATTGGAGGGTCAAACGAACTCCGATTGACGAACGGTTTTTTCCTATGCGTTCACCGTTGAACGCTCGTCGTATTGATAGGTTGTATCAATCTTGAAGCTTAACGGTGAGTGAGTTAAAATTCACGGAAGTTTACACTTTGTGAAGTGCAAACTAACTTGATTTTAATTAACTCATTATTTAGTCCCACATCGGATTTTGAGAAAAGGGGAGAGTCCGCCGCCTATATAAATAGGGGTCTCCCCCCTTTTTCAAAACTCGTACCAAGCTCTAGATCTGAGCGGCTCTCGTAAATGTTGGAGCACGCTCGGATCTAGGCTTAAATTAATATTTCTCATCTCCCTAAATTTCTTCCATACTCCTGAGGGCTCTAGCAAAGCCACGAGGGAGTTCGGATTCTGGATCCGAAATCTAGGCGGAGGTTTCACTCGCGTGAAACTTTCTTCGGCGCGTGGTTGGCTCGGCGGCACGGGGATTGATCGCCTCGGGATGCGGAGCGGTTCGAGGAGCGGTTCGGGGAGCGGTTCAAGGAGCGGCTCAGCGTGGGACAGGAGCAGCTCGGAAGACGGCGCGGAACATGTCGCCTGCCCCAGGGCTGAGATTCCGGGTATGTGGTTAAAGTATTTTATTAGCATTAGTTTAGTTTAATCGCAGTAGGCTAGATCCTTCTTGGGATGGTCAGATCCATCCCAAGTCGGCATAGATCTTGGCATAGGGTCTTGGACCTTAGGGCTAAGTTAAAATTATCTTAACTGCATGTTAATTTAGATTAACTAGTTTTTCTTCCGCTGCAAATGATTTTTGTGTCTATTTTCTGTCCGACTTAGGACGGGACTTGAGTTTTTGTGCCCTAAGGGACCGCAAATTCCCTTCAGATGTTGCAAGTCCTTGAAGCGCTCCCACGCCTCATAGAGAGTCTCCTGTGGTCCTTGCTTGAAGGACATGAGAGCACTTCTTATCTTCACCGTCTTGGGGGGCGGGTAAAATTTGTCGACGAAGGCACTCACCAATTCATCCCAAGTGGTGAAGATTCCTTCAACTTGCGTCCTCAACCAATATAAGGCTTTGTCCTTGAGTGTGAAGGGGAAAAGGCGCAGTCTGATAGCATCTATGGATACGCCCGGCATTTGGAAGGTGGCACATTTTGATAAAAAGAGCTGGATGTGGTAATGAGGGTTCTCATGGGAATTCCCATGAAAAGGGTCTTGCTGCATCAGAACTACCAATCCGGTCTTCAATTCGAAATTTTTATCGGCCGCCAACTCCGGCCTAGCTATGGACGAGGTCGTGGAGGAAGTCTTAGGCCGAAGCCTATCTCTAATGGAAATGATCCTCGCCATTCACGCTGCCAATTCTTCGGGTGTCTCAGGATGGGTCAAAAAATTCCCTTCCGTATCGAGTCTCCTCTCCGCTCTGATCCTCCTCAATATACGTTCGATCTCCGGATCCTATAGTATTTCTTCGGGGTCCGCCGTGGATCTCGTGTACATGAAAGGAAAAACAGAGTTTCAAAGAAATAGTTAG
Source organism: Scilla litardierei (assembly GCA_030789695.1). Lineage (NCBI taxonomy): Eukaryota > Viridiplantae > Streptophyta > Magnoliopsida > Asparagales > Asparagaceae > Scilla > Scilla litardierei. Next base: position 378,802,257 of record CM061142.1, read on the forward strand.
CACAAAGGAAGGGTAAAATAAAAATAGAAATAATAAAGCAAAAAAGAAAAATAGCTAGGTAGGTAGAATCAAACACTATCGCCTCCCCGGCAACGGCGCCTGTTACGCCTATTTGGCCGAGACCCGTAAAGCACGAGCCCAGGAGCCCGACTACTGGTCAAAAGCCCATCTGCGTCCTCAAAGCCCATTCGACAAAGGCCCTACAAGGGACCTTCTCGAACGTCGATCCGACCCGGCCCCAATAACCCGTTGGTCGCTCGCCCACTCCTGCGAAAACCACTCCCCCGGACGCGCGACCACTAAATAGCGATAATGGGGAGGTGCTGGCAGGGCGGAGAGAGCGGCGGCAAGGGGGGACTGATGGGGCACGATCAATGGCGGACGTGGGACGTGGGTCAGAGGCGATCACGCCGGGGCTCTACAAAAGGGCCAGGAAGACGACGAAGAAAAGGACCGCATCTCAGGTAACAAAACCTAAGGTACTCCATCAACGACCTCGTTCCCCCCAATTCATCTCCTTCCTCCCCCGCTCGTGCCGAGAGACGCCGTCACGATCTCCTCACGAGTCGGACCGTCTCCGCCGGGCCTCCTTTCTCAGATCTCTATCTGACTTAGGCATCGGAGGGGATTTGGCCGGAACCAAGGTCCGGCCCCCTGACGAGCGTTCTCGTCTGCGCAGGTGGACAACAGATCAACGGGCCGAGGCTACCCCTCGCCCCTCTCCGACCACTCGATCGACCGGACAGTGAGGCTTCCCCTCACCGTCAGCCTGCCGTGGCCGAGCACGTCTTGCCGAGGCCGAGCGTCCAAATCGGGCCCGAGACTCTCCCTCGCCACCCGCCGGCCGTGCACCTACCCGGGCGACTGAGGCTAGCCCTCGTCCCCCTCCCAGCCGAGGCCGAGCACGCCTGTCCGAGGCCGAGCGTCTCAACCAGGGCCGAGGCTACCCCTCGCCCCTTCCGCACCGATTCGAAGCCCCCGAGGGACCCAAAGCGGGCCCCTTGACCACGTTGACCGGGTTCTCCGCGGTCAACGCTTTGTAGTGAGAAAACACTCTGAAACATCTGGCGCCGTCTGTGGGAACCGAAGACTGTCCCACGAAGAAGCAAACCACACCTACAATGGCGCGAGCCAGCAATGGAAGGAAGCGCATGACCCCCATCCCGGAGGAGGGGAATGGCGCATCTAATGGCAACCCCGAGGACACGCACGTCGACGGCCACCCCGCCCTACTCAACCGAAGAGACCGGCGGCTCAGAACTAGCCACACAGGGACAGCTCCGTGCCCTGGCTCAGGAGACCAACGCGAGCCTCCAGACGTTGGTCGCGACGGTGCAGCAGCTTGTCGGCCCCGCGCCGTCCGACGGAGGCGCGTTGAACGATAGCCACCGATGGGCGGGGGGTCCCCCGCACTTGCGGTCCGCGGTGGTCGACGACCACGGGACCCGGAAACCGAACACAGAGCGTCGGTTCACGCGGTCCGGCTCCCGTCAGGCGAGATCACGTGCCTCCTCGCCCTATCGTGAAAGGAGCCGGAGAGAGACCGAAGGGACGAACGGCGAATCGATGACGGCATCGTCTCGTCGATCACGGTCGTCCCACCGCAGGAGAAGCGAACGACACCACTCAAGAGACCGATCACGGCGGAGCAGGAGCTCCCGCAGGAGGAGTCGGGAGCGTCGGGTCAGCCCGACCCCCAGCGTGGCGAAGGCTGCGGAGCCAGCCCCACCGGCGCCGGTGCTACCTCCACCCCCGCTCGAGCCGGAGACAGGCGAATACCGCATCCCCGGAGGCATCCACGGGGACCTGTGTCCCTTATCGCGAAGAATAACCGACGCCCGGGTCCCCTCTCGATTCAGGATCCCGGTGCTGGGAAAGTACGACGGAATAGGAGACCCGGCGCACCACGTGATGGATTACGAGGGGGACATGGCCTTCCAGGGAGCTGACGATGACCTACTCTGCCGGGGCTTCTATTCAACTCTCAGGGGAGCGGCGAGGATCTGGTACCACAGCCTGCCCGGCCGCTCCATCGACAGTTTCGAGCAACTCGCCCAGTTGTTCTGCAAACAGTTCATGGCGGGGAGGCTGATTAAGCCTGGTGCTGAACATCTGTTCAACATAGTGGAAGGCCCGACCGAGCCACTCCGACAGTTCATGCGCCGCTTCAATGCGGAAAGGCTGAACGTGAACAACCCACCCGACCTGGTGGTCCAGACGGCTCTTAAGAAAGGGCTTCGCCACAGGGGCCTAAAGAAGTCCCTACACACCGACCCCCCAAAGGACCTCCCCGGGATCATGGCAAGGGCCGAGCGCTTCATGCTGACTGAGGAGGCCTTGGCTGAGGATGCAGGAAAAACCGCTCGAGGGACCAAGCGTGGCGACGGCGGACGAGCTAGCCCCGAAGGGTACCGGACCGAGAAGAGGCAGAGGAACAGGCAGCGGGGAGAAAGCACGAGAGATACCACCCCAGACGCCATTCTCGCCCATGTGCAGAAGGAAGAGCGAGCTGATCGCCCTCCACCGAAGGCTAAAAGAGGCGGGAAGAACCGGGAGAAGTACTGTAAGTACCATAAGGACGATGGCCATGACACAGAAGATTGCTGGCATCTGAAGAAAGACATTGAGAAGCTGATGAGCCGAGGGCACGCCAGGAATCAGGCCGACGAACCGGCCTACGGAGAAGGGACCTCCACGCAGCCGGACAAGGGGAAGAAGATCAACGCCATCCAAGGCCCCCTCCGCATCATAGAGTGAGCAGGCAACGACTCTTCCCCTGGCGGTAGCCTAGTATGAGGGAGTTATCCAGTTTTACAGCCCTCTGTTTAGCTTCATTTCCTATTTTCCGTTTCCTCCAAATGTACCGGTCCGACAGGACTCATGAGAGTACAAACACAATCTTTTTATTGTCTTTACTTAAAATCCCGACGGAGTTGACGTGTCGCCAATAACGCAAAAGGCCGGGGACCGCCGCCTCACTGGAGGAGGAAGAGGAGCTTTGCCCTCGCCGACCGTCTCCGGCACTCATAAGTCTGGGGGCAATTCCCCCAGCAGACGCGGACGCTGACCGGTCCTAAGCCGAGGAGCTTTGCTCTCGCCGACCGACTCCAGTGCTCATAAGTCTGGGGGCAATTCCCCCAGCAGGCACGGGCGCGGACCGGTCCTAAGCCGAGGAGCTTTGCCCTCGCCGACCGACTCCAGAGCTCATAAGTCTGGGGGCAATTCCCCCAGCAGACACCGACGCCGACCGGTCTTAAGCCGAGGAGCTTTCCCCTCGCCGACCGACACCAGCGCTCATGAGTCAGGGGGCAATTCCCCCAGCAGGCACGGACACCAACCGGTCCTAAGCCGAGGAGCTTTCCCCTCACCGACCGACCCCTGCGCCCATAAGTCTGGGGAGAATCCCCAACACCAGTTTTCGTCCATTCCTAAGCCGAGAACAAGGCGACAACGCAAAGTACACAAGAAGTCCAAGTAAGTCGATTTCGATTATAATAGCTAACCAGAGTACAAAAATGCGTCTTATTTACAGGGGATCAAGGCAAAGGGAACACCCTACAAACAGTCTACTCATGCAACCAGCAATTGTTGGCCGCGGGGCTGAAGGAGATGGCGGGGGACGGGGATCCATTTCAAGTAGACTGGCCCAAAGCGAAGCGGATGCTTAAAAATTTGAGGATAAGGCTGGGAGGGACTGCTTAAGGAGCCCGAGCTCGGGAGGACACATCCTCGGGCACTTCGCCCTGCTCAGAGCGAGGGGACCCGACTGGCGGAGGGGCTTGCCGGACACGTTCCGTACATTCCCGGAAGGAAGACTGGATGACTTCGACGATCCGGGGGGCGATGATGTCTATATACTTACCGAAGGCCTCCCTGAGAACCTCGAAGATCTCCTTCCCCAGGGTCTCGACGACGCCCTTCTCCACCTCCTCCGCCAGCCGCATTACCTGACGTCGGTCCGACAGTTCCCTCTGAAGCTCTTCCCTCACCAGACGGAACGACTCCGCCGCTTCCTCAGCCGACTGATGAGCATCCCCCAGCTTCCCCTCGAGGTCACCCACTTGTCCCTCCAACGCAGCCACATGGAGGGCGAGGCGCCGAGACTCCATCTGGGCCTCCATCATGGCCACCTCGGCCGCCCCGGCCCGATCCTGAGCCCTCATGGAGGACTCCTCCAGCTCCCTCAAGCGGACGGCTCGACACTGCAACTCCACAGCGAGCGCTGAACCCTGAAAAAACGAGACATGGGCTAAGAAGAGGATAAAGAGAAAGAGAGGATAGCAAGATAACCGAACCTGTTGGAGGATCCAGACCAAGGAATCCGACATCTTGTCGGCCGGGATCTTCTTGAGGAGGCTGCGGTCCCGGGGAGGGACGGAGACCTCGGCAACCTGCTGGGCCACGGCTCGGTCAGCAAACATCGAACTACCAGGGACGACAATCGAAGCCAAGTCACTCGCCAACAAGGCCCCGACCCCTGGTGATTCGGGCGAAGACGCTGCGAGGGGGGTGGCTGGCAAAGCTATCGAAGGATCCCCGGCGGTCGCCACGGGAAGCACGGAACCTGCCGGGCCAGAGGGATCCACGTCCTCCTTCCTCTTCTTTCCACAGTGGAGCTCCGAAGGCGCCGGAGGAGAACGCTTCCGCCTCGCACCATCCTCACCCCCTCGGAAGGGGATCGCCAGAAGAAGAGGCGGGAGGCGCGGCCGCCACCTTACCCACGGCAGGCTCGGCTCGGCGCACCTCCTCCTCAACGGTCCTCCGAGGCGCCCTTCCAGAGGTACTACCTCGGCTCCGAGCGGCTCCACGACGGATCAGCTCGTCAACGTCACGGACGAATTCGCGGACAGCCATCCCTGCAAAGGAGACCGAAATCAGGATGAGTCATAGGACGATCCGGGGATGAAAAAGCGACCTACCCGGAGACCACAAGACGGCCTTCAGGAGTAGGTCGTCCAGCAAAGACCAAATGGACTTCGTTTCCAAAGGAAGAGCCAACAGAAGCGCAGCGGCTGCCCGGTCGGCGTCTGAGAGAACTAACGACGGGCGAGAATGGACAGAACTGCCCCAGCTTGTCAGAATCTGGGCCTCGCCCAAGAAGACCACGAAGACATAATCCAAGTTCCAATCCCCTGACCAGCGGGGTAACCCGATCAGGCATTCCCTCCTCGAACGAGCTCGGAGTAGCAGCCATGACCCCGGACCGACCGTCTGGGCCTGGTAGAAGTGGAAGAGAAGGGGGAGAGTCGGCTCCAGACCACGGGTACAGCAGAGCGTTACGAAGCCCGTCAGTACCGCGATCGAACACGGGGTGAACTGACACAGGGACACTGTGAAATGTTCCATGACCTGGATGAAGAAGGGATGGAGCGGGAAGCGAAGACCCAGGCGGAACATCTCGACGTAGACGCCGACCTCATTGCTCCTCGGAAGGCAAATCCGCTCGTCGACAAATGGAACCCGAACCTCGTATGGGAAGCAGAGATATCTTTCCCGGATCTCCGCGGCCACCGAAGGAGGGGTCCTCGACGGCGTACGGAGGACAACCGGGGGCACATTAAGCCGTACGGCAGCCAACGCCACGTCATCACGGGCGTAGTCTGGAAAAAGTTTCTCCTTCCCCTTATCTTGAAGAGAACGACTCCCGGCGGGGGAACCAGACTCCCCTAGCCGGGGTTCGCCCCGCCCGGACTCCGGAGGACCCCTCGTCCTCCGGCCAGAACCGCCTATCCTAAGAGCAGCCATAGGATGAAAGCAAGAGAGGAATTACCTATTTTCAACTATTTTTGGAGAGGACAAAGAAGCGAAGGCGACGGGGAACTCCGGGTTGCTGAAGGCTCTGAATACCGGGAGGAGCGAAGAAGAAGTGGAGATCAACACAACTGGGGATCTTATATGCCAGGGGAGAATTCGAAGCGCCTGACAAGAATGCGTGGCGAGGCTCGAAGAGTCGGCGGCGTTCCGAAACTGGCGCCAGTTGAAGACCAATCGATCCGCCTCATCATGACCTGCATTTATGGCCTCGCCTCGATTGAAGCGCCGCTCGGAATCCCAGGAGACATAACGGGTGATCTGAGCGAGCCGAGGCTGATCGACCCCACCAATGGCGGCTCACAAACCCTTCGGCTTCTCGAACTTAAGGCGACTCCGCGAGCGGCGGGGATAAGCTTGCCGCTACACGTGGCAGCATCTGAAGGCCGACGGCGCTTCGGAACCCGCGCCTTAAAAACATCGAACGGGCCAACTCATGATGACGACTAATAAATGAGTCGGCATCGACTGGCGAGCTCGTCACAATCGGCAGAGGTCACATCGGCCGAGCCGAACCGGCCGAGGCCGATCAACCCGACCGATGGGGGCAATTGTTACGCCTATTTGGCCGAGACCCGTAAAGCACGAGCCCAGGAGCCCGACTACTGGTCAAAAGCCCATCTGCGTCCTCAAAGCCCATTCGACAAAGGCCCTACAAGGGACCTTCTCGAACGTCGATCCGACCCGGCCCCAATAACCCGTTGGTCGCTCGCCCACTCCTGCGAAAACCACTCCCCCGGACGCGCGACCACTAAATAGCGATAATGGGGAGGTGCTGGCAGGGCGGAGAGAGCGGCGGCAAGGGGGGACTGATGGGGCACGATCAATGGCGGACGTGGGACGTGGGTCAGAGGCGATCACGCCGGGGCTCTACAAAAGGGCCAGGAAGACGACGAAGAAAGGGACCGCATCTCAGGTAACAAAACCTAAGGTACTCCATCAACGACCTCGTTCCCCCCAATTCATCTCCTTCCTCCCCCCGCTCGCGCCGAGAGACGCCGTCACGATCTCCTCACGAGTCGGACCGTCTCCGCCGGGCCTCCTTTCTCAGATCTCTATCTGACTTAGGCATCGGAGGGGATTTGGCCGGAACCAAGGTCCGGCCCCCTGACGAGCGTTCTCGTCTGCGCAGGTGGACAACAGATCAACGGGCCGAGGCTACCCCTCGCCCCTCTCCGACCACTCGATCGACCGGACAGTGAGGCTTCCCCTCACCGTCAGCCTGCCGTGGCCGAGCACGTCTTGCCGAGGCCGAGCGTCCAAATCGGGCCCGAGACTCTCCCTCGCCACCCGCCGGCCGTGCACCTACCCGGGCGACTGAGGCTAGCCCTCGTCCCCCTCCCAGCCGAGGCCGAGCACGCCTGTCCGAGGCCGAGCGTCTCAACCAGGGCCGAGGCTACCCCTCGCCCCTTCCGCACCGATTCGAAGCCCCCGAGGGACCCAAAGCGGGCCCCTTGACCACGTTGACCGGGTTCTCCGCGGTCAACGCTTTGTAGTGAGAAAACACTCTGAAACAGCGCCAAAAACTTACTCGCCCGCCCCGAACACAAGCCCGGGACGGGGGACTCGCTAGTCTTACCGCAAGCGCACGGTGTAGCGGCGAGCGGGTATCGAACACGAGGAGGGCAAATGACGGTGTCTTCTTCAATTCACCTGGCTATAAGAACAGTCGAGAAATATTCGCAATAAAGCGGTCACAGTCGTTCAATTGTATAAAGGAAATATCAAATTAATAAAGACACCTAGGGGTAGGGAATCCCCGCTACAAACCGTATCTCGTCATTGTGATTCGTAGGTTTCACAATTGATAGACTTGAAATTCAGGTGAACTAGTTGCAACTAAATGTAGAACCAAGCTCACGCTCTCGTGCTATTGCCGGTCTATAGAAAACCTAGGGTAGGGTCCAATCTCTTGCAAACCCTAACCTAGGCAAGCTAAAGTGAAGAACAACATCATCGTTCAATCGTATCTCGAGCCCACTCTCATGCAAACTCGAGCTACGACCTAGGTTGGGATAGTTCCTACCCATCCAATCTCTTGTAAACGGGTATTGGTATAGAATTGCAATCGAAAACCCTAGTTTCGGTCCAATCTCTTGCAAACCGATCCCAGAGAAATCCAATTGTAACCCAATTCGAATTTCTAGGACTTCCTATCGAGTTGGGATCCAATCTCTTGCAAATCCCAATCGGTATGAATCCCTATCTATTCGTATTAAATCAATCCCAAACTAACCCTAATCAATTCTAGTAACAATTTCACCAATTCATCACAAATTAGAAATAGGGTTCGTAGGGTTCATCCCTACGCCCTAAGATGATAAAACTACTCACAATTCATAATGCAAATCATTAGAAATTCAGTAATAAAAACAATAGAATTCATTGCAATAGTCAATATATCAATAAACATGAGGTTTTTGATAGAAAGAGAGACAAACCAATGAAGATTCAATAGCATCCAACAAAATAACACTTTTGTCTCTCTCCAAAGAACTAAATCTAATCTACCTAAAAAGTAATCTAAAAAGGCTGCCAAAAGTTATCAAAAAGCTCTCTAAACTAGGTTAAAAACTGGGGTTAAATACCCCCCAAATTCGCCCAAAAAACTGTGACAAAATTGCCCCTGCGCAGCCTGAAAATCGTAATTTACGCTACAGGCAGCGCGGCTCTCTCGGCCGAGTGACAAATGTCATTCGGCCGAGTGATAAACCCTGACGGATTCCAGTAACTTCGGACTTTTGGGGGTTGGCTCCTCGGGAGTCACTCGGCCGAGTGACTTTCTTTGCTTCGGCCGAGGGGACTTCTTCACTCGGCCGAGTCGGAACTCGGGACTGCACTGACGGATTACAGTAAGTTGGGAATTTTTGGTTGCCGTCGTCTTGATGCCACTCGGGCGAGTGGTGTCTCCGTGGTTCGGCCGAGTGGGCTGGCAATGGTCGGCTGAGTGCATGCTGATACTCAATCTGTCGCGTGTCCGATCTGGCCGGCCGAGCGGGCTGTCGATGGTCGGCCGAGTGACTCCTTCACTCGGCCGAGGGACATGCTGAAAATGCCCAATCTTCGTATTTTTGCTTCCTCGTGCTCATACGATGTTCTTTCTTCTTCCACTCCTCTCCAATCGCAGAATTCCCCTCAAAAGAGTCACGGGTGACACTCTGAAGTGGGTGCATCTCAGAATCACTCCAAATCGCTCCAAATCTCCTGAAATTCGACAAAAACAAGAAATCGTGAAAAGCATCGTAATATTGTCGAATAATCGTGAAAAATTTGATACGAGCGATCAAAATGGCATGCAAACATGCAGAAAAAGGTGTAAAATATGGAGTGATCAGTCACGACTCAAGAAACGGTAACCACGCGGTCCCTTCAGTGGGTCCTTGGGAGGGATAATTGGTTGGGGTAGGGGTTGTGTAGGCGGTGTAGGAGGAAGACGTGAACTAGGTGGACGTGTGGACTTCCATCTCTTACGAGACGGCTCCTCCTCATGCATGATAGCCTAACCCTCACCCTTGTCCTTGGCCATGATAGTGTGTGATGCAAGTGAATACAAGTCTATATGGATGCACATGACCAAAAGACAATTGAGCAAAAATATATTTCTAGGGCAAAATTAAAAATAGAGCTCAAGAACGAAATTACCCCGTAGCGAAGTGAATCCTTGCTTGCTAAACACCCTATGAAGCGCAATTGGGAGATCCGTGAAGCCGCAGCATTTCGATCCAACAAAAGTGAAAATTTTCGAAATCGGGGGAACTGGGGCGAAAATTAGGGTTTAGTTGGGATGGATGATGGTGGAGATCGAATGAGAGATAGTGGAGATCATGCGGGAGAGAGAGAGAGAGATAGAGAGAGAGAGAGATAGAGAGAGAGAGAGAGATCGTGTGAGGGAGTGAGAGATCGTGTGAGGGAGTGAGAAATGTGGCCGGTTGAGAGTGTGGGGAGATGAAACGACGGAGGAGAGAGGAAGTCGGGTGAAGAAATGTATCGGGTGAAGCGGTGCGGTTATTTATAGGGTTTAGGCAAACCGATCGGGTGAGAACTCACCCGATCGGTTGAGGTGATTTTCGAAAAATTTCGTTGGAAGGCAGCTACAGGTGAACCGATCGGGTGAGTTTTCACCCGATAGGTTGGCCGCTTCACAATTTTTCCAAAAGCTCTGTCGACTTCACCCGGACAACAACATGGTCACAGCTCCAGTGAACCTATCGGTTGATTTAATCCCAAATTTTCCCGAGAGCTCTGATGTTCTCACATATCTTCCACCCGGTCTGCCACTTTTGCAACCCAATCGGTTGGCTGTTGAGCTGATATATGCCATCTTCAGACACGGCCCAACCGATCGATTGACTCATCACCGGATCGGTTGGGGATGATTTCCTGCACAAAATACAAAATTCACCTAAGTTCATCCGACGAAAGCTCCCGTTACTGAATTTATTCACCAAAAATAAGAAAAATAATCCCAAAAATAAAGACGACGGTTTAGAACATGGGTTGCCTCCTATGAAGCGATGTTGTTTAACGTCATTTGCTCGACGCCCGGTAGATGATTTTCAAGGGGGACGTGGGTGATGCCCAATGTTTGGTATCCCTTTAGATTTTGGAGTGGTGGCCCTTGGTATTGACAGTGGTGATAAGTAGACACTTTTGACGATCCTCTCGCTGGTGGTGTCTGGGGGCTTCTCCCTCATATTGGCATCGACTGCCACTTTTCGTAGGATCCAGATATCATCAGAGGTGAGCCCCATGGGCTCTTTTCCTTTTCTCCTCGTCAGAGCGGCCTTCTGGAATCTGGGAGGGGTCGTCACAGAGGAAATGAATTCTCTGGTGGCTTCTTCTTCTTCCACCCTAGCATGCTCCTCAAGGTCCCCCAAGCTGTCAGGGGTTTCTCGAGAAAATTTCCCAAGCTCCAGCTTCTACGACTCTTTCTTCCTCAGCTTCCAGCACATTGCAACTCTGCTCCTCAGGTGGGTGCTTCATAAACAGCCCCAAATCAAATTCGACCTTCTGGTCGCCCACGTTAAGGGATAGTTTCCCTTTCTTCACATCAATCAGCACGCCAGCGGTGGCCATGAAGGGCCTCCCGAGGATGATCGGCGTATGAGTGTCCTCTGGCATGTCCATCACAACACAGTCTACAGGCACATGAACCCCACTGATGTTTACTGGCAGGTCGTCCACAATCCCCACCGGATATTTGACGGATCTATCAGCTAGTTGAAGGGTCATACCGGCGGGCTCAAGGTCTCCCATTCCTATCCTCTTGTATAGTGACAGAGGCATCAAGCTGACGCTCGCTCCCAAATCGACGAGTGCCCGATTGATCCTCACTTCTCCAATCGAACAAGGAATAGAGAAGCTCCCTGGGTCCTTGAGTTTCGGAGGGTTTGCTCGCTGAATTAGAGCACTGCACTTCGCCGTGAGAACGACTTTTTCTTTTTTGGAACCCCTTGTCACCAAATATTTCAAGAATTTCGCATAGGAAGGAATAGTCTCTATGGCCTCGAGGAAAGGGATCTGCAAGCTCAAGTCTTTGACCATAGCAACGAACTTGCCATATTTTTCATCAATCTTTGCATTGGCAAGTCGTTGTGGGAAAGGCACAACGGGCTTAAAGACTCTCAAGTTCCCCTCTTTGTTCTTCTTCTTGTCTTCCTTAGAGACTCCCTCTGGAGTCACGATCTTTGATGACGAAGCTCCGTCATCATTAGCCTGTACATTTGGTCGCCCATCGACCAACGGAGCTTCAAGTTCCTTAGCCGACACCCTAGTTGGAATCTGAGTTCAGCTCCTCAATACTATAGCAGACACGTTGGCATGATCATATGTTAAGGCCAACGTTTGATTCGGCCCCCTTGGATTTACTTTCGGCTGACCCGACAGCTAATTCTGCGCCCTCTGAAGGTTCGCCACATGCAACTCCAGCTGGGTTACTTGGTCGGTGTAACGACTGGTTTTCTTGTATCTGGATTTATTATATTATAATATATGTTTTGGTGGATTTTCTCCTCATATGTGGTTTTCGTCTCCGTAACTTTCATTTTCGATCGTTTCGTCGTGTTTTCCCATTTCTTCTTTAGGATCGTCGATTTCGGAGCAAGTCATTCATGACGGGCTTCATAAAGGTCGTATCTTACTGTTAGATCAAGCCTAGGAGTCTTAGAAATCGATCCCGGGGCTCCGTGCTCCGTATCGGAACTTTTGGTGCTTATTAGCCGGTGTAAGAAGGGGCACCGACCGACTAGATGACGATCCAGTCGGTCGGCAATCCTTCTTGGACCGACTAGTTGGCTTTCTAAATTTCTCAGAAGTTACTGTTTATCGTTAGTCGATCTAAGAACGTTGGTTGACCGACTAGGTTGCAAACTAGTCGGTCGGCAATGCTTCTTTAACCGACTAACTCATCATCTAAATTTTAGTATCAGTATTGTTCATTCTTAGTCGGTCTAAGTTCATCTCTCGACCGACTAGTTGCCAAACTAGTCGGTCAGCCGTTGTTCATTGACCGACTAAATCTAAATCCTATTTTCGTTCAGGAGTTACTGTTTACACTTAGTCGGTCTGCGTTGGTCGACCGACCGACTAGTTGCCAAACTAGTCGGTTAGTGGTTGCTCTTTGACCGACTAATCTGTGTTAAAACCATAATTTCTGGGCAGCCGCCAGCCCATCCTATTTATACCCCTTGCCAAACGTTTTCTTCTTCCTCCACTCGACCCAAAACCCTAGTTTCTCCCCCATTGAGCCCCCTTCTTCCCCAAACCCTAATTCCTTCATTCCAAGCCCAAGATCCATCATCCAAACCATCCATCAACTCATTCTACCTCTCATCTTCCCCAAAATCTCACCAAATCCCCAAAATCCCCCAAAAACCCTAGTTCTCCAAACTTCCCCATTGGTTTCCAGATCTGGTCCTTAGGTTCTCCGGAGTGTTTCTTCCGCCTCCTCTCGGTAAGAAATCGATCTCTTGATGTTTTCATAACCTATTTGTATTTTTTATGAAACCCTAATGAATGAATGTTGTTTTGATGATTGTTTCCCCATAACAGCGATTTCCCCGTAGATTAGCATCCGCGAGACGAACCATCGTAATCGTCATCCCCGGTGCTAGGCAAGTGAAACTTGCCACTTAGGGTTTAGGCCATGGTTTAGGCCATTTTGCTTGTTGTCGGCGTAAAAGAGGCTAGGCGACGAAATGATACTCGCCTAGGCGCAAATTGGGGAACTAGTTTGACAACGAAGCTAGTTCCGACATTTAGCATGTTGCACAATTACCATGTCATGTTTACTTTCCATTAACGGTACGCAAATTAATTGTCATGTCATTGCATTCTTCAAGTGATCCCGTGATTGCGTAGCATCGCTACAATACTTGTGTTTCCTGGCTCGTGACCAGAAGCGAGCATAATGAGTTGATAACCCCAACGCTCGATATTGAATTGTGAACTTGGAAAACAAGCTCCCGTGCAGGGAAACCCTGGCTCACTTGCTGGGCTCATGTGCAGGGACCCTGGCTTGTTAACGTGTGGGATGGGGTAAGAGTTAAGCGGCCATTCAACTGGGAGTCTGCCTGATCATCAACTGCAGTTGTAAGGCGTAAACTCTGGGGTGGGGTAGTGTTTAGTGCCGATCGGTGTGAATGTTGTACCATTCAGCTGAAGGGCGTAAACATCTACAAAACATCGTGAAACGTGAATAGTGAATTGATTGAGATTGTTAGTAGCTTGGCTACTCTTGTCTTGTCCCGATGAAGGTTCTCTTGTACTTACTGTTCACCATGTCTTACTTGTGCACTCATGTTATAACTGCCATGTCATGCATACTATAACTGCTAGGCTGCTAGTTGCCTTACTTTCAGTTTCCTTGCCCAAGTCTTTTTAGACTTGCTGACATGTGCCCTTTACTCTTTTGGGTGACACATGTTAGATCCCAAGCCTGAGTACCTAGTTGAGGACGAGGTGTTTGCTGACGCCGAGCCCGAGCTTGTGTTTAACGGGGAGTACGTGGACACCGGGGACCAGTCCTAGTGTTTTCGTTGTGTTTCCCTTTTGTTTAGACAGTTGTTTTGTTGTCGGTGCGTAGCACCTATAGTTTGTTATGTTGTTGGTTTTGTTGGCCTTGTTCTGGGCCTTTAGACTCTTTCTTTTAGCCTGGTGGTTTTTCTGGATGTTGGACTTATCTTTCATGTTGGACAGTTTATGAGATATGAGAATTTTATTTCTGTCTCTCCTTTTATTATTATTGTTGCTCCGTTTGTGGTTACAGGGACCTGCTTATGTTTTATTGACGCTTATCGGGTTTGGGGCCTCACAGCTCCACTCTAATGCGGACCTTTTCACGTCTCGCCTCCATTTTAGGGAAGCGGGTCGTGACAGGTTTTGTTGGTGGCCCATGCATGTCCTTCTGTAACTGCGATTTTTGGAATGACGATAATAATATTAGATGTCCAATAAACTAAGTTCGACGTCTGAGTCATAAGCTATGAGTCTAATCTGATTCGTTTTTTGTGTCATTAGATGGCAGGAAGGCGTTTCACCCGTGGTGGGGGTAGTGGTGCGCTCCCTCATGATGAGGAGCCTGAGCGGGAACCCACCAACGGGGAGATGATGCGTATGATGCTCCAGATGATGCAAGTGCAGCAGGGCGTGCTCCTGCAAGTCCAGAATGCTCCACTTGCTCGAGCTGCCTGGGCTCTTCCGGATGCCCCTCGCTCTGAGCCAGGAGCGAAGCAATTTCGGGAGCTGGGTCCCGCATATTTTGATGGGTCTGAGGGTCCTCTGGCTACTGATGAGTGGATTCGGAACATCGTGGACAATCTGAAGATGGCCAAGATCACCCCGGCTGGATGGGTTGATTTGGCGAAGAGGCAACTCAAGGATAATGCTCGGAACTGGTGGGATGCGGAAGAGAAGATGTTGGTGGAGCCGATAGCTTGGGCTACCTTTAAGTCTAGGTTTGATGAGGAATTCTTTCCGAAGGCTGCGAAGAAGGAGATGATGCAGCGCTTCATTGATCTGAAGCAAGGGAGCTTGACGGTGGATCTGTACCACCAAGAGTTCACTAGGCTGAGTCGGTTCGTACCAAAGATGGTGCAGGATGCTGATGAGAGGGCTCAGAGGTTCCTGCAGGGACTTGCTTTGGAGCTCCAGAGTTTTGTGTCTTCCTCCGATCTGGACTCTTATCAGAAGGTTTTGGTCGCTGCCAGGAGGCAGGAGCTGAACCTGAGTCAGAGGAGGGGGTCTATGGTTGGTGCTGGGAAGAGGCCTATGGAGCAGGCCAGAGCGGTGGTTAGGCCTGGTTTCAAGCCTAATCAGCTAGCTCAGTTTAAGAGGCCAGGAGGGCCTATTCTGAAGACTTGCCATTTCTGCGGCAAGCCTGGCCACATCAAGGATCAGTGTCGGAAGTTTTTGGGCCAGTGTCTGGTTTGTGGTGATGCTTCCCATGTCGCGAAGGATTGTCGGCATGCGGGTCCGCTGCGGAGGGCGCCTGTTGCAGCACAGCCGTTGCAGTAGAGAGCGCTTGTTCCTGCTGGTCGTGGAGCAGCTCTTGTTCTGCAGAGGCAGGCTTTCCAGCAGGCTGTTCCGCCGAGGAGGCAGGCTTTTCTGATGACCGCTATGGAGAGCGAGGCCGTGGATGAGGTTATCGCAGGTAATCCTCAATCTAGCTGTTACTTTCCTAGCTGGTTTGAATGTTAGATTATGTTGTTTGCTTGAGCATGGTTGTTTGCTAGACTAGGGTTTGATTGTTAATTGCTTGTCAGGTGTGATTTTGGTGGGCACATTTCCTGCACGAGTCCTCTTTGACTCTGGTGCATCGATGTGCATTATTTCTCGGAGCTTCGTGGAGAGGCATTCCTTGTCGACGTTCCCTCTTCCCAAGAGTTGGAACATCGTTACAGGGAATGGCGTGGTCTCGGTGCATCGTGGTTGCAATTCTTGCTCGTTGGTGGTCTGTGGACATGAGCTTTTCGCTGATTTCATTGTCCACGACATCATCAACTATAATGCAGTTCTTGGGATGGACTGGCTTGTGAGCTTCTATGCTACGTTCGACTGTAGGAGGAAGAAGGTGGTGTTCGAGATTCCCGGACAACCAGTATTTGAGTTCAGTCGTGGTAGCAGTTCGCTTGGTCCTGTCAGATTTCGGGCCAGGCCGGTGGAGGTTGTGGCTATGCAGATGGAGCTGGAGTGGCCAGCTGTGGTGCGTGATTTTGGCGACGTCTTCCCCGAGGAGATGTCTGGGTTGCCACCTGATCGAGCTCTAGAATTTTCTATTGATCTTGTTCCGGGTGCGCAGCCGATTTCGAAGGCGCCGTATCGTATGGCACCTGCAGAATTGGAAGAGTTGCGGAAGCAGCTGGATGAGCTCTTGCAGAAGGGTTATATCAATCCTAGTGTGTCTCCGTGGGGAGCACCGGTGCTGCTGGTGAAGAAGAAGGATGGTTCGCGTCGCATGTGCGTGGACTATTGGGAGTTGAATGCGGTGACCATTAAGAATAAATACCTGTTGCCTCGCATCGATGATATTTTTGATCAGCTTGGAGGTTCGAGGGTGTTCTCTAAATTGGATTTGAGGAGTGGTTACCATCAGTTGAAGGTGAAGAAGGGAGATGTTCCGAAGACAGCGTTCAGGACGAAGTATGGACTATATGAGTTTGTGGTTATACCTTTCGGCGTAACTAACGTGCCCACAGTTTTCATGAATCTGATGAACCTGATTTTCTACGAATTTTTGGATAAGTTTGTCGTTATCTTTATTAACGACATTCTGATCTATTCGAAGTCGGAGGAAGAGCATGCCTCGCACTTAAGGACGGTATTGGAGATCTTGAGGAAGCATCGGTTGTATGCTAAGTTTTCGAAGTGCGAGTTTTGGCTGGATAGAGTTGCTTTTCTCGGGCATGTGGTGACTGGAGATGGTATTTCAGTGGATCCCGAGAAGATTAGGGCCATCAGTGAGTGGCCTGTTCCGTCGTCTGCGTCTGAGATTCGGAGTTTCCTTGGAATTGCTGGTTATTATCGACGATTCATTAAGGACTTTTCTCGTATTGCTGAGCCGATGACCAGGTTGACGCGGAAGGATGTGCCTTTTGTTTGGTCGGGTGATTGTGAGAGTGCTTTTGGTGTTCTGAAGGAGAGGTTGACGACTGCCCCTATTCTTGTTGTGCCTGATCGCAGCGGTGGATTTGAGATCTTTTGTGATGCTTCTGGCAAAGGTCTCGGTTGTGTGTTGCATCAGCATGGGCATGTTGTGGCGTATGCGTCTCGTCAGCTTAAGGTTCATGAGAAGAATTACCCGACGCATGATTTGGAGTTGGCTACCGTTGTGTTTGCTCTTAAGATTTGGAGGCACTTCCTGCTGAGTGAGGAAGTGAAGATTTTCACCGATCACAAAAGCTTGAAGTATATTTTTACTCAGAAGGAGCTCAACATGCGACAGCGTCGATGGTTGGAGCTTATGGCGGATTATGATATTGATTTGCAGTTTCACCCTGGCAAGGTGAATGTGGTTCCAGATGATTTGAGTAGGCTTCCAGCGGTGATGATGTTGACCTCGCAGTGGGGATTGCAACGGGATTTCTGCGAGTCTGGTGTTGAGATTGTTCTTCCTGGGGAGGCTTCTTCGTTGATGTACATGCAGGTACAGTCGACGATCGTGGATCGGATTAAGGCTGGCCACGCTGAGGATCCGAAGCTGGTGAAGATTCGGGAGCAGGTGGAAGCCGGTCTGCGGACTGACTTTTTGATTCATGAGGATGGCTCGCTAGGGTTTGGAGCCAGGTTGTGTGTGCCAGCTGGGGATATTAGAGAGGAGTTGATGGTGGAGGCACACAGTTCGCCGTATTCTGTGCATCCTGGTGGCACCAAGATGTACCAGGATCTTCGTCTGAATTATTGGTGGCATGGTATGAAGAGGAGTGTGGCTCGGAGTGTAGCCAAGTGCTTGGTTTGCCAGCAAGTGAAGGCAGAGCATCAGCGTACGGCCGGGTTGCTACAACCGCTTCCGATTCCGGAGTGGAAATGGCAACACATCACTATGGATTTCGTGACTGGACTACCTCGGAGTCCGAAGCAGAATGACGCGATTTGGGTGATCGTAGATCGATTGACCAAATCCACGCACTTCATTCCATTCTGAGTGGGACAGTCCACTGAGGCGCTAGCGAGGAGATATAAGGAGGTAAAATTCTTTTTACTCTCCGTTTTATTTCCTTTTCCTAGTTTGGATAGTGATGTGACGTGAATCGTGCAGGAGGTCGTGCGGCTTCACGGAGTCCCCGTGAGTATCGTGTCGGACAGAGACACGAGGTTCACATCTCAGTTCTGGCAGAGTTTGCAGAATAGTTTGGGTACGCGTCTGAGTTTCAGCACGGCGTACCATCCGCAGACGGATGGCCAGTCCGAGATGACGATTCAGATTTTGGAAGACATGCTGAGGGCGTGCATGTTGGATTTCAAGGGTTCGTGGGAGGACCATCTACACTTGGTGGAGTTCTCTTACAACAACAGCTTCCAGGCGAGTATTGGCATGGTGCCTTTCGCTGCTCTTTATGGGAGGAAATGTCGATCTCCATTGAGTTGGGATGACGTTGGTGATCGGGAGTTGTTGGGACCTGAGATGATTGTGGAGGCCGTGGATATCGTCAGGAATATTCGGGAGAGGTTGAGAATTGCTCAGGACCGTTTTAAGCATTGGGCGGATGCTAAACGTCTTCCTTTGGAGTTTCAGCCGGGCGATCATGTGTTCTTGAAGATTTCCCCGAATCGCGGTGTGATTCTTTTTGGGAAGCGAGGAAAGTTCAGCCCGCGATACATTGGACTGTTTGACATTCTGAAGAAAGTTGGCGAGGTAGCTTATCGCTTGGCCTTGCCGCCATCTTTGGAAGGAGTTCACAATGTTTTCCATGTGTCGCAGCTTCGTCGATACATTAGCGATCCATCTCATGCTGTGGATTTCTCGGAGATTACCGTTCACCCCGATATGACGTATGACCAGCATCCAGTGCAGATTCTGGACAGGCGTCAGAAATCGCTTCGGAACAAGATTGTCAATCTTGTGAGGGTGATGTGGCGACACGGCTCCCCTGGAGAGTCTACTTGGGAGAATGAGGATGAGATGCGAGAGCGCTTCCCACTTTTGTTTCCAGACACGTGAGTGTTTGGAAATTTCGAGGACAGAATTTTTCTTAAGTTGGGGAGGATGTAACGACTGGTTTTTGTCTATGTTTTGGTTTTCTTGTATCTGGATTTATTATATTACAATATATTTTTTGGTGGATTTTCTCCTCATATGTGGTTTTCGTCTCCGTAACTTTCATTTTCGATCGTTTCGTCGTGTTTTCCCGTTTCTTCTTTAGGATCGTCGATTTCGGAGCAAGTCATTCATGACGGGCTTCATAACGGTCGTATCTTACTGTTAGATAAAGCCTAGGAGTCTTAGAAATCGATCCCGGGGCTCCGCGCTCCGTATCAGAACTTTTGGTGCTTATTAGCCGGTGTAAGAAGGGGCACCGACCGACTAGATGACGATCCAGTCGGTCGGTAATCCTTCTTGGACCGACTAGTTGGCTTTTTAAATTTCTCAGAAGTTACTGTTTATCGTTAGTCGGTCTAAGAACGTTGGTTGACCGACTAGGTTGCAAACTAGTCGGTCGGCAATGCTTCTTTAACCGACTAACTCATCATCTAAAGTTTAGTATCAGTACTGTTCATTCTTAGTCGGAAAAAGTTCATCTCTCGACCGACTAGTTGCCAAACTAGTCGGTCAGTCGTTGTTCATTGACCGACTAAATCTAAATCCTATTTTCGTTCAGGAGTTACTGTTTACACTTAGTCGGTCTGCGTTGGTCGACCGACCGACTAGTTGCCAAACTAGTCGGTCAGTGGTTGCTCTTTGACCGACTAATCTGTGTTAAAACCCTAATTTCTGGGCAGCCGCCAGCCCATCCTATTTATACCCTTCCCAAATGTTTTCTTCTTCCTCCACTCGACCCAAAACCCTAGTTTCTCCCCCATTGAGCCCCCTTCTTCCCCAAACCCTAATTCCTTCATTCCAAGCCCAAGATACATCATCCAAACCATCCATCAACTCATTCTACCTCTCATCTTCCCCAAAATCTCACCAAATCCCCAAAATCCCCGAAAAATCCTAGTTCTCCAAACTTCCCCATTGGTTTCCAGATCTGGTCCTTAGGTTCTCCGGAGTGTTTCTTCCGCCTCCTCTCGGTAAGAAATCGATCTCTTGATGTTTTCATAACCTATTTGTATTTTTTATGAAACCCTAATGAATGAATGTTGTTTTGATAATTGTTTCCCCATAATAACGATTTCCCCGTAGATTAGCATCCGCGAGACGAACCTTCGTAATCGTCATCCCCGATGCTAGGCAAGTGAAACTTGCCACTTAGGGTTTAGGCCATGTTTTAGGCCATT
Organism: Scilla litardierei; assembly: GCA_030789695.1. Lineage (NCBI taxonomy): Eukaryota > Viridiplantae > Streptophyta > Magnoliopsida > Asparagales > Asparagaceae > Scilla > Scilla litardierei. Next base: position 378,822,501 of record CM061142.1, read on the forward strand.
TTGCTTGTAGTAGGCGTAAAAGAGGCTAGGCGACGAAATGATACTCACCTAGGCGCAAATTGGGGAACTAGTTTGACAACGAAGCTAGTTCCGACATTTAGCATGTTGCACAATTACCATGTCATGTTTACTTTCCATTAACGGTACGCAAATTAATTGTCATGTCATTGCATTCTTCAAGTGATCCCGTGATTGCGTAGCATCGCTACAATACTTGTGTTTCCTGGCTCGTGACCAGAAGCGAGCATAATGAGTTGCTAACCCCAACGCTCGATATTGAATTGTGAACTTGGAAAACAAGCTCCCGTGCAGGGAAACCCTGGCTCACTTGCTGGGCTCATGTGCAGGGACCCTGGCTTGTTAACGTGTGGGATGGGGTAAGAGTTAAGTGGCCATTCAACTGGGAGTCTGCCTGATCAGCAACTGCAGTTGTAAGGCGTAAACTCTGGGGTGGGGTAGTGTTTAGTCCCGATCGGTGTGAATGTTGTACCATTCAGCTGAAGGGCGTAAACATCTACAAAACAACGTGAAACGTGAATAGTGAATTGATTGAGATTGTTAGTAGCTTGGCTACTCTTGTCTTGTCCCGATGAAGGTTCTCTTGTACTTACTGTTCACCATGTCGTACTTGTGCACTCATGTTATAACTGCCATGTCATGCATACTATAACTGCTAGGCTGCTAGTTGCCTTACTTTCAGTTCCCTTGCCCAAGTCTTTTTAGACTTGCTGACATGTGCCCTTTACTCTTTTGGGTGACACATGTTAGATCCTGAGCCTGAGTACCTAGTTGAGGACGAGGTGTTTGCTGATGCCGAGCCCGAGATTGTGTTTGACGGGGAGTACGTGGACACCGGGGACCAGTCCTAGTGTTTTCGTTGTGTTTCCCTTTTGTTTAGACAGTTGTTTTGTTTTCGATGCGTAGCACCTATACTTTGTTATGTTGTTGGTTTTGTTGGCCTTGTTATGGGCCTTTAGACTCTTTCTTTTAGCCTGGTGGCTTTTCTGGATGTTGGACTTATCTTTCATGTTGGACAGTTTATGAGATATGAGAATTTTATTTCTGTCTCTCCTTTTATTATTATTGTTGCTCCGTTTGTGGTTACAGGGACCTGCTTATGTTTTATTGACGCTTATCGGGTTTGGGGCCTCACAGCTCCACTCTCGTGCGGACCTTTTCACGTCTCGCCTCCATTTTAGGGAAGCGGGTCGTGACAGTCGGTTAGGGCCTTCTGTCCCATCTCCAGCCGCAAGTTAATCTTCTCCTGGTTCATAATATACTGGGTCAAGAGGCTCTCGATCGGGGAGATCACTCTCTGCTGGCCATATGGTTGCTGCTGTTGCATGGGCTGCTGGTTCCTGGGGGATACTGCTGGTACATTTGTTGGGGCTGCTGCTGCTATTACCAAGGCGGCTGATATAATTGCTGCTGCAGTTGCTAGGGCTGCTGATATGGTGCCATATAGCTCAGGTAGGGGTGGTTTCGGTTTTTGTGAGAATAAGCCGGATTTGAGCTAGTTCTTGGTGGATAAGGCACGTTACCCGTCGGGTTGTAGAAAAGTGCGCTAGCTTGATCCACCGGTGGTGAGATTTCACCACCCTCGAAGTCTCCCAGGATTTCCGCTTCCACCACTGCTACTTGTTGGGTGTTGGCACCACCAGCACCTACCATAAGCGCCGAGATCTGAGTCGATAGCAAATCGAATTTGCTAGATAATTTGTCGACGTCCTCGACTCTATGAATGCCTCCAGATCTGGGCATGGCGTGCTCATCACACCACCTCTCCTTATTTGATGCCATGTTTTCCAAAATGTTGCTAGCATCTTCCTCGCTTCTCGACATAAAGGACCCCCCAGCCGCGACAACCATCGAAGATTTCAGGTCGTCCCTCAACCCATTGTAGAACAGATTTATGATCTGCCATTTTGGGAGCTCGTGGTGAGGGCATCTCCACTGCATCTCCTTGTATCTCATCCAAGCTTCGTGCAAGGACTCGTGACTGGCTTGGGAGAAGGAGGAGATCTCACTCCTCAACTTCATCGTCTTCCCCGGGGGAAAGAACTTGCTCAAGAAAGCGTTGGATAGCTTCTCCCAAGTCGTGAAGGTGTTGGGGTCCTTTCCCCTTAGCCATTGCTTTGCCTTATCCCGCAGAGAGAAGGGGAACAACTTGAGCCGAATGGCTTCAGTCGTGACACCGTTGATCCTGAAGATGTCACACTTCTCAAGGAAGGAGTCTAGATGCTCAATTGGGCTCTCCATGGGTGCCCCAGAAAATTGATCTTGCTGGATCCACGTCAAATGACGACTTTAGCTCGAAGCTCCCGGCAGTAATAGCCGAAGGCTGGACACTAGATGTGGACCCGATGGAAGGCATCGAGTATTCCAGCAGGGACTTCTCTGGAGGGGTATTCTCTCACATGGCTGCGGACTCTTCTCTTCTTCTCTTCTCTACGTTCAGACGCCTCACAGTGGCGTTGATCTCCGGATCTAAAGGAATCAAGTCGTCGAGACTCCTTGTATTCCTGCGCATGAAAAATCACAAACACCCGTGAAGCAAGTATGGTATAGAAACAGATAAAAACAGAAAATAAAGAACAGAAAAATAAAATATGAAAAAGTAGAATGCGAAAATTATCGCTAGGTGAAGATGTGAACTAGACTCAAGGGTTGACTGGGTCCTAAAATAAACAAGCATGTTGCCTCCCCGGCAACGGTGCCATAAAGCTTGACGTCTCCTAGATTTAAGCATGCAAGTGCAATAGGATCGGGGATACCAGATTTAAATATTTATACCGCAAGCGCACGGTGTTGTAGTGTGGCTTAGGGGTCGAACACAGGGAGGTGTGTGTTGTGCTTGTGTCAAAGAGGAACCGGTTCACGCTACTGGTGAGCTAGCCCGAACGATCGATGGTTGTCACAGAATATAGATACGAAGAATAAACGATATAAAAGGAAACATAGGACTTCGGTTTCCACCCTATCACGTGTTCTCACTATTACGACCAACGGATAGGAATAAGATAGGATTTAGGGTTTAGTGGTGAGATGTTGCCTCTAAGAGTGATACCTAGCATCCCATGGGCCCGATATTCTGGTCGGTGCCCAGGATGATACGCTAGGACTACCCAGGTTCGGTCGGTGGTCATTTCTATGTCTATTAACACCGACCGACTCTGGGAGCACTAAGCTCGCAATTATTATTCCCAACATCTCATCCTGCCGTTCCCACGTGCTAGGATTCAATGTCTATGCTAAGGGCGTGAGCTGTGGCTAGGGAGTCAACCGCTAAGTTTATTCCCCCTTGGCCCGACGGTCAGAGGCGGTCTTTCTCCTTCCAATGACAATGAAACACCCCGCGTAACCATCTAAATTCCTAATCCCTATCGAAATCCTATTCCTATAGTCGCTCTAGGGAGAACCCACGAAGGGGTTTCCACCGAAATCCCAGATTTGGGAACTACTCATAATTCATAGCTAAAATGCAATCTAAACAAAATTGAACGGTGGACATCATGATCAGGCAATAGAAATGAGATACTAGCAATGGTATTAAGACAATATTAAAGTTTGGAGACAATCGGAACACTTACAAAACAGGAGAAAATTCCAGCCGTCGCAATACAAAAAAGACAGAAAAAATAACAAGATCCGTTTTCAGCAACCCTAGGTCGACTATTTATAGAAATCGATGTCACCCGATCGGTTGAAGCATCAACCGATCGGGTGAGCTGGTTGACGCTTCGCTATCGGGCTTCAAAACTTCAACCGGTCACAGTCCCCGAGCGGTTGGCACCGTCGGTTCGCCAATTTAGCAATTGTGGCTACAGATGAACCGATCGTGATAAGTCACCCAATCGGTTGGAAATCAGCTTAAAAGAATAGAGAACTCTGTTGGATTCAACCGGTCGACGAACTGGTTGGTTGAGCTCTCCTGGTCATCTTTTGGAAAATTTAGCTACAGATGAACCAATCGGGTGAGATGTGACCTGATCGGTTGGAATTTAGCTTCAAATGGCCGAGAGCTTTGTCGATCTCACCCGATCACTGAAACGATCGGGTGAGCTTCTCTTCACTTCAGCCTCCGTCCGGGTCGGATACGCGTGCATCAACCGATCGGGTGGCTGATCCACTCGATCGGTTGAGGGCTGAGATATAGCAATCTTCATCGTTTGACCCTCTGGATCGCGCGTGACTCCTCCTGTTGCTCCGGGGACTCATGATATCTTCTTTATATGTCCCAACGCTGGCAATCTCCTGCATTTACACAAAAACACAAAGAAGTAAAAGAAAACTAAAAATCACAAGAAAGTGGGTATGGGACGACGGAAAACAATGGAAAATCGTAAAGAAGACGTGCGTGAATATATAAAATATAAATGCACGTCAACTATTACGGCTGAAGGGTAGGGATATGACCGAATGCTAGGGTTTGGCGGTGTGACGTTGCCTTTAAAAGTGGTATCTAGCGTCCCATGGGCCCGATATTCCGGTCGATGCCCAGGATGATACTCTAGGTCACCCGACTTTGGATGGTGGGCATTCCTATGTCCAACACCATCCGACTCCGGGAGCACTAAGATCGCAACAATCGCTCCCAACATTTCGTCCAAGCCGTTCCCACGTGCAAGGACTCAATGTCAACGCAAGGGGATAGGCTATGGCTAGAGAATCAAACTCCCATTTTATTTCCTCTTGGCCCAACGGTCAAAGGCGGTCTTTTTCCCGCCAATGACAATGAAATGCCCCACGTAACCATCAAAATCCCTAGATCCAATCGGATCCCTAGACCTATGGCCGTTCTAGGAAGAACCTACGAAGGGGCTTCCACCAATGTCCTAGATTGATGAACTACTCACTAAACATGGTAGCAAATGCAATAACAGAAGATATATCCATAAGAATTGAAATCAAGCAAATGTTCACTGTAGCAAATAGAAGCATAAACACAATATCAAAATTTGAAAGCGATCAAAGAACTTACACTAAGTGTTTAATTCAAGCAGCTGAAATATCCCTTAAAACAACTTTAAAAGTGGGGATCCCGTTTCTGGGAAAGCCTAGCACTATTTATACAAGTGGGAAAGATGCCAGAGAATATTCCCACAAAAAGACAAAAACAAACACTCACCCGATCGGGTGAGACTTCACTCGATCGGGTGAAACGACGGAGAAATATGTCTTCAGCTCTGATAAATCTCACACAATCACTGAACTGATCGAGTGAGTCTTGGATTTCTTGAGCTTGGTAAGCAGTAGCAGCTAACCTGATCTGGTGAAAGTGCCGACCCGATCGGGTCACAATACATGACCCGATCGGTTGACAAGTCAACCGAACGGGTGAGCTTTGGCCTTCAAAACTGCACTCTGTCATACATCCACCCGATCACTAAACCGATCGGGTGGTACAGTCTCTTCTTCAGCACTGACATAGACTGCATGACCCGATCGGGTGACTGTTCCATCCAATCGGGTGAGAGCTGATACATAGTCATCTTTGACGAATGGCTCTCAGGATCTTGTGCGACACTTCCCATTTCTCCAGGGACTCATGATGTTGGCAATATATGTCTCCTACGCTAGCAATGTCCTGCAAATGCACATAAACTCAATGAAAGTAAAAAAGAAACTAAAAACACAAAGAAACGGATACGAAATAACGAAAAGCGACAGAAAACGACGTAGAAGATGTGCGTAAATATATAAAATATAAACACACGTCAAGCATTTACATCGAGTCTAATCCGAATAGACCTGTACACATCTGTTGGCAAAGAATTTTCATCATAATCTGTTTATAGAGTAAGGATGATAACCGTTCTCTACCAACACAAGTTGTACTTCACTATTTTCCTTCTGCACCAATCTTCTAGACTCGAAGATTCACTGCAGCCAAAGGAAACACTTTCCTTAGGCACGTAAACTAACGTCCCTACTTTATTCGCGTGCAATGGCCCTATTCAGATTGCATCAAGTTATTAATCAGAGTCCCTACTCCGAATGGCATCCTGGAAGTTGTCTACGCCATCATCAACTATGATGTCTTACTCGACTCGTCACATCACGAGACTCAAGTAATCTTTTAACTTCCTAATGAGTAATTAAATGAATATCTTATTGATATGGTCCTCATAGAACCTTATCAAAAAAACTAAGCATTACTATCTGGGACTTAACCAGAGGGAGGATTGTGACTCAGAGTTACTTGCCATGCATCACACCATGTCTAACAAAGTGTGATTCATGCTCTCCAACACACCGATGTATTAAGAGACTTGACCTGAGAGAAAATCACATTTTATTTTAATTATGCAAGATTTATACAGTTAAGTATTCGACTCTTTGATCTGATCGAAGCAGTTCAAATACTTCTTTCATTGTGTTATCTATTTTATCAGACATGTGTTTCAGTAAAAACATGTGTCGTAATAAAATAAGAACTACTTATCCTGGCTAACTTAGACTTGGGTCCGGATACATCCGTATGTACGAGACTATGAGTTCTCCAACTTATTCTTCCACTGTCTAACAGAAGGTGTTTGGCCATCATACCTTTGAGATAAGACTTACAAGTGTCTTTCGACTCATAATACGAGAGATCAAAACTCTCTTTATGTGACTTGTCGAGTCTGTTCTCATCGGTAGGGCCTAGTCTATTTTGCCATAGATAATGTTTCTATAACTTGTGTATTGTGTATTAACATTTAATGCAATATTGTTATACAAAACATTCACACTGAAACATTGCTTCGGAAGCAAAGTGACGACATTCGCAAAAAATGTGTTTTCCTTTTGTATAACAATCATCCTGAAATCGTGACATCAAATGTCACATTTTCAGTTCCTCCTACTATTTCTTTTATTAATGATAGATAAAACTATCATTCTTAATTGACTTTCCTTAATGCCTTCTCCCTTTTCTAAATCTCATTTAGATATAACACATCTCAACACAAATAATAGCCATGCAAACATCTCATGTATCCAAACGCTTGAGCTTTGCAACCTTGAGTGTGCTCAGTAAGTTGCTTGTCTCAAGATCTGGTTGGGATATATAGTCTTACACTGCTCATGCACGCATCTTCGATTCAAACAATTTGATCTAAGTTTCAAATTTTGTGGATCGAAACCGTTTCCCATACAACCTTGAGTGTGCTCAACAAATTGTATGGAGAAGCATGCTTTGAACATCAGTATGTTCAATCTTCCCCTCATAGAGGCGAGTGACAGGTAGCGTGCATTTATTTTGTTGGACCCAGAGCTTAAGGAAATCATTGTCCTTAAACATGTGTCAAGAAGGTTATTTTTAATGTCAGTAAGAATATAGTTTAGTCCATCAATTAAAATTTGAGTTGATATTCCATTAACTAACCATTTGGACCAGTTAACTTATTCTCTTAGGATATTATGTTTTGGATTCCATCGGTAAACATAGAACTACCTTAGTTTAGCATATGTTCAATTTTAAATATATATAAAATGGCTTTTATCTAACTATATCCTCCTACTAGTTTTGCGATCATTTTTAGCCATAATAATGAACGATTTAATTAAATTTAAATTCACTGGAAAAGATAACCAACCACCTTGAGCCTGACAACCTTGAGTGTGCTCAACAAATTGCCTGACTCTGCGATTGGTAGATGACTCTTCATCAATCATATCATATATGATTCCCTTATTGGTTTTTACACCTAGCCACTTATGATCATGAGTGTGCTCATCCAAATCACAATGACCAGTCTGGTCGGACCCTTGTTTTCGTATCTAGGCTAACTTACGCCGACGCTCGGTGTATAGGCACGACACGATAGGTTGGGTTAAGTCTAGACTACATCTCATGTAATGAGAAATTCGTTTCCTTAAAGTATCTATGACATAGCTTGAGTGTGCAAAACAACTATAACAAAGAACATATAGTTTCCAACCTCTAAAATAAGGAGGGTTACGGCTAATCGTGAAAAAGATTTTTAACGTAATTGACTAGATATAATCAACGATATCACATAATCATAATTCGCATCCTTGTGGTCCAGCGGAACACGGCTAGGGATTTGGCTAGGCCAGGATCACTATCCCTAGTCGAGCTAGGTTGATCCACAACACTAGTAAAAAACATTAGGCCGGATCATGGTCCATGGAAGAAAACTTATAATTCATATGTGTCACGTTCGATTAGAAATGGCTTCATTAAAACTAGATAATCATATCAACTAGTTGAATCCTAAAATCCGAAATAATTAGGATTGGTTAATAAATTTTATTAATGTCCTTATCATCTATAAGAATTTTAAAGCTGCTATCCTAATCATGTATTAGGCATTAAAGTTCAAGGTGCAACAATTTAAATCATAGCCTTTTGATCAAAATTATTATTAGAACAATTAAAAAATAATTTTAAGGGGCTACCTTAAATAGGAATTTAATATGTTGCAGCAATTTTTTAAATCATAGCATGTCCTTCAAAATTATCATATAATTTTCTTAAGGCTTTTAATGGCTATCCTAAAAGTCTTTCTTGAATTATCACATAATCAAAAAATAACTAATATAACCATTAAAATATCAACTAAACAATTCGCTAAGCATGGAACTTAAAATTATCACATAAATCGAAGTTACATCAATAATTATCAAATAATTATAAAGATCTAATTTCTAAAATTATCACATGATTTTAAAATTAAATCTAATTTTCAAAAACAATTTTCGAAAATAAAAACATTGCTTTAAAATGACATTTTTAAAGTTTAAATAAAACCTTCATCTTATGGAGAAGCATGTTGTATCATATACATTTTATAACTGCAAATCATAGATCATGTAAACTGGCTCTGATACCAATGTTGGATTTTCTCGATCCTTAGGGCTATAAAATCGACGTCCGGCCCAAGTCGGTCTGACGATGAAAACAAAATATCAGCGGTAAAATAGATTTAAAACTATTTTAAATCAAGCTCTAAAGAGAAGAAACCCAAGCCAATATCTCTATTGTCCCGGGGTTGGGTCCGACCAACCCCTAAGAATAGATCTATTTAACATTTGTAATTATAAATGCATGCTAATTATTTAAACTACATACCTTTCACTTTGTTTCCAAAGAAAACAAAGCGTCGTTTTCAACAACATTTCTTTGGCCCTGAGTAGGGATGGCAGTAATGGCCTGACCCGCCTGGCTCGACCTGGCCCGACTCGGTTTTGACCTGGCCCGCATCCGGGTCGGGGCAAGCTTGGGCTTTATATGCGCCCCGGCCCGCCCCGGCCCGCCCCAGTAAACTATAGAGATTCTAAAAACCTTACTATTTTGATGTTGACCATGAGTCAGCGAATAACCCACAACTTATACTCTATTCCATAGTTCTCTTAATTGGGCCAATTCCCAATTCCAAATTACCAAATAAATCAAAATTCTCCCAATTCACAAATAAAATTTTTATTTGGGATTCATATAGATGGAAATAATGACCTGGCCCAACCGGCCCGACTCGGCCCGACCCGGTTTTGGTAAGAAAGAACCCGCCCCGCCCCGACCCACGACCTGCCCCGCCCCGGCCTGTAGATGAGTCAGGGCAAGCTTGGGTAGTTAAATACCCGCCCCGCCCCGCAATATTTCCATTCCTAGCACTGAGCCGCTTCTCCCGAGATGAACCGCGTCCCGAGCTGAACTGCTTCCTGAACCGCACCACGTCCCGAGATGAGTAACACCCTTGTCGCCTAGCCAACCATGCACCAAAGAAGATTTCACCTTGAGTGGATCATCCATCAAGACTTCGGATCCGATCCGAAGTCCTTCGTAGCTTTACTAGAGCCCAATCAGGAGTAAGGAAGAATTAGGGAAATATGGAATAATTTATTTAAGTCATAATCCGAGCATGCTCCAAACTTTTGGGAGCTTCTCAGATTTGGAGACTTGGTGCTAGTTTTCAAGGAGAGTGTTGGCCTCTATTTATAAAGGCGGCTGACCCCCTTCTCATTATATACAATGTGGGACTAAAGATATGGAGGAGAAAATTAATTAAAGTTTGCTTTCCACAAAGAGCATTCTTTAGCGAATTTTTTCTCCCTCATCGTTAAGCTTCGCAAGTGATACAACCTATCAAATTGAATAGCTCTAAATGATGAACGCATATAAACAAACGGGGCTCCATTCTGACGTCGTTTGACCCTTTAAACATGTGTCCAAACTTAGCCCAAAATTAGATTTTTCACTCAAAATCTAGCCGCCTGCCAGGCACGCGCCCCCTGGGCGCTTCTGCTTCCGCACGCAAAAATGACCGGCCCTTTGGGCCGGGTCAAATTTTTTTTAAATTGCTTTAACTCTTAAAGCTATATGGCCTTTTTTCCTCTTTGGGGCTTTCTATTTAAAACACATTTTAAATGGACTTATTGAGCCCCGTTTGGACTCTAATTTGAGCACGTTTTTCTCCCCAACTTTCGTGTAAAAAACCTTTTCATTTCTATGCATTTAAAATACGCTCGTAAACAATTTACGATATATTTAAATTATCTCCTTTTATGTATGCATCATATGCAACATAAATAATTCCCGTCCATTTGCATTAAATACAAATGAACTGAGGACATACATCCCTCAACAATTACCTCGTATTCTTATTCATGTCTGTTCATGGGTTGGGTAATAACCTATTTCACACCCTCAACAACCCCGCTGCTAAGTTCAGATGTGGAGGGTTTATCACTGTCATTGCTAAGTGCCCGCCCATTTCTATCCAGATCCCCGCTACCTTGGCCCCTATTCCTGGCCCCACATATCTTGATATCTCTGTCCTGATCAAACATATCGCAGGCAAGATATTTGTATGGCTTCATGGGCCTTCACATAATCCATATACCATATTGACCAGCCCTGAGCGCTTCCGTATTTGAGGGGGCCATGCAGTGGGCATTCCCATCTGATCCAGCTTTTCTACCCCCTACACATGCACATCCCATCCCCGCTTAGGACCCTGTCACTCCAACTCTACACATGGAGGCCCGCCACCACCACCACCCTTATGTCATTTCTCACGGAGATCTCGCCAGCCTGGTGAGGGTACGAGCACCGCTGGTCCTTCTCCTCCACATCCCTCCCTAGAATACCACATTTCACTCGTGGAGGAGAGGATTTGCGAGGTGAAGTCCACCTTATATGGCATTAGGACCACACTAGATATCTTGCATGCAAAATTTGACACCGGCTATAGTTGGCAATTTTCTCAGGGCCACTACCCTGAGGCTAGACCATGTCTCCTACTTACCACACCACCCCCGCCACCACCACCTGACGATAGCACCTCCTGACTTTATCACGTATTCTCCCCCCACTACACATAGCCCTCATCTACACTTCATTTTCACTTTCAGTCAATGTTTTTGACTTATCTTGGGGGAGGCACATCACCATCGCTCCCCCCCACATAATTCCCCACATTTTCATTATATAGTTCACATTGGGGACAATGCTCAGCTCCAGCTTGGGGGAGAAGCATTACATGCCTTTGTTTTTATTTTTCCACCTTCCTTCTCACATTTTTGTCCATATGTTTATAACCCATCCCATTTTCCTTTTCTTTTCTTTCTTTTCTTTATGCATCATGTTTCCTTTCTTTATATGCATTCAAAAAAAGCACACACTTTGCATTTGCATCTCAATGCATCCTTGCATCTTCATACATTCATGTGTATATATGTGTGTTTTAAGAATTTTTTGAGATCGTGGTTTCATATGCGTGGTTATCGAATGGATTTTCAGATTCAATTTTGTTTTACACTCGATTTCTCAATATCGATTAGAATATAGGACTAGGATATGTTTTTAGTCTCAGATCTCATTTAATACTTTTGTTATGCTCATTGTCATAGTCCCCAGGATAGAAGTACTCGAATCCAACCTAGGTTGAATTTTCCTTTGGAATCTATATTATGCCTGGATCGTGGAATCATTAGTTGAGTATAGTGGCATATAATCTTTTAGGACTTGGATAATGACATATTAACCTAGTACTAAGGAGTGTTATCTGCTTATCTTATTCATGCTTTCAAGAGGGGGGAGAGAGAGAGAGAATGTGTATACAGAAAAAGAATAATATATGCATCGTTCTCCCAGCCACGCTAAGTAGCTGGATCCCTATGCCTCGGGAAGCTTTAAGTCCTCACATTGAAATGTTTAGCTTGGGGGAGTGCATATAAATAATGCTTATGCTTGGTTTGAGCTAGTAGGTCCGAGGGGCCCCTCTTGGCCTGATGCCCTATTATTGATTGACCTAGGAGGCATCGACCCAACGTTCCTTATACAAACCAATTAGAATCCCAAATGAAAAAATGAAAAAAAAATGATGAAAATAATGAAAATTGAAGCATGAATAAGAATAGCTATTTCATGAATCAAGGAACGACGATGTGTTATGAGAGCCACTTCCTTGATTGACACGTAGGCCATTATCCGATACTAATCCTTCCCTCCGACCATTTGCATAATTTCGATTCACATTCCTTCGACCTAGGACGGGATAGAGGAAATATTCTAGGACTTGAGCATGACCGTGATTGAGTATATTACTTGTTGATTTTTGCTAGAAATGGTTTCCGATGATTATGTTTTAATCGATGGGAAGAATTTGGCATGTGCTTAATTTCCATGAATCTGAAATTCTCATTCACCATGTCTGTATGCTCGATATTGTGAAATTCTCAAAATCATGCCATCACTTGCATGCTTGGTTGCATACCTCCAATCTCTACTCTTTCATGTCTTCCTTGAGAACATGGAAGAGTTTATCATGAGGGATTTTGATGAGTGTATATTATGTATATATTTCACGCTTTATTCATATGCATATCACATTATTTCATCCCCATTCCAATCCATTTCCCCCATTTTGGTTCCTTTTTTGCTTTTGGTCTCTTGTACATATTGCAGGTGCAATTGTATCATTTCGGGACCTTAAAGTGGGAATAAAAGCAATGGAAGAAAGAGAGAAGAGAACAAGAACCAAAACCAAAGGGGAATGAAGAAAAGTGCAACACGCGACTGCGTGGTTGATCCACACGGTTAAATCACCAAGACACTCCCCAAGCTTCTAAAAGCCAATCAACGTGGTCGTAATGAACGAAGGAAATGGTCACGTCATCAAGGAGATACAAAGAAGGAAAATTGACTTCGACGCGGTCGTTTGGCAAATGACGTGACCCCGTCGCATCGAGAAGTCGAAGTCACAAAACGGTCGCTTGACACGACCGTTTTGATGCAGATTTGTAATGGGTTGAAATGAGAAACAATGCAGTCGTATAGACTCCTATGCGGTTGCGTCGATATTAGACAAAGGAGTAGCTGTTTGACTTTACAGTCGACACGGTCGCATCGAAATGATTTGTGAAGGGCTAAGACGTGAAATGACACGATCGCATCGACTCCTACGAGGTTGCATCGATACAAGATAGGGAAGCATCTGTTTGACTTTGATGACAATGCGGCCACATCGATTTCGATGCGACCGTGTCGAATAGGATTTTTGAGGGTTTTATGGGAGCCACCAAGGGCAAGTTTGGGACTTTTTGGATTTTTAGTGGGGTATATATATCTTTCTTTTTCCTCTGCTAGAGAGAACACTTTTTACAGTACTTTTTCTAGGTTTTAGGGAATTATCATGTGTAATATTTCTATTATTATCAATTACTTTTTCTAGTTCCTTTTGTTCTCTTGGATTTTTGTTCTCAATATTGCAATAGAATTAGATTTCCTTATCTCTCAATTGTGGATTATTTGATTGTCAATTTCTATCTCATCTACATTGCCATGGCAATTCAATTCATGATTTTGATCATGTTTCTATCGATGGATTGTGAGTAGTCGCCCATCTAGGACCATGGATTGAACCACATTGGATTTGGTCATGGATTGATAGGAACCATTTGGTTGTTGTATAATTGGAGATTAGGGTTATGCAAGGATGATAATTATCGATGCACATTGATCCTCCCCTAGTGGATAAATAGATTAGTCGATAGCTGGAGCTAGTGCTAATCTAGGGTTTTTGATCCATACATCGAACCATCCTATCCATGTGGGTGACTGGAGTCAGGCATGAATTAGATCCCTCCTAGAATAGATCCGAATCCTAATCCATGGGAGTGATGTGGAGGAAGATTGAGAGCATTTGTCGAACATAATTCATCTACCACATGTCAATGACCAATGGGAGTTGGGTTCGGCATAGGGTAGGTAGTCATATCATGGCATTACTGAAGTAGGGGTAGGGATAAAATAAGGGAATATCTTATCATTGCATCAAGGAAGTGGGGATAGAAGAATGCCCTTAGGTTAGACAACCTCTCCCTATCGCATGAATTCAACAATCGATCAATCCAACTCAATCCTAGATTTAATCCAATGGATGTGTTACCTGGGACCTAGAGCTTTTCCATATTGATATTTTCCCTTAGCATCCACATTTCTTAGTCACATTATCGATCGCATATCTAATAACTTTGAAAGAAACCAATATTGAACAATTGTCTCCCTGTGGATGACTCGTATAGCGCTACAACTACATTGTGCGCTTGTGGCATAAATAGCGAGGACAATAATATACAGGTTTAACCCAACTGTAGTTCGGCCAAGATTGTTGATTTTGGTTTATACCCTTACTAACCTGATTGTACTATGGCCGACCTATCTGTTGATTTGGTTGACCTATCGTGTATAACACTGGTTTACTCTGCTATTATTTTGTGGCCAATCTAATTATTAGTCATCTGGCCTATAGATATTGTCTGGTTGTTTTGTACTTTGCTGACGCCGACCAGGTTGGCATTATTGACTTAGTCTGTTTTTCTTGTTTTTCTGACTTGTTTTACCATTGATCTGACTTGTTATTATGTGTGGTCTGTAACTTGTTTGTTTGTATATTTGTGTTACTGGTTTGACCAACCGACCCGTTTGTTTTCATGAACCGGAATAGTTTTGACCGACTATTCTTTTTCGACATGTTCAGTACTTTTGATACAGATCTACTTTATTACTGAACTATTACTGTCGAACTAACCACTGATCCGACCTAAATACTGTAGTTTCGATCTGATCCAGATCTATTTAGCTGATCTGAACCGTGACTACCAATTAACCTAGATACACTGACCTATTTTTACAATACTGCTCTTATTGATGGACCTTCAGTCTCTAGACCGATGGAATAGTAATGTTGATAGAATTAGTGCCAACCTTGAATCTGATCCAAACTAAGTTTACTTTTATTTTCTGATAAAGTTTATCTTTTAGCTCGGCATACTTTCAAACTCTTTACTATAGAATTGTTTTGATTGATTTGTGCTATTAGATTGTGACCGAGTACCCAACTATTGAATAATAGAATTAACTAAACCGTTTCAACCGACTTGATAGAATGACTAAGTTGTCTAGAATAGATCGTGCGTACTGTTACTGTTAGTAAACTACTGTACTACTGATATACTGGACTAATTATCATTGATATCGGACTACTGAATGCACGAATCTACTCAATTGACTTAGGTCGGACAGTTAGACCGTAACCGAACTAATGAACTGATATAGAACAACCTTCTAAATTCATGCGATTTTAGGAGCTTGTAATTAACGGATGGACGAGGCGAAGAGACCATTGTCTTGTAAATTGATTGGGTTCTCCATCGATATAGGAACATACTGATGGTGGAATGGACGAGCTCAGACAGAAATTGAAATGGAACATATTTATGGGAACATACTGATGGAATATATTTAGTATTGGACTGGGTGAGCTCGTCTGTGGTACAAGCTGGCTCTCAATCTGTCCTCAAGTCTTTTAACTATAAGCTAAACAACTAAAAACAGTTTAGTGATAGACATCCGACCTGACCTTTATTTGGTAGCTCGACTGCCCCCTTTAATTACTATATTACTGATCTGTTAAACCGGCATGCAAATGTTTGACTGATTACTATTGTAAATATTGCTTACTTCATGTTTTTTCGTATACTGTGGCTTTCTACATATGATGAGCTGACCGATGGTAAGGCACCGACCTATAAGGAGACCGAGTTTTCGGTTATGATCGTAGACTTTTGAGGTATGGCTTGTAGAGAAGCTGTTTATCTTGGTTATTTGCTATTGTATTTCTATTTTGGATGAGAGTATTTCTATTGTACTCCACTGGTTTTAAATGTTCTGCAACGAAGGATATTGAGTAATATTTTATACATCATTTTTCTGTTGTGCTACTACTTTGATTTCATTGGTAACTGCAAGGACCTGCATTGTTATATAGACCTTGTAACGACACCTGGTTCTAGGGCGTTACTGGTTTTGTTGGCCTATGCTGGTCCAGTGCAACTACCTTGTGAACAGTATAGAGCAGACGAAAAATACATGTAAAATACTTAGTTAGGCTAAGATTATTCTTTAAAATGCATAATGTTGAGAACTAATACTTGTCGCGAACGT
The DNA here is from genome assembly GCA_030789695.1 of Scilla litardierei. Lineage (NCBI taxonomy): Eukaryota > Viridiplantae > Streptophyta > Magnoliopsida > Asparagales > Asparagaceae > Scilla > Scilla litardierei. The sequence continues at coordinate 378,838,957 of CM061142.1, forward strand.
GGGACTGGTAGTAAGGCCATCCTCATTGGTGAAGACGTGATGAGAGACCAAGGCGATGGGAGTGGATCTGGCACTCTCCACGATATCAACAATAACATTAACGATAACCTCAATGACAATGTCAACAACGGTGATGGTAACAATAACAACAACATTGAGCAACATCTGTTTATAGTCTAGATCTCAAACTAGACCTTGTGGGAGATGATCCAGGCACTACAGATAGAGCCTAGGCATGAAGGAGGGATACAACAGTTCCGATCTCCACGCTTGCTGGTTTTTAATGGAACAGAATACCCGCTTACAGTAGAGGAGTGGCTACGCTACACCACCAACATACTAAGAGCCGTACAGATCACACCAGACGTATGGGTCAATATGGCCAAGCTTCAGCTGATACAGGACACCAGGACATCAGAACATGGTGGGATTCAGAAGAAGACTGTTTGGATCAGCCGATCACTTGGGAGACTCTCAAGAATATCTTCAATGCTTAGAATTTCACACCTGAGGTGAAGAGGGGGCTTTAGGCACAGTTCATGAACTTGAGGTAGGGATACATGATGATCGAGTACAACGTTGAGTTTTCTAGGCTTAGTAAGTGTGTATCCGACACATGGAGTCCATTTGTGCAACATATACATTCTATTAACTAGTTACTTTGTAGGTTTGCAAAGAATATGGTGGCTGATCCATTAGACCGAGCCCAGTTCTTACAGGAGAGCCTCGACATCAAGATTCAGCAACAACTGGTTAGGTTTTAGCTGAAGACTCACACAGAGGTAATTTCAGTCACTAGAGATTATAAGTATGTGCATAGGAAGGCAAAGCGAGAGCGACAAATTGCTGCACCTTATAGACGACCACCTCCACCTCCTCACCCACTTGTGTTTCGACCAGTACAGCAGACACAATTCAAGAGACCTTCGGCCCCAAAACATCTACATCATCGACAGTAGCAACGAGCCCAGATTATGTGATAATATTGCAACAAGCTAGGGCACACCAGGGTGACCTTCTACATCAGTACCTGACTTGTGGAGTACCTGACCACACTGCTAGAGACTATCTACAGAAGGGAGATCGACCATCACCTCTAGCATAGATAGTCACGCCAGCTACAATACCAGTAGGAACCACTTAGCATAAACCCCACTGCAACGGAGAGGAGTTTAGCAAGCGAGACCTCAGGCTCCACCCCTAAGTGCCAAACTTTAATGATGACTCTAGAGGAGGCCGAATCTACGGTCCAATGTATCACATATATGAGTTTACGATTTGCATTTCATTTGATATGTTAGTTAATGTGTGTACTAAGACTCAGTCATTCGCTATTATAGGCATTCTTCTGGTAGCTAGTAAACCCGCTCTTGCGTTAGTCGATTTGGGAGTTACTCATTATTTTCTGGTGGCCTATTTCGTCAACTAGCATGATATATCCATTTCATCACTCTCCTCTTGTTAGGACATCAAGGCCGGTAGCTGAGTATTGAAGATGACTCGGGGATATCTAGATTGCACTGTCGTGATTTACGGACGAGAGATATACACTTACTTCTTGATGATCGAGATGCCCAGCTTCGATGCATTGATCAGGACGGATTGCCTGGGGACTTTTCACACCTCGTTCGATTACAGATGTAGGAAATTCATGCTTGAGATTCCAAACTATCCCAGATTCGAGTTTGCCAGTAAGAGCAAATTAGAAGATCGGTCGAGTATAGACCAGATTCACTTATACCGTGTTGCCTGATAAGGATGCTACTCCTAAGATGCCAAATGTAGTACAAGAATTCCTAAATGTATTTCCAGATGATCTTATTGGATTACCTGTGGATCACGTTGTAGAATTCATGATTGAGTTGGTACCAAGAGCCCAGCCTTAATCCAAGACCCTCTATCGCATGGCACTGATTGAGTTGGAAGAAGTCAGGACCCAACTGATTGACCTTTTGTAAAAGAATTATGGATCTAGACAGATGTGCATGGATTACATGGAATTGAATAAAATGATGGTGAAGAATAAGCATCCCCTTCTATGCATCGACAACTTATTTGACCAGCTTGGGAGATCAAGCATCTTCTTGAAGATAGGCTGAGGAGAGGGTATCATTAGCTGAAGGTAAAGCGAGAAGATATTCACAAGATAACATTTAGCACTAGATATGGACAGTAAGAGCTCATGGTAATGCCATTTTAGTGACCAATGCCCAGTAGTATTGATGAGCCTCATGAACCAGGTTTTATATGAGTATCTAGATAAATTCGTAGTGGTTTATATGGATGACATATTGGTGTATTGGAGGAGATCTCAGGAGCGTGTAACACATCTAAGGATGGTCCTAAGACACTTTGAGATGGCATCAGCTCTTTGCTAATTACAGCAAGTATGAGTTCTTGTTGAACTAGGTGGGGTTTTTTGGGACAAGTGGTATCAAGAGAAGGAATTTCGGTGGATTCGGAGAAGGTGGCTACTATTCAAAGTTAGCATGTTCCTTAAACCGTGTCAGAGATTCGGAGTTTCCTGGGCATGGTAGGATATTACTTGAGATTCATACGGGACTTCTCCAAGATCATGGAGCTTATGACTCGATTGACACAGAAGGACGTGCTGTACGTTTGGTACAAGGATTGTGGTCAGGCATTTTAAGAACTAAAGAGGAGAATGACTTCTGTCCCAGTGTTGGTTGTTCGAAACCAGACAAGAGGATTCAAGGTATTCTGCGAATCGTCCGACAAGGGTCTTGGATGAATGCTCCATGAGCATGGATGGGTAGTCTTTTATGCTTCGATACAGCTGAAGAATAATGAGAGAAACTATGCCACTCATGACTTGGAGTTGGTAGCTATCATCTTCGCTTTGAAGATATGGATGCATTTTCTTCTTGGGTATGAATGTCTTCATTAGTCACAAGAGCTTGAAGTACATCATCACTCAGAATGACCCGAACATATAGCAGCGGTGATGGATCGAGTTGATGGATGATTATAACATTGATCTTCAGTACCATCCTAGGAAGTTTATTGTCGTACCTGATGCACTGAGTTGGCTTCTGGCAATGCTCATCCTTATGACTTACTGGCGACTTCAGTAGGAGCTTCATGAGATAGAGATTGATGTTGCTCTCCCAAGGATGAATATTTCAATGATGAGCCTTCAGAAACAGCCCACCTTGGTAAACAGGATCAAGGTAGCACATGTAGTTGATTCGAAGCTTCAAAAGATCAGGGGTACTGTAATGGCAGGCCAGAGACCAGAGTTTCAGATTCATACAGACAGATCCTTGAGGTTCGACAACAGACTCTGTATACCATATGGAGATACCTTATAGGACTTGTTGCTAGAAGCACATTATTTGCCTTATTCCATCCGTCCAGGCTAAACTAAGATGTACAAGGATCTAAGGCAACACTATTGGTGGTATGGGAGAAGAGAAGTGTTGCACGAAGTGTAGCCAAGTGTTTAGTATGCCAACAGGTGAAGGCTGAACATCAACTAGGTACATGATTGTTGTAGCCTCTTCCTATTCTTAAGTGTAAATGGCAACACATTATGATGGACTTCGTGACAGGTGCATCCAAAAGTAGTAAGCAGAATGATACCATATGGGAGATTGTAGATCGATTGACGAAATCAACTCACTTCATACCCTTTAGGGCTGGCCAATCGATGGAGATTCTTACCGAGTGATATATGGGAGAGATTGTGAGATTGCATGGGTTCATGTGAGCATCATTTCAGACAGGGACACTTGGTTCACTTCTCACTTTTGAAGGAGTTTGTAAAAGCATTTAGGGACGCACTTGAATTTTCGCACTGCTTATCACCCTCTGACAGTCAATCAGTCAGAGCGGACAATTCAGATCTTGGAGGACATGCTGTGATCTTGTATGTTGGACTTCAATGGATTGTGGGAAAATCACCTACGTATTATGGAGTTCGCGAACAATAACAGTCATCAGGCAAGTATTGGTATGGCTCCTTTTGCAGCATTGTACAAGAGGAAGAATTGATCGCCTTTGAGTTGGGACAATATTGGCGACCATGAGTTGATGGGATCAGAGATGATCGTAGAGACAGTTGACATGGTGCAAATGATCAGAGAGAGACTATAATTGGCACATGATCGATACAACCATTGGATAGATTCGAAGCGTCGACATCTAAAATTTCAGCCGAGAGACAAGGAATTTCTGAAGATAATACTGAAATGAGGATTGATTCATTTTGTTCGACGAGGCAAGCTCAGCCTCGCTATATTGGACCCCTCGATGTATGTAAGTGAGTGGGAGAAGTGGCTTACAAGATTACCCTAACTCCATCTTTAAAAGGAGTGCATAATGTATTCTACGTATCATAGTTGCACAAGTATGTAGGAGATCCATTACTTGTAGTCGACCATTCCAATATCTTAGTTTGACTAGATTTGACCAACGAGCAGCAGCCAGTGAAGATCACCGATCGACGGCAAAAGACTTTGTAAAAAAAGACTGTCAATTTGGTGAGAGTCTTATGGTATCCTAATGCGCCAAGCGAGTCCACTTAGGAGCGTGAGGAAGAGAATATGGTGTGCTATGCTTACTTGTTTGAGCATTCATAGATCTTCGGATTTCTAAGGATGGAAATTTCTTGTAAGGGAGATGATGTAATGACTTATATATTTTTAAATAAGATTTATCAGATATTTTCATCATATTTTCATTTATTTTGTTCTCTATTTATTATTTTTTCTGTTGGCTGGCCCATTATTTCTTTGATTAGAGAGCTTGGCCCTCTTTATCACCAGCCCGGATTTCTTATTTGCATGCAGGCTGACACACTTCTTTGTTTGACCAACCCGATCTTGTTTCATCCTGTTTGATTGGACGGCTCTCATTATTTTTGTTCTTAGTCTTAACCCCAGACCTATCCCTAGCTGTGGATTGAGCAGTCACACTTCGACCATTACGCGAGATATCCGTTGGGGATGCCTCACATTTATTACCCACGATTTCCTGTAAAGGCACGCTCCAGCCTATATATAATTTTCTTCTCAATCTTCATGCAAATCTTCATGCGAACACATTTTTGTTTTGAAATATTTCTTGTGATTCCAATCTCGAACGTTCTTTGGGCTTAAGCGTTCAGTCTGGTTTGATCTGTTCAAGCTTCATCCTTTTCCTCAAGTAACCAACAGAGATTGGAAGGCTTGAGCCAAGAGAATACGATGAGTAGCCATCGTTGGTGAGCGGTAGTCTTTATTTTCTTTACTATTCGGTTGATCTAGTTTGTACCTAGTTAGATTTCTTTATAGATTGTAAAGCAATAGATCAGAATGTTAGAATTGGTGTTATTCATTTTGGATGAATGTTGTGGTGATTAATCTATGGTAATGATGATTCCTGCTAGATCTCTCTGGAGAGCTATATCTTTGAGAATTCTTGTCGACGCCCCTAAGATTCTGGTCACCCTTGTCGTTGTTCCATACAGTTAAAATTGATCTGTACAAACTGTGTGACACTTAGATATATAGTTTTAACTCTTCTGCAGTTCAGCCAAGATTGTTGATTTGTTTATACCCTTGCCAATCTGTTTGTACTATGGCCGACTTATATGTTGATCTAGCTAATCTATATTGTATAACAGTGTTTTGATCCTCTATTGTTCTGTGGCCGATCTAATTGTTTTTCATTTGGCTTATTGATATTGTCATGCTATTTTGTACTTTGCTTAAATCAACCTAGTTGGCATTATTGACTCGGTGTGTGTTTCTTGTTTATTCCGACTTGTTTTACTACCGACCTGACTTTTTATTACATGCCAACTAGTAACTCGTTTGTTTGCATGTTTGTGTTACGGGTCCGACCTACTGACATGTATGTTTTTGTGTACCCAAATGGTTTTGACCGATTTGTTCTGCTTTCCTGACATGCTTGGAACTTCTGTTACCGATGTACTCTATCATTGAACTGTTATTATTGACCAAACCGATATTCTAACATAAATGATGTTCTTTCTCTCGATCTTGATTTGTGTTGTTGTTCTGACTCTTGACTGCCAAATTAACTTAGAGACGTAGACCTATTTTTCCAGTACTACTTTTATTAATGGACCATTGGTCTTTAGACCGGTAGAACAATAATGTTGATAGAATTAGTGACAACCATGAATCTGGTCCGAACTATGCTAACTTTTATTTTCTGATAAAATTTACCTTTAAGCTCGACAACGTTTCAAACTCTTTATTATGGCATTGTTTTGATTGATTTGTGCTATTATACTTTAACTGACTACCCAACTAATGAACAATAGAATTGACTAAACTATTTCAACCAAATTGAAAGAATGACTAAGTTGTGTAAAACAGATCGTATGTACTGATACTATTACTAAACTACTAAACTACAAATATACTAGACTGATTCTCATTGATACCGAACTATTGAATGCGCGAATCTACTCACATGACATAGGTCAGACAAATAGAATGTAAATGAACTAATGAACTGATATAGACTCAACCTTCTAAATTCATGGGATTTTGGGAGCTCCAAATTAAAGGATGGACGAGGCGACTGAGACCATTGCCTTATAAATTGACTATGTTCTCCACCGATACAGGTAGTGGCCTAGATTGAAATTAAATGTGAACTGTTAGACCAAAATGACCGAAACAATTGTCTTGCTGACGTGGACCCTTCGTGCTGAGTTGGAGCCTCGTCAGCTGGTTGAATGGGACCCTAGGTTGGAAGAACTAGGGTCGGTTGATGGATGATGGATGGCTTACGATGCATGATCGATCTTCGAGCGACTTGTATGTCGATGGACCGAGGCTGGAAGGCTCCAGAAGACCCTTACAGAATATCGAGACTCGGCGATCTGCACCACAAGGAAGCGACAGGGGGGGTCAGATCTGGTTTCCGACACAAATACCCTCCGATGCTTAAGTTAGAATAAAAACTTAAGGATGAGAGTGAGCTTGGAGCAACAGAGATCGACCCACGGAGGTTCGTCTCAGATCTGACGTCGCAAGCTCTATAGTGGAAGAAATATATTCTGAAAGAGTAGAGTCTATGTATTAGATCACGTACTTTGGGAATTGGAACCTTTTGGTATTTATAGGCCTTATGGGTCCTTTCAAGGACGTTGGGAAGATAACGGTCACCCATTATGGTGCCATGATCATCCCCCTTTATATAAGTAAACGTTGCCCACGTTCCTGCTAATTATGAGCCTGTCTTCAATCCCACATTTGAGTGATGGGAGTACAATGGGTGATTGGTCGGTGGGCTGCGACCGAGTCGATATCGGGCTTCTTTTGTGGGCTTTATGTGCCCTAGTCACTCATCGGTCGAGTCATCTCGAGTGCCGGCTCGATGATTCAACAATGGCCCCGTCGCATGACCTCAGAGAGTTTGTCTGTCGGGGTCAAGTGTTACATTGCATTAATGGGGCGCAGCAGTCGAGGAATTAGCACTCAAGTTCTAGGCGCCAAAATGTCCGCCTCTTCGATTCAGATAATCCGTCGGTTCGAAACCCAAGATGCTTGGAGGCTTGGATTTTCGATGCATGTCTTTTCAAGTGGTTATCGTCTTGTCGATATAAGACTGTTCCAGTGCAGGAATTTGAAGATAACGTCTTCGTCTTTCTTGATTTTGCTATTCCCCTCTGAAAAATGGCTTCATCGTCCATTCCTGTTTCTGAAAGGAGTCTGGTTACCGTCATGCAGAAGAACAAGGAGGGGGCTATGGAGACTGCTCTAATCACAAATCTGAGGTCCTAAGTTGGAGCCAATCAGATCCCCGAGTTTCAAAGAAACTACGTATGCCTCGACTATCAGATTTGGGTGCTGGGGAGGGACAAGAGGGTCCATTGTCCTGGTGACTGAGAAGTTGGGGTTCACGTCAAAGCCTTCCAAGGAGTGCCTCAATTCCACATGCACCCCTACATGTGATACTTCTTGTGCACCCTGAACATTTCTCTCCGCCAGTTGATGTCGAATGCCATAGGAGCATTGATGGGCCTTATAGCTCTATCCGTGATGAATGGGATTGAACCGTCGCTAAGACTATTCAATTAATTCTTCTCGATTCCTCCCCTCAAGACAACGGGCTGGTATATGATAATGACTCGTGTTTTTGTTCATGGTCTTTCAAGGAGAGGCGAGCTTCTGCACCGGCTGGGGTCCCCTGGCCTTGGCCTTGTCGAGGATAAGCCTTTGACTAGAGAGGAGAAGGAATCCGCCGATGCATTGATGTGTCTGCCAGAGAGCATGAGGAAGACGAAGTGGATGTGGTCCGACTTAGTGTTGCGCCAGACCGTGTGGATGAAAGGTTGATTCGATCGTGCCAATCAATTGTTCGACCTTCCTTCTCTGACCTGACATGTTTATTTCTTCTGCTGGCATGGTCGGTCTGGAGTAATTTGTAGACCATGTGTTGAAGGAGGGAGTTGAGGCTTCTATTAGAGAGGATGAGGAGAGCATATTATCTCGTCCAGTGCTGTCCATGGGAGAAAGGACGTCTCAATCGTCGGAGGATCGACCTGTTGTTGCTGAGAGGGCTACTCAGGTGGCTCGTCTCCAGTGGAAGAAAAAGTAGAAGCCCACCTCCGAATTTGAGGTAGTTTCCATTGAGGGAAATAAAAGGAGGCAACGAAGTCTCCTTAGTGAGTTGGAGCCATCTGGGTCGACTAAAGCTACGGAGGAGGTTCCTCAGCAGGCACGGGGAACTCCTTTAGAGGGAGACTCGGGGGAGAACCAGGTTCCTCCAGAGCTTCTTCTGCATCAGGATTCCTGGCCTTGGGGAGACCTATTCCCTCCAGTGCCACTATTTGAAGACATCCCTGATGAATTCAGACCCATTTTTCTAGAGAGTCGATCTCCTCAGGCTCCATTTGATTGCTCCAAAGAAGAACTCATCAAATGGAGTTTTTGATGTGGCGAGAGGATTCTGCTCTTCTAGAGTGTGGGACTGATCACTCCGAATTTTACACCTTTTTCCCGCATGTTTGCATGCCATTTAGATCGCTCAAATCACGTTTTTCACGATTTATCGACAATATTGCGATACCTTTCATGATTTGTTGTTTTTGTCGTATTTCAGGAGATTTGGAGCGATTTGGAGTGATTCCGAGATGCACCCACTCCGGAGTGTCACCGAAGACTTCCCTGAGGGGTATTTTGAGATTGGAGAGGATCGGAAGAAGAAAGAACGTCGTAGGAGCGACGAGGAGGCAAAAACACTCAGAATGGGCATTTTCAGTGTCTCACTCGGCCGAGTGAAGGAGTCACTTGGCCGACCAGTGAGACCCCGCTCGGCCGGACAAATCGGACACACTTCAAGCGTGCACTCGGTCGAGCATCAGAAGCCGACTCGGCCGAATGACGAAATCCCGTCCGCCCGAGTGGCACTCAGACGAAGCCCATCAAAAAGTCCTGACTTGCTGTTTTTCTTCAGTCTGAGCATCAGAAGCCACACTCAGCCGAGTGGCAATTGCTGTCCACCCGAGTGAACAAAGCCCATCGGCCGAGTGACGACAACTCCCTCGGCCGAGTGACCCCCGAAGTGAAGACCCCCAAGACCCCAGACTTACTGGAAATTCTCAAGGTCTCTCACTCGGCCGAGCGACTTTTGTCACTCGGCCGAGTGAGCAGCGCTGTCTGTAGCGGAAATCACGATTTTGGAGCTACGCAGGGGCAGTTTGGTCACGAGGGTATTTAACCCCAGATTCTAACCTATTTTAGGGAGCTTTTCTTTTGCTTTTGGCAGCCTTTTTAGATTAGACTTTTTAGAGTTTTATTCTTGTGATTGGAGAGGAGAGAAAAGTGTTATTTTGTTGGATTCTTGGAAAGCTACATTGGTTTGTGTCCCTCTCTATTAAAAATCCTATTTTTATTGCTATTTTGAATATTGCCATGAATTCTATTGCTATTTCAATTGATTGTTCTTCCATTTGCAATATGAATTGTGAGTAGTCGTAACGTCTTAGGGCGTGGGGATGAACCCTACGAGCCCAATTTCCGATTTATGATGATTTGGTAGAACTATTGCTAGAATTGCTATGAGGGTTAGTTTGGGATTGATATAACACGGATAGCTAGGTGTTCATACCGATTGGGATTTGCAAGAGATTGGATCCCAATTCGATAGGAAACCCTAGAAATCCGAATTAGGTTGGAATTGAGTTCCCGAAGTATCGGTTTGCAAGAGATTGGACCGATACTAGGATTCTCGGTTGCAATTCTATACCAATACCCGTTTGCAAGAGATTGGACGGGTAGGAACTATCCCAACCTAGGTCGTAGCCCGAGTTTGCACGAGAGTGGGCTCGGGATGCGATTGAACGATGACGTTGATCCTAATGCTAGCTTGCATAGGCTAGGGTTTGCAAGAGATTGGGCCCGAGCCTAGGTTTGCTATAGACCGGCAACAGCGAGAGAGCGTGAGCTAGGTTTTACATTCAGTTGCAACTAGTTCAACCGACATTCTACCCTAGCAATTATGAAACCAATGAATCACAATAACGAGATACGGTGAGTAGCGGGGATTCCCTATTCCCTAGGCATCTTTATTTGATTTTATATCTCTTTACATCATTTGACGATTGTGACAACATCGCCGAAAGGCAATTTCCTACTTTTCTGTCCCTATAGCCAGGTTGTTCGGAGAAGGCACTGTCATACGTCCTCCCTGAGTTCGATACCCGCTCACCGCTACACCGTGCGCTTGCGGTAAAACTACACGGTCGCTCTTTAGGGTGTACGCCCAGGTGCGATCAAGTTTTTGGCGCCGTTGCTGGGGAGGCGATTGTGTTTGATCCTACCACCCTAGCTATTTCGCTCTTTTATTTTATTTCTTCATTTTTTATCTAACCCTTCCATTGTGCTAATCACTTCTTTGAAACTTTGTTTTCTTGTGCATGTACATGAGATCCACAGCGGACCCCATAGATATATTGTTTGATCCTAAGATCGAGCGTACATTGCGGAGAATCAGAGCGGAGAGGAGACCCGATACGGAAGGGAGGTTTATGAACGTTCGGGAGATGCCTGAAGAGTTAGCGGCAAGAATGGCGAGGATTATTTCCATTCGAGATAGGCTCCGGCCTAAGACTTCCTCCACGACCTCGTCCATAGCCATGCCGGAGTTGGCGACCGACAAGAATTTTGAGTTGAAGACCGGACTTGTGGTTCTGATGCAGCAGGATCCATTTCATGGGAACGCCCATGAAAATCCCCACTACCACATCCAGCTCTTCCTATCAAAGTGTGCCACCTTCCAGATGCCGGGCGTCACCCTAGATGCCATCAGACTGCGCCTCTTCCCCTTCACACTAAAGGATAAAGCTCTTTATTGGTTGAGGACGCAAGCTGAAGGAGTCTTTACCACATGGGACGAGTTGGCGAGTGCGTTTATTGACAAGTTCTATCCTCCCTCCAAGACGGTAAAGATTAGGAGTGCTCTCATGTCCTTCAAGCAAGGACCTCAAGAGACACTCTACGAGGCATGGGAGCTCTTCAAAGACCTGCAGCATCAGTGCCCCCACCATAGCATTGAAGATTGGGAGCTAGTCCATAGCTTCTACAATGGTCTCCAACCGGGGACCAAGCAGATTATTGATGCCGCGGCAAATGGGGCCATCCTATCGAAGACTCCCGACGAAGCTACGGCCTTAATTGAGGAGATGGCCTCGAACAATCAATAATGGGGCGACGAGCGAGGACACTCTTCGTCCTCCTTGAAGCCATCTAGCATCTATGAGTCCAAGGACGTGGCGGAGCTGACCAACAAGTTCGACTCTCTCCACAAGGTGGTGGAGAGACTGGAGAAATATATCATGGAGCCCCAAAGAGCCCCTTCCACATCCACACCAACGAGTCAAATGTGCTATTGGCAAGACCAATCCCAAGCTATGTATTTGGGAGGAGAACAAGGAGAGGGGTCTTTGGAGCAAGTTCAATACGTCGTGGGAAACCAAGGATAATGGGCCAATCCGGCCACTAGAAACCATCCCGGTTTCTCCTATGCCAACAATGATGGAGCATTGAACCCCCCGCAACAACTACCTCATCAAGCTCGACAACAACAACAACAACAACAACAACATTATCCACCAAGGGGGCCACCGTAACAAAATCACCCACCAAGGCAACAAGTGGGGCCCTATAGGCCGCCCGGATACAATCAAGGGTGGAGAAATCCAAACCCTCCACAAGCTCAACAGCGTTCCGACTTTGAAGCTAGAGTGGATGAGTTTATGGTCGAGCAGAAGAAGACTAATGCTTCCTTGAAGGCGAGCCAAGATTCCCTTGCAACCGTTGTAGGCCAAATCTCGGAGCAACTTGCGTTGCTCAATCGAAATAGTCAACAGTTGCCGGCTCAACCCGAGCAAAATCCACAGGGCACCACCGGACATATCAACGCCGTGGTTGCAGTTACTACGAGAGGTGGAAAGGATACCACCCCCGTCATGATTACAACCAAGGAGCCCATGGTGGAGATAGTAGAGCCAAGTGAGCCGGTCATTGAAGTTGAGAGAGAGAAAGAGCCGCAAGGGGAAGAAAAGTCCAGAGCGGAGCAGCTGATTGAAGAGAGGCGTTTTATGCCACCAATCCCATTCCCTCAGAGGCTTGCTAGAGCAAAGATGGAGAAACGGCTAGCCAAGTTTCTCGAATAATTGAGGGGGGTAAGCCTTAATATCCTCTTCCTCGACGCTATCGTGGAAATCCCGACATACGCCAAGTTCTTAAAAGATTTGATTACGGGAAGAAAGAGGAAGGAGAAAATCATGCTCCCTGAGGAGGGGACTTGGTTCACCAAGAGAGAGAATGAGCCCGCCGAATTCAAAGACCCGGGGAGTTTTCGGATTCCTTGCACCTTAGGCGGCGTCCCTCTACAAAAGGCGTTAGTGGACTTAGGGGCTAGTGTTAGCCTCATGCCTCTCTCTATGTTCCGAAGGCTAAACACCGGCACAGAATTGAAGCCTACCGACATGCGGATACAACTAGTAGATGGTCGGATCACAAGGCCGGTAGGGATCGCAGAGGATATCCCGTTACAAGTCCCGGGAGGCATATGTTTGCCATGCGACTTTATGATCAAGGATGTCAAGGAGGAGGGTGATACGTCGCTAATACTGGGACGCCCGTTCCTCGCCACCGCCGGTGTCTTTGTCGACGTATGTGAAGGGACTTTAACATTGAACGTCGGCAACATCGAGGTGGAGCTTCATATACCCAAGGCAATGAAACACATGCCTTATCATCAGGAGCTGGACTATATGGACCTCCTTGACGAGGTCATAGAGGAGGCGATCCCCCATTCCATTGGCGCATTATTCAAAGATTATTTCGAGGAAGGGCCGGACTTAGGCCAAGAAGAAAAGATGGAGCAATCCCCCGACCTCTCCGTAGAAATTGATGAAGGCGACGCTGATGTCACAAGAATTCGTGGGCTCTGCAAGCTCTCAAAAGTGAAGTCTCCGAAGAAAGCTCCACCGATATGAAAATTGGTGTCACCGGTGAAGCCAAGGCCCTGAGCATGCACTAGCTTGGGGGAGCCACCCCCCAACACTACCCGAGACATAGGATCACTGAGGAAGAACGCGCCACCACAACATCCAAATCCGAGCGTTCTTCCCGATAAATTCGACGGGTGCATCTCATATGCACCGAATATCCCGCATTAAATTGAAAATCCAAGGGGGTCGAGCTCAAGACCTTAAACGAGCGCTTGTCGGGAGGCAACCCGACGGTTATCGCTTTATTTTTTACTTTGTTCTTTATTTTTTTTAGAAATTATTAGTGTTTTGAGTCGTTTGCCTTAAAAAATTCGTGATAACGGGTCCTACTTTTCTTTGACAGGAGAGGAGAAAGCGATATCTATCATTCGATGGATAAACAAGGTGACGAGGAGTGCTCTAGGAATGCGTTTGATGCTTAGGAGAAGGATGAAATTGACTGGAGGAAGAAAAACAGAGATTAGAGCCCAAACGGAGCCAAACAGCATAAAACATGATTCACTCGGCCGAGTACACTAGCCACTCGGCCGAGCACATAAGTCCGTCCGCCCGAGCGGCGCAAAAACGAGGGAAGTCTGCTGTACCCAACTCTCTGTTTCTTTTTTTGATTTCATTATAATTGCCACTCGGCCGAGTATAAATCTTCACTCAGCCGAGTGAAACTGATACGCTCCATGGGCGAGTATTACGAGTAGCTTGTGCCACTCGGCCGAATGGACTTTTTTCCACTCGGCCGAGGGTGGTAAAGCCACTCGGCCGAGTCGTATGCGGGGAGGAATTTTCAAAAAGATTTTCGTTACGATCACTCGGCCGAGTGACACTTTCACTCGGCCGAGTCGTAATTTTTCCTTTATAAGAGCCGCGGGCTCGGCGCGGAATTCGAAGCATCACTTTTTCATTTTCACGCCCGAGCCCGCGCCCGATCAGCCCCATACGCCCGCTGCGACTCGCTGCCACTCGCCCGACCGCACTCGCCGCCGCCGCGCTCAGCCGACCACCGCCGGCCGACGACTCCGCCGCACCGCCCGAGTCGCCGACGACTCCCTCGCCGCCGGCCGAGCTCCGGTATACCCAATTTTTCCAATTTTCTCCTTTTTCTTGTATTTTTCGACGATCCATGTGTAAATCGAACCCCTACACCAAATTCACTTCAAAAACTATCTATTATACCCCTAACCCCCCATACATTTTGAATATTACTCGCTGATATCTTCGTTTGATGTGCAGGCTATATTGGGGAGCTTAGGGGAGCCTAGGGGAGCTTCCCGGGAGCGTTTTTGAACTCGTGGAGGCGGCGTCTTCGCACGCATCCACTTTATTGCTCTCGCGGCGTGTTACGGTATACTCGTTCCACTTATTTTCGCACGCCGCATTTTATCTATTTTTGGTGAGCACCCGGGGCCCACATGCCGCCCCGGACACGGCCACGCACTAGGAGAGCTTCCGCCAAGCGGAAAGTGGCCGGATGAGGCCGGCCCCTCCTACGAGATGGAGGACTCTCCTCTGCCTACACCACCTCACCCTGTACAGCCACAGCCTGCAGACCCCGTTCACCCTGCACAGCCACAACCTGCAGTCCCCGTTCACCCCGCACAGCCACAGCCTGCAATCCCCGTTCACCCCGCACAGCCACTCCATGTCGACCCAATGCCACCACCGGCTCCACTTGTCGGGCCGCTGGGGATTACGTTTCGAGACGACGCACACCGCGTCGTTTTTGAGCGCATTTCCCAGCGCTCGATTGTACCCTCCAGGTTTGCACACCTTGCAGACCTAGGATGCCTGGGGGTACTTGAGGGGATGCTCACGTTGTATGACAACGTGGGTTGGCGAGATTTTTTCCAAGTGTTGGCGGACACCTTCGTCCGTCCGACACTTGAGGTGCTTAGTTCTATAGCCCGGACCGACGAGGGATGCTCGTTTAGGTTTATGGACTGGGAGTGCCAGGTCACTCTCGGTATGATGAGAGCATTATTTTCATGGCCCGATATCCCCGTGGCCGACCGTGGCTACGCCCCCACCCACATCCCCCCACCTTCCTTCGGTTTCCACGCTTTCTGGGCCCGGATCACGGGTTTACCAGCTGCCTTCGACCCTAGTAGGGCCAAGGCCTCGGCCATCGTCCACCCCTGCCTCCGCATAACTCAGCGCCTTATGGCGACTACCTTTTTGGCGAGGTATGAGCCTGGGACGATGTCCACGTCGGAGCTTTATATGCTCTATGTGATGACACGCCCCAGAGCTCTAGCTGGGGGAGTGACGAGTTGGTCCCCGCTGTCGTGATTGATATCGCGAGTTGGTTTTTGGACCGCATCATCGTATCGGTGGGCGCTCGCTCACCGATATGTTGCGACGGTCTGATCACCCTGCTCACCCTGATGACCGGTAAGGACCTACCGGCCGATTTGCGTCGTTCACCGGGCCCCACTTCACTGTCTATAGACGTCATGGCCCGGATGAAGATGCTTCGTCCGCACGGCCAGCGGCACTGGGTTTGGTTGCATGGTCCCTACGGTGCTGATTACATGATCCTTCCGAGCCCAGCTCGGACACAGATAGCACCAGCACAGGTGGACTGGCATCTGACGATGGATCTCCTGATCCCTGCCGCCTACGTGCTTGAGGCCGAGGAGGCTGAGCAGGCCCACGCTGCACCCGTTGACCCCGTGGACCCTCAGCCTGTGCCTGATATTTCTACTACTCCCAACACCTCTGTCCACACTTCTGCCGGTGTCGGGAGTACACTTGCTGAGACCCCATCCACTACCACCACGACCACCACCACTCCCACCACAGCTGGCCCTCTGTCCGTCGAGCCTCTTTTGCCGCCACTCCCACGTCTGTGTCACTGACCTCTCTTGCCGCCACGTCGCCACTTTTATATTCCACTTCCGCTGCTGCTGCTTCCACCTCACACCAGCCTACGCCCCAGCCTCGCACTGAGGCTGGGCCCCCACTTGTGAGCACAGTACCCTTCCTCCACATGCCTGCTGCGCACATCCACTACACCACCCGAGTCTGCCAGCCCCGTCCTGTACAGCACAGACACGTGCGTCCCTTTGCACCACCTCCCCCCGACACTGTACTTCAGAGCATTCGTGCTCTTGAGGGGGTGGTGAGTGCCCTCAGAGGTGACCTCAGGACCATGTCTGCCACCGTCACCGCTATGGCCAGTCGCTTCGACCTACTTCCGGGCATTCACTATTGCCTCACTCAGATTCTCAAGCGGCTACCTCGCGTACCGACCGTACCCACACCCACCCAGCAGGTACCCACACCCACTCCTACACCCACCCACCCTGCTCCTACACCCACACCCACACCCCCACCCACCCAGCAGACTGTTCCCCAGCCACCACCACCACCAACCCCACCTCCGCCTCAGGACGGAGACGACGCAGCACCAACCTCTTAGGCACCCTTGATGCCATTGATCCTTTCTGCCGTCGTGCTGCACGTCTCTGCTTTGTCCTGATGATTTTTGCCCACCCCCCCCCCCTCACTGTTCTGGGTCCACATTTTGATCATATCTTTCTATATCATTTTTGGGAGACAGGGAGAGACTTTTTTGGTGTGACACTCTTATATCTGATTCACTCTTATATCTGCATGCATCATGTCCGCATCATATTTTCATTTTGTTATTTTTATTTATTTTTCATCATGCATGCATCCTCACCTACCCCTCACATTACACGTCTCTCGGTGTGCCACACTTTGCACATTGAGGACACTGTGCACTTTAGCTTGGGGGAGTGAGTTCTCACGTTTTTTAGATTTACCACCTTTATTTTTAGTTTTTTCACGCCATTTTCCGCATTTGCACTCACTTTCATCACTTTTTCTTTTTTTACCATGCAATGTGTTTTCCTTATTTTCTTCATGTGCCGCATTGTAAATAGTTTTATTTTCCCTCTTTATCTTTATTTCTTTCATCTCATGCTAGAGATGACTTTTCTGTGATGATGATGACGTGGAGTAAGCTTTCTCTATATGCATGCTATATTTGTCATGTCTTAGCTTTTATTTCTTATATCACACGCTGTGATCTGCCTTGCAATTAGAGATAGTAACCCACACTTTTTCCGTATGAAAATGGATGAAATTCTATTATTAGCTGAGTCTGAATATTCATATGTATGTTATCGTAGAAAACACACCAAGATTCACGCATTGAATGCTTATATCTGGAGTACCGTTTTCTTTTCCTATATCACTTCTATTTGCATGACTTGTACACTTCACTTCAGGATGATTGAATGATGTTAGCTATGATAAATTTGGATTAGTTTGCTTTTTTGTGATCGAAACCGAGTAGATTAGATTACCCTGCTGAAGTTGTCATGCACGTCTTATAGAGTGAACTGAGAGACATATTTATTTCTTTCTCCACATATCTTGAACATTAATTCTCTATTTTAAAATCATGGGTGAATCTCCCCTTAGCGATTCTAGTATTTGGCATTTCTGACGTTATTAAATTCCTAGCTCCAAATTTCCCAAAACCAAAAAGAAAAAGAAAAATCCTTGTATATCCTTCTCTCTCTTTTGATTTGGGATCATTTGTGTATATATGCTATTATAAAAAAAAGAAAAAAAAGAGAAAAAAAAGAAAAGAAAAGAAAAAGATTTGAGAAAAAGAGAAAGAAAAGAGAAAAGAATCTCAATAAACGATCCCATCTCATATACTCTCTCTTTCATCCCTCTTTTTGTTTTTATTTTTATTTTCTTTTGCATTTGGAGCTTCAAAAGAAATGGGGAATGTAAATACAGTTTTGTATATGCCACCACGCTTATAGATAAGCTTGGGGGAGAGAATCCAATGATGTGTGAGAGAGTGACTACCTGACGGTGCATGACAACCCAGGCTAAGTAATATTCTATACTCGGTGAGATTGTTTTAGCTTCACGAAGTCCAGAAATCTACGCCTAGCATTCATTTCATGAAATCCACGCTTTTCTATTCTTTCTATTCTATTGCGTGATATTCTTATACTCCTCATAGAAAGCATTCAATTGAAAAGTGTGTGATCTACGATATTGTATACCGCTTTAAATGATTCAGACGATGTTAATCTTAGAATTATTGCATTTTTCATGCTATATCAATATTCTTGGGTTTTCTATCTCTACTTGCATTATTATACTATGATATCGAAATAAAAATCTTTGACATGTGTTTTACATTCGGTGCATGCTATATGAGTAAGCAAAACACACGTCCTGAGAAAAATGATCTAGCAGCTTCCCTCTTCGCTTTCTTCTTTCTTCTTCGTTTTTCGTTTTCCGTTTTTCCATCGTTTTCATTTTCTAAATTCACCGGGTTCGCCTTTTACTTATCTTCCTCGAGGACGAGTAAGAGGTAAGCTTGGGAGATTTTGATCACTCCGTATTTTACACCTTTTTCCCGCATGTTTGCATGCCATTTAGATCGCTCAAATCACGTTTTTCACGATTTATCGACAATATTGCGATACCTTTCACGATTTGTTATTTTTGTCGTATTTCAGGAGATTTGGAGCGATTTGAAGTGATTACGAGATGCACCCACTCTGGAGTGTCACCGAAGACTTCCCTGAGGGGTATTTTGAGATTGGAGAGGAGCGGAAGAAGAAAGAACGTCGTATGAGCGATAAGGAGGCAAAAACACTCAGAATGGGCATTTTCAGTGTCTCACTCGGCCAAGTGAAGGAGTCACTCGGCCGACCAGCGAGACCCCGCTCGGCCGGCCAGATCGGACACACTTCAAGCGTGCACTCGGCCGAGCATCAGAAGTCGACTCGGCCGAATGACGAAATCCCGTCCGCCTGAGTGGCACTCAGACGACGCCCGTCAAAAAGTCCAGACTTACTGTTTTTCTTCAGTCTGAGCATCAGAAGCCACACTCGGCTGAGTGGCAATTGCCGTCCGCCCGAGTGAACAAAGCCCATCGGCCGAGTGACGGCAACTCCCTCGGCCGAGTGACCCCCGAAGTGAAGACCCCCAAGACCCCAGACTTACTGGAAATTCTCAGGGTCTCTCACTCGGCCGAGCGACTTTTGTCACTCGGCCGAGCGACTTTTGTCACTCGGCCGAGTGAGCAGCGCTGCCTGTAGCGGAAATCACGATTTTGGAGCTACGCAGGGGCAGTTTGGTCACGAATTTTTGGGCAGTTTTGGGGGGGTATTTAACGCCAGATTCTAACCTAGTTTAGGGAGCTTTTCTTTTGCTTTTGGCAGCCTTTTTAGATTAGACTTTTTAGAGTTTTATTCTTATGATTGGAGAGGAGAGAAAATTGTTATTTTGTTGGAGTCTTGGAAAGCTACATTGGTTTGTCTCCATCTCTATTAAAAATCCTATTTTTATTGCTATTTTTAATATTGTCATTAATTCTATTGCTATTTCAATTGATTATTCTTCCATTTGCAATATGAATTGTGAGTAGTCGTAACGTCTTAGGGCGTGGGGATGAACCCTGCGAGCCCAATTTCCGTTTTATGATGATTTGGTAGAACTATTGCTAGAATTGCTATGAGGGTTAGTTTGGGATTGATATAACACGGATAGCTAGGTGTTTATACCGATTGGGATTTGCAAGAGATTGGATCCCAATTCGATAGGAACCCCTAGAAATCCAAATTGGGTTGGAATTGAGTTCCCGAAGTATCGGTTTGCAAGAGATTGGACCGATACTAGGATTCTCGGTTGCAATTCTATACCAATACCGGTTTGCAAGAGATTGGACGGGTAGGAACTATCCCAACCTAGGTCGTAGCCCGAGTTTGCACGAGAGTGGGCTCGGGATGCGATTGAAGGATGACGTTGATCCTAATGCTAGCTTGCCTAGGCTAGGGTTTGCAAGAGATTGGGCCCGAGCCTAGGTTTGCTATAGACCGGCAACAGCGCGAGAGCGTGAGCTAGGTTTTACATTCAGTTGCAACTAGTTCATCCGACATTCTACCCTAGCAATTATGAAACCAATGAATCACAATAACGAGATACGGTGAGTAGCGGGGATTCCCTATTCCCTAGGCGTCTTTATTTGATTTTATATCTCTTTACATCATTTGACGATTGTGACAACATCGCCGAAAGGCAATTTCCTACTTTTCTGTCCCTATAGCCAGGTTGTTCGGAGAAGGCACTGTCATACGTCCTCCCTGAGTTCGATACCCGCTCGCCGCTACACCGTGCGCTTGCGGTAAAACTACACGGTCGCTCTTTAGGGTGTACGCCCGGGTGCGATCAAGGACCGCCTCCCAGATTGCTGAAAATGTGACCATTCCATGAGATAAAGCTATTGTGGAGAGGGTCTATTATGAGAGGCTTGTGTCGATGAACATCCATGCAAATGTCTAGGTAACTACTACACTAGCCTCCCTTGTATGTGATGCAAGCATGGATGTTAACAATCGTGCTTTGTTTGCAGGCTCTCGTAGCCACCACTGTGTTGTGCGAAACACCGATAGTGGACAATCATGACGTCACCCTGGGGGCCGTTATGTCAGCCGTGGAGAAGTCTCTAGTCGAGCTGACTAGTATTGGGCTTCTTTACGAATCGAGACTGGATCACCTTCAGTGGCTCGACCGCGAGCTATGCGAGTCTCACGAGAGGGAGGCAGAACAAGCCGCTTTAAGAGAGTGAGCAGAGAAGGCTCTGTTGGAGGAGAGGGCCAATACCGAGGTCATAGTAGAGAGGGCAGTCCAAGAATTCAAGGATTCATTTTCTGATTTCGATGAGTTATACACACAAGGTTATGAATGATGTCAATCGGAAGTGAAGGACCGATTCCCTGACCTCTCTGCCGAGATCGACCGAATCCTGGTTTTTTTTCTGGATCTCGATGGCGATGATCCAAGTCAGGGAACAGGGGAGGCCTCTCCCATCGGTAATGTTGTCATCGCGATGGGTGACAATGCAGGAGCTGGTGCTTCGGGAGATCAAGGGCCCAGCTAGCCGTTGTAGAATCTTGACACTCCTCTAACCCTGCTTTAATTTTTGAATGTATAGGGGTAAATGAAATGTAAACGATAACAATTTTGTTATTAAAAGCGCCAGAAGAGTTGGCTTGTTTATCTTTGTTTGTCGTTGTATCTCTTTGTTTGTCTTCGCTCATGTCTTGTGGTCATAATGCCTGATGGCCCCTTTCGATGGGTTAGACCCTTGTACAAGATGATCGAGTGTAGGCCATCGAACCATGTTGGAAATATACCACTACGTTCAGTGACAAGGGAGTGATTCCCTCTGGTCACGGCTGACAACACAATGGAGTAGTTCAGTGGCAAAGGTGTGGCCCCTTTGACTTACGGTTGATGACACGAGAGTGTCGTTCAGCGGCGAAGGGTTGTCCGTTCGACTTACGGCTGATGACATGAGAGAGTCATTCATCAGTGAAGGAGTGGCCCCTTCGACTTATGGCTGTTGACATGTTAGGATCGTTTAGGGGGAAGGGATGGTCCTTTCGACTTATAACTGACGACACGAGAGGGTCGTTCAGTAGTGAAAGGGTGTCCCTTTGACTGACGGCTAACGACACAAGAGGGTCGTTCTGTAGTGAAAGGGTGGCCCTTCACGGCTGACGACATGTTAAGGTCGTTAAGTGGTAAAGGGGTGGCCACTTTGACTTACGACTGACGACACGAGAGGGTCGTTCAGTAGCGAAAGGGTGGCCCTTCGACTTACGACTGACAACACAAGAGGGTTGTTCCATAGCGAAGGGGTGGCCCCTTCGACTTATGGCTGACGACACGTTAGGGTCGTTCAGTAACGAAAGGGTGGCCCTTTGACTTACAGCTGATGACACGTTATGGTCGTTCAGTGGCGAAGGGGTGGTCCCTTTGACTTATGGAAAACGACATGTTCGGGTCGTTCAGTAGTGAAGGTGTGGCCCTTCAACTTACGGCTGACGACACGTTAGGGTCGTTTAGTAGTGAAGGGGTGCCCCTTTGACTTACGGCTGATGGCACAAGAGGGTCGTTTAGTAGCAAAGGGGTGGCCCTTCGACTTAAGACTGACAGCACATCAGGGTCGTTCAGTAGCGAAGGGGTGGCCCCTATGACTTACAGCTGACGACAAGTTAGAGTCGTTCGGTTGCGAAAGGGTGGCCCTTCGACTTACGGCTAATGACACGAGAGGGTCGTTCAGTGGCGAAGGGGTGGCCCCTTTGACTTATGGCTGATGATATGTTAGGGTCGTTCAGTGATGAAGGGGTGGTCCCTTCTACTTACGTCTGACGATACGAGAGTGTCGTTCAGTAGCGAAAGGATGGCCCTTCGACTTACGGCTAATGACACAAGAGTGACGTTTAGTATCGAATGGGTTGTCCTTCGACTTACGATTCACGACATGTTAGAGTCATTCAGGGGTGAAGGGGTGGCCCCTTCGATTTACGGCTGACGACACGAGAGGGTCGTTCAGTAGCGAAAGGGTGGCCTTTCGACTTACGACTTAAGACATAAGAGGGTCGTTCAGTAGCGAACGGGTGGCCCCTTCGAATTACGGCTGACGACATGTTAGGGTCATCCAGTGGCGATGGGGTGGTCCCTTTGACTTACAGCTGACGACATGTTAGGGTCGTTCAGTAGCGAAGGGGTGGCCCCTTTGACTTACGGCTGACGACACATTAGGGTCTACATGGGTTTCATCAACGTGAGTTTGGTTCATCTATATTTCCCCAAGGATAGGATCCTGTTTGAAGGGAGTCTGATGGGACTCTTTTCATAAAGTTCATAAATGCTCTATCGAAAAAATTTGTTTCGAAGCAGAATTTATTTGATTTAAAACATGCTTTATTAAAGAAAGTTAAAAGCATACAAATATTTCCATGTTTTGTCGAGAATCTCTTTTGTCCCACGCTTTTTATTTAACCTCAAGCTTTAGAAGCACATTAGTCCACCACCTTTGTGACAGGTGACCCTGTCATCTTGCATTTCTGCTTCGAGGGCCCATCTTTGTTGGATTGATCGACGACCGGGTTCTTGGGATGTTCACGTTTGACCAGTGTGTCGATCTCCTTCTTGAGTGTCCAGCATCGTTGGTATCGTGCCCATAGTCGTTGTGGTACTTGCAAAACTTGTGGTCATCGCTCTTCTCATATTTGCCTTTCTTGGCAGATTCTTTGACCAGTTCGTCCCGTGGGGCATAAGCGAGGACCTCTATTTTGAGTGCACACGGCCTCGTGTAAGTTGGTCGCTCTTTGCTTCGGGGGCTTCTCTCCTCGGCATGTTGTCCCATGATTCTTGGCGAAGTGTCCCCTGGTCGGTTTTTCCTGCTTGGTATCTCCACAACAGGTGGGGGTGTCTTTCCAATTAGTATCAAATGGTTCCTCTGCGTCCTCGGAGATGATGAACCTATCCGTTATATTGAATATCTCTGCGAGGTTGTTGGGTGAAAACTGGTGGAGCGCCCTTTGCCCGTAGAGTCTTTTGGTGAATATGAACTCAATGATCATACACCACAGTATCTAAATCATTTAAGGAATCCGCTATCATCGTATATACCAACAGCAAATGTTAAAATGCATGACAGGAGCCATCAGCCTTATGCTTGATTTTTGAGAACCCACTTGTTCCCAATAGCTCTACGTCCCTTAGGTAAATCAACCAAGTCCAAGACTTGGTTTGTTTTCATGGATTGAAGTTCTTCTTCCATCGCCGCTATCCATTTATCTTTAGCAGGGCATGTGACGGCCTGTTTGAAATTTGCAGGTTCGTCATCATCTTGTAGTAATGTCATGAATGTTTGAGGAAATTCATCCTCAAATCTCAGAGGTGTTAGCCTCGTTCGATTACTACGTCTTGTTTGAGTTTGATCACTCCTACTTGGAATGACATCACTCCCACTTGGAATAACATCACTCCCACTCGGAATAGGATTGGTATCGTTCGTATCATTCATTGGTGAAGTTTGAAACATATTTTCTTCTTCACCAAGAATTCTCCCACTCGAACGTTCCGATCCTTCTTGATCCCAAGTCTCAAACAAGGATAAGTCTTGACTTATCTCACCCTGTCTTGGAAACTCGTCTTCCAAGAAGACAACATCCCTCGATTCGAATTCTATAAGACTCCCATTGGTTTAAGTCTGGAATTCCAACACCGGTTTGTTGCTAAGGCAGAGTTATTTGGATATTCTCAACCCCGAATATTGCGATTTAGTTGATTTTCCACTAAACTCATATAGTTTTTGAAGTAAGTTAAAGCTTCATGTTTGTGGGAAATCAAATAAATGTGACCGAAACGGGTGAAGTCATCAATGAAATAGGACTTCCGTGTCTTGTCTTTACATTCATTGGACCGCAAATGTCCGAATGGATAAGCTGTAATGGAACTTCGGCCCTTGGAAACATTAGATAGTCACAATAGAAGAAGAATCACTAAAAAACTATTACAGATCTGGAACAAAGAGGAAGTCGTGCAATAATAGAGTCCGGCCATTGTCGAGAACAAGCTTGCATGTTTCGACGCCCTTGACTTCAATACGAGTGTTGTTGCCGACGTATATCCACTTTGTTCCTTGAGTTATCCTTTGATACTCTACGAAGAACCTTCTGTCCTTCGCTACGTGGTCTGTGGCCCCTGAATCAATCAACCAAAAATAGTTAGATTCAGCAAGAAACATGGAACTAGAAACACATATGTAACTAGCCCTACAAGTTACCTTGTCACTTCCATCCGTACACGTACGGGCGAAGTGACCGTACTTGTTGCACTTAAAGCACTTGATCTTCTTCAAGTTTTTCTTCTTTGAGTGCACATTCTTTTGCCACTTAGTCTTCTTTGAGGTTTTCGGTTCTTGCTTTCGTTCGTTCACAAACCTTAAGCGTTTATTATTCCGCTTATTTCCTCCATGTGAGGAACTAGCGGCCATGTGCACTTCTGCACTAGGTTTTGCGGCTTGAATCCGCTCTTCCTCGAGTTCGAGGTGTTTAGATACATCGCTTAAAGTTTTAATGCACTTATTATGAGTGAGGTGCATTTTCATGTTATCCCAGCTATCTGGGAGTGAACGAATGACTGCTTGGATCTGCTGTTCGTCAGACAGCGTAAGACCCGCATCCTTCAATTTAGCTATGAGATTCGCCATGTGGCGGAGATGCTTTTTCATAGAATGATCTCGCCGCATCTTGTACGAATCAAATTGAATATTTAAGGAGCGGAGTTTGGTAACCGAAGTTCCACCAAACTTTATTTCTAGCTCAGACCATATGTCTTTGGCTAGGTCGAATTCCTGAAATAGACACATTATGTCATTGTCCATTGCGGACAGTAACGTAATACGTGCTATTTTGTTCTTTCGTCCGTTGAGCTTTTCATTGCAAAGAAGATGATAGCAGAAATGATACCCGTATGGTACCGGCAGCGGAAAAATACTTTTGAAAAACATATCTTTCAAAATGGAATAGGTGAGAGTTTGCGCAAAGAATTTTAGCGCAACAATTGCCAAGCCACGAGACCTGTTCTACGCACCCATGGGTTAGATAACCATGGCCGGATCTTGGTAGGACTTGGAATTCTAAATTGCGCTATCCCGATTAAGGACGGGACATAACCTATTTGAAAACGCCTATTTCAAAAATTTGAAAATACATTGGCTAATCTCCGTAGAGTAGAGCACAACGTTTATAAGTTCATTGGCTAATCTCCGTAGAGTAGAGCACAATGACATGGCTAATCTCGCATGAAGTAGAGCATTACGGCTAATCTTCAAGGAGTAGAGCACAATTTCATAAGTACATTGGCTAATCTCCGTAGAGTAGAGCACAATGACTTGGCTAATCTCGCATGAAGTAGAGCACTATGGCTAGTCTTCAAGGAGTAGAGCCCAAGTTAAAAAAAACTTCATAAAATGTTAGCCCCGTATGGGCTAATCGGCACATTCGTGTTTGACCAAGGCCTTTTGACACCCCGTATGGGCTAGTCGGCAAATTCGTGATCGACCTAGACCTTTCGCCGGATTGGTCGACCAAAACACCCAAATTGGTCGACCAAAAATTGGTCTTCATCACTCTCGGCCAGTGCCGATCAGACCGGCCCTTGGCCAAAGAACAACCGCTGCCAGGGCCGACCGTGGCACTGGCAGCGGCCAGGCCCTGGCCTCTACCAGGGCCGGGGCCGGCCAGGCCCAGGCCGGCGGCCAGGGCCCCTGCCCTGGCCTCGGCCAGGCCCTGGCCTGAGGCCAGGGCGCTGCCCTGGCCCCTGCCAGGGTGGCCAGGCCCCTGGCCGGGGCCAGGGCCCCTGCCCTGGCCAATGCCAGGGCGGCCAGGCCCCTGGCCGGGGCCAGGGCCCCTGCCCTGGCCTCGGCCAGGGCGGCCTGGCCCCTGGTCGGGGGCCAGGGCCCCTGCCCTGGCCCCGGCCAGGGAGGCCAGGCCCTGGCCTGGCCGTGGCCAGGGCTCCCTGGCCCTGGCCGTGGCCGGCCAGGGCCGGCCGGCCATGGCCCTTTAGCCATGGCCGGTCTCCCCTCTTTCATGGGGTGGCCACATGCACTCCTCCCCCTTGATGGGGTGGTCGCCGGTGGTTATTGGCCGTAGCCAACCCCCTCCGCATGGGGAGGGGTGCATGGCCTTCATATCCCATTTGACCATGGCGCATATGCACTAAAATTCATCTTCTCCGATGGATATAACTACCATCATCTTCCTCAATGAAGCACCCGTTCGTCGATGAAGCACCCGTTCGTCGATAAATTAGTTATTTCCTAATGGCCGTGTGCCAAAATGAAAAATAACATACTACGTGAACGGTCGGTTCTTCCCGTCACGGAGAGTTCCTACCATATCCGTAATGATAGGAGACCCTAACGTGAAAAGAACAACCGCTGCGTTCTCTCCGTCACGAAGCGTTCCTACCATATCCGTAATGGTAGGAGACCCATTCGTGAAAAAGACAACGACTCGTTCATAGTTTCGACGGGGCGGCGGTTTGACCGGGGCGAACCCGTATGGCTCTGATACCAATGTAGGATCCTGTCAAAACAGAGTTAGGATCGATAAATAAAGTTGAGACTTACGCTTGCGTATGCGGCACGGTAGTCTCGAAACTTTGCCTTCGGATTCGCCACGACGGATCGAGTCTTCTCACGAACGGAGTAAGGCTACTAAATCCACAATCTAAATCTCTACTTTAGATTAAGAACTTGGATAAAGAGAGAGGAAGGATTTCGGCAGAGCTTCGCTAGAATGAAATGCATGCAAGAAATGCCATGCAAAAGTGTAAGAAATGGCTTACCCTTGGGTCTTATTTATAGCCCCCAAGGTAGTTATTTTAGGGTAAATTGTTCCTTTGGAACAATTTAACTAAGGTGTACCATGATACATGGCATATTATAAGCTTAAGTTGTACCATATGCATGGTACAACATAAGCTTAAGATATTCCCCCTTTATTAGCCATATGTCGCATGCACTTATGCATATATAATGCGACTTTCCTACTCATCCAGAGATCCTCTCCGCAAGGGAACAGATTCCCTTTGCACACGACTTCGTGTACGCGACGTTCGAGGTCCGTATTCCCTCGTACATCCCCCACAAGGGTGTACAAACGTCTTCCATATCCAACACCCTTTGCAAGTGTTTGTTTCGTACCGCTAAAGTGAGAGCCGCAATGATAGTTTGATTGGGCGTCTCTTCTACCTCGAGCCTTTCATCGTTAAATCGTTGGATGAAAGCTCAGATTGACTCCTTCTTATTCTGCTTGAATGTAAAGAGGTGGGAGGACTTCTTCTTGGGACGTCGACCCACGACAAATTGCTTGCAGAACAAATCAACCAATTCATCGAGTGACCAGATACAGCCGTCGGGTAATCCATCGTACTAGCCTTCTGCCCTCTAAAATATGGTAGCATGGAAGGCTCGGTAAATGTATGGCTCATCAGCCCCATGAAGCAGGATCGCGTTTAAGTACTTGCGGATGTGCGACCACGAGTCGCCTCTGCCATTGTATACTAGCAAGGCGGTGAGCTTGAACTTTAGGATAGAGGGTGCGGAAGTGATGTTATCCTTCAATGGGGTTTGTCGAAGTGTAGATTGGATGAGCAAGGATCGCCCTTCCCCGCCTTGCATGTAAGTAGCTCCCGAAGATCGGTTTGGGATCTCATCTCTCCTCCCATATCCACCTGCAAGATTGAGAGGATTATAACCAGGGGAGCCCCGTATAGTACCTGGTCCAGGATGTTGCGGGTCGCTTCCTTATCGTTGGAGGGACCGGGTTCTCCCTGTAGACCGAAGGCATGTTTGTCAATCCCCCTTTCACCATATTGGTGAGACGTGAGGGTTGTGTTGTGCGGGATGATCTCTTGTTGATCCGCTCTCGGATCTCCTTGATCCCTGAGCACGGTTGTGCCTCTAGTTGGTGACATGGTCGGGTTTGGAGGCGGTAGTTGCTCATTTGTAAGCGGTGGACCTCACATGCTTTGGTGTATCAGGGTCACCTGAACGACGAGACTCTTGTCGACCGCTTTGTGAATTGGTCGAATTCCTTCTGGGTCACCTTTGGTTCCTTGGTGACCTTTGCTAGTCGCTTCAATGGGGACGTAGAATCCAAGGCGTCCTCCACCATGATGCTATTCACTTTTTGTTTCTCATTCAGACCTTGGATCGGTCCGATATTACTAGGTCCAGCCAACATAGCTTTTTGATCGCTTCGGGATGTCAAGTTGGTTAACGTTTCTCTTAGACGGTGCCAAACTGTTAAGGCCAAAATGACCGAAACAATTGTCTTACTGACTGGACCCTTCATGCAGAGTTGGAGCCTCGTCATCTAGTTGAGTGGGACCCTAGATTGGAAGAACCAGGGACGGTTGATGGATGATCGATGGGTTACGATGCACGATCGACCCTCGACGGCCTATATGTCGATGGATCGAGGCTGGAAGGCTCTGGAATGATCCTTACAGAAGGTCGAGACTCGGCGATCTGCACCACAAGGAAGCATCATAGGGGCCAGATCTGGGTTCCGACCCAAATCCCCTCTCATGCTTAAGTTGGAATATGAACTTAAGCATGAGAGGGAGCTTGGAGAAGCTGAGATTGACCCACGGATGTTTGTCTCAGATCGGATGTCGCAAGCACTATAGTGGAAGAAATATATGCGTAAAGTGTAGAGTCTATGTAGTAGATCTCGTACCTTGGGAATTGGAACCTTTTGGTATTTATAGACCTCCTGGGTCCTTTCAGTGACGTTGAGAAGATAACGGTCACCCATTATGGTGCCATGATCTTCCCCCTTTAATATGAGTAAATGTTGCACACGTTCCCGCTAATTATGAGCCCGTCATCATTCCCACATTCGAGTGATGGGCGTATAATGGGCAACTGGCTAGTGGGCTTTGACCGAGTCGATATCGGGATTCTTTTGTAGGCTCTATGGGCCCTAGTCACTCGTCGGTTGAGTCATCTCGAGTGCCGACCCGATGATTCAACAAGAACAACTGATGTGAACATACTGATGGAATATATTGATGATTGGCATGGGGGAGCTCGCCAGTGGTACGAGGTGGCTCTCAGTCTACCCTCCAGTCTTTTAACTATGAAATAAACAACTAAAAACAATCTATCGATAGACTTTCAACCTGACCTTTATATGTTAGCTCGGCATGCAAATGTTTTGACTGATCATTATTGTAAATATTGCTTACTTCTTGTTTTTCAATAGTATGGCTTTCCACATGTGACGAGATAACCTATGAGGAGACCGAGTTTTCGGTTGAGACCGCTTAATTTTGAGGTCAGGCTCATAGAGAAGCTCTAATATATTTCCATTGTGAGTGCGAGTATGTCTTCATTTTCAATTTCACCCAAGCTTATCTAATTTGCTCACTAAAATTCGCAATTTGTGTAAAGTCGTCATGTGCATTCATTCACACACACACCTTACTGCGTACATGAGTCCACATACATGATGCCGCCATGATGTGGTAAGCATCTTGCACCCCCCACAAGGAGGTGCACAAGGGAGAAACATACGAGCACACACATTCACAACTGTTGCATCCACATCCACTACACCTCCTGCACCACCCACCATTCCACCTTCACAAATAGACACTTTAAGATCATATTCTCAGATGAACATCAACAAGACGTCTATTTATCCCTTTCTCGGTGAACCATTATTCCTACTAAGTTTCCAAATATCTTCGCTCTAAATTCTCTAGGTCTCAACGAGAGTGTCCAGACCCTCCTGCACAACATTGGATGGAGTGATTTTCTACAGTGTGAAGCACACACCTGTCATCTCTCCCATCAACTCTAGGCCTAAGCCCTCATGTTATTTACTCATTTCCTACAACTCCATGGGTTCTATGCTCTCTTATTCTCTGTTTGGAATAATCACTATGCAGTGTCCCCAATGTATCGCATTGTATCAAAGCTCAAGGCTCTTAAAATGGATTTGAAATCTTGGGTCAGGATTCGAGTAGCCGACCCAACTCTGCTTTCATCAGGGAGGAGTTAGCCTTGTTGTGTGAATCCCCTGATTTCCATCAGAACTCTGGTCTCTAGGTTCAGGAGCAGGCCCTTAACATGAAATTATTCTCTACCTTCTACGTGGAGGAAAGTCAGGGGAGGCAAAGAGTAGGCAAACTTGGCATATTCATGGGGACTGGGACACTAAGTTCTTCAATGCTGCGATGAAGGAGAGAGCATCCGGGAATAACCTCCTCCATTTGGTCAGCACTGAGGGGGAGCCCATCTCCCATCTTCATACATTCCGTTCTAAAGTTGCAGCATACTACTCGACACGTTTCAATCAGGATTCATATTGGAACACATTCCCTAAGGTCGTGCCCAAGAAGACTATTTCTCCTGAAGGTTCTGTGTGGATTGGACGTGCGGTCTCTAATGTGGAAATTAAGGAAGCCATGTTCTCCCTCGATAAAGATAAAGCCCCGGGGCCAGGTGGCTTCTCCCGTCAGTTTTTTTCCATGACCTATAAGGAGGAATCTGGAGCAATGTCCTTTTGGTGGTTCGCTCCTGTTGGAAGTTATATGCCCTAGAGGCAATTTATCTGTAAAACTTCTTTTTCGAACTAACATAGTACTAATTATCCAAGTATGAATAAAATGTTTTAAATACTTGGATAGTTTGCCTAGACTTAAAGAAAGGTCACACACGTATCTAGATAAAGATATCGATTATGGAAAGCGTCTGACCAATAGGAACTTAAGTCATAAAGCGTTCGTGGTCATAGATATGTCGAGAAAAGAATGATGGCACATCAGACAAACCATTGTTTCTTTGTCTTAACCAAAATGGTGATGATGATCTCATAATCATTCGACATGGCGAAATCGGAGATAAGGCACATGTGCTCATTAAAGAATGAGACCACTGAATGACCCGATAACTTCCTACAACATGGATATACCAAAGGCCGGAGGATACTTACCAGTAAAGCTATTGGGGTTGACAATTTACCATACCTGAAGCTATGTAGTGACATAGTTATAACGGATGGACTAAAATTACGGTATTCATCACGAGCACCCTCAAAGTGATCCCGATGAAACTTATGTCAATGGGTCAATCACGTAATTATGATACCAAAACAGGGACGACACCTACTGCTCGTAGTCATTATCATCGAGGGATTTCGAGCCCCAATGTGTTGTAGGGTCAGGCTGTAGGGTCTCACACCGAGTAGGATCTGTGCCTTAATAATAGGAAGGATATAGGAAGAGTACATTTGGGGGCACGGGAATAATTAAAGTCACAAAGGATTTGTGGCAATAAAGTCTAAGATAATTAAATGGGCATTAATTGTGTCGCAAAAGGTTTGTGATATAAGCATTAGAATAATACAGGGATTGTTGCATATGACGCAAAAGGATTTAAATATGTCGTAAAATGTTTGCGAGCATATTTTACAAAATAAAGGCATATAAATGGATTACGTGGATTTCGTGAATGTCCCGGTCAAAACCCGTGTTTAAACGGATCCGAAAACGGCTCAAAAAGGAGCCAAAAATCATAAATAAAGGCCCAAAAGGCCAGAAAAGCCAACCGCTTTAGGCAGGCTGGACGAGCACACCCAGCCCAGGCAGGCTGGGCCTACGTGCCCAAGCAGGCTAGACACGAAAACAAGGGTCCGATTAGATTAGTCATTATGATTTGAATGAGCACACTCACGATCATAAGTAGCTATGGGTATAAATCAATATGGAGTCATATATGATATGATTGATTAAGAGTTCATCTACCTATTGCAGAGTCAAACAACTTGTTGAGCACAGTCAAGATTGTAAGACTCAGGGTGGTTGGATCCCTCTTCCACTAAATTTAATTAATGAATTCATTCATTATTATGCTTAAATTGATCAATAAAATAGTGGGAGGATATAGTTTAATAAAAACCTTTTGAACTGTAAGAACACATGCTAATTCTAAATTTCTATCATATGCAATATGGAGTCAGGATTGAAATTAATCATTGATAATAATGTGCTGAATGGGTCAAACTATAAAGACTAGTTGAGGAATAGCAATCTGGTCCTTTCATTAGCTGAGATTGGTTATATGCTAATAGACCCTGATCCTGTCATACCAGATGAGAATGCCACTGAAGAATATAAACAGTCATATAAGATATGGCAGAAGGATACAGATAAGGCAATTCGTCTTACTCTGGCATCGATGAACAACAAAATGCAACGAAAGCATGAGCATATGGATGTTCAAAGCATGCATTTGAATCTAGAACTGCTGTGTGGTAAGTAGTCTCGAGCTGTAAAGTTCGGGGATGCCTGTAATCTTTGGGGTTCGAAGATGACGACTGGCCCCATCAAAGACCACATGATCAAGATGATCGAATATGTTGAGGACGCAACTGAGCTGGGACTTGCCCTGGATCATGAGATGTCAACTAACATTATCTTGAAGTCTTTGACTCCCTCCTTTGGCCCGTTCATTACTAATTTTTTAATGAACAACACGGAAGTGGATCTTCCTCACCTCCTTAACATGATCCGATAGTTCAAGGATCGGATGAAGCCTGAACCACCAGTATTGGTCGTTGGCTCTCCTTCTTCTTATCAGCCCAAGGGCAAAGGTAAGAAGAAGAAGATCCCTCAACCTGCTAATCCAAATAAGGAGAAAAATAAAAAGGGGGGACGTCTAATTTGGTGTGCTTCCACTGCCATAAACCCAGACATTGGAAAAGGAACAGCAAGACTTACCTGGCCGAGAAAAAGGGCCATGTTGATGCCTCATCTTTAGGTATAAATCATGTTACAAAGTATATGTATTTACATCAAGTTTAATACATGGTATTAGAGACCAGTATGTTTGCTAAACATCTGTATATTTTCTACAAGTGCTTAAAACTATGGAAAGATGAAGATCCTCATATGGTCGGCAAAGGAGCAATGGTTACCACTGGGGCCGTCAAGGACTTCAACATGACTTCAAGGAGATGGTCGGGATATTATTTGAATAAATTATACATTTTGAGCTCTAGTAATGTAATGAAATGAATGGCATTTGAAAAAGAAATGCTATGAACAATTTCTATTAATAAAATCATTGTTTGAGTTCGAAATATCTTGATGCGTCTACTCTGGTGGCATTCTGTGTTAACTATATTGTACTATGAGTATGCGATTAACTGGAGCAGGCAGAAAGCATTTAACCAATCTATAGTAACAAGTCCAAATTATTTTCACGTGTATATATATTAGATACAATCTTTATAATGCACCATAAGAAATGTTCTTGTTATGCCGCATCTGAAACTTCTAGTTAGAAGATTAATGTAGATGAAACGATAGAATGTTTAGGTCGTTCTGACTGAGTAAGTTATCGTCAAGACTCCAATAAACAGATTTTTGATATAACGTACTCATCAACCCACCAAACACAAACATATTCGGTTTAATTCACTCAGCACAAAAGGTCTGGTTAATAATTTTATAATCAAAATTCTAAATAAGATTTAGAAAAACAAATTGAAGTAGTATGACCAGAAAATTCTCAAAGTCAGTGGGAGCTAGCTTGTTGCATAGTTCCATTTTGGGCTAAGTAAGTGTTAATAACATCTATATATACAATCCAAAGGGCTTGTTTACATCTGATATATAAATAACTTGGTGTCATTAATGTACTGGATAAAAATGACACAGAACTGTTGGAATAAGCTATAGTTTCGCTGACGAGTATTAAATGATAAACCTACGATAAAGAAGTGTATGCTAATCGGTTAGCAGTATAGAAGAGGAAAAACTTATTGGATGAGATCCAAAGACACGTTTGTAGGAATCACACATGTTTAATCAAGGGTGTATAATACACAGACTTTGTAATACTGCATAGTAGATATGTTTTAGCAGATCCATTCTCTAGGCTCTAACATATGAACATCTGTAAAGGCTGATATGTTATAGCGATATGAGATATCGAGATAAATATCCTTAGTCCAAGTGGGAGATGTTGAAAGATATATGCCCTCGAGGGAATTTATATGTAAAACATCTTGTTCGAACTAAAATGGTACTAATTATCCTAGTATGAATAAGATGTTTCAAATACTTGGATTGTTTCCTTAGACTTAAAGCAAGGTCATACACGTGTCTAGATAGAGATCTCGATTATGAGAAGTGTCTGACCGATAGGAACTTGAGTATTAAAGCGTTCATGGTCATAGATATGTCGAGAAAAGGATATCGGCACATCGGACAGACCATTGAGTCTTTGTCTTAACAAAAGGGTGATGATGATCTCAAAATGATTCGACCTGGCAAAGTCAGAGAGAGACACATGTGCTCATTAAAGAAAGAGTCTAATGGATGGCCCAATAAAGAGTTATCTGTTTAGCATTTACTAAAATGTCATTGATAACTCTCTAGTGATGATAGTCAAGTTGTTCCTTAAGACTTAAGGTCATGTACGAACATGTGAGTGAACCGCGTCACTTAGATCTATGATCTAGCTTTGAGGCAAGGCCTGCTGAAAGGTCTTAGGTTGGGTGACAGTTGAAGCGTACGCGGTGAGTAATGATCAAGAGAGGATTCGTCTCTTCCATTAATGGAAAGTTAGTGTCCCATGCACAGTATGGTTCTTGGTGAAAACCCTCGGTCGGGGTATGATGTAGGAAGTACAACATGGATATACCAAAGAACAGAGGATACTGACCAATATAACAAGCTGTTAGAGTTCACAGTTTACCATACTGCAGGCTATGCAGTGACATAGTTTTGACGAAGGGACTAAAACTACAATATTCATCACGTGGACATTCAGAGTGATCCCGACAATACTTATGTTAATGGGTCAGTCACGTAATTATGATACTGAAAACAGTGACGACACCTGCTGCTCGTGGTCACTATCATCTAGGGTTTTCAAGCCCCAACCATAGTAGGGTCAGGATGTATGGTCTCACACATAGTAGGATTTGTGTCTTAGTAATGGGACAGATATAAGAGGAGTGCACTCGGGTGCATAGGAATAATTAATGTCACAAAGGGTTTGTGTAATAAAGTCTAAGATAATTAAATGTGAATTAATTGGAATAATACAATGTGGGATTAATGCATATGATGCAAAAGTACTTAAATATGTCGTAAAATATTTGTGAGCATATTTAATACAATAAAGGCATAAAAATGGTTACATTGATTTCAGGAATGTCTCGTTCAAAACCCGTGTTCAAACGGATTCGAAAACAGCTCAAGAAGGAGCCAAAAAATTACGAATAAAGGCACAAAAGGCCAGAACAGCCACCCGCTTTCGGTGGGCTGGACGAGCCCACCTAGCCCAGGCAGGCCGGGCCTACCAGGAGGGCAGGAGCACCTGCTAGGCGTGCTCGACCCGTGGATGGACCTTGCGATTGGGGCCCAGGGCTATGAAACCCTATTTTCTTTCGGCGGTTGCGTTTTCCCCCGAAAATGAGGTTTTGGGCCAACTTTGAACGTTCGTTTGAGGGGTCAAATAAACTCGAAATTGAACACCGTTTTTTTCTATGCGTTCAAATTTCAGTGCTCTTCGATTTGATATGAGATATCATTTACGAAGCTCAACGGTAAGTGAGGAATAATTTGTTAAAGTTTTGCCTTCGTGGAAGGCAAACTAGCAATTGTTTTTACCCTAAAATTAATTAGTCCTACATCACTCGTGTGATGAGAAAGTGGGCTGGCCTCTCTATAAATAGGGGCCGAGCCTTCCTTTTATTTATGCACCAAGTCTTGATTTCGGGTAGCTCCAAAATTTTTAATCACGCCTGAACTTAGACTAAATAATTATTCCATCCTCCTAAAACTTCTTCCATTCCTCCATTCGTGTCCTAGCAAGATGGCGATGATGTTTGGATCAGATCCAAAGTCTTTGACTTGGGTCCTTCTCAAGTGAAACTTTCTTCGACAAGTGGTTGGCTCGGAGGCGCGCTGTCGGCTCACTTCGGGTGGTCAAAGACAAGTTACTGAAAACAACGCTTTGCTTTCAATGGAACTGAAGTAACGGGTATGTCTTTTTATTATGTTATGCTTTTATACATGTCGCAGTAGTTTAGATCTGACTTTGGGGATGGTCAGACCCACCCCAAGACGGTAGATTTTCCTGGTTAGGGTTTACGTTCATCTGTAGGACACTCATTAAATTGTTTAATGATTTAATTCTGCTACTTAATTCTGTTTTAGTCGTTCGTCTGACGTAGGACGGCCGTAGATTTTATTCCCTAAGGATCTACAAAACCCAACAGCTCCTTCTTCACATCTGGCAAACTACTTCAATAAATCAACCATCCTTCCTTACTTTGATTCCCAAGTCCTCATCGGCGGCGTCTCTAGCAGACTATCGTCATATCTCTTGTTGCAAAGTAGTCTACAAGATCATCTCTAAAATCCTCATTCGACGACTTGCCAAAGTTATTCCTAATCTTATCTTGTGGAACCAGTCTTCCTTAAGAAAGAACAGGCTTATCTCAGACTCCACCCTCCTGGCCCATGAGATCATTCATGATTTTTGCATTTCCTTCGAAACCTAGGCTTGCATCTAGCAAGAATTAAGGAAGACTTGCGATAGTTTCAATCGGGAATTTGTTTATTACTTCATGCACCAAAAGGGGTCCCCCCCCCCCGATTTTCATTCACTGGGTTAGGGAATGCCTTGCCTCACCTTCATTCTCGGTCTTTGTTAATGGTTCCTTGCAGGGGTTTTATGGGGAATATGGGGATTCGCCAGGGGTCCCATCTTGCCCTTCATATTTGTTATCATTATGGAGTTCTTTACTTCACTCATGGATTTTTCCTCCATCTCCAGGGCCATTACCCCCCCCAAGAGGGGTGTGATGGGGGTTCCCTCTGATCTTTGCTTTGCTGATGATGTGCTTGTCTTCTCTAAGGCCGACCCATACTCCTTTGGGGGGGGCTCAACCACCTTCTTTCTGTTTTTTAACAATTCACGAACCTTGAGGTTAATAAGGGGGAAAGCAAGATTATCTTCATCAAGGGGTGTGCCTCTGGAGTGGAGCTGGCTAGTCACCTGGGCATCCCTGTTGCTACTTCCCCCGTTAGGTATCTTGGGTTTTCCCTCTCTTCCACATATCATACTGCCAAGATGTATTCCAGTCTTTTGGATGAGTGCAAGGCAAAACTCTTCGAGTGGTCTTACAAGCTCCTTTCCATTTCTGGATGTATTGAGCTTGTTCGCACCATCATCCATGGCTTTATCTCCTACTAGATCCAATCTTTTAGTATTGCCTTGTCCATATTGGTTTTGGTTGATCTATGTGTAGAGACTTTATTTGCGGGGCTAAGTTCCACTTATGGAAGTGGAGTGATATGTGTAAACCAAAGAGGGAAGGTAAGATAGGGCTATGCAATATTAAGAAGGTGGGGATGGGGCTAGCATCAAGCTCTTGTGGCATTCCTTCTCCCCTTGGGCCAGCTTTACGCGGACTTCCTACCTAAGACATATTCCGATATTCCAAAGCAGCCTGAACCTGCTGGATTCTGGATCTTGGAAGCATATCCTCCCTCGACAGAATATGTCCACCGATTGTTTACATCGTCGTATTGGCAATGGTCTGGAGACGTCCTTTTCATTCATTCCTTGGCTCCATGTGCCCCTTGGTGAGTATTTTCACCCCTAATTACTCTCAGATGTATCGAGAGGTTACTGACTATTGGAATGGTCGTGGTTGGTAGCTCACTGGCACCCTGTCTTCTCTGGTTCCTCTGCATGGCTCCATTTCCTTGTGTAGTGAAGATGACTATCGGGTTTGGGATTCTGCTTCTGGATTCAACCTCAGATCGGCTTGGAAGTCCACCTGTCTTCACCCTCCCGCCTTCCGACTTCACCCTATTGTCTAGTTCCCGGGGTATACACCCAAGTATACTCTGTGCCCTCACTAACAAGTTCCTAATGTCACACCAGTTGACTAGGAAGGGTATCCTGGCTTCCTCTACTTGTGTGCTCTACAGTCCCATCTGTAGACTACCCGCTACCTCTTCTTCCAATGCGAGTACATCAGCTTCTTGTGGACCGTTTACAAGCTCAAGCTTGGTATTCCCTCCAGCTCCAAATCCCTCCAAGTGGACTCCCATTTGCTTCGGCATGGGTTTGGATCATGTGGGAATAACAATATGGGGGTCAGCTTCGCAAGCCTTTTCTTTATGTGGTTGTTTGGCACATTTGGAAGGAGCGGAATAACTACACCTTTCGTTCTCAGCAGCTACCCAAGTTGTCCCTGATAGCCAAGATCTCCTTGGACATTACTACAGCTATGCCTCATTCGGTGCCTGTAGTGTATGATCCTGAGGAGTCTACTATTCTTAGTAATTGGGGGTTGAGTTGAGGCCTCGCCTCTTGGCCTCTATCCTGTTGTTGGGGCATGCCATATGGTGGTACTTGTATTTGGTAACTGCTTCACAGCCTCTCCCAAGTTTGTATCTTCTTGTGAGGTTGCCTTAATGTGTCCTTATACTTTGTCCATACATTCATTTATGAATATACTCACTTACCTTTCTCTCTTTGTGTGCATGTGTACGTGTGTGTGTGTACGTGTGTGTGTGTGTGTGTGTGTGTGTGTGTGTGTGTGTGTGTGTGTGTGTGTGTGTGTGTAATGATATATTAAGTACATGCAATTGTTTGAAGGCGAGAAAGTGAAGGGAGAAAGGGGTTTTAGGGTGGTGATTGGACGGCAGACAGAAAAGGGTTCTTCGATTACCGATGCGCTCTCTCTTGCTCTACTTCGGCTCTCATTTCTTTTCATGCCCAGAGAAGTTAGAGAGTGAACATGCAGCTGATCTTGAAGATAACAAGGCTCAAAATAGTTAAAAACATCAGGCGGCAGGGGCTCCTTCTATCTGATCATGCTTGACACCAAGATCTGGCAGATCTAATCGGTTTCGATAGGGAATCGGTCCCCATACGATTAGATCAGGCGGCGACGACATGGTTCCTCAGATCAGAGCAACCCGACCAGATCCAGTGGACTCACTGCGATCAGGCGACGAATGGGTTCCTCCTATCTGATCACATCCAGCAACGGGTCAGGCAGCAGGGTGTCTTTGCTTTGACGGTGGCTTGGTGTGTGTTGCTGGCTTCTTACGTTCGCTAGTGCAACTTTACCCTAGTTTTGTTGGCGGCTAGCTGACTGATCACCCCAAGGCCATCTTTATCCCATGTGTAGATAATGGGTAGTAGATCAATCCTGCTTGCATCAACATGGGAAACCCTTATCATCGCTGTTCTCCATACTGTTTTCGAAGGATGTCATCGTCTGATGTAGCAAAGTCAACAACCAATTACGTTGAAGATTTTACTCCACTACAACGGAATCCTACTAACATCCGGAAGGAAAAATCAGCTGGCCAATCACCTTCTCCTTTAAGGGTGGCAAAGTCTAGTCGTGAAGCCTGGAGTTCGTTTTTTTAGTAGGGCGTGCTATTGAGGAGGTTAGCAAATGCTCTTGATATCCTCCTTGGGAGGTTCCTTCAGGTAAGACTGTCCATTGGATCCCTCAGGAAGCGATCTCTGCTAATGTTGCAAAATGGGGACGAACACTAACTGGTTATGTTGTGGGTGAAAAAATTTTTTATTCTCACCTTCATTTGTGGCGGCCAAAGGGTAATCTACATGTACACTCTAGTAAACATGGTTTTTTCTTTTTCGTACTTGAGTTGGAGGAAGATTGCAACAGGGTACTCCAAGGAGGGCCTTGGATGTTTGATAAAATGGTGATATTGTTGCGACGTTGGACTCCAGACCTCATAATGGACAGAGATCTTATATCATCTATTCAACCATGGGTGAGATTTCCTGACTTGCCCTGAAATTTTGGTCTACAGAGTGCTTAAGTATAATTGTTAGCTCTATTGGGTAGCTTTTATTTCTTGATAAGGCTATATCTTCATGTGAAAGGTACTCCTATGCAAGATGATTTGTTGAAGTCGATGCAAAGAACAAATTGGAAAAAACCATTTAGATTGTTGTGGAGGATGAGGAGAATGTGATCATTAGAGTGGAATATAAAAACTTGCATCCAAGGTGAACAACGTGTGAGTGCTTTGGGCATTCATCTTCCCAATGACCGATTAAGAAGGTTTGGGTGGAGACAGGTATATCTATTCCGTATGTGGATGGAAGTATGTTGATTAACGAAGGGAACGTTACAAGTGGAGGTTTTTCAGCTACTATGATTCGGACGAATGAAGAGATCACTGCTATAGATTCTGGAGGTCATTCTAATGGAAATGGAGAAGTTACTGAGTCTGGTGGTCCATCTTCTGTGGACCCTAGATGATCCTGATAACGTTGGTAACGAAGATGATGCTAATAAAGTTAATGAAGATGAAAATGTAGAATATGAGAGCGGGTGGCAGGTGGATGAGGAACCAACTATAGATAGTGTAGAATGGATAGATGAGATCTTGCGCAAAACTCCCATTAATAGGGCCCTACCTAATAGAACGAGTTCTAGAATAAGACAACCAAAAAAGTGATTTGGATGAAACTGGTTATGGTTTTATTAGTATTTGTTTTTGTTTTGAGACCCTTGTGTCATGCTAGTTTGCTTGTATGGACAAGTTCTAGTCCATTATTGTAACTGATTGAGTTAAATGAATAAAATTTATT
Source organism: Scilla litardierei (assembly GCA_030789695.1). Taxonomy (NCBI): domain Eukaryota; kingdom Viridiplantae; phylum Streptophyta; class Magnoliopsida; order Asparagales; family Asparagaceae; genus Scilla; species Scilla litardierei. Next base: position 378,880,503 of record CM061142.1, read on the forward strand.
ACCTGTCTATATATATATCGATTCTATAAAATATGGATGTTATCATGGGTTATTGGATAAGGGTTTATGATAAGAGATGAGAAATTGGGTATATATGAGGGTTGTTGTTAAGAGTTGTTGTATATGATAAGAGAAATTGGATAAGATATGTGAAATTGGATATGAGAAATTGGATAAGGCATAAAGTTTGATGACTAGGACAAACTTTAGGGGGGAAATTTTGTTATGATAACTCAAAATTTGAAAACTCAAATTTTTAACTCAAAACTCAAATTGGGGGCGGGATTTGAAAACTCAAATGAACTAACTCAAATTTCAGCCCCCCAAAACCCATTGATTGACCACCAAAACACCCTTGGGCTCTCTAAGCAGCAGCATCAAATCTCCCCCTCCCTCCCTCCCCTCCCCTCTCCCACACACACAAAACTCTCAAGAATTTGAGTCCGATACCGGATCTCCCCCATGCCGGAGCCTCAACCGGAGTCACACCCATACCGGAGCCTCAACTGGAGTCACACCCATGCCGGAGCTCCCAGCCTCTCTCTTTCTCTCGCATTGCTTGGCAGCTCCTCATTATGTGCAAGAAAGCTCAAAGAGGTGAAGGTGGCAAAAATCTCCGTTGTTGTCCCTGATTCAAAAGGTAAGGTAGAATTTTGATTTATATGTTTTGTTTAGCACTTCAAAAAGTTCAAATCTTTTCGTTTTTTTTGTGCAGGGAATTTTTTTGGTGCAGGGAATTCAAAAGGTATGCTGATTTTGTTTCAGTCGAGGATCGAATCCATTTTGAAGCAGCAGAAGGCTCTGTTGTGTTTCCAGAGCAAAGAGCAGAAGATCGAGGCTTTGAAGCTGCTTGACCTTGGCAACACCCATAACCTGTTTGATGAATTTCTTCAGAGAGCATCAAGATGTGTTCCTTTACGGGTAGAAATTGTATTTTCCAGTTCAAGCAATTTTTGACAGTAGAAAAAACTGTATTTTGCTCAATTATCATATGCATTAGAAATAATTTATGATTGGAAATAATTTGACAGTAGAAAAAACTGTTGGACAGTATATGCATTATTTCAGATTTTTTTGACATTTTATGGTTGGAAATTAAAGATTAGAAAAATCGTAGAAATAATTTATGATCTGTGCTGCATATTGTTGGTACTTAGATGGTGCAGATGGTGATCAGTCAATTCTCAAATGACTATTCTTTCATCATCATCAACACTAATTTTGTGTTTTTAGAAATTTTTAATGATTCTTTTGAGATTTATTGCCATGGTCTCATATGTAAGAATAGTCCCTTGATTCTTTTGATTTTTTTCTCAGGCATTTTATTAAACACTTCAATAGCAATCTCTAAATCATCGTAATTTGCATACATTTTGACAAGGGAATTAGAAACATCAACATCAATTTTATTCTCAAGGCATCTGTTGAAGCCAGTGACATCTGTTGAGAGCATGCAACCGGACACAAGCAGATAATTCTTTCTAGATTGTGAGTTTTTTGGGTTGAATTCCCTCCCCATTCATTTTATGAAACAAACCCAAAGCTTCATCCAATTGGCCCAAATGAGCATAGTGAGACAACAAGATTCTTTTTAATTTCCATTTTAGCATTTTTTTGAACTGTCTTGGTTCGAGTAGGGGTATTTTGGGAAGTGTGACAAGTTAATTATAGTAGGTTTTTATTCATTAACATTTTTATGTGTTAATGGTGCGTTGTATAATTTACAGGTGCTTTTTATTAATAATGTATGGTTGGTTCTGAGAAATTTTCTGGCTACATAAACATGTGGCAGTGGAGGAAGCCAAGGTGGTGCGACTTGGTAATTTCTGGTTCATATTCTCTGCAGATTTGCATCTTACTATCCTTATAGTTACTTAAACATCATACGAAGAATAGGTCCTTGGCTTAATATTATTAGTCTTTCCCTTCATGCAGTCTCTTTTTTAATCTCCTAAAATGTTTCTCTCTAAGTTGTTGGAGCTCTGAGCAGGGTCCTTTATGCTTTTGTAATCACATTCTTTTCTGTTGTGTTCATCTTTTACTTGACTGTATTTTGAAATTAGTTTGTCAGATAGTATTAACATAGATTTAATATGGACATATGTTCTGCTTACCAGGTCGCCACGTTAGCTTCCATCACAATTCACAACCTTTTATTGTATACCACAAATGAGAATTGGCAGGTAATGTCTATTGTTGGCATGTTCTCTGATGGTATGTTTTTCTCTTGAGTTTGTTTAATTAGATACACTTTTTGTGACAGATTGAGAATTGGCAGGTAATGTCGAATATGCGGGATGACAGGATTAAGTGGAGAATTTCTTATGCATATGAATTTTCAGTTTTGCCTACAAATGTATAACAAATGTACATCGATGTACATACTGCTCCTCTACAGTCCAGTTGGTGTTGAAGCACACAGTAAGAAATCTATTTTGATTGGAATAGCAAATAATAAACTATCTTATCATTGAAGAACAAGACATGAACTTGCATATATCTTATCATTTAAACTTTTTTCATAGCGTCATTACCTAACAATAACAGAACAAGGGGTAATGCCTGCTAATTTTTATGTATGATTTCTACAAATATTATATTTCAGAAGTATTTAATGACACTGGTCATAATTTAGGATGAATTAGCTGAATTTACCCTATAAAAAATTATATGCAATCTAAATTAGGTAAAACTGAGTTGGGTGAAGGGTGGCATCTATGCTGATTTAGATTGTATTGATGCTCAACCTAGCTAATCTAACACAACTTTTTTGGGTAGATGATCTTCAACCCACATAAATCCCAATCCAAAAATGGAACGTTTGAAGGATGGATAAGATTCAACCAAAGTTATGTTGCAGAAAGCAAATACATCAAAATAGCTTCTACTTTCCATTAAGAGTAAACGTATGTCCAAAGTATAAAAGAGTTGTTTCAATGAACAGCCAATCATAAATGTTCTTACTGGTTAATACTTAGAATCAAGCACAATTTAACATGTAGAATCAAAGCCTGCAAATTATTATATTCAATTACTTGCCAATGACAGCAAAATAGAGGCAGTCAACAACAAATTATGGCATCAGGTTCTTTTTCTGTCACATTAAGAATACAGAGTAATAGAAACTGTCACATATGAACACTGGCTAGCTAGCAACCAACACAAAAAATCATTGGTGTAGAATCCCAAAAAATTTTATAATCATGATATATTTCATAAGCAATGTCACAATTGCTATCCGTTAAGTGAAATGGCCTCAACTTAAATTATATGCTTTGACAGTTTGCATGTTAATTTTCACAATCCCAAACAACTAAGAGAACGATAATTTTAAAAAGTGGCACGGCACTGAAATACAATCCATATAATGTCGAGGAGTTTCCCACCACAAACATGCTATCATTCATATGGTAAAATTTAAGCAACATTTTGGAAGTTGAAAGACAAGTTGAATACAGGTCTAATTTGAAAGACAAGTTGAAAGACAATCCATATAATGTCGTTTTTTCTCACTGGTTTTTTGTAAGATGGTGCAATGCCACTGTCTAATTTGAATACAGGTTGAGATTGAGGTTTTACTGTCTAATTGCACCATGGTGCAATGCTACTTCAATTATTTTAGTAAGATCTGTGTCCATTTTCTTTCCCAAATTCGTTTTCTTCCATTAAGTTACATTGCGGCGGTATTACTCCAGGTATTACTCTATGATCCTTATTTACTTACCCATTGTTCATTTTTGGCATGTAAGCTAAGAGTTACAGTAAATTGAGGTTGATTTCAAGCTAATCACGCTCAAACAGAAAGGAGGCATCTCCACAAAATGTTTGTACAAATGCTCAAAAGAACAACCTTCCACTCCAAATTTAGAATTGGATGCAACACAATGAGTTGTCATTTCTGCCTGGATCTCCACAAGCAATGCTTAAAAAATCTTGGATTCAGGTTTGTTGGTTTCGACTCCTCATATTCGTTTTCAGTTATTTTGATCAATTGATCATATGATGAGAAATTTTGGATGCAGGTTTGTCTGAAGGCGACAAATGGAATAACCATTACCAGTCCACCTCCCAGCCCTTTGCTATTAAGAAATTCAAAGTTTTTCATGTCTTGATGCAATCCCAATAATGTTTGTTGTCTGAACTCAAATAGATTTTTTGGAGATTGATGTCAGATGGTTTAAGTTAATAAAATTTTGATCTTAATTTTTGAGTTATAAGAAGAAACTCATGAAGAAAAAAATGTATGTGTTGAAGTTTTAATTCTGAGTTTTCATCTTCCTAAGTTGAAAGGTTATCTTATTTGTTCTATTTATCATCTTAGTTCTTATGCACATGAAGTTTTTGCTGTAAAGCCAAGGTTAACATAAAGTTGTGCACTCACATAAAAATTAAAGTACTCAAATATCTGAATATCGATAGTCTTGAAGACAGATTTATTATTGATAGAGTAAATGAATCTGGACAATAAAATCTTTAATTATCGGCTTCTTCATTTTGCATAAGGATTAGTTCTGGATTGGGATCTACTTCAAATGCTTTAGTTAAATATCTACTTACTGTTGATTTCTTCACTTCACGATTAACTTCAAATGCTTCAATTAAATATATGTTTACCGCTGATTTCTTCACTTCACGATTACAAGAGTAAAAAAGCACTAGAATGTAAAAAGGGTTGGAAATTTCAAAGTTTTTGTTTCATACGCATAATAATTTTCGCTTTAGAAGGTTGCTTTTATTGTACATCTTACAAATCTGGACTTTATAAATCAGTTAGCTCTGGTGATCCGATCACTAAATTGAAACATTGAGATGATTCTTTGTAGATGTATGATATTTAAGGGTATTTTTGCATTTAGATCCATTTTGTTTTACAAAACTAGCTAATAACTCCAAATTTTCGCAAATAACTAATTTTGCTCAAAATAACAGGAGTTGGTGGGTTGGTTTGCAAAATATATTTTGTATTTTCAATGTTTTAGCTCATTTACTCTCTGTTTTGGTGAATTTTCGATGATATGGTTGGATCGAATGCATGTTCGATCAAATTTTTTTTATTTTTGTTGTCTGAAACCCCTAATGTTGCTTCTTCTTTTTATAACTGATGGTTTTCAATCTTCCAAATCTCACTAAGATGCTCTAATTATTTTCTATTTATTTTAAAAGATATTAGCATTGTGATAAGTGTCTAAGTTCTATCTAACCATTGATATTGTCTTGAGAGAGCTGAATTTCCAATATTAGGTCTGAGTTCTAAATCGAAATTTCCATTCATTAACTTGCAAAAGATCTCACGACAAATATCAGTTACCGAGTCCAGAGACCCACAAAGACCAACATAAGAGATCACAATTTAGTAAAATACTTGAATTGAAAAAGAATCAATGATGAAATGGTCTGTAAGAACCAGAACTTCTAAAAGTTGCCGAATTACACTCACATGTGCAACCTGAACAGTTTATGAGAAGGATATGGTTAAGACATTACAAGAATTTTAACCATTATAATCAAAACAATACATATATTATATTACCACCATTAAGCTTACAAGAATTTGTAACAACAATCCCTTAATATGCAGGAAAATAAGCCATGGGATTTCAAACCATAATAACCCATTTCACACAGCTAAAGCATCCTCTATCAGCTGAGAAAGGAAAGGAAATTTAGAAATTGAACTGTCGCTAGCTGAACAATTTCAACCTGACAAAGGACATATGCCTTGGCCATTTCTCCAATGCGCAGAAGATAACAAACCTAAGCTACAAGCACAGCTCATATATATTTTGGGGGAACAAAATTCTCTGGTGAAGTAAATTTTTGGAGAACTAACATTTTTGTATGAAGTAAATAACAATTATTGTGCTTTAATTTTTAGGCGAACTAAATTCTCTAATGGAAATAAATTTTGTGGGAACTAAATTCTCTGGTGAAGTAAATTTTGGGAGAACTAACATTTTTGTGTGAAGTAAATAACAATTATTGTGCTTTAATTTTAGGAAAAAAAACCTTAAATGAACCGTGCCCTTAGGTGAAGTAAATAACATTATTGTGATTTAATTTTTGTGTGAAGTAAATAACATTTTTATTTAGAATTAAATAAACAATGTCGGAACTAAATTCTCTGGTGGGGGCCTAAAATTTGGTGAACTAAGATTTTGAGGGGGTCATAATAATTATTGAGCTTTAATTATTTTTATTCACTTAAAATTAGGGTGTCTAATATTTTGATGGGGTGATATTTAAATGATCCGTGCCCTTGGGCACGGGTATATACTAGTATATATACATACATACATACATACATACATACATACATACATACATACATACATACATACATACATACATACATACATACATAACAGTGTGTGTGTGTGGAAAGTAAGTGTGTATATCATATAAATACGAACAAAGATACAAGGCATGCTAAGGCGTCCACCTAAGGGTTACAAAAGTGGGTAAGGCTGATAGCAGTCACCAAATACATGTAACAACAAGAAGACGCCAAAACAACAAAACGAATGGTAAAACAGTGCCTCAAATCAAACCCCAATTGCTCAAGGCCAAGTCATCAGCTGCATCCCTCTCATCAGATAAAAAAGAAGAAAAGAGGGCATCAATATCAAGGGAAATCAGCACTAATAAGGATGTCTTGGGTAGGGGCCGCAAGTGGAAGACCCGGTTGTTTCTCTCCCTCCAGATGTGCTAGACGATAACGGAGAGGGCAAGCATGGATAGCCGGCCTACAACCCTGGTTTTCCCCTTTGCTCCAAACATACGCCGCAAAAGGTGAGCAGACACATGAAGTGATTTGGAGCAAGAGGGAACACGAAGCTTGAGCTTGCAGGTAGACCAGAGGAAGTCTCTATACTCGTAGCGAAAGAAGAGATGGCGGGCAGTCTCCCAATGAGCATTGTAGAGGACACAGTTAGAGGAAGTTAGAATGCTGATCGGCCCCGGACTCACACCCGGAGCGATATCATTTTACCGCAAGTGCACGGTACAATGGCGAGCTGGTATCGAACACAAGAAGGCAGTGTCACACTACCTATCGATCCTAGGTTGGGTTAGGCTTTGAGTTTTATTGGTGGAGGTGGATTATGGAGTGTCGTAATGGTGATAGATGCGAAGGTCGTGTCACTCGAGGTCGCAAACAAGAAATCCATACAGAAGAAATAAATAAACCTAAGAAAACAACTGGAAGAAAGATCACTAGGATGTCAGGATCACTGCTAGGACTTTCAGGGTTGGATCTCAGGTTAAGGATCCTTTTGTTGAATGATGAATAGGGTTGGAGCATCACATCTAGAGATGGGAACAAGTACTTACCTTTCGTTGTCCTACTCGTCTAACGTATCCCTAGGCTCATCTGCTTTTGTGATTAATTTCACACATGGATATGTGCATTACGCTTAACACCAGTTCCCGTATCACAAATCTGTAACCACTCTCATGATATACAGACAAGGTACTATACTACGATTGGTTCTAGCAACTGGGCTACTCTCGTAGTCACCGACTAGAAGATCGGTGATTAGTAATCACCCCTAGCGTACGAGTTACTCTCATGATCACGAGCCCTAGAAGATGACTGCTAAGCCCTAATCAGATTCGTGGGGATTTTCCCTAGAATATGGAGCTACTTTCACAATCCTCCAATTCTCGGGATAATCTCCCAAAACCCTTGTTCAAACTACCATAAAGCAACCCTAGATTCGTCCAACTAAAATTAAACTAACATCCAATCCCTAGAATCCTAGAGTTCATCCCTAACCCTAGCAATAGAACTACTCAATCATGGTATAAGATATGAAAACAATAGAAATCAACATCACAAACAAATTAAAACGCAATAAAGAAGATTCAAAGAGAGAAATACTTAGCTTCAATATAGATCTGATGCATAATCACCAAAGAAGGGGCCAATAGCATAGCCTAACCTCTGAAAATCATCTCCAAGAACAGAAGATGAATTCACCCAATGATGGATGTCCAATCCAATATATAGTCCCCAAGAAAACCCTAAAACAACCCTGAAAACCCAAACAGATCGCAACTTGTGAGTCCTGGGACCCATACCGCTCGGCCGAGCATGCCATAGCACCTGGCCGAGCGCCTTCTTGGTGATCTAACCCTCGAGGCTGGCAAAGGAGGCAGCTCGGTCGAGCATGCCCGAGCAATCAGCCGAGCTCCTTTTGGGTCTCAGACTTGAGGGTCTGGAGGAGGAGGCAGCTCGGCCAAGCGGAGTAGTCGCTCGACCGAGCAAATTAAAACAGAGAGTTTTGGGGTAAATCGAAGGTCTTCTACAGAGTTAGCTCGGTTGAGCAAGGTGGGTCGCTCGACCGAGCGAGGTGGGTCACTCGGCTGAGCGACTTACTGCCTGAAGATCGATTTGGTGTTGAACTTTTCCTTTTCTTCATGGGAGGTCAGCTCGGTCAAGCAACCAAATTGATCGATATTCCCTGAAATGCAACCAAATTCTCGAGAAGTCAAATAGTTCCAATTATCAACATAAAAAGTGTATAAATCAGGATTTAAGCAATCATTTTGATGTCTAAACAAGTAGATGAAATGTGGAATATTATGACACATCAAAATCCCCCAAACTTATCTCTTACTCGTCCTCGAGGAAGCCGAATAATTGGTGAACCCAGGTGAGGAATACAATGGAAAGGTGAGGTGATGAAGTGTGATGGAATCAAGGGGCTCAATCTCACACTCAGCAAATATGTTGACTCATTGATGCAAGAATTCGTGAACGCACACCAAAATGATTAGAACACATCTTCACACAAAACACATAAGTCTTACTCAAATGAACATATCGTGGATTTCAATAAAATTAATGAACTTGACAAATAATAAAATGAGAGTAAAGCTACATCCTATCATGGTTTATCACTAAATATGCCAAGTTCACAGACATGAATCCAATGTCCAACATTATTTGACTAAAGACCGATGGAGACTAACCAAGTTCAATCCATTAGGGTTGACAGTTTGATTGTACCCTAGGCTTGACTAGGCGACATAGTTTTGATGAGGGGACTAAAACTACGGTATTCATCACGGACAAAGTCAAGGTGGTCCCGACAATATTCATTTCAATGAGTTAACCACAAAAGTATGATACCGAAATAGGGACAGTATCTGCTGCTCTGGTCACTACTGTCTGGGGTTTCAAAGCCCAGCTGTAGTAGGGTCAGGCTATATGGTCTCACACGGAGTAACACCTTCGTCAAGTAATAGGTAGAATTAAGGGAGATGATGCATTCGATGCAAAGGAATTAATACGTCACCAAATGTTTGTAACAAAAGCATTAGAATATTAAGGATGTAGGTTTAAATTGCATTTAATGCAATAGTTTTTAAATACGTCGCAAATTGTTTACAAGCCTATTTATTATATAAAGGCATAGAAATGAAGAGGATTTTTCCACGAATGTAAATCACACTCAAATCGGAGCTCAATAGGAGCTAAAAAGCTCTAGTAAAGGGACAAACGTCCAGAACTTGGTTTTTGCCCAGTTCTGGCCCAGGCTAGCCCAGCTAGGCAGGGCTAGCCCAGCCCATGCGGGTTGGGCTAGCCCACCCAACCTAGACGGGCATGTTAAGGCCGCCCTGCATGGCAGGCTAAGCTAGGTGGGCGTGTTAAGGCCGCCCAGCCTGGAAGGCTAAGCCTGCCCGTACTTGCGGGCAGGTCAAGCCCACCCGCTGGTGCGGGCAGGTCAAGCCCGCCTGCCCAGCGGGCGAGTCAGACCCGCCCACACAGGCGGGCTCCCCCAACGGTCTGGGCAAGCCCATTGGGTGCTCCTAGCTGTCATGTGGGCCCCATTTGTGGGGCCCACGTCTAGGGTTTTGGAAAACCTGAAAGGCGGCTGCGAAAATCAGATTTTTGCATCTTTTGCCCAACTTTGTGACTACGTTTGAGGGGTGAAACGAAGTCGGAATTGTGCCCCGTTTATTTCTATGTGATCACCGTTTAGTGCTCTTCGATTTCATTGGTTGTATCACTTGCAAAGCTCAACGGTGATGGAGGGAAAATTAGTTGAAGTTTGGCCTTAGTGTAAGGCAAATTAGTTTAATTTTTCCCTCTAAAATATTGTAGTCACACATCGAAAGTGATGAGAAGGGGAGGTGTCGACCACCTATTTAAATAGGGGCCAATTTCCCTCCTTAAAACCTCCACCAAGTCTCTAAATCAGAGAAGCTCCAAACAGTTTTGAGCACGCTCGGATTAAGACTTAAATTAATTATTTCCTCTTCTCCCTAAATTCTTTATTGCTCCTGATTGGGCTCTAGCAAAGCTACGAAGGAGTTCAGATCGGATCCGAAGTCTTGACGAAGGATCCACTAATGGTGAGACTTTCTTTGATGCGTGGTTGGCTCGATGACAGGGTTGTTGCTTACCTCAGGACGCGGTGCGGTTCGAGAATCTGTTTTGATTGGGACACAGTGCGCATCTAATCGCGTCGGGATGTACTCCCAAAAAATGTAGTTTTACCGCAAGCGCACGATTTAGTGGCAAGCAGGTATCGTATCCCTAAGGAGGTGGTGTTGGCTCCAATCTATCTTAGGTTGGCTCAACTAGGAAGGTTTATTGGTGGATATGGTTATGATGTGATGTAATGACAATGGTGATGGATGTCGGTGTTGATGATAAAGGTATTGGTTGTAAATTCAATTAGTAAGAATGTCTAAGGCTAGAAAATCCCTACAACAGATTTTGAAGTCATCAATGTGAGTTATGAATTACCATGCAATTAAACTTGGTTTAAGGTGAACTTGCCGCAACTAATTGGAGAACCAGCGCACGCTGTCGTTCTACGCAAGTCTATGGCATTTTAAACTAGAGCCTCGCTGTTGCGCAAGCCTAGTCCAAACAACTTGCATTAAGATCGGCAATTATGTCCAATCCCAACTCAAGCTCTTTGTCTCGCAACTTGAGGTTTGATCTAGATCGTGATAGTTCGTATTCGTTCACTGTCGTGCAACGAATATAAGTATATGGGAACAATAAAAATGCTAGCTTTGGTCGCTATCGTGCGCAAAGTCTAGGAAATTTCGATTGTAATCCTAAATCGAATATCTAGGTCTTTCCTTTGATCAAGATCCTCTGTCGAGCTCTCAAGATCCAAGAGAAATCCCTACATATCCGTAGTAAATTAATCACAATCATCTGTCTAGCATAGTCTAGGTTGTGATGTATTTTTTAAAGTCCTCCAATATGATAATTGGTAAAAAAATACGAAACTTTCACCATCCACTGGGGAGTATTCGACCATCTACTATGTCAGAATCTGTGCAAGACATTCAAAGCGTTCTTGTTTTTTATTTTCCCTATCCCTTGACCTTAACCTTGCCTTTTCCCTTTGAAATCTTCCTTTTAATACCAAGAGGGTTCTCTTTGCTCTATCTGTTCTATCCAAACTTCACTCTTCGCAAAGGGTGAAGTGCTTCAAATATGTCCTCTCTGCCTAGATGTTCTGCTGCTTCCCTATGTTTGGTTTTACCGTCAAACAATCGTCCATGTCTCCTATAACTGTGACCTACAGAAAACCATCTTTTGTTTTGCTAAAAGCAAAACTTATGTCTATATTTCAAGAATGTTCCCTCAAAACATGTTTCCATAAAATTTTCAGATCATCAATTAATGACTGCAAGAAAACATCGATATCATTTTCAGTCGAGTATTTTCTACGTATCAAGAGTGACATTATCATGTATGGTTGCTTCATACACATATAAGGTGGCATATTATGGGGTAAACAACACTGGCCAGGTGGACCAACCAGAGCTCATCACACCAAAAGGATTAAACACGTTGCTTACGAGACCAATCCTAAAATTCCTCAACGCTTTAATGAAGTCGAGATAAATATGATCGATATGCTTCCATGCCTCCCCATCAGCAGGAGTTCTCAATTTTCCATCATCTACGTGTTCAGTTGCGTGCTATCACATTTTTTCTGCCACTTCAGCAGAAATGAAGGACCTCTCCAGCCCTGGAATAATTGGGAAATAATAGAGAACCTTCATCAGAATCTTCTTCTTCTTTTGGACTCCAAAACCATCCATGTTTGACCCTATTCTTTGTTCTTGTAAGGACCGTTGACATGGTATTTCAATACTAAACAACAAAAATGATTAGTATTGTCAACAATTAGGATATGTACAAAGTAACTTGTATATTCCTTTAAATATAAATAACTTGTAGTGAAAAAATCAACACAATTAATAAAACAAAACAAATAAGCAAAGCAACCAAGCAAACACAAACACCAAGAATTTATCCTGGTTCGGATCCTCATGATCCTACGTCCAGTCCTCTACCCCATAGAGTTTTTCAATACACAAAAACACTTGCCCCGCAAGCTACAACATACAAAAATGGTGACATTTTCAGTGTCCCAAACTTTGTACAATCTCTATACCAAGAGTTTCAACTTATAAAGGAAAGAATTAAACAATACATAAAGCATTGATGTGAATGTTCAGGGTTTCTAGATTTTGAATGGAAGAAACGCTCTTGAAGATTTCAGTTTTCAAATGAAGAAACTATCAGAATTTTACTTCTCCAAATGAAAACAATGGCAGAACTTTCTTTTGAAGAAGAGAGAATTTAAGTTCTAAAGAAGAAAGTTGGAAATTGAAGTGAATGTAAGTGAAAGGGGGTATTCATCTATTTATAGATCTGAAGAGAAGTTATAACGGTCATATTCCAATAGTCAAAAACTATCTCCAACGGATAGAACAAACCAGTTGCAAAAATGGTCAAAACGGAATTGGTCTGTAACGACTGGTTTTTGTAATGACTATTATATGAATAATATTGGATGTTCTCTCCTTGTGTGTTTTTCTCTGTCTGACATTTTCGTTCGGTTCATTCTAATCTTTATCTTCCGTTGCCTATCTTGATGGGGCTTGGAGTAAGTATTCTTACGATGAGCTTCATAGCGTCCTTGTCTTATAGCTAGAGTGATCCTAGAGGCCATATGAATCTTCCCGAAGCTTCGCGCTTAGATTCGGCACTTTTTGTGCATCTTAGTTGGTTCATGAAGGGGAGCCAACCGACTAGATTGCAATCTAGTCGGTCGGTAACTCTTCTCTGACCGGCTAGTTCTTCTCAGTAATTTTCGACTGAGTTACTGTTTACAATTAGTCGGTCTAAGCACATTCATTGACCGACTAGTTGTGAAACTAGTCGGTCAAGACTTGTTCTCAGACCGACTTGTACAGAGTACCTTTTTGTCGGCTGAGTTACTGTTTACAGTTAGTCGGTTAAAGAACAACTAACGACCAACTAGTTGAGAAACTAGTCGGTTAGTGTTTCTTCTCAGACCGACTAACTGTCAGTACTCATTATCTATCTTATTCGACCTTTAGTCGGTTCATGAACATTCACCGACCGACTAGATCCCAAACTAGTCGGTCGACGGGTCTTCACAGACCGACTAATTCTGCCTTCCCTGTACAGACACTGTTCACTGTTTGCTTTAGTCGGTGTCAGTTGGGTGACCGACCGACTAGATCCCAAACTAGTCGGTCGACTACTCTTCACTGACCGACTAAATTGCCCAGTAAACCTAGGTTAAGTCGTAGCCGCCGCTAATTCTTTCTATTTAAACCCTAGACGTTTCTAATTCTTTCTTCACTTTTGTTAGCTCATCTTCTTCCCCAATCATCCCCCAAGCTTACTCTTGCCTTCCTTCACCCTCCCGAGCCTCCTCTCACCCTCCGTTGTGCCGGCAATCACCCCGCGAGCCGCCGGCCGATCTCCAAAAACCCCAAAACCTCTTTTGCTCTAGATTTGCCCTATATTCCCCCTCCTCCAGATCATTTTTAGATCAGCCGCAGGAGATCCTTTCAGCCGTAACTTATCCCTCGGATCGCTTTTCCGTTGCCGTGCTAAGCTCGAATTTGGCGACGGTAATCCGGAAATCGTCGAGATCTTCTTCTACCTGCAGATCGTAGGCATCGTGATCATCGTTCTTCCGCTACAAATACGGTTAGTAGATCTACCTTTAATTTCACATAACCCACACTGTAATTTAGAAAACCCTAATTAAAAATGGATTACTAGACGTTATAGGATTCCAATGCAAATATGGATTAGATCTCGATTCTAATTTTCTGTTTTGCCAAACAGCGAACCCTAATTCCCGTAGAGTAGCGATTATTGAGACGAACACTCGTCAAGAAACACTCCCGGAATCAGGCAAGTGAAACTTGCCAACCTTGCTTTAGGCCATGTTTTAGGCCATTACATTATTTTAGCGTGAAAGAGACTAGACCGTGAAATGATAGCGGTCTAGGTGCAAATTGAATTCTAGCTTGACAACAAAGCTAGAATTCCCCATGTCATGTCATGTCATGCATTTTCCTGTCACGTCTAATTTCTTTAACGGTACGCAATTTAAACTGAATATCTGCCATGCATTGCATCCTTTACATGCCATTTGATTTGTATGTTGCATCGTAGCACACACTACCAAATACATGTATAATCTGTGTTTCCGTGTTATGGCTAGGCATCCATTTTGCGGGCATAACCCTACGCCATCCTTGTTAAAAACACTTCCTGGCTTGTGATCCAGAAGCGAGCATTCCATGTTCGGGGGTAAAGCCCTGGCTCGATACACGTGGAGGGGTAGGGATAAACGGTCACTTGAGCGTAAGAGTTGGCCCGTACAGCCACTCTAGCCAAAGGGCGGAATCTCTGTGCACGACGTGCTTACAATACTTGTACGTGTCCTTGTAAATGTTTACTTGCCCATGCCATGTTTTACCTGCCATGCTTTAAATCATGCCATGTCATAAAATGATGTTTACTTCACTTGTTGTTCTCCTTGCATAACATGTCATGTTGTACTATACTCTAGAACTGTTAGGTTATTTTTACTTTCTTTAGTTTCCTTGTACAAGTTTTGTAGACTTGCTGACATATGCCCCTTCTCTTCGGGTGTCGCATGTTAGTTGCTTAGCCAGAGTCTGCTGTTAAGGGCGACGAGTTCATGGAGTTTGTGCCCGATTTTGTTGCTAACGTGGAGTACGAGGACACCGGTGACCAGTCCTAGTGTTCCTTCGTAGTTCTTTCTTTAGTTGTTGTTGTTTGTTGGTGAGTAGCACCGTTTGTTGTTAGTTTCTTTGTTGGCCTTACTGGGCCTTTTATTTTAGACTCTTTTGTTTGCCTGGTGGCATTTCTGCGGTTGGTGAATTATTATATGGACTTGGAGATGAATAATTTATTTATTTGCCTCTCTTTTTCTATTATTGTTATCTTTGTTCTGATGTCACATTGCAGGGACCTGCTATTTTATGTTGATTGACGCTTATCAGACTTGCGGCTTTGTAGCTTCAAGTCTGAGCGGACCTTCTCACGCTTTGCCTCCACATTTTTGGGAAGCGGGGCATGACAGGTTTCTTTGGTGGCCCATGCAGGTCAACACTCTGTAACTGTGACTTGATCGGAACAACAATAAGAATTATAGAATGTCTGATAAGCAATTTCGACACCGAGACGTAAGGATAAGAGTTTAATTTTTTTCGCTTTCTGTGTCATTAGATGGCTGGAAGACCGAATACCCGTGGTGGTGGTGGTGGTCGCGTCGAGGAGCCGGACCGGGAGCCCACCAATGGGGAGATTATGCAGATGATGCATCAGATGTTGCAGGTGCAGTAGGGGATGCTGCAGAATGCTCGGAATGTTCCGCCTGCTCGAGCAGCGTAGCCTGTCCAGAATGTCCCACGCTTCGAGCCCAGAGCGAAGCAGTTTCGGGAGCTGGGCCCTGCTTACTTCGATGGGACCGAAGGACCTTTAGCTACAGATGAATGGACAAGGAACATGGAGGACAACCTAAATATGTCGAAGGTCGACCCGGTTGGATGGGTTGACCTGGCGAAGAGGCGGCTTAAGGATAATGCTCGGAACTGGTGGGATGCCGAGGAGGAGTTGCTGGAGGAGCCGATATCTTGGGCTACCATCAAGTCCAGATTCGACGAGGAATACTTTCTGAAGGCTGCCAGGAGGGAGATGGCACAGCGCTTCATCGACCTGAAGCAGGGGAGCTTGACGGTGGATCAATACCACCAGGAGTTCACCAGGTTGAGCCGTTTCGCACCGAATATGGTGCAGGATGCTGATGAGAGGGCCCAGAGGTTTCTGCAGGGGCTTTCTTTGGATCTGCAGAGCTTTGTGACATCTTCTAATGCGGAGTCCTATCAGAAGGTTCTGATTGTAGCGAAGAGGCAGGAGCGGATTGTGAAACAGAGGAGAGAATGTGCTTCTGGAGCTGTGAAGAGGCATGTGGAGCAGGCCAGGGCAGTGATGAGACCAGGGTTCAGGCACAATCAGTCGGTACAGTTCAAGAGGCCCGGAGTACCTCCTACTCTGAAGACTTACCATTTCTGTGGCTAGAATGGGCATGTCAAGGATCAATGCTAGAAGATGTTGGGGCAATGCTTGGTTTGTGGCGATCCTACGCATACCATGAAGGACTGCCCGAAGTCCAAGCTGCCATGGAAGGGACCTGTTGCTGTCCAGCTGTTGCAGCAGAGGACACATGTGCCTGCTGGGCGTGGAGCACCTCTCGTTCCGTAGAGGCAGGCTTTTCAGTAGGCTGTTCAGCCAAGGAGGCAGGCTTTCCTGATTACTGCAGTTAAGGCTGAGACCGAGTATGAGGTTATTGCAGGTAACCCTCAGCCTAGTTGTTCTTTTCCTAGTTAGACTTATTTGTTGAATTTTGTTCGGTTGTTTGTTATGCATGCTAGAATAGAATTTGATTGTTAGACTGTCTGTTAGGTGTGATTTTGGTTTGCACGTTTCCTGCACGAGTCCTCTTCGACTTAGGTGCATCGAAGTGCATTATTTCCCAGAGCTTCGTGGAGAAGCATTCCTTGTCGACTTCCCCTCTTCCCAAGAGATGGAATATCGTTACGGGAAATGGCGTGGTCTCGGTGCATCGTAGTTGCAAATCTTGCCCTTTGGTGGTCTGTGGACATGAGCTCTAGGCTGATTTCATCGTCCACGACATCATCAACTATGATGCCGTCCTTGGGATGGACTGGCTTGGGAGTTTCTACGCCACGATCGATTGTCGGAGGAAGAAGGTGGTGTTCGAGATCCCTGGACATTTTGTGTTCGAGTTCAGTTGTGGCAGCAGTTCGCTTGGTCCGGTCAGGTTTCGGGCCAAGCCGGTGGAGATCATTGCTATGCAGATGGAGTAGTGTAGACCTGCGATAGTGCGAGACTTTGACGACGTCTTCCCCGAGGAGATGTCTGGATTGCCGCCCGATCGAGCTCTCGAGTTTTCGATCGATCTCATGCCGGGAGCATAGCCCATTTCGAAGGCGCCGTATCGCATGGCACCAGTAGAATTAGAGGAATTGCGGAAGCAGCTGGATGAGCTTTTGCAGAAGGGTTACATTAATCCCAGTGTGTCTCCGTGGGGAGCACCGGTCTTGCTGGTGAAGAAGAAGGACGGTTCGTGTCGCATGTGTGTAGACTACCGGGAGTTGAATGCGGTGACCGTCAAGAATCGATATCCGTTGCCTTGTATTGATGATATTTTTGATCAGCTTGGAGGATCGAGGGTATTCTATAAGCTGGATCTGAGAAGTGGTTATCATAAGCTAAAGGTGAGGAAGGAAGATGTTCCGAAGACAACATTCAGGACGAAATATGGACACTACGAGTTTGTGGTTATGCCTTTTGGTGTAACCAACGCACCCGCAGTTTTTATGAATCTGATGAATCTGATCTTCTATGACTTTTTAGACAAGTTTGTCGTTATCTTCATTGACGACATTCTGATCTACTCGAAGTCAGAAGAGGAGCTTGCGTCGCACTTGAGGACAGTATTGGAGATCTTGAGGAAGCATCGGTTGTATGCTAAGTACTCCAAGTGTGAGTGTTGGCTGGACAGAGTTGCTTTTCTCGGGCATGTGGTGACTGGAGATGGTATATCGGTGGACCCTGAGAAGATTAAGGCTATCAGGGAGTGGCATGTTCCGCAGTCAGCATCTGAGATCCGGAGTTTCCTTGGATTGGCTGGTTATTACCGGCGGTTCATTAAGGACTTCTCCCGTATTGCCGAGCTGATGACCAGAATGACGCGGAAGGATGTGCCTTTTGTTTGGTCTGACGATTGTGAGAAGGTTTTTGGTGTTCTGAAGGAGAGGCTGACGACTGCCCCTGTTCTTGATGTTCCTGATCGGAGTGGAGGATTCGAGATCGTTTGCGATGCTTCTAGCAAGGGTCTCGATGGTGTATTGCATCAGCATGGGCACGTGGTTGCGTATGCTTCTCGTCAGCTTTAGGCTCATGAGAAGAATTACCTGACCGGACCCCGCCGGGCGCGGCTCTTGCACGCAGGATGTGTGCAATGATGCGAACGGGGGCGTGGGAATTTAAATATTTGTAACCGCAAGCACACGGTGTTGTAGTGTGGCTTGGGGGGTCGAACTCAGGGAGGCGTGGATGTGCTTGTGTCAAAGAGGATCAAAATCACCCCATGAGCGAGCTAGCCCAGATCGAATGATGGGTTGTCACGGTAAAGGAATGCAAGGTGTAGACAATAATAAGGAAAAACCCGGGACTTTTGTTTCGACCCCAACGAGCGACTCTCATCGACACGGCCTACGGGTAGGATGGCGATCGGAATTAGGGTCTAATGGTGAGACGTTGCCTCTGAAAGTGGTACCGACATCCCATGGGCCCGATATTCCGGTCGGTGCCCAGGATGATACGCCGGACTTCCCGGGTTCGATCAGTGGGCACTCCCGTGTCCATTAACACTGATCGACTCTAGGAGCACTAAGCTCGAAACGATAACTCCCAATGTCTCATCCTGCCGCTCCCACGCGCTAGGATTCGGCGTCTACGCTAAAGGCGTGAGCTATGGCTAGGGAGTCAACCGCCAAGTTTATTCCCCCTTGGCCCAACGGTCAGAGGCGGTCTTTTTCCCACCGATGACAATAAAACACCCCGCGAAACCGTTAGATTCCTAATCCCTATCGATATCCTAACCCTATGGACGCATCGGGGAGAGCCCACGAAGGGGTTTCCGCCAAAATCCCAGATTTGGGAACTACTCACACATATTTAGTAAAAATCGATCTAAACGAAAATGAACCGTAAAAATTATGATCAGACAATAGAAATGCAATGGTAGTAAAGCAATTAAGATAATACTAAAGTTTTACAAAGATCCGAATACTTACAAAAACTGGAAAATTACAGCCGTCACAAAATGAAGAAAATAGCAAAAAATAACCACCTCCCGAATCTGGGAAACCTAGGGTTCTATTTATAGAAAACGACATCACCCGATCGGTTGACAAGTCAACCGGTCGGGTGAGCCGCTTCACAAAATTACAGCGCAATGCGGGGTTTCACCCGGTCAGGATGAACCGGTCAGTTGGATCTTGGTTGCGGTCGGTTGGATCTTGGTGCCGACCGGGTGAGGAGACCGGTTGGATCTTCGTGTCTTGGCTGTTGAAATTCAGCTATAGGTGAACCGATCGGGTGAAGGTCACCCGATTGGTTGGCAATTCAGCTCCGAATTCCAGAGACTTTGAGCTTTTGACCCGGTCACTGAACCGACCGGGTGACTTCTTGTGAGCTCCAAGCTACGTCCGGGTGGTGCACGCGTGCATCACCCAATCGGTTGGAGATGACCAACCGACCGGGTGAGGGGCTGAAAAATGCGATCTTCCTCGTTTGACCCCCTGGATCACGCGTGACTCCTCCCGTTGCTCCAGGGACACATGATATCATCGTTTTATGCCCCAAATGCCAGTAAACTCCTGCAAAACACGGAAAACACGGAAAAGTGAAAGAAAACAAGAAAACACAAGAAAACACAAGAAAACAAGAGAAAATGAATATAAGACAGCGGTAAAATACGGAAAAACACGGAAGAAAACGTGCGTAAATATATGAAATATAAACGCACATCAAAATACCCCAAGCTGAATTCTTCCTCGTCCTCGAGGAAGACGAGTGAGAGTAGGAGCTCGGAGGGAGAAAATAGAGAGAAAGAGAGAAAAAGAAAACTCTATATCCTAGATCACCCGTCAGGGCCAACAAAATCAAAAACGTTACACCAAGCAAGCAAACGCCAAATCACATCACTAAACCAAGGAATACGAGTCCAGACAAGTGCCGTGGGCCCACGCGGTGAAGCGCGAGTGAGTGTGATCGTGCGCTAGCAGTCCGTGTCACTATCTACGATGTGCGATAAAGCTCGATATACGCAAATCCCGGAAACGACCCAAATATCGATTCGAATTGAATAAAGCGGTGAATATATATAGTTCAAGCATGCATGAGAATAGAGAGAATCGAAACATATCATGCGTCAGGGACTCCACAACTAGGGTTAAGGAAATCACACCACTATAGCCTAGATATTAGCTAAAAAGTTCCTAAGCCAAGTGTTTTCGAAACCGATGGGGGTTGAGATGATGTGGAGAAGAACACTCGGTGCAAATTCTCGCCTTCCCTTTATTCTCGACAAGTAAGAAAATATTCACACGGGAATTTTTTTGGGTTTTGGGTATTTGTGAATTTTTTTGGATTTTTGATTATAGAAATTTTTTTTTTCTTTTTTTCTTTTCATTTCTCTTCGTTTTGGGTTTTTCTTTTCTTTTCTCCTTTTTTTGGATTTTTGGGGTTTTTTTGGCTATACACATGTGTACTCTCCCAAGTGAGAGAACGGTACACAGCGAGGGGATTTGCACCAAGTAAAACAAAAAAGAAGTCGGAATCTAAACACTTGGGCAAAGGAAGCTATTCTCGCTAAATAGAGCATGAGCTAAATGGGTTATCCTAGTCCTTAATTGTGGAATCCCGACACATGCGAAACGAAGCGTACGATATATATAGCATGCAGAAGAAGCAGACAGTAGAAATAAGTACCGCATATTCATATCGAAACATGATAATCTTGGGGTCATTCCTGGACAGGTATATAAAGTAAATCACAAAGTAGAAGCACACCACATGGCTAGGCACGACACACGACTCACAAAAAGCTAAATGGGCCCACGATGCGTGAAATGCAAGAGGACTCGATATGCGTGATTATCGATGCTATGCTAGGTGTGTGGCAATTCATCATAGGGTTCATCTTTAGGAGAAAGAGATAAAAATAAGAAAAGAAAAATTAAAAACACGATGAAAACGACACAAAAATGAAAAAGAAAGACTCAAATGACGAACAAAGTGCAACTCCCCCAAGCTGAAGCTTGCATTGCCCTCAATGCAATAAGAATGAGTACGGGAGGGCAATGAAAATGGGAGGGAATACTCACCGACACAAAAAGACACGAAAAACAAGAAAAACACAGATACGAAAATGAAAATAAAGAAAAATCAAAATCAAACCACACGACATAAAAATAGAAAAAGAAAGAAAGTAAATGAACAAACTACACGACACGACACGACACGATCAAACCACACGACACGACAAGACAAAAAGTAAAACAAACACATACAAACAAAGAGAAAACAAAACACGACAACACAGCAAAATAGACTTCCCCCCAAGCTAGACATGACAGTGCTAGCAATGAGATATGAACATGAAAGTGCAGAAATATGCAAGGGGGATGTCAAAAAAAAACAAAGTGAAAAGAAATAGAAATAAAAAGGAAGTGATGCGACACGTGAATGGGTCCTCCCCCTGACAGTGACAAAGCAGGGCCCCGCAAAGACAGATGGGCACAAACATAGGGGGGACAAAATCGGGATGGGAAAAAATCAAGCAGGGGCACCACCCTCTGGGGGTGGTGATGGGGGCCTGTGCTGGGGACCAAGAGTCATGGGGGGTGGAATGTGGAGCTCGGAGACATCGGGTGGGTTTTCACGGATGTGGCGAATGAAGCTTTGAAGAAAGGGGAGGTCTCGGTCGACGGACTCCTGAGTTACCCGACCACTATGTCTAGCTAGGAGGATCATGGCCGTGAATCGGTCGGCTTGGTCGTCGTCTTGGAACTGCATCCCGTATTCGGGATCGTCAACGTAAGGGGGGGAGTGGTGCGTGGGGGTGGTAGATGGATTGGTGGTGGTGGGTTGAGTGGGGGGTTGTGTGCGACGAGCGCGACGGGTGGGCCTATGGTTGGAAGAGCTGGCGTCGGTGGGCTTAGCACGACGGGGAGGCATTGTGCAGGAGTCGTGTGTGTGTGTGTGTGTGTGTGTGTGTGTGTGTGTGTGTGTGTGTGTGTGTGTGTGTGTGTGTGCAAAATACGATGAATAAACACAAACACGACCAATGAGCAAAATGGAATATTTGGGGCAAAATAAAAATTGAGCTAAGGAGCGAGTTTACCCAAATGAGATGAAGATCGTTGCTCGTAGACGCCCCAATTCTACTCGATAGGAGCACGTTGTGAAGCCGCGGAAATCTCTTCAGCAAGTTTCGAAATTTGGGGAGAATGGGTGAAAGTTAGGGTTTTGTGTGCGGGTGGAATCGAGGAGGATGGAGAGAAATCGATGGAGAGATGGATAGGGAGATGGGGGGGTCGATTGGGGTTGATTTAGGGGAAGAACGAGGTCAGGCACAAGAGGAGAAGGTGAAACGTCAATAGGAATTTCGAAATCGGCGAGGGCGGAACGAACGGGCGGCGGCGGCTATTTATAGGGATTTAAGTCGACCCGGTCGGGTGAGTTGTCACCCGATCGGTTGACTTCGTGGTCGAAACGTTTGGCTGAAGAGTTGCTACAGGTGAACCGGTCGGGTGAGTTGTCACCTGATCGGTCACATTTTCCCGAGAATTCAGAGTTTCTCACCCGGTCCCTCAACCGGTCTCGCTTCGTGTCACCCGGTCGGTTGATGAATTCTAAAATTTTCCCGAGAGTTTCTCCAGGTCGCCCGGTCTGTTCACCCGGTCTCTTCTTTCTCCACCCGGTCGGTTCGTTTGGTGACAGACACGGCTGTTAGCTGATACGTCCCAACCGATCGGGTGAGTTATCACCCGATCGGTTGGGGCCTTGTTTTCTGCAAAAACCCAAAAACCGCTTAAGTTTCACGACGGTCGTTCTTGCGGCTGGATATATATATAAAAATAGATAAAATAAATTTGAAAAAGTCCTAAAAAGCGAAAGTAAAAGTTTAGATCATGGGTTGCCTCCCATGAAGTGCTTTTGTTTAACGTCGTTAACTCGATGCCCGTTGATGATGTTCATAGTGGGCGATACGGGTGATGCCCAAAATTCGGCATCTCTTCAACTCCAGAGGTTGTGGCCATTGGTGTAGTTGACGGCTGTAAAAAGATTTGCTCAACTACCCTCCCTTTGTCAACAGGATCCGGGGGCTTCTCCCTCAAATTGGCGTCTACCGCCATCTTTTTTAGGATCCGGACCTCATCACCAGTGAGGTCCATGGGTTCTTTTCATTTTCTCCTCGTGGGAGGAGACTTAGGGAATCCGGGAGGGATCACATGTCACGCGACCGCCTCATTAGCAACTTCATTCTTTGGGGAGCCAACTTGCTCTCCAAGGTCCCCCAAGCTATCAGGGGGATTCCTCGAGAGCACTTTCCAGGCACTTGTTTCAACAGCTCTATCTTCTTCGTTCTCCAGCATACTGATATTAGGATCGTCCAGGGGGTTTGGATGCTTCATCGACAAGCCTAAGTCAAATTCGACTCTTTCCTGGCCCACATTGAGGGAAAGCTTCTCATTCTTCACGTCTATCAAAACTCCGGCGGATGCCATAAAAGGGCCATCCACGAATAATTGGGTTATGCTTGTCTTCCGGCATGTCCATCACTACAAAATCAACCGATACATGTACTCCTTTCACATCGACGGGGAGGTCGTCCACTACTCCCACCGGACACTTGACCGAACGGTCAGCAAGTTATAATGTCATGCCGGTGGGCTCTAAGTCTCCCATCCCTATTCTATTGTACAGCGATATGGGCATTAATCTGACGCTCGCTCCTAGATCGACGATCGCCCTCTGGATTTGCACTTCCCCAATAGAGCAAGGGATGGAGAAACTTCCGGGGTCCTTGAGCTTGGGCGGATTTGCGCGCTGAATAAGTGCGCTGCACTCCGCCGTTAACACGACCTTCTCTTTTCTAGATCCCCGTGTCACCAAGTCTTTCAGAAATTTGGTATATGAGGGGATTGTCTCGATGGCCTTGAGGAAGGGGATTTGTAAGCTCATATCTTTCACCATGGCAAAGAATTTGACATACTTCTCATTGATTTTGGCTTTGGCATGCCGTTGTGGGAAAGGCACAATGGGCTTGAACACTCTCGGGTTCCCTTCCTCATCCTTCTTCTTCTCCTCACTATGAACTTCCTCCGGAGTAGTTGGCTTGGGCAACGAAGCACCGTCGTCATTTAATTTCTCAGTTGGTCGTTCCACGACCAACAGTGCTTCCGGTCCTTTGGGGGTTCTCTCTTAGGTATTTGCGTTCCGCTCCTCAAGACGATGGCGGACACGTTCTCATGCTCATGCATGAGCGCCAAGGTCCGATTTACCCCCCTCGGGTTCACCTCAGGCTGTGGCGGTAAAAGATTCTACGGTCTCTGAAGGTTAGCCACTTTCAACCCCAGCTGGGTCACCTGATCAGTGAGGACACTTTGTCCCATCTCCAGTTTCAGATTTATTTTCTCCTGATTGGCGATGTATTGAGTCAGGAGGGACTCAACCGGAGAAATGGCCCTCTGCTGGCCGTATTACTGCTGGGTGGGCTGCTGATTCCTAGGAGCATACTGTTGATACTGTGGCGGAGGTTGTTGCTGTTGAAATTGCTGCTGCTGAAATTACTGCTGGGGCCTAGCCGGCTGATATATCTGCTGTTGTTGCCGAGCCGGCTGTTGATAAGGCGCCCGGAACTAATGTTCGGATGATTCCGGTAGTTTGGAGAGTAGGCCGGGTTGGAGTTGGTTCGTGGTGGAAAAGGCCAATTCCCCGTAGGATTGTAGAATAAAGCGCTCGCCTGATCCAACGGTGGTGAGATGTCACCACCGTCAAACTCTCCAAAAGCTTCGGACTCCACCGCAGCAATCTGTTGTGTACCGGTGCCACCGGTGCCTACCATCAATGTGGAGATCTGGGTTGACAGCTAGTCAAACTTGCTTGACAATTTGTCGATGTCTTCGACTCTATGGATGCCCCCAGACATTGGTGTGGCTCTCTCGTCACACCACCGTTCATTGTTGGATGCCATATTTTCCAAAATTTACCCGGCATCTTCTTCGCTTCTTGACATGAAGGACCCTCCAGCCGCGGCATCCATGGAAGATTTTAAATCGTCCCTCAACCCATTATAAAACAGATTTATGATTTGCCACTTGGGGAGCTCATGGTGGGGACATCTTCTCTGCATCTCCTTGTATCTTGTCCAAGCCTCATGCAAGGACTCGTGGCTGGCCTGGGAGAAGGAGGAGATCTCACTCCTCAGCTTCATGGTCTTCCCTGGGGGAAAGAACTTCGTCAGGAAAGCATTTGAGAGCTTCTCCCAGGTGTTGAATGTATTCGGTTCCTTCCCCCTAAGCCACAGCTTCAGTCGGATCGCCTCAGTTGTGACACAGTTTATCCGGAAGTTGTCACATTTCTCCAAGAAGGAGTCTAGATGCTCAATTGGGCTCTCCATGGGTGCACCCGAAAAATTGATCCTGATGGATCCACGCCACCAAAGATGGCTTAAGCTCAAAGCTTTGGGCCGTAATAGCTGGAGGACGGATGGCGGAGGTGGACTCGATAGATGGCATCGAGTACTCCAACAGGGACTTGTGAGGCAGGATGTTCTCCCCCATGGCTTCAGGATCCTCTCCTCTTCGCTTCTCGGCGGCCAAACGCCTTAGGGTGGCGTTTATCTCTGGATCAACGGGGATCAAGTCGTCGAGATTTCTTGAACTCCTGCGCATGAAAAACAACAAACACCCGTGAAGCGACAAGTGGGAAAGAAACAGATAAGATAAGAAATAAAAATAAAAATAAAAATAAGAAAATAAACAGAAAAAAGAAGAATGCGAAAATTATCGCGAGGTAGGGATGAGAGCTAGACACTAGGGTTCATGAGATCCAAAAATAACAAGCACGTTGCCTCCCCGGCAACGGCGCCATAAACTTTACCGGACCCCGCCGAGCGCGGCTCTTGCGCACCGAATGTGTGCAATGATGCGAACGGGGGCATGTGAATTTAAATATTTGTAACCGCAAGCACACGGTGTTGTAGTGTGGCTTGGGGGTCGAACTCAGGGAGGCGTGGATGTGCTTGTGTCAAAGAGGATCAAAATCACCCCATGGGCGAGCTAGCCCAGATCGAATGATGGGTTATCACGGTAAAGGAATGCAAGGTGTAGACAATAAGAAGGAAAAACCCGGGACTTTGGTTTCGACCCCAACGAGCGACTCTCGCCGACACGGCCTATGGGTAGGATGGCGATCGGAATTAGGGTCTAATGGTGAGACGTTGCCTCTGAAAGTGGTACCGGCATCCCATGGGCCCGATATTCCGGTCGGTGCCCATGATGATATGCCGGACTTCCTGGGTTCGATCAGTGGGCACTCCCGTGTCCATTAACACTGATCGACTCCGGGAGCACTAAGCTCGAAACGATAACTCCCAACGTCTCATCCTGCCGCTCCCGCGCGCTAGGATTCGGCGTCTACGCTAAAGGCGTGAGCTATGGCTAGGGAGTCAACCGCCAAGTTTATTCTCCCTTGGCCCAACGGTCAAAGGCAGTCTTTTTCCCGCCGATGAAAATAAAACACCCCGCGTAACCGTTAGATTCCTAATCCCTATTAATATCCTAACCCTATGGACGCATCGGGGAGAGCCCACGAAGGGGTTTCCGCCAAAATCCCAGATTTGGGAACTACTCACACACATTTAGTAAAAAGCGATCTAAACGAAAATGAACCGTAAAAATCATGATCAGACAATAGAAATGCAATGGTAGTAAAGCAATTAAGATAATACTAAAGTTTTACAAAGATCCGAAAACTTACAAAAACTGGAAAATTACAGCCGTCACAAAATGAAGAAAACAGCAAAAAATAACCAACTCCCGAATCTGGGAAACCTAGGATTCTATTTATAGAAAACAACATCACCCGATCGGTTGACAAGTCAACCGGTCGGGTGAGCCGCTTCACAAAATTACATCGCAATGCGGGGTTTCACCCGATCAGGATGAACCGGTCGGTTTGATCTTGGATGCGGTCGGTTGGATCTTGGTGTCGACCGGTTGGATTTGGTGCCGACCGGGTGAGGAGACCGGTTGGATCTTCGTGTCTTGGCTGTTGAAATTCAGCTACAGGTGAACCGATCAGGTGAAGGTCACCCGATCGGTTGGCAATTCAGCTCCGAATTCCAAAGACTTTGAGCTCTTGACCCGGTCACTGAACCGACCGGGTGACTTCTTGTGAGCTCCAAGATGCGTCCGGGTGGTGCACGCGTACATCACCCGATCGGTTGGAGATGACCAACCGACCCGGTGAGGGGCTGAAAGATGCGATCTTCGTCGTTTGACCCCCTGGATCATCCGTGACTCCTCCCGTTGCTCCGGGGACACATGATATCATCGTTTTATGCCCCAAATGCCAGTAAACTCCTGCAAAACACGGAAAACATGGAAAAGTGAAAGAAAACAAGAAAACACAAGAAAACACGAGAAAACGAATATAAGACGACGGTAAAATACGGAAAAACACGGAAGAAAACGTGCGTAAATATATGAAATATAAACGCACGTCATTACCCGACACACGATTTGGAGTTGGTCGCTGTCGTGTTTGCGCTGAAGATTTGGAGGCACTTCTTGTTGAGTGAGAGGGTGAAGATCTTCACCGATCACATAATCTTGAAGTACATATTCACTCAGAAGGAGCTCAACATGCGACAGCATCGGTGGTTGGAGCTCATGGTGGATTATGAGATCAATTTGCAGTATCACCCTGGCAAGGTGAATGTGGTTCCAGATAAGCTGAGTAGGCTTCCAGCGGTGATGTTGTTGACTTCGCAGTGGAGATTGCAGCAGGATTTTTGCGAGTCCAGTATTGAGATTGTTCTTCCTGGAGAGGCTTCTTCGTTGATGTGTATGCAGATACAGTCGACGATCGTGGATAGGATCAAGGCTAGACAGGCTGGAGACCCGAAGTTGGTGAAGATTCGGGAGTTGGTGGAAGCCGCTCTGCGGACAGATTTTATGATTCATGAGGACGGTTCGTTGAGATTTGGAGCCAGGTTGTGTGTGCCAGCTGGAGATATCAGAGAAGAGTTGTTGGTAGAGGCACACAGTTCACCGTATTCTGTGCATCCTGGTGGCACCAAGATGTACAAGGATCTCCGTTTGAACTATTGGTGGCATGGTATGAAGAGGAGCATGGCTCTGAGTGTAGCCAAGTGTCTGGTTTGCCAGCAGGTAAAGGCGGAGCATCAGCGTACGGCAGGGTTGCTGCAATCGCTTCCGATTCCGGAGTGGAAGTGGCAACACATCACTATGGACTTTGTGATTGGACTGCCTCAGAGTCCGAAGCAGAATGACGCGATTTGGGTGATCGTAGACCGATTGACCAAATCCGCGCACTTTATTCCGTTCCGAGTTGGACAGTCCACTGAGGCACTAGCGAGGAGATATATGGAGGTAAATCTTTTTACTCTCCGTTTTAATTTCCTTTTTCCTAGTTTAGATAGTGATGTAACGTGAATCGTGCAGGAGATCGTACGACTTCACGGAGTCCCTGTGAGTATCGTGTCGGACAGAGACACGAGGTTCACGTCTCAGTTCTGGCAGAGTCTACAGAAGAGTTTGGTTACGAGTCTGAGTTTTAGCACGGCGTACCATCCACAGACGGATGGCCAGTCAGAGAGGACGATCCAGATCTTGGAGGACATGCTGAGGGCGTGCATGTTGGCATGTCACCTTTCGCCGCGCTATACGGGAAGAAATGTCGATCGCCGCTGAGCTGGGATGACATTGGAGATCGGGAGCTGTTAGGACCTGAGATGATCGTGGAGGCGGTGGATGTTGTGAGGAACATACGGGAGAGGCTGAGGATTGCTCAGGACCGTTTCAAGCATTGGGCTGATGCTAAACGGTGACCTTTGGAGTTTCAGCCAGGTGACCATGTGTTCCTGAAGATTTCCCTGAATCGAGGAGTGATTCGCTTTGGGAAACGAGGGAAGCTGAGCCCGAGATACATTGTACCGTTTGACATTTTGGAGAGGGTTGGCGAGGTAGCCTACCGCTTAGCCTTGCCACCATCCTTGGAAGGAGTTCACGATGTCTTCCATGTGTCGCAGCTTCGTCGGTACATTAGCGATCCATCTCACGATGTGGATTTCTCGGAGATCACCGTTCGACCTGATCTGACGTATGACCAACAGCCAGTGCAGATTTTGGACATGCATCAGAAGTCACTTCGGAATAAGATCATCGTTCTTGTTAGGGTGATGTGGCGACACGGCTCGCCAGGAAATTCTACCTGGGAGAGAGAAGACGAGATGAGAGAGCGTTACCCACTTTTGTTGCCTGACACGTGAATGTTAGGAAATTCCGAGGGTGGAATTTTCTTAAGGTGGGGAGGATGTAATGACTGGTTTTTGTAATGACTATTTAATGAATAATATTGGATGTTCTCTCCTTGTGTGTTTTTCTCCGTCTGATGTTTTCGTTCGGTTCATTCTGATCTTTATCTTCCGTTGCCTATCTTGATGGGGCTTGGAGTAAGTATTCTTACGATGAGCTTCATAGCGTCCTTGTCTTAGATCTTGAGTGATCCTAGAGGCCATATGAATCTTCCCGAAGCTTCGCGCTTCGATTCGGCACTTTTCGTGTATCTTAGTTGGTTCATGAAGGGGAGCCAACCGACTAGATTGCAATCTAGTCGGTCGTTAACTCTTCTCTGACCGGCTAGTTCTTCTCAGTAATTTTCGACTGAGTTACTGTTTACAATCAGTCGGTCTAAGCACATTCATCGACCGACTAGTTGTGAAACTAGTCGGTCAAGACTTGTTCTCAGACCGACTTGTACAGTGTACCTTTTTGTCGGCTGAGTTACTGTTTACAGTTAGTCAGTCAAAGAACAACTAATGACCGACTAGTTGAGAAACTAGTCGGTTAGTGTTTCTTCTCAGACCGACTAACAGTCAGTACTCATTATCTATCTTATTCGACCTTTAGTAGGTTCATGAACGTTCACCGACCGACTAGATCCCAAACTAGTCGGTCGACGGGTCTTCACAGACCGACTAATTCTGCCTTCCCTGTACAGACACTGTTCACTGTTTTCTTTTAGTCGGTGTCAGTTGGGTGACCGACCGACTAGATCCCAAACTAGTCGGTCGACTACTCTTCACTGACCGACTATATTGCCCAGTAAACCTAGGTTAAGTCGTAGCCGCCGCTAATTCTTTCTATTTAAACCCTTGACGTTTCTAATTCTTTCTTCACTTTTGTTAGATCATCTTCTTCCCCAATCATCCCCCAAGCTTACTCTTGCCTTCCTTCACCCTCCCGAGCCTCCTCTCACCCTCCGTTGCCCCGGCAATCACCCCGCAAGCCGCCGGCCGATCTCCAAAACCCCCAAAACCTCTTTTGCTCCAGATTTTCCCTATATTCCCCCTTCTCCAGATCCTTTTTAGATCAGCCGCAGGAGATCCTTTCAGCCGCAACTTCTCCCTCGGATCGCTTTTCCGTTGCCGTGCTAAGCTCGAATTGGCGACGGCAATCCGGAAATCGTCGAGATCTTCTTCTACCTGCAGATCGTAGGCATCGTGATCGTCGTTCTTCCGCTACAAATACGGTTAGTAGATCTACCTTTAATTTCCCATAACCCATACTGTAATTTAAAAAACCCTAATTAAAATGGATTACTAGACGTTATAGGATTCCAATGCAAATATGGATTAGATCTCAATTCTAATTTTCTGTTTTGCCAAACAGCGAACCCTAATTCCCGTAGAGTAGCGATTATTGAGACGAACTCTCGTCGAGCAACACTCCCGGAATCAGGCAAGTGAAACTTGCCAACCTTGCTTTAGGCCATGTTTTAGGCCATTACATTATTTTAGCGTGAAAGAGACTAGACCGTGAAATGATAGCGGTCTAGGCACAAATTGAATTCTAGCTTGACAACGAAGCTAGAATTCCCCATGTCATGTCATGTCATGTCATGCATTTGCCTGTCACGTCTAATTTCTTTAACGGTACGCAATATAAACTGAATATCCGCCATGCATTGCATCCTTTACATGCCATTT
This sequence comes from Scilla litardierei, assembly GCA_030789695.1. Taxonomy (NCBI): domain Eukaryota; kingdom Viridiplantae; phylum Streptophyta; class Magnoliopsida; order Asparagales; family Asparagaceae; genus Scilla; species Scilla litardierei. The sequence goes on from CM061142.1 coordinate 378,911,735, forward strand.
GATTTGTATGTTGCATCGTAGCACAAGCTACCAAATACATGTACAATCCGTGTTTCCGTGTTACGGCTAGGCACCCGTTATGCGGGCATAACCCTACGCCATCCTTGTTAAAAACACTTCCTGGCTTGTGATCCAGAAGCGAGCATTCCATGTTCGGGGGTAAAGCCCTGGCTCGATACACGCGGAGGGGTAGGGATAAATGGTCACTTGAGCGTAAGAGTTGGCCCGTACAGCCACTCTAGCAAAGGGCGGAATCTCTGTGCACGACATGCTTACAATACTTGTACTTGTCCTTGTAAATGTTTACTTGCCCATGCCATGTTTTACCTGCTATGCTTTAAATCATGCAATGTCATAAACTGCTGTTTACTTCACTTGCTGTTCTCCTTGCATAACATGTCATGTTGTACTATACTCTAGAACTGCTAGGTTATTTTACTTTCTTTAGTTTCCTTGTACAAGTCTTGTAGACTTGCTGACATGTGCCCCTTCTCTTTGGGTGTCGCATGTTAGTTGTTGAGCCAGAGTCTGCTGTTGATGGCGACGAGTTCGTGGAGTTCGTGCCTGATTCTGTAGCTGACGTGGAGTACGAGGACACCGGTGACCAGTCCTAGTGTTCCTTCGCAGTTCTTTCTTTAGTTGTTGTTGTTTGTCGGTGAGTAGCACAGTTTGTTGTTAGTTTCTTTGTTGGCCTTGCTGGGCCTTTTCTTTTAGAGTCTTTTGTTTGCCTGGTGGCATTTCTGCTGTTGTTGAATTATTATCTGGACTTGGAGATGAATAATTTATTTATTTGCCTCTCTTTTTATATTATTGTTATCTTTGTTCTGATGTCACTTTGCAGGGACCTGCTATTTTATGTTGATTGACGCTTATCGGACTTGCGGCTTTGTAGCTTCAAGTCTGAGCGGACCTTCTCACGCTTCGCCTCCACATTTTTGGGAAGCGGGACGTGACATGGTCGGCCAATGATTTTTTGTTGGTCGACTAATTTTGAAACGACAAAATTTGACGTTCGATGTTATTGACGTGGAACTGATATGAAGAGGAATTTTACCAACAATATCAAAGTCAAATTCGAAAAGGAAAAATTAGCCTGCTAACAATAATGTATTGGTCGGCTAATTTCTAAAATAAGAATTTTAGGATTCTGAAAAGACTATGTTCTAGATAAATGTTAGGAGAGCCCTTAGTCATCTAAGATAAGTCCTCATCTGGCTTAAAAAGCTATAAATGAAAAATACATGATTACATAAAAGCCATAGATATGAGTGCATCTGAATTTGAGAAGCCTTTTGTGTAGAAGACTTTATCAAAATGTTATGATCATGATGTGGATCTGAGAAGCCAGTATCTGCCTAGAAAGAGTTAGTAACAGTAATAAGTTTGTCATATCAAAACCGTATGAAATAGAGATATGGAATTATGGAATTCCAACATTCTCCCCCTTTCTAAAGCTGACAAACATTTAATAATAAGAATTAAGTAAATTCTTATAACTCCCCCTGAGTAAATGTAATATTTTGGTGTTTCTCCCCCTTTGTCTTTGTCAAAAAAGATATTGGCGTCAATGACCTTCTTTTCTTTTGGATACCCAAAAAATAAACATTTAAGGAATGGTACCCTCTTCAATGTAGGGTCCAGGGGATTAGTCCTTAAGAAACCGAACCCATGTAGAATTTGATTTTCCTACATAATCATGTAAATTATTATTCATATATGAATCAACATATAAATATCTATCATGCAGACATAAGTCCTTAGGAACCCAAATATGCAAATGAGTGGGTTTCCTATAGATTGATGCATGATACTTCTTAGGTACATTAACAATCTTATGTTTAACATCCAAATAAGATGAATTGGGTTTGGTAACATTCTTCTTTGAATAACCTAACCCATGTCAATGATTTGTAGGATATTTAAATGAGAGAAAATCATTAAGATGATCCTTTCCTTTGTTGAACTTTTCAACAATAGAAGATATCCCATCGTATTTCATCTTGAGTGATGAAATATTTGTATCCAATTCGGATATGCGTGTATGCAAGTCATAGACTCCTAACTTTAGAATTTCATTCTCTTGCTCAAGGCCACATTCTGAGTAAGAAGTTGTTCTTTTTCACAAGATAACATATCATGAGATGCAAGTTTTGAAACAAATTCATTGTGTTCAACAATCAAAGTGTCATTGTTATGTTTCAAAACATTTGTGCATAGAATTTAATCTCTTAAAGCACATATACAAATCATTGAATGCATCTAACAATTCTCCATTATATAAACTACTACTTGATTGTTGTCATCTTGAGCCATGAAACACACATGTGCACTTGTTCTTTTTCTTTCTCATCTTCATCTAAAGATTCGTCCCATGTTGTTGCAAATGCCTTCTTTTGCTTATATACTTTGTTGAGTTCTCAGCATTCTTTGACTTTGAAAGTAAGGGACAATCCTTCTTGAAGTTTCCTGGCTTATTACAATGATAACACAAAGAAGAATTCTCATTAGCATTCATAAAATTCTTATGTTTGACCTTACCTTTGAGATACTTCTTGAACTTTCTTATTAAGTATTCCAAATCATCATCATCATCTGAATCATCGTTGTCTATTGACACATGAAAGGCAAGGTCCTTCTTGTGGGTGCTTTCTTGCTTTCTATCTTCAAGTTGGACTTCATATGACATAAGATTTCCAATAAGGCTTTCGAATGTGAGGGTGGATAGATAATTGGCTTCTTCTATTGCTGTTGTCTTCTTCTCCCATTATGGGGTTAACGCACGAAGAATCTTCCTGACTTGTTTAGTTTGAGTATATACTTTACAAAGAGCAATTAAAGAGTTAGTGATGTCGGTGAATCTAGTGATCATCTCTCCAATTGTCTCGTTGTCCTTCATCTTAAATAACTCAAACCTGTGAACAAGAATAGAAATTTTAGTTTCCTTAACTTTATGTGTGCCTTCATGTGTTTTTCTCCGTCTGATGTTTTCGTTCGGTTCATTCTGATCTTTATCTCCGTTGCCTATCTTGATGGGGCTTGGAGTAAGTATTCTTACGATGAGCTTCATAGCGTCCTTGTCTTAGATCTTGAGTGATCCTAGAGGCCATATGAATCTTCCCGAAGCTTCGCGCTTCGATATCGGCACTTTTCGTGTATCTTAGTTGGTTCATGAAGGGGAGCCAACCGACTAGATTGCAATCTAGTCGGTCGTTAACTCTTCTCTGACCGGCTAGTTCTTCTCAGTAATTTTCGACTGAGTTACTGTTTACAATCAGTCGGTCTAAGCACATTCATCGACCGACTAGTTGTGAAACTAGTCGGTCAAGACTTGTTCTCAGACCGACTTGTACAGTGTACCTTTTTGTCGGCTGAGTTACTGTTTACAGTTAGTCAGTCAAAGAACAACTAATGACCGACTAGTTGAGAAACTAGTCGGTTAGTGTTTCTTCTCAGACCGACTAACAGTCAGTACTCATTATCTATCTTATTCGACCTTTAGTAGGTTCATGAACGTTCACCGACCGACTAGATCCCAAACTAGTCGGTCGACGGGTCTTCACAGACCGACTAATTCTGCCTTCCCTGTACAGACACTGTTCACTGTTTTCTTTTAGTCGGTGTCAGTTGGGTGACCGACCGACTAGATCCCAAACTAGTCGGTCGACTACTCTTCACTGACCGACTATATTGGCCCAGTAAACCTAGGTTAAGTCGTAGCCGCCGCTAATTCTTTCTATTTAAACCCTTGACGTTTCTAATTCTTTCTTCACTTTTGTTAGATCATCTTCTTCCCCAATCATCCCCCAAGCTTACTCTTGCCTTCCTTCACCCTCCCGAGCCTCCTCTCACCCTCCGTTGCCCCGGCAATCACCCCGCAAGCCGCCGGCCGATCTCCAAAACCCCCAAAACCTCTTTTGCTCCAGATTTTCCCTATATCCTCCCCTTCTCCAGATCCTTTTTAGATCAGCCGCAGGAGATCCTTTCAGCCGCAACTTCTCCCTCGGATCGCTTTTCCGTTGCCGTGCTAAGCTCGAATTGGCGACGGCAATCCGGAAATCGTCGAGATCTTCTTCTACCTGCAGATCGTAGGCATCGTGATCGTCGTTCTTCCGCTACAAATACGGTTAGTAGATCTACCTTTAATTTCCCATAACCCATACTGTAATTTAAAAAACCCTAATTAAAATGGATTACTAGACGTTATAGGATTCCAATGCAAATATGGATTAGATCTCAATTCTAATTTTCTGTTTTGCCAAACAGCGAACCCTAATTCCCGTAGAGTAGCGATTATTGAGACGAACTCTCGTCGAGCAACACTCCCGGAATCAGGCAAGTGAAACTTGCCAACCTTGCTTTAGGCCATGTTTTAGGCCATTACATTATTTTAGCGTGAAAGAGACTAGACCGTGAAATGATAGCGGTCTAGGCACAAATTGAATTCTAGCTTGACAACGAAGCTAGAATTCCCCATGTCATGTCATGTCATGTCATGCATTTGCCTGTCACGTCTAATTTCTTTAACGGTACGCAATATAAACTGAATATCCGCCATGCATTGCATCCTTTACATGCCATTTGATTTGTATGTTGCATCGTAGCACAAGCTACCAAATACATGTTCGGGGGTAAAGCCCTGGCTCGATACACGCGGAGGGGTAGGGATAAATGGTCACTTGAGCGTAAGAGTTGGCCCGTACAGCCACTCTAGCCAAAGGGCGGAATCTCTGTGCACGACATGCTTACAATACTTGTACTTGTCCTTGTAAATGTTTACTTGCCCATGCCATGTTTTACCTGCTATGCTTTAAATCATGCAATGTCATAAACTGCTGTTTACTTCACTTGCTGTTCTCCTTGCATAACATGTCATGTTGTACTATACTCTAGAACTGCTAGGTTATTTTTACTTTCTTTAGTTTCCTTGTACAAGTCTTGTAGACTTGCTGACATGTGCCCCTTCTCTTTGGGTGTCGCATGTTAGTTGTTGAGCCAGAGTCTGCTGTTGATGGCGACGAGTTCGTGGAGTTCGTGCCTGATTCTGTAGCTGACGTGGAGTACGAGGACACCGGTGACCAGTCCTAGTGTTCCTTCGCAGTTCTTTCTTTAGTTGTTGTTGTTTGTCGGTGAGTAGCACAGTTTGTTGTTAGTTTCTTTGTTGGCCTTGCTGGGCCTTTTCTTTTAGAGTCTTTTGTTTGCCTGGTGGCATTTCTGCTGTTGTTGAATTATTATCTGGACTTGGAGATGAATAATTTATTTATTTGCCTCTCTTTTTATATTATTGTTATCTTTGTTCTGATGTCACTTTGCAGGGACCTGCTATTTTATGTTGATTGACGCTTATCGGACTTGCGGCTTTGTAGCTTCAAGTCTGAGCGGACCTTCTCACGCTTCGCCTCCACATTTTTGGGAAGCGGGACGTGACATGGTCGGCCAATGATTTTTTGTTGGTCGACTAATTTTGAAACGACAAAATTTGACGTTCGATGTTATTGACGTGGAACTGATATGAAGAGGAATTTTACCAACAATATTCAAAGTCAAATTCGAAAAGGAAAAATTAGCCTGCTAACAATAATGTATTGGTCGGCTAATTTCTAAAATAAGAATTTTAGGATTCTGAAAAGACTATGTTCTAGATAAATGTTAGGAGAGCCCTTAGTCATCTAAGATAAGTCCTCATCTGGCTTAAAAAGCTATAAATGAAAAATACATTGATTACATAAAAGCCATAGATATGAGTGCATCTGAATTTGAGAAGCCTTTTGTGTAGAAGACTTTATCAAAATGTTATGATCATGATGTGGATCTGAGAAGCCAGTATCTGCCTAGAAAGAGTTAGTAACAGTAATAAGTTTGTCATATCAAAACCGTATGAAATAGAGATATGGAATTATGGAATTCCAACATTCTCCCCCTTTCTAAAGCTGACAAACATTTAATAATAAGAATTAAGTAAATTCTTATAACTCCCCCTGAGTAAATGTAATATTTTGGTGTTTCTCCCCCTTTGTCTTTGTCAAAAAAGATATTGGCGTCAATGACCTTCTTTTCTTTTGGATACCCAAAAAATAAACATTTAAGGAATGGTACCCTCTTCAATGTAGGGTCCAGGGGATTAGTCCTTAAGAAACCGAACCCATGTAGAATTTGATTTTCCTACATAATCATGTAAATTATTATTCATATATGAATCAACATATAAATATCTATCATGCAGACATAAGTCCTTAGGAACCCAAATATGCAAATGAGTGGGTTTCCTATAGATTGATGCATGATACTTCTTAGGTACATTAACAATCTTATGTTTAACATCCAAATAAGATGAATTGGGTTTGGTAACATTCTTCTTTGAATAACCTAACCCATGTCAATGATTTGTAGGATATTTAAATGAGAGAAAATCATTAAGATGATCCTTTCCTTTGTTGAACTTTTCAACAATAGAAGATATCCCATCGTATTTCATCTTGAGTGATGAAATATTTGTATCCAATTCGGATATGCGTGTATGCAAGTCATAGACTCCTAACTTTAGAATTTCATTCTCTTTGCTCAAGGCCACATTCTGAGTAAGAAGTTGTTCTTTTTCACAAGATAACATATCATGAGATGCAAGTTTTGAAACAAATTCATTGTGTTCAACAATCAAAGTGTCATTGTTATGTTTCAAACATTTGTGCATAGAATTTAATCTCTTAAAGCACATATACAAATCATTGAATGCATCTAACAATTCTCCATTATATAAACTACTTACTTGATTGTTGTCATCTTGAGCCATGAAACACACATGTGCACTTTGTTCTTTTTCTTTCTCATCTTCATCTAAAGATTCGTCCCATGTTGTTGCAAATGCCTTCTTTTGCTTATATACTTTGTTGAAGTTCTCAGCATTCTTTGACTTTGAAAGTAAGGGACAATCCTTCTTGAAGTTTCCTGGCTTATTACAATGATAACACAAAGAAGAATTCTCATTAGCATTCATAAAATTCTTATGTTTGACCTTACCTTTGAGATACTTCTTGAACTTTCTTATTAAGTATTCCAAATCATCATCATCATCTGAATCATCGTTGTCTATTGACACATGAAAGGCAAGGTCCTTCTTGTGGGTGCTTTCTTGCTTTCTATCTTCAAGTTGGACTTCATATGACATAAGATTTCCAATAAGGCTTTCGAATGTGAGGGTGGATAGATAATTGGCTTCTTCTATTGCTGTTGTCTTCTTCTCCCATTTATGGGGTTAACGCACGAAGAATCTTCCTGACTTGTTTAGTTTGAGTATATACTTTACAAAGAGCAATTAAAGAGTTAGTGATGTCGGTGAATCTAGTGATCATCTCTCCAATTGTCTCGTTGTCCTTCATCTTAAATAACTCAAACCTGTGAACAAGAATAGAAATTTTAGTTTCCTTAACTTTATGTGTGCCTTCATGTGTTTTTCTCCGTCTGATGTTTTCGTTCGGTTCATTCTGATCTTTATCTTCCGTTGCCTATCTTGATGGGGCTTGGAGTAAGTATTCTTACGATGAGCTTCATAGCGTCCTTGTCTTAGATCTTGAGTGATCCTAGAGGCCATATGAATCTTCCCGAAGCTTCGCGCTTCGATTCGGCACTTTTCGTGTATCTTAGTTGGTTCATGAAGGGGAGCCAACCGACTAGATTGCAATCTAGTCGGTCGTTAACTCTTCTCTGACCGGCTAGTTCTTCTCAGTAATTTTCGACTGAGTTACTGTTTACAATCAGTCGGTCTAAGCACATTCATCGACCGACTAGTTGTGAAACTAGTCGGTCAAGACTTGTTCTCAGACCGACTTGTACAGTGTACCTTTTTGTCGGCTGAGTTACTGTTTACAGTTAGTCAGTCAAAGAACAACTAATGACCGACTAGTTGAGAAACTAGTCGGTTAGTGTTTCTTCTCAGACCGACTAACAGTCAGTACTCATTATCTATCTTATTCGACCTTTAGTAGGTTCATGAACGTTCACCGACCGACTAGATCCCAAACTAGTCGGTCGACGGGTCTTCACAGACCGACTAATTCTGCCTTCCCTGTACAGACACTGTTCACTGTTTTCTTTTAGTCGGTGTCAGTTGGGTGACCGACCGACTAGATCCCAAACTAGTCGGTCGACTACTCTTCACTGACCGACTATATTGCCCAGTAAACCTAGGTTAAGTCGTAGCCGCCGCTAATTCTTTCTATTTAAACCCTTGACGTTTCTAATTCTTTCTTCACTTTTGTTAGATCATCTTCTTCCCCAATCATCCCCCAAGCTTACTCTTGCCTTCCTTCACCCTCCCGAGCCTCCTCTCACCCTCCGTTGCCCCGGCAATCACCCCGCAAGCCGCCGGCCGATCTCCAAAACCCCCAAAACCTCTTTTGCTCCAGATTTTCCCTATATTCCCCCTTCTCCAGATCCTTTTTAGATCAGCCGCAGGAGATCCTTTCAGCCGCAACTTCTCCCTCGGATCGCTTTTCCGTTGCCGTGCTAAGCTCGAATTGGCGACGGCAATCCGGAAATCGTCGAGATCTTCTTCTACCTGCAGATCGTAGGCATCGTGATCGTCGTTCTTTCCGCTACAAATACGGTTAGTAGATCTACCTTTAATTTCCCATAACCCATACTGTAATTTAAAAAACCCTAATTAAAATGGATTACTAGACGTTATAGGATTCCAATGCAAATATGGATTAGATCTCAATTCTAATTTTCTGTTTTGCCAAACAGCGAACCCTAATTCCCGTAGAGTAGCGATTATTGAGACGAACTCTCGTCGAGCAACACTCCCGGAATCAGGCAAGTGAAACTTGCCAACCTTGCTTTAGGCCATGTTTTAGGCCATTACATTATTTTAGCGTGAAAGAGACTAGACCGTGAAATGATAGCGGTCTAGGCACAAATTGAATTCTAGCTTGACAACGAAGCTAGAATTCCCCATGTCATGTCATGTCATGTCATGCATTTGCCTGTCACGTCTAATTTCTTTAACGGTACGCAATATAAACTGAATATCCGCCATGCATTGCATCCTTTACATGCCATTTGATTTGTATGTTGCATCGTAGCACAAGCTACCAAATACATGTACAATCCGTGTTTCCGTGTTACGGCTAGGCACCCGTTATGCGGGCATAACCCTACGCCATCCTTGTTAAAAACACTTCCTGGCTTGTGATCCAGAAGCGAGCATTCCATGTTCGGGGGTAAAGCCCTGGCTCGATACACGCGGAGGGGTAGGGATAAATGGTCACTTGAGCGTAAGAGTTGGCCCGTACAGCCACTCTAGCCAAAGGGCGGAATCTCTGTGCACGACATGCTTACAATACTTGTACTTGTCCTTGTAAATGTTTACTTGCCCATGCCATGTTTTACCTGCTATGCTTTAAATCATGCAATGTCATAAACTGCTGTTTACTTCACTTGCTGTTCTCCTTGCATAACATGTCATGTTGTACTATACTCTAGAACTGCTAGGTTATTTTTACTTTCTTTAGTTTCCTTGTACAAGTCTTGTAGACTTGCTGACATGTGCCCCTTCTCTTTGGGTGTCGCATGTTAGTTGTTGAGCCAGAGTCTGCTGTTGATGGCGACGAGTTCGTGGAGTTCGTGCCTGATTCTGTAGCTGACGTGGAGTACGAGGACACCGGTGACCAGTCCTAGTGTTCCTTCGCAGTTCTTTCTTTAGTTGTTGTTGTTTGTCGGTGAGTAGCACAGTTTGTTGTTAGTTTCTTTGTTGGCCTTGCTGGGCCTTTTCTTTTAGAGTCTTTTGTTTGCCTGGTGGCATTTCTGCTGTTGTTGAATTATTATCTGGACTTGGAGATGAATAATTTATTTATTTGCCTCTCTTTTTATATTATTGTTATCTTTGTTCTGATGTCACTTTGCAGGGACCTGCTATTTTATGTTGATTGACGCTTATCGGACTTGCGGCTTTGTAGCTTCAAGTCTGAGCGGACCTTCTCACGCTTCGCCTCCACATTTTTGGGAAGCGGGACGTGACATGGTCGGCCAATGATTTTTTGTTGGTCGACTAATTTTGAAACGACAAAATTTGACGTTCGATGTTATTGACGTGGAACTGATATGAAGAGGAATTTTACCAACAATATTCAAAGTCAAATTCGAAAAGGAAAAATTAGCCTGCTAACAATAATGTATTGGTCGGCTAATTTCTAAAATAAGAATTTTAGGATTCTGAAAAGACTATGTTCTAGATAAATGTTAGGAGAGCCCTTAGTCATCTAAGATAAGTCCTCATCTGGCTTAAAAAGCTATAAATGAAAAATACATTGATTACATAAAAGCCATAGATATGAGTGCATCTGAATTTGAGAAGCCTTTTGTGTAGAAGACTTTATCAAAATGTTATGATCATGATGTGGATCTGAGAAGCCAGTATCTGCCTAGAAAGAGTTAGTAACAGTAATAAGTTTGTCATATCAAAACCGTATGAAATAGAGATATGGAATTATGGAATTCCAACATTCTCCCCCTTTCTAAAGCTGACAAACATTTAATAATAAGAATTAAGTAAATTCTTATAACTCCCCCTGAGTAAATGTAATATTTTGGTGTTTCTCCCCCTTTGTCTTTGTCAAAAAAGATATTGGCGTCAATGACCTTCTTTTCTTTTGGATACCCAAAAAATAAACATTTAAGGAATGGTACCCTCTTCAATGTAGGGTCCAGGGGATTAGTCCTTAAGAAACCGAACCCATGTAGAATTTGATTTTCCTACATAATCATGTAAATTATTATTCATATATGAATCAACATATAAATATCTATCATGCAGACATAAGTCCTTAGGAACCCAAATATGCAAATGAGTGGGTTTCCTATAGATTGATGCATGATACTTCTTAGGTACATTAACAATCTTATGTTTAACATCCAAATAAGATGAATTGGGTTTGGTAACATTCTTCTTTGAATAACCTAACCCATGTCAATGATTTGTAGGATATTTAAATGAGAGAAAATCATTAAGATGATCCTTTCCTTTGTTGAACTTTTCAACAATAGAAGATATCCCATCGTATTTCATCTTGAGTGATGAAATATTTGTATCCAATTCGGATATGCGTGTATGCAAGTCATAGACTCCTAACTTTAGAATTTCATTCTCTTTGCTCAAGGCCACATTCTGAGTAAGAAGTTGTTCTTTTTCACAAGATAACATATCATGAGATGCAAGTTTTGAAACAAATTCATTGTGTTCAACAATCAAAGTGTCATTGTTATGTTTCAAACATTTGTGCATAGAATTTAATCTCTTAAAGCACATATACAAATCATTGAATGCATCTAACAATTCTCCATTATATAAACTACTTACTTGATTGTTGTCATCTTGAGCCATGAAACACACATGTGCACTTTGTTCTTTTTCTTTCTCATCTTCATCTAAAGATTCGTCCCATGTTGTTGCAAATGCCTTCTTTTGCTTATATACTTTGTTGAAGTTCTCAGCATTCTTTGACTTTGAAAGTAAGGGACAATCCTTCTTGAAGTTTCCTGGCTTATTACAATGATAACACAAAGAAGAATTCTCATTAGCATTCATAAAATTCTTATGTTTGACCTTACCTTTGAGATACTTCTTGAACTTTCTTATTAAGTATTCCAAATCATCATCATCATCTGAATCATCGTTGTCTATTGACACATGAAAGGCAAGGTCCTTCTTGTGGGTGCTTTCTTGCTTTCTATCTTCAAGTTGGACTTCATATGACATAAGATTTCCAATAAGGCTTTCGAATGTGAGGGTGGATAGATAATTGGCTTCTTCTATTGCTGTTGTCTTCTTCTCCCATTATGGGGTTAACGCACGAAGAATCTTCCTGACTTGTTTAGTTTGAGTATATACTTTACAAAGAGCAATTAAAGAGTTAGTGATGTCGGTGAATCTAGTGATCATCTCTCCAATTGTCTCGTTGTCCTTCATCTTAAATAACTCAAACCTGTGAACAAGAATAGAAATTTTAGTTTCCTTAACTTTATGTGTGCCTTCATGTGTTACCTCGAGTGTATGCCAGATATCATATGATGATGTGGCCTGGGAGACTCGATTGAATTCATTCTTGTCCACTACACAGAATAATGCATTCATCTCCTTAGAATTCAATGTTGCATTGGCCTTCTCTACAATGGTCCATTCACCATAAGAAGTTGCTGGCTTAGTGTAAGATGTCTCCACAATGTTCCAAAGTTGGTAGTCGATTGACTGTAGGTAGATCATCATTTGCCGCTTCCAAGATGAAGAGCCCGTGAACAATGGAAGCCTTACGGTAGAATGTCCTTCCGACAAATGTGTTGTACTTGTTGAAGCCATCAATCACCAGAGATACCAATTGTTAGTTTGGAATTAGAAACGTCTCTTGAACCAAGCTCTGATACCAAATGTAGGATCTCCTAGCACAACAAATACACTAAAGGGGGGTGAATAGTGTATATCATGACGAAATTGTAAATTTAAAGGTTAATAAAAAATTCAATAAGATTGCGGAAGTAAATAAATACAATCAAGATAATGGCAAACGTAAGGACCGTTGATATGGCTATTTCAATACTAAACAACGGAAATGATTAGTATTGTCAACAATTAGGAGATATACAAAGTAACTAGTATATTCCTTTAAATATAAATAACTTGCAGTGAAAAAATCAAGACAATTAATGAAACAAAACAAATAAGCAAACCAACCAAGCAAACGCAAACACCAAGAGTTTATCCTGGTTCGGATCCTCGTGATCCTACGTCCAGTTCTCTACCACGTAGAGATTTTCAATCCACTATAACACTTGTCCCGTAAGCAGCAACATACAAAAATGGCGACACTCTCAGTGTCCCAAACTTTGTACAATCTCTATACCAATAGATTCAACTTGTAAAGGAAAGAATGAAACAACACCTAAAGCCTTAATGTGAATTTCAAATGGAATTCAAAGGAAAATGTGTAAATGAAAGTTCAGGGTTTCTAGATTTTGAATGGAAGAAACACAATTGGAGATTTCATTTTTCAAATGAAGAAAATATCAGAATTTTACTTCTCCAAATGAAAACAATGGCAGAACTTTCTCTTGAAGAAGATATAATTTAAGTTCTAAAGAAGAAAGTTGGAAAACGAAGTGAATGTAAGGGAAAGGGGGTATTCATCTATTTATAGATCTGAAAAGAATTTATACTTGTCATATTCCAACAGTCAAAAACTGTCTCCAACGAATAAACCAAACCAGTTGCAAAAAACGGTCAAAACAGAATTGGTGGGCCAATGACTTTTTGTTGGTCGACTTATTTTGAAACGACAAAATTTGACCGTTTGAAGTTACAGACGTGGAACTAATATGAAAAGGAATTTGACTAACAAATTTCAAAGTCAAATTCGAAAAGGTAAAATTAGCCTTCTAACAAAAATGTATCGGTCGGCTAATTTCTAAAAGAGGAATTTTAGGATTTTGAAAAGACTAGGTTGTAGATAAATGTTAGGAGAGACCCTAATTATCTAAGATAAGTCACCATCAGGCTTAAAAAGATATAAAATGAAAAATTCATTGATTACATAAAAGCCATAGATATGACTGCATCTGAATTTGAGAAGTCTTTTGTGTAGAAGAATTTATCAAAATGTAATGATCATGATGTGGATCTGAGAAGCCAGTATCTGCATAGAAAGAGTTAGTAACAGTAATAAGTTTGTCATATCAAAACCATATGACATAGAGATATGGAATTATGGAATTCCAACAGTTCCACTTGCCATCGTGGTGCATGACATATTGGACATTCGTTTAAGTATTTGTTGTCTTTGTAATATAGAATGCAATCATTAGGGCATGCGTCAATTTTCTTGTAATCGAGCCATAACATAGTAATGATTTTGCTCATTTCATCATAAGTTTCTGGAATGCTTTCCTCACCATCGAAAATTGCCCTTCTCAATAAATCCAACAACATCTCAAAATGTGTAATTTACATTTCGCTAAGGGTTAGGATATGAAGAAGTCTAATCAGGAATGATAGCCTCGTAAAGTTAGTGCATACTTCATATAAATCCAACTCATTCTCATCCACTTATTCATCATGCGGTCAAAATCAATGGCGTGAAGATCATCATCTGAACGTTTCTGCCTGTAAAAGTTAGAGCACCAATATATTCTAGTATGGTACCTATGTCATCTGCACGTTGATCTCCATGCATAATACTCTCTTCTGCCCAAATTATCTCATCGGTTATGGAACCTTCACCGTGGTAACTCCAAATTTTATAGTTGGGGTTAAACTCTTGTACAACCAAATGGACACGAACAATAGACTTATGATGGATCTCATTGTTCTGGCACCTCTTCCAAGGGCAACAGATTTTACCACTTGACAAGTATAGAGGGTTGTCATCAATCCCCTCTATGTATCGTTGGTTTCTAGTCATATTTGGATCGGGTAGTTAAAAAGGACTTGTCATGAACCACCCACATCTGTAATTGACGATGAAATATACTGGTTTAGTTACTATCACATATTTACGTACTGTGTGTTTGTGTGCATTTTCAATTCAATATCGGTTGTAAAGGGGAAGTCATCTATAACATTAGATATGCAATGCATCGTGTAATCTGGTATCCTATTTTACGAGTTTGTGTGAACATTCATTTTGTGAAAATTTCGTCAGCTCCTACGCACTGTTCTCTGAGTACACTATAGCAGGAAGAGAATGTACTTGCAAACACTTCCTACATTTGTACTCAAAGAACAATGGATATATGTTGCCGAAATTATCACAAAATGAATGAACACACAAATACATAAAATAGGTTACAAGATTAATACGCGATGCATTTGCATATCTAACCCATCCATAATGAATAGATCCAATAAATATGTGTATGTAAATTCCTAATCACATGGGGCCACAAACCAGTTGTCCGATCCGAACATGAAGGTTTCGATACCGTCAACCGATCCGTGCATGCTTGTTATAAAAGAATACTACAAATAACATTTATTGGCCAGGGAAATCTATAGCTCAAATTATTCTATGCGTGTGTATATATATATGAGAATAATGCCAAAAAATGGCACCTAACCAATTTGGGTCAGGTGTGCTGACGTGGCGGCCAAATTAAACAAAAAGCACTTTTTGCTTTATAGGCAGCCAATGGTAAGCCACCACGTCAGCGCACCTGCCCCAAGTTTGTCAGGTGCCATCTGATATATATATATATATATATATATATATATATATATATATATATATATATATATATATATATATACTAGTCATAACCCGTGCCAGCGGGCACGGTTCATTCTAGATTTTCCCCCGTGAAATCTTTGTTCCCCAAAAAATTATTTCCACAACCAAATTTGGCGTAAAACAACAAATTCGGCGCGGACGCCTTCGACGCGGAACAATAAATTAGGATAAAAAAATTTAGCGGGCGCCTTCGGCGCGGGCGCCTTCGGCTGCATAGTTTGTGTTTTTTGAGCCATTGTAATAATCCGCGTTTATTGTTTATGAGCACTTTTTTTATGTGCCAGCTCAACTCAATGCAAAGAAACCAAGGCAATATATATCTCTCTCTCATGTAGATAATTAATGTTTGAGTCAGGATGCAATAGATCCCAAAACTTGATTTGACACTGCCATATAGGACATAGAATCATAATCTGCCTTGAATTGTAATATTGATGATAAAGATGGGAACCAGGATGCACGTTGGCTCTTGAATATGGGGAGGGATCAAATCTGAATTGTAATATTGATTTATACGACAGCCATGTACAGCTTCCCCTTTTCATGGTTGGCCTGTTGTTGAGATTACCAATTTTATAGGCTCAGTCAAAACATACATCTGAAGGCGAAATACATGTTACCATTAAACAAATAAGATTACTTCCACACAAAAACCAAGCTGACCAAGTCTTTCTACATCTTGCATCATATTAAAAAAATGTATTTCGCCTTGGTTTGACAATGTATTTCACAAAAAAAAATCAGTCAATAACAATGATGCCTGACAATGGGTATGCGTACGTTGCTCGGACATTAAAATACTTAAACATGCCACTCTAAATCAACTTGCAACTTTAACAACAAAAAAATTCCTATCGGTTTTCATCCATCAACTTGCCACACGCATACCCATTGTTTAAAAATCTAATAATACGAAGTCACATGAGCGAGTTCTAAATGCTTGGCTCCATCCCTCTTCTTCTTCATGCTTGGCTCCAGCCGCAAGCAGTAGCATCCCCGTCGCCGAGGACGACGAAGACCAACGGATCACATCCTCCAACGGCGGAGACGCAGCAGCCGCCGCCGCCGCCAAGAGTGGGTCCACGACTCCCGTAGCCCACTGGTTGGCCAACCCGTTGCCCACTGGGGTGTCGCCGTCCCCGGTGCAAGCGACGCCGAGATCGGTCACTTTACAAACCATTCGAACCAGGTTGGGGGAGGGGGGGAGGGAGGGGGAGAGAGAGAGAGAGAGAGAGAGAGAGAGAGAGAGAGAGAGAGAGAGAGAGAGAGAGAGAGAGAGAGAGAGAGAGAGTTCGGTCACTTTAAATGGATATTATCGCCCCTTGCTCTCTTGGGAAAAGCCACTTGCTCTCTTTTACTTCATATCGCTGACACTTCAAATGGATATTATAGCTGACACTTCAAAAGAGAGTTCGGTCACTTTAAGTGCTGTCATTTCAAATGGCTGTTTCTATTCCCAAAAAAGGCCCTTGCGCTCTCCCAATAGCAGACTGTGCTTTCCCAAGTAAAATGGCAGGTTACCAAAAGAAATGGGATCTATAAAAACTCAAAAATACAAACCATTCATCTCAATTTTTAATCCAAACCGTTGATTCTCCAAGATTAAATCCGGGCCGTCTTTTATCTACCCCTTTGTTCTAGTCAGCTTGTCCTAGTCAGCCCTAGGATTCAAAAAACTCTGTGAATGTAATATATATATATATATATATATATTGATATATATATATAAGCAAATAACCCATGCACACGTGCACGTGGAAAAACGGTCGAAAAGGGTGGAAGAATAAAAAGTGTGGGTGCGTGTGGGGGAGGGTTCAGGGGCAAAAATGTAAAAATCGGTGTTGTATGGGCAAAATTCCCCACCTCCTCTCTTATCCCTCAAAATCTCATCTCTTATCCAATTTATCTTGTCCAAGTTCTCTTATTCAATTTCTCTTGATAACCTCCCTATTTTATAGAATAGATATGTATGTGTGGATGTATATGCATGTGTGTATGTATATATATGTATATGTATATGTATATGTATGTATATGTATGTATATGTATATGTATACTCTTGTCCAAATTCTCTTCTCCAATATCTCTTGTCCAATTTCTCTTACCCAATTTCTCTTGATACCGTCCCTATTTTATAGAATATATGTATGTAAATGTATGTATGTATATGTATGTATATACTCTTGTCAAAATTCTCTTATCCAATTTCTCTTGTCCAATTTCTCTTGTCCAATCTCTCTTGTCCAATCTCTCGTATCCAATTTCTCTTAATAACATCCCTATTTTATAAAATATATATGTATGTATATGTATATATGTATGTATAAACTCTTGTCCAAATTCTCTTATCCAATTTATCTTGTCCAAATTCTCTTATTCAATTTCTCTTGATAACCTCCCTATTTTATAGAATAGATATGTATATATGTATATGTATATAGGTATATGTATAATCTTGTCCAAATTCTCTTGTCCAATTTCTCTTGATACCATCCCTATTTTATAGAATAGATGTATGTGTATGTATGTATATGTTTGTATGTATATGTGTATATGTATATGTATATATGTATGTTTATCTATGTATGTATATACTCTTGTCCAAATTCTCTTATCCAAATTCTCGTGTCTAATTTCTCTTATCCAATTTCTCTTGATAACATCCTTATTTTATAGAATAGATGTATATGTATATGTGCATATGTATACTCTTGTCCAAATTCTCTTATCCAATTTCTTTTGTCCAATTTCTCTTATCCAATTTCTCTTGATACCATCCCTATTTTATAGAATAGATACCCAAATTCTCTTATCAAATTTCTCATGGCCAAATTCTCTTATCCAATTTCTCTTGATAACATCCCCCTTATATATATATATATATATATATATATATATATATATATATATATGAGAGGTTAGCAATTTATTCATATAACTCATCAATTACAATATTGGATTACAGATGATCCAAACATAAAAAACTCTAATGAAAACAACCGATAAGTAAGCAACATCTTAACTCGTGTAGGGAGCTAAAATTTAGAATTTCGTGATACCCTTAAACTTTTCCGTCGAGGGAGATCTATAAATTTCTTTTTTACCGACTTCAATGAAGCAAAGTGGCACATTTCCTCCTCCCACTCTTGATTCTACATAGTAGCATTTCCTTCAAATTCCTCCCTCCACTCAGCCTCATAGTCTTCATCAGCCCCATCTTCGTTACCAACATTATCAGAATCATCATTTTCCGTAGGGTACACAGAAGATGGACCACCAGGCTCCAAAATACAAGGAACAACAGAAACTTCTGCTGCATTGAAATTAACATTTGTTGGGTTCGTTGTAGCTGAGGGACTTCCACCTGTAGCTGGAGGATCTCCACCTATAACATTATCTTCAGGAACTAACACATTACCATCCACATTTGAAGATGTCTTTGTTTTCTCCATCCAAACTTTCTTGAAGGGACACTGAGCAGAAGAATGCCCAAAACACTCACATGTCGAACAACTTGGAGGCAAGTTTTCATACTCCACTCTAATGATCAAAATTCCCTCATCCTCCACCGCAACCTCAATAGTGCTTGGTAATTTCGTCTTCGCCTCGACTTCCACGAAGCATCTAGCATAAGAATATCGTTCTCCAGAAGCCGTAGCCTTATCTACAAATAAAAGCTTTCCTACAGAACTAGCAATAATACTAATGCAGTCTGTAGACCAAAATTTTAATGGTAGATCAGGTAATCTCACCCATACCGGAATTGAGGACAGAAGATATCTATCCATTGTTAGTTCTGGAGTCCAGCGTCGCAGTACGATCACCCTTTTATCAAACATCCAAGGCCCACCTTGGAGAACCCTGCTGCAATCCTCCTCTAACTCAAATTGGAAGAAGAAAAATCCATTATCCCTAGAGTGAACATGTAGCTTTCCTCTAGGGTGCCACAACCGATGTACACAGGCTCGAATATGTGAATAAAATGGCTTGTCCCCCACAACATAACCAGCCAGAGTACACCTCCATTTTGCAACATTAGCATAGACTGCTTCTTTCGGGATCCAAGGGACAGACTTGCCAGATGGAATCTCTCGGGGAGCAAAATACTTGCATTTGCTATTTTGATCAACATAACGGCCAACCGAAAAGAGGGAACTCCATGCTTCACGCCCCGATTTTGCCACTCTCAATGGAGCAGATGTCTTGCCAACATCTTTATCATTTCGATCAACCTGATTAGGTACATTCTTAGAAGTAGTAGATGAAATCCGTTGATGACAATATGATGAACATCGATGATAGGGGTTTCCTGAATTGATACAGGCAGGATCAGCTCTCCCCATCGAATGTCGTATGGCCGGGAACCCCGTAGCGAGGTCTGGAGGTGCCTGACCCCGAATAGCAGCCTGCCTTTGTAAAGCCATGGATGCCCTCGTAATCAGAACACGGGATCGAAATTAGGACCTGAGATCAGAGCTATTCCCAGTGAATGACAAATGGCGCTGCAAAGATGAGCGACGGCTCCCAGATTAGTCCCTAAGATGCCGTCGTCGGAGCGGATCAGTCGCCGGAGCGAATCCCAGATGCCGTCAACGGATTCCAGATGCTTCAGTCGCCAGAGCGGATCCCAGATGCCGTCGTCAGATCCCAGATGCCGGACCTGAGATGCCTTCGTCGGATCCCAGATGCCGTCGTCCGAGCGGATCAGTCGCCAGAGCGGATCCCAGACATCGGAATCCAGATGCCTCGCAGGTTTACCGTCGTCGAAACCCAGATTCCTCGTGCTGGATCCGATGACGCCCACGCCAATGTCAGATCCGGTGGAGCACCGGATCTTGCTGGATCCGCAGGATCAGTAACCCACGTCGTTAGCGGTGCTCGACCCACACGCCGGAGACCGGCCGAAAAAGCCCAAATTTTCTCTAGGTCCTAGGGCCGGCTATCATACGCCCAAATTATATATATATATATATAAACGATGAGCGTTAATGTCGGAGGGAGCGATTTGCACGACCCTGGCGGCGGCATCCCCAAGGTCGGCGGAGGCATTCTCAAAGACGGCGGCGGCATCCCCAAGGTCGGTGGCAACATTCTCAACGAAGGCGACATCCCCAAGGACGGCGGCATCCCCAAGGTCGGCGGCGACATTCTCAAGGACGGCGGCGGCAACCCCAATTTTGACAGCGGCGGCGATGTGGTTAAAACTGCGGATGACGGCTGGCAAGTGGTGTCAAGGAAGAACAAGGGTAAAGATCAAAGGGAACTAGGGCTTGGATCTCTCCAGATCCATGGGGGAGTCCCGGAGAAAACAAAGAGGGTGCGTTCTGATCGGAGGTTTGACAATCAAAATAGGGTAATCTTACGGCGGGGGGCGGCCATTGCCAAGGATTTCTGCGGCTTCTGAGCGGGTGGATAAGATTCTTGTCCGACCTAAGGTAGATCTTCAAATCAACACTTCTGGTGCAAAACTTACTTGGTCTGATGTTTGTACTAATAGGAGATCATATGAGGATTCCTTAACGATGACCTATATTCCTCCCGCTCTTGATGAGGAGGGATTGCCGATGGGTATGGTAAGAAAGTCAATGTTGGCAAGAGGAGCACAGCGGTGGAAAAACACTCTGGTTGGTTATGTGCTTGGCGATGTTCCCTATTATGGCCAGATCAGGGCTTGGGTTGATAGGCTTTGGAAACTGAAAAAAAGAGTCCAGGTATACAGTCGGGACAACGGTTTCTTCTATTTTCGATTTGAATGTGGGGATGAATGTGAGAGGATACTACACGGGGGCCCTTGGCTGTTTGATGGGTGTCTCACAGTTCTGCAGCGATGGAGCCCAACGCTGCGCCATGATCGAGATATCTTGGTATCAGTACCAGTGTGGGTTCAACTGCATGGTCTGCCTCTTGGTATGTGGACACTGGAGATTCTTAAAGTGGTTGCTTCTCTGATAGGCAAACCAATCTGTTTGGATCGTGCCACGGCCAAACTAGAGAGACTAACTTATGCCAGATGTTTAGTAGAGGTGGATGCTACGAAGCCATTACCAAGCAAAGTAGGGATTAAGCTGGAAGAAGGAGGAGTTATTAACGTTGACACCAAGTTCGAGGGTGAACCACCGCGTTGCAGCCATTGCGTTTGTTTTGGTCACTCTGACTTGCAATGTTCGGATCTTTTGAAGCTCTCTTCAATCCAAACTAAGATAACAGAAGGAGAAACAAAGATAGATGTGGGAGAAGTGGACTCCATTAAGATTAATTCGCATGGTCCTTATTCACAGGGGTTGGGTGTGAATCAAGTTCTAGAGGGTCAAATGCGTGCTGATGGTGATATTATAAATATTGATATCCAGGTCCTACCAGTTACTAAGCAGACCCAGGGTGATGATGTTATGGTCCTTCAAGAGAAAGGCCAAGCTAGCCTTGCGGCTGGTAACCAGTCCCCGTTCCCTTTGCCCACGTGCGAGAAAATACAGCCTGTGTTGCTGGATCCCAACCCTGTTGCAGACCAAGTAATGCATGAGTAGTGCAATTCGGCAGCTCACATGACTGTCCCTATTGGCCTGCCCTCATTGATAGAAGACACTGTCGATACGGGGGTTGATAAGCTTTCAGCTATTTTGAGCTATGCAAATCCGGAATGGGACATTGAACAAGAAAATCTGCAATGCAAAACTGAGCATCCAAAGATGAAGAAATCAAGTACATCACCGGAAGTTGTTGCGAACACCAGAAAAAGCACGAGGCTAAAGGAATCCACCTCGGTGCGATCACACCCCAACCCCTGTTAATGTCGATGTTCATTTGGAATACGAGAGGCCTCAACAATGCGGTGAGGCGCAAGGACCTTAGAGACAGATTGAAGAAGCTGAAGCCGTCTCTGGTGGCTTTATTAGAAACCAAACTTAAGAGGGATACGGTAGCCCTAAAGTCTTGCTTGCCCAAGCACTGGCTGTTAATAAACAATTTTGAATCCCATAGAGGTGGTAGGATACTTCTGGGACTTGACCCTAACATTTGGCAAGCAACTATTATCTCAAGTTCTACACAACATGTTTCACTTCGGTGTAGAAATATGGGCGGTTTTGGTATGGTGTTCACAGCTGTCTACGCTCTTAATACAAGCACAGATAGGAGGTGCTTATGGCAAATATTGAAATCGGATTCCACTATTTTGCAAAATGAGTCCTGGCTTATAGCTGGAGACTTTAATTGCGTCCTCTATACTAAAGATAAAATTGGCGGACGCAGACTGGAGGAAAGCATGGTTCAAGAGTTCAATAATTGTATAAATGACTGCTCTCTCCAAGAATTGAAGACTACCGGAAACCCTATAAGCTGGTGCAACAAAAGAGTTGGAAGCGGACGTATTGCGGCACAGCTGGATAGGGCCTTCTGTAACGGGGAATGGCTGGCCAAGCTAACAGAGTCGTACATTGAATATCTTGATCCTAATACAAGCGACCACTCCGCCATGGTGATCAAATTACACACTCAGGTATTGTCCCATCCTAAGCCTTTCAAATTCTTTAATTCTTGGGTGGAGATGCCAGGATACACTGAATTGGTAGAAGCTAGCTGGGGTCAATTCATCCAAGGCCCCCCTATGTTTAGATTGTTCCACAAATTGAAGAGACTTAAGCCTCTTTTGCGTGAATGGGCGCGGAATCAACTAGCCAAAAATTCTATTATTAAATGCCGCACAGATCTTGAAGAATTAAGGGGCCGGCGGTCATTGCATAATGATGAAAACCTGCAGGCTAAAGAACAGGGGCTTGCAAATGAGTTGTCCAGGCTTATAGGAATAGAGGAGGCAATGTGCGGACAAAAAATCCGTCAGCAGTGGCTTAGTTTGGGTGATAGGAACACCAAGTTTTTTTACAACGCAATGAAGTCAAGACAGTGTCATAACAGCTTGAGCCATCTTGTGGATGTGAATGGTGTGCAGGACACTTCTTTGGATGAACTAAAAGTTGAAGCACCGAAATTCTATGAAGACTTGTACAATCAATCAAACTACATGAGTACTTTCCCAAAGCTGGTGCCTAAGCATAAGATTACAGAAGAGGCCTCAAACTGGTTTGACAGACGGGTGACTAATGATGAAATCAAAAATGCGGTTTTCCAAATGGGGCCAGACAAAGCACCGGGTCCGGACGGGTTTAATGCTTTCTTCTACCAATATAATTGGAATCTGATAAAGGATGATGTCATATCAGCTATTCATTCTTTTTTCAGGACATGTATGTTATTTACCCAGTTTAATCATACTTTCCTTACCCTCGTCCCAAAGAGCTCTAATGCCACTAGCCTGGGGGACTATAGACCCATAGCTTGATGCAATGTATTATACAAAATTATAAGGTGCTATGCAACAGACTTAAGGAAGTCATTCACGAGCTAATATCTCCTAATCAAGCAGCTTTTCTAAAGGGCAGACTGTTATCCGATTGTTCCCTCATTGCACATGAGCAAATTAGGGACTTCAGCAATCCCATGGGATCGAGAGCCTGCATAAAGTTGGACCTAAAGAAAGCTTTCGACAGTGTCAATAGGGAGTTTGTCTACTAAATGCTTCACTTGTTGGGTTTCACAGGCAAATTTATTAATTGGATAAAAGAATGTATATCTACTCCTTCTTTCTTTGTGATGGTAAATGGCACCCCTGCAGGTTACTTTGGAGGCAACAGAGGTCTCCGGCAGGGTGATCCTCTCTCCCCATACCTGTTTGTCATTGTCATGGAGGCATTCTCTCTGCTGGTGGGTAAGGCCTTAGCAATGGGTACCATACACCCAATGAGGAGGACATGTTCTATCTCCCACCTCCTGTTCGTAGATGATTTACTTGTGTTATGTCGTGCTAATCATTTCTCCTTACATGGCCTTAAGTTACTTCTGTCCGAATTTTCCAACATATCCGGCCTTTATATAAACTGGGATAAAAGTGCAGGGATCTTCAGCAAAGGGACTAAGCATCCTGAGGAATTATCCATAAGTCTTGGAATAAGATTGGCTACTACCATCACGACATATCTAGGACTCCCCCTTTCCTCAAAGTACCCCAAGACAATATCTTACAGCAGCTGGTAGATAAGTGCAAAAAAAGACTTACAGGTTGGGCTTCGACCTCCCTCTCCATCTCGGGCCGAATTGAATTGGTGCGATCTGTCATATATGGTATGGTCTCCTTCTGGATACAAGCTTTCCGCATCCCTACTACTGTGCTTCGTACTATATCTTCCATGTGCAGGCGTTTCATTTGGGGCAATACTCGCATTTGGTCGTGGCGAGGGGTCTGCACTCCTAAGGATGAGGGGGGGTTGGTCTCATGTTACTGTCCGATTTGAATCTGGCTGTCGGAGTTTGACTGACTTGGAGATTACTGGCAGCTGAGGGTATTTGGGCCGAGCATATGAGGGGACGTTATGGAGATATTGACAACTTCTATATGGCAAAAGGAGAGCCCTCTGACTCCGGAACATGGAAGTTCCGTCTTCACTGCCGGGACATCTCGCAAAAAATCATTAAAAAGGTGGTCCGGGATGGTAGATCAATGCTTTTCTGGCACGATAACTGGTTGGAGGGGGGGCCCTAAAAGACAGTCACGACATTCCGGCGGGAGCAGATAACATTAGGGTTGCGGATTACTGGTCTTGCACCACTTAGAACAATGACCCAACTATTGATAACATCCGGCCTATTCTTCAAAGTGTGGCTTTAAAGACAGGCGCAGACCAATGGAAATGGATACCTAGCCCACTGTTCAAATTCAAAGAGGCTTGGGAGGGGGTCAGGACGAGGGGAGTTAAATTTCCCTATCATAAAATAGTCTGGTACAGTGGCTATATACCCAAGTTCTCTTTGACGTTATTGAGGGCTCTCAAAGGGAAATTAATGACCAAGGATGTGCTCAGGTGCTGGGGGCTACAAATTGGCGGAAACTGTGCTCTATGTGCGGGTGATAATGAAGAGACCTTGGCCCACTTATTTTTCGGCTGTGACTTCTCACGTTACCTGATTGCTAGAAGCCTCTTGAAACTCGGTACTACTTTGAGCACCCCTATTTCTTTAAAATCTGTATGTGACCTCTTCTTGAGTATTTACGGCAACAAGGGTACCTTGAGCATGTTAGCGAAAACCACCATCTCGGCCGTTGTCTGGCATATCTGGAGAGAGAGAAACAAAAGAATTTTTGATAAAGTGGAAAGAAATAAAATGGTCCTATTTGAAGACATCGCTGTTGATATCAGGATAGCTATGAAGGACCAAGATCTTGAAGATACTGAAGCAAAGGAAGCTCTTGAAAAGTGGGGTTTCAGGGATAATGGCTAACTTTTCTTGAATTTTTGTAGCTTGGCTTACGTTGGGGGATTAAGAAATAATAGTAGAGGGTGACGGCGCTTGTGCCCTATCCCCTCTCTTTTAGATCTTGATGCCTTTAACGGTAAGCATTTTCTGTACTGTTGATATTTACATAATAAAGATACATACTTACATTTCAAATATATGTATATATATATATATACATATATATATATACATATATATATACATATATATATATACATATATATATATAGGGTAAAGTGTTCCTAGGGTGACTCCTTAGATTAAATCTAAGGAGTCGTCCCCATTTTCTCTCATCTCCCATAATTTTTTTTCAAATTATTTTTCATAGCATTGTTGGTCACATCATGGATGATCAACATACCAAAAATCAAGTCATTCCAATACTTTAAAAGCCCCCATCTATCCCTTGCAACTTCAACGGTCTGAAAACGTGCTGAAAAACACATAAAGTTGCAAGTGGTAGATGGGGGCTCTAAAAGTATTGGAATGACTTGATTTTTGGTATGTTGATCATCCATGAGTTGAACAACAATCCCAAGAAAAAAAATTTCAAAAAAGATTGTGGGAGATGGGAGAAAATGGGGGCGACTCCTTAGATTTAATCTAAGGAGTCACCCTAGGAACACTTTACCCATATATATATCTATTCTATAAAGCATGAATAATTTGAATTTTGTCCCAGTCAGCAGTCCAATCATATTGCTTTGTCCCAGTCAGCATGTCATTTGAACTCTTATGAATTTGACTTGAATTTGACTTGACTTGAATTTGACTTGAATTTGGCTGAAATATGAATGAAATTGAACCTCATTTGAATTTGGCTGAAAGTTGGATGAAATTGAACCTCATTTGAAGTACCCGCAACCATCTCCCGTAATAGAACTCGGTGTGAAATTGTGGAGGGAAACTTAGGAGGGAAACTTAGGGGGGAAATTGGTGATGTGATCAAATTATTTGATCACATCAGAGCCATATCCCTCACGTTTCCATCTAACCGGAGCTTGGAGGGAATTAATTTGGAGAGGGAATTAATTTGGAGACTACGTTGCCATCTCCCTCATCTTCAACATCATCTTCAACCATTCCTCACGGTGCCATCTGGATCCATCCCTCCACGCAAAGAAAACCGAGCTTCAGCCGTAATCATCTTCCTCACGTTGCCATCTTGAGTTTTATCATTCGCACATGTTGCAGCAACATTTTACGTTTTATTAATCATCTTCCTCACTTGTGATCAACATTTTGCAAGGTGGCTGGGTGTGATCTTCAAATGTTCAAGTTGGTGCTTTGAACAGTTAACTGGGATATATTCAACATTTCATGCAACATCAGGTGAGAGATATTATTTTTGAATGTGAAGAATTCTGTGAAGGTTATTATTGTAAGCATCAGAATGTGAGCAATAAAAAATTTATTTTTGAATTCTGTGAAGGTTATTATTATGATGATTGAATGTGAGCATCAGAATTCTGTGAAGGTTATTATTTTTGAATGTGGGAAGTATCAATCATCCTATTTTGAATTTGAGTGTAACAGTGTTATATGTGAACATCCTATGTGAACTCAATCTTGCATAATTCATCCTATGTGAACATCAGGTGAGGGATATTATTTTTGAATGTGAAGAATTCTGTGAAGGTTATTATTGTAAGCATGAATAATTATGATGATTGAATGTGAGCAATAGCAAATTTATTTTTGAATTCTGTGAAGGTTATTATTATGATGATTGAATGTGAGCATCAGAATTCTGTGAAGGTTATTATTTTAACAGGATTTCAAAGTTCAATTCAGGATATAAAATGAGTTCAAAGTTGTGTGAATGATTAACATGTGAACTTGAAGTTCTGTGAATTATCATGTAAAAATCATGTTAATGATTAACAGGATATCAAGTATCAAGTATCTTGAATTATATCTAATTATATGTGAACTTTACATGATAATTCCTGTTAAGTATCAAGTAAAGGATATCCTGTGAACTTTACATTATTTTCAATATTTGTGAGTTAATGTGAATGATTAGTGAATGATACATTATTTTTTGAATGTATATATGAACTTTACATTATTTTCAATATTTTCAATATCCTTTGAACTTTACATTCCTGTGAATGATTAGAGATATGTGAACTTTTCACAGGATATCAACATTTTTGAATGTTAATGTTACTTTTCACAGGATATCAACATTTTTGAATGTTAAATTTCACATATAAGTTCAAATTTATAATTTCACATATAATTTCACATATAATTTTTGAAATTAACAGGATATCAAAAAGTTCACATATAATTAGAACTTCAAGTATCATGTAAAATTGAACTCATTGTTATATTCTTGATAATTCAGGATATCAACATTTCTGTGAATGATTTTTACATGTTATCCTGTTAATTCAAGATACTTGATACTTGCTATCCTATGAAGGATATCCTGTGAATGATTAGAGATAATTCAAGGTACTTGATACTTGCTATCCTGTGAATTATCATGTAAAGGATATCATGTGAACTTTACATTATTAAGTATCAAGTATCCTGTGAAGTATCTTGAATCATTCCTGTTAATTCACAGAAGTTCTGATAATTCAGGATATCCTGATTTATTATGTAAAAATCATGTTAATCATTCACTGAGTTCAAAGTTCAAAGTTCTGTGAATGATTAACAGGATTAACATGATACTTCAAAGTTCTGTAAATCCTGTAAATATACTTCTGGAAGGAAAATCATTGAAATCCCAGGATTAACAGGATTAACAGGATTTACATCACCAATTTCAACAGGTGAATTTACAGGATTTTTGAAGTAAATTAATTTTCAAAGTTAATTTTAGATATCCTGTTAATTCAAGTTGAACTTTGAAATCCTGAACTTTGAAGTATATTCCTGTTGATTTTATCTAAAATTCAAATTTCTAATACACTTCAACTATTTTAATTTGAAGTATAATTCAAATCCTGATAATTCAAATCTTGATATCCTGATTTCTAACATATCTTGAATATACTATGAAATTTATTGACGTATATTCATGATGATTTCAAATTTTCAATATATATTAGAAATATGCAAAAGAAGTGATTGTGAATGGAATACAAAAGAAGTGAGTATATTCACAGGTTTGTAATATATCACAGGTTTGTGAATATACTTCATTCACAGGTTTGTGAGTAAATTCACAAATATTACAATATTTGATTTTCACAGGTTTGTGAATATACTATCAATATACTCACTTTCAATATATCACAGGTTTGTAATATTTGTGAAGTTGATATTTTCAATATTTGTGAGTATATTCATGATGATTTCAAATTTTCAATATATATTAGAAATTTTCAATATATCACAGGTTTGTAATATTTGTGAAGTTGATATTTTCAAATTTTGAACTTTTTGAATATAACTTATGAATATAATACTTGAAAAATCAGTTTTGCACTTTTTGAATTCCAAATCAGTGAATGATTCAATGCAATATCTGTGAATGATTAAATGTCCTATGAATTGCAACATGATCAACTTGAATGAGTGAATATTGCATTTTTTGAATGTCCTGTGAATATAACAGTTGAATATTCTGTGAAATCAAAACAGGATTTCACAGAATATTCCTGATTTGATTTCAAAGTTCAAATCAGGATTTTAACAGGATTTCACAGTATATTCCTGATTTGAAGTATATTCCTGATTTGAAATTTGAAATGATAAAATCAAAATTTGATAGAGTTGCGCCAGATATCCTGGTTTGAAATTTGAAATTTGAAGTATCATTTTGAGTTGTATATTCTGTGAAATCATGAATTCACTCTAATTATATGTGAACTTTTTGATATCCTGTTAATTTCAAAAATTATATGTGAAATTATAAATTTGAACTTATATGTGAAATTTAACATTCAAAAATGTTGATATCCTGTGAAAAGTAACATTAACATTCAAAAATGTTGATATCCTGTGAAAAGTTCACATATCACTTGAAAAGTAACATTAACACCAGTCAAACACCAACATTTTTGAATGTTATATGTGAAATTATATGTGAAATTTCTCATATGCAAAATTATTTGTGAAATTTTTGATATCCTGTTAATTTAGCTGGTTGACATTTTCATGTGTTTGCAAGGTGAATCAAAAGTGCAAGGTGGCTGTGTGTCTGGGTGGCTAGGATCTTCAAAAGTGCAAGGTGGCTGGGTGTGTTAGTCATTCAACCTCAGGTGAATCAAGTGAATTCAAAATTATTCAAATTGAAGGGTTCAAGTTGGTGTTTTGGACTTTTCATCTGTGAAGAACTTTTCATATGTGAATCAAAAATGTGTTTTCAAAGTGAATTCAGGTATCATCTGTGAATAATTTTTTTAATATAACCAACTTGAACTTTTTGATCTTTTTGCACTTTTTGAACTTTTTGAATATACCATAAAGGGTTCAAGTTGGTGTTTTGAACTTTTTGAAATTTTTGAACTTTTTGAATATAACATTTGAATATAACACTTGAAAAATCAGTTTTGAACTTTTTGAATAATTTTGAACTTTTTGTAATTTAATAAAATTGAAATGTGATCTAATTAGAGTTAGTGTTATATTCACAAAAGTTGATAATGTTATCTAATTAGATAACAGTTGATAACTTTAACATTCACTTAATTTTTTGAATTCACTTTGGTGAAACTTCTGCAAGGTGATTTGAACCCTTCAAAAATGTTGATATCCTGTTAATTTCAACTCATTCAAATTTTGAACTTTTTGAACATTTTGAACTTTTTGAAAATGTCCTATGAATTGCAACAGGATCAACTTGAATGAGTGAATATTGCATTTTTTGAATGTCCTGTGAATATAACAGTTGAATATTCAAGTGAACTTTACCATTAAATGCAATATCTGTGAAAATTTGAATGAGTGAATATTTGATACTTAATTTGATATAACTCTGTGAATGAGTGAAAATTTGCAACATCAAGTTATATGTGAATGATTTGATAATTTGCAACATTAGATTTTATCCCGTGAATGATATCCTTTTATCTGTGAATGATTATCTGTGAATTGTAACAGGATATCAAGATAATTTGAAAATCATGAACTGAGTTATTAAATGTGAATGATTAAAGATGAAGTATCAATTTGAGTTATCAAGATTAAATGTCCTGTGAATTATTAAATGTCATATGAATGTCCTTTGAAGTATCTTGATAACCAAGTTGCAAATTATGTAAATTATGGGTGAATTCATATGAGTTCACAGGAATTGATCCTGTATATGAGTTCAATTCCATGATATGAGTTCAATTTCACATATCATAGAAATGTTTGTGGGTTAAACAGTATATGGGAGAGGATCCTGTTTTGTTTTGTGAGAGGATATGGGTGAAACATCTTGATAAATTTCATTCAACATCTTGATAAGATTCAAAATTTGATTTCAAATTGAATTTTCACTTCAGGTGAAGGATATGCAAAATCATGATTTCAGGTTTGAATGAGTTGATAATTTGCTCAATGGGAGGAAGAGAAGGCTTGATTATGGTGTGGTGGTGAGTTTTCTATTTTCAAGTAATGGTTTTGTTTTGAAGTTCAGGTTTCAGGGTTCTATTTTCAAGCAATGGTTTTGTTTTGAAGTTCAGGTTTCAAGGAGCAAGAATCCTGAAGCTCTATCAATCTCGCGATGCACATATTCTACAAGATGAAGACCAAGGTACCGCAAAACAATCAATCAAATCCTTTGTTTTCTCATAAAAATCTGTTCTTTATCATAAAATCTGTTCTTTGATGGTGTTAGGGATGATGAGTCCAGTGCTTCATGTATTTGATATATGTGATAATTTTTCTATATGTTTTGTCATGAAGATATCAAATTTTCATGTGCTTTTTAGTGTATTGATCATACTTCAATGGAGTTAGTAATCTTGCCCTCTCAGTTTTTAGTGTATTGATTGCATTGGCTGATACAATTCGTCATTTTCAAATACTTTAATGATATGTTTGCCAGGTTTAATACTCTAATTGGTTATAAGTTTTAGTACAAATGAGTGCAAATGATACTTATCACTTGCATCCTGATAGTTAACAAATTAGCATCCTGATAGTTAAAATGATACTTATCACTTGCACTCCTTTGCACTATCATTTGCACTCATTTGCACTATTATTTGCACTCATTTGCACTCTCTCATTGTTACACTGCTAAATACTCCATTTTAGGTTCACAATATGTTTAAAAATGAGAATTCATGTTTCTCATTTACTAATTTTTCATGTTTTAGTTACATGGAGTAAATGAGTTTTTGCTGCTCATTTTCTGTTTTTGGAGTTTTGTTACTTGAAGTATAATGCGTTTTATTGTGCATATGAGTTTAAGTTTTTGGCATATAATGAGTTGATAAAAGTAATCATATCAATGTATTTTCTTAAAACTCATTACCTCATTTTTACAGGACAAAACAAATCCTGAAATAATCCTGTAAATACTCATTACCTCATTTTTACAGGAGAGAAGGGGCGGCTTAATGCCTCTCTCAGCGCATTACAAGGGATTTTGGGAATGGACGTTGGAGAGTGCTCCATGTCTCACTCTCACTCTCACTCTCACATATTCAATTAGGAGTCATTGCCAACATTCCATCCAGGATGTGATTTACATGGTAAATAAATTAAAATTTGGATTTATTAAATCAGCTATTTTCCCCCCGTTTTGTTGGCTTACAATCACACACGAACAAAGCATTTAAGGAGTCATTTGAATTGAACAAAACGTTTTGGAAAAAACTGAACTGTTTCTACCGAAGTTAGTTCTGTTCTATGAATTGGCTTTTACTAGACTATCCCCCTCCTAATTTCAAGGCAACCAAATCTAGCTTTGTCAGTATAGAATATTTAATCAGCATGAAAGCGAAGTATTAGCAACTGGAGAGACTCTTTCAGAACACAATGGACATGCATATCATTCTTGCGCATAGTTCAGTATACTTCCTGTACAAAAGATATATCATCTTCCCCATTTTAGACTATTTTATTAGTCCGGTAGTGTTTTTTAGCATTGTGGATTGGTTTCATGAGCTTAAATTGCATCAGTAATTTTGGTGATATGCATTATTGGATTTGGGCAATATTCCATATATCTGCCAGAGATCTTTGTGATGTGAAAGCTTAATGACTAAGATGATAATCGAGGATGTCGCAACCAATGTCAAGTGTTCTTAGAGACTATGATTCTCAAACTCAGGCTGTTTCAGATGTTATAAGTGTTTCCAGAGAATTTTAAAGATATGCATGAGTCTTTCAGACACATATTTTCATGATATATGTAGCCAAAAAATCATGGCAATATGAAGTCTCTCAGGGAAAAGGTTCTCATGCTTTAGGTAGCCAAACAATCAAGCCAACATGAAGTCTCTCAGGGGACAGGTTTTCATGCTATAGGTAGCCAAACAATCATGCCAACATGAATGCTGTCTCGCCGCTACATTGGCAGCAAATGCAGCTTACCTTCTCAGTCTGCTATGTAGTTGGAGTTGATGCAAGATTGGGGTGACACACAGTTTTAACAGGTTGGGAAGAGAAGGTTCACGATGTGTGCATTCTTATCACCACAAAGTGTGCATTCTTATCATGCTTCTCTGATGGTGCATACATAGACAAGTGAAACAAAAGTTACCTTGCTACTTTTATGTTGTCTTCTTCTAAAGTTTGACTATTATTTCAAGACTGGGCTCTTTTTTTGCTTCAGAAATGTGAAACTTGATTTGTTGCCCTGAACGAACATATATGGTCAAAACTTAACAAGATTGGTTGTCAATCTCTTTACAAGATTGGTTCCTGATGTCCGCAGGTGTGGAGACAACACGACATTTCCTGTTGGAATGGTTGAGTTACACATATAGATACATTCCGGTTGTTCTATTGGATGTCATCCCTCAACGGTTGAACTGGAGACCTCCCAGCTATTTTGGTCGCAATGACCTTGAGACCATAATGCCTCAGATTCCGCTGCTGACTGAGTACATTTTCTCCCATAGTTCGTGCATAACCTGTTTTAATCCAGAACCAAATTTTTGTACTTCTTTTTATTGTGTTGCAGTTGTTGTTATGAGATGTAAATGCATGATGTTAACAAGATGCTTCCCAAAAAAAATTTATGTGCCTATTTATCATTAGCATGTACTTCTCATTAGCAATTAACATCATGTTAACATGATACTTCTCATTACCATGTTAACAGAATGCTTCATTCGCATGTTTTTTTGATAAACAGGATGCTCTCATTTGTTAACAAGATACTTCTCATTAGCATGTACTCTCTAATACAGGATGTTTTTTGACATATAAATAGCATATAACTTTTTTTGAAATACATGTCTATTAACAAGATGATAATGATAATGATAATGATAATGTTTATGTGTCTTTCTAAAAAAATTCTCATATGTAAGTTCTTAAATTAGCACCCAAATTCATGTTAGATAGGCAATGTTAGATAATGGTGCTCTCATCAAGGGCCCCTTACATGTATTATGATGAGAACTAAAAATGTTAGATATGGGTGTTCTCATCTGAAAGTTCTCAAATTAGCAACCAAGTGAAATTTCTTTGAACATTGTAATCAAGTTTCTAAACAATTATGCAGGACATTCACTCTCAATTTTTTTTTTCATTTCATGACCTGCACAGTTTTTTTTAAATTATTGTTTTAGCACAATTGTGCAGGTTAACTTGATCCATGACTTATAGTTCAATTTTATTTGAACTTTGATGTATTAGAATGTAGTAAAAATATTGAACTTTTAGAAACTGAGGCAATTGCAGGTAGTAAAAATGTTTGTA
Organism: Scilla litardierei; assembly: GCA_030789695.1. Classification (NCBI taxonomy): domain Eukaryota; kingdom Viridiplantae; phylum Streptophyta; class Magnoliopsida; order Asparagales; family Asparagaceae; genus Scilla; species Scilla litardierei. Next base: position 378,946,177 of record CM061142.1, read on the forward strand.
TGGGACTGTTGAAAAAACTTTTTTTTCCATTTGCGTTTATTACTGTACTTTTTGTTCGTGAAGACTTCTTTAATGTTGCCTGCAATGCATGGAAAGATTACTCCCGTGGACACTTTTGTGGCTTTTTGATTATGCATGTAATGATGTTGAAAGAATCTTACTTTTTTGGTACCATACTAGCAAATTTTGGTCCTTTGCTAATTGAATTTTGGCATACTTAATAACACAATATTGTCACTTAACGAGCATATATGTGAGATGATGCATCAATTTTGGCATTTAAGCAATCATTTTTTGGATATTTGTTATATTAGCATCTTAGGGTATTTTTGGAACATGCTATGGATACTGATTAATTAACAAAACATTAATCATAGAGGATTAACTGAATATTATTTTGTGAGAATATTTGATATGCATTTTGTTACTTCGGCACATATATATTTTTTGCACATCATCTTTTTGTGTTGAACATATTACTACTGTTATTTATATAGGTGATGTTACTTGCTGAGTCGTGTAGCTCACTCTAAAGATGTTGGGGAATTGAAATTTGGTGAGAAAAAAATTTGGATGTACATTTCTCTCCCAATATTTTGGGTTGAACTAAATCTTGATGGATTTATGGGTAGAACTAAAATTTTTTGGAGAATCAAATTCTATGGGAAGAAATTATTTTTGGGGAAACTAAATTTTTTGAAAACTAAATAACTTTAGGGGAAACTACAATTTTTAGGTGAAACAAAATTCTCGGGGAAGAAAATTTTTGGGTGAAACTAAAATTTTTGAGAACTAAATAACAATGGCGGGAACTAAATTTTATGTGCTAACTACATTTTGGGGAGACCGCCGGCCCTTAAGCTAGATGGTATCCCCCCTCCCTCTTATGTAGTAGTGACCCGAGATCTAATCCCGGTCCCTCTGTGTTACCAAAAAAACTAAATTTTGGGGAGAACTAAATAACTTTTCGAGTGAACTTTAATTATTTCCGGCCATTTAAATTTTGGGAGAAACTAAGATTTTTGGGGGAACAAAATTCCTTGGGATGAGCTAAATTTTTGGGGGAACTAAGATTTCTAAGTTTAGCTCATCCCAAGGAATTTTGTTCCCCCAAAAATCTTAGTTTCTCCCAAAATTTAAATGGCCGGAAATAATTAAAGTTCACTCGAAAAGTTATTTAGTTCTCCCCAAAATTTAGTTTTTTTGGTAACACAGAGGGACCGGGATTAGATCTCGGGTCACTACTACATAAGAGGGAGGGGGGATACCATCTAGCTTAAGGGCCGGCGGTCTCCCCAAAATGTAGTTAGCACATAAAATTTAGTTCCCGCCATTGTTATTTAGTTCTCAAAAATATTAGTTTCACCCAAAAATTTTCTTCCCCGAGAATTTTGTTTCACCTAAAAATTGTAGTTTCCCCTAAAGTTATTTAGTTTTCAAAAATTTTAGTTTCCCCAAAAATAATTTCTTCCCATAGAATTTGATTCTCCAAAAAATTTTAGTTCTACCCATAAATCCATCAGGATTTAGTTCAACCCAAAATATTGGGAGAGAAATGTACATCCAAATTTTTTTCTCACCAAATTTCAGTTCCCCAACATCTTTAGAGTGAGCTACACGACTCAGCAAGTAACATCACCTATATAAATAACAGTAGTAATATGTTCAACACAAAAAGATGATGTGCAAAAAATATGTATGTGCCGAAGTAACAAAATGCATATCAAATATTCTCACAAAATAATATTCAGTTAATCCTCTATGATTAATGTTTTGTTAATTAATCAGTATCCATAGCATGTTCCAAAAATACCCTAAGATGCTAATATAACAAATATCCAAAAAATGATTGCTTAAATGCCAAAATTGATGCATCATCTCACATATATGCTCGTTAAGTGACAATATTGTGTTATTAAGTATGCCAAAATTCAATTAGCAAAGGACCAAAATTTGCTAGTATGGTACCAAAAAAGTAAGATTCTTTCAACATCATTACATGCATAATCAAAAAGCCACAAAAGTGTCCACGGGAGTAATCTTTCCATGCATTGCAGGCAACATTAAAGAAGTCTTCACGAACAAAAAGTACAGTAATAAACGCAAATGGAAAAAAAAGTTTTTTCAACAGTCCCATACAAACATTTTTACTACCTGCAATTGCCTCAGTTTCTAAAAGTTCAATATTTTTACTACATTCTAATACATCAAAGTTCAAATAAAATTGAACTATAAGTCATGGATCAAGTTAACCTGCACAATTGTGCTAAAACAATAGTTTAAAAAAAAATTGTGCAGGTCATGAAATGAAAAAAAACATTGAGAGTGAATGTCCTGCATAATTGTTTAGAAACTTGATTACAATGTTCAAAAAAATTTCACTTGGTTGCTAATTTGAGAACTTTCAGATGAGAACACCCATATCTAACATTTTTAGTTCTCATCATAATACATGTAAGGGGCCCTTGATGAGAGCACCATTATCTAACATTGCCTATCTAACATGAATTTGGGTGCTAATTTGAGAACTTACATATGAGAATTTTTTTAGAAAGACACATAAACATAAACATTATCATTATCATTATCATCATGTTAATAGACATGTATGTCAAAAAAAGTTATATGCTATTTATATGTCAAAAAACATCATGTATTAGAGAGTACATGCTAATGAGAAGTATCTTGTTAACAAATGAGAGCATCCTGTTTATCAAAAAAACATGCGAATGAAGCATTCTGTTAACATGGTAATGAGAAGTATCATGTTAACATGATGTTAATTGCTAATGAGAAGTACATGCTAATGATAAATAGGCACATAAATTTTTTTTGGGAAGCATCTTGTTAACATCATGTATTTACATCTCATAACAACAACTGCAACACAATAAAAAGAAGTACAAAAATTTGGTTCTGGATTAAAACAGGTTATGCACGAACTATGGGAGAAAATGTACTCAGTCAGCAGCGGAATCTGAGGCATTATGGTCTCAAGGTCATTGCGACCAAAATAGCTGGGAGGTCTCCAGTTCAACCGTTGAGGGATGACATCCAATAGAACAACCGGAATGTATCTATATGTGTAACTCAACCATTCCAACAGGAAATGTCGTGTTGTCTCCACACCTGCGGACATCAGGAACCAATCTTGTAAAGAGATTGACAACCAATCTTGTTAAGTTTTGACCATATATGTTCGTTCAGGGCAACAAATCAAGTTTCACATTTCTGAAGCAAAAAAAGAGCCCAGTCTTGAAATAATAGTCAAACTTTAGAAGAAGACAACATGAAAGTAGCAAGGTAACTTTTGTTTCACTTGTCTATGTATGCACCATCAGAGAAGCATGATAAGAATGCACACTTTGTGGTGATAAGAATGCACACATCGTGAACCTTCTCTTCCCAACCTGTTAAAACTGTGTGTCACCCCAATCTTGCATCAACTCCAACTACATAGCAGACTGAGAAGGTAAGCTGCATTTGCTGCCAATGTAGCGGCGAGACAGCATTCATATTGGCATGATTGTTTGGCTACCTATAGCATGAAAACCTGTCCCCTGAGAGACTTCATGTTGGCTTGATTGTTTGGCTACCTAAAGCATGAGAACCTTTTCCCTGAGAGACTTCATATTGCCATGATTTTTTGGCTACATATATCATGAAAATATGTGTCTGAAAGACTCATGCATATCTTTAAAATTCTCTGGAAACACTTATAACATCTGAAATAGCCTGAGTTTGAGAATCATAGTCTCTAAGAACACTTGACATTGGTTGCGACATCCTCGATTATCATCTTAGTCATTAAGCTTTCACATCACAAAGATCTCTGGCAGATATATGGAATATTGCCCAAATCCAATAATGCATATCACCAAAATTACTGATGCAATTTAAGCTCATGAAACCAATCCACAATGCTAAAAAACACTACCGGACTAATAAAATAGTCTAAAATGGGGAAGATGATATATCTTTTGTACAGGAAGTACACTGAACTATGCGCAAGAATGATATGCATGTCCATTGTGTTCTGAAAGAGTCTCTCCAGTTGCTAATACTTCGCTTTCATGCTGATTAAATATTATATACTGACAAAGCTAGATTTGGTTGCCTTGAAATTAGGAGGGGGATAGTCTAGTAAAAGCCAATTCACAGAACAGAACTAACTTCGGTAGAAACAGTTCAGTTTTTTCCAAAACGTTTTGTTCAATTCAAATGACTCCTTAAATGCTTTGTTCGTGTGTGATTGTAAGCCAACAAAACGGGGGGAAATAGCTGATTTAATAAATCCAAATTTTAATTTATTTACCATGTAAATCACATCCTGGATGGAATGTTGGCAATGACTCCTAATTGAATATGTGAGAGTGAGAGTGAGAGTGAGACATGGAGCACTCTCCAACGTCCATTCCCAAAATCCCTTGTAATGCGCTGAGAGAGGCATTAAGCCGCCCCTTCTCTCCTGTAAAAATGAGGTAATGAGTATTTACAGGATTATTTCAGGATTTGTTTTGTCCTGTAAAAATGAGGTAATGAGTTTTAAGAAAATACATTGATATGATTACTTTTATCAACTCATTATATGCCAAAAACTTAAACTCATATGCACAATAAAACACATTATACTTCAAGTAACAAAACTCCAAAAACAGAAAATGAACAGCAAAAACTAATTTACTCCATGTAACTAAAACATGAAAAATTAGTAAATGAGAAACATGAATTCTCATTTTTAAACATATTGTGAACCTAAAAATGGAGTATTTAGCAGTGTAACAATGAGAGAGTGCAAATGAGTGCAAATAATAGTGCAAATGAGTGCAAATGATAGTGCAAAGGAGTGCAAGTGATAAGTATCATTTTAACTATCAGGATGCTAATTTGTTAACTATCAGGATGCAAGTGATAAGTATCATTTGCACTCATTTGTACTAAAACTTATAACCAATTAGAGTATTAAACCTGGCAAACATATCATTAAAGTATTTGAAAATGACGAATTGTATCAGCCAATGCAATCAATACACTAAAAACTGAGAGGGCAAGATTACTAACTCCATTGAAGCATGATCAATACACTAAAAAGCACATGAAAATTTGATATCTTCATGACAAAACATATAGAAAAATTATCACATATATCAAATACATGAAGCACTGGACTCATCATCCCTAACACCATCAAAGAACAGATTTTATGATAAAGAACAGATTTTTATGAGAAAACAAAGGATTTGATTGATTGTTTTGCGGTACCTTGGTCTTCATCTTGTAGAACATGTGCATCGCGAGATTGATAGAGCTTCAGGATTCTTGCTCCTTGAAACCTGAACTTCAAAACAAAACCATTGCTTGAAAATAGAACCCTGAAACCTGAACTTCAAAACAAAACCATTACTTCAAAATAGAAAACTCACCACCACACCATAATCAAGCCTTCTCTTCCTCCCATTGAGCAAATTATCAACTCATTCAAACCTGAAATCATGATTTTGCATATCCTTCACCTGAAGTGAAAATTCAATTTGAAATCAAATTTTGAATCTTATCAAGATGTTGAATGAAATTTATCAAGATGTTTCACCCATATCCTCTTACAAAACAAAACAGGATCCTCTCCCATATCCTGTTTAACCCACAAACATTTCTATGATATGTGAAATTGAACTCATATCATGGAATTGAACTCATATACAGGATCAATTCCTATGAACTCATATGAATTCACCCATAATTTACATAATTTGCAACTTGGTTATCAAGATACTTCAAAGGACATTCATATGACATTTAATAATTCACAGGACATTTAATCTTGATAACTCAAATTGATACTTCATCTTTAATCATTCACATTTAATAACTCAGTTCATGATTTTCAAATTATCTTGATATCCTGTTACAATTCACAGATAATCATTCACAGATAAAAGGATATCATTCACAGGATAAAATCTAATGTTGCAAATTATCAAATCATTCACATATAACTTGATGTTGCAAATTTTCACACATTCACAGAGTTATATCAAATTAAGTATCAAATATTCACTCATTCAAATTTTCACAGATATTGCATTTAATGGTAAAGTTCACTTGAATATTCAACTGTTATATTCACAGGACATTCAAAAAATGCAATATTCACTCATTCAAGTTGATCCTGTTGCAATTCATAGGACATTTTCAAAAAGTTCAAAATTTTCAAAAAGTTCAAAATTTGAATGAGTTGAAATTAACAGGATATCAACATTTTTGATGGGTTCAAATCACCTTGCAGAAGTTTCACCAAAGTGAATTCAAAAAATTAGAGTGAATGTTAAAGTTATCAACTGTTATCTAATTAGATAACATTATCAACTTTTGTGAATATAACACTAACTCTAATTAGATCACATTTCAATTTTATTAAATTACAAAAAGTTCAAAATTATTCAAAAAGTTCAAAACTGATTTTTCAAATGTTATATTCAAATGTTATATTCAAAAAGTTCAAAATTTTCAAAAAGTTCAAAACACCAACTTGAACCCTTTATGGTATATTCAAAAAGTTCAAAAAGTGCAAAAAGATCAAAAAGTTCAAGTTGGTTATATTAAAAAAATTATTCACAGATGATACCTGAATTCACTTTGAAAACACATTTTTGATTCACATATGAAAAGTTCTTCACAGATGAAAAGTCCAAAACACCAACTTGAACCCTTCAATTTGAATAATTTTGAATTCACTTGATTCACCTGAGGTTGAATGACTAACACACCCAGCCACCTTGCACTTTTGAAGATCCTAGCCACCCAGACACACAGCCACCTTGCACTTTTGATTCACCTTGCAAACACATGAAAATGTCAACCAGCTAAATTAACAGGATATCAAAAATTTCACAAATAATTTTGCATATGAGAAATTTCACATATAATTTCACATATAACATTCAAAAATGTTGGTGTTTGACTGGTGTTAATGTTACTTTTCAAGTGATATGTGAACTTTTCACAGGATATCAACATTTTTGAATGTTAATGTTACTTTTCACAGGATATCAACATTTTTGAATGTTAAATTTCACATATAAGTTCAAATTTATAATTTCACATATAATTTCACATATAATTTTTGAAATTAACAGGATATCAAAAAGTTCACATATAATTAGAGTGAATTCATGATTTCACAGAATATACAACTCAAAATGATACTTCAAATTTCAAATTTCAAACCAGGATATCTGGCGCAACTCTATCAAATTTTGATTTTATCATTTCAAATTTCAAATCAGGAATATACTTCAAATCAGGAATATACTGTGAAATCCTGTTAAAATCCTGATTTGAACTTTGAAATCAAATCAGGAATATTCTGTGAAATCCTGTTTTGATTTCACAGAATATTCAACTGTTATATTCACAGGACATTCAAAAAATGCAATATTCACTCATTCAAGTTGATCATGTTGCAATTCATAGGACATTTAATCATTCACAGATATTGCATTGAATCATTCACTGATTTGGAATTCAAAAAGTGCAAAACTGATTTTTCAAGTATTATATTCATAAGTTATATTCAAAAAGTTCAAAATTTGAAAATATCAACTTCACAAATATTACAAACCTGTGATATATTGAAAATTTCTAATATATATTGAAAATTTGAAATCATCATGAATATACTCACAAATATTGAAAATATCAACTTCACAAATATTACAAACCTGTGATATATTGAAAGTGAGTATATTGATAGTATATTCACAAACCTGTGAAAATCAAATATTGTAATATTTGTGAATTTACTCACAAACCTGTGAATGAAGTATATTCACAAACCTGTGATATATTACAAACCTGTGAATATACTCACTTCTTTTGTATTCCATTCACAATCACTTCTTTTGCATATTTCTAATATATATTGAAAATTTGAAATCATCATGAATATACGTCAATAAATTTCATAGTATATTCAAGATATGTTAGAAATCAGGATATCAAGATTTGAATTATCAGGATTTGAATTATACTTCAAATTAAAATAGTTGAAGTGTATTAGAAATTTGAATTTTAGATAAAATCAACAGGAATATACTTCAAAGTTCAGGATTTCAAAGTTCAACTTGAATTAACAGGATATCTAAAATTAACTTTGAAAATTAATTTACTTCAAAAATCCTGTAAATTCACCTGTTGAAATTGGTGATGTAAATCCTGTTAATCCTGTTAATCCTGGGATTTCAAAGATTTTCCTTCCAGAAGTATATTTACAGGATTTACAGAACTTTGAAATATCATGTTAATCCTGTTAATCATTCACAGAACTTTGAACTTTGAACTCAGTGAATGATTAACATGATTTTTACATAATAAATCAGGATATCCTGAATTATCAGAACTTCTGTGAATTAACAGGAATGATTCAAGATACTTCACAGGATACTTGATACTTAATAATGTAAAGTTCACATGATATCCTTTACATGATAATTCACAGGATAGCAAGTATCAAGTACCTTGAATTATCTCTAATCATTCACAGGATATCCTTCATAGGATAGCAAGTATCAAGTATCTTGAATTAACAGGATAACATGTAAAAATCATTCACAGAAATGTTGATATCCTGAATTATCAAGAATATAACAATGAGTTCAATTTTACATGATACTTGAAGTTCTAATTATATGTGAACTTTTTGATATCCTGTTAATTTCAAAAATTATATGTGAAATTATATGTGAAATTATAAATTTGAACTTATATGTGAAATTTAACATTCAAAAATGTTGATATCCTGTGAAAAGTAACATTAACATTCAAAAATGTTGATATCCTGTGAAAAGTTCACATATCTCTAATCATTCACAGGAATGTAAAGTTCAAAGGATATTGAAAATATTGAAAATAATGTAAAGTTCATATATACATTCAAAAAATAATGTATCATTCACTAATCATTCACATTAACTCACAAATATTGAAAATAATGTAAAGTTCACAGGATATCCTTTACTTGATACTTAACAGGAATTATCATGTAAAGTTCACATATAATTAGATATAATTCAAGATACTTGATACTTGATATCCTGTTAATCATTAACATGATTTTTACATGATAATTCACAGAACTTCAAGTTCACATGTTAATCATTCACACAACTTTGAACTCATTTTATATCCTGAATTGAACTTTGAAATCCTGTTAAAATAATAACCTTCACAGAATTCTGATGCTCACATTCAATCATCATAATAATAACCTTCACAGAATTCAAAAATAAATTTGCTATTGCTCACATTCAATCATCATAATTATTCATGCTTACAATAATAACCTTCACAGAATTCTTCACATTCAAAAATAATATCTCTCACCTGATGTTCACATAGGATGAATTATGCAAGATTGAGTTCACATAGGATGTTCACATATAACACTGTTACACTCAAATTCAAAATAGGATGATTGATACTTCCCACATTCAAAAATAATAACCTTCACAGAATTCTGATGCTCACATTCAATCATCATAATAATAACCTTCACAGAATTCAAAAATAAATTTTTTATTGCTCACATTCTCATGCTTACAATAATAACCTTCACAGAATTCTTCACATTCAAAAATAATATCTCTCACCTGATGTTGCATGAAATGTTGAATATATCCCAGTTAACTGTTCAAAGCACCAACTTGAACGTTTGAAGATCACACCCAGCCACCTTGCAAAATGTTGATCACAAGTGAGGAAGATGATTAATAAAACGTAAAATGTTGCTGCAACATGTGCAAATGATAAAACTCAAGATGGCAACGTGAGGAAGATGATTACGGCTGAAGCTCGGTTTTCTTTGCGTGGAGGGATGGATCCAGATGGCACCGTGAGGAATGGTTGAAGATGATGTTGAAGATGAGGGAGATGGCAACGTAGTCTCCAAATTAATTCCCTCTCCAAATTAATTCCCTCCAAGCTCCGGTTAGATGGAAACGTGAGGGATATGGCTCTGATGTGATCAAATAATTTGATCACATCACCAATTTCCCCCCTAAGTTTCCCTCCTAAGTTTCCCTCCACAATTTCACACCGAGTTCTATTACGGGAGATGGTTGCGGGTACTTCAAATGAGGTTCAATTTCATCCAACTTTCAGCCAAATTCAAATGAGGTTCAATTTCATTCATATTTTAGCCAAATTCAAGTCAAATTCAAGTCAAGTCAAATTCAAGTCAAATTCATAAGAGTTCAAATGACATGCTGACTGGGACAAAGCAATATGATTGGACTGCTGACTGGGACAAAATTCAAATTATTCATGCTTTATACAATAGATATATATATATATATATATATATATATATATATATATATATATATATATATATATATATATATATATATATATATATACACTAGCAAATAACCCATGAACACGTGCATGTGGATTGGAAAAAAATGGTCGGGAAAAAAATGGTCGGGAAGGGGGGAAGAATAAAAAGTGTGGGTGTGTGGAGGGTCCAGGGGCAAAAATGCAAAACCCAGGGTTGTATGTGCAAAATTCCCCACATCTTCTCTTATCTCTCAAAATCTCATCACAAACTTTCCCACCTCTTCTCTTATCTCTCAAAATCTCATCGCTTATCCAATTTCTCTTATCCATATTCTCTTGTCCAATTTCTCCTGTCCAATTTCTCTTGATAACATCCCTATTTTATAGAATAAATACACACACACACACACACACACACACACACACACACACACACACACACATAATGCTGGATGGCGAATCTTGGCTGCTTGCTGGGGACTTCAACTGTGTCCGCTACGCAAAATAGAAGGTGGGGGATGCAATATTGACTCTGGAGTGGTCGACGAGTTTAACGCATGTCTATCTGTTTGTTTGCTGATGGAGCTTAAAAGTGTTGGCATGAATCTGAGTTGGTGTAATAAACGTATTGGGGATGGCCGTATCTCTGCTCATTTGGATCGTGTTCTTTGCAACTCAAGATGGATTAGCTTACTGCCATAAGCGTTCATCAAGTGATCATTCGCCGATGCTTATTAAATTGCACACAAAGGTAAATTCAGTACCTAAGCGATTTAAGTTTTACAATTTTTGGGCTCAATTGGCAGGATACAACAAATTAGTCGGAACTTGTTGGGAGCAATTTGCTGAAGGCTCCCCCATACAAAAAGCTGTCACCACACTTCGGCAGCTTAAATTCGAGCTCAAAGCATGGGCAGCTAATCACGCTGATCTGAAGTCAATTGCCACATGCCGCAAGCAGCTCACAGGAGTCCACACTTCTCCAAATATCAATGTTGATACTGACCTACAGAGGAAGGAGAATGACCTATCAAACCAACTTGCCAAGCTGATGGGTATGTAAGAGAATATGTTTCGGCAAAAAAGTCGCTAAGATTGGCTCAGCCTGAGAGAGAAAAATACTAAATTTTTTTATAATGCTATGCGAGCCAGACAGAGTCACAATAATATGGGGCATTTAGTGGACGCAAATGGATGCAAAAATAGATCTTATAAAGAACTTCGGAGCGAAGCACCAAATTTTTATGAAGGCTTATATAACCAACCCCTTTACTGGAACGTATTTTCGAACCTGATTCATAAGCATAAATTAACATTAGAGGCGCATCTTCGACGGAACATAGAGTATCCAAAGAGGAAATTAAGGAGGCTGTTTTTCAAATTGGAGCTGATAAAGCCCCAGGACCTGATGGCTACAATGGGTTTTTTCTACCATCATAGTTGGAGAACTATAGGAGATGATGTCACTGCAGATGTCCAGTCCTTCTTCAGATCTGGTTCATTACTACATCCTATTTACCACACCTTCCTCACTCTAGTTCCAAAGAATTCTAATGCTACAGGACTGGGCGATTATAGACATATCGCCTGCTACAATGTGCTATACAAAGTGGTCAGTAAGGTAATGTGTAACAGACTTAAAGAAGTTATCCATGAACTCATATCCCCTAACCAAGCATCGTTCCTCAAGGGCAGACTCTTATCTGATTGTGCTATACTAGCACATGAGCAGATCCGTGATTTCAACAACCACATAGGGGCCAGAACATGCATAAAGCTAAACTTGAGGAAGGCTTTTGATAGTGTGAACATGGAATTCATATACTTCATCTTGCATCGTATGGGATTCAATAGAACATTCACCAACGGGATTAAGTAATGCATCTCAACACCGACATTCTCTGTAATGATTAATGGTTCTCCTGCGGGGTACTTTGATGGGAATAGAGGTCTTAGGTAAGGAGATCCTCTATCCCCTTATATTTTTGTGATGACTATGGAAGCTTTCTCACTTCTGGTTGACAAGGCCATGGAAGCTTGCACTATCCACCCTCTGAGGCGTAATGGTACTATTTCCTACCTACTCTTTGCAGATGATATGCTCATTTTCTGCAGCGCTAATATTAATTCTTTCAGCGGTCTCAAAAAATTGCTTGAGGATTTTACTAACCTCACAGGCCGCCAAATAAATTGGGATAAACGCACATCTATTTTCAGCAAGGGGACAAAAAATCCCATTTACTTGGCTAATTTTTTGGGGATTAAGCTAGTGACTTCCATCACTACGTACTTGGGTTTACCGCTCTCCACTAAATACCCGAAAGCTTCCATGTATAACAGATTGGTGGATAAATGCAAGAAGATACTTATGGGCTGGACGTCTTCCTTGTTATCCATATCAGGGTGCATTGAACTGGTAAGAACAGTTATTTGTGGTATGGTTTCTTTTTGGATGCAAGTTTTCTGCATTCCAAAATCTGTCCTTCGTACCATCACAGCTGCATGCAGAAAATTTATATGGGGTGCTTCCCACACTTGGGCCTGGAATGATTTTTGCACTCCTAGCGATGAGGGGGTGTTGGTGTGAGATTGCTATCTGATCTCAATTTGGCATCTGGTGTCAGATTGATTTGGCGTCTATTATCTTCAGATGGGCTGTGGCTAATCATATGAGGAGCAGTTATAGAGATGTTGACACTCTTTGCTACAAGGGGTATGCCAATTCAATCAGGCACTTGGAAATTTATGCTTAAATGCAGGACATTTGCTCAGAAGATTATTAAGCAGAAAGTGCAGGATGGTAACTCCACTCTCTTCTGGCATGACAATTAGCTTCCATGTGAGCCTCTGAGAGACCTCTATGACAGTCCGCCTGGGGCAGATACTAAGAGGGTGTGTGACTACTGGGGGCCTACTGGCTGGACTGAGGACCCATCTATTCTACACATACACTCCATCTTGCAGCAAGTTTCTTTGCAACAAGGGGGGTGATGCCTGGGAGTGGGCACCATGTACTACTTTTCATTTCAAGGATGCTTGGGAAGGTACTAGGAGGCTAGGTACACCTTTCCCTTATTAAAGATTGGTATGGTATAAAAACCATGTCACTAACATGGCCCTCACATTGCTGCGAGCTTTTCATGGAAAATTACTTACCAGAGACCTCCTTATTAAATGCGGGATTAACTCGCCAGCTAACTTCGTCCTACATGAAGGAGTGGAGGAGGAAAATGTTAAACACATGTTCTTTAAGTTCAATTACACCTGCTACATCTTGCAATGTAGCCTACTCAAATTGGGTGTATCAGACCCCATAGACCTGCTTCTATCTGAGGTGGGAAAACTCTATCTTCCTTACTTTGATAAAAAAGATACAATGAGTCTGCTTGTCAAAACTGTTCTTGCTACGATAGTTTGGCACATCTGGAAAGAGAGGAACAAGTGGATTTCTGATAACATTAAGCGAACAAAGTGCCTACTAGTTGCGGACATATCTGCAGACATCAGGATTGTGCTAAGAGACATATATCATGACGATCCAGACGCGGTCGAGGCTATGGCCAACTGGGAATTTAGATATGATGGTTGAGATTATTTGTACATTTCATTTAATTGCTTGGTAGTGCGGGTAGGAATTGCAAGTAGAGAGTGACGGCGCTTGTGCCCTCTCCTCTCTCTTACAAATCCGACCCCCATATGTACCACATTTGTACATTATTTGTTATTTCAATATAGATTCACACTAACCTTCCATATGTATATATATAAAGTTTTTTCCCATTCCCCTTACCTTGGTCCCTGAGCTGCGATTGTGAGGCGACCACATGGCCCAAGTTATTATTGGTTCCCATGGCTTCTTCAAGCTCTGTTGTCCCTCCTACCTCTCTTATGGGCGATGATGATCTTGGGCTGTTGGCGACGGCATACGGTGAGGCAGCAATAGCTGATGGTGGTAGCGTAGCTAGTAGTGATGGCTGGGTGAAGATTGTGGCTAGGGGATGGACAGGCAAGGAAGTTTTGCCCCTTCCCATCGCTCCGGTAGTGTCAGATCGGTCCTGTTTTGGGCATGTTCCGACAGGGTGTTGGCCTTCTCAGAAGATTAGGGGGCTCCCGCATCCCCCTCCCCGTGGTGGCAGGCCTCCACTTGCTAAGCCTACAACCTCCTCTTTGGGTGCCCCTAGGTGCTCGACCATTTACCAAAACCAACTATGGGCACATTCCCCCGTTATTCTTATGCTTCCTCTTCCACCTCCTTCAACGATATATGCGCCCCCAGGTGGCCCGCCACTCCCAACAATGAGCTACTTTTCACCCCTCACTCTTTCTCAGATTCAGGCTAGTTTGTCGACCTCCCCCCACCGATGTTGATGACGCTGCTAGCCATTGGTCCAATTCCCTTGTGGGCTACGTGGTGGGTGGCCATGCTGTCTACAGCCACCTTCGCTCTTGGGTTGTACATACTTGGAGGACCAATGGGGAGGTCCATCTCCACACTTGGGAAAATGGATTCTTCTTCTTCCAATTTGACTCTAAGGCTGATTACATCGAGGTGTTGCACGACGGGCTTGGATATTCGAGGGGTGCATGTTGGTTCTGTGTCGTTGGGTGCCTGATATAGGACCGCATCGTGACATCCTCTCTATCATTCCTATATGGATATGATTCCTGCAGCTCCGAATTCAATTTTGGTTGACGACCATCCTTGGCAATCTCGTGAGTGTGATTGGTCGCCCCCTTTTCACTAATGATGCGACGATAAATGCAAGGAGGCTCTCCTTTACCCAATGTGTCGTAGAATTTGAGTCCTCATCAAAATTCCCTGACTCAGTTCGGGTGTGTGTTGGGGCAGGGAGTGCACGTCTGTAGTGGTTAAGTATGAACATCGACCCCCTTCTGCACTCATTGTTGTTGCTTTGGCCATGACCTGTCTCAATGCTCCTCGCCCAGTCGCCTGTTACCTATCAGCCCGTCCCTACTGTCGAATCTCCTGCAGCAGCCTCTATCATTACTGTAGCTCTCTGAGCCCCCTATCCCACCACGGGAACTTCTTCTGGTTCATTCGACAGGGGGGAATCTCTTCCCCTGTCCCACAGGACCTTGCTGCTACTGTGAGTTCCTCCACCTCGGTCCCCCTCTTCCCCCTCTTGATCCACCTCCCTATCTCTCCCTGCCCCCTCACATCTCCCTTCCTGCTGCCTTCGGGATTGTGGAAACTGGGTTTTGCTGAAGCCAGTGGTGATGACTTCGTCTCCCCCTTATCTTGTGCCTGGGTCCCCTCTACTCAATATTGTGTCTCCTCATGTACTCGAACAGCTGCTCACTAGCCCTACTATGATATCGGGATGTTCTCACGTGAATGTGGTTGTTGATCCGCTGACTATTGAGATAGCCCCTGCTATTGCAGGCAGCTGCTCTCGTGGAGTCTTAGACTAGATCTGCGGTGACACTGGCCGCTAGCACTGTGAGTCATGTTCCCCTAGTAGGGGGTTATGCTCCTGCAGTGTCACATGCTCCGGTCTGCAGTGGGGCAGTGACTGATGGTTTTGTGGATGCGGCGTTACACGCTAAGGGTTCCTCCTCTGTTGTCTTGGTCGAGGCATTGCTTACCCTTGGCGGCTCCCTTGGGAATGCAGGCCCTGCTAGAGATTATAATGGTGTAGATGTGGTTCTTGATCTGAATGAAGCCCAATTTCCTGCCCTTGGGATGCCACCGACTGGACCGCGGGGCCGTAGGAGGATACCTGTCTGTTCCCCTCCCCCTCGGTAACCCCCTCCGCACACTTCCCCTCAAGTATCCCCTCATCCCACCCCCACCCATCTCCTCATACTTCCCCTTCCTCCAATGACTGCCCGTAACCAAAGACAAACATTAATCTAGAATGGACCTTTGTAGATGCAGCCCCCCATGTGGGTGTCCCTCCTAAATCTTCTTTACCCGAGGAGGTGGCATATACTCTGGTTTTGCGTAACCGCACCATCCAGAAGAGTAGTTAATGTCAACCCTCGGTTGGAATGTTAGGGGGCTAAATTCCAAATCCAAGATGCAGGACGTGGCACACCATGTTAAGAAATTTGGGGTTTCCTTGGTTGGGCTCCTTGAGACTAAGATTTTGGATCCTGATGGAGCGATAGCGGCCTCTTGTTTCCCAAAGGGGTGGAGCTATTTCAACAACTATGATCATGTTCCTAAGGAGTGGATTTGGGTCTTTGTTGACCCTTCTATCTGGGGGTGCTCTCTTCTTTCCTCCTCCGACCAGCATATTTCACTATGATGTAGAAATCGTGGGGGATTCCCTACTGTTATCAGCTTCATCTATGCTTCTAACATGCCAGGGGAGAGGGTCCGGCTTTGGACTGTCTTGGTATGGGATTGTTCTTCGGTGGTTGCTGAGCCTTGGGCAGTGTTGGGAGATTACAATTTCACATGTTTTGTGGGGGCGAAGGTGGTAGGTCGGCTCCTCTCCCCGCTCTCCTTGATGACTTCAATAGTTGTGTTTATACTTGTGGCCTCGATGACATCCATTGCACTGGGAACCACCTTAGCTGGAGTAATAACAACGCGGTAGAGGACTGCATCTCCTGTAGACTAGATCAGGTGCTAGCTAATACCCTTGGATGATCTCCTTACCGGATTTCTTTGCCTCTTATCTCCCCCATGGGACTAGTGACCATGCTCCCCTCCTCCAAATTATTCCTCCCATGGACTCTGGGCCCAAGCCCTTCACATTCTTCAGTCATTATCTATAGATCCCAGAGTTCCCTGTCGTGCTAAACAGAGTGTGGTATGATCATTATTCTAGGTCCCCCATATTAGGCTTGTTTCTAATCTCAAAGCCCTCAAGACCGCCCTTCATGCCTGGCCTGAGGCTCGCAGTTGCTCCCCCCCACCACTGCTGTTCTTAGAGATGAGATTGCTTCTGTTTGAGGGACTATTGGATTTGATCCGTAACCTGAGTTGATCCGTAGGGAGCGCTCCCTGAATGCTGACCTTACATCCTCTCTGGACTTGGAGGAGAGCCAGACTAGGCAGAAGAGCCGTCAGAGTTGGCTCTCACATGGGGTCAAAAATTCCAAATTCTTTTATGCTACCATGAAGGATAGGTTCTCATAACAGTCTCCTGCATTTGGTAGGGCTGGATGGGGATCAGACTACCAAGCTTGTTTCCCTGCACACTGAGGCGGTGGGTTTCTTCTCCTCCCTCTTGTATCAGGAGTCGTATTGGAATGTGTTTCCGAATGTGGTGCCTAAGCATGTGCTGACGCCCAAGGCAGGTGCATGGATGAGTAGGGGATATCTGATGAAGAGATCAAGGATGCCCTCTTCGCCTTGGATAAAGCAAGCCCCCGGGCCCTGATGGCTTCCCCCTTCCTTCTTCAAGGAGCTCTGGGGGACTATGGGACGGGATGTTCTTGTAGCGGTGTTTTCCTTCTTCCCCTCTGGCTCTCTCCTCCAACAGATGAATCACGCTTTCCTCACCCTCGTGCCTAAATCTATAGCTGCTTCCTCCCTATCTGACAATCACCCCTTCTCCTGCTGTAATGTCATCTTCAAGGTTATTTCCAAAATCATTAGTCGTCACCTCGCCCCTGCCATCTCTGAGCTTATTTCTTGGAGGGTTAAGTGCAGAAAAATACCCTCACGTTTGGGCCATTTTTAAGTAAATACACTGAGGTTCATTTTGTGACAAATTGATACCCTGTAGTGGATTATAGGCTGACGATGTTAAATTGGACCGTTTTGCCCCTCCTCCCATCTCTCTCTCTCTATCGATTCTCTCTCTTTATCTCTCTATCTTTACCGATTCTCTCTCATCTCTCTCAATGATTCTCTCTCTACAGATTCTCTCTCTCTCTCTACAGTTTCTCTCTCTAAACCGAATCTCTCTCTACCGATTCTCTCTCCCCCCCAATTCTCTCTCTCTCTCTCTCTCTCTCTCTCTCTCTCTCTCTCTCGGGTGGGATGGTGCATGGGGTAGGTGAGTGGGTGTGTGTTGATCACTCCTTATTTTACACCTTTTTCCCGCATGTTTGCATGCCATTTAGATCGCCCAAATCACGTTTTCACGATATATCGACGATATTGCGATGCTTTTCACGATTTGTTGTTTTTGTCGCATTTCAGGTGATTTGGTGCGATTTGGAGTGATCTCGAGATGCGCTTACTCCAGACGGTCACCGACGACCTCCCCGAGGGGTATTTTGCTGTTGGAGGGGAGCGGAAGAAGAACGGACGTCGCAGGAGCGACGAGGAGGCCAAAATAAGCAGCCTGGGCATGTTTTGTGTCCCACTCGGTCGAGTGAAGGAGTCACTCGGCCGACCAGCGAGACACTGCTCGGCCGACCAGAGCAGACACGATTTATATGTGCACTCGGCCGAGCGACGGATACCACATCGGCCGAGTGACGAGACCCCGTCCGCCCGAGTGGCGCCCAGACGAAGCCCTTCAAAAATCTCCAAGTTACTGTTTTTCGGCTGCCTGAGCTTCAGAAGACCCACTCGGCCGAGTGGATAATCCCGTCCGCCCGAGTACCATGAAGCCGTCGGCCAAGTGACGACAACTCACTCGGCCGAGCCGCCCCCGAAGTGAAGACCCCTGAAGATCGATACTTACTGGAAAATTACAGGGTTTTCACTCGGCCGAGCGACTTTTGTCCCTCGGCCGAGTGCGATGCGCTGCCTGTAGCGAA
The DNA here is from genome assembly GCA_030789695.1 of Scilla litardierei. Lineage (NCBI taxonomy): Eukaryota > Viridiplantae > Streptophyta > Magnoliopsida > Asparagales > Asparagaceae > Scilla > Scilla litardierei. Next base: position 378,965,200 of record CM061142.1, read on the forward strand.
AATTGCGGAAAACAGGCTGCGCAGGGGTATTTTGGTCACAGTTTTTGGACGATTTTGGGGGCTATTTAACCCCTGTTTTTACCCTAGTTTAGATAGCCTCTCTCTTAGATTTTTTGCAGCTTTTTAGATTAGCTTTTTAGTTTTATTCTTGTGATTGAAGAGGAGACAAAATTGGATTTTTGTTGGATTAATTGAAGAACTCCATTGGTTTGCTTTTCTCTTCCCTAAAAATTCTATTTTTATTGCATATCTCAATATTGTGATGAATTCTATTGCTTATTTCATTGATTATTTTTGTGATCTTGCTATGAATTGTGAGTAGTCGCCACGTCTTGGGGCGTGGGGATGAACCCTACAAGCCCTATTTCATAATTGTGATGAATTGTTAGGAATTTTGCTAGAATTGCTACTAAGGATTAGATTGGGATCAATTTACTACGGATGGCTAGGAATTCACATCGATTGGGATTTGCAAGAGATTGGATCCCAATTCGATAGGAAACCCTAGAAATCCGAATTGGGTTGGAATCGAATTTCCGTAGTATCGGTTTGCAAGAGATTGGACCGACACTAGGGTTTCCGGTTCCAATTCCGCTCCAATACCCGTTTCAAGAGATTGGACGGGTAGGAACTATCCCAAACTAGGTCGTGAACCGAGTTTGCAAGAGATTGGTCTCGGTGCGTGATTGAACGATGATGTTGATCCTAATGCTAGCTTCCCTAGGCTAGGGTTTGCAAGAGATTGGACCCGAGCCTAGGATAGCTATAGACCGGCAACAGTGCGAGAGCGTGAGCTTGGTTCTACATTCAGTTGTAACTAGTTCATCCAAAATCTTATTCTAGCAACTTTGATACCAATGAACCACTTTTATGAAGTACGGTGAGTAGCGGGAATTCCCCATTCCCTAGACGTTCTTTATTTGATTTGATATTTTCGTACTTTGTCTGACGATTGTGACAGGATCGCCAAAGGCAAATTTCTCTCTTTTTAAATAGCCAGGTTGATTGGAACAAGCACGGTCATTCGTCCTCCCTGTGTTCGATAACCCGCTCGCTGCTACACCATGCACTTGCGGTAAAACTACAACTGTTCTTTTGGGTTACGTCCCGGAGCGATCAAGTTTTTGGCACCGTTGCCGGGGAGGCGATTGCGTTTGATCTTTCCACCCTAGCTATTTCTTTATTATTATTATTATTATTATTATTATTCCCATTCCTTCATTTTTACCTAACCCTTCCACGGTACTAATCATTTCTTTGAAACTCTGTTTTCCCTATGCATGTACACGAGATCTACGGCGGACCCTGAAGCTATATTATTTGATCCCGAGATCGAACGTACCACGCGGAGACTTAGAGCGGAAAGGAGACAAAATCCGGAAGGGCGGTTTATGACCAACCTGGAAACTGCGGACCAATTAGCGGCAAGGATGGCGAGGATAATTTCTATTCGAGATAGGCTTCGGCCTAAGACCTCTTCTACGACCTCATCCATTGCCGTGCCGGAGTTGGCGGCCGACAAGAACTTCGAGCTAAAAACTGGACTAGTGGTTCTGATGCAGCAGGATCCATTTCATGGAAATGCCCATGAGAATCCTCACTACCACATCCAATTATTCTTGTCGAAGTGCGCCACATTTCAGATGCCGGGGGTCTCCATCGATGCCATCAGACTGCGTCTCTTCCCCTTCACGCTAAAGGACAAGGCACTCTATTGGTTGAGGACACAGGCTGACGGAGTCTTCACCTCTTGGGACGAGTTGGCAAGTGCATTCATTGACAAGTTCTATCCGCCATCCAAGACGGTGAAGATCCGGAGCGCTCTCATGTCCTTCAAGCAAGGACCCCAAGAGACGCTCTATGAGGCTTGGGAGCGTTTTAAGGATTTGCAGCATCAATGTCCGCACCACAGCATTGAAGATTGGGAGCTAGTTCATAGCTTCTACAATGGTCTCCAACCGGGGACCAAACAAATTATTGATGCCGTGGCGAATGGTGCTATCTTGTCAAAGACTCCCGAGGAAGCTACGGCCCTAATTGAGGAGATGGCCTCAAACAACCAACAATGGGGCGATGAGCGAGGACACTTTACGTCCTCCTTAAAGCCAACTAGTATCTATGAGGCGAAGGCCGTAGCGGAGCTTACAAGCAAGTTTGATTCTCTCCACAAGGTAGTGGAGAGACTGGAGAAGATTATCACGGAGCCCCAAGGAACCCCTTCCACCTCCGCTCCAACGAACCAAATGTGTGATTGGCAAGACCAATCTCAAGCCATGTATGTGGGAGGAGAGCAAGGAGAAGGATCCTTGGAGCAAGTACAATATGTCGCGGGGAACCAAGGATATTGGGCCAATCCGGCCACAAGAAATCATCCCGGATTCTCTTACGCCAACAATGAAGGAGCTTTGAACCCGCCACAACAACCACCTCAACAAGCTCGACCACCACCACCCCAACAACAACACTATCCGCCGAGGGGGCCTCCACAACAAAATTTCCAACCGAAGCAACAAGTTCCACCATATAGGCCGCCCGGATACAACCAAGGGTGGAGGAATCAAAATCAAAACCCTCCACAAGCTCAACAACGATCCGACTTCGAAGCTAGAGTGGAGGCGTTTATGGTCGAGCAAAATAAGGTCAATGCTACCTTGAAGGCGGGGCAAGACTCCCTTAATACCGTTGTGGCTCAAATATAGGAGCAATTGGCGTTGCTCAATCGGAACACTCAACGATTGCCGACGCAACCCGAGCAAAACCCATGGGGCAACACCGGCCTCATCAATGCCGTAGTTGCCGTTACTACTAGAGGCGGGAAGGATACCTCCCCCGCTATGATTCCTACTGAGGAGCCCGTGGAGGAAAGCTTGGAGCCGATTGAGCCGGTAGTTGAAGTTGATAAGGAGAAAGAGCCACGAGAAAAGGAGAAATCTAGAGCGGAGCAATTGATTGAGGAAAGGCGCTTCATGCCACCGGTCCCATTTCCCCAAAGGCTTGCTAGAGCGAAAATGGAGAAAAGGCTAGCAAAGTTTCTCGAGTATCTTAGACGAGTTAGCCACAACATTCCCTTCCTCGACGCCATCGTGGAAATCCCCACATATGCTAAATTCTTAAAGGACTTGATTTCTGGGAGAAAGAGGAAGGAGAAGATTATGCTAGCCGAGGAGGGCTCTTGGTTCACCAAGAGAGAGAAGGAGCCGGCCAAATTTAAAGACCCGGGGAGTTTTCGGATTCCTTGCACCTTGGGCGGCGTCCCTCTTCAAAAGGCGTTGGTTGATCTAGGGGCTAGTGTGAGCCTCATGCCTCTCTCCATGTTCTTAAGGCTAAACACCGGGACGAAGTTGAAACCTACCGACATGCGGATACAATTGGCCGATGGGCGAATAACAAGGCCGGTAGGGATAGCCGAAGACATCCCGCTACAAGTCCCGGGGGGAATATGCTTGCCATGTGACTTCGTGATCATGGACGTTAAGGAGGAGGGAGATACTTCATTGATACTTGGACGCCCGTTCCTCGCCACCGTCGGAGTGATTGTTGACGTGCGAGAAGGTACCCTAACTTTGAATGTCGGCAACATCGAGGTGGAGCTTCACATTCCTAAGGCTATGAAACACATGCCTTACCACGAGGAACTTGACTACATGGACCTCCTTGATGAGGTGATAGAAGAGGCGATCCCCCACTCGATTGGCGCTCTTTTCGATGAGGATCTTGATGAAGGCCCGGATTTAGGCCAAGATGAGAAGATAGATGATTCCCCCGACCTCTCCGCTGAAAATGATGAAGGCGACGCTGATGTCGCAAGGATTCGAGAGCTCTGCAAGCTCTCGAAACAAAAGTCTCCGAAGAAAGCTCCGCCGCTACGAAAATCGGCGTCACCGGTGAAGCCGTTGACCGGAGCAAACGCTAGCTTGGGGGAGCCTCCCCCCAACACAATTCGAGACGAGAAACCACCGCGGGAGAACACGCCACCGCAACTTCCAAATCCAAGCGTGCTCCCCGGAAAGTTTGATGGGTGCATCTCATATGCACCAAACATCCCGCATTAATTGAAAATCATAGGGGGTCGAGCTCACGACCTTAAACGAGCGCTTGTCGGGAGGCAACCCGACGGTTATTGCTTTATTTTTACTTTTTCTTTATTTTTGTTTTAGAAATTTTTAGTGTTTTGAGTCGTTCGCCCAAAAATTTTGTGATAACGGGTCCTATTTTTCCTGACAGGAGAGGAGATAGGTAAATCCATCATGAGGAGGATGAACGAGACGACGAGGAGCGCCCCAGGAAGACGCTCGATGCTTAGGAGTAAGATGAAATCGACCGGAGGAAGAAAGACGGAGTTTAGAGTCCAAACGAAGACAAACAGCAGAACAGAAGGCTCACTCGGCCGAGTATACTAGTCACTCGGCCGAGTACACAAGTTCGTCTGGCCGAGCCGCTCACGAACGAGGGAAGTCTGCTGTACCCAACTCTCTGTTTATTTTCCTGATTTCAGTATAAATGCTACTCGGCCGAGTATATATTTGCACTCGGCCGAGTAAAACGGATACGATCCTAGGGCGAGTCTTGCCGAGTAGCTTGAGCCACTCGGCCGAATGGACTTACTCCACTCGGCCGAAGCGATAGCGGGGAGGGAATGTCCGTTGATCTCGCTCGGCCGAGTGACCTAGTCACTCGGTCGAGTCGTAACTTTTATTATATAAGGGGCCGAGGGAGGCACAATTTTCGAAAGGAAAAAAATTCCCAAATCGCCCGACCCTTCAGCTCCCCTCGCCTGACCCTCGCTCGCTCGCGCCCTCACTCGCCCGGTCGACCACCACCGTGCCGTCGCTCGGCCAGCCACCGCCGGCCGAGCACCGCCCGCGCCTCGCCCGAGTCGCCGCCGGCGGCCGCCGCTCCGACCACCTCCGGTTGTTTTGGGGAGCTTAGGGGAGCCCCGGGGAGCTTCTACGGACTGATTTGGGCTTCGCGGAGGCGCTGACTTCGCACGCTTCCATTGCTTAGCACTCGTGGCGTGTTTGGGTATACTCCTTCCATTCTTTTATACACGCCGCACTTTTTACACTTTTCGGCGCGCGCTCGGGGCCGATATGCCGCCCCGGACACGGCCGCGGTCGAAGAGAGCTTCCGCCAAGCGGAAGCGGTCGGATGATGTCGGCCCCTCCCACGAGTTGGAGGACTCTCCTCCACCTTCTCCCACACACCCCATCCACCCAGCACAGCCTGCAGGCCCCGCACACCCCGCACAGCCTGCAGCGCCCACACAGCCCGCACAGCCACTCCCCGCCGCTCCACAGCCACCACCTCCAGCTCCACTGGTCGGGCCGCTCGGGATTACGTTCCGAGACGACGCACACCGTGCCGTCTTCGAGCGTATCTCCCAGCGCTCAATCGTACCCTCCAGGTTTGCACACCTTGCCGACCTAGGACGCCTGGGGGTACTAGAGGGGATGCTCACGTTGTATTACAACGTGGGCTGGCGAGATTTCTTCCAGGTGTCGACGGACACTTTTACCCGCCCGACACTTGAGGTACTGAGTTTGATCGCCCGGACCGACGAGGGATGCTCGTTTCGGTTCATGGATCGGGAGTGCCAGGTAACTCTCGATATGATGAGCGCATTTTTCTCGTGGCCCGCTGTCCCCGGAGCCGATCGCGGTTACGGCCCCACCCATATCCCCCCACCATCCTTCGACGTCAGTGCCTTCTGGGCCCGGATTACGGGTCTTCACGCTGCCTTTGACCCTAGTAGGGCCAAGGCCACGGCCATTGTCCATCCCTGCCTCCGTATTGCTCAGCTCCTTATGGCGACGACCTTTTTGGCCAGATATGAGCCGGGCACGATGTCTACGCCGGAGCTCTACATGCTCTACGCGATGACACATCCCAGAGCTCTATCTAGGGATGGCGATGAGCTGGTCCCCGCCGTCGTGATTGATGTCGCGGCTTGGTTTTTGGACCGCATCATTGTATCGGTGGGCGCTCGCTCACCGATATGCTGCGGCGGCCTGATCACCTTACTTGCCCTTATGACCGGCGAGGACTTCCCTGACGACTTGTGACGAGTACCGGGCCCCACTTCTTTGTCGATCGATGTTATGGCCCGGATGAAGATGCTTCGTCCGCACGGTGAGCGTCACTGGGTCTGGTTGCACGGCCCTTACGGTGCTGATTACATGATTCTTCTGAGCCCAGCTAGGACTCAGATTGCACCAGCCCACGTTGACTGGCTCCCTGCGATGGATGTTCTCATCCCTGCTGCTTACGTGCTCGAGGCCGAGGAGGCCGAGCAGGCCCACGCTGCCCACGCTGCCCCCGCAGACCCTGTCGCCCCTGTCGAGCCTGCCGCCCCTGTTGACACTGTGGCCCCTCAGCCTATCCCTGATGTTTCCGCTGCTCCTGACACCTCTGTCCCCACCTCTGTCAGTGTCGGGAGTACCTTAGCTGAGCCCACTTCCACCACCCCCGCGGCTGTCACCACCACCACCGGCCCTCTGTCTGCTGAGCCTGTTTTTTCTGCACCCCCTGAGCGCCCGCCGACCATAGTTGAGTGCGGCGAGCCCTCTATCTCTACTGCTGCTGTATTTTCCGAGAGTGTCGTGGCGTCTGTCCACACTTCTGTGCCACTGACCTCTCTGGCCGCCTCGCTGCCACTTTTGCACTCTTCTTTCGCTGCTGCTGCCTCCACTTCTCACCAGCCGGTGCCCCGGCCTCACACTGAGGCCAGGCCCACATTTGCGAGCGCAGCGCCTTTCGTTCCCTTCCCCGCTGAGCCCGTCACATACGCGACCCGAGTACACCAGCCCCGCCCTGCACAGCCCCGCCCGGTGCATCCCTCTGCACCACCTCCCCCCGACACTGTACTTCAGAGCATTCGTGCTCTAGAGGGGGCGGTGAGTGGCCTCAGAGGCGACCTTAGGACCCTGTCCTCCACCGTCTCTGCGATGGCTAGCCGCTTTGACCTGATCCCCCAGATTCACTACTGTCTTACCCAGGTCCTGGAGCGTCTCCCCCGCGTACCACCACCCACCCAGCAGGTTCCCACCCACACTTCCACACACACTCAGCCTGCTACCACTTCCACACCCACACCCGCTCAGCGGCCTGTCCAGCCACCACCACCACTTCCGCCTCAGGACGGAGACGGCGCAGCACCACCTTCTTAGGCACCCTTGATGCCATCGATTATTCCTGCAGTTATGCTGCCCGTTTCTGCTGGGTCCTGTTGCAGTTTTGTCCACCCCCTCCCCTCACTTATTTTGGGATTCTCATGTCGACCATATATTTATATATCTTTTTTGGGAGAGAGGGAGAGTTTTTGGTGACACACTTATATATCTGTATCACTCCTACCTATGCATGCATCATGTCCGCATCATATTTTTCATTTCTTTATTTTTCTTTTTATTTTCATCTTTTTTCCATCATGCATGCATCCTCACTTGCCCCTCACTTTACTTGTCTCTTGGTGTGCCCCACTTTGCACATTGAGGACACTGTGCCATTTAGCTTGGGAGAGTGAGTTCTCACGTTCTTTTTCGGGTTGCCACCTTTATTTTTAGTTTTTCACGCCATTTTTCGCTTTTACACTTATTTTTCATCATTTTTCTTTTATTTTGCCATGCATCACGTTTTTCTTATTTTTCTGTGTGCCGCATTGTAAATAGTTCTATTTTCCCTTTTATCTTTATTTCTTTCTTTTTCATCTCATGCTAGAGATGAATTTTCTGTGATGATGATGACGTGGAGTTAGCTTATTCTATATGCAGGCTTTATTTGTCATGTCTTAGATTTTATTTCTGATATCATATGCTATGACTTGCCTTGCATCTAGAGATAGTAACCCACACTTTTTCCACATGAAAATGGATGAAATTTTATTATTAGCTGAGTCTGAATATTCATATGTATGCTATCACAGAAAACACACCAAGATTCACGCATTGAATGCATATATCTGGAGTACTGATTTCTTTTCCTATATCACTTCTTTATGCATGAATTGTACATTTCACTTCAGGATGATTGAATGATGTTAGCTATGATAAATTTGTATTAGTTAGCTTTTTTGTGATCGAAACTGAGTAGATTAGATTACCTTGCTGAAGTTGTCGTGCATGTCTTATAGAGTGAACCGAGAGATATATTCATTTCTTTTTCCACAAATCTTGAACATCATTTCTCTACTTTTAAAATCATTGGTGAATCTCCCCTTAGCGATTCTATTATATGGCATTTCCCCGCTATTAATTCCTAGCTCCAAATTTCTTATTCAATAAAAAAAAGGAGAAAATATTCTTGTATATCATTATCTCTCTTTGAGTTGGGATCGTTGTGTATATATGCTTTTGCATCAAAAAAACAAAAAAAAAGAGAAAAAAAAGAAAAGAGGAAAAATCCTCAATAAAAGATCCCATCTCACTTTCTTTCTTTCTCTTCTCTTTTCATTGCCTTTGGAGCTTTATAGGAATGGGGATGTAAATATTTTTTTATGCCACCACGCTTATAGATAAGCCTGGGGGAGAGGATCCATTGATGTGTGAGAGAGTGACTACTTGACGTTGCATGACAACCTAGGCTAAGTAATATTCTATACTTGGTGAGATTATTTTTAGCTTTACGAAATCCAGAAATCTAAGCATAGCATTCATATCATGAAATCCATACTTTTCTATTCTCTCTATTCTATAATGTGATACTCTTATACTCCTGATAGAAAGCATTCAATTGTAAAGTGTGTGATCTGTGATTTGTATACCGCTTTAAATGATTCAGATGATGTTAATTATAAAATTATTCCGTTTTTCATGATTATATTGTTGTTCGTGGGTTTTCTACTTCTATTTGCACTATTATACTATGATATCAAAATAAAATTCTCTGACATGTGTTTTTTCTCCTCCCTGTGTTCGATAACCCGCTCGCTGCTACACCGTGCACTTGCGGTAAAACTACAACCGTTCTTTTTGGGTTACGTCCCGGAGCGATCATGTGTACGTGAGGTGGATGGGTTATATGCGTGGGGTGTGGTATGCATTTGGGGGTGTATGCATTGGGGGGGTGTGAGTGGGGTGTGTGGGGGTTATGTGTGTGTGCATGGGGGGTGTGCATCGGTGTATGTGTGTGTGTGTGCATTGGTGGGTGGGTGTTGGCATGGGGGTACGGGTGTGTGTGCACGGGGGGGGGGGGGGTGTGTGTGTGTGTGTGTGTGTGTGTATGCATGTGTGGGGTGGGTGACACCCACACACGCACACGCACACACAGTAATGTGCACACGTGTACACACGCACGCACGCATATGTGCACGCACGTAAACACACACACCAATGCACACACACCCCCCATCCCAAGCACACACCGATGCACACACCCATGCACATACCCATGCACACACCATAACCCTTACACACGCCCCCATGCATGCACACCCACCCACCCACCCATGCAAGCACCCACATCCCATGCGCGTGCGCACACAAACACACAGCCCGATACATGCACCCACGCCCATACCCACACACATGCAAGCACCCATCCCCTATTCATTCATCGACCCACCCATGAACACACCCACCCCATATGCATTCATCGACCCACCCATGCACACACCCACCCCATGCACACAACCCACCCCCATGCACACACACCCCACGAACGCACGCACACACCCACACCACATGCAGCCCCCATGCACACACACCCATGCACCCACCCACCCCAATGCGCACGCACACACATCCAATGCACACACTCTCTCTCTCCAAGCACACCCACCCCCCCCCCCTCGTGCACACACCCCCCCACCCCATATGCACACACACCCCTGAGAGAGAGAGAGAGAGAGAGAGAGAGAGAGTCTGTAGAGAGAGAGAGAGAATTGGGGGGATAGAATCTGTATAGAGAGAGAATTGGGAGAGTTAGAGAGACAGAATCGGTAGAGAGAGGATGTGTAGAGAGAGAGAGTGTGTGTGTGTGTATGATTGATAGAGTGAGAGAGTTGGCTGGAATGAGTGGAGTGGTATTTTCTTCCAAATTTATTTTTTTTTGTACGGAAAATTAAAAAAGGTATCAACTTTAAACCGGAGCCAAACGTTTGGGTATTAAAATTGACCAAAGTGAACCTCAGGGTATTTTTATGCAATTTACCATTTCTTGGAACCAGTCTGCGTTCATTAAGGGCCGGTTGATATCGGACCCCACTCTCCTAGCCCACGAGATTATTCGTGACTACTCTGCCTCGCTTGATGGCTCGTGCATGCATTTAGCTTGATCTTCGAAAGGCTTTCGATAGTATCATCCGTGAGTTCATCTACTTCTTCCTACATCACCTCGGCTCCCCCATCTTCATCCACTGGATCCAGGAGTGTGTTTCCTCCCCCTCGTTCTCGGTGCTTGTGAATGGTTCCCCTGCTGGTTTCTTTGGTTGCAACAGGGGCATTCTCCAGGGGGATCCTATCTCCCTGTTCCTTTTTGTTATTTTTATGGAGTTCTTCACTATCCTCATGGACATCGCCTCCCATTCCAGAGACATCCGTCCCCCGAGGCCGGGTGTACAGGGAATTGCTTCCCACCTACTTTTTGCTGATGATATGCTCGTCTTCTGCAAGGAAGATGCTGACTCCTTTGCTGCCCTCAACCGCATGTTGGCTACTGCCCTCAACCGCATGTTGGCTACTTTCCACCTATTTACCAGTCTGTTTGGCAATAAGGGGAAGAGCAAGCTTCTCCTAAGTAAAGGGTGTAGGGTTGGTGATGAGCTCTCCTCTCTCTTGGGCATCCCTATTGTTGTTCCTCTTGTCAAGTATCTTGGATTACCTCTTTCCACCTCCTACCCGGCGGCGAAACTTTATTCTAGCCTTGTGGAAAAGTGCAGGGCTAAGCTTTCGAGGTGGTCTTCCAAACTCTTTGTTGGGAGATGTATGTCCTCATTTCATTTTAATTTGATGCAAATGATTTTTTTTATAATAGATGTGGGAATTTTGCATATGATGCAAAGGAAATTAAATGTATCGTAAAATGTTTATGTGTATATGTGATCACTCCTTATTTTACACCTTTTTTACCGCATGTTTATGTGCCCAAATCATGTTTCTCGGGTATCTTAGATGTGCGAGAAGGTTCGTCTGTCCACACTTCCGATTTCTACTTTTTCACAGCTTTTTTTGTGATCGAAACTGAGTAGATTAGATTACCCTGCTGAAGTTGTCGTGCATGTCTTATAGAGTGAACCGAGAGATATATTCATTTCTTTCTCCACAAATCTTGAACATCATTTCTCTACTTTTAAAATCATTGGTGAATCTCCCCTAAGCGATTCTATTATATGGCATTTCCCCCGCTATTAATTCCTAGCTCCAAATTTCTTATTCAAAAAAAAAGAAAAGAAAAAAAAGAGAAAATATCCATGTATATCATTATCTCTCTTTGAGTTGGGATCGTTGTGTATATATGCTTTTGCATCAAAAAAAAAGAAAGAAAAAAGAAAAAAAAAGAGAAAAGAGGAAAAATCCTCGATAAAAGTTCCATCTCACTTTCTTTCTTTCTCTTCTCTTTTCATTGCCTTTGGAGCTTTATAGAAATGGGGATGTAAATATTTTTTATGCCACCACGCTTATAGATAAGCTTGGGGGAGGGGATCCATTGATGTGTGAGAGAGTGACTACTTGACATCGCACGACAACCTAGGCTAAGTAATATTCTATACTCGGTGAGATTATTTTTAGCTTTACGACATCCAAAAATCTAAGCCTAGCATTCATATCATGAAATCCATACTTTTCTATTCTCTCTATTCTATAGTGTGATACTCTTATACTCCTGATAGAAAGCATTCAATTGAAAAGTGTGTGATCTGTGATTTGTATACCGCTTTAAATGATTCAGACGATGTTAATTATAAAATTATTCCGTTTTTCATGATTATATTGTTGTTCGTGGGTTTTCTATTTCTATTTGCACTATTATACAATGATATCAAAATAAAATTCTTTGACATGTGTTTTTCATTCAGTGCATGCTATATGAGTAAGCGGAACCCACGTCCTGAGAAAATGATCTAGCAGCCTACCTCTTCGCTTCTTTCTTTCTTCTTTATTTTTATTTCGTTTTTCACTCTTCTCCATTTTTCATTCTTCATTTTTATTCGCCGTTTTCGTTTTTCGAATCCACCGGGTTCGCCTTTTACTTATCTTCCTCGAGGACGAGTAAGAGGTAAGCTTGGGGGATTTTGATCACTCCTTATTTTACACCTTTTTTACCGCATGTTTGCATGCCATTTAGATCGCCCAAATCATGTTTTTCACGATATATCGACGATATTGCGATGCTTTTCACGATTTGTTGTTTTTGTCGCATTTCAGGTGATTTGGCGCGATTTGGAGTGATCTCGAGATGCGCTTACTCCAGACGGTCACCGACGACCTCCCCGAGGGGTATTTTGCTGTTGGAGAGGAGCGGAAGAAGAACGGACGTCGCAGGAGCGACGAGGAGGCCAAAATAAGCAGTTTGGGCATGTTTTGTGTCCCACTCGGCCGAGTGAAGGAGTCACTCGGCCGACCAGCGAGACACTGCTCGGCCGACCATATCAGACACGATTCATATGTGCACTCGGCCGAGCGACGGAGACCACATCAGCCGAGTGACGAGACCCCGTCCGCCCGAGTGGCGCCCAGACGAAGCCCTTCAAAAATCGCCATGTTACTGTTTTTCGGCTGCCTGAGCTTCAGAAGACCCACTCAGCCGAGTGGATAATCCCGTCCGCCCGAGTACCATGAAGCCATCGGCCGAGTGACGACAACTCACTCGGCCGAGCCGCCCCCGAAGTGAAGACCCCTGAAGATCGATACTTACTGGAAAATTACAGGGTTTTCACTCGGCCGAGCGACTTTTGTCACTCGGCCGAGTGCGACGCGCTGCCTGTAGCGAAAATTGCGGAAAACAGGCTGCGCAGGGTTATTTTGGTCACAGTTTTTGGACGATTTTGGGGGCTATTTAACCCCTGTTTTTACCCTAGTTTGAGAGCCTCTCTCTTAGATTTTTTGCAGTATTTTAGATTAGCTTTTTAGTTTTATTCTTGAGATTGGAGAGGAGACAAAATTGGATTTTTGTTGGATTAATTGAAGAACTCCATTGGTTTGCTTTTCTCTTCCCTAAAAATTCTATTTTTATTGCATATCTCAATATTGTGATGAATTCTATTGCTTATTTCATTGATTATTTTTGTGACCTTGCTATGAATTGTGAGTAGTCGCCACGTCTTGGGGCGTGGGGATGAACCCTACAAGCCCTATTTCATAATTGTGATGAATTGATAGGAATTTTGCTAGAATTGCTACTATGGATTAGATTGGGATTAATTTACTACGGATGGCTAGGAATTCACATCGATTGGGATTTGTACAACCGTTCTTTTGGGTTACGTCCCGGAGCGATCAATATGTAATATAATAAACGCATAGAAAAGGTTATCTTGATGACGGGAACGTCCTAGTCTAAACACAGGTTCGAACGGCGTCCAAAACGAACGCCAAATGCACAAGATAGAGCCAAAACACCAAAAGTACATGGCCCACAACAAGATGGGCTTAAGCCAGTCCTGGCGCTGGGCCCGTGCAAGCACTGGGCCCAAGTACTGGGCCGGCCTGGGTGCTGGGTCAAGGAGCCTGGGCGCCCATGCTCGGGCTGGCTGGCCCCTGCCCAGCTGAAAAAATGTGCAGTGGGCCCCATTGTGGGGCCCACAGGTTTGAGAAACCCTAGATCCTTTTGGAGGCGGTGGTTTTGCGAAAAACATGTCTTTTGGGTAACTTTGGAGCTACATTTGAGGGGTCAAACGAACTAGAAACAGAGTGTCGTTTCTTCCAACGCTTTCACCATTCAACCCTCTTCGATTTGATAGGTTGTATCACTTGCGAAGCTCAACGATGAGAGAGGAAAAATTCGCAAAAGTTTGGCCTTTATGAAAGGAAAAATTTAATTAATTTTTCTCCAAAAAGTTTTAGTCCCACATAGGGGTCTACTCCCCTCCTTGAAACTCGTCCCAAGCTCCAGATCTGAGTAGCTTCATTAAATATGAGCAAACCTGGATCTGAGCTTAAATTAAATATTCCCTCTTTCTCCCAAATAATTCTTCTTTGCTCCTGATCGGGCTCTAGCAAAGCTACGAAAGAGCTCGGATCGGATCCGAAATCTTGACGAAGGATCCACTCAAGGTGAAATCTTTTTCGGTGCATGGTTGGCTCAGCGACAAGGGTGTTGCTCGCCTCAGGACGCGATGTGGTTCGGAAAGTGGTTCGGCTCGGGACAAGGTGCGGCTCGGGATGCGGTTCGGCTTGGGAGAAGCAGGGCGGGGGCCAAAGAAATGTTGCTGAAAACGACGCTTCGTATTCTTCGAAAACGAAGTGAAAGGTATGTAGTTTAAATTAAACGTCTATATTATAAAACAGGGATGTTATCATGGGTTTTTGTATAAGAGTTTTTTATAAGAGATGAGAAATTGAGTATATATGAGGGATGTTGTTAAGAGAAATTGGATAAGATAAGAGAAATTGGTTAAGATGAGAGAAATTGGATAAGTTAAGAGAAATTGAGTTTGAATTTTTAAGTTTGGAACAAAATTTTTGGGGGGAAATTAAATTTTGGGGGGAAGAAAACAACCCAGCGTTAAAAAAAACCCATCAATCCTATTTTGGAAGGGAATTAAATTTTGGTTGATGAAAACAACCCAGTGCTAAAAAAACTCCATCGATTCTCTCTTCACAACCCCAAAGCTCCATCTTTGTGGCTTCTCTCTTCTGGCGATTGACATCTCCAGCGCTCCATCTTCATGCGTTCAAGAAACTCCAGCTCTCCATAGCTCCTCTCTTCACGGGATCGAAAACCCCTCAAGCCCTAGCAGCATGATCTTGCGCCTCCCCCTTTGCGATCGAGAAAACCCCAAAGCCTAACGCCCTAGCAGCTCGAAGAAAGTCGTCAGACAAAATCACACCAGTAACATCTCTAAATTTTTTTTCGATCCCACGAAGAGAGGAGCAGAGCTGGGGTTATGAATTTTCCTCCCCAAAAATCCATTAGCTCTGGCTAGCTCCTACAGCAGCTCCGTCTGGCTCATACAGTATCTCCGGCTGGCTCCCATACCACCATCGGAGCCTTCGCATCCACCATCGAAGACTTAGTCCATGTAAGCAAGAAAAAACAGCTTTTTGGAACTATGGAAGCAAGAAATATTTGAGTTCATTTGTTACAATCTCCCTCTAGGATTTGAGTTCATTGTCTTTCTATTAAATATTCTTCTGTATCTTCTCCTTATCATTTTCATTTTTTCTTTATTAATTTCTTCTACTCAGCATGCTGAAATCAATTGAAGGAATCCAAGGATCGGGATTAGATTCTGAAGCTTTGGTTTTTGATAGAGGAAACTCCTTCAGATTTCAGGTAATTTTAAATTTTAAAGTTAATCCCTTTCTAATGGGTTGAGTTCGTTAGTTGATTGTTTTCGGCTTGATCTTTTTAAGCCTATTATTTAGGGGAGATTTGAGCAGATTGAGTTGGAGGTGTCGAGCATTCTGTTATTTTGCATTATTATGTTTGGGTTATGCTTATTCTTTTGTTGATTGAGAAAATATATTGGAGAAGCTTACTCTTTTTTATTACTTTTTTAATTATCATTCTTCTTATTGTAATTTGGTGCATTCCCTCTACTTGAGAAATTGCCAGTTACCCATTCGTTTTACTTCGGTTAGTCTTAAGTAAGAAATGATGTACTTTGGTTCTTCAATTCCCGACAAGAATGCTAGAGTCATAACTGATGTTGTTATAACTGAATTGGGTTTATCTATTGATGCTCTTGAGTGGGTTCAATGTTTTATTAAAGGATTAATTATAGTGGGATTCCATCTAATTGCAGCAGTTTCTATTTTTCCTCCATTTTGTTTGCTTATGTTTAGTTTGCATTTGTTTAATTGTTGTGGGTTCAGTATCAATTTGGTCATGTTTAGTTTATTTTAATTTCATATAACTATTGCTTCTTTGCACGTAGTTGGGTTCAAATATCCTCTTGACATATAATTTTTGATTCTTTTGTTTAGTTGGATTCTTCAGTTGCATTCATTTGAGAGTACTTATTTCTTTCCTAAATATGAGACCAACTCATTATTTATGGAACAGTTGAGTTAAATTTCATGAATATGGTACTTGAAGTAGTACTTGAAATATGAGACCAATGTCTAGCAGTAAACCAAGTGTCCCTCCCACTTCTTTTTGAAGAAACTCTCTTTTATTCTTTTCATCTCTATTGGAAATATCAACAAACACTTGGTGCTCATTCTCAGAAAAAATGCACATCATATCCCCTCAGTGGACATCTTATTCAGCTGGATGGATCCCTGGTTGGCAATAATCTGCCATAACTTTGTTTGCATGGTAATCTTCAGTTGGATTATTGCCAATGAATTTCTGATGACCAGGCAATGCAGAAAGCTGCTGATAAGTTCATTGGGGAGCATGACTTCAGAAATTTCTGTAAGATGAATGCAGAAAATGTGAAGAATTATAAAAGTCGGATCACAGAATTTTATATTTCTCCTTGCGACCAAAGGTACTTTCTGATTAGCATAAGGGAATATAATGAATATTATAATGAAAACTTTCTGTAATACATTTAAGACACAACAACAAGAAGAAGAATCCTATATCCCAATTGTTTGGGGTCTGCCACATAATCCTTTTCCTCCATTCAAATCTGTGAAATGTCATCTCAGTTAAATCAAGCACTAATCATGTCCTTAATTGCCTGTAAGAAATGAGTTTTTGTTTTCAAAAGTAATGTTTGCAAGATGTTACATACCACTACTAACATGACCCCAATGCCAAATGACCTGCTTAAGATCTCTGAATTGATTATAAAATTTGTCATGGAATGAATCTCTTTAGAGACACGTAGGTTAGGATTTGCTTGGGATGATAATCAAAGTATTCAAAAGGAAGAAGAATTAGTTTAGAAATCATAATCTTTCTGAATTTCTTAGGCATTAAACAAAAAAAATAGCGGAGATGGAACTTTCTTTAATTAGGCTTCAGAATGCAGGGAAAACGTCCCTTGTGAACGTCGTTGCAGTATGTACATATTTATGACTACAACGTTTGTAGTGTTCTAGATTAGTGATGGTTTTAAGTTTGCAACGCTAATTGAGTTCTTTATATTTGTGTAGACTGGTGGATATAGTGAGGATATAATTCCTACTGTAAGTGTTAACTTCCTCTATCGAGTCACTAATTTTAGTGTTTTCTTACGAGTAATCTAGCTGATGTGTAGTACTGAGCATTTTGGATTTTATAGGTAGGATTCAATACGAGGAAAGTATAAACTCAGTCACTGAAGGGATCTCAGCCCTATGCCCACTTGAGGAGGCAGTTCATCAAGGTGAGATTTTTCTAAATTCAGCAAGGTGAATTTATTTTTTTGCAGGATGTATAAATTTTAGAAAGATTTGTGCAGTCTATATAAATTCTTCGAAGTGATTTACAAGATGGTTGTATAAATGTTTTCTGAAGCATGTATGAATCATTCTTCTGTGTACCCATTATTATGCATGACATACCCAAATTTTGTTACGATTTCAATTTTTCCAAGTGACGATCCAACAAATTTCATTGATGCGGGTCAATGATATGAGCGATTTGGTTGGTCTCATCATTTCGAATGAGGGTTGCCAGCTCAAAATCGTCAGGACAACATTGTTGTGTTGATGAAATGCTAACCATTGGATACAAGAATTAGGTTCCAATGTTTTTAAAAGTACATTATAATGCAGGTTATTGATTACAATATTATTTACATTACTTGCACTTCTTATTTTATTTTACTCGGAAAACATATCATTGATGTTATATAGTTTGTCGTATGATTGAGCTGAACAAGTGTGGAAACAAACCTGTTGCACGACAGTAGATGCTCCAGTATAATGTAAATTGAACTGATACAAAGAAATTTTTTTGGCCGAGTAAGAAAACTTTACGAAAATTAGTGAATTTGGCTTTCATTTGGCTTTCATTTGGCTGTCATAATCCAGAATTATGTCATTCGTGATGATTTCCATTTGGCTTCATAAGTTTCCATTGTAGGATTCAAATGTAAATTTGAAACCAAAAATAGAGAGATTGGTGCTCGAAAACACGATGTCAACTGCTTATGCTTTCAGAGGAAACAAAGTTTTAATTTGTAAATCGATTGAATGTGGTTGAATGGAAAGGTTAGATTTTTTTTCTCCCCCTCTTTCATGCTTTCTCTTTATTGATTTTTAAGTTTTTTGTTTGCTAAAATTGTTAGGAATGCATGAGCTTCACTCAGGTGGGGGAGTTACCAGAATTGAGATATATGGGTATCAATCTAGAATCAGGAGAACCGCTGTAGCTGATGACTGTATAGAAAGACCAAATTTGTGATTAAAGCACCAATCTTCTATAGGGATCAATGAGATATACGGGGATAGTTGAGGACCGTACTCACGATTATGAGGCGGTGGATTCTGTTCATTATGGTGGTCATTTCATTGGTTATTTATGTTTAACAAATACCATTCATATTGTGTTTCACTGGATTTGATCTTTATCTTCATGTTATTTTAAGCTTTTAATATCCATGTTCAATTTTAGTCAACCACAGAGCTTAACAATCATATTAATCTCTCTTTCTTTCTTTACCATTTATATGCCAATCAACTGAAGAATAAACGAACTTGCTATGTTATTCTATTGATTGTATTCTGATTATATGTCTACCTATCAGGGCATTTATGGTGGCTCATGCAATGGGCGACATTACTACTGGTGAATTGGTAGATCCTGAAGTGGGCGTTAGTTCATCTGTTGGAGGATTATTAAATTCTCTAACATGTAGCATGGCATCATAAGAATTTTTGCTACAGCAAAACCTATGGTGGCACCTGTTGCAGCTTCATCCACTTCATGTGCTTCCCCAATTGGCTCTGTCATATATGATGATCCAAAAACACTTCCCGACCCATCGACAAAGATGCCATTTGGTCGGTACTTTCTGTTATGGTATCTCTCATCTCAGATTTTCCTTGTGCTATATCTCTACAATTTTCTCGCTGATCTAATTTTAATTTGGATTAATATTTATCATTTTACAACTGTTGGTTCAGGGACACCTCTAGACCTCAATTTTTCCAATATTTCTGTGATCAGAACCAATGGATTTTCTACATCAGATTTGACACCCATAGACCTCAAGCAACCTGCTTGGAAACCATACCTTTATAAAGGCAGGCAGTGCATACTGTTCACAATTCATGAAACTATATATGCTTCAATGTATGACCGTGAGGAAATTCCAGATGCCAATTCAGTCTCGGGTCAGGTAAACTGTAGAGCAGAGTTAGAAGGACTGCCAGATGTGTCATTTTCGATGATGGGGTTGAAATCTGATCTTCTTTTATATTCTGTCAATTTCGTCTTTTATGTTTTCCATTTGATTTATTTGAGTTTTAATCTAAAGAAATCATAGATGATGAGCAAGGAAGTTTCTGTTTTTATGGCTGGTTATTTTTGTAAGCTTTTGTAGACAATTTTAATGTAAATTGCTTGTGATGTTGTGATGTTCATAACGAATTTTGCAAACAATTTTCATAGCGATGTTGTTTGCAAAATTTGTAACAGGATGTTTAAAATTTATATTTTCTTGGGAAATTCATAACCTGTATATAAACATCATCACTATGTAAATTGCATGTGATGTTGTTCTATTCATAACAAATTTTGCAGGTAACAATTTTTATAAACAATTTTTTGGCCTTCAACCTGTATATAAACAAATTTCCCAACCTAAACCCATCGTTTTTCCCTACATGTATATAAACAATTTTCCCATTTCTCATCCAGATCATTTTTGTATGTGCGATTGAATTATGATGTTATATATTTTTGCATGCAACCTGTATATAACCAAATTTTCCCCTATTTTTCTTATACAATGTTATAGACCATGATGATGTGAGCTCCATTCTGTAAATGTATAATATATGATTACAGAATTTATTTCTTATTCTTAAATAATTCATATTCTTATGATTCCAGGTAAATTCGAGACATTTAGTTTGTTGTTCCACTAATGCCTTTATGCGCGTCCATTCTGAATATTGAATAAACTTTTGTTTTTTATGGTTATCTTCATGAAAAGATATATTTGTATACAAATACATTACTCATTTTTATTGTTGGTTACTATAAATTCTAAAATTGAATAGTTTATAGGGAAGAAGAGTTTGATGCTTCCATATGTAATTGGTAATTGGCTCATGATATCACTGTTATCTTGGTTAGGGCTGCATTTGGGAACTCCTCCCTTTATTTTAATTTTTTGTTATAAAATAAGTGAGTGTGGGTTAGGATTGCATTTTTGGCCACTGTTCAGTAATTCTTCTTCTGGTTGGGTATTGAAATTCTAATATCAATCTGATTAATCGGTGCTTCTGTTATCAGACGTGGCTCAAATGTTGATGTATGTTATGTTATCCTGAAATTAGTATCTTTTTATTAACAAATGCAATTATGTTTATTTTTATTGAAATACCTTTTTTCCATTCATTGAGCGGAATTTACAGGTTCTTCTTGATGAAAATTGTTGACTTTATTTAAATCCTTTAATAGTTTTATTTAAATCCATTAAGCTCCGTTCATACGTTGGCTTAGATGTGATCTGATCAATGCTATCTATTGTTTATTCCATTTAGATATTTCTGTCATTTTATCTTAAGCATGTATGGTACACACCTGATGGTTGATGTGTTTCCCTTCTCAAGCCCATCAGATTCTCAGGTAATGCGATGATCAACAGCTCACGGTTTGCCATTCAAAATCTTTCAGGTTTTCCATTGATATTGGTAGTAGCGAAATGAAGAGACCCTGCAATCTTTTCTCGAATGCTCTTCAGATCTCGCCGGCTAACCCGTCGTCAATGGCCCACGGCGACGTGGTCAAGCTTGAGCATGGTGTCCATATTCCATCCCCTCGCACTCCTGCAGGAATGAAGAGAAGGTGATTATTACTAAATAAATAATTTGTTAGTTGGCTTTTAGTAATCAGTAGGTTAAGTCTATAGACAATGAGAATATACTCTATATATATATATATAATTTTCTTTATATCCGAATCTTTCTTCATAGGATCAATCTCTGTCAGGCCACCAAATTAGATTCCCCGAAAATCTTTGCTTTATGAACAAAATCCAAGACAGAAAGTTCTCTTCTGATCACTAGGATTAATCTCCATGAAAATTATCTCTCTTCATTGCTTCTCTTAATTAACTAACTTTGATGGGCTGATTGGTTAATTCTGCATGAAGAGCCTGGCAAAGAAAGTGGTTTGCATCCCTGCACCAGCAGCAGCCAGCAGCAAGCCAAGTGGAGAGGTGGTTCCATCTGATCTCTGGGCTTAGAGGAAGTACAGTCAAACCCCCATCAAGGGTTCTCCTTATCTCATGTACCCTTAATTTTACTAATCTGGAATTTTAATTAATTAATTATCATCCTCATAATTATCATATGCTTACAAACAGCACATTGATTTAGAAAAAGAACAAAAGAGAAATATCTTCAATCCTTTAGACATGGAGATCAGAAGACATAGTTGGAACACTGAGTTGGAACAGTTTTCATCAAAGAAAGAAAGAATTGCCGAGTTGGAACAGTTTTCGTTCAGTAATTAATTCGTTTAATGTTTTTGTTGCATTTGTGGTTAATGACTTCTTCTATATAGCTGGTTAATGGACTATCCAAATTGGCTTTTTTAAATGATTTTCTAATTAGAAATATTCATGCCTAACATATCAGAATATCCAAGCGATGGAATATGTTTATAGTACTAAAACACTTGCAATCACCAACTATTAACACCATGTTTGTATGATGTAGTAACAACTTGCATTCTTGATATTAGAAATTACTGATGGATTATTCTTTTCGAGGTTGAGAATAATGGAGTCATTCATGGAAAATCCTAAAAGAATTGTTTGCCTAAGGCAAAAAAAACATTTACACCTGTGATCTTTTCTTTCTTAGAATCACTAATACTATTAACTATCACCAAGTTATATATTTGTTTTGAAATTTGTATTGAAATTTCAGTTATATATTCGTTTTGTATTGAAATTTCAGTTATATATTCATTTGTATTGATCAAGGTGTTGGATACGAGCAGTAATGAAATTTGTATTAATCAAGGTTCATGAAATTTGTATGATAAAGGTTAGGGATACACATGAGATTTCAATACACAAGAGATTTCATTAGACATATTTCATTAGACACAGTTCATGAAATTTCAGTAGACACAGTTCATGAAATATGTCTAATGAAATTTCATGAAATTTCAGTTCATGTGTGTTGAAATTACAGTTCATGAAATTTCATTAACTTCTTCCGGCGGTTAATGAGACACACTTCTTCCTCGATATCTATAAAAATTACATTAACCCCTAAAAATACAAGTGTACCCATATCTACTGAATCTAAACCTTATAGTTGTTAATTATAAGTGTACCCATATCTACTACTAGAGGTCTTTCCATGTGGTCTGGCGTGCCCTTAGAGAGGATATTTCAGTATTGCTTGAGATATATTATTGGCAACCCCATCATGTTTAACTTTTAGGCGATTAAAGCTTTTTATTATTGTATATGAACTTTAAGTCCAAGTCTTATCCCTGAACTAATAGTTACATAAGGAGTATTAGAGCTTATTACCATCTTAGCAGAAAAATGGGGACTTGAAATATGCTGACATGAATTTAATCATGTAATAAGTAGAAAATTATGTTACTGCTAAAGATATTTCCTTCACTCAGTTAATTTTTGTAGCAATTCATTCCCAAAACCAGGTTTTCTTTATCTGACTAATTTCTCATCAATTATTTTAAGACTGCCTGTCACTGATGCTATGCCTGAAGCACTTCCACAAGCCACGCTAACCAAAACAGCAGGATCTGAAGGTCTGATGTTTTTAGATTAAGTTAACTGTGACTCTTTATGAAGACCCAACTCAAAAAGTTCAACTAAAGAGGAATTCATTGGTCCTTACCTTTTTGGGTGCCAATATGATCTTTGAATTTCATAAACAAAAAAGATGATTGCTATGCTACGTCCGAAACCCTGAAGTTTACATTTGATTAAATGAGATGCAATCAAATTAGCTAAATTTACTACCCGTTGATTAATGTAGAAAAAAAGTCTGATTCGTTGTTCACAATATTGATTATAGGTATGCTACGTTTAAATTGTCACTGGATATTATGAAGGAGGTGACATGTGAGTGCTCACTTATGTAATTAGAGCTTATATTCTTTGAGTAAATTGCTTCTTGGCTTAATGGGCATTTGAACATAGGGCCGAGTGGATGAAGCGATTAAATGGCACATACTTTTCGGAGGAGGTATTTATGTTATTAAATGAAGTATATATAATGGACTTCACATATTCCACATCTCGATGTTTGAATTTTTTCAAAAACATTCTATCCCTGTAGAAACTATTAAAATGGTTTGTGCAATTAGTATTAGCTGTGGAGTATCTGCATTCCAATTTTGTTCTGCACCATGACCTTAAGGTTTGTGATTATGTGTTAAGCAACTGGTTCATTCTGTATGTGGTAAAGTTATTGTTAACTTTCTTTATCTTATTGCAGTGTTCGAATATATTTCTAACGAAGGATCAGGATATCCGCCTTGGTTAGTTCCTGGAAATCTTTGTTCCCCAAAAATATGGCAGATACTAGAAAGAAATTGGCAGAAACATGACAGATCGAAGCCGCATTGGCCTTCACAGAACTAGAGGTATGTAGGAATATTTCTATGACATAATGAATATTCTCCCAAATATCACATTTTTTTCCAGGATGCGATGAATTGTGTAGAGGATTGTTTGAAGTTCCTATGTCAGGCAATTCGGAAGAATTGTCCACATGACATGAAGCTAATGTCGAATTGCATAGACCACGACTGTAGCAATCGTATTCAAGCCATGAGATCAAGCCCTTTCGCAAGAATTACTTATACAGAAGCACTGGAGATTCTAAACAAGGTACTGATGAATTGCATCCATTGGTCTGAGAAAAGTAAGAATAAACAAAAACTGAAACTGATTGCAGGCAGAAAACAAGAAATTCAGAGAATAAGCAGACTGGGCAATTAGTCTATTAAGAGACCATGAAAGGTATAATCTTTCCTATAAGCATCATTCCCAATATCTTGGTACTTCTCTCACGATCTTTGTGGCATATATTTGGCCGATGAGGTATTCAAACGACCGATAATCATATATGAAGGTTAAGCCATTTTACGTTCGTGCAAGAGATTATTGGATGACGGCGTTCGATATCATCGCACCAAAGGTCGGTTCTTTCTCATTAGATAACAATGATTTCATAAAAAATAGATCGTATGAACATGAATATGTGGTTGACAGGTTGGAGTGTTGGTTCAGGGAAGCCAAAAAGAGGAGCGTATTAATAAGATTCATTCAAGCTTAATCTATATGCATATTTTGCAGTTCAAATAATAATATATGATCGACGAAAAGCTCAAAATAAACATGAAGTGAAGATGCTAACTTCTCTTCTTGTCGAAAATGGTGTTTCTGACTTCAGGAGTTTGGTTTACCCCTGGAACAATATGAATGGTATTTGGATCTTCGGTGGCATGGTACTGTCAAGAACGCTGGTTTCAGTATCTGATTTGAGGGGTTGGTCAAGTTTGCCACCGGAATTGAAGATGTCAGAGAAGTAACCACATTCCCAAGAACTACAATTTGTGCTAATGTTTAGAAATTGGGAGAATGTAATGACAATGAAACTATGTACTGTTGATCAGTGACACGTGACCATATGATCTATCATTTTTAGCTGACTAATACAACATTTTCCAATATTTTTGCTATTGTTTCAGTAGTAATCATCAATTTCTGGCAATTTTTGCAATACATTTGAATTATGGTTTGTTCTTCAGCATCTGTTTTGTCGCCATTTCAGCAAATCACTTCAATTGTACCCAAATTCTGGACATGCCTGATTAAATTTTGTAGTTTTGGTCCTTTCGGTGTCAGAAAGTTATGCTATGAAGAATTGTGTAGGGAAATGAGCATTATTGGTGTGTTCTCAAATTGGTATTATTGTACATGTTTCTATTTGGCTGTTTGGATTCTTAAGCCCTGGCAAGCAAAAGTTAGTAGACCAAGGAATATCTTTTCATTCTCCTATCATTGCTAATGCTTCGCTATTGAGGAAGATTTTGTAGTTATTGAAACTCTAAAGAAAAATGTTGAACTAGGTATGGGGTTAAGTGTACTCATTGGTTATATACACTATGTTTTCTAGACCACTTAGCTCAGAATTGCCTTTCACCCTCTTAAAATAGCCATGAATAGGGGGAGCATGCAGAAGGATTATGAAGAGTCATTGATGTAAACTCATTGGAAGAAATATATTAAGATGTTACCACATCAGGTGATCAGCCTTGAGATGTTAATCGGCATCCCTATGCATACATTTTGAATTGATTGGCATCAATTATTGCATACTTCATTTCGATGGCTTATCTGTATACAATTTGAATTGGCTAGCATGCAAGAGACTAAGTTCTATTGATATCTAATGAAAAAACACGTATATATCATGGTTACTGATGATTTTTTGCACTTCCTTACTTCCCTTAAACATGAATTGAATGAAACAGTCTGATCAACAATTTTTTTGTATTATGATGAAATTTTACTCATACATTATAACTATCACCTTCTTTTTGTACTCTTTGAAAATTAGGGTGTCTAATATTTTGATGGGGTGATATCTAAATGATCCGTGCCCTAGGGCACGGGTATATACTAGTGCGTTTATAAATTGCAAATGTTAGATAGATCAACCATTAGGGGTTGGTCCGACCCAACCCCGAGATAGTAGAGATCTTGGCTAAGGTTAAATCTTTATGGCTTAGACTTAAAACTGTTTTAAGTGCTAATTATTCATTGCTGATTTGTTTTTGTTGTCCGTCCGCCTTAGGCCGGATGTCGATTTTATGCCCCTAAGGACCTATAAAACCCTTCATTGGTATCAGAGACAGTCTACATGATCTATATTTTTCATTTATAAAATGTAGATGATACAGCATGTTTTTCCATCAGATGGAGGTTTTATTTAAACTGTTAAATTGTCGTTTTCCCATGCAATGTTTTTATTTTCGAAAATTGTTTTTGAAATTAGATTTAATTTTATTTTAAAATTAAATCTTTAAAATTATGTGATAATTTTTGATGTAATTTAAACTTATGCAATAAATTTAAATTTGCATGTTTAGCAAGAAAATTTTATGAGATAAATTTTAATTGCTTTGTTATCATGCTAAATTGTTTAGCTGATAATTTTAATGGTTATATTAGTTTTTTATTATGTGATAATTCAAGAAAAACTATTAGGATATCCACTAAAACCTTTCAGAATATTATAATATAATTTTTTGTCCATGCTATGATTTAAAAGTTGTTTAAATGCCTAATACATGATTAGGATAGCACCCTAAAATCCTTATAGTTGATAAGGACATTAATAAAAGTTATTAACCAATCCTAATAATTTCGAATTTTAGGATTCAACTAGTTGATAGGATTAACTAGTTTTAATGAAGCCTATTCTAATTAATGGCACACATATGAATAATAAGTTTCTTCAATGGACCATGATCCGGTCTAGTGTTTTTTGACTTATGTTGTGGATCACCCTAGCTCGACTGGGGATAGTGATCCTGGCCTAGCCAAATCCCTGGCCATGTTCTGCTTGATCGTAAGGATGCGAATTATGATTATGTAACACCGTCGATTACATCTAGTCGCTTACGTCAAAAATCTTCTTCAAGATTAGCTGTAACCATCCTTGTTTTAGAGGTTGGCAACTATTTGTTCTTGTTATAGTTGTTGAGCACACTCAAGCTATGTCATATATACTTTATGGAAACCAACTTCTCATTATATGAGATGTAGTTGTTCTGTCCCTGGGTTTACACCACGGGGGCACAATCCACAGCAAGTGCATGGTGCTCTATAATATAGAAAGATTGTCGAACTCAGGGAGGCGATCGTTTACCGCTTAGCTTTATATGGAAGGAGGAGAGTATGTGGTCGGGGATTGTCACGAGTGATTGATTGGTTGATTGTGGAAATCGAGTGTTAACTAGAAATTAAACGTCTAAGGCTTTCAGGATTCCCCGCTAGGCCCTTCGATCACGGATGCCAAGTCAAATGACCTAACTTCGGACGATGGATTAGGGTAGGAGTGTCACATATGTAGATGAGAATGAGTACTTAACTTTCATTGTCCATACTCGTCTAATGCATCCCTATGTGAAACCGTGCTCTCGCAGTCGGCTTCACCCAGGAATGCGTGCATTAAGATTGACACTTGGTCCCGCCTCGCAGATCCGCATCCACTCTAGTGATTTACGGAGTGCGACGCTACCCTATGGTTGGTTATAGCAGTCGATGTACTCTCGCAGTCACCGACTAGCGGATTGGGGATTAGTGGTCACCCCGGTTCTTGCAACACTCTTGTAATCACGAGCCCCGAAGAATGGCCACTAAGCCTAAGTCAGACTCGTGGGGATTCTCCCAAGGAAACGGAGCCGCCTTCATGATACCCCGATCCTAAGGCCAATCTCCCAAACCCCTTTTTCAAACCTCCATAGGGCAACCCTAGATTGATCCAACGGGGGTCTAACCTAACATCCGATCCTTAGGATCCTAGGGATCGTCACTAAGCCCTAGATACACACTACTCTAGCATGGCAAAAGCTCTATATACAATAGCAATATAGTTAGGCATATCCAACCGGTCAAATTGCATGAAATTAATTTCAATAGATAGAGCAGGAGAAATGAGAGAAATGATAAAGAAATCAAGAAAATCCAACCACAAAAAAAGGTTTAGATTGCAAAAGAGTTTACCAAATAAGAGCTCCCAAAATAGCTCTAAGGGTTTTGCTACAGAAAATTAAAGCTTAACCTACTCTAAAAATTGTTCACTATTTATTCAAAACAGTTTGGGTTCGGGTTTTACAAGAAAACCAACCCAAAACCCATTATTTTAAGTCAAATTGGAGTCTGCCGACCTACCGCTCTGCCAAGCGCAGTGCTCGCTCGGCCGAGTGGTGCCTTGTATACTGCTCCGCTTGGCGCTCGAGAAGGGCCGTGCGCGTCATGTCTCTCGGTCGAGCGAGTTAAGCTCCAAGAATTCCAGAGCCCAAGTCCTTCATGAAATAGGCTCCTTTGATGGCTAGCTCGAGCGAGCAGGATGGTCGCTCGGCCGATCGAGCTTATCGCTCGGCAGAGGGCACTTGTAACGGCCTCTTTTCGACCTTTCGTTTTTCTCGCATACTTTCCTCTTTTTTACGCGTATTTTTTTCTTCGTCCTTTCTTCTATCTGGGATACGCGATGTGATATGTCATTGTGGCCGTGTGGAAGAGTAGTTATTGGTGGGATTTTTAGTGAATGTCATTTCACGGGTCGTTCTCCCACAAATCAGCTTTGATTGGAGGCGCGTTGTAACTTTATACTTCGATGTTGGACCTCTTTATTTTTAGTTTGTTTTTCATGAATCTAGCGTACGATCAGACCCCGTATTTACGACCCTCCCGGAGGCGCGATCGCCCCGGTACCTTTTTTGAAATTTTTGGACGTCTATGGGCCAATCTACTATAACTCATTATTAGAGCATTTTTTAAAATAATAATAATAATGATTTTGGAATGAAGTTCTGCATGTTTTAACAAAACAGACTCGTATATATATTAATTACTTTAAACCCAAACTTTAACCAGCTAACACCTAATAATAATAAAATGCTGCAAGTTTTTTAAAAAGGATACCCAATCACAACTGTTACTGTTGCCAACCTGCTAATAATACTCTCATATCCCAAATCTTAACTAACCTATTATTAATCCTAACAACCCATGATCTCCTCCACATTCCCCTCTTCCCACGTCATCGAACCCACACATCCCACGTGATACTCTCCCTTACAAAAGCCAGTAGGAGAACAAGCCCATAGGCTTTACTTTTCAAACAAAACCCCAGGCCACCTCTTGGCATTTCATGTGTGCAAGCTCACGAAACCTATCCTAACCTAACAGCTACCCGAGCAAACCCAGACCGTACACCCCAAGAGCCCGAGCTTTTCCTCTTCAACGAAGCCCAAGCCATACAGCGCCCTAACCCACGGCCATTGCTCCTCTTCTTCAACAAAACCCCATGCCACTGGTTCCTTCTCCGAGCAACAGCCGTCACCCAGGCCGAGACCCTAAACCGACACATCTGTTTTCCACTCCCCAGCCCCCAGGCCGCGCAACACCTCCGTCCATCTCCCTCTCTCCCTTCACCCGTCGACAGACCCCTCTACAGGCCGCCACCTTCATCCCCTCCGCGAGCACCTCCTGCCTCTTTGCTGAAACCCATCCGCCATCGACTCCCCCTATTGCACAGGCCGTACCAGTCTCCCTTCAACCGTGCCATCTATCCCGTGCCCAAGCCTCCGCCGTCACACCTCCACGCGGCCAAAACCCCCTGCTGCTTCAGTCGCCCTCAAATCATCGCCGCCCTACTCCACTGGCGCCCTTCGCTCTCCGACTACACGTCAACCTCGCACAGCACCACTTCACGCCGCCTGCACAACCGACCTGCTCCGACCACCACTTCCGACGATCTCGCCACCAGTGCACCTCCGGTGATCCTCGAAGCTACCGTACACTTCAACCTGAAATTCACGAAGGGAATCGCTCGAAACGTAAGTTTTCTTTTGCACAGTTTGTTATTATACTAGTTCTGGTTAATATGTATTAGTTTAGTAAATAACAGCAAGTTGGTTATTAAATATATAATAGTATATACATAAGTTACCTGATATATATATTATAGTTGGTGAGATATATGTTAATTATTATAATATTAGTTTTTGAAGATAAGTCAGTTAACTTTGTATTAATTCAGTATGATATGCATGGGTAATTCTCAGTACATTACACTATAGGGTTACCTTGTATTAGTAAATTATACTAATAAGGGTTAGTGTAATAACAATAATGCCAATTCATAACTAGTGTCATGACAGAAGATAATAATATATATTAGTCGTACTTTTATCTGGTAGTTTGCAGACTAAATACTTAGGGTTATGAAAGTTAGGGTAAATAATATTAATTAAATTCCTTAGCTTGATATTTTAATTTCCACGATGCAAATAAATTAAGTACGCCTCATTGCTACCGTCTGAACCACGACGATCCCCTCTTTGTTGCGCAACTCGCAGTCGAGAAACCGGAGCGAAGGTGACGCGATCTGTTGCCATTTCCAGATCTGACGTCGATTCTCGCATGTTCGTCAACTAGGTTGGTTCCTGCTACTTGTAGTAACCCACACGTTACGTCATTGAAAACCTAACTACAATCGGCAACTAATCACTAAATTTACTTTTACACTCTTTTAAACTGTTGTGGAATCTAGACCGACGATTGGACAATTTTGACTGCGCATATAGGATAGAATCGTCAAATAGGCTGAACGGACATCTTGACGTGTGACTGTTAGGGTAGCCATGTTTAACTTAGAAATGAACCATAATATGATTGATGAAAACCACGTGACCTGACACCGTTGCTTGACTCATTTCAGACGACCCATTACCGACGCTCTGACTCGACGAGACGCTCCCGATGGACGTACCGCTCACCACCGCAGGCAAGTGTGTTCACTTGCGCAGTTTTGGCCACGTTTAGGCCATTGTCTTTATTAAACTATGAAAAGTGTAACAAGAGAACCGGACGTGAAATGATAGCGTCTGGGACACCCCCACGACAGCATGGACTTGACGACGAAGTCCGGGTACAACAACAACCGACACCATAGGTTTTATCTGTGTATGCGTGTGTGTGGACCCCATAGAATCAACAACGACAACAACTGCTACCATAGGTTTTATCTGTATGCGCGTACGTGTGGACCCCTTAGAATGAACAACTCGCATCCAGTCTTGTCATGTCATGTAACTTTCATCCATTCTTGTCTTGTCATGTCGTGTCATGTATTGCATAAGCCTGCAGCCGAATAGGGCACTCTACAAGCTAGAGAGTGATCCATTGTCACGATTGGTAATGGATAAGCCTGTGGGCGAATAGGACACTCTCCAAGCTAGAGAGAGTGATCCCTTGTCACAATTGGTAATGGATAAGCCTGTGGGCGAATAGGGTACTCTCCAAGCTAGAGAGAGTGATCCTTTGTCACGAGTGGTAATGGATAATCCTGTAGGCGAATAGGGCACTCTCCAAGCTAGAGAGAGTGATCTCTTGTCACGATTGGTAATGGAGAAGCCTACGGGCAAATAGGGCACTCATCGAGTGAGTGGGTGATCCCTTGTCACGTCTTGTCTTGTGCACTGGGGCTGGGGTAGGGTTGAGCGTGCGCACGGTTCAGAGGGTTTGATCCCCCTCTAACCGTAAGGTGTGAACCCTTCGTGACACACACAGTCTTGTCTTGTCTTGTCTTGTCTTGTACCTAGTGGCACACGCTACGGCTATTGCCTGTCACGTTTACTTTTCAGCGTTGTCTTTACTTTCTTGCACTTATACATATATGTCATGATGCTGCATCATAATCATGTAAACAACCTTTAAAATGTCATCCTTAAAATGTTATACACCTTGCAGTGGAGTCTTCTCACATTTACTTCTCTTTGTGTTTGTATGTCAGATACCAAAACAGAGTGAACAGACCAGTAGCCGGTACCAGGGGACTTAGAGCAGGAGTACGCTGCTGATCAGGAGTACGACCTGAGTGAGGACCAGTCTTAGAGGTTCCTCTATTGCTGACTTTGGAGGTTTAGTTGCTTTCTTGTTTGGGTGTGTAACACCATTTTGCCTTCTATTTTAGGTTGGGTGCGTAGCACCAGTAGTTTCCTTTTCTACGGTTGTATCCATGCTAGGCTTCTTTTTAGACTTTTGTACTCGCTGGATATTTCCTCTTTATATTAATAAATGCAGTTTCCTTCATGTACTCTTATTTCTTTGTTCAGAACTTTTATATGCAAGAACATGTATCTAATCGGTATCCCTACAGACGCTTATTGGGTCTGGGCTTCTCAGCCCCGGCCCATGTAGACCTCCGTCACATCTCGGTTCTGTCGTTTTGGAAAGCGGGGCGTGACAGGTTTTAATGGTGGCCCATGCAGGTCCTGAAAAAAAGTTCGGAACAATAAGAGTGCCGCATTCATTCAATATCCAGTTTGACATGTACAAGTCTAAATTGGGTTTTCCTGTCAATCGGATGGCAGGAGGACGCAATACCCGTGCCGATCCCTCTTCTGACAGAGTGATGGATGGTCAAGGTGGCGAGTTTCGCCAATTTCTCGGCGTTATGAGAGAGATGTTGGAGGTTCAGCGTTAGTTGGTTGAGAACACACATCGGGCTACTCCAGCTACACCACTACCACCGCCTCTGCATGTACCTCGATCTGCTCTAGGAGTGAAGCAGTTCAATAAGTTATAGCTGAAGACCTTCTCTGGGAAGAATGAACCACTGGATGCCGACGAATGGATCCAGAGTACTGAAGATAAGCTGATAGCTTCTAAGATACCTGATAAGACTAGAGTGGAGATAGCAAAGATGCAGCTGATTGAGAATGCTAGGAACTGGTGGCACATTGAGGAGAGGTGTCTGCAGAAGCCAGTTAAGTGGAGCACTTTCAAGTCGATGTTCAAGGAGAAGTACTTCCCCAAGGCTGTGAAGAGGGAGCTCTTGCAGTGGTTCGTGAACCTGACTCAGGAGAGTATGACGGTTGATGAGTACGAAGCGGAATTTGAGATGTTGAGCCGCTTTGCCCCGTACATGGTGAAGAAGGAGGAGAACAGAGCTGATCGGTTTCGTCAGGGGCTGCACCCCAAGATCCAGGCTTCTATGACTTCGGCGGATGTGACTACTATGAGAGTGGTACTGAATGCAGCCAAGACCCATGAGGCTGTAGCGAGACTTCCTGATCCTCCTGCTGGTGGAGGAAAGCGACCGATGGAGCAGTTCAGGCCAGCAGCTAGGCCTGCAGTGG
Organism: Scilla litardierei; assembly: GCA_030789695.1. Lineage (NCBI taxonomy): Eukaryota > Viridiplantae > Streptophyta > Magnoliopsida > Asparagales > Asparagaceae > Scilla > Scilla litardierei. Next base: position 378,998,338 of record CM061142.1, read on the forward strand.
GACCCGTTCAGTCGGTGCTTTTCAAGAGGTCAGGAGCACCTGCACAGAGCCAGGCCAGGGATCAATGGCATTTCTGTGGCAAGCCAGGGCATCATTCGAGTTATTGCAGGAAGAAGCTGGGTTTGTGTCTGGCATGTGGAGCTGCCACACACGTTGTTATAGATTGCCCTAGGTATCGCCATACTGAGGGCGGAGCACCAGCCCTACTGTAGAGTAGAGCGCCTGCCCCTATTCAGAGAGGAGCTGTTGTTCGTGGAGCTTAAACCATGACGGCTGTGGATGGCATCATTGCATGTTATTCCATAGACTTAGTCTTTCATGTGTTAGTTTAGCTTATTTTTGGCTCCATTTGTATGTTTCAAAACTTTTTGTTTTCTTTTAAATCAAATCTTTAAAGTTTTAAGACTAACACACAAGATCACTACTCTCCTATCCTCCTCATCCCTTACCACGACCACCCACGTTTTTCCACATGTTTTTTAATATGTCATTGGCCTTAAACATTCTTTTCTTTTTTGTTCCTTCTTCGGAAGTATTGATTTTAATGCGGTTATATTGTTAGGACTAGTTATCATTGCTATAGGATTATGTTTGCGGGTAGGCATAGTGTGAGATGAGATATGTTGTAGCGGTGATTAATTGATTTCGAACACAAGGATATTAGATTAGATTTTTTGGGATAGAAAGAATGAGGTGTCCAAGACTTATCTATTTACTTTTAATAATACCTATGCGTAAAGGACTCGATGGAAAATTCTGGTTGAGAAATTGTACATAGGAAGATGAGTACTTATCAGATCGGAGAACTTAGACGAGTGGTAGATAGGAGTAGCTATAAGGTATAGTATGTTTTAGGTGATCATGAAATGAGTAGAGCATTTAGAGCATCAAGACTTGATTATTAAGTTGGGGTGAGAAGACATTAAAAACGAATGGAATGTTATGAAGATGGATTTAATGTGATTAGGAGATTAGATAATAGGGCTAAGGTTAAGATATGGCTTAATGGTTCATTGGTTATGGAGGATAAATTTATGAGTCGATATGATGGAGAATATATCGGGGACGAGGTGATTGATGATTTGTAGACAGTAATGTGGATCTATAGTTAAGTACTAGGATGGGATTCAAGTTGTAGCATTATTCAGTGGAGAGACGAGTTATGATGGATTATTTGAGGAACGCAGATTAAAGTTATAGAATTAGCGATCATTATGTGGGATATGGGAGTTGGATATTATTAGTATTAGTATAAGTGATTCCGAGGGCGGAATCATTTCTAAGGTGCGTAGAATGTAACGGCCGCTTTCCGACCGTTCGTTTTTCGCGCGTACTTTCTTCTTTTGTACGCGTATTTTTTTCTTCGTCCTTTCTTCTATCCGGGATACATGATGTGATATGTCGTTGTGACCGTGTGGAAGAGTATTTATTGGTGGGATTTTTAGTGAAAGTCATTTCACGGTCGTTCTTCCACAAATCAGCTTTGATTGGACGGGCGTCGTAACTTTATACTTCGATGTTGGACCTCTTTATTTTTAGTTCGTTTTCGTGAATCTAGCGCGCGATCAGACCCCGTATTTGCGACCCTCTCGGAGCCGCGATCGTCCCGGTACCTTCTTTAAAAATTTTGGACGACTATGGGCCAATCTACTATAACTCATTAATTATTATTTAAACATTTTTTAAAAAATAATAATGATGATGATTTTGGAATGAAGTTCGGCACGTTTTAACAAAACATACTCTTATATATATTAATTACTTCAAACCCAAATTTTAACCAACTAACACCTAATAATAATAAAATGCTGCAAGTTTTTTTAAAAAGGATACCCAATCACATCAGTTACTGTTGCCAACCTGCTAATAATACTCTCATATCCCAAATCTTAACTAACCTATTACTAATCCTAACAACCCATGATCTCCTCCACGTTCCTCTCATCCCACGTCATCGAACCCACACATCCCACATGATACTTTCCCCTACAAAAGCCAGTAGGAGAACAAGCCCCTAGGCTTTACTTTTCAAACAAAAACCCAGGCCACCTCTTGGCATTTCATGCACGCAAGCTCATGAAACCTATACTAACCTAACAGCTACTCGAGCAAACCCAGATCATACCCCCAAGAGCCCGAGCTTTTCCTCTTCAACGAAGCCCAAGCCATATAGCGCCCTAACCCACGACCATTGCTCTTCTTCTTCAATAAAACCGCATGCCGTCGGTTCCTTCTCCGAGCAACAGCCGTAACCCAGGCCGAGACCCTAAACCGACACATCAGTTTGCCACTCTCCAGCCCCCAGGCCGCGCAACACCTCCGCCCATCTCCCTCTCCCCTTCACCTGCCGATAGTCCCCTCTACATGCCGCCACCTTCATCCCCTCCGCAAGCACTGACGTGCGTTTATATTTTATATATTCACGCACGTCTTCTTCATGATTTTTCGTTGTTTCCTGTTGTTCGTATCCACTCTTTTGTGTTTTTTTGTATCTTTCACCTTCTTTGTGTTTTAGTGTTGTTGCAGGAGATTGCCAGCGCTGGGGACATATAAAGCAGATATCATGAGTCCCCGGAGCAACGGGAGGTGCCACGCGTGATCTAGAGGGCTAAACGTTGAAGAATATCATATTTCAGCCCTCAACCGATCGGGTGGACAGACCACCCGATCGGTTCGTGCATGCGTATCCTGTAGGGGCTTTTCGGACCCTCAGAGCTCGGATCTGTGTCCAAACTAAGTCGAACGGACCACAGGGACATAAAGCGCAGCGAAAAAATTAAACTAGCTAGCTAAACAATTTAGCTAGGCCCTGAGGGAGCCAGAACCTAGCCCGATCTATGCCAACTTGGGATGGATCTCACCACCCCAAGAGGGATCAATTCTACAGCGATAAAATTAAATCTACACTAAAATTACTTAACCACGCACACGAAATCTCGACCCTGGGGCGGGCAAGATGTACCGCACCATCTTCTGACGCTCCTCGTAGCCGAACCGCCTTAACTCGATCCACCCGAGCCGCCTCGCACCCTCGAACCAATCTGCCCGAGTCGACTCCCGCCTCCAAGCCGATCACACGCGATAGAAAGTTTCACTTGAGTAGACCCGCGTCTTAGACGTAGGGATCCAAATCCAAACCCCCTTCGTAGTCTTGCTAGGACTAGTTGGGAGAACATGAAGAGGGGAGAGAGAGAGATAATAGTTTAGTCGTAGATCGAGCATGCTCAAAAATCTGGAGCTACTCGATCGAGGACTTGGTGCATCTTTCAACGAAGAGAGTGCACCCCTTTTTATATAGGGAGTCGGCACTTCCCCTTTCGTTGTGAGCAATGTGGGACTATAGTAAAATTGAAGGGAATTTAATTAAGCTAATTTAGCTTAATTGAAGTTTAATAAGCTTTTCATAAAAGCTTACTTCAACGAATTAATTCTCTTCATTCATTAAACTTTAGACACCAAACAAGTTATCAATTCGAATGGATTCGAATGGTGAACGTGTAGGAACTAACGACGACGAATTTTGACTTCGTTTAACCCCTCAAACAATTGCCCAAAGATGGGCAAAAATTCAATTTTCGTAGCCGTCATTTTGGGGTTTCAAAAAAAGCTACAATCACTTAAGTTGCGAGCGCACCCGCTAAGCGTAGCAGGCGTGCCCACCCAAAGCAAGGAGGGCGGGCCGCACGCCCGCTGGGCAGCGGCATGCACCCGCTGCTTCAGCGGGCCGTGCCAGCTGTGCGGCGGGTGCCGGCCCGCTGCAGCCAACGGGCTGTGCCCGCTGCTGCAGCCAGTGGGCCGTGCCCGTTTGCCTTCGTGGATGGGCTTGTTAGCCCAGTGGGTCTAACCCACTTTGCCTTGCCTTGTTTTCGTGTTTCTGGGCTTGTTTGAGCTCCGATTCGGACGCGGTTTGAACCTGTGTTTATACCGAGACGATCCCGTCACCCAGGTAACCCTTTCCAATGTATTTGTTCCTACAAATATTGTCGTAACCAATTTACGACACATTTCATCTTTGTTTGCATCGAATGCAACATTGTCCCTATTGTATCTACGACTTATTTTCACAACTAGCTTTGTGAATATCAACTATTCAATTTCATCAAATGAATCTCTCTGAATTAATCTTCCTATTACTAAGACATGAACGCTACTCGGTGTGAGACCCTACAGCCTGACCTTACTATAGGTTGGGACTCGAAACCCCTAGACGACGGTCACCACGAGCAGTAGTTGTCGTCCCTGTTTCAGAATCATCATAACGTGATCGACCCATTGACAAAAGCATCGTTGGTTTTACTTTGGTTGTGTCAGCGATGAATACCGTTAGCTATAGTCCCTTCGTCAAGACTGTGTCCCTGTTGGCCTAGGGCATGGTTTACTGTCAACCCTATTAGGCAACATTCGTCAGTATACGGCGGTCTTTGTTGTATTCACGTTGTACTTCTTACAACGTACCCCGGCCAAGGATTAACACAAAGACCGTACCGAGCCTGTGACACTAACTTCCCTTTAATGGAAGAGACGAATCCCATCTTAGTCATTTACTCGCCTCGAGAGCTTCAGGTGCAACCCAACCTAAGATCTTTCAGCAGGCCTAGCCTTGAAGCTAGATCATAGGTCTAAGCTACACAGTTCACTCGCAGGTTCGTAGAAATGACTTCAGGTCATAAGGACCGACTTACATATCATCACCCTAGAGTTTTTATAGACAGTTTAGTTAAAGTTAATCATTTAATAACTCTAAGTTGGTCGTTCAGTGAACTTATTCTCCAATGAGCACCTGTGTCTCGTCTCTGACTTCACCGAGTCGAATGACTATGAGATCATCATTACCCTAAGGTAAGACTAAAGACACAGTGGTCTATCCGATGTGTCGATATCCAGTTCTCGACACATCTATGACCACGAACCGTTTAATACTTACGTTTCTATATGGTCGCTTACTACTAATAATCGAGATCTTATCTGGATACGTAAGGACCTAATTATATGCCTATGGACATTATCTAAGTATATATATTCAAACGATTTCATACTTAGTATAATGGACACCAAATATTATATGAACAAGACGTGCACTTAGGATAAATCGACTTATGGGCATATATCCTCCTATATATCCGACCCGGACAGAAACAGCAGTGTAGAAGAGCCCACCCGATCGGTTCAGCGATCGGGTGGATCCGCAGTGTTCTCTGTTTTTGGTGCGGCTTCCCAACCAGTCAGTTGACCCGATCGGTTCAGTGATCGGGTGGAGCCGCAGTCCTCTCTGTCTTCTGGAGCTGAATTCAAACCGATCGGGTGAAAACTCACCCGATCGGTCATCTGTTGCCAAAGTTTCCCAGCTCATGACCCGACGATTCACCCGATCGGTTCAGCGATCGGGTGAAGTGTCTGAAGAACCGAAGGCCAAGTCAACCCCTGACTCACCCGATCAGTTGATGCCTCAACCAATCTAGTGGTCGTGTATTCTATATATAGCCCTAGGTTTTTTCCCCAGAAAGGGATCCCCTTTTCTAAAACTGTCTTTTTAGGATTTTTGACGGCTGCGAATTTATTTTGTTTTGTAAGTTCTCTGATTGTATTGATACCTTGATATTGCATTCTTAATACTATTTGCTCCATATTTCTATTTCTTGATCTTGATTTCAATGGTTAGAATTTGTTGTGTTGCTCTTTTTGCAATGAATCGTGAGTAGTTTCCTTATCTGGGACATTGGCGGAAACCCCTTCGTGGGTTCTCCTTAGAACGACCATAGGATTAGGGTTTCGATATGATTTAGGGATTTAGATGGTTAGGCGGGGCGTTTCATTGTCATTGGTAGGAGAAAGACCGCCTCTGACCGTCGGGCCAATGTGAAATAAAACGGGAGTTTGATCCCCTAGCCACAGCTAACACTCCTAGCGTAGCCACAGCTCACACTCCGGAAGCAATCCTAGTGCTCCCGGAGTCGGTCGGTGTTAATGGTCATGGGAATACCCACCGTCCGAACCCAGGTAGACCTAGCGTATCATCCTGGGCATCGATCGGAATATTGGGCCCATGGGACGCTAGGTATCACTTTTAGAGGCAACGTCTCACCACTAAACCTTAGAATCCGATCGAATTCCTATCCGTCGGTCGTAATAGAGAGGACACATGATAGGGTGGAAACCAATGTCTTAGGCTCCTTTTTTATATCTTACATCTTATTAGTATCATTTCATGACAACCCATCTAGCGATAGGGCTAGCTCATCCATAGTGTGATCCGGATCCTGTCTGATAATAAGTACACCACACGCCTCCCCGTGTTTGACCCCCAAGCCACACTACAACACCGTACGCTTGCGTTTATAAATATTTAAATCTGGTATCCCCGTTCCGACCACACATTGCTAAATCTAGGGTACGTCAAGCTTTATGGCGCCGTTGCCGGGGAGGCAATGTGCTTGTTTCAGTTAGAACCCTGTGAACCCTTGAGACTAGTTCACATCCTTGCCACGCGATAATTTTTGAATTCTATTCTTTATTGTTTTACTTTTACTATTTGTTTTTATCTGGCTTTATACCATACGTGCTTCACGGGTGTTTCTTGATTTTTCATGCACATGAACTCAAGAAGTATTGACGACTTAGTTCCTCTAGATCCAGAGATAAACGCCGACGTGAGGCGTTTGAACGCCGAGAGAAGAAGAAGAAGGGAAGAGATTACGGCCAACATGGGAGAAAATACGCCTCTCCAGAAGTCCTTGCTTGAGTACTCGATGCCGTCCATCGGGTCCACGTCCAGCATCCAGCCTCCGGCCATTACGGCCGAAAATTTCAAGCTGAAGCCGTCGTTGGTGACTTAGATCCAACATGACCAGTTTTCAGGAGCTCCTATGTAGAGCCCAATCGAGCACTTGGACTCATTTCTGGAGAAGTACGACACCTTCAGAATCAACTGTGTGTCAACTGAAGCCATTCGGTTGAGATTGTTCCCCTTCTCTCTCTGGGACAAAGCAAAACAGTGGCTAAAGGGGAAGGACCCCAATACATTTACGATTTGGGAGAAGCTGTCATGCATTCCTGAACAAGTTCTTCCCCCGGGGAAGACAATGAAGCTGAGGAGCGAGATCTCCTCCTTCTCCCAAGCCAGCCACGAATCCTTGCATGAGGCATGGATGAGGTTTAAAGAAATGCAAAGAAAATGCCCTCACCATGAGGTCCCCAAATGGCATCATCAACTTGTTCTACAATGGGTTGAGGGTTGACCTAAAGTCCTCAATGGATGCTGCGGTTGGAGGGTCCTTCATGTCAAGGAATGAGGTAGACGCCGGAGAGATTCTGGAAAATATTGCATCAAACAATGAAAGGTGGAGCGACGAACACGCTGCACCAAGATCTGGAGGAATGCACCTGGTGGAGGAAGTAGATAAACTATCTAGCAAATTTGATTTGCTTTCCGCCCAGATCTCGGCATTCATGGTAGGAACAGGTGGCTCCAACACTCAACCAGTGGCAACGGTAGAAACTGAAGTCTTGGAAGACTTTGATGGTGGATATATCTCGGCACCGGTGGATCAAGCGAGTGCTCTTTTCTACAACCCTACGGGTAATGCACCTTATCCGCTGAGGCAAGATCGAATCCGGCATATTCTCCGAATAACCGGAACCATTCCAACTTCAGCTACAGGGCACCATACAACAGCCCTAGGAACCTCAGTAGCAGTTATATCAGCCCCCTCGGCAGCAGCAGCAGTTATACCAGCAGCCCCAACAACCTCAGCAGTAGACGTATCAGCAATACCCCTAGGAATCAGCAGCCCCTGCCCCAACAGCAACAATTCCATCAGCAACAGGTGATCTCTCCGGTCGAGAGTCTCTTGACTCAATATATATCGAATCAGGAGAAGATGAACTTACAGCTGCAGATTGGGCAGAAGACTTTGACCGATCAGGTGACCCAGCTAGGGTTGCAAGTTGACAATCTTCAGAAAGCACAAGGGCAACCACCGGGCCAACCAGAGGTGAACCCAAGGGGGCCTAACCAAACATTAGCCTCGACGCATGGTCAAGCGTCTGCAATAGTCTTGAGGAGTGGTATGCAGATTCTGGCACGAGAGGCCGTGAAAGAACCCGAAGCTCCATTGGTCGATGAGAGACCAAATCTGAAGGCAAATGACGATGAAGCTTCAGCGTGGAACCCTATAACTCCAGAGGGAGTTCCAGAAGAGAAGACAACAAATGAGAAGGAACACTCAAGGGTCTTCAAGCCTACAGTGCCATTTCCTCAAAGGCTTGCCAAAGCAAAGATCGATGAGAAATACGGCAAGTTTTTCGAAATGGTGAAGGACTTGAGTCTGCAAATCCCTTTTCTGGAGGCGATAGAGACCATCCCCTCATATGAAAAATTCCTGAAGGACTTAGTTACACAGGGGACGAGGAAAGAAAAGGTTGTCCTCACAGCAGAATGCAGCGCTCTAATTCAGCGAGTGAATCCCCCAAAACTGAAGGACCCCAGGAGTTTTTCTATCATGTGCTTAATATGGGATGTGAAAATCAATTGAGCGCTTGTTGACTTGGGTGCGAGCGTGAGTCGGATGCCTCTGTCTTTATACAAGAGGATAAATATGGGCGACCTTGAACCCACGGGATGACTCTACAGCTGGCAGACAGATCAGTTAAGTACCAAGTGGGGGTAGTGGATGACTTACCCGTCAACGTCTGCGGTGTGCATGTGCTAGTTGATTTCATATTTATGGACATGCCTGAGGATAATCATACCCCAATCATCCTTGAGAGGCCTTTCATGGCAACCGCGGGCATACTCATTGACGTGAAGAAGGGGAAGCTGTCCCTGAATGTCGGGGATCAAAAAGTGGAGTTTGATCTGGCATTGTCAATGAAGTCTCCACCGAAGGAACAAAGATGCAATCTGCTAGAGGTAGAAGAAGAAAGAATTATTGAGGCTGGATCTTGGGAAGTTCTTTCTAGGAACCCCTCGATAGCTTGAAAGGCCTTGAGGAGCACAGTGGATTGGGAAAGGAAGAAGTAGCAGAAGAAGAGGATTCAAGAAAGTTGCTCTGAAAAAGAGCAAGGGAAAAGAGCCTCTGGAGCTCACAGCTGATGAAGTCCGGATCCTTAGAAGAGTGGCGGTTGACGCCAACATGAGGAAAAAGCCCCCAGACATCATCAGCGGGAGAATCGTTGAGATAATTCACCTTTCACCTCTGTCAACACCAAGGGCCACTACTCTAAAAGCTGAAAGGATGCCGATCATTGGGCATCACCCGCACCAACCCCCCTGAAAATCATATACCGGGAGTCGAGCAAACGACTTTAAACAACAGCGCTTCAAAGGAGGCAACACATGCTCTGAACTTTTATCGTTATTTATAGGAATAGTTTGCTAATTCTAGTGAATAAATTCTGCTATGGGGATTTTTGTTGGGTGACTTAGATGATTTTTGTGTTTGTGCAGGAAATTACCTCCACCCGATCGGTTCATGCATCAACCGATCGGGTGGCCAGTATCAGAAGATGGCCAGTATCAGAACATAATTCAACCGATCGGGTGGCACATGCAGATGATCGGGTGGCAGATCGGGTGATGACTACAGAGCTCTCGGGAATTTTGGTGAAAACCCAACCGATCGGTTGAATTGAAGCTGTGATCGGGTGGCAGACCGGGTGGAGAGTGCAGAGCTCTCGGGAAATTTGTGAAGCGGTCAACCGATCGGGTGAACTCTCACCCGATCGATTCACCTGTAGCTTCTTTCCAACAAGAGATTTTCGAAATCGACCCACCCGATTGGGAGAAATCTCACCCGATCGGCTCGCCTAACCCTATAAATACCCCCTCCCCCTCAATCGATTTCATTTCTCCCGATCTCTCCTCTTCTATTCCGAGCGGTTCATCTTCCCCCTCTCTCAAACGATCTCCTCTCACCACTCCTAATTTCACTCAAAAACTTCCTCCATATCTCTCCCACCATCAATCCCCTCCCATCCACCACACTTCACCCCCAAATTCACCCAAACCCTAGCCCTAGCCCCGTGATTTTTGAAAATTCTTCTCTTGTTGGATTGAAGTGCGGTGGCTTCACATACTCCTCCATTGCACAACGTAGGACCTTTTGCGAGCAAGGAATCGCCTCGATACTGAGTACACTCACTCCTGAGCTTACTTTTAAGTTACCCTAGTATTAGCATTTTGCTCCATCGTCGTTGGTTGTTTGCATTCATATAATCCAGCACACCACATTACACCGCCACACAATCATGGCTAAAGACAGGGACAAGGGTAAGCAGATCATGCGGGAAGAGGAGCCGTCTCGCAAGAGACACAAATCCACACGTTCACCGCGTGCATGTGCTCCTCCTTCCCAGCCTCCCCGACCACCACCCCAACCCATCATTCATGTGGCGGACCCACTGATGGGCCCGCAGGGAATTCATTTCATGAGTCTAGAAATAAAGATTTTTATAATCGACTCAACCAACGATCCCACTTAGCCACTAAGTTTTCCCATAGTCAAACCCTTTTCGATCTCGGAGTTTTCTCCGAGGTCGAGTCCTTATATGCAAACTTAGGTTGGCTACGTTTCTTAAACTGCCATGAACGATCCTACCCCTCACTCACCCTAGAATTTCTATCCACAATAAAAACTGGGGATGAGTTTATTATCGATTTTCGCCTTAGGAACCAAAATTTCCGTACCCATGTGAACACAATCAACAACAATTTTGGTTTTCCAATTCTTGAGAACAGCCTCCTCCAACATGAATTTCATCGTGACTTCGATGTCGATCATTTTTGGGGACGCCTCACTCTTCATGACCACTATCCTCGAGGCAAGGCCAAGTCCCCCTCCATCATCCACCCCGTATTACGTCTGGCCCACTGCATCATATCGAGCGCTTTCTTTCCCAGTGATGAGTCTGGTACTGTGAATATCCCTGATTTATTCATTTTGTGGGAGATGACCCACCCATTCATTCCAGGTGTTGATAGGATCTCTTTCGAGGCCCCGCGCATTCGCATTAATGCTGGTGCGTGGCTTATCTAAAAACTCATTGATATCAGCCGCGTCGACAAGGGTAAGTATTGCTGCGGTGACTTTATTACCCTCATTGCCTTACACGCCCGTTCGGCATCGTTATCTCCCCCGATTTTCTGCGTGCCCCAGGATCTACATATCAAAATCTTGATGTCCTAAGGCACACCCACATGATCCGACCGTGTGGCGACGGTCGGTTTGCTTTTTACTACGGCCACCCACAATGTGGGTGGAAGTGTAGAAATAAAAGAAAGAAATAAAAAGAAACGAAATGAATCCCCGCTAACACGGACTAGAGCACTCATGACACTTGGCATTTGACTTGACCCAGGGTGAGACATTGCCCCTAAAGGTGGTACCTAGCGTCCATGGGCCTGATATTCTGGTCGATGCCCAGTACGCTAGGTCTCCCCGGTTTCGGACGGTGGGCATTCCCATGTACATTAACACCCTCCGCAACCGGGAGCATTAAGGCCACAATGATAACTCCCAATATTTCATCCAAGTCGTTCCCACGCGCTAGGACTCGATGTCTACGCTAGGGGCGGAGCTATGGCTAGGGAGTCAACCGCCAAGTTTATTCCCCCTTGGCCCGATGGTCAGAGGCGGTCTTTCTCCCGCCAATGACAATGGAACACCCCTGCGTAACCCTAATGGCCAAATAGGTCGAATGTGATTTCTAGCAATACATCGAAGCGGATCTTGACTGGACAAGACACTGGACCCCAATCCCCAACACAACTAGTGTGTTGCCATACGAATTGGACTCAGATTGCTAGAAATCCCCATTGACACATTTCATCGAACACATACCATGCAACCAAGTCAACAAAGAGAATACTTGAATAATACATGTAGAAACTAGCAAAATACGCGATATAATGTGCAAATTAGGGAGAAAAGATATTAAAATATGAAACAACCCAAGCATCAATCCTACTCTAACCCGTATTAGGTTTCATCGACACTACTCAATGGTGAAGAACATAAAAACAAGCCACAAAAAAGACATACAAACGTTCACCATCAAGCAAAATAAATACAATACAAAACAATGGAAAACAAGAGAAAGAAATATGTTTCTCGCATTTGAATCTTCAATCCATTACAAGATTTATTAGAAGATATAACCTAATCTAATCTAACCTAAAACTCCCAAGAAATGGGAGTGAAGCTGCTGAAAAAATGGTGGAAGATGCCCTCCAAGTCATGCCCAAACGTGTATTTAAAAGCCCCCTCAAAACCCTTAACAGTTCGGGTCCGAAACCCACTCAAAACTACTAAAACAAGCCCACCCGATCGGGTGGAAGTTCACCCGATCGGGTGGAATAAGCAGAGAGCTCAAAACCGTAGAAAATGGTCTCACCCGGTCGGGTGGATAGCTCACCCGATCGGGTGAAGTTCAATTCCAGACAGTACCCAATTTCATCACATAGCCGCGCTCAGAAAATTCCAGAAAAATGTAGAAAAATCGGATTTGGGCATACGACCTATCGTTGGAAAACTAACAACGATGCTGACGCTAGAAAAATAAGAGATTACCCAAAATCCCTCTGGAATGATAGCAGATCTTCAATGAATGCATCAGCAGCGCATGAAAGCGGAAGAAAAGGCCACCGGATCGGTTGAAACATCAACTGATCGGGTGAGCAGCTTGTCGCATTGGCCATCGGTCTTCAGAAGCTTCAACCGGGCGCTGAGGAGAGCGGGTGGTGTGACCGGGTCGTCGTTTGTTGATTTTCAGCTTCAGATGAACCGATCGGGTGAGATATCACCCGATCGGTTGGAATTAAGCTCCAAATTCCCGAGAACTCTGTTGGGATGAACCGGTCAGGGAACCGGTCGGTTGACCTTGCACTTCGCTCCAGCTTCAGTCTGGGTCGGACACGCGTGCATCACCCGATCGGTTGGCTGTGTCCAATCGATCGGGTAGGGGCTGAAAAGTGGCAATCTTGGTCGTTTGAGCCCCTGGATCGCGCGTGACTCCTCCCGTTGCTTCGGGGACTCATGATATCTTCATTATATGTCCCCAATGCTGGAAATCTCCTGCATTCACACAAAAAGACAAAGAAGTGAAAGAAAACTATAAATCATTAGAAAACGGGTACGTGACGACGGAAAACAACGGAAAAACACAAAGAAGACGTGCGTGAATATATAAAATATAAACGCACGTCAAAATACCCAAGCTAACCCTTCCTCGCCCTCGAGGAAGACGAGTGAGAGTAGGAGCTCGAAGGGAAAAAAATAGAGAGATAGATAGAAAGAGAAACCAAAATCCTAAATCGCCCGTCAGAGCCAACAAAATCAAACACGCCATACTAAGCAAGCATACGACAAAACACAACACTAAACCAAGGAATGTGAGTCCAAACAAGTGTCGTGGGCCCCCGCGGTGAAGCGTGAGTGAGTGTGGTCATGTGCTAGTAGATGGTGTCACTATCTACTTCGTGCAATAAAGCTCCATATACACATACACAAAGAAAGACCCAAATATCGATTTAATTTGAAATTGGGGTGAATATTAGCTCAAGCATGCATGAGAAGAGTATAAGAATAGAAGCGTATCATGCATCAGGGATTCCACAGCTAGGGACAAGGAAATCACCACACTATAGCCTAGATAATCGCTAGAAGGTCCCTATGCCAAGTGTTTTCGAAAACGATGGAGGTTGAGAAGGTGTGGAGTAGAACACTCCGTGTAAATTCTCGCCTTCCCTTTATTCTCGGTTGACAGGAAAAATATTCACACTGGAAATTTTTGGGTTTTGGGTATTTGTATTTTTTTTGGATTTTTGGCTATACATATTTTTTTCTTTTCTCTTTTCTTTTCTTTTTTTTGGGTTTTTCTTTTCTCTCTTTTTTTGGATTTTTGGATATTGGGATATATACATGTGTACTCTCCCAAGTGGGAGAACGGTACACGACGAGGGGATTTGCACCAAGTAAAATAAAAATGAAATCGGATTCTAAACACTTGGGCAAAGGAGATATTTCTCGCAAATCAGAGCATAGGCTAAATGGGTTATCCTAGTCCTTATTTGTGGAATCCCGACACATGCAAATTGAAGTATACGATACATATATATCATGCATATAGAAGCAGACAGTAGAAGCAAATACCGCATATTCAAATCGAAGCATGATAATCAAGGGGTCAACCAAGGATAGGTATATAAATCAAAATCACAAAATAGAAGTACACCCCTAGCTAGTCTCGACAAACAACTCACACAAAAGCAAAGTGAACCCACGAAGCATGAAATGCAATGGACTCGGCTTCCTATGGATAGTGAAAGTGATTATCGTAGCCATGCTAGGTGTGTGTGTAGTTTCGTGGCAATTCATCATATGGGGTCATCTCTAGGAGAGAGGGGGACAAAAGATGAGAAGAAAAAGAAAAACCCGAGAAAAAAACAACTCAAAAACAAAGAAAAAGACACAAATGACGCACAAAGTGTGACTCCCCCAAGCTGAAACTTGCATTGTCCTCAATGCAATAGTAGTGAATACGGGAGGGCAATGAAAATGGGGGGAGTTACGCACCGACACAAAAAATGAAAACATGAAAAACACACGAACGAAACTGGAAAATAAAGAAAAAGAAATATACAAAATAAAAGATATAAAACGTAACGAAAGACTCAAAGAAACAAACACACGACAACGACACACGAAAACATGCACACAAAAGTCGATTTCCCCCCAAGCTGAATATGACAATGCTAGCAAAATGATATGATCAGTGATGTAGAAATATGCTAGGGGAAAAATTGGAAAAGAAAGAAATCAGAATGCAGGAGAGACTGTGTGCTCATTCTCCTCGGAAGAGGATGTGGGGTGTGGGCGGTAGAAGTGATAGAAGGGCACGACATAATTGGTTATTATGATGCAAAAGCAAATCTTAGATACGCTCCCCTCGCTAATGAGAGGAGACGAGATTATTCAAATCTGAATTAGAAAGCTGTAAATTTTTACACTACTGGATTAGGATACACCTGAGCATAGGCGGATCCAAGATCTGAAGTGGGGCAGGTAGCTGCTCTAACTGCTCCTTCTGTGGCTACGCCAGAAGCGTTGTGCCACGTGTGCCAATGGACCCAAGCAATGCACCTCCAAGCATCCCTCGTAGGTGTCCACCTGTGACCTGCAAAGGACGAGGTGCATTAGTCCATGGCAAGAAATTATTTCCCAAAATAAATGTATCCCAGGGATAGTCGCCGGTAAATGATGGTAAAATATATGAAATGTGGCGAACACTCCCTGGAAATGGTATGCTATCCTCTGTGCTAGCGACGATCAAATCCCCGCTCTCCATGTGAAGTTTCTCTCCAGGTGGTGACACACCGCAGCATACCTAAAGGGAAGTCGATCCTGTGTCCTGCGAGAGATATGGTGTGTCAAAAATATATAAGTCTAAAGGAATAGGACGTGAAAAGCGAGACTTAAATATGGAGTGAAAGTGAGTATGAAAATCTCCCTGAATAGGGGCAATATGCTCAAGTAGATGCTCAGCCGCAGAAGAAGTGGAGCGTGACGGTAGAGGTAGATGTGGCTCGGGCTCCATGAAGTAGACGATCGTATCCAAGCCCTCATGCACATCCTCCTCGACGGTATGCATAAGCTCTGTAGTCTCCTTGATGGTCTCGTAGGACTCATGTGGGGTATCCAAATCAAGACAAGAAGTCTCTTCCACAGATCCTAGAGAAGTCTCCCCATCCTCACTATCATCATCAAAAAATGCTTCGTCATCCAAGTGGTAGTGATGGAAAAATGGGGGTGTCGGCATGAGATGTGTCTATGGTGGCCGATGGCATGGTGGTCTCAACCATGAAAGTGGGTATATCCTCTCCTTCATCCCCTCTCCTTGGTGTAGGCTCGGTGATTGGTGCCATCAAGTTTTGTAAGAATTGGCCTTGGTTAAACATGGCACTTTCAAGGAGAGACACGATGCTTGATTCTTCTTGTGTTCGTGGAGGGATATAAGGGTGAGGAAATGGATGGGAGGTGTTTGGGCTAAGGTTGTGGGAAAATGTTTGGCCTTGGTGTAGGGGGAGGCTCTCAAGCGTAAATGGGCAATCATAATACATGTGTCCTGCCATCCCACAAGTCTCACAAATCACAACTGAATAAGGATCGTATCCTCCCATCTGAGCATCGAAATTTGATTTCCACATGGTTGCACCAAAGATACCTAGACAACAAAAATAAGAAAACTAGAGAGGAGCGTCAATAGTACAAGAAAATAACAAAAAGATAATATAATGGTGAGGGAAAAATTTCTTTGTTATTGTATATTTTAAAAAAAAAATTTGTGTTTTTATGCGTAGTCTAACGAACTCAAGCTAAGCTAATATCAAACCGAACACCTCCCCGGTAACGGCGCCAAAAACTTGACCGGCGCCCCGTTTACGGTTTGGGTGCGGTGTCATTTTACCGCAAGTGCACGGTTAGTGTAGGGTGCGGGTTTATCGAACTCAGGGAGGTGGAAGGCTTGAATGGCTACTAGCCTCGCCTAGGTTGTGTGCTAGCTATATGGACAATGTGGGTGGAAGTGTAGAAATAAAAGAAAGAAATAAAAAGACATGAAATGAATCCCCGCTAACACGGACTAGAGCACTCATGACACTTGGCATTTGACTTGACCCAGGGTGAGATATTGCCCCTAAAGGTGGTACCTAGCGTCCATGGGCCCGATATTCCGGTCGATGCCCAGTACGCTAGGTCTACCCGGTTTCGGACGGTGGGCATTCCCATGTCCATTAACACCCTCCGCAACCAGGAGCATTAAGGCCACAATGATAACTCCCAACATTTCATCCAAGCAGTTCCCACGTGCTAGGACTCGATGTCTACGCTAGGGGCGTAAGCTATGGCTAGGGAGTCAACCACCAAGTTTATTCCCCCTTGGCCCGACGGTCAGAGGCGGTCTTTCTCCCGCCAATGACAATGAAACACCCCCGCGTAAGCCTAATGGCCAAATAGGTCGAATGTGATTTCTAGCAATACATCGAAGCGGATCTTGACTGGACAAGACACCGGACCTCAATCCCCAACACAACTAGTGTGTTGCCATACGAATTAGACTTAGATTGCTAGAAATCCCCATTGACACATTTCATCGAACACATACCATGCAACCAAGTCAAATGAAACAACCCAAGCATCAATCCTACTCTAACCCGTATTAGGGTTCATAGACACTACTCAATGGTGAAGAACATAAAAACAAGCCACAAAAAAGACATACAAACGTTTACCATCAAGCAAAATAAATACAATACAAAACAATGGAAAACAAGAGAAAGAAATACGTATCTCGCGTTTGAATCTTCAATCCATTACAAGATTTATTAGAAGATAGAACCTAATCTAATCTAACCTAAAACTCTCAAGAAATGGGAGTGAAGCTGCTGAAAAAATGGTGGAAGATGTCCTCCAAGTCATGCCCAAACGTGTATTTAAAAGCCCCCTCAAAACCCGTAACAGTTCGGGTCCAAAACCCACTCAAAACTGCTAAAACAGGCCCACTCGATCGGGTGGAAGTTCACCCGATCGGGTGGAATAAACAGAGAGCTCAAAACCACAGAAAATGATCTCACCCGGTCGGGTGGATAGCTCACCCGATCGGGTGAAGTTCAATTCCAGACAGCACCCAATTTCAGCACATAGCCGCGCTCAGAAAATTCCAGAAAAATGTAGAAAAATCGAATTTGGGCATGAGACCTATCGTTGGAAAGTTAACAACGATGCCGACCTAGAAAAATAAGTGATCATCCAAAATCCCTCTGGAATGACAGCAGATCTTCAATGAATGCATCATCAGCATGTGAAAGCGGAAGAAAAGGCCACCCGATCGGTTGAAACATCAACCGATCGGGTGAGCAGCTTGTCGCATTGGCCATCGGGCTTCAGAAGCTTCAGCTGGGCGTGGAGGAGAGCGGGTGGCGTGACCGAGTCGTCGTTTTTTGATTTTCAGCTTTAGATGAATCGATCGGGTGAGATATCACCCGATCGGTTGGAATTAAGCTCCAAATTTCCGAGAACTCTGTTGGGATAAACCGGTCAGCGAACCGGTCGGTTGACCTTGCACTTCGCTCTAGCTTCAGTCCGGGTCAGACACGCGTGCATCACCCGATCGGTTGGCTGTGTCCAACCGATCGGGTGGGGGCTGAAAAGTGGCAATCTTGGTCGTTTGACCCCCTGGATCATGCGTGACTCCTCCCGTTGCTCCAAGGACTCATGATATCTTCATTATATGTCCCCAATGCTGGAAATCTCTTGCATTCACACAAAAAGACAAAGAAGTGAAAGAAAAATAGAAATCACAAGAAAACGGGTACGTGACGACAGAAAACAACGGAAAAACACAAAGAAGACGTGTGTGAATATATAAAATATAAACGCACGTCAGTTACATCTTCGGTTTCCACTCCCTAACGCACCACGACCACCGTCCCATGCCATCCACTTCGGCGTGCAGGATATCCCTGCATTCAGGTAGGATCCCGGGGCTAGCCCTAGTGTCATAACCCCAGCTACTGTCCCTGTTTCTTCGGAGGCACTCACTACGGCCCTCTTAGGCCTTGCCTCCAGTGCCAGCACGACCACTATCGTCGGCACCACCTTCGCTGTTCGATAGGCCACCTCCGCTCGCCTCGTTCTTGAGGCTGAGCTGGCTGCTCTGTTCACTGGCGCATCCTCTTCTACCTCCTCGGACCCATCCTCTTCTTTCTTTTCACAAACATGTTTCCTCGCACTCGAGAGAAACGTGGCCGCCATTCTCCGCCTTCTTACACACATCTACAGTCCATCACCACCTACTCCAGCATCATCACCTCCTCCATCTCCCCCTAGGCAATCATCCCCTCCTCCCTCCACTTCCTCACCACCCACAACCACTACTTTCGATCCTACACCCCTACTGTTGGATATGGACGACATGAATACACCCATAAGGGGATGTATGAGGGTAGACGGACCTCAGATGTCACGTGCACGAAAGCATGCACGGAGGGAACATTTTCTCGTGTGAAAAGGACCACTCGATAAGTGGAAAAAGCCACTCGATAAGTGGAAAAAGTCACTTTATAAGTGCATAAAGGCACTTGATAAGTGAATGAAGAAGAGGATAAATGAATGTGCTAATATAGGCTAATAAGCTTATATTTAGTTATTTCCTACAATAACTACCCCTAAAGCCTATAAATAGGACCCAAGGGTAAGGCATTCATACAACACTTTCCATGCCATAAGTTTGCAAAAGGCATATTATGTTCTTCTTCTCCCTTCCATTAAAATCCTCTTCTAATTAGAGATTTAGACAGTGAAACTCTGCTTCGATCCTCCGTGATGAAGTATCGACCGTTGTGGCGAATCCGAGGGCAAAGTTCAGAGATTACGGTGCCGCATACGCAAACATAAGTCTCTACTTTATTATTCGATCCTAACGTCATTGTTTTGATAGGATCCAACATTGGTATCAGAGCCATACGGGTTCGCCCCGGTCAAACCGTCGCCCCGTCGAACCGATGAACGAGGCGTTGTCTTTTTCACGAATGGGTATCCTACCATTATGGATATGGTAGGAACGATTCGTGACGGAGAGAACGCATCGGTTTTTCTTTTCACGTTAGGGTCTTCTGTCATTACGGATATGGCAGGAACTCTCCGTGACGGGAAGAACCGACCGTTCATATCGCCAAACTCGCACTCTTCATGGATGTTGAGTCTCCATTCAAAAGGGAATGGGCGCTCTCTTCATGTGGAGCGTGTAGTTTACGAACTTTAAAGTATGTTATTTTTTTTCATTTTGGCACTTGGCCATTGAAGGATAACTACTTTCTTGACGAACGGGTGCTTCATCGGAGAAGAAGGTGGTGGTTATTCTCATCGGAGAAGATGAAATTTGGTGCATGATCACCATGGCCAAATGGGCTATGAAGGCAATGCACCCCCTCCCCATGCGGAGGGGGTTGGCTACGACCAATAACCACCACGGCCACCCCTCCGGCGGGGGTGAGCGGCCAACCCCATACAAGGGGGTGGCCGGCCATGGCCATATGGGCCATGGCCAGCCCTGGCTGGCCCCGGCCAGGGCCTGGCTGGCTCTGGCCAGCCAGGGCCAGGGGGCCCTGGCCAGGCCGGCCTCGGCCAGGGCCAAAGGGCCCTGGCCGCACCTGGCCAGCCCTGGCAGAGGCCAGGGCCGGCGCCCTGGCCTCAGACCAGGGCCTGGCCGGCCCTGGCCATTGGCCAGGGCCCTGCCGGCCCTGGCAGAGGCCAGGGCCAGGCATTGGCCGACCCTGGCCAGCCTCGGCCAGGGCAGAGGCCCTGGCCGGGGGGGCCAGGGCCCTTAGCCGGCCAGGGCAGAGGCCCTGGCCGACCAGTGAGGGACTTTTGGCGGCATTGGCCGGCCTCGGCCAGTGCCGAGCCCCGGTTGACCCTGTTTTGGGGGGGGGGCTTGCATGAATGTGACATGCATGGCTAGCCCATACGGGGCCGACGGTAGTCGTCTGCGGCAATATTCTCCTATAGGGGGGAGAGCGCATGGATCCATATGGGAGCCTGCGACGATGACTTGCAGAAAAATCCCCAAAGGGGGGATCTGGCCTTGGCATGGCTACGGCTCATCCCGGCAATGGTAAGGGATTACCGTATATTTCGCTAGTATCATAAGGGTACTAAGTTGAAATATCTCTTTTTGCATTTGAAAAATACGTTTTCAAAATACTGCAAAATACGTTTGCAAAATTTTTTTTGAAAAAATACATTTTCAAAAACGCTTTTCCGCTGCGAAGTACTATAAGAGTACTATCGTTTGATAAGTGAGGGGGAAATATTGAAAGTTGTTCTAGATGGTGATTGGAATCGTAGAGACCTTTCCGATTCTAGAGTAACATCTTCAATATTTTTCGAAAGTAACTTATCAAATATAATAATATCATTCCAAGTGGGATTTTTTCCAAGTGGGAGTGATATTAAACTAGTCTGAAATTTCACATTCGATTGATTCAGTATCTCAATGGATCATGATTCGACTAGTGGTCTTTTGGACTAGTTTGTGGGACACCTCAGCTCAGTCTGGGGGTAGTGAACCATGACCTAGCCATTTCCCTGGTCGGTCCGCTGGCCGAGACTAATGAATCATGAAAATGTATGATGACTATGTGTATAAGAATTTTATGCAATGATTTTTGATCGAACCTTCGATTTTGTGTCTTTTGCAGCATTTTAAAAGTAAAATGTCTTCCGCTTCAAAGAATATCGTCGCTGAGTTAAACAGAGGTGAAAAACTCAACGGCGATAATTACAAACTATGGTCCATCAAGATACAATACGTTTTAGAGGAGCAAGAAGTGCTCGAAACTCTAAAGAACGTAATGATTGAACCCGAGTTGGGCACTACGGCCCAACACAGACGAGAAAAGGAAGCTTTTGATGCTTGGTCTCAGAAGAATAAGATAGCTCGCATTACGTTATTGAGCAGTATGGCCGATGACATAATGCGCATCTTCCGAGAGCATGACCTAGCCATGGACATATGGTCCAAGCTTGAGGAGAAGTTTGGTGGCACATCGGTGTCCAAACTTCGTTCTTTAACTATAAGATTTGATTCATATAAGAAACGTCCAGATCATTCCATGGGGAAACATCTGCGACATATGGCGAATCTAATCTCAGAGTTAAAGGATGCAGGTCATGTACTCACTGATGAGCAACAAATCCAAGCAGTCATACGTTCCCTACCAAATGGGTGGCACCAAATGAAGATGCATCTCACTCATAATGAAAGCATCAAGACCTTCAGCGATGTTTCTAAGTACCTCGAGTTAGAGGAAGAGCGGCTTGCGGCTGCCAAGCCAAGTGCAGAAGTGCACACGGTTGCTAGTTCCTCACACGGGGGAAAGAAACGGAAAGATCGTTCGAAGTCTACTAATGAACGTAATAGGCAACCTGAGTCTACCAAGAAACCAAAACATAAGGGTGGACACAAGAAATGGCACAAGAAGAAAGACTTGAAGAGGATCAAGTGCTTCAAGTGCAACAAGTTAGGTCACTATGCCCGTTCTTGTACGGATGGAGGTGACAAGGTAACTTGTAATACTAGTTACATATGTGTTTCTAGTTCAATATTTCTTGTGGAATCTAATCCATTTTGGATAATTGATTCAGGTGCCACCGACCACATAGCAAGGGACAGACGGTCCTTCGTGGAGTATCACCGGATACCCCAAGGAACAAAGTGGATTTATGTAGGAAACAACACACGTGTTGAAGTGAAAGGCGTTGGGACTTGCAAGCTAGTCTTGGACAACGGCCGCACTATCTTACTACATGATGTCCTCTTCGCTCCAGATATTCGAAGGAATATTATGTCTGTGGTCGTGTTAATGGGTCTTGGTTATAGCTGGTTTTTTCATGATTGTAAAGTGGACTTGTTTTGTAATAATTCCTTAATTGGTACTGGCTATGTATTCAAATGATTTATTGTATTAAATACAATGTATGACTCTTCATTTGGTAATAAAAATTTCCTTGTTACAAATTCTTCGACTTATGAGTCAGATGTAATTTGTTGGCACGCAAGGCTTGGTCATATTGGACCAACGCGTATGGATAGACTTGCCAAACGTGGCTTTCTATCCAATGTTTCAAAGGTTGATATGTCGACCTGCGAACATTTCCTTGTAGGGAAATCTTGTCGCAAGCCGTTTGGAACCGGCACAAGGGCCGAGGTTCCATTACAGCTCATCCATTCGGACATATGTGGTCCGATGAATGTCAAGACAAGACGCGGGAAGTCCTATTTCATCACTTTTATTGATGATTTCACTCGATTCGGACATATCTATTTAATATCCCACAAAAGTGAAGAATTAACCTGCTTTAAAAACTATATGAGTTTAGTGGAGAATCAATTAGATCGCAAGATTAAGGTCTTACGAACCGATAGGGGCGGTGAATATCAATCGACAAGTTTTAAGGAACTTTGTGATGAAAAGTGCATAGTACATCAGGTAACTATGCCTTATACTCCTCAACAAAATGGTGTTGCTGAAAGGAGGAATAGGACTTTAATGGAAATGGTACGTTCAATGATGGTGCAAGCTAACTTGCCAATCACCTTTTGGGGTGATGCATTATTAACGGCCACTTTCATTTTGAACCGCGTACCCTCGAAATCAGTTAGCTCCACTCCTTATGAGTTGTGGAACCAAAAGTCTCCTGACTTAAACTTTTTAAAACCTTGGGGATGTGCATCCTACTCACATATTTCCTCCCATAAGTATGGCAAACTTGGGCCAAGGGGAAGAAAATGTATCTGTATACGATATGCAGAAAACTCCAAAGGTTATGTTTTCGTTAGTCAGGAAGACAATGGAGGTCTAATTGAGTTTGAGTTGAGGGATGTCACTTTCGTGGAAAATGAGTTTCCAAGACAGGGCGAGATAAGTCAGGACTTATCTCTTTTTGCGATTAATGATCAAGAAGGATTACCTCATTCGAGTGGGAGAATTCTTGGTGAAGACGAAAATACGTTTCAAACTACACAAATGGATGTTACAAATGACGCAAATCCTATTCCATACGAGAATAATGATCCAAGTGGGAGCATTTCTAACGACATTCCAAGTGGGAGTGATGTTAGAATTGATCTAAATTCGAGTCAACAAGGACTTGAAGAATCTCAAATACGACGTAGTAATCGTACAAGGTTGGCTCCTCTAAGATTTGAGGATGAATTTCCACAAACCTTTATGACTTTACTACAAGATGATGACGAGCCTGCTACTTTCAAACAGGCCGTATCATGCCCTGCGAAAGACAAATGGATGGAAGCGATGAAGGAAGAGTTGGAATCCATGAAAGTTAACTAAGTCTGGGACTTAGTTGACTTACCCAGAGGACGTAGAGCTATTAGGAACAAATGGGTTCTCAAGATCAAGCATAAGGCTGATGGCTCTATAGACAGATATAAAGCTCGCCTTGTCGCGAAAGGTTTTACGCAACAGGAAGGGATAGACTACGAAGAGACCTTCTCACCTGTTGTTCGTTTTACCTCGATTCGCCTGATTCTGGCTATGGTAGCTTGCTTAGACCTCGAATTACATCAGATGGATGTAAAGACTGCCTTTCTCAATGGAGAATTGGATGAGGAGATCTATATGGAACAACCAATAGGATTTGTAAAAGAAGGAAACGAACATAAGGTTTGTAAACTTCGTAAGTCCATATATGGTCTTAAACAATCCTCGAGGCAATGGTATATACGATTTCAAGAAGTCGTCTTATCAAATGGTTTTTCCATGCTTGATGAAGATAACTGTGTATATATCAAGAGGATTAAGAGCAAGTACGTTATTATGTCTCTATATGTAGATGACATTTTAATAGCCGGAAATGACAAGGGCTTTGTGATGGATATCAAAGCTTGGCTTTCATCAGTTTTTGAGATGAAATACATGGGAGAAGCCCCATATATTCTTGGAGTTAAGATTTCAAGGAATCGTTCGAAGAAACTTCTTTCTCTTTCACAAGAGACTTATATAAAGAAGGTTCTAGAACGTTTTAATATGTAGGACTGCAAGTCCATTTATACTCCTATAAGCAAATGCAACAATTTATGTCTGAAATCATGTCCAAAGAACCAAAAGGAAAAGGAAATTATGGAAAAAGTTTCATATTCCAGTGCAGTTGGTAGTCTTATGTACGCTATGATGTGTACAAGACCGGACATCTGTTTTGCCGTTGGAATGGTAAGTCGTTACCAATCCAACCCAGGGCAAGTACAATTGAAAGCGGTTAAGAGGATAATGCTGTATCTTAAAGGAACTGCAGACTATGCTTTATGCTATCAAGGAGATGCCTTGAGGCTCGAAGGCTACACTGATGCTGTTTGGGCGGGTGATCTCGATGAGCGACGATCGACCTCAGGATATGTTTTTCTACTCGGATCTGGTGCAATATCCTGGAGTAGCAAGAAACAATCCTGCATCGCACTTTCAACTATGGAAGCCGAGTTTGTAGCATTTAGCATGGCAGTCCAAGAGGCTGTTTGGCTTAGGAAGTTCTTAGACAGGCTAATTGATGCAAATGACTCAGGTGATGTACCAATACATAGTGACAGTCAAGCATCTATAGCCTATGTCAAAGATCCAAAATTCCATTGTAAGACCAAACACATAGATATCCGCTACAAATTTGCAAAAGACTATAATAAAACCAAGAAGGTAGACATAAGGTACATATCTACGCATGAGATGATAGCGGATCCGCTTACGAAGGCGATCCCCAGAAATGTGTTTTACAAACACTTGTCATCTCAAGGATTGCGTAAGAGCTGAGTTGTACCAATGTATATTCCCATGTCTGTAAAAGATCAAATTTAATAAAAGAATAAGTTCTTTTTAAAACATTGCATATGAATTTCTTGAAAATGTTTGTGTACATTTTTAATCTCAGCTGGTTTTCTAGTATGTCGGATAGATTGAGGTTGGCTCTCTCACATGAGCAACCGCCTTTATTATATCAGACGGATAAAATAAAGATGAGACCTGTTTAAAGTCAAAATCGTCAGACGGATGATTTAGAGTCATGACTTAAACAAAATGGTCGTATGAAAGATCTGCATCATATAGATGCTTACAAAAGATCTAAGAGGATTTTTGAAATCCTATCTGTCTTATGCGGGATGTGGGTCCAGAAGATTATTTGAGTAGTAAAAGGGACCCAAAGTCAGACATTGTGGTGTCTGGTTATCATCCTTACAACATCATTAAGACATACGCTCCCTGGGAAAGGAGTGATGTTGTAATACGTATTCATACTACGTATGCATTTTGACCATTGGGTTAGAATAGTAATTGTGTTTACTATTATGTGAGACCCAAAGACCACATGGGTCTTAACTCATTACCCTTATGGACTCTAATTGGTTCTTTTAGATTTGACTGGGTGATTGCTATCTTAGCATGTTACTTATGGACTATGGTCAATTCGGTCCGGCGGGGCATGTTAGAAAAGCAAGTTAAGTCAAGATCAAAAGGATCGCAAGAAGAGGAAGATTAATTTCATATTCACATTTGGACTTTAGAGATTCAAAGCTGGCCAGCCAATTGTAATCCAGATGGGATTCAATTGTTGAATATAAAGTATAAGAAATGTGAAGAAATAATCTAGGGTAAAGCATGCGTTGATCTACTCAACTTTGCACCTCAAGGAGTGTTGTGTATCTCTAACAAGTGCACAACAACAGACTATATGTGCATGACGGTCACACTGTCTATTTCTCGGTATGATAAACAGAAGAGTTAAAGGAAAAGATGTTTCCTTACAATCCCCTCAAGTGTGAGTGGGAGATGTTGGATATGGACGACATGAATACACCCATGAGGGGATGTATGAGGGTATACGGACCTCAGATGTCACATGCACGAAAGCATGCACGGAGGGAACCTTTTCTCGTGTGAAAAGGACCACTCGATAAGTGGAAAAAGCCACTCGATAAGTGGAAAAAGTCACTTTATAAGTGCATAAAGGCACTTGATAAGTGAATGAAGAAGAGGATAAATGAATGTGCTAATATAGGCTAATAAGCTTATATTTAGTTATTTCCTACAATAACTACCCCTAAAGCCTATAAATAGGACCCAAGGGTAAGGCATTCATACAACACTTTCCATGCCATAAGTTTGCAAAAGGCATATTATGTTCTTCTTCTCCCTTCCATTAAAATCCTCTTCTAATTAGAGATTTAGACGGTGAAACTCTGCTTCGATCCTCCGTGATGAAGTATCGACCGTTGTGGCGAATCCGAGGGCAAAGTTCAGAGATTACGGTAGCGCATACGCAAACGTAAGTCTCTCCTTTATTATTCGATCCTAACGTCGTTGTTTTGATAGGATCCAACACCCACCACTTTTCACATCTATCACCACCGTATACTCGTGCTATAAGAAATTAGTTGTGCGCTCGAAATCATTACCCACCCCCACCTCATCGATCGCCGCTTCTTTACCATCCCCCGTCATCACTGACACGCCACCCATCATACACACTACCACATCACCCATACATCCTCATCACCTCTTCCTTCCCCACTTCTCCGAACACCCGTCACCTTCCCGGTTCACACCCATCACGTCTCTTCCGAGGAGGATGAGGAGACTGCCTCTCCTGCTCCTTGATTGTCCCTTTTTCTGTTTCCCCCTTGCTATTTATTCTGCATCACCATGATCACACATTTTTTGCTAGCATTGTCATGATCAGCTTGGGGAAATCAATTTTTTTTATTGAGTGCTTGTTGTCGTGTCATGTCGTTGGTGTGTGCTTGTTTATTGTGTTTGTGTGCATGCGTGTTATATATTTGGTTTGAATATTTATTTTCTTTATTTTTCTATTTTCGTCTTGTGTGTCTTTCATATTTTTCATCTTTTTGTGTCGATGCGTAGTTCCCTCTCATTCTCGTTGCCCTCCCGTATTCACTATTATTGCATTGAGAGAAACGCAAGATTCAGCTTGGGGGAGTCGCACTTTGTGCGTCAGTTGTGTCTTTTTCATCGCTTTTGATTCGTTTTCATTGCATTTTTCTTTTTCTCTCCTTCTTTTTTATTCTCCCTCTCCTAGAGATGACCCCACATGATGAACTGCCACGGAACCACACATACTTAGCGTAGTTACGATAATCACTTTCACTAACCCTAGGAAGTCGAGTCCTATTGCATTTCATGCTTCATGGGTTCAGTTTGCTTTTGTGTGAATTGTTTGTCGTAACTAGCTGTTTGGTGTGCTTCTACATTGTGATTCTGATTTATATACCTGTCCTTGGTTGACCCCTAGACTATCATGCTTCAATTCCGAATATGCGGTGTTTTGCCTCCACTGTGTGCTTCTTTATGCATGAATTATATATTTACGCTTCAATTCGCATGTGTCGGGACTCTACCAATAGGACTAGGATAACCCATTTTGCTTATGCTCTGATTCGCGAGAAAAATTTTCTTTTGCCCAAGTGTTTAGAATTCGATTTCTTTTTTATTTTACTTGGTGCAAATCCCCTCGTCGTGTACCGTTCTCCCACTTGGGAGAGTACACAAAAATATAGCCCAAATTCCAAAAATCCAAAAAAAGGGATAGAGAAGAAAAATTCAAAAAGAAAAAAAAGAAAAAAATAAAAAAAGGTTATGTATAGCCAAAAATCCAAAAAAAATTACGAATGCCCAAAACCAAAAAAAATTCCCGTTGTGAATATCATTCCTTTCCACCGTGAATAAAGGGAAGACGAGAATTTGTGCCAAGTGTTCTACTCCACACCTTCTCAACCTCATTCCTTTTCAAACACACTTGGCATAGGAATTTTCTGGCGATTGTCTAGGCAATAGTGCGGTGATCTTCTATTTCCTAGTAGTGGAGTCCCCGATACATGATATGCTTCTATTCCTACTCTATTCTCATGCATGCTTGAGCTATTATTCACCGCTTATTCGAATTGAATCGATATTTGGGTCATTCCTTCGGTGTGTGTGTGTGTGTGTGTGTATGGAGCTTTATTGCACAATTTAGATAGTAACACCATCTGCTAGCTCACGACCTCACTCACTCACGCTGCACCGCGTGGACCCACGACACTTGTATGGACTCATATTCCTGGGTTTAGTGATGTGTTTATCGCATTCTTGCTTAGTGGGGTGAGTTAGTTTTTGTTGGCTCTGACGAGTGATCTAGGAATTAGCTTTCTCTTTCTGTTTCTTCCTTTCCATTTTTCCCTCCGTGCTCTTACTCTCACTCGTCTTCCTCGAGGACGATGAAGGGTTCAGCTTGGGGGATTTTGCCGTGCGTTTATATTTTATATATTCACGCGCATCTTCTTCGTGATTTTCCGTTGTTTTCCATTGTTTCGTATCCACTCTTTTGTGTTTTTTTGTATCTTTTCACTTTCTTTGTGTTTCTGCACCGTTGCAGGAGATTGCCAGCGCTGGGGACATATAAAGGAGTCCCCGGAGCAACGGAAGGTGCCACGCATGATCCCGAGGGCCAAACATCGAAGAATATCATAATTCAGCCATCAACCGATCGGGTGGATAGGCCCACCCGATCGGTTCGTGCACGCGTATCCGACCCGGACAGAAACACCAGTGTAGAAGAGCCCACCCGATCGGTTCAGCGATCGGGTGGATCCGCAGTGTTCTCTGTTTTCGGAGCTGCTTCCCAACCAGTCAGTTAACCCGATCGGTTCAGTGATCAGGTGGAGCCGTAGTTCTCTCTGTCTTCTGGAGCTGAATTCCAACTGATCGGGTGAAAACTCACCCGATCAGTTCATCTGTTGCCAAAGTTTCCCAGCTCATGACCCGACGACTCACCCAATCGGCTCAGTGATCAGGTGAAGTGTCTGAAGAACCGAAGGCCAAGTTAACTACCGACTCACCCGATCGGTTGATGCCTCAACCGATCGGGTGGTCATGTATTCTATATATAGCGCTAGGGTTTTTTCCCAGAAAGGGATCCCCTTTTCTAAAACAGTGTTTTTGGGATTTTTGACGGCTGCAAATTTATTTTGTTTTGTAAGTTCTCTGATTGTCTTGATACTTTGATATTGCATTCTTAATACTATTTGCTCCATATTTCTATTGCTTGATCATGATTTCAATGGTTAGAATTTGTTGGGTCTCTCTTTTTGCAATGAATCGTGAGTAGTTTCCTAATCTGGGACATTTGCGGAAACCCCTTCATGGGTTCTCCCTAGAACGACCATAGGATTAGGGTTTCGATAGGATTTAGGGATTTAGATTGTTACGTGGGGTGTTTCATTGTCATTGGCGGGAGAAAGACCGCCTCTGACTGTCGGGCCAGGGGAAATAAAACGGGAGTTTGATCCCCCTAGCCACAGCTCACACCCCTAGCGTAGACAATGAATCCTAGCGCGTGGGAACGGCTGGATGAAATGTCGAGAGCAATCGTTGCGAGCCTAGTGCTCCCAGAGTTGGTCGGTGTTAATGGTCATGGGAATGCCCACCATCCGAACCTGGGTAGACCTAGCGTATCATCCTGGGCATCGACCGGAATATCGGGCCCATGGGACGCTAGGTATCACTTTTAGGGGCAACATCTCACCACTAAACCCTAGAATCCGATCGAATTCCTATCCGTCGTTCGTAATAGAGAGGACATATGATAGGGTGGAAACCAAGGTCCCAGGCTCCTTTTTTATATCTTACATCTTATTAGTATCATTTCGCGACAACCCATCTAGTGATAGGGCTAGATCATCCACCGGGTGATCCGAATCCTGTCTGATAACAAGTACACCACACGCCTCACCGTGTTCGACCCCCAAACCACACTACAACACCGTACGCTTGCGGTTATAAATATTTAAATCTGGTATCCCCGTTTCGACCACACATTACTAAATCTAGGGGACGTCAAGCACCTCCTGCCTCTTCGTCGAAACCCATCCGCCATCGACTCCGTCCTTCTCACACAGGCCACGCGAGTCTCCCTTCAGCCGTGCCATCTATCCAGACCCAAGCCTTTGCCGTCACACCTCCCTGCAGCCAAAACTCCCGCTGCTTCATCCGCCCTCAAATCATTGCCGCCTTACTCCAATGATGCCCTCTGCTCTCAGACTACCCGTCAACCTCGCCCTGCACCACCTTATGCCGCCTGCACAACCGACCCGCTCCGACCACCACTTCCGACGATCTTGCCACCAGTGCACCTCCAGTGATCCTCGAAGTCACCGTCCACTTCAACCTAAAATTCACGGAGGGAATCGCTTGAAAACGTAAGTTTTCTTCTGCACAGTTTGTTATAATATTAGTTCTGGTTAATATGTATTAGTTTAGTAAATGACAGCAAGTTGGTTGTTAAATATATAATATTATATATGTAAGTTACTTGATATATGTATTATAGTTGGTGAGATATATATGTTAATTATTATAATATTAGTTTTATAAGATAAGTCAGTTAACTTTGTATTGATTCAGTATGATATGCATGGGTAATTCTCGGTACATTACACTATAGGGTTACCTTGTATTAGTAAATTATACTAATAAGGGTTAGTGTAATAACAATAATGCCAATTCATAACTAGTGTCATGACAGAAGATAATAATATATATTAGTCGTACTTTTATCTAGTAGTTTGCAGACTAAATACTTAGTGTTATGAAAGTTAGGGTAAATAATATTAATTAAATTCCTTAGCTTGATATTTTAATTTCCACGATGTATATAAATTAAGTATGCCTCATTGCTACCGTCTGGACCCCGACGATCCGTCTTTGTTGCGCTACTCGCAGTCGAGGAACCGGAGCGAAGGCGACGCGATCCGTTGCCATTTCCAGATCAGACGTCGATTCCCACGTGTTCGTCAACTAGGTTGGTTCCCGCTACTCATAGTAACCCACATGTTACGTCATTGAAAACCTAACTAAAATTGGTAACTAATCACTAAATTTACTTTTATGCTCTTTTAAACTGTTGTGGAATCTAGACCGACGACTGGACAATTTTGACTGTGCACATAGGATAGAATCGTCGGATATGTTGAACGGACATCTTGACGTGTGACTGTTAAGGTAGCTACGTTTAACTTAGAAATGAACCATAATAGGATTGATGAAAACCGCACGACCTAACACCGTCTCTTGACTCGTTTCAGACGACCCCTTACCGACGCTCCGACTCGACGAGACGCTCCCAACAGGCATACCGCTCACTACTGTAGGCAAGTGTGTTCACTTGCACAGAACCAGACGTGAAATGATAGCGTCTGGGACACCCAACAAAGGCCTGGACATGACGACGAAGTCTGGGTACAACAACAACTGACACCATAGGTTTTATCTGTGTGTGCGTGTGTGGATCCCCTAGAATCAACAACGACAACAGCTGCTACCATAGGTTTTATCTATGTGTGCATGCGTTTGGACCCCCTAGAATGAACAACTCTCATCCAGTCATGTCATGTCATGTAACTCTCATCCATTCTCGTCTTATCATGTCGTGTCATGCATTGCATAAGCATGCGGGCAAATAGGGCACTCTGCAAGCTAGAGAGAGTGATCCCTTGTCACGATTGGTAATGGATAAGCATGTGGACGAATAGGTCACTCTCCAAGCTAGAGAGAGTGATCTGTTGTCATGATTGGTAATGGATAAGCCTGTGGGTGAATAGGACACTCTCCAATCTAGATAGAGTGATCCCTTGTAACGATTGGTAATGGATAAGCCTGCGGGAAAATAAGGCACTCATTGAGTGAGTGGGTGATCCCTTGTCATGTCTTGTCTTGTGCACTGAGGCTGGGTTAGGGTTGAGCGTTCGCATAATTCAGAGGGTTTGATCGCCCTCTAACTGTAAGGTGGGAACCCTTTGTGACACACACAGTCTTGTCTTATCTTGTCTTGTCTTGTCTTGTCTTGTCTTGTCTTGTAGCCAGTGGCACATGCTACGGCTATTGCCTGTCACGTTTACTTTTCAGTTGTCTTTACTTTCTTGCACGTATACATATTTGTCATGCTACTGCATCATCATCATGTAAACAACCTTTAAAATGTCATCCTTAAAATGTTATACACCTTGCAGTGGAGTCTTCTCACGTTTACTTGCAGACTACGCTTGACGTACAACCACTTTCTCTTGGTGTTTGTACATCAGGTATCGAGACAGAGTTAGCAGACCAGGAACCGATACGAGGGGACTTGGAGCAGGAGTATGCTGCTGATCAGGAGTACGACCCGAGTGAGGACCGGTCTTATAGGTTCCTCTGTTGCTGACTTTGGAGGTTTAGTTGCTTTCTAATTTGGGTGCATAGCACCATTTTGCCTTCTGTTTTAGTTTGGGTGCGTAGCATCAGTAGTTTTCTTTTCTGCGGTTGTATCCATGCTGGGCTTCTTTTTAGACTTTTGTACTCGCTGGATATTACCTCTTTATATTAATGAATGCAGTTTTCTTCATGTACTCTTATTTCTTTGTTCAGAGCTTTTATATGCAAGCATCTGTATCTAAATGGTATCCCTACAGACGCTTATTGGGTCTGGCCTTCTTAGCCCCGACCCATGCAGACCTCCGTCACATCTCGCTTCCGTCGTTTTGGGAAGCGGGGTGTGACAGCCTCGAAGGAACGCTTGGCTGCTCCTTGGCATATCACAGTAATCACTCCTTATTTTACACCTTTTTTCCGCATGTTTGCATGCCATTCAGATCGCCCAAATCTTGTTTTTCACGATATATCGACGATATTGCGATGCTTTTCACGATTTGTTGTTTTTGTCGCATTTCAGGTGATTTGGCGCGATTTGGAGTGATCCCGAGATGCGCTTACTCTAGACGGTCACCGACGACCTCCCCGAGGGGTATTTTGCTGTTGGAGAGGAGCGGAAGAAGAATGGACGTCGCAGGAGCGACGAGGAGGCCAAAACAAGCAGATTGGGCATTTTTTGTGTCCCACTCGGCCGAGTGGAGGAGCCACTCGGCCGACCAGCGAGACACTGCTCGGCCGACCAGAACAGACACAATTTACATGTGCACTCGGCCGAGCACCGAAGACCACATCGGCCGAGTGACTATACCACGTCCGCCCGAGTGGCGCCCAGACGAAGCCCCTCCAAAACATCCAAGTTACTGTTTTTCGGCTGCCTGAACTTCAGAAGACCCACTCGGCCGAGTGGATTATCCCGTCCGCCCGAGTATCATGAAGTCATCGGCCGAGTGACGACAACTCACTCGGCCGAGCCGCCCCCGAAGTAGAGACCCCTGAAGGCCCTGACTTACTGGAAAATTACAGGGTTTCTCACTCGGCCGAGCGACTTTTGTCACTCGGCCGAGTGCGATGCGCTGCCTGTAGCGAAAACTGCGGAAAACAGGCTGTGCAGGGGTATTTTGGTCACGATTTTTGGACGATTTTTGGGGCTATTTAAACCCTGTTTTTAACCTAGTTTGGGGGGCTCTCTCTTAGATTTTTTGTAGCTTTTTAGATTAGTTTTTTAGATTTATTCTTGTGATTGGAGAAGGAGCAAAACTTGGATTTTTGTTGGATTAATTGAAGAACTACATTGGTTTGCATCTCTTTTCCTTAAAAATTCTATTTTTATTGTTTATATCATTGTTGTGATGAATTCTATTGCTTATCTCAACGATTATTTTTGTGATCTTGCTATGATTTGTGAGTAGTCTCCACGTCTTGGGGCGTGGGGATGAACCCTACAAGCCCACTTTCATATTTGTGATGAATTGGTAGAAATTGAGCTAGAATTGCTATTAGAGATTAGATTGGGATCAATTTACTACGGGTGGCTAGGTATTCATATCAATTGGGATTTGCAAGAGATTGGATCCCAATTTGATAGGAAGCCCTAGAAATCCGAATTGGGTTGGAGTCGGATTTTTCGAAGTATCGGTTTGCAAGAGATTGGACCGATACTAGGACTCCCGGTTGCAATTCTATACCGATACCCGTTTGCAAGAGATTGGACGGGTAGGAACTATCCTAATCTAGATCGTGGACCGAGTTTGCAAGAGATTGGGCTCGGTGCGCTATTGGACGATGATGTTGATCCTAATGCTAGCTTCCCTAGGGTAGGGTTTGCAAGAGATTGGACCCGACCCTAGGATAGCTATAGACCGGCAACAGCACGAGAGCGTGAGCTTGGTTCTACATTCAGTTGCAACTAGTTCATCCGAATTCTCATTCTAGCAATTTTGATACCGATGAACCACATTTATGAAGTACGATGTGTAGCGGGGATTCCCCATTCCCTAGACGTTCTTTATTTGATTTGATATTTCGCATATTTGTCTGACGATTGTGACAGGATCGCCAAAGGCAAATTTCTCTTCTTAAATAGCCAGGTTGATCGGAGCAAGCACAGTCATTCGTCCTCCCTGTGTTCGATATCCCACTCGCTGCTACACCGTGCACTTGCGGTAAAACTACAACCGTTCTTTTGGGTCACGTCCCGGAGCGATCAAGTTTTTGGCGCCGCTGCCGGGGAGGCGATTGCGTTTGATTCTTTCTCACCCTAGATATTTTTTTTATTATTATCATTATTTTTATTTCTTATTTCTTACCTAACCCTTCCACGGTACTAATCATTTCTTTGAAACTCTGTTTCCCCTGTGCATGTACACGAGATCTACGGCGGACCCTGAAGCTTTATTATTTGATCCCGAGATCGAACGTACCGCGCGGAGACTTAGAGCGGAAAAGAGACAAAATCCGGAAGGGAGGTATATGACCAACCCGGAAACTCCTGAAGAATTGGCGGCAAGGATGGCGAGGATAATTTCTATTCGCGATAGGCTTCAGCCTAAGACCTCTTCTACTACATCGTCCATTGCCGTGCCGCAGTTGGCGGCTGACAAGAACTTCAAGCTAAAGACTGGATTGGTGGTTTTGATGCAACAAGACCCATTTCATGGGAACGCCCATGAGAACCCCCACTACCACATCAAATTATTCTTGTCGAAGTGCGCCACATTTCAGATACCGGGGGTCTCCATCGATGCTATCAGACTGCGTCTCTTCCCCTTCACGCTTAAGGACAAGGCACTCTATTGGTTGAGGACGCAGGCTGAAGGAGTTTTCACCTCTTGGGACGAGTTGGCGAGTGCATTTATTGATAAGTTCTATCCGCCATCCAAGACGGTGAAGATCCGGAGCGCCCTCATGTCCTTCAAGCAAGGACCACAGGAGACGCTCTATGAAGCTTGGGAGCGTTTTAAGGATTTGCAGCATCAATGCCCGCACCACAGTATAGAAGATTGGGAGCTAGTTCACAGCTTCTACAACGGTCTCCAACCGGGGACCAAACAAATTATTGATGCCGCGGCGAATGGTGCTATCTTGTCAAAGACTCCCGAGGAAGCTACGGCCCTAATTGAGGAGATGGCCTCAAATAACCAACAATGGGGCGATGAGCGAGGACACTCTACGTCCTCCTTAAAGCCAACTAGCATCTACGAGGCAAAGGCCGTAGCGGAGCTTACGAGCAAGTTTGATTCTCTCCACAAGGTAGTGGAGAGATTGGAGAAGTTCATCACGGAGCCCCAAGGGACCCCTTCCACCTCCGCGCCGACGAACCAAATGTGTGATTGGCAAGACCAATCTCAAGCCATGTACTCGGGAGGAGAGCAAGTAGAAGGATCCTTGGAGCAAGTACAATATGTTGCGGGGAACCAAAGATATTGGGCCAATCCGGCCACAAGAAATCATCCCGGATTCTCTTACGCCAACAATGAAGGAGCTTTGAACCCGCCACAACAAGCTCGACCACCACCACCCCAACAACAATACTATCCACCGAGGGGGCCTCCACAACAAAACTTTCAACCAAAGCAACAAGTTCCACCATATAGGCCTCCCGGATACAACCAAGGGTGGAGGAATCAAAATCAAAACCCTCCACAAGCTCCACAACGATCCGACTTCGAAACTAGAGTGGAG
Source organism: Scilla litardierei (assembly GCA_030789695.1). Classification (NCBI taxonomy): domain Eukaryota; kingdom Viridiplantae; phylum Streptophyta; class Magnoliopsida; order Asparagales; family Asparagaceae; genus Scilla; species Scilla litardierei. The sequence continues at coordinate 379,034,813 of CM061142.1, forward strand.
GTGTTCATGGTCGAGCAAAATAAGGTAAACGCTAGCTTGAAGGCGGGGCAAGACTCCCTTAATACCGTTGTGGCTCAAATATCGGAGCAATTGGCGTTGCTCAATCGGAACACTCAAAGATTGCCAGTGCAACCGGAGCAAAACCCACGGGGCAACACGGGCCACATCAATGCCGTAGTTGCCGTTACTACTAGAGGCGGGAAGGACACCACCCCCGCCATGATTCCTATTGAGGAACCCGTGGAGGAAAGCTTGGAGCCAATTGAGCCGATAGTTGAAGTTGAAAAGGAGAAGGAGCCACAAGACAAAGAGAAATCTAGAGCGGAGCAATTGATTGAGGAAAGGCGCTTCATGCCACCGGTCCCATTCCCCCAAAGGCTCGCTAGAGCGAAAATGGAGAAAAGGCTAGCAAAATTTCTCGAGTACCTAAGAGGAGTTAGCCTTAATATTCCCTTCCTTGACGCCATCGTCGAGATCCCCACGTATGCTAAATTCTTGAAGGACTTGATCTCGGGGAGGAAAAGGAAGGAGAAGATCATGCTAGCCGAGGAGGGCTCTTGGTTCACCAAGAGAGAGAAGGAGCCGGCAAAATTTAAAGATCCGGGGAGTTTTCGGATTCCTTGCACTTTGGGCGGCGTTCCTCTTCAAAAGGCGTTGGTTGATCTTGGGGCTAGTGTGAGCCTCATGCCTCTCTCCATGTTCTTAAGGCTAAACACCGGGACAAAGTTGAAACCCACCGACATGCGCATTCAATTAGCCGATGGACGGATAACAAGGCCGGTGGGGATTGCCGAAGACATACCGCTACAAGTCCCGGGGGGAATATGCTTGCCATGTGACTTCGTGATCATGGATGTTAAGGAGGAGGGAGACACTTCATTGATACTTGGGCGCCCGTTCCTAGCCACCGCCGGAGTCATCGTCGACATGCGCGAAGGTACCCTAACTTTAAACGTCGGAAACATTGAGGTGGAGCTCCACATTCCTAAGGCCATGAAGCACATGCCTTATCATGAGGAACTTGACTACATGGACCTCCTTGATGAGGTGATTGAAGAGGCGATCCCTCACTCGATTGGCACTCTTTTCGATGGAGATTTTGAGGAAGGCCCGGATTTAGGCCAAGATGAGAAGAAAAACGATTCCCCCGACCTCTCCGCTGAAGATGATGAAGGCGACGCTGATGTCGCAAGGATTCGAGAGCTCTGCAAGCTCTCGAAACTAAAGTCTCCGAAGAAAGCTCCGCCGGTACGGAAATCGGCATCACCGGTTAAACCGTTGACCGGAGCAAATGCTAGCTTGGGGGAGCCTCCGCCCAACACTATTCGAGACGAGAGACCACCGCGGGAGAACACTACGTCGCAACTTCCCAATCCAAGCGTTCTCCCCGGAAAGTTTGATGGGTGCATCTCATATGCACCAAATATCCCGCATTGATTGAAAATTATAGGGGGTCGAGCTCACGACCTTAAACAAGCGCTTGTCGGGAGGCAACCCGACGGTTCTTGCTTTATTTTTACTTTTCCTTTATTTTCATTTTAGAAATTTTTAGTGTTTTGAGTCGTTCGCCCAAGAATTTTGTGATAACGGGTCCTATTTTTCTTGACAGGAGAGGAGATAGGTAGATCCATCATGAGGAGGATGAACGAGTCGACGAGGAGCGCCCCAAGAAGGCGCTCGACGCTTAGGAGGATGATGAAATCGATTGGAGGAAGAAAGACGGAGTTTAGAGCCAAAACGAAGACAAACAGCAGAACACAAGGCTCACTCGGCCGAGCATACTAGTCACTCGGCCGAGTACACAAGTTCGTCCGGCCGAGCCGCTCACGAACAAGGGAAGTCTGCTGTACCCAACTCTCTGTTTATTTTCCTGATTCCAATATAACTGCTACTCGGCCGAGTATATATATTCACTCGGCCGAGTGAAACAGATACCCTCCTAGGGCGAGTCATGCCGAGTAGCTTGAGTCACTCGGCCGAATGGACTTACTCCACTCGGCCGAAGCGATAGCGGGGAGGAAATTTTCATTGGCCTCGCTCGGCCGAGTGACCACGTCACTCGGCCGAGTCGTAACTTTTTTATATAAAGGGCGAGGGGGGGCGCATTTTTCGAAACGCAAAACCCCCAAAACACCCGCGCCCCTTCAGCTCCCTCGCCCGATCCTCGCTCGCTCGCGCCCCCACTCGCCCGACCGCCGCTGCCACACCGCCGCTCGGCCCGCCACCGCCGGCCGAACACCCCCGTCGCCTCGCCCGAGTCGCCGCCGGCGGCCGTGCCTCCGGTCACCTCCGGTACCCCTATTTCGCCTATTTTTGCCTCTTTTTGTGTATTTTTCGAGGATCCGTGTATTAATCGAACCCCGAACCCAAATCAATTCCTATATCTATCTATTATACCCCTAATGCTCCATACATTTTGATTATTACTCACTGATATCGCCTTTTCATGCGCAGGTTGCTTATTGGAGCTTAGGGGAGCCCAGGGGAGCTTCTACGGGCTGATCCGGACTTTGCGGAGGCGCTGACTTCGCACGCTTCCACTGCTTAGCACTCGCGGCGTGTCGGGGTACACTCTTTCCACTCTTTTACACGCACCGCACTTTTTTCACTTTTCGGCGCGCTCGGGGCCGATATGCCGCCCCGGACACGGCCGCGGTCGAAGAGAGCTTCCGCCAAGCGGAAGCGATCGGATGATGCCGGCCCCTCCCACGAGTTGGAGGACTCTCCTCCACCGTCCCCCACACACCCCGCACACCCAGCACAGCCTGCAGGCCCCGCGCACCCCGCACAGCCTGCAGTGCACCCACAGCCCGCACAGCCTCTCCCTGCCGACCCACAGCCACCACCACCGGCTCCACTGTTCGGGCCGCTCGGGATTACGTTCCGAGACGACGCACACCGTGCCGTCTTCGAGCGTATCTCCCAGCGCTCGATCGTACCCTCCAGGTTTGTACACCTCGCTGACCTAGGACGCCTGGGGGTACTAGAGGGGATGCTCATGTTGTACGACAACGTGGGCTGGCGAGATTTTCTGCAGGTGTCGGCGGATACTTTTACCCGCCCGACACTTGAGGTTTTGAGTTCGATCGCCCGGACCGACGAGGGATGCTCATTCCGGTTCATGGACCGAGAGTGCCAGGTCACTCTCGATATGATGAGAGCATTCTTCTCGTGGCCCGCTGTCCCCGGTGCCGATCGCGGTTACGGCCCCACCCATATCCCCCCACCTTCCTTCGACGCCGGTGCCTTCTGGGCCCGGATTACGGGTCTCCACGCTACCTTTGACCCTAGTAAGGCCAAGGCCTCGGCCATTGTCCACCCCTGCCTCCACATAGCCCAGCGCCTCATGGCGACCACCTTTTTGGCCAGATATGAGCCGGGCACGATGTCTACGCCAGAGCTCTACATGCTCTATGCGATGACAGGTCCCAGCGCTCTATCTAGGGATGGAGACGAGCTTGTCCCCGCCGTCGTGATCGACATTGCGGCTTGGTTTTTAGACCGCATCATTGTATCGGTGGGCGCTCGCTCACCGATATGCTGCGGCGGTCTGATCACCTTGCTTACCATGATGACCGGTGAGGACCTACCTGACGACTTGCGACGGGTCCCGGGCCCCACTTCTCTGTCGATAGACGTTATGGCCCGGATGAAGATGCTTCGTCCACATGGTGAGCGTCACTGGGTCTGGTTGCACGGCCCTTACGGTGCCGACTACATGATTCTCCCGAGCCCTGCTCGGACTCAGATTGCACCAGCCCACGTCGACTGGCTCCCTGCGATGGATGTTCTCATCCCCGCTGCCTACGTGCTCGAGGCCGAGGAGGCCGAGCAGGCCCACGCTGCCCACGCTGCCCAGGCTGCCCCCGCAGACCCTGCTGCACACCCTGCCGAGCCTGCTGCCGACCCTGTTGACCCAGTGGCCCCTCAGTCCATACCAGATGTTTCCGCTGCTCCTGACACCTCTGTCCCCACTTCTGTCAGTGTCACGAGTACCTCAGCTGAGCCCACTTCCACCACCTCCACCACTTCCGCGGCTGTCACCACTTCCACCACCTCCGCACCCACTACCACCACTGGCCCTCTGTCTGCTGAGCCGATTTCCTCTACCCCACCCGAGCGCCCGCCGACCGTAGTCGAGTGCGGAGAGCCCTCTGTCTCCACTGCCGCTGTATTTTCCGAGAGTGTCGTGGCGTCTGTCCACACTTCTGTGCCACTGACCTCTCTGGCCGCCTCGCTGCCACTTTTGCACACTTCTTTCGCTGCCGCTGCCTCCACTTCTCACCAGCCGGTGTCCCGGCCTCACACTGAGGCCAGGCCCACATTTGCAGGCACGGCACCTTTTGTCCCCTTCCCTGCTGAGCCCGTTACATACTCTACTCGCGTACGCCAGCCTCGCCCTGCACAGCCTAGACCGGTGCGTCCCTCTGCACCACCCCCGCCCGACACTGTACTGCAGAGCATACGTGCTCTTGAGTTGGCGGTGAGTGGTCTTAGAGGTGACCTTAGGACCCTGTCCTCCACCGTCTCTGCGATGGCTGGACGCTTCGAGCTGATCCCCCAGATACATTACTGTCTCACCCAGGTTCTGGAGCGTCTCCCACGCGTACCCCCACCCACCCAGCAGGTTCCCACACACACTTCCACACATACTAGACCTGCTTCCACTTCCACGCCCACCCCAGCTCAGCAGCCTACACCACCACCTCCTCCTCCTCCGCCTCAGGACGGAGACGGCACAGCACCACCTTCTTAGGCACCCTTGATGCCTTGATTTATTCATGCTGTTGTGCTACCCGTTTCTGCTGGGTCCTGTTGCACTTTTTGTCCACCCCCCCCCCCCCTCCCCTAACTTATTATGGTATTCTCTTTTTGCTCATATCTTTTTATATCTTTTTGGGCGAGAGGGAGAGTTTTAGTGCCACTTATATATCTGTTTCACTCCTATCTGTGCATGCATCATGTCCGCATCATATTTTCATTTCTTTATTTTTACCTTTTTCTTTTCATTTTTCCATGCATGCATCCTCACTTGCCCCTCCCATCGCTTGTCTCTCGGTGTGCCACACTTTGCACATTGAGGACACTGTGCCATTTAGCTTGGGGGAGTGAGTTCTCACGCTCTTTTTCGATTTGCCACCTTTATTTTTAGTTTTTCACACCATTTTTTCGCTTTTGCACTTATTTTTCATCACTTTTCTTTTATTTTGCCATGCATCACGTTTTTCTTATTTTCCTGTGTGCCGCATTGCATAGTTTTATTTTTCCTTTATCTTTATTTCTTTCTTTTTCATCTCATGCTAGAGATGACTTTTCTATGATGATGATGACGTTGGATTTAGCTTACTCTATATGCATGCTATATTTGTCATGTCTTAGGTTTTATTTCTGATATCATATGCTATGACTTGCTTTGCATTTAGAGATAGTAACCCACACCTTTTTCCGCATGAAAATGGATGAAATTTTATTATTAGCTGAGTCTGAAAATTCATATGTATGCTATCACAGAAAACACACCAAGATTCACGCATTGAATGCTTATATCTGGAGTACTGACTTTCTTTTCCTCTATCACTTCTATATGCATGAATTGTACACTTCACTTCAGGATGATTGAATGATGTTAGCTATGATAAATCTGGATTAGTTAGTTTTTTTGTGATCGAAACTGAGTAGATTAGATTACCCTGCTGAAGTTGTCGTGCATGTCTTATAGAGTGAACCGAGAGTTATATTTATTTCTTTCACCACAAATCTTGAACATCATTTCTCTACTTTTAAAATCATTGGTGAATCTCCCCTTAGTGATTCTATTTTATGGCATTTTCCCCCGCTACTAATTCCTAGCTCCAAATCTCTTATTCTATAAAAAAGAGAAAGAGAGAGAAAAACATTCTTGTACATCATTATCTCTCTCTGAGTTGGGATCGTTGTGTATATATTGCTTATTGCAAAGAAAAAAGAAAAAAAAGAAAAAAAAAAGGAAAAAAAACAAAAGAAAAAAGAAAGAGGAAAAATCCTCAATAAAAGATCCCATCTCACTTTCTTTCTTTCTTCTTTCTTCTTATTACCTTTGGAGCTATATATAAAAATGGGGATGTAAATATTTTTTATGCCACCACGCTTATAGATAAGCTTGGGGGAGGGGATCCATTGATGTGTGAGAGAGTGACTACTTGACATCGCACGACAACCTAGGCTAAGTAATATTCTATACTCGGTGAGATTATTTTAGTTTTACGAAATCCAGAAATCTAAGCCTAGCACTCATTTCATGAAATCCGAGATGCGCTTACTCTAGACGGTCACCGACGACCTCCCCGAGGGGTATTTTGCTGTTGGAGAGGAGCGGAAGAAGAATGGACGTCGCAGGAGCGATGAGGAGGCCAAAACAAGCAGATTGGGCATTTTTTGTGTCCCACTCGGCCGAGTGGAGGAGCCACTCGGCCGACCAGCGAGACACTGCTCGGCCGACCAGAACAGACACAATTTACATGTGCACTCGGCCGAGCACCGAAGACCACATCGGCCGAGTGACTATACCACGTCCGCCCGAGTGGCGCCCAGACGAAGCCCCTCCAAAACATCCAAGTTACTGTTTTTCGGCTGCCTGAACTTCAGAAGACCCACTCGGCCGAGTGGATTATCCCGTCCGCCCGAGTATCATGAAGTCATCGGCCGAGTGACGACAACTCACTCGGCCGAGCCGCCCCCGAAGTAGAGACCCCTGAAGGCCCTGACTTACTGGAAAATTACAGGGTTTCTCACTCGGCCGAGCGACTTTTGTCACTCGGCCGAGTGCGATGCGCTGCCTGTAGCGAAAACTGCGGAAAACAGGCTGTGCAGGGGTATTTTGGTCACGATTTTTGGACGATTTTTGGGGCTATTTAAACCCTGTTTTTACCCTAGTTTGGGGGGCTCTCTCTTAGATTTTTTGCAGCTTTTTAGATTAGTTTTTTAGCTTTATTCTTGTGATTGGAGAAGGAGCAAAACTTGGATTTTTGTTGGATTAATTGAAGAACTACATTGGTTTGCATCTCTTTTCCTTAAAAATTCTATTTTTATTGTTTATATCATTGTTGTGATGAATTCTATTGCTTATCTCAACGATTATTTTTGTGATCTTGCTATGATTTGTGAGTAGTCTCCACGTCTTGGGGCGTGGGGATGAACCCTACAAGCCCACTTTCATATTTGTGATGAATTGGTAGAAATTGAGCTAGAATTGCTATTAGAGATTAGATTGGGATCAATTTACTACGGGTGGCTAGGTATTCATATCAATTGGGATTTGCAAGAGATTGGATCCCAATTTGATAGGAAGCCCTAGAAATCCGAATTGGGTTGGAGTCGGATTTTTCGAAGTATCTGTTTGCAAGAGATTGGACCGATACTAGGACTCCCGGTTGCAATTCTATACCGATACCCGTTTGCAAGAGATTGGACGGGTAGGAACTATCCTAATCTAGATCGTGGACCGAGTTTGCAAGAGATTGGGCTCGGTGCGCTATTGGACGATGATGTTGATCCTAATGCTAGCTTCCCTAGGGTAGGGTTTGCAAGAGATTGGACCCGACCCTAGGATAGCTATAGACCGGCAACAGCGCGAGAGCGTGAGCTTGGTTCTACATTCAGTTGCAACTAGTTCATCCGAATTCTCATTCTAGCAATTTTGATACCGATGAACCACATTTATGAAGTACGGTGTGTAGCGGGGATTCCCCATTCCCTAGACGTTCTTTATTTGATTTGATATTTCGCATATTTGTCTGACGATTGTGACAGGATCGCCAAAGGCAAATTTCTCTTCTTAAATAGCCAGGTTGATCGGAGCAAGCACAGTCATTCGTCCTCCCTGTGTTCGATATCCCGCTCGCTGCTACACCGTGCACTTGCGGTAAAACTACAACCGTTCTTTTGGGTCACGTCCCGGAGCGATCACACAGCTTGACTGAGCGCATCATGCCTCGGCCGAGTGATCTGGCAACTTCTCCAAGCTTCTTCTCTCCTCTTCTCTCCATTCTCCACTTTGCTTCTCCTCTCTTCTTCTACTCCTCTCCCTCGCTTCTTTGGCCTCCTTGGGTCATCGTGGTAAGGCGAAGCGAGCTTTGGTATCGATGTTGTGTCCAGAACCCCATATTGCTCCAAATTGCGCTGAATTCCCTGAAAACATATAAGCATCAAAATGATCAAGAATATCGAGAAAAGTGTGATATAATACGAAAATATGGATTCGGGCGATCGAAACGACATGGAAATGCATGGTAAAACATGGAAAATATAGACACGGTAAAATCCCCAAAGCTTATCTCTTACTCGTCCTCAAGGAAGACGGATAAGAAGTTCGCCAGAGGGTAAAAACAAAGAAGTGCAAAAGAAATCAAAAGATGGGAAAGGCGACTAAATCATCTCCTCATGTCATAGCACGCAACAACACTTCAACTTTATAAATTAAAAACGCATTACTCATGAGGATTCATCAAGTCTAGCAAAGAATATATATATAATGGATTTTCAAATGAATGTTGTGAACTCGAATATATAATATGAAGTTAGAGGGAGATTCCTATTATAGCATGCAATCAATATACAGAATCTATGATTCGAGTTCAAATCTCCACAACTCATCATGATCAATTAATTCAAGCATGCAAGATTATTTTAATTATTTTCATAAATGAGGATGGTAAGTTCAATTAAATCCAGAATTCACCGTACTAAACTCTTTCACGATCCCTAAAAATCATCGACCTTGCCATGTCCCTATTCTATATAGAAAGTGAGGTAGAGATGTGGGATTTTTCTTTATACAATTGTTTTCTGGCTATACGATTTTCTTTATATATACATAATTTTATTTTCTTATATACACGAGATAACTCAATATATACAAGAGGCGGCCCATGCATCCCAGACCAGACGGTCTTAGGGCATCGGGTTACGAAGAACCCCTCGGGCCTATTATTCGTAAGTAATATTTTTTTTGGATTATGATTTTTTTTTCAATTTTTTTGGGATTTTTGCAAACTCACGTAAACGAGATGGAATGCAAAGCACGATCAAGGATCGCAATTATCTATATACAAAAAAATATAGAATTGGGACATGGCTCGGTGTTAGAATATCCAGTACATGCTACTTAAGTGTCGTGGGTTATCCAACACCAATTGAACTACCATCCATTATGAAAATAGACGATTTCATACAATCATGAAATTTTCACTCAATTATCGATCAATCATGCATTTTCAAGCTTAACTGTTTCGAGAATACTCGTTATGCAAAATATGAATTCAAAGCATGGAAAACCCCTATTAAAAAGCATCCTAATCAAGGAATATCTATAACACACGGAAGCATAGAGTTCAAAATCATAATCTTTTCTATATAAATATGCGGTGACGTGCAATAGACTATGACGAATCCTACGTGAGTGTGTAAAGCAGATAAGTTGAGTGTGTGCAGCTTACAGTGCAATCATAGAAGAATCATCTTTAGTCTAAATAAAAGAAAAAGAGGAAAAAATGAAAAACATGCATGTGCACAAACAAGAAAAGGAAAAATAAAAATGATGATAAAAAGGGGGGAAATGGGGTGGTAGTGGAACTAAAAATGGGAATAAGGAAAAAGAATAAGTAAAAAGCGATAGCGCTCATCCTCCAAGCTAAACGCAGCAGTGTCCTTACTACTCAGAACACGGGCATAGAGACGAGAGACGATGCTAGGGGGTGGGTAGGAAGAAAAATAAAAGAAGGTATAAAAGATGCATATCCGTATGTGTATGTATGTATGTATATACAAAAATAGATATTACGACGATACATGTGATGATGATGCATAATATGTACAGTATGGACACTATATACAACAAGAATCGACGCCAAAATGTGACTCCCCAAGCTAGACTAAGCTGGGCCCCAAAAAGACAGATGGGCACAATGATAGGAGGGGGTAGACACTGGGACAGCGATAAGCTAATAAAATCAGGCAACACCACTACCCGGTGGGGGTGGTGGCTGAAGAAGGTGAAGGATACGGTCCAGCTTCTCGCTGTTCTGCTGTCCAATATCAGTAGTGTCCTCACGGCTCTGCGAAGCTCAATGATAGCCTCTTCCACCCCATATAGTCAACCTACGATGTCAGGGGGCAGGAGCTGCTGGATGATCCACTGGAAGATGTGCCACGTGTGGTGAAAAAGGGATGTGCTGGGAGTGCAGGCTGTGCAGATAGTGGGGTAGTGGGACAGTGGCAGTGGAGAAAAGAGTAGAGGTCAATGCCAATATATATATGCAAGTGAGGATAGGGCAGGTGCAGATACGGCTGAGGTGGTGGCAACAGCTGTGGAGACAGAAACTGCCACACTCTCCGTAAGAATCACCGAGCCGGTGCTGGGAATGGGTAAGGTCAGGGATACAAGCACCAATGTGATCTCAGGTGGTAGTGAGGAGGTGAGGACAGAAGGATCAGCTAGCAAATTGGAAATGAGGGCCTCAACTGAAAGGGCTGGGTCCTCGGTAAAAGTTGGTAATAGCATAGGCGCTTTCCCTGGGGTTCTTCTCTGACTGAGCGGTAGCTTGCCTTGGGACCACGCCATCTGATTCAGCTACTCCTTCAGTTGATCCACCATGGTGGAAAGTTCCTTGTTGCTGGCCGCATGGTCTAGATTGAGCTTTGCCTACTCCTCGAAGAATCTCTCCAAGGTGGCCTCCAAGTAGGATTTTCTACTGAGCTAGAGGAGGAGCGGGCAAAGCTAGCTACTGCTGGTACCATGGCGGTCTATAGATGGCATATGGTCTCTGCCTAGACTACTGCTGTTGTGGCTGATATTGCTGCTGCTGATACTGCTATGGTTGCTGCTACTGCTGATACTACTGCTGCTGATGGTGTTGATGCTATTCCTGTACTGGATACCAGGGTTGTTTCTCCAGGACGGGTTCCCATAGGCTCCTCTGTTTCATCCTTTATCATTGGAGGTGTAGTTGGCCTCCTCTGTTATTGTAAGAGGTGCCTAGTAAGAGTAGGTCCCGCCATTGGGTCCCTAATCTACACACCTCTCATAGGTGGCATATGTGTTGGCAGGCGGTGAGCTGGGTCTAGCGTCGAGTCGGTGCTCTAATCTGGCCATCTGTTGTGTAAGGGATTCGAGACGGCCATCAAAAATAACAGCCTCACTGACTTCATACTGGCCTCCTCCTGGGTCCTTGGCGATAGTTGGGTAGACCTGTCGTCCTCCCAACATTGGTTGTTGGCTACCATGGCCTTAAGGATCCTCATGGCTTCGGCCGGCTCTTTTCCCGTTATGGCCCTATTCACTATAGCATCAACTATCATCCTTGTGTCCAAACGCATTCCATTGTAGAAATATAGGACCAGGTCATACATGGCGATGTGATGGTTCAGATACTGATGCTAGAGATACTTGTATCGTTCACAGGCTTCATACAAAGACTCCTAGCCCCCTTACTTGAAATTGTTGATTCGGTTTCGAAGACGTAGCATCTTCGAAGGGGGGAAGTATTTGGTGATGAAGGCCTCCGCCAGTTGCTCCCAAGTTGTGAAGGTGACAGTCGCTTGGGACGTCAGCCAGTAATGGGCCTTATCCTTCAAGGTGACGGGGAAGAGCTGCACCCTGATCGCATCATCGCTGACCCCTTGCATCTGGAATATGGAGCACTTGGCTAAGAATGCCTCCACGTGGTGACTGGGGTTCTCATGCGAGAGCCCGTGGAAGAAGTCCTGTTGCACCAGTAGGATGAGCCATGTCTTTAGCTCGAAGTTCCCCTCTCGGAACGATGGTACTGTCACGGAGGAAGCAAGGGCAGTGTCGGGTCTTATGAAATCCCGGATCAATTCTGGTGGAGTGGGAGGATACAGTCCTATGAGAGGCTCAGCCATCGCTAATCTTCTCCATCTATCTGCTGCGAGTTTCCATGCGGTAGCCTCTATCTCATGATCCAAGGGTAAAAGATCTTCTCCTCCCTGAGAACGTGTATGCATGCAAAATAGATGCACTCAAGACAAATCATGGACCTCGTTAGCAAAAAGAGGAAAGAGTGTAATAAGGGAATAAGAAAAGAAAAAATAAAAGAAGTGGTGGTGTGTTAAGTGTGGATGAAACCAACACTTTCCAACCAAAAGCTTAAACAAATCGTCACCTCCCCGACAACGGTATCAAAAACTTGTTCGGTCCTCGGGTTTACACCACGGGGACCCAAATCACCACAAGTGCATAGTGCACTATAGTATAGAAAGATTATCTAACTCAGGGATGCGATCGTTTAATACTTAGCTTTATATGGAAGGAGGAGAGTATGTGGTCGGGGGTTGTCACGAGTGATTGATTGGTTGATTGTGGAAATCGAGAGTTAACTAGAAATTAAACGTCTAAGGCTTTTGATATTCCCTGCTAGGCCCTTTGATCACGGATGTCAGGTCAAATGACCCAACGTCGGACGATGGATTAGGGTAGGAGTGTGATGTGTCAGTATTTTCCATGTTTTTACCGCATCATTTCATCTCATTTCATATCATATTAGCCTATGAAATCCATATTTTTATATATTAATGCGCTCCTAATGCCATATTCTTGTTTTTGCATAGATTTGTGGATTTGCAGGGATTTTGGAGCGAATCAGAGCTGATTCGGGATATGGACCCATCCAGCGCGTCCAGGACGTCATTTACAAGGCTCTATGGGAGTTCACCGCATTTAAGAAGAAGATCGAAGGAGAGGAGGAGGAGCAAGCGAGAGAAACCAAGAAAAAGCCCTCAGCCCAGTCAGTTTTCCAGGTGATTCGAGCCGAGTAGCTTACAGCTACTCGACCGAGCTGATACGCAGACACAGCATAGGAAATGGACCAGCCCACTCGACCGAGCAGCTTGGCGACTCGACCCGAGTTTACACCCCCTGCTACTTGACCGAGTAGGAGGGTACTTGACCGAGTAGCCCGCATCAGAAACAAGCAAGCAGAAGCACGGCCAGCGAGTTGACTCGACTGAGCAGCCACCAGCTCGGTCGAGTAGCCGCCACGCCCAAGCAACGTGTGGGCTCATCTTTCCAGATTTCTGAGAATTATTTGTGGGGTCCCTATGTTAGGTTTCTATCATAGTACAACTAATTTATACGCAGCAGAAAATAGAAACCTACCAAGATCCATGCGATTCTAATTAATTCGAATAGATTACTAACCTTTCAGACGATCTGAATTTGTCGGACTATAGGTGCTGCGACGATCTGAATCTGTCGACGATCTGAATCTGTCGGACTATAGGTGCTGTTCTGCGAACGACCACCCTCAATCGGTATCCACACGCGAACGTCACAAACAGGACTTGCGAGGGTGCTAGCTCCTTTGTCGCAACTAGGGTTTCTCTCGCTCTTTGTTTTTCTCAAAAACGGAGGAGATAGAAAAAAAACGTAAAACTGAAAATCGTGATTCTATATCTTATATAGAATCCTACGTTAACCCCTTAACCACATTCAGTTACGCGACGCTATCTTAGGGATAATAATCCCACGTTAACACATTAACGTATTTCAGTTAAGCGACGATATCTTAGGGATAATATCTTAACGAGATACGATATCTGACGGTTAAGATATTTCACCTTATTACGAATTTCAAATCATATTCGAAATCATGTTTAAACCCTATCCTATCCAATTCGTTCTTTGTGTGCGACCCAATAGGCTCATATTAAATTGGCAGTGGGCCTAATCTCATTAGAAGCCCACAAGTCATAATTGGTCTCTAGCAAGACATTTTGACTACCCAATTAATATGAATATCGTTAGTCTGATATTAACCTAACCAATAGAACATGTCATTATCCTTTTGTCACACGATATCTTATTTGAACATAATTCATGGGCAATGTCATACTTATATAGTTCAAACATTTAATTTCTCGCTTTCTAAGTTGACTGATAAAATCAAATGACATTCATTTGAGCATGGCCATGCATTTCTCAGTCCTACTTATCGAGGGGCCCATTAGATATCTCTCATAGGGGAGGGACAAATTCCATCTTGTTCATTCACTTTCCTCTGCATAATTCACATCTTATTCGATCATAACCTTTATGATTATCTGATTAAAGATAACGTTTGATTATGTCAAAATATGATGTTCCTTATGTAGGAAACTGTGATGAGCTCAGGTCGAAGGATTCAATGACATAACTATTATGAGATCATTTATGACACTAATCCATGTAATGATCTCATAGCGAGTCTATCCAGTACATGTTCTCCAACAAGTACCTATAAGTTTGATTTGTATCACCATACATATAATTATCTCATAATTATCTATCAAACTCATACTAGTCTTAATTCTTCAGTAAACCATTACTGATGAATGACTAGGGATGCTTAAAATAGCATAAACAACTATTCAAACATTATTATAAAGAAACATGCCAGCAATATAATAATAACAATAATAAGAGAAACATTTTATAAATGAAAATGACATAACATAAAGGTCCAAATATTTGGCCTAGGGCACAACCACTAACACCCTACCCCTTGTATATTAGATAATTCCTTTGATATTTTTAAGGATAGAGAGTTTTTAGTGTAAGTTTAGATTTAATTAAGAGTTTTGGATCTAGGTTTTTATCATTGAGCAAAGACTTGATTTTTATTGCGCTTTCTGGCTTGGAATCTATTGGATCTTAATTCTCTTTGACTTGCTATCAATCTACAATGCTTTTGGTACGTATTCTAATCTTTTATATGTTTTTGATTACTATGATGAATTCCATGGTAAAAATCCAATCTTTCTTTGCTTTCTCTATCATGCATGAGTAGTCTATCTAGGTTTAATAGATTAGCCCTAGGATCTTAGAAAAAAGATGCAAAGTTAGGATTTTTAGGTTGCATTGGACATAAAAATGGGAGTATTTTGGTTGATCTACCAAAATCCCTATGAGAACTCGTACTGAGATCGTGCCCATGGTCGATGGAATCGATTAGCTTAAGGAGTATCTTATGGATTTAATTAGGGAGTTAGTGGATTCAACCAAGGCTCGTGACCATGACCGGCTCGTGTCTTGATGGAATCGACCGACGAACTATACTACTAATTGATGGCTACCACCATTGCATCAATAAGAGCCATCAAAATACCTCGATGCTCTAACCCACGAGAGTGGTACAAGCATTCGACCCATGAGAGTGGTGAGATTATTGTAGATCCTTAATACGCATATCGTATGCATCTATCACGAGAGCGGGGTGAATATGCTATGTTAGATTCATGACGCCTAGACGCATGAATTCACTTCCTAGACGCTACAATCCCCAATAAAACCAATGCGACATAGAAGTCCTAACCTAGCATCGACCTTCGACGATCCTAGCGGTGAGTCCTAATGCCCTAGTCTATTTATATTGGTCAAACATCACCAACCAACCAATCGTTGAAACTGACTGCTACCTCTTTCTGAGACTTAGAAATAACCTGAGATCAATACACCGTTACTTTCCTTGTGGGATTGATATCTTTTATATTATAACTTGACACAGTCCGCTTGCATTCCTGAGCCCAGAATCGATACCCAGGAACCATTCAGCATCTGGCATTAGTGACACTACCAGGCGGCTTTTAGGTGTTAGTTCTGGGTGCACTAGTCACATCCGTAGATGAGAATGATTACTTAACTTTTGTTATTCCTACTCGTCTAATGCATCCCTATGTGAAACCGTTCTCTCGCAGTCGGCTTCACACAGGAATGCAAGCATTTAAGATTGACACTTGGTCTCGCCTCGCAGATCCTCATCCACTCTCGTGACCTACGGAGTGCGACACTACCCTATGGTTGGTTCTAGCAGTCGGCGTGCTCTCGCAGTCACCGACTAGTGGATTGGGGATTAGCAGTTGCCCCGGCTCTAGCGTCACTCTCGTAATCACGAGCCCAAAGAACGGCTACTAAGCCTAAATCAGATTCGTGGGGATTCTCCCCAGGATACAGAACCGCCTTTATGATACCCCGATCCTAAGGCCAATCCCCCAAAACCCTTGTTCAAACCTCCCGAGGGCAACCCTAGCTTGATCCAACCGGGGTCTAACCTAACGTCCGATCCCTAGGATCCTAGGGATCATCCTTAAGCCCTAGATACACACTACTCTAGCATAGCAAACGCTCTAAATACAATAGCAATAGTGTTAGGCATATCCAACCGGTCAAATTGCATGAAATTAATTTCAATATAGAGAGCAAGAGAAATGAGATCAATGATAAATAAATCAAGAAAATCCAACCACAAACAAAGATTTTGATTACAAAAGAGTTTACCAAATGAGAGCTCCCAAAATAGCTCTAAGGGGTTTGCTACAGAAAATTAAAGATTAACCTACTCTAAAAATCATTCACTATTTATTCAAAACAGTTTGGGTTCGGGTACTCTAAAAATCATTCACTATTTATTCAAAACAGTTTGGGTTCGGGCTTTAAAAACCAACCCGAAACCCATTAATTTAAGTCAAATTTGAGTCTCCCAACCTACCGCTCAGTCGAGCGCAATGCTCGCTTAGCCGATCGATGCCTTGTGTACGGCTCTGCTTGGCGCTCGAGAAGGGGCCACTCGGGAGAGCGAGCTGGGTCACTCGCCTAAGCATCATGTCGCTCGGTCGAGCGAATTAAGCTCCAAGAATTCCAGAGCCCAAGTCCTTCATTTAATAGGCTCCTCTGACGGCTAGCTCGGGCGAGTGTGATGGTCGCTCGGTCGAGCGAGCTTGTCGCTCGACCGAGCGCCCTGAAGGAAGGCTTTGCTACTCCATGGTGTATCACAGCTCGGCCGAGCACATCATGCGCTCGGCCGAGTGATCTGGCAACTTCTCCAAGCTTCTTCTCTCCTCTTCTCTCTGTTCTCCTCTTCTCTTCTCCTCTCTTCTTCTACTCCTCTCCCTCGCTTCTTTGGCCTCCTTGAGTTGTCGTGGCAAGTCGAAAAGAGATTTGGCATCGATGTTGTGGCCAGAATCCCATATCACTCCAAATCGCGTCGAATTTCCTGAAAACACATAAACATCGAAAGGATCAAGAATATCGAGAAAAGCGTACTATAATATGAAAATATGGATTCTGGCGATTGAAACGACATGGAAATGCATGGTAAAAACATGGAAAATATAGACACAACAGTAGTCTAGACTTAACCCAAACCGTCGCGCTGTGCACAAACACCGAACACCTGCGTAAGTTAGGCTAGACACGGAAACAATGGTCCGACTAAACTAGTCATTGTGATTTGGATGAACACACTCATGATCATAAATGGCTATAGGTAAAACCCAATAAGGGAATCATATATGATATGATTAATGAAGAGTCATCTACCAATCGCAGAGAATTGTTGAGCACACTCAAGGTTGTGAGGCTTTGAGTGGTTGGATCTCTTTCCCGGTAAATTTAAATTTGATTAAATTGTTCATTATTATGGCTAAAAATGATCGCAAAATTAGTGGAAGGATATAGTTAGATAAAAGCCATTCTATCTATATTTAAAAATTGAATATATACAAAACTAGAGTAGTTCTATGTTTACCGATGGAAGCCAAAACATAATATCCCAAGGAAATTAGTTAACTAGTCAAAATAGTTGGTTAAAGGAATATCAGTTATAATTCTAGTTGATAGACTAAACTATGTTCTCATTGACATTAAAATGACCTTATTAGCACAGGCTTAAGGACAATGATTTCCTTGAGCTCTGGGTCCAACAAAATAAATGCACGTTACTTGTCACTCGCCTCTATGAGGGGTAACTTGAACATGCTGATGTTCAAAGCATGTTTCTCCATACAATTTGTTGATCACACTCAAGGTTGTAAGGAAAACGGTTTTGATCCGCAAAGTTCGAAACTTCGATCAAATGAATCGAAGATGAGTGCATGAGCGGTGCAAGACTATGTATCCCAACCGGATCTTGAGACGAGCAACTTGTTGAGCACACTCAAGGTTGAAAAGCTCAAGCGTTTGGATACATGAGATGTTTGCACGACTATTATTTGTGTTGAGACGCGTAATATCTAAATGAGATTTAGGAAAGGAAGAAGTCATTAAGGAAAGTCTATTGAGAAAGAATGTTTTATCTATCATTAGTAAAGGCAAAAGTATGAGGAACTGAAAATGTGACATTTTTGATGTCACAACTTTAGGATAATTGTTATACAAAATAGATTGTCATACGTGTTGGGAAAAAGAGCAATTGTTGTTTCTTGGACCATAGAGGATGTCTAACATTGTTTGGCGAATGTCGTCACCTTGCTTCTAAAGAAATGAGTAATTTGTATAACGATAATGTATTAAATGTTAATACATGAATATGCAATACAGTAGCAAAACTTATATGGCAAAATTGACTAGGCCGTATCAAAGAGACTAAGCTTCACAAGTCACATAAAGAGGGGTCTGACCTCTCGTATTATGAGTCAATAGACACTTAGGAATCTTGTCTTAAAGGTATGATGGCCGAATTTCATCTGTAAGACAATGGGAGAAAGAGTTGGTGAACTCGTTGTCTCGTACATACAGATGTACCCAGACCCAAGTCTAATTTAACCAGGATAAGTTGTTCTTATTTTGTTACGACACGTGTTCTTGCTGATACACAAGTCTGATAAAATAGATAACACAATGACAAAAGTATTTGAACTGCTTCGATCAGATCGAAGAGTCGAATACTTAGCTGTATAATTCTTACGAAATTAAAAGAAAATGTGATTTTCTCTCAGGTCAAGTCTCAAAACACATCGTTGTGTTACAGAGCATGAATCACACTTTGTTAGACATTGTGTGATGCACGTCAATTGACTTTGAGTTACAATCCTCCCCCTAGGTTAAGTCCCAGATAGTAATGCATAGGTTCTTGATAAGGTTCTACGAGGACCTTATCTATATGATATTCATTAAATCAATCGTTAGGAGTTGCTAAATTACTCGAGTCTCGTGAAACGAATAAGTCGAGTAAAACATCATAGTTGATGATGACTTGGTCAACTTCTAGGATGCCATTCGAAGTAGGGACTCTGATTAATAACTTGATGCAATCCGAAAAGGTTCCTTGCACGTGAATAAAGTACGGACTTTAGTTTACGTGCCCAAGGAAAGTGTTTCATTGGCTGCAAGTGAATCTTCAAGTCTAGAAGATTGCTGCAGAAGGAAAATAGTGAAGTACAACTTATGTTGGTTAAGATAGGTTATCATCCTAACTCCTATAATGGATTATGATGAAACTTTCTCGCCAACAGCTGTGTACAGATCTATTCGGACCACACTTGATGTAGATGCTCATGATGACCATGAATACTAAAATATGTTTGTTTTCTAAATATGATTTAGAAGAACAAACTTATAGAGTTTTCAAAGTCCGTGGGAGCAAAAAAAGGCATGTGAGGCATCAAGGAGTTGGAACATATGGTTTGACAAAGTGGTCAAAGAGTTTGACACTTTATCAGAAATGATTATGAACCGTCTAAATGACCAGTAAAGTAATTTGGATTATTCTTGTAAGGTACTATGAGCTGGATGAGATCCAAGCAAGAAATATATTATGGATTCCAAGTGACCAAGGGAATTATTTTGATGAGATTCAAATGTGCTGTCTAAAACTAATAAAGAAACTCGTTAAGTCTAAAACTAAAGACGGTTTAGCAAATTCACTCACGAAGGCTCTGCTACATAAAGTCTAGAGAGACTTATGTGTTAATATTGTATGAGATACCTGGATAAATGTGCCTGAGTGCACGTGAAAGATGTTAGAAGATAGGTATGCACTTGTACTCGAGGCAATTTATCTCTGTGTAAGTGTACACACATCTTGTTCAAAATTACAGAAGGCTGTATGGTAAGAATTTACCTAAGTTAATAATAATGTAGTCTTCATTAGAACTTAGGTATAGTCCTGAGACTTAATGCGAGGTCAAATATATATCAAGATGGAGATCTCGATCAAGGAGAAGTATTTGACAAATTGTAGCATAAGTCTAAAAACATTCGTGGTCGTGGATGTTTCGAGAAATGGATATTGATACATCGGATAGACCATTCTGTCTTATTCTTCACCATGTAATGGTGACAATGATCTCATGGTCGTTTGACTTGGCGAAGTTGAAGACGCGACACAGTGCTCATTGGAGAATTAGTTCACTAAACGACCCAACGAGAGTTATCATATGGTTTATATTCACCATTCTGTCAATGATAACTCTTAGTGATGATAGGTAAGTTGGTCTTTTGACTTGAGGTCATTGTACAAACCTGTACATGAACGGTGTCACTTAGATCACTGATCTAGCCTCAGGGCAAGCCATGTTGAAAGGTTTTTGGTTGGGTGACATTTGAAGCGTGCGAGGAGAGTAATGACCAAGATAGGATTCGTCTCTCTCGGTCAAGGGGAGTTAATGTCGCAGTGTTAGTTCGATCTTGTAGTGAAAACTCTGGCCAGAATATGTTGGAATAAGTCCAACATTATTTGACTAAAGATCGATGGAGACTAACCAAGTTGCTATTAGGGTTGACAGTTGACCATATCCTAGGCTTGACTAAGCAGCATAGTTTTGACGAAAAGACTATAACTATGGTATTCATCACGGACACAGTCAGGGTGGTCCAACAATACTCATGACAATGAGTTAACCACATAAGTATGATACCGAAACAGGGACGGCACCTGTTGCTCGTGGTCTCTGTCGTCTGGGGTTTCGAGCCCCACCTGTAGCAGGGTCAGACAGTAGAATCTCGCACAGAGTGAGACCTTCATCAAGTAATAGGTAGAAATTAGAGAGAATATGCAATGGATAGAAAACTGCAAAGCGTTTGCAGTTAGCTTCTGTATTCGGGATAAATGATCCTGAGTGCAAGTGGGGGATATTGGAGGATGTATGTCCTCAGTTCATTTGTGTTTGATGCAAATGATTTTTTAGAATAGATGTGGGAATTTTACACATGATGCAAAGGGAATTAAATGTGTCGTAAAATGTTTACGTGCATATTTAATATAATAAACCAATAGAAAAGGTTATCTTGATGACGAGAACATTCTGGTCTAAACCTAGGTTTGAACGGCGTCCAATACGGACGCCAAACGCACAAGATGGAGTCAAAACACCAAAAGTACATGGCCCATAGCAAGATGGGCTTAAGCCAGCCCTAGCGCTAGGCCCGCCTAGGGACTTAGCCCAGGCACCCAGGCACTTGGCCCAGGCGCTGGGCTGGCTTGGGCGCTGGGCTGGCCTGGGCATTGGATCCATATGCCCATGCGCATGGGTGCCCAGGCCCGAGCGGGCTGGCCCCTGCCAGCTGAAAATTTTGCAGTGGGCCCCATTGTGTGGCCCACAAGTTTGAGAACCCCTAGATCCTTTTGGCGGCTGCACTTTTACGAAAAACTTGGCTTTGGGCAACTTTGGAGCTACGTTTGAGGGGTCAAACAGACTCAGAATGGAGTGTTGTTTCTACCTACGCGTTCACCGTTCAACTCGATTCAATTTGATAGGTTGTATCACTTGCGAAGCTCAACGGTGGAGGAAGAAATATTCGCTAAAGTTTGGCCTTTCTGAAAGGCAAACTATAATTAATTTTTCTCCAAAACCTTTTAGTCCCACATCGGATATGGAGTTAAGGGGAGGGCTACGCCTCCTATATAAATAGGGGCCTACTCCCCTCCTTGAACATCGTCCCAAGCTCCAGATCTGAGTAGCTCCATTAAATGTGAGCAAGCCTAGATCTGAGATTAAATTAAATGTTCCCTCTTTCTCCCAAATAATTCTTCCTTGCTTCTGATCGGGCTCTAGCAAAGATACGAAGGACCTCGGATCGGATCCAAAATCTTGACGAAGGATCCATTCAAGGTGAAATCTTTTTCAACACGTGGTTGACTCGAAGACATGGGTGTTACTCGCCTCGGGACGTGGTGTGGTTCGGGAAGAGGTTTGACTCGGGACAAGGTGCAGCTCGGGACGCTGCTCGGCTTGGGAGAAGCAGAGCGGGGGACAAAGAAATGTTGCTGAAAACAATGCTTCTTATTCTGCAGAAATGAAGTTAAAGGTATGTAGTTTAAATTAAACATGTGTTTATAAATTTCAAATGTTAGATAAATCTATCCTTAGGGGCTGGTCGGACCCAACATTTGGATAGTAGAGATCTTGGTTAGTGTTAAATCTTTAGGGCTTAGACTTAAAACTGTTTTAAGTGCTAAGTTTCTGCTGTTGATTTGTTTCCATCGGCCTTCCGACTTAGGCCGGACGTCAATTTTATGGCCCTAAGGACTCGTAACACCCTTCACTCCTCTCGGTGGCGGGGTGCATTAAGCTGGTGCATACGGTCATTCACGGTTTTGTGTCCTACTGGATCCCGTCCTTTTGCATTCCTAACTCAATTTTGACTACCCTTGACCGTATGTGCAGACATTTTATATGGGGGTCCAAGCTCAACCTTTGGAAGTGGGGGAATATGTGTAGACCCCATGGTGAGGGGGATTGGTCTTCAGTCCCTTTTGGAGTTTGGCGTGGCAGGTGGGATCAGACTTATGTGGCGGCTTCTTCATTCTCCAGCTCCTTGGGCCGTCTACATGCGGGGTGCATATCTGAAGCACACCCCCTTCTTTTTGTGTGAAACCACGGTCTTGGACTCCGGTTCTTGGAAGCATATCGTCAGCCTATGATGCATCAACTAGCTGCCTATACCGTGTGGTTGGCGACGGGCATGCATCCTCCCTTTGGCTTGACCCCTGGCTTCCATGTGGTCCCCTCTCCAGTATCTGTGTCCCCTTGCTTCTCGTTATACCTATGTCGCGGACTTCTGGGAATGGGGTGTCAGGAGGATCACCTGCTGTATCAGCCACTTCGTCCCTCACTTTTCGCATATTGCCTTAGGAAATGGCCCCGATACTTGGGACTGGATTCCTATTGGGGGCTGCTCACTTCAGCCTGCCTGGACCTCGACTGATCGCTTCTAGATATACACCTAGAAAACAATGTAGCTTTACCGCAAGTGCACGGTTAAGTGACAAGCGGGTATCGAATCACAGGGAGGACTAATGGCAATACTCTATTTTGGTTACTAAGCTATTTGGTTGAAAAGTAATTTGAGAATGGATAGTGTAACAATCGTTTGAGTAACAATGCAAATTCAATATAATAAAGATGTCTAGGGCTAGGAATCCCCACTATGGATTTTCAAGTCACTGACGTGAGTTATGAAATATCATACAATCAAACTCGAGTCAAGGTAAACTTGCTGCAACTTATTGGAGAACCAACTCATGCTGTCGCGCTATTGTAGGTCTATAGCAATCTAAACAAGAGCCTCGCTGTCGCGCAAACCTAGTCTAGACTACTAGCATTAAGATCGACAATCTCATCCAATCCAAACTCAATCTCACTGTCGCGCAACTTGAGTTTGGATCTAGGTCTTGATGGTTCGTATCCATTCATTATAGTGCAACGAATATGAGTATAGGAGAACAATAAAAATGCTAGCTTTGGTCGCTGTCGCGCACCAAATCTAGGGAATTTCGATTGTACACCTTAATCGAATATCTATGGCTTTACTTGGATCAAGATCCTCTGTCGAGCTCACGAGATCCAAGAGAAATCCATATCTATCCGTAGTAAATCAATCAAGATTTAACCTTTCAATCAAGCCGCATAGCATAACAATTCATTAGATCTCACAATTCAAACATTAAATCCATAGGGTTCTTCCCTTTACCCTAGAGCAAAGGACCTAATCACAAATCATATTAGAAATCCATAGGAAAACAAGATCAACAATGGAATTCATCATGCAATCAAGATTCAATAAGAGATATAGAATAAAAATCAAAACTTGCAATAGATCAAGATAAACCAACGTCACCAAAGAAGCTTTCAATAGAAAATTAAGATCCAATCTTCAACCTCTGGCCAATAACAAATCTTAACTATGATTAGAAACTAAGGAAAAATAGTTCTAAGAAGTCTATCTGGTATCCCCTGGGGCTGGAGACAAAACTGGGGTGCCCAAAAGAACCAAAAAGTACAGACCAAACTGCCCATGCGCCGCCAGAAACCCTAGTTTTCCCGACTGGGCGTCTGCGCCACTCGACCGAGTGGAAGTATTACTCGGCTGAGTGAGAATTTTGACTCGGTTGAGTACGTCAGTCTGCAGATCTTCCAGAAAAACAGAGAAGTCGTCTTGGCTCTCTTCGAAATTTTGGCCTCCACTCGGGCGAGTGGAGTTCTTACTCGGCCGAGTGGAATTCACCACTCGGCCGAGTACATTGTGGTACTCAGGGTGGCCGATGTCATCGTGTTAGTCTTGCTCGGACGAGTAGGCTGCGTCACTCGGCCGAGTGAACTACCTTGCTCGACTGAGTGGCCAGTTTCAGTGCTCATTTCTTCCTTTTTTTGCTTCCTCGTCGATTCCTTCGATGCCCTTCTTCTTCCACTCATCCTCCAGTACCATTAACTCTCCGATATGATCATGAGCAATGCTTCGGTATGTGTGCAAGTCCTTTAGGCTCCAAAATGCACCCGATTGCTACATATCTCCTGAAATCAGACGAAAAGCAAGAAATAGTGAAAAGTATCGAAACATCGTCAAATAATCATGAAAATCACGATATGAGCAATCGAAATGGCATGCAAATATGCAGAAAAAAGGTGTAAATATGATCCTATCAAAATCCTCCAAGCTTACCTCTTACTCGTCCTCGAGGAAGATGAGTAGAAAGGCAAACTTGGCGGATAAAAATAAAGAAAAAGGATGATCGAAAAAGAAGATGAAGAGGTGAAGATGCTAGATCATTCTCTAAAAACTTGGAGTTGCACACTCAAATAGCATGACCAATGAATATAAACATGCTAAAGCTTTTCACTTCGATACAATTGCATATGGGTGCTTTTGATTAAAAAAACTAAGAACGCCGAAAATCATATGAAATATGAAATCATTTTAGAATCAACATCATCAAGGGCATGTAAAATGATATACACAATCATAGATCACACGGTTTTCGATTGACCGCTTCTACTTGGAGTATAAGAGATATCATACATTTCAAATCGATAAGAATAGAAAAAGATGGGTTTCATGAATTCCATGCCAATATTCAATTCATAGACGTCGTTATACTCTAAGTAGTCTCCCTAATTATCAAAAAAGGTTGTTATGCACATATAGGTAGTCACTCTCTCACACATCATTAGATCCTCTCCCCCAAGCTATCTATAAGCGTGGTGGCATCAAATATGTAAATACTTCTTTTCCCCAATTTATTTTGGCTCCAAAGAAAAATAAGAAGAAAGAAAAGAGGAAAGATGGGATTGTGTATGTATAATGGAACTTCCATTTTTTCACAAGAATAATCCCAACTAAAATAAAAGGATATGAATATTTTTTTCTTTTTTTTGGATTCATGGAGCTTATTCTTTTTAGCATGGGAAAGATGCAAATTTAGGATTCACTAGGGGAGATTCACCAACAACTATAAGTATAGAAATGATGTTCAAGATATGTGGAGAAAGAAATATACATAACGCTCGGTTCACTGTTTGTATGTGCACAACAACTTCAGCAGTGTAATTTAATCTACTTAGTTTGATAAAAAAAGGTAAACTACGCAAATCATATCAAATGGCAATCATTCATTTAACCTGGAAGTTCAGAGCACATTTCATGCAAAAAGAAGTGATAATAGAAAGACAAAGCAGTACTCCACGTATATGCGATCAATGCGTGAAGCCTGGTGTGTTTTCTACAAAGGGTATACAATAATAGTTCCCAGGCTCAGTTAATGCTAAAATTTCATTCAAACTCATATAATGAGCTATGGAAGCTCTTTTTCTCAAATGCATATCAATGTATTGCATATGATATTAGAAATGAAAACAATAGCATGGTAAGAAAGTACGTGCATATGAGTAAAGCAAACACCAAGATATAGTCATCATAGGGAATTCATCTCTAGCAAAGGAAGTAGGAGAAGTAAAGAAGAAAATAAAAGAAACTAACTCTACATATGCAAGTCACTTCAAAAGTAAGAAAACGTTATGCATGGCAAGAAAATGAAAAAGTGAGTGAAAATGAGTGAAAAATATAAAAAAATGAAAAATAAAAGCAAAAATAAAGAAAATAAAAATGCAGGTGTGAACACACTCCCCCAAGCTAAACATCACATTTTCCTCAATGTGCTAAGTGTGGCACGAGGACGCATAAGATAGGGGAGGTTGGGTGTGGATGCATGCATGATAAAGGGAAAAATATGGAAAGTAAAATATGACATGATATATGCAAATGATGGAAACAACAGGCATGCAAATGATGGATGAACAATGCAAAATGGGTACGAAAATGTGGGCCAGAAGTGCAAACTCTCCCCTAGACTGATATATAGTATAGTGCCAAGAAAAAAGTGATCAAAACGTACCGGCAAGCAAAATAATGGGGCGAGAGGTAGAGAAGTAATATCACTGCAGGCATCAGTGTACGTGCCTAGACTGGTGGTGGAGAGCCGTAACCTCCCTGTGGTGGGGGCGGTGGTGGTGGGTGCAGGCTCCTGAGGGATAGGCCAGGGCGATGGTGGTGGAGGCTGAGGCAAGTGTGCAAAGATCTAGTTCAGAGTATGCTGAATACCAGGCAGAACGGTGACGCGTGCCTGCACAGAGCTAACGGTGGCGGCGAGAGCCCGAAAATCCGCTCTGAGCCCACTCACGGCCCCCTTGATAGCACGGAGATACTGGACAAGGGCGTCAGGAGTGGGAGCAGAGGGTCGCACTGGAGGAGGTCGGGGCAGATTTGGGCTTACGAAATGGGAAATAAGAGAAATGGGCGAAGTGGGGTGTGTAGGGATGCCGATCGCCGACCGGCGGCGAGGGGTGCGGCAGCGGAAGGGGCTTTGACGACGACGAGGTCGCGCCGCTGGGGCGAGTGGGCGGTGGCTGGGGCAAGTGGAGATGGGCATCGGGCGAGCCAGGAGAGAGAGGGGAGGAATTAGGGATTTGGGAATTTTTTGATCCGAGCCATCGTGATTTTCGACGTAAATACTGTTAAGTCGGTTGAGTCACTCGGTCGAGTGGAAATATTACTCGGTCGAGTGGAAATATTACTCGGTCGAGTCGCAACAGATTAGGATATTTTCAAAGATTTGTGTCAGTCTCCGACTCGACCGAGTAGGAACTATCACTCGGTCGAGTAGACAAAGTTACTCAACCAAGTAGATAGGCCACTCAGAGCATTTTAAGAGCTAAATGTGTCAGATTCACTTGGTCGAGTGACAAAGTCACTCGGCCGAGTGAGCTGTTGTTTTCAGCTCCAGACTCTCTGTTTTTGCGACACTTTCTGTTTTCTTCTCTCCCGTCAGTTTCTTCCTTCCATTGGTGTTTGAGCATGCCCTTGGAGTGCTCTCCATCGCCATGGCAGTCCCTCATTCATATGGTCTCCTATCATCTTTTTCTTGAAATGAAAACCGTAGCCCGTTGTCAGATTCTTCCTAGACGCTTGACTCTAAAGACTAATAAAGCTTTAAAACAAAATTGAAACTAAAATTCAAATAAAAACTAATATAGAACTGTCGGGTTGCCTCCCGACAAGCGCTTGTTTAAGGTCTTGAGCTCGACCCCTTAAGATGTGACGTTTAGCACGTGATATTCGACGCATAGGAGATGTGCATGTCAAAATTTGTGGAGAGGCCTTGAGGATTCACGTGCGGCTCTAGTTCTTCCTTGGTCTCACTAGTGTACGTCTCCTCTCTAATGGTGTTGAGGGATGACTCCCCCAAGCTTGCGTTCTTAGTAACTTTCCTCTTTCCTGGTGATTAAGGTGTTTTTGCCGACGGCACCTTCTCTCTTTGCTTCACCGTAGAGAGCTTGCAAAGCTCTCTAATATTTGCGACGTCAGCATCGTTCTTCTCTTAATCGGTGAGCGTGATTACTTCTTCAATGGGAGGATCCGGTTGTTCTCTATTTGGGATGTCGTCCTCGGTATTTGGGACTCCATCAAGGCTCTCCGTGGGCAAGGCTCCAACGGCATAAGGCATGGCTTCATCTATTACTTCGTCAAGAAGGTGTGACAAACTTCAAGTCGGAGCCTTTCCTAGATAGATACTTTTCACTACATTGATAGGATCGCCCGTAGAGTAGTGCTTGAGTCTTTGAACATTAACATTGAATAGTCTTCCGCCGTTTCCTTCTATCTCAAAAGCTCCTCCCAGATGGAAGTGGGAAGGGTGAATGGCCCCAACCACCGTGATCTCAGCTTCCCAGGAAAAAGTGGGATCCTCGAGTTATATATTTAGACCTTATCTCCAACCTTGAATTATCTCATGGTAATGTGGACGTCGTGGTAGAGTTTGGTTCTTTCTTTAAAGATTCTAGAGCTTTCATAGGCGTCCCTCATAATCTCATTGAGCTCATTTATGTCCAGAAGATGCTGCACCGCTGTGCTCTTATAATCATAATTTAGGGTTTTGATAGTCCAATATGCGCGGTGCTCCAACTCCACAGGCAAGTGGCAAGCCTTTACGTATACTAGCCGGTATGGGGTAGTGCCGATGGGAGTTCGAAAATCCGTACGGTATGCCTATAGTGCGTCATTCAACTTCATGGACCAATCCTTCCTTGACATATCCACCGTCTTTTTCAGGATTTATTTGATTTTCCTATTCGACACTTCCACTTGCCCATTTGTTTGAGGGTGATAGGCCAAACCAACTCTATGATGTACTCCGTACTTCTTCAGCATAGCTTCGAACTTGCTTCCCGGGAAACGGCGCCAAAAACTTGATCGCTTCAGGATATGCACCCAGAAAACAATATAGCTTTACCACAAGTGCACGGTTAAGTAGCAAGCGGGTATCGAATCACAGGGAGGACTGATGACAATACTCTATTTTGGTTACTAACCTATTTGGCGGAAAAGTCATTTGAGAATGGATGGTGTAACAGTCGTTTGAGTAATAATGCAAATTCTATATAATAAAGATGTCTAGGGCTAGGGAATCCCCACTATGGATTTTCAAGTCATCGACGTGAGTTATGAAATACCATGCAATCAAACTCGAGACAAGGTGAACTTGCCACAACTAATTGGAGAACCAAATCATGTTGTCGTGCTATTGTAGGTCTATAGCACTCTAAACTAGAGCCTCGCTGTCGCACAAGCCTAGTCTAGACTACTAGCATTAAGATCAACAATCTCTTCCAATCCAAACTCAAGCTCACTGTCGTGAAACTTGAGTTCGGATCTACGTCTTGATGGTTCGTATCCATTCACTGTCGTCCAATGAATATGAGTATAGGAGAACAATAAAAATGCTAGCTTTAGTCGCCGTCGCGCACCAAATCTAGGGAATTTTGATTGTAATCCTAAATCGAATATCTAGGGCTTTCCTTGGATCAATATCCTCTGTCGAGCTTACGAGATCCAAAAGAAATCCATATCTATCCGTAGTAAATTAATCAAGATCTAACCTTTCAATCAAGCTAATAGCATAGCAATTTAATAGATCTCACAATTCAAACATTAGATCTATAGGGTTCATCCCTTTGTCCTAGAGCAAATGAACTACTCACAAATCATATTAGAAATTGATAGGAAAACAAGATCAATAATGGAATTCATCATGCAATCAAGATTCAATAAGAGATATAGCATAAAAATCAAAACTTGCAATAGATCAAGACAAACCAACGTCACCAAAGAAGCTTTCAATACAAAATTACGATCCAATCTTCAATCTCTCTCCAATACAAAAGCTTAACTATGATTAGAAACTAAGGAAAAAAAGTTCTAATAAGTCTATCTGGTCTCCCTTGGGGCTGGAGACAAAATTGGGCTTAAATACATGCCCAAAAGAACCAAAAAGTGCAGACCAAACTACCCCTGCATCGCCAGAAACCCTAGTTTTTCCGACTGGACGTCTGTGCCACTCGACTGAGTGGAAGTATTACTCGGCCGAGTGAGAATTCTGACTCGATCGAGTACGTTAGTCTGCAGATTGTCCAAAAACAGAGAATTCAGCTTGGCTCTCTTCAAAATTTTGGTCTCCACTCGGGCGAGTGGAGTTCTTACTCGGCCGAGTGGAATTCACCACTCGGCCGAGTACATTGTGGTACTCAGGCTGACAGATGTCGTCATGTTAGTCTTTCTCGACCGAGTAGGCTGCGTCACTCGGCCGAGTGAACTGCCTTGCTCGGTCGAGTGGCCTGTTTTAGAGCTCATTTCTTCTCCTTTTTGCTTCATCATCGATTCCTTCGACGCCGTTCTTCTTTTACTCATCCTCTAGTACCGTTAACTCTCCGATATGATCATGAGTAACGCTCCGGTATGCGTGCAAGTCCTCTAGGCTCCAAATTACACCAGATTGCTACATATCTCCTATAATCAGACGAAAAGTAAGAAATAGTGAAAAGTATCGAAACATCGTCAAATAAGCATGAAAATCGTGATATGAGCAATCGAAATGGCATGCAAATATGCAGAAAAAAGGTGTAAAATATGAGCCTATCATCGACCCACCATCTCTTCCCTCCCTTCCTTCTGCGCCCTACTATTTGGTACCCAGGGCACGTGCCCAAGTATGCCTTCTCTCCCCTCCGGGTTCTTGCAGACCGCCTCCCCACCTCTCACCAGCTGGCTCGTCGTGGTATCATTGATCAACCCCACTGTATGATGTGTACTTCTCACCCTGAGACCGCCATGCACCTATTCTTCCATTGCGAGTACAGTTCCTTTGTGTGGGAGTCTTGTCTGCTCAAGGTGGGCCTTCCTACTAGTTCGAAGTCCTTGCACGTCGTTGCTCACCTTCAGCGGCGTCAGTTTGGAGCTATGGGAAGCTATCTACTGTGGGGTGCCTCTCCTTACTGACTCTCTCTACTGCTGTCTGGTACATCTGGAAGGAGCGGAACAGTCGTATCTTCCAGTGTCAGTCGCTCCAAGGTTTGTCCCTCCTTGCCAGGATTTCCTTGGACATTCTGCTGCGATGCCTCCCCTTGCAGATGATGAGACTATGTCTAGTATCATTTTTGGGAATTGAGGGCTAGTCTGACCCCAGTTTGTTGTGTAGCTTATATTTTTCTTTTTTCTGGCTGGGCTTTGTAATATAGGAATTATTTTTTAAATGGTTTTAAACTCATTAATTGATTTTAGTAAATGAGAGTATTTGGAGGAATACGTGTATTTGGATTGTATGAAGTATTTCTTCATGTATTTCTATTTTTCTTAAAAATACAAAATCCCAATTTTCTTTACCATGACAACAAAACACATTAGGTGGCATCTTGTGAGCTAATAAGAGTACACATGGCTTAACTTTGACTAAGATTTGTGGATGAGAGGATTTTAGGGAAATACAATTTTCAAGGCATGAAACAAAAACCAAAATCTCCCTCTCTCCATCTCATTTCAGCTATGGCTGAAAATTCTCTCCCTTTCATCCCCATTTCTCCACCATTCCACCACCTCCCTCCTCCTAAATCACCACCCATCCCTCCACCAAGAAACCATGGCTTTTCTTTATCATTCTAACACCTAAATTCCTCAAAATCCATCTTTTGGAGGCCAAAGTTGGAGAAGGAGACTATGAGCCCAAGATTCATCAAGGATTAAGAAGGGCAAGAGAAAATTTTGGAGGACTTGTTAAGGTAGAAATTCTTATCACCTTAGTAGGGTTTAGTTTTAGAACTAAGGATTTAATTAATTAGTAAGTTCTTTAGATTTTGAGTAGAAATTAAGTTTTGAACTTCATGCTGAAATTTACACAGAATTGGACGAAACTTTGGTAGCTTGCTGCACCTAATTGGCTACATGGAATTGCCTGAAAAAAAATATATGTTTCTCATATTGAAGTTCTTAATAACTTTCATTTTTACAAGTTTTGCAAATTCGTACTGAAAATTGGGGTAAAAATTCAGTTTCTAAAACTGGTCTGTTTTTAGACAGTTTTGACACCTTTCCGTAAAACGAGTATAACTCCATGCACACTTTATAAAATATTATGATCTTGATACCGTTGGAAAGCTGACTTCAAGATCTTCAACCTGTGATTTTTGTAGATTTTAATTCTGTCTGTAACTTGTAGAAAAATGGACTTGAACTGAACTCAGTTTCTGGTTCAGAATGCTGAAATTATACCTGTTAGGAGAAAATCCACCATAAATCACATATGTCAACTGAGCTTATGAAAATTGGTCAGTGAAAGGAAAACACCCATATCTACAACTTTCGTGAAGGGACCAGACATCAATTCTGACTGTAGATAGGCTAAAAGTGATATTCTTTCTGCTGTAACAGTTTTGACAGATTCAAATGCTAATTTTGCTTAGTACTTATCATGGTGTAGTTTTGTTTGAAGTTAAGTTTGTTTGTGCTAATCATGTTCTCAATGACATGCTCTTGATACATGTAGTTATGCAGATGGTTCATGAAATATTCAATAATATTTAAGTCCAATTTGTTTATGCTTTCACATTAGTATGTTCATAACGATGAGTTTGTGATGATATTCCATGCAATTCTTTAATTGAGATGATGATGATGATGATGATGATATTGTTAAAAGTTGGTTAAAGCGGTATTCAAGTCCGCTAGATGATTCGTTGACAAACGAAGTAATATCTTGAAAACTGAGAGTGAGAATGAGGAATGTATCAGTCCTCCTAAAGGAGGGTGACACGGGTTTGGGGGAAAACGGGTAAACTTTAGGAGTTAAGGAGCGGACATATGATATGAATTCAGAGTTGCGAGAGGCCAGATTGTTAGGAATTTCTCGGGTGGACCGTTGTACGCACGTGCGTCGTACCTCTCTCTTCTTTGCTTTATCGTTACAGGCTTGCTCTTTGTTGTTTATGTGTCTGGTGACTGCTTTTGCCTCTCCCAGTGTTGTTTCGCTTGTTGTTTGCTTGCCCACTGTTGGGGGCTGTTCACTTCGGTCTGCTTGGGCCTCGACCCGTCGACTCTCTCCTCCGTTTCGGCTGCGTTCCATTGTTTGGTACCTGGGCAACGTGCATAAGTATGCCCTCTCTCTCCTTCGAGCCCTCGCTGACCGCCTTCCTACCTCCCACCTGCTGGCTCGTTACGGTATCATTGATCAGTCCCCCTATAAGCTGTGTACGTCTCATTCTGAGAGCGCTAGACACCTCTTTTACCGTTGTGAGTACAGTTCTTTTGTTTTGTAATCTTGTAGGCTCAAGCTAGGTCTTCCTACTAGCTCCAAGTCTTTGCACGTCGTTGCTCACCTCTTGCGGTGTCAGTTTGGAGCCAGGGGAAGCTCTCTACTGTGGGGCAACTCTCGTTACTAGCTCTCTCCACTACTGTCTGGCACACCTGGAAGGAGCGGAACAGCTGCATCTTCCAATCTCAGTCTCTCCTGAGTTCGTCCCTTTTGGCCGGGATTTCTTTGGACATAGCTGCTGCGACACCT
The DNA here is from genome assembly GCA_030789695.1 of Scilla litardierei. Lineage (NCBI taxonomy): Eukaryota > Viridiplantae > Streptophyta > Magnoliopsida > Asparagales > Asparagaceae > Scilla > Scilla litardierei. The sequence goes on from CM061142.1 coordinate 379,068,220, forward strand.
CCCCTAGCGGATGACGAGGCTATGTCTAGTCCCATTTTTGGGAACTAGTGGTTGGTCTGACCCCAGTTCGTTGTATGGCTTATAGTTTTTCCTTTTATGGTTGGTCTTGCTCCCTGTTGTTCATGCTCTGGTGACTGCTTTTGCCTCTCCCAGAGCTGTGCCGCTTGTTGGTTGCTTGCCTCTGTGGTTACTTGTACATTTCATTTTGAATATACATACTCACTTACCTTTCATGTGTGTGTGTGTGTGTGTGTGTGTGTGTGTGTGTGTGTGTGTGTGTGTGTGTGTGTGTGTGTGTGTGTCTGTATGTATGTATGTATATAGGTTTTAGGAAGGGAGGATGAGAGGGCTGCGCCATCCTTCTGCACGTGAATTCAGAACAAACTAATTTCATTTTTATTTTAACTCAAAGCACAAAATAACTATCAATTCTTATACGTATGATTAAACAACAATTCAAACTAACAATAATTTAAATGACAAGGGTCAATACCTTGACTCAAAGCACAGCTCACCAATCGGAGAGGCAAAAATGAAGAAATCCTAGCCAACTTAGACCCTCGGAGTACCAAATCCTGCGAGATTTGTGTGAACATGGAAACACATATAAAATTATGCAAAATAGTATGGAGGGGTAGGGGCAAGGGCAGGGGCAGGGGCATTGAGGTGAAGGGGGAGGGTGAGGGTTGGTGAGGGGAAGGCGGATGGAAAGGGAGGGGTAGGGGCAGGGGGCGGGAGGGGGATTGTCGAGTGATGGGAAGTGTCATGGAGGGTAGGGGGAGGGTACAGTGAAGGGGTGTGGCATTGTCACGCCCCGCTTCCCTAAAATGGAGGCGAGACGTGAAAAGGTCCGCACGAGAGTGGAGCTGTTAAGCCCCAAACCCGATAAGCGTCAATAAAACATAAGCAGGTCCCTGTAACCACAAACAGAACAACAATAATAACACAAGGAGAGACAGAAATAAAATCTCAAATCTCATAAAAGGTCCAACATGAAAATTAAGTTCAACATCCAGAAAAGCCACCAGGGTAAAAGAAAGAGTCTAAAGGCCCAGAACAAGGCCAACAAAAGGAACAACATAACCAAGTATAGGTGCTACGCACTGACAACAAAACAGCAGTCTAAACAAAAAGGGAAAGCTCAATGAAGACACTAGGACTGGTCCACAGTGTCCACGTAATCCTCGCCAAACACAGGCTCGGGATCGGCGTCAGCAAACACCTCATCCTCAACAATGTACTCAGGCTCAGGATCTAACATGTGTCACCCAAAAGAGTAAAGGGGCACATGTCAGCAAGTCTAAAAGACTTGGGCAAGGAAACTGAAAAGGAAGGCAACTAGCAACCTAGCAGTGATAGTATGCATGACATGACAGTTATGGTATGAGTGCACAAGCAAGACATGGTGAAACAATAAGTACAAGAGAACAATTATCGGGACAAGTCAAGAGTAGCCAAGCTACTAACAATCTCAATCTTTTCCCTAGTCACGTTTCAAGTTGTTTGTAGATGTTTACGCCTTACAGCTGAATGGGTTGGCATTCACGCTGATTGGCCGCTTAACACTACCCCAGAACCCATAGTTTACGCCTTACCACTGCAGTTGCTGATCGGGCAGACTCCCAGTTGATTGGCCGCTTAACTCTTACCCCCAATACCCACATGTGAACGAGCCAGGGTCCCTACACACGAGCTCAGTAAATGAGCCAGGGTTGCCCCGCACAAGAGCTCGTTTCCTGGATCACAACCAGGAGCGTAATTCATTTGGCATAGGGGTGTACCTAGCCTCAATCATTTCACCAGATGTAGCGAAGCTACGCAATTACGGAAACACTTAAAGAATGCAATGACATGACAATTAATTTGCGTACCGTTAATAGAAATTAAACATGACATGGTAGTTGTGCAATATGATGAATGTCGGATCTAGCTTCGTTGTCAAGCTAGTTCCTAAAATCGCGCCTAGGCGAGTATCATTTCGTCGCCTAGTCTCTTTTACGCCTACAACAAGCAAATGGCCTAAGACATGGCCCAAAACCCTAAGTGGCAAGTTTCACTTGCCTAGCATCGAGGATGACGGTCAACGAGGGTTCGTCCCACGGACGCTAATCTATGGGGAAGTTGCTGTTATAGAGGAACAATCATCAAAACAACATTCATTTCATTAGGGTTTCATAAAAACACAACGGGTTATGAAAACATTAAGAGATCGATTATTACCGTATAGGAAGTGGAAGAATGATGCCGAGCAAGCACGGCGACGGAAGAATCGCTCCGGGGAACCTAGGGATCAGATCTGGAATGGATGGGGAAAATCTGGAGAAATAGGTTTTGATATGGGTTTTGGGGGTTTGATGAAGGTTTGAGGAAGGTGGAAAGTGTTAAGTGTTAAGTGAGGGTTTGGATGATGGAGGATGAGCTTGGAATGAAGTTTTGAGTGTTTGAGGAAGATGGGGGCTCAATGGGGGAGAAATTAGGTTTAGAGTTGAAGAAGAAGAAGAAGAAAACGTTTGGAGGGGTATTTATAGAGTTTGGTGGCGGCTACGGCAAAACTAGGGTTTCCTGTAATGTTTAGTCGGTCAAAGAGCAACCACTGACCGACTAGTTTGGGAACTAGTCGGTCGGTTGATCAATGCAGACCGACTAAGTGTAAACAGTAACCCCTGACGAAAACCTGAACTAAGAGTTAGTCGGTCAAAGAACAACTACTGACCGACTAGTTTGACATCTAGTCGGTCGATGAACGTTCTTAGACCGACTAAAAGTGAACAGTAACTGGTATCAAAAATAGTTAAGGAGTTAGTCGGTTAAAGAAGCATTGCTGACCGACTAGTTTGCAACCTAGTCGGTCAACCAACGTTCTTAGACCGACTAACGATAAACAGTAACTCCTGAGAAATTAACAAAGCCAACTAGTCGGTCCATGAATGTTTGCCGACCGACTAAATCGTCATCTAGTCGGTCGGTTCCCCTTCTTACACCGGCTAACGAGCACCAAAAGTTCCGAAATGGAGCGCGAAGCTCCGGGATCGATTCCTAAGACTCCTAGGCTTGATCTAACAATAAGATATGACCGATATGAAGCCCGTCACGAATGACTTACTCCAAAATCGACGATTCTAAAGAAGAAGCTAGAAAATCACGACGAAACGATCGAAAACGAAAGCTACGGAGACGAAAACCACACAAGAGGAGAAAATCCACCAAAACATATAATATAATATAATAAATCCATACATGAAAAACAAGTCGTTACATCCTCCCTAACTTAAGAAAAATTCCGTCCTCGGAATTCCCAACACTCACGTGTCCGGGAACAAAAGTGGGAAACGCTCTCGCATCTCATCCTCATTCTCCCAAGTAGACTCTCCAGGCGAGCCGTGTCGCCACATCACCCTCACAAGATTGACAACCTTGTTCCGAAGTGACTTCTGACGCCTGTCCAGAATCTGCACTGGCTGCTGGTCATACGTCATATCGGGGCGAACGGTAATCTCCGAGAAATCCACAGCATGAGATGGATCGCTAATGTATCGACGAAGCTGCGACACTTGGAAAACATTGTGAACTCCCTCCAAAGATGGCAGCAAGGCTAAGCGATAAGCTACCTCGCCAACTCTCTCCAGAATGTCAAACGGTCCAATGTATCGCGGGCTCAACTTCCCTCGCTTCCCAAAGCGAATCACACCACGATTCGGGGAAATCCTCAGAAACACATGATCGCCCAGCGGAAACTCCAAAGGACGACGTTTAGCATCCACCCAATGCTTAAAACGGTCCTGAGTAATCCTCAACCTCTCCCGAATGTTCCTGACAATATCCACGGCCTCCATAATCATCTCAGGTCCCAACAGCTCACAATCACCAATGTCATCCCAACTCAACTGCGATCGACATTTCCTCCCATAAAGAGCGGCGAAAGGCGCCATGCCAATACTCGCCTGGAAGCTGTTGTTGTAAGAAAACTCCACCAGATATAGATGGTCCTCCCACGAACCCTTGAAATCCAACATGCACGCCCTCAGCATGTCCTCCAAGATCTGAATCATCCTCTCGGACTGGCCATCTGTCTGTGCATGGTACGCCGTGCTGAAACTCAGACGTGTACCCAAACTCTTCTGCAAACTCTGTCAGAACTGAGATGTGAACCTCATGTCTCTGTCTGACACGATACTCACTGGGACATCGTGAAGTCGTACGACCTCCTGCACGATTCACATTACATCACTATCCAAACTAGGAAAAGGAAATAAAAACGGAGAGTAAAAGAATTTACCTCCATATATCTCCTCGCTAGCGCCTCAGTGGACTGTCCCACTCGGAATGGAATAAAGTGCGCGGATTTGGTCAATCAATCTACGATCACCCAAATCACGTCATTCTGCTTCGGACTCCGAGGTAGTCCAGTCATGAAATCCATAGTGATGTGTTGCCATTTCCACTCCGGAATCGGAAGCTGTTGTAGCAACCTGGCCGTACGCTGATGCTCCGCCTTCACTTGCTGGTAAACCAAGCACTTGGCTACACTCCGAGCCACACTCCTCTTCATGCCATGCCACCAATAGTTCAGACGAAGATCCTGGTACATCTTGGTCCCACCAGGATGCACAGAATACGGCGAACTGTGTGCCTCCACCATCAACTCCTCTCTAATATCCCCAGCTGGCACACATAACCTGGCTCCAAACCTCAGCGAGCCATCCTCATGAATCAAAAAGTCAGTCCGCAGACCGACTTCCACCTGCTCCCGAATCTTCACCAGCTTCAGATCCTCAGCCTGGCCAGCCTTGATCCGATCCACGATCGTCGACTGAATCTGCATACACATCAAGAAGAAGCCTCTCTAGGAAGAACAATCTCCACACCAGACTCGCAAAAATCCTGCTGCAATCTCCACTGCAAAGTCAAAATCATCACCGCTGGAAGCCTACTCAGCGCATCAGGAACCACATTCACCTTGCCAGGGTGATACTGCAAATCAATCCCATAATCCGCCATGAGCTCCAACCATCGACGATGTCGCATGTTGAGCTCCTTCTGAGTGAAAATATACTTCAAGCTTTTGTGATCGGTGAAAATCTTCACTTTCTCACTCATCAAGAAGTATCTCCAAATCTTAAGAGCAAACACAACAGCAGCCAACTCCAAATCATGCGTCGGGTAATTCTTCTCATGAACCTTGAGCTGACGAGAAGCATAAGCCACGACATGCACGTGCTGATGCAACACACAACCGAGACCCTTGCCAGAAGCATAGCAAAAGATCTCAAATCCACCGCTGCGATCAGGCACAACAAGAATAGGGGCAGTCGTCAATCTCTCCCTCAGAACACCAAAAGCATTCTCACAATCACCCGACCAAACAAAAGGTACATCCTTCTGCGTCAATCTGGTCATCGGCTCAGCAATACGGGAAAAGTTCTTAATAAAACGCCGATAGTAACCAGCAAGTCCAAGGAAACTCCGGATCTCAGACGCAGACGACAGAACAGGCCACTCTCTGATGGCCCTAATCTTCTCGGGATCCACTGAGATACCATCTCCAGTCACCACATGCCCGAGAAAAGCAACTCTATCCAGCCAAAACTCGCACTTCGAAAACTTGGCATACAAACGATGCTTCCTCAAAATCTCCAGTATCGTCCTCAAGTGCGAGGCATGCTCCTCCTCCGACTTTGAATAGATCAGAATGTCGTCAATAAAGATAACGACAAACTTATCTAAAAAGTCATAGAAGATCATGTTCATCAGATTCATGAAAACCGCGGGTGCATTGGTTACACCGAAAGGCATAACCACAAACTCGTAGTGTCCATACTTCGTCCTGAACGCTGTCTTCGGAACACCTCCCTTCTTCACCTTCAACTGATGGTAACCACTCCTCAGATCCAATTTAGAAAACACCCTCGATCCTCCCAGCTGATCAAAGATATCATCGATGCGAGGCAACGGGTATTTGTTCTTGATGGTCACCGCATTCAACTCCCGATAGTCCACGCACATGCGACGCGAACCATCCTTCTTCTTCACCAGCAGCACCGGTGCTCCCCACGGAGACACACTAGGATTGATATAACCATTCTGTAAAAGCTCATCCAGCTGCTTCCGCAATTCCTCCAGCTCAGCGGGTGCCATACGATACGACGCCTTCGAAATCGGCTGCGCTCCTGGAACAAGATCAATAGAAAATTCTAGAGCTCGATCAGGTGGCAAACCAGACATCTCCTCAGGGAAGACGTCATCAAAATCCCGCACAACCGCTGGCCTCTCCAGCTCCATCTGCATAGCCACAACCTCCACCGGCCTGGCCCGAAACCTGACAGGACCAAGCGAGCTGCTACCACGGCTGAACTCAAATGCTGGATGTCCGGGAATCTCGAACACCACCTTCTTCCTCCGACAGTCGATCGTAGCATAGAAGCTCGCAAGCCAGTCCATCCCAAGAACTACATCATAGTTGATGATGTCGTGGACAATGAAATCAGCGTAAAGCTCATGTCCACAGACTACCAACAAGCAAGAATTGCAACCAAGATGCACTGAGACCACGTCATTCCCTGTAACGATGTTCCAACTCTTGGAAAGAGGGGACGTCGATAAGGAATGCTTCTCCACGAAGCTCCAAGAAATAATGCACATCGATGCACCAGAGTCAAAGAGGACTCGTGCAGGAAATGTGCACACCAAAACCACACCTAACAAGCAATTAACAATCAAACCCTAGTCTAGCAAACAATCATGTTAAAGCAAACAACACAATCTAACAATCAAAACCAGCTAGGAAAGTAACAGCCAGATTGAGGATTACATGCGATAACCTCATCCACAGCCTCGCTCTCCACAGCGGTCATTAGAAAAGCCTGCCTCCTCGACGGAATAGCCTACTGAAAAGCCTGCCTCTGTGGAACAAGAGCTGCTCCACGGCCAGCAGGAATAGGCACTCGCTGCTGCAACGGCTGTGCTGCAACAGGTGCCCTCCGTAGCTGATTCGCATGCCGACAATCCTTCGCGACATGAGAAGCATCACCACAAACCAAACACTGGCCCAGAAACTTCCTACACTGATCCTTGATGTGGCCAAGCTTGCCGCAGAAATGGCAAGTCTTCTGAATAGGCCCTCCTGGCCTCTTGAACTGAGCTGGCTGATTAGGCTTGAAACCAAGCCTAACCACCACCCTGGCCTGCTCCATAGGCCTCTTCCCAGCACCAGAAACATGTCCTCTCCTCTGACTCGGGTTCAGCTCATGCCTCCTCGCAGCGACCAGCACCTTCTGATAAGAGTCCAGATCAGAGGAAGACACAAAACTCTGGAGCTCCAAAGCAAGTCCCTGCAGGAACCTCTGAGCCCTCTCATCAGCATCCTGCACCATCTTCGGTGCGAACCGACTCAGCCTAGTGAACTCTTGGTGGTACAGGTCCACCGTCAAGCTCCCTTGCTTCAGATCAATAAAGCGATGCAGCATCTCCTTCCTAGCAGCCTTCGGAAAGAACTCCTCATCAAACCTGGACTTAAAGGTAGCCCAAGCTATCGGCTCCACCAGCACCTTCTCTTCCGCATCCCATTAGTTCCGAGCGTTATCCTTGAGTTGCCTCTTCGCCAAATCAACCCATCCAGCCGGGATGATCTTGGCCATCTTCAAGTTATCCTCAATGTTTCGAATCCACTCATCGGCAGCCATAGGACCCTCAGACCCATCAAAATATGCGGGACCGAGCTCCCGAAATTGCTTCGCTCCCGGCTCGAAGCGAGGGGTATTCGGAAGTGCCCGGGCAGCTCGAGCAAGTGGGGCATTCTGGACTTGCAGCAGCACGCCCTGCTGCACCTGCTTCATCTGTAGCATCATCCGCATCATCTCTCCATTGGTGGGTTCCCGCTCAGGCTCCTCATCATGAGGGGGCGCACCACTACCTCCACCACGGGTGAATCGCCTTCCTGCCATCTAATGACACAGAAAACGAAGCAGATTAGACTCATAGCTTATGAATCGGATGTCGAACTTAGTTTATTAGACATTCTAATATTATTATCGTCATTCCGATAATCGCAGTTACAGAAGAGAGACCTGTATGGGCCACCAGCAAAACCTGTCACGCACCGCTTCCCTAAAATGGAGGCGAGACGTGAAAAGGTCCGCACGAGAGTGGAGCTATGAAGCCTCAAACCCGATAAGCGTCAATAAAACATAAGCAGGTCCCTATAACCACAAACATAACAACAATAATAACACAAGGAGAGACAGAAATAAAATCTCAAATCTCATAAAAGGTCCAACATGAAAATTAAGTTCAACATCCAGAAAAGCCACCAGGCTAAAAGAAAGAGTCTAAAGGCCCAGAACAAGGCCAACAAAAGGAACAACATAACCAAGTATAGGTGCTACACACCGACAACAAAACAGCAGACTAAACAAAAAGGGAAAGCTCAACGAAGACACTAGGACTGGTCCTCAGTGTCCACGTAATCCTCGCCAAACACAGGCTCGGGCTCGGCGTCAGCAAACACCTCGTCCTCAACAATGTACTCAGGCTCAGGATCTAACATGTGTCACCCAAAAGAGTAAAGGGGCACATGTCAGCAAGTCTAAAAGACTTGGGCAAGGAAACTGAAAAGGAAGGCAACTAGCAACCTAGCAGTGATAGTATGCATGACATGGCAGTTATGGTATGAGTGCACAATCAAGACATGGTGAAACAATAAGTACAAGAGAACAATTATCGGGACAAGTCAAGAGTAGCCAAGCTACTAACAATCTCAATCTTTTCACTAGTCACGTTTCAAGTTCTTTGTAGATGTTTACGCCTTACAGCTGAATGGTTTGGCATTCATGCTGATTGGCCGCTTAACACTACCCCAGAACCCAGAGTTTACGCCTTACCACAGCAGTTGCTGATCGGGCAGACTTCCAATTGATTGGCCGCTTAACTCTTATCCCCAATACCCACTTGTGAACGAGCCAGGGTCCCTGCACACGAGCTCAGTAAATGAGCCAGGGTTGCCCCGCATAAGAGCTCGTTTCCTGGATCACAACCAGGAGCGTAATTCATTTAGCATAGGGGTGCACCTAGCCTCAATCATTTCACAAGATGTAGCGAAACTACGCAATCACGGAAACACTTAAAGAATGCAATGACATGAAAATTAATTTGCGTACCGTTAATGGAAATTAAACATGACATGGTAGTTGTGCAACATGATGAATGTCGGATCTAGCTTCGTTGTCAAGCTAGTTCCTAAAATCGCGCCTAGGCGATTATCATTTCGTCGCCTAGTCTCTTTTACGCCTACAACAAGCAAATGGCCTAAGACATGGCCCAAACCCCTAAGTGGCAAGTTTCACTTGCCTAGCACCGAGGATGACGATCAACGAGGGTTCGTCCCACGGACGCTAATCTACGGGGAAGTCGCTGTTATGGAGGAACAATCATCAAAACAACATTCATTTCATTAGGGTTTCATAAAACACAACGGGTTATAAAAACATTAAGAGATCGATTATTACCATATAGGAAGCGGAAGAATGATGCCGAGCAAGCACGGCAACGGAAGAAACGCTCCGGGGAACCTAGGGATCAGATCTGGAATGGATGGGGAAAATCTGGAGAAATAGGTTTTGATATGGGTTTTGGGGGTTTGATGAAGGTTTGAGGAAGGTGGAAAGTGTTAAGTGTTAAGTGAGGGTTTGGATGATGGAGGATGAGCTTGGAATGATGTTTTGAGTGTTTAAGGAAGATGGGGGCTCAATGGGGGAGAAATTAGGTTTAGAGTTGAAGAAGAAGAAGAAGAAAACGTTTGGAGGGGTATTTATAGAGTTTGGTGGCGGCTAGGGAAAAACTAGGGTTTCCTGTACTGTTTAGTCGGTCAAAGAGTAACCACTGACCGACTAGTTTGGGAACTAGTGGGTCGGTTGACCAACGCAGACCGACTAAGTGTAAACAGTAACCCCTGACGAAAACCTGAACTAAGAGTTAGTCGGTCAAAGAACAACTACTGACCGACTAGTTTGACATCTAGTCGGTCGATGAACGTTCTTAGACCGACTAAAAGTGAACAGTAACTGGTATCAAAAATAGTTAAGGAGTTAGTCGGTTAAATAAGCATTGCTGACCGACTAGTTTGCAACCTAGTCGGTCAACCAACGTTCTTAGACCGACTAACGATAAACAGTAACTCCTGAGAAATTAACAAAGCCAACTAGTCGGTCCATGAAGGTTTGCCGACCGACTAAATCGTCATCTAGTCGGTCGGTTCCCCTTCTTACACCGGCTAACGAGCACCAAAAGTTCCGAAATAGAGCGCGAAGCTGCGGGATCGATTCCTAAGACTCCTAGGCTTGATCTAACAATAAGATATGACCGATATGAAGCCCGTCACGAATGACTTACTCCAAAATCGACGATTCTAAAGAAGAAGCTAGAAAATCACGACGAAACGATCGAAAACGAAAGCTACGGAGACGAAACCCACACAAGAGGAGAAAATCCACCAAAACATATAATATAATATAATAAATCCATACATGAAAAACCAGTCGTTACAGGCATGGAGGGGGACGATGAGGTGGAGGTGTCAGTGGTGGAGGAAGGGTGATCAGGGGCAGAGGAGGAGGGGTTTTTGTGTGGTGTAGGGTGGGGGGAGGAGGTGAGGGAGGGTGAGGGGTCAGTAGCACCCACTTATGCCCATATCCCCCACTCCTCCTTCTGATTAATCGGAAGGAGGAGAGGGATATCAATGGCATCAGTGGGTGGAGGGGGGAGGGAGGTGGAGGATGATAGGGAGGAGGAGGAGTGATCGATGGACCCTGCCACCGCCCACATCTCCCCCTCTCATCCTTCAAATAGAAAGGATGAGAGGTGGAGCTGGGGCAACGGCGAGGCCGCTACCCCCTCCTCCCCAACCCTCTCATTCATCATTGGTCTTGGGCGTAAGAGAGAGAGAGAGGAAGAGTGTGGGATGGATGGATGGATGGATGGATGGATGGAGTGGTGGTGGTGGTGGTAGTGGTGTACCGTCAATGAAGGGTGGTGGCGGTGGCGATGAAGAACGACAACGGTGTGAAACCGAGCATGCAAGGGAATTTTGAGAGAGAGAAAGAGGGAAGTGATCAAATGAAAAATTTCAAAGGGGATGGGGTCCTCTCATGGGCTCCCCCAATTTATGGGTTTTTAAGCAATGGCCAAGGAGTATTTTCCACGAACATATCCCTGGTAGATAAATATATCTACTATGGACATATCCATGACAGAAAACTAATTTCCACTGAACATTTTTTTTCCTTTTAGCAACTGACTATTCTGTAGTCGATAGAACTTGTGGAGAGCACCTTGGCCGATAGAACTTGTAGGTGTTTTTAAGCCCTCATTTTTTTTACTTTCACCATCCACTACGAGATTTTTCACTATCCAAGATCTCAACCAAGAGAGCACCTTGTCTCAAATGAGGGCTTAAAAACACTACATACACTAGCTAGGATTTCCCACCAACCTTGCACAAGCATGGGTTTCCAATACAATAATACCTCTTTTCCAAAGAGGACCTCCCTTAAGGATTTTTACAACTCAAATACAATAAAAAAACGTACCACCACACTTATGATTTTATAAACCTTTTCGTATGAAGATGAATTGAGTACAGTTTCCTATAGCCAAGTAAGATTGATGCTTGTATGAAGTGGCTAACAGAAAGAAAATATCCTTTGATCTTTAGAAAGATTAACTTAGCATAGAGAGATCAGGAGGATTTGGGACTTGAATTATTTATCTTGAGAATCAAGAAGAAATCTTGTTGAGAAAATCAATTCAAGTTTACCAAATGAAATTTTGCTTAAAAGTATTTTGAGAGAAAATGATTTGGCTAAAGAGAGCTTGGAGAAAGTATGCTTTGAATGCTTTAAAACTTAGAAATTTAGATCATAAAAAATCTAATTAATTCTGCTAACTCCAGCTCTTAAATAGGGCAAAAAACCATTGTAAATCACTCTCTAAAATACCAATGTAACGACTCTTTCGATAGCTTCACGTGAAATGCAGAGCTATATTTGCTTTTGTCGTCAAGCGAACGTAGTCTACTATAGTTCATTTGGTAGTGGACTCCCAGAACAATGGTAGTCAACTACCAGAAAAACTGTAGTCATCTATTTTGAGCAACAAGGAGAATGTCCCTTTTTTCATTCAAAGTAGTCGGCTACTATACTAAATGTATTCGACTACGTATCTGATACATGGGATTTTTGCTCAAAAATGTTCAAGAAATCATGTCAAAAATATTCAAAACTTTTCCAAAATCATTTTCTGAATTTAAACAATCTTTTAAAACATTTATAAGTGTGTGTAGCTTCAATCCTAAGGTCTACAAATATTCTAAAGACATGAATATAAATTACATCCAACAATACCTTATTTTGGCTTCTTTGAGACACTCCATATCTCTATCTTCATGCCTTAGCATCATTAGATTCTTTGATCTTTGGTTAAGCTCCCACACATCTATTGATCATTCTTAGATGCTTCTGACTTGGAATTTCATGTGATCAAGCTTTTGAGTCTTCATTTGAGTCATTTCATGGGATGTGGACTTTTGTTGACTTCGTTGACTTTTCTTAACTTCTTTGTCTTATGTTGACTTCATTTCCTTGGCTTTTTGAATCTTACACACTTGGTGAATGAGATTAATAATAATCATTTATTTAATCATCATCAAAACACGATTATGTGTGTCTCAATATCAACAGTAACTGCTCCACCTAAATTATACATTTCCTCCATAACTCGATGCGATAACTATCAGTTGATCTCCTAACAGATCGGCCATAGTTACCTCGAGCATCCTTGAGTCACCATCTGGCTTAAGCATCGAAGGGGATTAGCTCAGGCATCAGATTCGACTCTTCCTAACGAGCTCTTCATGTTGCATGAAGCTGAAGGTAACCCAGAAATAGCTCAAACTTGCCAACAGCTCGGAATTAGGTTTGTTCAGCCTGGAAGTAGCTCGGACCTGGCTCCAGTAGCTCGGATTCAGCCCTGGGCTAGCTTGCACAGTGCCCAGTCAGCTGCCAATGTCATCCTACGCTAACTACTGCAACCCCACGATCAGCAAAGATCATCCAACAATACCAGTTGTTAGAAAACACCCGTAAACACTAACGACCAGCTCGAAAGCCTAATGACATAGCTAATGTTGTAGCAATATGGCATAGGAAAGGAGCTTGTGGCGGACTTATTGCCTAAATTTTTTTGAAGCCAATGTAGAGGCCAATCCCCCAACCCTACCCAGCTTTGGCCCGTTTTCATCCCCAACTACAACCAGTGTAAATCATAAATTAATATTAGTATGTTTACAAACTTTTTGGACATTTTTCAATTAATTCTAAAATTTATGTTTACAAACTTTTTGGACTTGTTTCAATACACATTAGTTTTGGACTTGTGTCGGGCATGCTTAATTTATTGATATGTGATTTTTACATTATATTTTCTTTTATTTTCTTCCAATTTTTATTATAAATGGATATTCACTTGTGATCATTAAGCTGATAATCAAAGTCTGCTTTAACCTCAAGAGATGTGTAAGATCATTTTATACTTAATTATTTATAAACTTGTACTATTTAATACCTTGCTCTACAATGGCATTATCTTATAAAATCTAGTGGGTCTAATTTGTGATTATGTAAATAATAATAATTGATTGATAATCATTTCAGTGTTATAAACGGGCTTTTGTAGGCCCAAGTGGAGCCCAATATGGCTTAGGATATCCACCCATTATATAATTGTTTTCTATAAATAGAGTGCTATGGGTTCAATAGCCGGCACTCTCATAACACGTTATCAGCACGCTCACATCTGAGCCAAACCTCTGCCGACGGACGAATCGCGATGCGAAAGGGCTTCCTTCACCAAACGTAGCAAGATCTGGAGGATAGGATCTAGAGGCAATCTTTATTCCCCGGATCTAAATTTTTCATGCGCATGATAATGAATCTGTGATTTACTTTAAATTAGATTTGTCCTTTTTTGCGTAGATCTGAATGAAAAATCACATTTTTAATATATATCTCTTTTCAAAAAGAGTTTTTATATCATTTTTGGATGAAAAATCAACTTTTTAACACTAAAATCATATTTTTGTGTTAAAAACATTGTTTCAAAGATTAAAAATTGTATCTTTACAATAAAAATCGAATTTTTCCTCCAAAATCCATCAACCGCGCGTGCCTCGCAAAAACTCGCCGCACCCGACGCTCGGACCGCTGCCGCGCGAGGCGCGGTAGGCGGCCGGCCCGAAGAGCGGCAGGCCACCGTGCGCGACACGGCCAACAGCCACGTCCGACGCGCCGCTGCGAGAGGCGTGGCCAGCAGCCGCGCCCGACGCATAGACCGTCGTCGCGCGAGGCGCGACTAGCAGCCATGCCCGACGCACAGCAGGCGGTCGTGCCTCACGCACGGACTGTCGCCACACGAGGCGTGGCCTGCGGTCGTGCCTGATAGGCTGCCCGCTGCTGCGCCTGACGCCCTCCCTGCCGAGCCTGACGCGCGACCTGCCGCCGCGTGCGTGCACGCACTCTGCCATCACGTGCATGACGCGTGCATTTTTCGCGCGTACCTCGTTGCAACAAAACCCTAACTAGGGTTTTTCCATTTTTTTAATAATAATAAAAGGCTATTTGCATAAATTAATTGGATTTACTATTCGATTTTTTTCCACGTAAATCTGATTTATCATATGTGTAAATCGCAAATCGCATTTCTTGGAGTAATTGATTATTATTTTCTCTTTACGTTTAATAATTATGATGATCCTGAGACCACTCTCTCGTTAGTCAGCTAACCTAATGGGGTATGACGTTTTCACGTGGTACGATTAATTATTAAACAAAAATATTTTATTCCATACGTGGGATGTTGTATATTTTCATTGCCTGTAGCATGAAATTGCGATTACATATAATACACGCCTGTGATGAATAATTAAATGCCTGCTGCATTGTTAATGTCTCTGCGACGAATGTCAATATTTGGTTGTGGTTTTGGATTGGCTATGTGTCACCATTTATTTTTCTCGTATTTTTTTCTTTTTTGAGAAAAATTGTAGTGAGCATTAAAATGTATAAATTTCAAAGTCTGGCGCACGTCCCACGGTGATGAAGATCTACTTCCAGAAGAAGAGGGGCCCCATGGGGGTTCCCGGGTTGTATTTTCTTTTTAAATGGGACTGTAAATGGACTTTATTTTGTACTTTAAATGGTGACTAGCCGATCCACACAACAAATATCTGTGTCTGAAATGCATAATTATTTATATTCAAATATTTAATTACTGCATGTTTGACATGCTTAGATAAATGGTAAAGGTAGCAAGCATCGACTTCGACGTATTGGATGCAACATGCAAGAACTATTTGAGCTGGCAGTTGGATATCAAATTCCACATGCGCTCACAGGGATTGAGTCATGCCATTGTTGTAGGCGATACAGTTTCTGACATAGATAAGGTGAAAGCAATATCTATATCAGACGCCATATCGATCAGACCCT
The DNA here is from genome assembly GCA_030789695.1 of Scilla litardierei. Taxonomy (NCBI): domain Eukaryota; kingdom Viridiplantae; phylum Streptophyta; class Magnoliopsida; order Asparagales; family Asparagaceae; genus Scilla; species Scilla litardierei. The sequence continues at coordinate 379,083,753 of CM061142.1, forward strand.
GAAGGCCGAGTACCTCACAGTGGAAGACTCATATGAGTTATAAACTGCCCTCAAGGATTGTACAAACATCAAAAAGATGTTATCCTTCCTCGCGCACGATATGAATGGGAGAACCTCCGTCTACATGACTTTAAGTCCATTGCCGAGTACAACTTGGCACTATTCAGCACCACTTCACGCCTGAAGTTGTGTGGTGAAAAGTGACAGAGGAACACTTGCTAGAGAAAACTTATACATCTTTCCACGAGAAGGATGTTATCCTCATGCAAAAGTATCGTGAACGAAAATTCCTGAGATACTCTGAACTTCTCTTATGTCTTCTGATGGTAGAAAAGAAGAGAGACCTCTTGCTCGTCACCCATAACTTGTGCCCTGCAGGCACTGCACATGCGCCTGAAGCACACAATATCTCCTCCCAGAAGAACAAGAATAAATTCAAAGGCAAACTCCAGAAGGGAAAGGCATTGAAGAAGCAGGCTAGAGGACCCCCTCCAAAGACCCACAATGAGGTGAAGAGGAAAAATGTGTGGAAGAGGAAAGACAACGGCTAGACAACTGCCCCCAAGAATGATTGGGAAGACAAATGCCACAGATGTTGCATGACTGGACACTGGTCCAGAAACTGTCGCACTCTACGCCACCTCTAGGATTTGTACCAAGCCAGTCAGAAGTCTGCTGAAACAAACCTAGTGGAGAAAGAAGACTGGCTCCAATTAGGTACATCACCGAGGACTTCTCGATCGATGACCTGCTAGACTGATGCCTTATCTATTTCTGCATTTTGATGTAATTGAAAAAACAATTTCATTTCTGGTTGTTTATTTCTATCAAGCATGTTAGTTCAATTTTCAGATTTTGAATAAACAGTTACTTATTTTGTGCCTTATACTGCTATACTTTTTCTTTTCTTGCTATAGATGGACAATAAATGCCTAGTGGACAATGCTTCTATGCACACGATCCTTCAAGATATTTGCTTCTTTCAAGCATCAACCAATACGATGGCACCGTGAATAATATTTCCGGTCCATCAAGTATAACAGAAGGATCAGGGGAAGCAAACTTCTTGCTCCCCAATAAAACACAAATTTTAAAAAAAGATGCCATTTTCTCTCCAAGCTCGAACAGAAACTTACTAAGTTTTAAGGATATCCGTTTAAACGGATACCGCCTAGAAACGGTGAACAAACATAACAAAGAATACTTGTATGTAATGGCTCTCAAAAACAGTGATAAAACCATCATTGAGCATTTCGAGGGACTCCCGTCAAGTCTCTACCATACAACAATACGAGCAATGGAAGCCAATACAATTGAGCACAAGAAGTGCAAAAATCAACCAGAATTCCAACTCTGGCATAATAGACTCGGACAACCCGGATCGACAATGATGCAACGCATCATATCCCAATCCTGTGAAATTAATTTGAAGAACCTGAAGTTACTTTGAAAGGATGAATTTCCTTGTCCCCCTTGTTCAAAAGGTAAATCGATTACGAGACCATCTCCACCTAAAGTGGACTCAGAGTCTCCCAGCTTCCTAGAAAGAATACATGGAGACATTTGTGAGCATATTCATCCCTCAAGTGGCCCATTCCGATACTTTATGGTACCGATAGACGCATCTTCCAAATGGTCACATGTGTGCATACTGTACACCTGCAACGTAGCCTTTGCAAAGCTACTGGCACACATCAATAAGTTGCGGGCACATTTCCCAGATAACCAGATTTAGAAATTACGTCTGGATTACACTGGTGAATTTACATCACAAGTCTTTCTAGACTATTGCCAAGCAACTGGCATTGAAGTTGAACATCCTATAGCACATGTTCACATCCAGAACGGGTTAGTTGAATCTCTTATAAATAGACTGCAATGGATTGCTCGTGCATTGTTAATGCAATCCAAGTTGCCTGTGACTGCATGGGAACATGCAATTTTGCATGCTGCATCGCTAATAAGATTACGACCATCTGGTAGTCAATCTTATTTACCGATACAACTTGCATACGGAACTCCACCAAATATCTCTCGCTTGAGGACATTTGGATGCACAGTCTATATCCCTATCGCACCACCACAGAGAACTAAGATGGGTCCTCAACGTCGCCTAGGTATCTATATCGGGTTCGACTCACCATCGATCATTAGATACCTAGAACCCCTAACGGTGGACGCTTTCAAGGCACATCTAGAAGACTGTGAATTTGACGAGAATAACTTTCCCAAACTAGGCATGGACACTAAGAAGCTTGAAGCTTTAAAGACCATTTCATGGGATACAAGAACCTTATCCCACTTTGATCCGCATACAGACCAATATGAAAATGAGATCATGAAGATCCTCCAAATACAAAACACAATTCACATACTACCAGATAAATTCACTGACACCCAAAAGGTCGTCAGATCACACGTCCTTGCTGCAAACATGCCCGCTAGGATTGACATACCCAACGATGGATGCAATCCACCTGCAGCAGAAGCGGTCGTACCTCAACTAAAGAGAGGACGACTCCCAGGCTCCAAGGATAAACTTCCTCGAAAAAGGAAAACTCCTGAAGAAACTCAAATGATAACATCACAGGATGCTGAGCGCAGCCCAGACACCTCTCCCCTCTTAAGAACCCCTGAAGAGGAAAATACAGGAGAAATATCAGTAAATTACGTACGTACTAGAGAAGTACTAGATAGAAAAAGCACAATCATCGATGACGACTTTGTATTGTTATTGCTAATCATGTCACTGAATACGACGATTATATCGATCCACGTTCTTTGAAAGAATGTAAACGCAGAGAGGATTGGCCAAAGTGGAACGGTGCAATAGGAGTAGAATTGGACTCACTCTCGAAACGCAAAGTTTTGGGCCTGTAGTCCCAACACCAAAAGGTGTAAAACCTTAAGGATATAAATGGGTATTCGTAAGAAAGAGAAACGATGATAATAAGATCGTACGCCACAAAGCGTGTCTTGTTGCACAAGGTTTTCCCAACGACCAGGAATAGATTATGATGATACATACTCTCCGGTCATGGATGCGATCACTTTCTGATTTATAATCAGCTTAACAACCACGGAAGGCCTAGATATACAGCTCATGGATGTTGTGACTGCATACCTATACGATAATATAGATAAGGACATCTATATGAAACTTCTGGACGGGTATAAACTACCAACAAAAATGCTAGACCTCAGGATGTCTACTCTGTCAAACTTCAAAGATCATTGTATGGTCTAAAACAATCGGGAAGAATGTGGTATAACAGACTCAGTGAATTTCTCGTTCAACAAGGATTCACAAATAATGAAGTCTGCCCATGCATCTTTATAAGAGCAAAGGGATCGGGATTTGTAATAATTACCGTCTACGTAGACGATTTAAATCTCATTAGATTTCTTGAAGAGATAGCTGAGATATCCTAAAGACTTGCACAAACTTTTGAGATGAAAGACCTTGGCAAAACAAAATACTTCTTCAGCTTACAAATTGAACACCTTAGCGGAGAAAGCCTGTTACATCCACACGAAAATTGCTAAAAATTTCCAAATGGACAAATGTCACCCGCTGAGTACACCAATGGTCGTCAGATCATTAGATGTTGATAAAGATCACGTCCATCCACTGGAAGAGGGGGATGAAACACTTGGTCCTGAAGTACCTTACTTAAGTGTCATTGGAGCACTCCTCTATCTGGCAAACTACACTCATCCCGATATAGCATTCACAGTTAAGCTACTAGCCAGAGACAGTTCAACGCCCACAAAGCGCCACTGGAACGGAGTGAAGTACCTTTTGCGCTACCTCCAAGTGTCAGTCGACCTGGGATTAGATTACCAGAAAGGCGTATCCTCCAACTTAGTCGGTTTTGCAAATGCAGGATACAGATCCGATCCTCACACTGAAAGTCCCAGACTGGTTTCGTATTTACCTACGGTGGAACAGCCATATAATGGAGACTGTGAAGCAGACCTCGACGGCAACCTCATCCAACCACTCCGAACTCATTGTGATCCATGGAGCTAGCCGAGAATGCTTTTGGCTACGTTCAGTCATCCACCACATCCTGGTGGCGACCGACCTGAAGACGGGTGACTTAGAACCAACTACCATGTATGAAGACAATGCAGCCTGCATAGCTCAACTACGAGGTGGCTACATCAAAGGTGACATGACGAAGAACATTTACTCCAAACTTTTCTGGACGCATGAACTACAAGAAGACAGACAGATCGACATCTAGCAGATCCAATCTTACAACAACCTGGCAGATCTATTTACTAAAGCACTACCTCACTGTACCTTTAGAAAACTTGTAATATGAATTGTGATGAGACAGTTGAAAGACTTACAAGCCTGAAGCTTGTATACAACAGGGAGAGTTAATACTGTGTTGTACTCTTTTTCCTTAGCTATTGGTTTTTTCCATTGGGTTTTCCATAGCCAAAGGTTTTAACTGGGTAACCACATCAACTCTGGGTCCAGTAGCATCCACCCCGGGTGATATCCACCAATCAGGGGAAGTTAAAGAGACTTGCACTCTTTTTCCTTGGCTATTGGGTTTTCCCACTAGGTTTTTCATAGCCAAAGGTTTTAACGAGGCAAGACCTTCTAACTCCGGATCCAGAAGTATCCATATTCTCATGACCTGATAAGCTCTATGAATCCCGAAGCATTCATATACCAAGCTTACAACAATGGATGGATAAGGGAAAGTGTTATGAACGGGTTTTTGCAGGCCCAAGTGGAGCCCAATAGGGTTTATGGTATCTACCCATTATGTAATTGTTTTCTATAAATAGAGGGCTACGGGTTCAGTAGCCGGCACTCTCATAACATTCAGAAATTTCTAAATTAGGATTACAATTTTTAACTGATTCTTAGTTAGATTAGAAATTCTATTGATCCTGATCTATCATCCAACGGTTGTACTAGAATGATAAAATTAATACATTGAAAGACAGCTAATCACCAAACTACATGTGTTGAGAGGAAAAACAGAGATATGGATATATTATACACCAGTGCCTTCGGCTATTTACTTTTAAGAATACTTATAAATGCAATATGGAGATCATCTAAACAAAGAGGAAATTGTTACTTAGCTATTGTGACTATCATGCCTTCTTAAAATTACAAAAAAATAAACCACATTCTTAATTAAGGCAGCTAGCACATTCTGCCATGAGTTGAATACATGTACTAAATAATGGCCTGAAGCCAATTACTTAAAGGGACTATCCTCTATGTTAAATTACAAATAATTTCTATAGTCCATGTTGACTAGTTTCCTTTATATGGCAGGGATAAATTACCTCTTCTGCTACAACTAGTACGAAATTTTCCGATCATACTGGCCTGAAGATCACTTAGCTATTGTGACTAATATAACAGAAATTTTCTTGTTGGCTAGCTCATGCAACCACACTTTCCCGATATTTTTCGATAATCGGTTCCGTTCATTTTGATTTCTATGTTCTAAACCATCAAACAGTTAATTTTCAAGTGAACTGAAGGAGTTTTACCCATTCATCTAGTCATAGCAAAAAGCTGTATTACCCCTAAACCGTTTAATTTGCTATGAGTGGATGAACGTGCAAAACAACTTATATTTACTTGAAAATTGGTGATATGTGATTTTAGACCATGAAGTTCAAAATAAGAGGATCGGAAGGAATGACATGAAACAAGAGGGACAATTTTAATGCTAGCCAAAGTCAAAATTCTCTCTCCTTATAAACCACTTGGCAATCCCTGCGAAATGTTAGAAAGCGTACATATATAGCTTTGTCTTCAACTTTGTCTTCAACTGATTCTGTTTCCTCCTTCCACGGCTCAAAATGTGGATCATAAATAGGCAATGGCCGAAGATAAATATTTTTATTGTAAAACAAACAAAATTAGTGTCATTGTATTCATATCTCCTACGAACAGAAAGGTCCATGGGCCTTGCGAAATAATACCCAGAAAAGCGTCCCACAAACTAAGGGTCCCAAAAACTCAAGACGGAAACGACAAACAACACTTTTGCAAATACATCGCATTGCATACGCAAATTTGTACTACGTACCGCCATAGTTATTGCTACGACGTAAACAAATATAAATGCTAAATAAATAAACATATCCCCAAGCCTAATGAATGAGTCCCCCAGCCAGGAATCCCCGATCCCGAGTCAAACTCCACCGCCTGGTCAACTCTCTCACTCTTTCATGTTAATAAGTAAAACTGTAAATTTTGTGGTAAATTTTCAATCCAAGTGAAAATTTATTCACCAAGGAACGAGAGTTGCTTTCTCCTGTTCCGGGTGTTCCCTCTCTCTTTCCACCCTCTCTCTCTCTATTTGCCCCCTCCCTATCACTTGCCATTCATATCCAAGTTCATAGGATGTGGGTGAGCTGGAAACCGATGCTCGCCATCCCGTGGGTGGCTTCGAGCTGTATTTTCCCTCCACCCCTCTCCTATATAAACCCCTTGCTCTTCCCCCCTCTCTCCTCAACAAAACCACCAATCTCATCTCCAACTCCTCCTCAATCTCTCCCTCTCTATCTCTTTGGTGCATAATTAACAAGATGATTTCATTAATATCCATTCCCATTCTCCTCGTCCTCTTCATCCTCCTGCCCTTCCTCCGCCTCCTCTGCACTCTCTCCTCCCGGAACCGGCAAAATTCTTCAAGCGCCGGCAAGAAGAAGCTTCCCTTGCCGCCGGGCTCCATGGGCTACCCCTACATAGGCGAGACCTTCCAGCTCTACTCCAACAACCCGAACGCCTTCTTCGCCCAGAAGCAGGGCAAGTACGGCCCAATCTTCAAGACCCACATCCTCGGCTGCCCCTGCGTGATGGTCTCCAGCCCTGAGGCGGCCAAATTCGTGCTCGTCACCAACGCCCACCTCTTCAAGCCCACCTTCCCCGCCAGCAAGGAGCGCATGCTCGGCCGCCAGGCCATCTTCTTCCAGCAGGGCGCCTATCACGCCAAGCTCCGCAAGCTCGTCCTCCGCGCATTCACCCCCCACGCCACCCGCGGCAGCGTCCCCGGCATCGAGGCCGTCGCCCTCCGCTCCCTCCGCTCCTGGGACGGCCAATTGATCAACACCTTCCAAGAAATGAAGACGGTGAGTCCGCATTCATGCCCCACCAATTAACCAATTCTCGACTCGACTCGCCACAGTTTGCCCAATTTCTAACTTCCATCCGTCTCCCTGCAGTACGCGTTCAATGTGGCGCTCCTTTCGATCTTCGGCCAGGGCGAGATCTCCTCCATCGAGGAGCTCAAGAAATGCTACTACACCCTGGAGAAGGGGTACAACTCGATGCCCGTCAACATCCCGGGCACCCTGTTCCACAAATCGATGAAGGCGAGGCGGCAGCTGGGCCAGATCGTGGCCAGCATCATCTCCTCGCGGAGGCAGAGGAATGTGGAGGGAAACGACCTGCTGGGCTCATTCATGGAGTCTAAGGAGGCGCTCACCGACGAGCAGATCGCCGATAACATCATCGGCGTCATCTTCGCCGCCCGCGACACCACCGCCAGCGTCCTCACCTGGATCGTCAAGTACCTGGGAGAGAACCCCAGCATCCTCAAGGCCGTCACAGTAAGCAGCAGTAAAACCGTAAATTGTTCATGCCTCTGCCTTCGGACCATTTCAATTTTCTGACCGACTCCATATTAATATCAATCTGCAGGAGGAGCAAGAGGCGATAGCGAAGTCGAAGGAGACGGAATTAGATGGAGAGAAGGCGTTGAGCTGGGAGGATACGAGAAGGATGCCATTCACATTGAAGGTGATCCAGGAGACCATGAGGGTCGCTTCCATCCTCTCCTTCACATTCAGGGAAGCAGTGGAGGATGTTGAATATGAAGGTGTGTTTCCTTTCTGATTCATGATGGTTTGATGATGAATTAATTAATGGGTGACTGACTGATGCATGTTAATTACTGCTGTGCAGGGTACATGATACCAAAGGGATGGAAAGTCCTGCCCCTGTTCAGAAACATTCACCACAGCGCGGACAGCTTCCCCGAGCCCGAAAAGTTTGACCCCTCCAGATTCGAGGTATGCATTTCTTTTTTCCGGTTAACTGTGGGACGGCCTTCGAGGGTCTCCGTCAGTCCAAAGGCAAAATCAACCAACTAATCGCCTTCGATACCTACAGGTTGCTCCCAAGCCAAACACCTTCATGCCCTTCGGGAACGGGACCCACTCGTGCCCTGGAAATGAGCTGGCCAAGCTGGAGATCCTAGTCCTACTTCACCACCTCACCACCAAGTACAGGTAATGACAAAGCTCAACAATTCCACCATCATCTCTAACCACCCTTCACAAGAGTCCCTGTCATCCTCGTCATCATCATCATCATCGCATCATATAACGTTAAATCCCATCTTGATGCCATTCCAGGTGGTCAACGTCCGGATCCGATGCCGGAATCCAGTTCGGACCCTTCGCGCTGCCGTTGAACGGATTGCCCATCATATTCACCCCCAAAACCGCGAAATGAATGCTCAAAGATCGCGCTCGCTCGCTTGCCTAATAGACCTAACATGCTGCCCGAATTCGTCACGCCGGTTTGCCGGCAGGCTCTTGCAATCAAAAGTGATTGCAATGGCCCAACAAGTGATTGCTATGCCCACTGACGACGACGAGGGAAGGAAACCGAAGGCTACTTCTCTCCGTCAAAACAGCCGAAACGAGGAGAGCCAATTTGTACAGCACCGCCATTTTCGACTCGTATACTGAGAGAGGGGACAACGGAAGTCAGAATAACAGCATACCGACATATTGTTTATTTCTTTTCCTTTCCCCCCACCTTTTTTTCCAGTTTATTTTTTTCCCAAGCAAAATAAAACTCATTGTTGTTGTTCATCAAGTATCAACGATACAGGAATAACAAATGTGACGAATACATCCGTGAAAAACTCGTCTCGATGCTTACTATGTCTACATTGATTACTGCATGATCCCCAGCTCTTTGGGAATTTGACCTTTCGCTCTCTGGATCAGCAGCATCGTCGGATTCGATCAATTAAGTACCAAACTATGTTTATGTCAACTATTATGGGTTTGGACCACAGCATGGGGGACTTTTTTCTTTTGAAACAGATCCAATTTAAGCTGTGGTCAATTAATAATACCTTGGTATTTGGAATCATACAATTTCAGACCAATTCACGCCATGGGATTAGCTTGAAATCGCCTTATGTTTACCTCATTTTGCCGCAGAACTTGCCTGATTCTTCTGAGAGATGGAGAGACCATCATTAATAGTAAGTATAGTAGTCTCACATACCGAAAATTAAGAATTGAGACTCTACCAATCGGCTCAAGCTTGTGGATTAGATATGATTTTAATTATTATTTATGGCTTCACTTATATGAGTATTAGAGCTCTTAATATATTTCCCTCTTAATATATTAAGAGTCATTATAGGTCACTCTTAATATATTTCCCATTCTAACATAGTATCATAGCCGAATGCTCTGACAGCACAGCGGACTACACAGGATCGTCGATGACCGAGGACAAGTACAAGTAACAAAACAAACGAGAAGCACTAAGAGAGATCACAACTTTAGGCCGTCGACCGGCCAACAAACACAAATGAACCTCATTAAGGATAGAACAAATACACATCTTCTCTCTTCACAACCAATAAGAAGCACACAATGATCTCTCCAAAAGCTCCCTACAATCTCTCTCAAGGTTGACTCTCACAAATGGCGGCTCAAAAATTCTCCAAATGTGTTCCACTCGAAAGCCTTCTCTAAAACTACCTATATATAGCCCTAGGGTACAGTATGTCACATCATTGAGGAGGAGTCCCCAAAAGATATGAATCTCGACTTTAACGGAATTCATATCCAATTACAGCTCTACACGTTTAATGCGCCGAACCCTAGTAGGCGTGCGCTGCACCCAACTGGCCTCCGTCACATCCAAGTGGGCCCCGCTCTGCACGACCAAGCTTCCTCCTGAAGACTGAGCGATCCGAAGTGCTGACCCAAGCTGTTTGACCCACTGGGTAGGTCGAACCGTAGAGCTGTCGATCCATCTGAGCCGCCGACCCTTACGACCCTCACGACTGAGAGTCCAATATGCTGCTAAAGTCCCTAGCTTAGCATTCGACCTATCTGACTTGTACCGGGTCAGATGGGCCGTATCCGAGCACAGACGAGCTATCTCGGCACAAGATAGCTTGGGTGAATGACCAATGACTCATCAGTGCAGAAATCGAGCCAACTTCCACAAATCTCTACCTTGGCATGATTTAGGCTTCCGTCACACGAACGACCATCCACGCATCGGCTTGGTTGAGCATCATCTGTTGTTCACGTCATTTTTTTCTCCGAAGAGCCGAATGCCCCTCGGGGCCACAACTGGCTCCACCGAGCCCAATGCCCCCTCCTAGGGCTGACACCAGCGTCATCTTTGAACCACATTGAGTAGGTCCAAACAGTGCTTTAACTTGACCTCCGATACAACCTTCGTCAGCATGTCCGCCGGGTTGATCTCTGTTTCGATCTTCAACAAGTTGATGTCGTCGTCTTCTTCTCCCACATAGTCACAGACAAAGTGAAATTTCACGTTGATGCTTGGTGCGAGCATAGAAGTCCTTATTCTTAGCAAGTGCACTGCACTCTGACTATCACAATGGATGTTATACTTCTTTTAGTAGACTTCCAGATCATCCATCAAGCCCATAAGCTATATCACCTCTTTCACCGCTTCAGTCAATGCCATATACTCTGCCTCCATAATAGACAGGGCCACCATAGATTGAAGGACACTTCACCAACAAATAGAATGACATGATAAGGTGAAGACGTAGCTTGTCATCGATTGTCTCCCATCAAAGTCGCATGCATAGTCAGAATCGACATAGCCAACAGTGTGTGGACCATGAACACTTCGACTATATGTCAATTCGACATCGATTGTGGCATTGATGTACCTCAGTATCCATTGCACTGGTCGCCGGTGCTCCTTCTCTAGATTGTGCATGTACCTACTCACCATGCTGATTGCATGTGATAGATCGAGTCTAGTGCAAACCATATAGTACATGAAGGCCCCTACCGCATTAGCATACGGTATGCTCTCCATGAGCCTTTTTTCTTCATCGTTCTTCGGGAAATGCTTGGCACATAGCTTGAAGAGAGGTACAAGTGGAGTAGCTACGGACTTCATCTTCTCACATCCAAATCTATGTTAATAGACTTCAAATAGCGACTTTGTGAAAGATGAACTTTACATCCACTTCGAACTCTTGTGATCTTCATCCCAAGAATCCTCAGTGCTTTGCCTAGGTCCTTCATCTCAAACTCACAACTGAGATGAGACTTCAATCTCCAAATCTCCTCTTTATTTGATGAAGCAATAAGTATATCATCGACATAAAGCAAAAGATAGATGAATGACCCATCATCCAATTCCCAATAGAACACACAATGATCATATAACATACTCTTGATCATTCACTATAAAGCATTCGAAACACTTATACCAATGTCTTGGTGACTACTTCAGCCCGTAGAGCGACTTTTTCAGCCTACATGCAAGATCGTCACCGCTCTCATAGCCATCGTGCTTAGCCATATAGATCTCCTCCTCGAGCTCTCCATGCAAGAACGCCATCTTAACATCTAGTTGCACTAGTTCAAGTTCAAATTGAGCAACTAATGCCAACATGATCCGAATCGAGCAATGCTTTACCACTGTAGAGAATCCCTCATTGTAGTCGAGCCCTTCTCTCTGTGTATATCCCTTCGCTACAAGGCGAACTTTGCAGCAAACATCTTATGCTTTGGTTCCATCCTTCTTAGTGTAGACTCACTTACACCCAATTGCCTTCTTGTCCTTGGAAGCTCCACGAGATCCCATGTCTCATTCTTCCTCAGTAATTCCATCTCTTCGTCCATCGCCTTCCTCCATCACTCCGGGTCTTCAGAGTGCTCAACCTCTCGAAAGAAGTATGAATGTCTATACTTACAACAGGAAAGGCGAACGAGACCATCTTCGTCTACCGTGTACATCGTCGTATCTCACGCTTTGGTCTCGATGTTGCTATGAAATTCTTTGGCTGAGTCATCTGTGTAGGAAGATATATGCCCTCAAGGTAATTTATCGAGATAACATCCAACATTGGATTTTAAATGGTACAAATTATCCTAGTATGAATAAAATGTTTTAAATATTTGGATAATTTCCTTAGTCTTAAAAGTAAGGTCATACACGTATCTAGATGGAGATCTCGATTATGGAAAGTTAATGACCGATAGGAACTTAAGTCTTAAAACATTCATGATCATTGATGTGTCGAGAATAGGATATCGGCACATCGGACAGACCATTGTGTCTTTGTCTTAACCTGAATGGTGATGATGATCTCATAATCATTCGACCTGGCGAGGTCGTAGACAAGACACAAGTGCTCATTGAAGAATGAGTCCACTGAACAACCCAATAAAGATTTATCAAATGGTTAACATTAACTATACTGTCATTGATAACTCTCAAGTGATGATAGGCAAGTTGGTCCTTAAAACTTGAGGTCATTGTACGAACATGTGCGTGAATGGTGTTACTTGGATCTATGATCTATCCTCGAGTCTTCACTCGTTGAAAGGTCTTGGGTTTGGGTGATACTTGAAGCGTACGAGGTAAGTAGTGATCAAGAAAGGATTCGTCTCTTTCATTCATGGGAAGTTAGTTTCACAGGCTCAGTATGGTTCTTTGTACCTAACCTTGATCGGGGTATGTTGTAGGAAGTACAACATGAATATACAAAAGACCGGATCATACTGGCCAGTGCTAGCTAGTGGAGTTGACAGTTTACCATACCCTAGGCTAAGCAGTGGCATAGTTTTGACGAATGGACTATAACTGCGGCATTCATCACATTCACAATCAGAGTGATCCCAACGACACTTTTGTCAATGGGTCAATCACATAATTATGATGCCGAAACAGGGCAACACATGTTGCTCATGGTCACTGTCGTCTAGGGGTTTCGAGCCCCAATCTGTAGTAGGATCAGGTTGTAGGGTTTCACACCGAGTATGGTTTGCATCTTAGTAACAGGAAGAATGTAGGAGGAGTGCACTCGAGTGCACGGGAATAATTTAGTCACAAAGAAGTTGTGACATAAAATCTTTAGTAAATGGGATTTAATTTTTTCGCAAAAGGTTTGTGACATAAGCATTAGAAGAATGCTATGTGGGATTATTGCATATGATGTAAAAGTGTTTAAAATAAATCGTAAAATGTTTACGAGAATATTTTAACTAATAAAAGCATAGAAAAGGTTATATAGGTTTTTGGGATAGTCCCATTCGAAACCTGTTTTCAAACCGATCTGAAATGGGCAAAAACGGAGCTTAAATGCTCAAGATATAGCTCAAAAGGCTAGAACTGGGCTTTTGCCGAGGTTTGGCATAGCCCGGCCAAGCTGGGCTGGGCTAGCCCAGCCCACAATAGCTCAAAAGGCCAGAACTGGGCTTTTGCCCAGTTCTATCATAGCCCGACCAAGCTGGGATGGGCTAGCCCAGCACATGCGAGCTAGGCTAGCCCACCCAGACTGGGTGAGCGGGTCAAGCCTGCCCAGACAGGCGGGCTAAGCCCACCCGCATGAGCAGGCGGGTCTGACCCGCCCGTCCCAACGAGCTGGTCAGACCCACCCACACAGGCGAACTCGCCCAACAAGCTGGGCACGCCCGATGGGCGTGCCCAACTGGCCGTGGGCCCCATAGGTGGGAACCACTGCTAGGGTTTCTGAAAATCCTAAATGATTGATGCGTTTTCAGCCAGTTTGTGGTTTTTGTCCGACTTTGAGCTATCGTTTGAGGGGTCAAACGAAGTCGGATTGGAGCGTCATTTGCTTCTATACGTTCACCATTTATAGCTCTTCGATCTGATAGGTTGTATCACTTGCGAAGCCCAACGATGAGTGAGAGAAAATTAGTTGAAGTTTAGCCTTAGCGTAAGGCAAAACGAACTTAATTTCTCCCCTAATTTTAATTAGTCCCATAGTGCTCGTGAAACGAGCAGGGGATCCAGCTTCCTATATAAATATGACTGACACCCCTTGGAAAATTTGCCCCATGTCTCCGATTCGAGTAGCTCCAAAAAGTATTGAGCACGCTCGAGCCGAGACTAAAATTATTCTATCCTCCTTATTCTTCCGTTCCTCCATTCGCATCCTAGCAAGACGACAATAAGCTTTGGATTAGATCCATAGTCTTTGACATGGATCATACTCAAGTGAAACTTTCTTTGGCAACCGATTAGCTCGGAGGCACGGTGTTGGCTTTTCTTGGGAGGTCCAATCTTGGAGGCGCGGAGTCGGTTTGCTGCGGGGGAATAAAGAAGGTTGCTGAAAATGACGCTTCGTGTTCTGCGGAAGCAAAGTTCCGAGTAAGCTTTCTGTTTTCCCTTTAATTTCTTATATTATTACAGTAGTTTAGATCTATCTTTAGGGTTGGTCAGACCCACACATGATAGTAGATTTCCTGGCTAGGGTTAATGATATCATTAGGGCTAATTAAATAGTTTAATGATTTATTCCGATGACTGTTTTTCTGCTTCTATCGTCCGTCCGACGTAGGCTGGACATAGATTTATGCCCTAAGGGTCCCTTATTGGTATCAGAGCCTAGGTCTATTTTGATCTAATTTCTGCAAAGGATACGAATGCTTAAAAATGTTTGTTTGAAACATGCTGATAACATGATTATCTAGATTTTTTAATTATGAGATAATTGTTAAACATGCTGCAACGTATTTTTATGAGATAAAATTTTAGCTACAAGTTTATATGCTTAAATGTTTGTTTGAAACATGCTGATAATTTGATTGTCTAGATTTTATAATTATGAGATAATTGTTAATCATATTGCAACTTAATTTTAAAAGATAAAATTTTAACTGCCTATTTTATGCTTAAATTTTATGTGCTAAAATTTTAAGATGCTTGCTAAACTTTATGAGATAAACTTTAGTTAATGTTCATGCTAATAATTATGAGATAATTATTTAACATGGTTGTAACTTAATTTTAGATGATATTTTAAGTTTCCAGTAATCATGCTAAATTTTATGTGATAAAATTTTAGTGAATTTCAGTGGTTATTCTGTTTCTTGCATATTATGTGATAATTCAAGAAAAAATCTTAGGATAGCCATTAAAAACTTTTTGAAACTTATGAGATAAATTTTAGAAGAACATGCTATAATTTAAAAGATTGTTGCAATAGATTAAATACCTAATACCTGATTAGGGTAGCCCTTTAAACAATTATTATTTTAATCGTTCCAATACTAATTTTGAAAAAAGCTATTGTTTAATTTGTTGTAACTTAAATTTTAAATACCAAATACATGATTAGAGTAGACCTTAATAAATCCTTATTCTTGATAAGGACTCTAATAAAAGTTATTAACTATTCATAATAATTTCGAATTTTAGGATTCAACCAGTTGATAGGATTAACTAGTTTTAATGAAGCCATTTTAATCGATGTCAACACATATAAATAATTCAAAACCTTAAAGGATCATGATCCGGTCTAGTGTTTTTTGACTAGTGTTGTGGATCACCCTAGCTCGACTGGGGATAGTGATCCTAGCCTAACAAATCCCTGACTGTGTTCCGCTGAACCAAGAATCTGAATTGTTATTATGTGAAACCATCGATTACATATATTCTAATACGTTTAAAATCTTCTTCAAGATTAATCGTAGCCCTCCTTATTTTTGGATTAATAGAATAAAAGGCGAATGTCATGGTTGTTGAGTCTCCTCAAGCTGTGACATGGTCTATTTTAGAAACCGACCCAATCATAAATAAGATGTAGTCTGGTCTTAACCCAAGACGCCGCGTCGGGTCTCCTCGAGTTTTGGTGTATGTTAAGATTAGACAAGAAAACAAGGGTTCAACTAGACTGATCATTATAATTTATTGAGTCTCCTTAAGATCATAAGTGTCTAGGGGCAAAAATCCTATAGGGAGTTATATATGATGTGATCGATGAAGAGTTCGTTTACCAATTACAGAGCCGATCAATTTGTTGAGTCTCCTTAAGGTTGTAAAGGTCAGGGTGGTTGGATCCCTCTCTCACCATTTTTAATAATTAATGAATTTTTTCATTATTATGGCTTATATAAATTTTTTAATTAGTGGAAGAATATAGTTTAATAAAAACCTTTTAAACTATTTAGAACATATGCTAATTCAAAATTCTATCCAATGCAGTATGGAGTCATGACTTAAGTTTATCATCGAGAAGAACATGCTGAATGGAACCAATTAGAAGGACTGGTTAAGGAACATTAAATTGGTTCTTTCGTTAGCTGGAATCGATTATGTACTGACGAAAACTACTCCTAACAAAGCTGAAGACCAAGCCACCGAAGAACAGATTGAGTCCTACGAGTTATGGCAAAAGGATGCAGAGAAGAAAAGGTGCCTCATTATGGCCTAGATTAACAATGATCTGTAGAGAAATCGTGAACATAGATGTTCGGAGCATGTTTCTCAATTCAGAGTAATTGTATGGTAAGCAGTCTCGGGCTGCTAAATTCGATGCCACCTGCAACCTTTGGGAACCAAAATAACGAACGACCTTGCACAGGACCACGCAATCATGATGATCGGTTACGTAGATGACGCAGCTAAGTTATGATTTATCCTTGATCATGAGATGAGCACTGACATTATCCTAAAATCTTCGACTCCTGCTTTTGGCCAGTTCATTACAAACTTCATAATGAACAACACTGAGGTGGAACTCCCTATCCTCCTGAACATGCTTCAGTAGTTTGAGGAAAGTGTAAGGGACCCTGCTAGGCTACACACACTAGAGGGGGGTGAATAGTGTAATGGCAAGTAAAATGCTTAATTAAAAGTTACTAAAATTAAAGCACAATAAACAACGGAAAATAAACAGAGTGCTCAACAACAACAATCGTAAATACAAGGATTTTACCCTGGTTTCCCAAAAATTGGGTACGTCCAGCCACACCCGTATTCACTATATTCACACACAGAGAAGTGAATACAAAATCCCACAAAGGGATACCTTACACAGAGGATTTAGGATTTTGACGGCGCCCCGCCACGCCGGCGGTGGTGTGCCGCGTGGCAGCGGGGGCAGGGTTTAGATATTTGTAACCGCAAGCGCACGGTGTTGTAGTGTGGCTTGGGGGTCGAACACAGGGAGGCTAGGATGTGCTTGTGTCAAGGAGGACCAAAATCACCCTGTGGGCGAGCTAGCCCGAATCGGTTGATGGGTTGTCACGGAAGAGTAATGCAAGGTATGAACAATAAGAAGTAAAACCGGGACTTTGGTTTCCACCCCAACGAGCGACTCTCGCCGATACGGCCTACGAGTAAGATAGCAATCGGAATTAGGGTCTAATGGTGAGACGTTGCCTCTGAAAGTGGTACCGGCACCACATGGGCCCGATATTCCGGTCGGTGCCCAGGATGATACACCGGACTTCTCGGATTCGATCAGTGGGCACTCCCGTGTCCATTAACACTGATCGATTCCGGGAGCACTAAGCTCGCAACGTTAACTCCCAACGTCTCATCCTGCCGCTCCCGCGCGCTAGGATCGACGTCTACGCTAAGGGCGTGAGCTATGGCTAGGGAGTCAACCGCCAAGTTTATTCCCCCTTGGCCCAACGGTCAAAGGCGGTCTTTTTCCTGCCAATGACAATGAAACACCCCACGTAACCGTTAAAATCCTAATCCCTATCGATTTCCTAACCCTATGGATGCATCGGGAAGGGGTTTTCGCCAAAATCCCAGATTTGGGAACTACTCACAAAAATTCATTAAAAAGCGATCTAAATGAAAATGAACCGTTGGAATCATAATCAAACGATTGGAATGCGGAAGTAATAGAGTAATTAAGACAATACTAAAATTTGAGAAAGATCCGAAAACTTACAAAAGAACAGTAATTACAGCCGTCACAATAGGAGAAAACAGTAAAAACTAGCAGCTCCCCGTTTTTGGAACCCTAGGGGTTCTATTTATAGACTCTCGTATCACCCAATCGGTTGACAAGTCAACCGATCGGGTGATCTGTTACAGATAATGAACAGAAAACGGCGAGCTTTCACCCGGTCATATGAACCGGTCGGTTGAGTTCTTGGAGTGACCGGTTGGATCTTGGCGCCATCGGGTGAAGTGATCGGTTGGGTGCCCGTGTCTTCAGCTCTTCAGCATCAGCTACAGATGAACCGATCGGGTGAGAGTCACCCGATCGGTTGGAATTTGGCTCGAAAAGACAGAGAACAGGCCCCCGCTGAACCGGTCTATGAACCGGTCGGGTGACTTCCACTTGAGCTCCGGCTGAGACCGGGTGGTGCACGCGTGCATCACCCGATCGGTTGGAGATGACCAACCGACTGGGTGAGGGGCTGAAAGATGTATTCTTTGACGTTTGACCCCCTGGATCATGCGTGACTCCTCCCGTTGCTCCGAGGACTTGAGATATCGTCGTTAAACGTCCCCTACGCGGTCAATCTCCTGCAAACATGGAGAAACAAAGAAAAGTGAAAGAAAACGAGAAAATACGAGAAAACGAATAAAAGACGGTGGAAAAACACGGAGAAACACAAAAGAAAACGTGCATGAATATATGAAATATAAACACACGTCAAAATCCCCCAAGCTGAACTCTTCCTCGTCCTCGAGGGAGACGAGTGAGAGTAGGAGCTCAGAGGGAGAAAATAGAGAGGAAGAAAGAAAAAGAAAACTCTATATCCTAGATCGTCTGTCAGAGCCAACAAAATCAAAAACGACACACCAAGCAAGCAAACGTCAAATCACATCACCAAACCCAGGAAAACGAGTCCAAACAAGTGCCGTGGGCCCACGCGGTGAAGCGCGAGTGAGTGTGGTCGTGCGCTAGCAGTCGGTGTCGCTTTCTACAATGTGCTATGAGCTCATATACGCAAATCCAGGAAATGACCCAAATACCAATTCGAATTTGAAATTGCGGTGAATATTAGTTCAAGCATGCACGAGAAGAGTATAAGAAGTGAAGCGTATCATGCATCGGGGACTCCACAACTAGGGTCAAGGAAATCACGCCACTGTAGCCTAGATACTAGCTAAAAAGTTCCTAAGCCAAGTGTTTTCGAAAACGATGGGGGTTGAGATGATGTGGAGTAGAACACTCGGTGCAAATTCTCGCCTTCCCTTTATTCTCGGCAAGTATGAAAATATTCACACGGGAATTTTTTTTGGGTTTTGGGTATTTGTATTTTTTTGGCTTTTTGGCTATACAAAAATTTTCTTTTCTTTTCTTTATGGGTTTTTCTTTTCCCCTTTTTTTTCTCTTTTTTTTGGATTTCTGGGTTTTTGGCTATACACATGTGTACTCTCCCAAGTGGGAGAACGGTACACGACGAGGGGATTTGCACCAAGTAAAACAAAAAAGAAGTCGAAATCTAAACACTTGGGCAAAGGAAACTATTCTCGCTAAATAGAGCATAGGCTAAATGGGTTATCTTAGTCCTTAATTGTGGAATCCCGACGCATGCGAGTTGAAATATACGACATTAATATAGCATGCATATAGTAGAAGAAAATACCGCATATTCAAATCGAAGCATGATAATCTAGGGGTCATTCCTGGACAGGTATATAAAATAAAATCACAAAGTAGAAGCACACCAAATAGCTAGGCACGATGCACGACTCACAAAAAGCTAAGTGGACCCACGATGCGTGAAATGCAAGAGAACTCGAAATCCTAGGGTCAGTGAGTGTGATTATCGATGTCATGCTAGGTGTGTGTGATTTTGTGGCGATTCATCATAGGGTTCATCTCTAGGAGAAAGAGCTAAAAAGAAGAGGAGAGAAAAAAAGAAAAAAATAAAAAACACGATGAAAACGACACAAAAACGAAAAAGAAGGACTCAAATGACGCACACAGTGCGACTCCCCCAAGCTGAAGCTTGCATTGCCCTCAATGCAATATGAGTGAGTACGGGAGGGCAATGAAGATGGGGGGGGGGAATACGCACCGAGACAAAAAGAAATGAAAACGAGGAAAACACAGAGATGAAATTGAAAATAAAGAAAAATCAAAATCAAAATTAAACGTCACGAAAATAGAAATAAAGCCACACGACACGATACTCAAAAGGGGAAAAATAAGCACACACACAAAAAATGAGAAAAACAAACAAAACACGACAGCACACCAACATAGACGTCCCCTAAGCTAGACATGACAGTGCTAGCGAATAAAATGTGATCGTGAAATGCAGAGATATGCAAGGGGGAGTCAATCAGATTCGCTGGTACTGGAATGGTAGGGGGAGGGGGAGGAGGGTGGGGAATAGTGAATGAAAGAATCCTCAGAGGAAGAGGAGGGTGTGCCTATGGGGGAAGGAGGCGCGACAGGCTGGAGCACAGGAGGATCGATGTGCACCGGGGGGCTGTGGTGGAGAAAGATCGTACCAGGCGGGCCGATAGTTGGGTGCCAATCGGGAGGATCCAAGGGTGGTAGATGCACTAATGGAGAATACCAAGGATCGGGGTAAAACTCCCAAGGCAGATGAGATGGGGGGTAGGGTAGCCGCAAAGGGGCCAAAGGTGGCAGGATCGCGAAAGGTTCGCAGGCGGGGCTATAGAGGTAGACAGCGTGGTCTTCACCGAAGGGAGTGAGCATATTGATATCGATCAAGTAATCGCGATCAATACGGCTACGACCAGGCAAAATAGGGAGGTCGGGTGGTACTCTCAAAACACAGTTGACAATAAGAGTGATCATCCCACCACAGCAGATGGATCCAGAATTGGCGCGGCTAACAGCAAAAATTTCGTGGATGATCCAATGAGCGGCGTTTATGGGCATAGGGACGTGCCCAAGGATCCTGTCATCGGACATGGCATAGAGAAAGAAGAGCTCATCCCTAGATACAGTGGACACATCCACGCAGGCGAAAACAGTGTTGGCGAGGATGCAATGGGCGAGGCGGTAACACGGGTGAATAATGTAGGAGGCATGAGCCTCGGGTAGAAAGGTGGTGTACCGGGTAAATCGTTGCCAAACACCATCAGCCCGAAATTGAGAGTAGATGGCAGTTCGATCGTGGGTGGAATGTTCAGTATTAAGATCGGGGTGACGGAGATTGTGGATATTGTTCAACTCGATGAAACCCAGAGAAAAGTTGCAGTTGAAAGCGCGGAAGGAGAAACCCCCATCAAACAACTCGAGGGAACTGAGGAATTCAAGCGTGAGATTTCTGTGTGTGTGAGCATGGATGTAAGAGAGGGTATGGCACCCGATACAGTTGAAAATTCTGGCGACGCCGTTCGAAAGCCATAGAGCTTCGAGTGTGGGGCGATCGGCGAAGAGTGTAGGTCTCATCGGGCGATGAAGTAGTGCTCGCAAACGGTCGGACTGTTCTTCCGTAGAAGGGCTTATGCCAAGGAAAGAGGGGGGAAAAGGGGCCGTAGAGCGGACCACGGCGCGAAGATGATGCAATCTCTTTCCCTTTCTTAGACATGGCGACTATGTGGGTGGTGAAAATGAAAGTGGGGGCGTGCCTACGATGAATATAGAGAAAGTGAAGTAGGCACAACACCAATTTAGGATATTACAGATAAAGTAAGAGATGTGTAGAGTGGAAGAGTGTTACCCATCTATGTAGCAAGATCAAGCTCCCGGGGGACTCGCGTAGTAGGAGGAAACAATTCAGGAAGCCGCCGCTCGCTGATCCGACAAGAAACAGATTTTTGAAAATTTTGGGGCTAGGGTTAGGGTTTGGGGGTTTTGATGATGGAATGTCGAAGATGGCGTGGTGGCGGGGGTGGGGAAGTATGGGAGTGAGTGGGGATGAGGGTTTAGGGGCAGTATGTAGAGTGGAGGAGGTCGATTCGATAGTTGGAGGGCGTGAAACCGCGTGAAGGGGATTTTCGGGGGTCGGGTGGCGGTCACCGTGCGGTGGGGGTATTTATAGGGGCGAAACTGAACCGATCGGGTGAGTTCTCACCCGATCGGGTAGGCAAATTTCAAAAGTTCCTGTCGGCCAACAACTACAGGTGAACCGACCGGGTGAATAGTCACCCGATCGGTTGACCGTTTCCCAAATTTTTCCCGAGAATGGGGGGTTGCTCACCTGGTCGCCTCAACCGATCGCGCTCGAACTCAACCGATCGGTTGATATTCCCCAAAAATTTCCCGAGAGTTCTCCCCAGCTTACCCGGTCTGTCACCCGGTCTCTCCATTCTTCAACCGATCGGTTCATTTGGGGACAGA
This sequence comes from Scilla litardierei, assembly GCA_030789695.1. NCBI lineage: Eukaryota > Viridiplantae > Streptophyta > Magnoliopsida > Asparagales > Asparagaceae > Scilla > Scilla litardierei. The sequence continues at coordinate 379,106,045 of CM061142.1, forward strand.
TGCGGCTTGTATCTGATACATCCCAACCGATCGGGTGGGAACTCACCCGATCGGTTGAGGCCTTGTTTTCTGCAAAAACCAAGGATCGCCTGAGTTCCTTCATGGAAGTTGTTTCGGCTGGATTTATTTATAAAAATAGGGAAAAATAAAGTAGAAAAAAATCCTTAAAAACGAAGCATAAGTCTAGAACATGGGTTGCCTCCCATGAAGCGCTTTCGTTTAACGTCGTTTAGCTTGACGCCTCTAGCGGTGGTCAATTAGGATCCGGAGGGTTAGAGGAAGGGTTGTTGTTTGTTGGGGATCTGACCGGAGAGAATTCTGGTTCTCCAACTGCATAGTGTTTCAGACGCTGTCTGTTGACTTTAAACGGCTCATCCCTTCCCATTATCTCGATAGCCCCGTGCGGGAAAACCTTGGTGACGCGGAACGGTCCCGACCACCTTGACTTGAGTTTTCCAGGAAAGAGCTTCAGCCGTGAGTTGAATAGGAGAACTAAGTCCCCTTCTTTGAATTCCCTCTTCAAGATTCGCTTATCGTGCCACCGCTTCAGCTTCTCCTTGTAGATCTTGGCGTTCTCATAGGCATTGAGCCGGATTTCGTCGAGCTCGTTAAGTTGTAATTGCCGGTGCACTCCTACCTTCTTGGTGTCGAAGTTCAGATTCTTAACCGCCCAATATGCCTTATGCTCCAATTCCACAGGAAGATGGCAAGCTTTCTCATAGACAAGCCGGTAGGGAGTTGTGCCGATAGGAGTTTTAAATGCCGTCCTGTAGGCCCAAAGCGCGTCAGGAAGCTTCGATGACCAGTCCTTTCTAGAATTGGCCACCGTCTTTTCTAGTATGCTTTTAATCTCCCGGTTAGAGACTTCCGCCTGACCGCTGGTCTGCGGGTGGTAGGCACGCCCCACCCGGTGTTGTACCCCGTATTTTTTTAAGAGGGCATCGAATTTCTTCTCTATAAAGTGGCTCCCTCCGTCACTGATCAGGACACGAGGTACACCGAACTGAGGGAAGATGTTGCTTTTAAAGAACTTGGCCACCACTCTGGAATCGTTGGTTGGACTGGCCATCGCTTCAATCCATTTCGATACGTAGTCTACAACCACCAAGATATACTGGTTCCCCGAGGAGGAAGGGAACGGTCCCATGAAGTCCACTCCCCATACATCGAAGATTTCTATCTCCAGGATGTAGTGTTGAGGCATCTCATTCCTTTTGGAGATATTCCCAGCTCTTTGGCATTTATCGCAGGCTTGGACATAAACATGTGTGTCCCTGAAGAGTGTAGGCCAGTAAAATCCGCTTTAGAGAATTTTTGCGATGGTCTTGTAGGTGCTCGCGTGCCCCCCACATTGCTGCCGATGGCAGTGGGAAATGATGGAGGTCGCCTCAGTTTCAGGGATGCATCTTCGTATCACCCCATCATTGCAGGTTTTGTATAGGTGAGGGTCATCCCAATAAAATTTGCGGACCTCATGGAAAAATTTCTTCTTCTGCTGAAAGCTCACATTGTGGGGGACGATGGCACAAGCCAGATAATTTGCGATGTCGGCGTACCAGGGGGTCCAGGAGGAAGAGACAGAGAAGAGATGCTCGTCGGGGAGTGAATCATCGATCGGTGTAGCATTTAAATCGAGAGTGGGCATCCTGGACAGGTGATCGGCAACAACATTCTCTGCCCCCTTCTTGTCTCTGATCTCCAGGTCGAATTCCTGGAGGAGGAGAATCCATCTAATGAGTCGTGGCTTAGCTTCTTTCTTGTTCAATAGGTATTTAAGAGCCGCTGATCCATGTGCACGATCACCTTGGTGCCAACGAGATATTGTCGGAATTTATCCATGGCGTAGATCACCGCGAGCAATTCTTTTTTCGTGGTAGTATAATTTCTTTGGGCGGCATCAAGGGTTTTGCTCGTATAATATATGACATGAAGATTTTTATCCTTCCTCTGCCCCAAGACCGCACCAACCGCATAATCACTAGCGTCACACATCCGCTCAAAGGGTAGATTCCAGTTCGGTGGCTATATTATGGGCGCAGAAATCAAAGCTTGCTTCAAAGTGCGGAAGGCCTCCATACACTCCTCGCTGAAGACGAAAGGCACGTCCTTCATGATGAGTTGGGTCAGCGGCCTGGAAATCTTCGAGAAGTCTTTTATGAAGCGGCGATAGAATCCCGCGTGTCCTAAGAAACCACGGACTCCTCGAAGATTGAGCGGTGGTGGAAGCTTTTCAATCACTTCAACTTTTGCCTTGTCAACCTCGATTCCCCTCGAAGAGATGACGTGCCCCAGCACAACTCCCTCTTGGACCATGAAGTGGCACTTCTCCCAGTTTAGGACTAGTCCCTTTTCCTGACATCTCTCCAGGACCTTAGTTAGATTGCTGAGGCACGAGTCAAACTTAGTTCCGTAGACGGAGAAGTCGTCCATGAAAACCTCCATGATGTCTTGGGAGTAGTCGGAGAAGATAGCGGACATGAGTCTTTGGAATGTAGCAGGGGCGTTACAAAGTCCGAACGGCATTCTTCTATAGACATACGTCCCGAATGGGCAAGTGAAAGTCGTCTTCTCCTGGTCATCGTTATGAATAGGGATCTGAAGAAATCCTGAATACCCGTCCATGAAACAGAAATAATTATGCTTCGCCAGTCTCTCGAGCATCTGGTCAATAAAGGGGAGAGGGTAATGATCCTTCCTCGTAGCCTTGTTCAGCTTTCTATAGTCAATGCACATCCTGTACGCCGTGACGGTCCTCGTTGGTATTAGCTCGTTCTTTTCATTGCGAACCACCGTCATTCCTCCTTTCTTGGGTACGACGTGCACCGGGCTAACCCAGCGACTATCGGAGATAGGGTATATAATACCGGCATGTAGAAGCCTAACAATCCCTTTCTTTACAACTTCCATCATTATGGGATTCAACCTCCGCTGTGGCTCAATCGAGGAGGCTTGCTCATCTTCAAGCAGAATTCTGTGTGAGCAGAAGCCTAAGCTAACCCCTTTTAAATCCTCAATTGCATATCCGAAAACTCCTTTAAATCTTTTTAAAATACCAAGAAGTTTGGTCAATTGGCCTTCGGGCAGTGAAGACTTGACTATGACCGGAAGGGTCGAGCCAGCTCCCAAATATTCATATTTAAGCCCCGTCGGTAATTCTTTCATCTCAACTTCTTGAGGCCCCGACGCATACTTCTCAAGCTGAGCATCCTCAAGGGAAAGGAGTTCTTCGTGGATTTCTCGGAAGCCAGCATCCGGAATCCCACCCTCGGCCTTGGCTCCGCATGGCAAAGTTTCGCAAGGTATAGTGGGAACGATAGAGGGAGGCACCAGGTCTCTTTCTAGCTCATAATAATTGTCCGGGTAGAAGGCTTGTAGGTGAAAACAGGTTTCAATCATCGATGATTCCCCGCAACTGTTTCTAGCTTCCTCATTGTCCAAAGACCGGGGACGCTCAATAGAAGTCTCCAAGGGATAGATTGATTCCTGTCCAGCGTAGCCTGCAAACCCGGTCGGATGGTTCTCCTGACAAAACTCCGCGGACAACTCTTCTTCACTACATTTGGGACCATGGTTGTCGATATACGCCACTTCACCATGAGGAAAGAGAGTTGCCATGGCAAGGTGCTCCTGCGCATCTCGATATCTCCTCTGACTTTCCATGGCGGCAGACAGGAGGGATATTATATTCGAAGTATTCAGTGATTCTGCTAAGCTCTGCGCCAAACAGCGGATATGGTGAGAGTGATCCCAGATGTCTCCTGAAACTGCATGCAACATCCTCGCCGTGGGGCCAGGATCTTATACGAAAGGAGAGAGAGAGAGAGAACTGCACAAGTGGCAAACACGTCAAAAGCACGGGTTGCGTAAACGGGAACTGCAAGTTGCGATGGAAGCACGGCGATTCAGTCAATTAGCACTATACAGTTACTATCCACAGTATGTCCAAGTGAAATTGAAAAGTGTAGAGTGCGAAAATTATCGCGAGGTAGGGATAAGAGCTAGACACTAGGGTTCAAGAGATCCTAAAATAATAAGCACGTTGCCTCCCCGGCAACGTCGCCATAAACTTGACGGCGCCCCGCCACGCCGGCGGTGGTGTGCCGCGTGGCAGCGGGGGCAGGGTTTAGATATTTGTAACCGCAAGCGCACGGTGTTGTAGTGTGGCTTGGGGGTCAAACATAGGGAGGCTAGGATGTGCTTGTGTCAAGGAGGACCAAAATCACCCCGTGGGTGAGCTAGCCCGAATCGGTTGATGGGTTGTCACAGAAGAGTAATGTAAGGTATGAACAATAAGAAGTAAACCCGGGACTTTGGTTTCCACCCCAACGAGCGACTCTCGCCGATACGGCCTACGGGTAGGATAGCAATCAGAATTAGGGTCTAATGGTGAGACGTTGCCTCTGAAAGTGGTACCGGCACCCCATGGGCCCGATATTCCGGTCGGTGCCCAGGATGATACACCGGACTTCCCGGATTCGATCAGTGGGCACTCCCGTGTCCATTAACACTGATCGATTCCGGGAGCACTAAGCTCGCAACGATAACTCCCAATGTCTCATCCTGCCGCTCCCGCGCGCTAGGATCGACGTCTACGCTAAGGGCGTGAGCTATGGCTAGGGAGTCAACCGCCAAGTTTATTCCCCCTTGGCCCAACGGTCAAAGGCAGTCTTTTTCCCGCCAATGACAATGAAAAACCCCGCGTAACCGTTAGAATCCTAATCCCTATCGATTTCCTAACCCTATGGATGCATCGGGAAGAGCCCCCGAAGGGGTTTCCGCCAAAATCCCAGATTTGGGAACTACTCACAAAAATTCATTAAAAAGCGATCTAAATGAAAATGAACCGTTGGAATCATAATGAGACGATTGGAATGCGGAAGTAATAGAGTAATTAAGACAATACTAAAATTTGAGAAAGATCCGAAAACTTACAAAAGAACAGTAATTACAGCCGTCACATTAGGAGAAAACAGTAAAAACTAGCAGCTCCCCGTTTCTGGAACCCTAGGGGTTCTATTTATAGACTCTCGTATCACCCGATCGGTTGACAAGTCAACCGATCGGGTGATCCGTTACAGATAATGAACAGAAAATGGCGAGCTTTCACCCGGTCATATGAACCGATCGGGTGAGTTCTTGGAGTGACCGGTTGGATCTTGGCGCCATCGGGTGAAGTGATCGGTTGGGTGCCCGTGTCTTCAGCTCTTCAGCATCAGCTACAGATGAACCGATCGGGTGAGAGTCACCCGATCGGTTGGAATTTGGCTCGAAAAGACAGAGAACAGGCCCCCGCTGAACCGGTCTGTGAACCGGTCGGGTGACTTCCACTTGAGCTCCGGCGGAGACCGGGTGGTGCACGCGTGCATCACCCGATCGGTTGGAGATGACCAACCGATCGGGTGAGGGGCTGAAATATGTATTCTTTGACGTTTGACCCCCTGGATCACGCGTGACTCCTCCCGTTGCTCTGGGGACTTGAGATATCGTCGTTAAACGTCCCCTACGCGGTCAATCTCCTGCAAACAAGGAGAAACAAAGAAAAGTGAATGAAAACGAGAAAATACGAGAAAACGAATAAAAGACGGCGGAAAAACACGGAGAAACACAAAAGAAAACGTGCGTGAATATATGAAATATAAACGCACGTCAGATTTCCACAAAGAGATATCCTCACTCTCACACAGAGAGACCTCACACAGAGGATTTGTGCTTTCACACAGAAAGAACCAAACTCTCACAAAGAGAGTTACTCCACAAAGAGAGTATCTAATTTCCACACAGAAAATTAAGGTTTCGAAACAAAAAACAAAACGAAACAACACTTACCTATGTCTTGATATGATCTTACCAATATGAAGAAGAAGGCATGCAAGTGAAACTCAAGTGCTTGAGATGAGGCTTTGATTGCACTTGATGAAATTTCTCTCTTCTATGAAAGAATCTTTACACTTCTCACTTGAGTGTATGAAATGAAGAGAAGAAAGATGTTCTCCAAGAAAAGGAATGAGAAATAGATCCCTGGGAGAATTTCCCTATGAGCTAGCTTCAATGCATGAAGAGAAATACGCTCATGAGAGGGAAATGGGAGAGATTAGGAGTGGCTATTGATTCTCTAAGATATTCAATAATAACCCAGAGTTATAAATGAACTAAGCCATCTCCTATATATAGGAAGCCTAAAGGAACCCATAAAACCAGCCAAAAACCCAAAGGGAAGAAATCTGCAATGGCTAGATTTTGGCAGTTTATAACCCAGACAGTCGACTGAGGAACAAGTGAAAATCGACTGTTCAACGGCTAGAAAAATCCCAATGGCTATAATCTGAGCCAGGACAGTCGACTGTAGAAGACTACACAGGCGACTGCAAAACAGACAGTCGACTGTATATCCTTCATCAGGCGATTGCTGCAGGGATGGAAATGAAACATGGAGATGCAACTTACTCCTAGTATGCATACAGGTGCCTGATGACCAAAGTACAGTCGACTGTAAAATAGACAGTCGACTGTAACTACTGAATCAGTCGACTGCTGCAGGGATGGAAATAAAACACAGAGAGATGCATATTTAACACATACGCCTTTCAGACGACAGTTGACCATTTCACATGCGACTGTTAATATACAGGTGACTGTAAAAACATCATCAATAGACTGTCTTCAAAATTGGGATGAAGCCCAGAAAATGCAAGATACACACAGTCGACCGTCGACCAATTCACATGCGACTGTAGAAACACATGCGACTGTAAATTGAACATCAGTCGACTGATGCGAAAATCTCAAGTAGAGCCAATAAAAATGTTAACTTGAGCCGTGCATCACAGTCGACTATAGAAGGCTCGACAGGCGACTGAAAATCACCCAGTCGACTGTAAAACCTTCATCAGGCGACTGTTGGAGAGCCAGAGACTCCAAATGAGTCTTTGGACAAGATAAACCTATTGGGTTGGATCCTATGATAATCCGAAGGCTCACTAAGATGGTTAAATACATATGCATGAGAGTATGACCATCTATCAAGGCATTACAATAATTCTAGACTCAAAAAGAGAAATGCACGTAATAGAAATTACATGAATTACATATTGCATCTCCCTGAGTCTAAGTCTTCAAGCTTACGATACCTTTATGCTCCCCATCATCTCCAAGCTTTGGCACTCCTTGATGAGCTTCCCTTCATCAAGCTCCATGCTTTGACAATGCTTCTCTAGATTTCCATCCATCATCATGCTCCAAGCTTTGGCTTCATTAGATGATCTTCATGACTTCATCCAAGCTTGAGCATACCATCACTCTTGGAGGTCTTTAAGATATCTCTTGTAGTATCCTCCAAGCATTATGCTTTGTCTCGTTAACATATAATCAATACGATAAACTGAGACTAAAGCATAAGATTGATTAGCACACTAATACAATGTATTGGTCATCATCAAAACAACGTTAGTCTTAAAACCAAGAACTAACAATCTCCCCCTTTTTTGATGATGATAATCCATTATGTCAAAATATAATAAACAATTGTGCTAACAAACTCCCCCATCAAGTGTGCACAAAATATAAACATATAAAGCACAAATCATATTGATGGTTGTTATGCAAAAACATACCAATTGATAATAATGCATAAACAAGCATAAGGTATATTTTGACATAACCTATTTCTCTCCCCCATTGGCATATCAAAAAGATGGGTAATAGCTAACTAGAAAAACCAAAGGCAAGAGAAATAACCATCCCATATGCACAAACATAATGTGAATGAAATACAATGTGACATATGAAAGGAAAAAAATGCTAGCAAGCAAAAATTCCATACTCCCCCATAAACATACAAAACATGCAAACATGGGAGTAATGTACACACTCACAAAAAATGTGGGTACTAAATGTAAACATACAAGCAAGGTACCCATGCAATGAATAACAATGTGAGTGAGCTAGCAAGTTGGAAACCAAGCAAAAGTGGAGTTTGGTTTCCGTATATAGTCATATGAAAATATAACATGACGAACATTTGATTCTATATACGAGTTCCTATCAAGCCTAGAAACATTCTTAGGAATCCATAAAGAAAGTGATTTGGGATTCTTAAGAAGTGGTTTGGTTAAGGCATGAGTAGGAGGTGAGGGTGCACGCTTATGAGGTGGAACATAAACATTGGCGTGCCCCTTGTGTGAAACATGTGATCTATCATTAGAAGCATTCACACAAGCAATTCTACCATGCATAGGAGAGTGTGAAGCATGCAAAGGTTTAGCATCAATTTTAGCATGCAAGCAAAGTAATCTATTCCTATGGGTAGATTTATCATGCATATGAACATATGAAGAAGCATTCACACCAATAGGTTTTTGAATAGACTTCTTATGCAATGAGGTGTGCATATATACATGATTTCTCTTTGGCTTAGAAATAATAGTTGATTTTAGGCCAAAAGAGTTGGATGTGACTTTCTTATTATAATGCTCTCCCATAAAATTTATTTGGGTGCTTCTAAGAGAAGAGCTTGGTTTGTTCACCTTCAATGAAGAGGATCCCAAAACAGTGTCCTTACTCAATTTGAAATTTTCAATTTGAGTAGACAATAGCTCACATTTCTTCAAAAGTGAAGAAATGTTGTCATCCCTCTTGGATAGAAATGAGCTAAGCTCACAATATTTTGACTTGAGAGCCAATGTCTCATCTCTTAAAATATTGTAATCACACTTCGAGTGCATCTTCTCCATTTGGAGTTTGAGAGAAGCATTCTCATCTCTCAAGGCACTCAATTGAGAAAGAAGAGTATCTTTCTCAGTATGCAAAAAATTAAGTTCAACATTATGCGATGCATACAAACTCTCTTTCATAGATTTGTAAAAATCACGATCAAACTCAATACGAGCTTTAAGAGAGTCATTCTCTTTGCTCAACATGCACACATGAGAATCAAGAGCAATCTTTTCTTGATTCAATGCAATGGTTTGTGTATCATCAGGATGTTTGGATGATAAAGAAGTGTGTGTGTGAGCATCTCTCTCAAGCTTGTTATTATTCACATTGAGAGAGTTCATAAACAACGCATTATAATTTTCAATAAAATTAGCGCATTGAACGAGAGATTTATGAGATACTCATTACCAACGATGCTCTCATCATCGCAAGATTCCTCTCCACCATATTCTTTATCAAGATAATCCCATATCTCTTTGGCCGTCTCTAAATCATATACTTTCTTTGTAATTTTCGTAGAGAAGGCATTCTGCAACGCATTCCAAACTTGAGCATCCGACATGATAGACATTTACTCCTCGTGATCATCAAGCTATTGGAACATTTTCTTCCTCCATTGTAAGAAGTGTTTGCCTTTGAAGACGGGAGAAAGGGAGAGTGGTTGTTGAGACTTAGAAGTCATGCTTGAAAAAGCCACCAAACCAAGGATCTGATACCAACTGTAAGGGACCCTGCGGGGCTACACACACACACACTAGAGGGGTAAATAGTTTAATGGCAAGCAAAGTGCTTAATTAAAAGTTACTAAAATTAAAGCACAATAAGCAGCAAAAAAATAAACAGAGTGCTCAACAACAACAATCGCAAACACAAGGATTTTACCCTGGTTCTGCAAAACTTGGGTACGTCCAGCCATCCCAGTATTCACTAGATTCCCATACAGAGAAGTGAATACAAAATCCCATAAAAGGATACCTCACACAGAGGATTTAGAATTCCCACAAAGAGATATCCTCACTCTCACACAGAGAGACCTCACACAGAGGATTTGTTCTTTCACACAGAAAGAACCACACTCTCACAAAGAGAGTTACTCCCACAAAGAGAGTATCTAATTCCCACACAGAGACTTAGGGGTTCGAAACAAAAAACAAAACGAAACGACACTTACCTATGCCTTGATATGATCTTATCAATATGAAGAAGAAGGCAGGCAAGTGAAACTCAAGTGCTTAAGATGAGGCTTTGATTGCACTTGATGATCTTTCTCTCTTCTATGAATGAATCCTTACACTTCTCACTTGAGTGTATGAAATGAAGAGAAGAAAGATGTTCTCCAAGAAAAGGACTGAGAATTAGATCCCTTGGAGAATTTTCCTATGAGCTAGCTTCAATGCATGAAGAGAAATATGCTCATGAGAGGGTAATGGGAGAGATTAGGAGTGGCTATTGATTCTCTAAGATATTTAATAATAACCAAGAGTTCTAAATGAAATAAGCCATCTCCTATATATAGGAAGCCCAAATGAACCCATAAAACCAGCCAAAACCCTAAAGGGAAGAAATCTGTAACGGCTAGATTTTGGCAGTTTATGGCCCAGACAGTCGACTGATGAACAAGTGACAGTCGACTATTCAACAGCTAGAAAAATCCCAACGGCTATAATCTGAGCTAGGACGTCGACTATAGAAGACTACATAGGCAACTACAAAATAGATAGTCGATTGTATATCCTTCATCAGGAAACTGCTGCAGGGATGGAAATAAAACAGAGAGATGCAACTTACTCCCAGTATGCATACAGGCGACTGATGACCAAAATACAGTCGACTGTAAAATAGACAGGCGAAGGTAAATACTGAATCAGTTGACTGCTGCATGGATCGAAATAAAACAGAGAGATGCATATTTTGCACATATGCCTTTCAGACGACTGTTGACTATTTCACATGCGACTGTAAATATACATGCGACTGTAAAAACATCATCAGTTGACTGTCTTGCAAATTAGGATGAAGCCCAGAAAATGCAAGATGTGCACAGTCGACTGTCGACCAATTCACATGCGACTGTAGAAACACATGCGACTATAAATTGAACATCAATCGACTGATGCGAAAGCTCAAGTAGAGTCAATAAAAATGTTGACTTGAGCCGTGCATCACAGTCGACTGTAGAAGGCTCGACAGGCGACTGGAAATCACCCAGTCGACTGTAAAACCTTCATCAGGCGACTGTTAATGAGTCTTTGGACATGATGAACCTATTGAGTTAGATCCTATGATAATCCTAAGGCTTACTAAGAAGGTTAAATGCTTATGCATGAGAGTATGACCATCTATCAAGGCATTACAATAATCTTAGACTCAAAAAGAGAAATGCAAGTAATAGAAATTACATGGATTATATATTGCATCTCCTAGAGTCTAAGTCTTCAAGATCACGATACCTTGATGCTCCCATCATCCCGATACCTTGATGCTCCCATCATCCCAAGCTTTGGCACTCCTTGATGAGCTTCCCTTCATCAAGCTTCAAGATTTTACAATGCTTCATTAGATGATCTTCATGACTTCATCCAAGCTTGAGCACACCATCACTCTTGGAGGTCTTCAAAACATCCCTTGTAATATCCTCCAAGCATTATGCCTTGTCTCATCAAAATATAATCAATACGATAAACTGAGGCTAAAACATAAGACTGATTAGCACACTAACACAATGTATTGATCATCATCAAAACAACGTTAGTCTTGAAACCAAGAACTAACAGAAAGGATCCAGAAAGAACCACCAGTGTTGGTTGTCGGCTCTGCTTCTTCTAATTAGCCCAAGGACTAGGGCAAGAAGAGGCAAATCCCTCAACCTGCTAAGTGCAAGAAGGGGAAGAAAAATAAATGTGTGTCGTCTGAGTCTGAGTGTTTCCATTGTCATAAGCCTGGACACAGGAAGAGGAACTGCAAGTCTTACCTTGCAGAGAAAAAGAGGCATGGTGATACCCCAACTTCAGGTACGAATCTTGTTTCAGAGTATATGAATTTTCCGTAAAGCTTATTACGTGGTATGAGATACCAGTAAGTTTCCTAAACATCTGTATATTGTCTACAGGTGCTTAAAAGATGTGGAGTGGTGAAGTTCCTGGTGCAGTCGGCAAACAGAGTAATCGTTGCTACTGGGGCAGTATAGGACTTCGAAGATGTCACTGATGTTTTCTTAATTTTGTTTTGAATAAATGAGACATTGTGAACTTGAACAATGATTAGGTGAATGTCACTTGGGATGAAAATGTTGTGAACAATTTTCTTATGAATAAAGTCATTGTTTTGATGTTGGAATATCTTGATATGTATAATCTAATGGCTTTTTTAAGTTGTTCTGTAAGTTTCTGAGTTGATGCGATTGACTGGAGCAGTCAGTATTTTTAACCAAGTCTATAATAACGAGTAACGTTTCTGGCGCATATATATTAGATGCGATCTTTATTATGCGCACATGAAATAAGTTCTTGTTTTGGATGCATGTGAAACTTCAAGTAAGAACATTAATGCAGATATAGGAATAGACTGTGTGGATAGTTATGACTGAGTAAGTTATCATCAAGGCTCCTATAAACGGATCTTGATGTAACATATTCATCATACAACAAAACACAAACACATTTCATTTTAACTCATTCAGTACAAATGGGCTGGTTATACTTAATAGTCAGATGTTCTAAATGAGATTTAGAAAGTCAAGTTGAAGTAGTATTACCATAGAGTTCTAAAAATCAGTGGGAGCTAGCATGTTGCTTGGTCCATTTTGGACTGAGTAAAGTTCCAAGTTATTGAATATCTATATGTGACATACAATCAAAAAGGTTTTGTTCAAGTTAGAGATATAGAATTTTTGGTGTCATTAATGTGTTGGATAGAAATGACACAAGATTATTGGAATATGCTATGCTATGACAGAGTAATATTAAATGATAAATGTTTTACATAATATATGCTAATCGTTAGCTATACAGAAGATGAAAAGTTGTTGGCTGAGATCCGAAGACGTTTTCGTAAAAACACCCCTTTGTGGTTAAGTGTGCATATTTTAAAGGACTCTGTAATACTGCATAATAGATACGTTTTAGCAGATCCATTTTTAGGCTCCGACATATGAACGTCCTAAGAGACTAATATGTTATATGGGTATGAGATACCAAGATAAATAGCCTGAGTGCAAGTGGAAGATGTAGGAAGACATGTGCCCTCAAGGAAATTTATCGAGATAACATCTTGTTCGATTTTAAATGGTATGAATTATCCTAGTATGAATAAAATGGTTTTAAATATTTGGATAATTTCCTTATACTTAAAAGTAAGGTCATACACGTATCTAGATGGAGATCTCGATTATAGAAAGTGAATGACCGATAGGAACTTAAGTCTTAAAATAGCATATCGGTACTGTTGAGTATTGATTCCCCGGATTTGGTTTTGATGATGAGCAAACATAAATAACGTGAACTAACTCCTTTGTGAGCGCAGTTATGGAGATCGTCGCCAAAACTCCACGTATATCAAAAGCGACGTCTCAAGACTTCCCAAAGCACGTGATCGTGTGCTTGAAGCTTCGTTGAAGCTCCTGAACCATTATAGAAGTCAAGAGATCTGGATTGAAGCTTTGAAGACGGTTCGTCGAGTTTTATTTATTGTCTTCTAGTTTCTTTCCGTAGAATGTTAAGCCTTGAATATGTCTTACATTATTAGAGTTAGGATTATCATAGAAGCCCATAGAAACTTTCCCGAAGCTTTGTGCTTCGATTCGCGGCTTCTAGTGCATCTTAGTTGGTTCAAGAAGAAGAACCACCCGACTAGATGGCAATCTAGTCGGTCATCAATTCTTCTTGAACTGACTAGATCTCCTTGCTCATTTCAGCTCGTTCACTGTTGACCAATTAGTCGGTCCAAGAAGGTTCACCGACCGACTAGTTGTCAAACTAGTCGGTTTGGAATCCTTTATGGACCGACTAATTAAATCTTCATTTTCACAGCCTGAGCTACTGTTTATCGTTAGTCGGTCAAAGAACAATCATCGACCGACTAGTTGAGAAACTAATCGGTTAGGATTTGTTCTCTGACCGACTAGTTCAACTTGATTTTAGACTATACTATTTCAACTCTTAGTCGGTCAAAGAACACTCACCGACCGACTAGTTGTGAAACTAGTCGGTTGGCAAGTCTTCTTAGACCGACTAGGTCTTTATGTCTGAACTTTCTCATTTGGCTGTTCTCCAGTTAGTCGGTTCATGTTGAATCACCGACCGACTAGTTGAGAAACTAGTCGGTCAGTGATCGTTCTTTGACTGACTAGACTGCTTCAGAATAGAGCCGTTTGAGCATTAAATGCCACGATTTTTGCTCTCTCTTTCATCTATCCTATATATACTTGGAGGGGGTTCTTTCCTAGTATTCAAGGTTGATATTCTAGAGGTTTAAAGAAATCAAAGAGGAGCCATTCAACTCTATTTCAAAGCTCTATCTTCTCACCAAGAATCTCTCCCTCACTCTTTGAGCCAAATTCCTCAAGAGAGATTCTCTCCATTGTGAGCCTCTCAAGCTAAGAGCTTGATTCTAGTCACCATCCTCCATCCTAGCCTTCGATCGTTGATCATATTGGTGGAGCTTTGGTTTGGTGACATCTTCTTCCTCAAAATTCTTCTTGCCCTAATTTGGTGAGCTTTACTCAAGGCATATGATGTTGTGGTAAGTGTTTCATTATTTCATCTCATTTGTTATTTGAGTTTGTCTCTCGGTTGTGAGAGAGTTTGTGATCCCGGGTTGTGGGAGTCACAATTCCATTGTGTATGATTTGGTCTTGTAGAGGTTTTTCTACAAGAATTTCATAGTGCAAAATCTTGGGTTAGTGGTTTCTAACTCAAGTATCCAGAGGGGATCCGGGTAGTTGGGACGGAGGATCACCAGGAACAAGTCGGGGAGACTTGGGTGGATCTGAACCCGTTACATCGTTTGTTTGCATTGTTTATTCTTGTTGTTTGTAGTCTATTCTGCATTGTTGTTTGTATGTTTGCACAATAATTAGGAATAACTCTCTTGATTACTTTTAAGTACTATTCACCCCCCTCTAGTACGTGTGCAGTAGCTACCCAGGGCACTACAATTGGTATCAGAGCCAAAGTTCATAGCTATGACAAACAACGACTACAACGTTTTCAAGAATCGTGAAGGAGCTTCTTCGGTGATGGAAGGACACTCCTCAACTAGGCCTCCCTTCTTCAACGGTACCAATTACAAGTACTGGAAATACCGGATGGAAACGTTCCTCCGGAGCACTTCACTATAGAGAGCCACGTTGACGGAATATGTCGAGCCCACCGAACAAGATTTCGCGAAGTGGACTACCGCGGAGGTCGTCGCGGAGGTAAGCAATGCCAAGGCAATGAATGCCTTGCAATGTGCGTTGGAGCCCGTAGACTTCAACAAGATATGCACATGTAAGAGTGCATATCAAATATGGAACCAACTCCTCATCCTGCACGAAGGGACGAGTACGGTAAAAGACTCTAAACTCGTTGTTGCTAACAAAGAGTTCGAATTATTTCACATGGAACAGGGTGAAAGTATGAAGGAGTACTATGCTTGCTTCGTGGACATATCCAACGAATTGGAAGCTCTTCGGAAGAACTATACCCAAAAGGAGAAAGTCGCGAAGATAATTGACGGACTTCCTTCTTGTTGGAAAAAGCGTACCTTCACCTTCGAGGAAGGTAATGATATGAATAAATATACTGTCGTACAACTAATGGGTACCTTGTTGTCTTATGAGGTATGCAAGGACAGTAAGATCAAGATGCAGGAAAAGATGAAGTCTTACTTGGAGCAAGACGTGCCAAAGAAAAAGACGATTACATTTAAGGCCGCTCCATCTATATCTACATCTACCGATGATGAAGAATCGGAAGACGAGTTAGACATAGAAGCTTTGGCCGATTTGGCAAAGAAGTTCGACCGATTTTTCCGAAAAGGTAAATTCAAGAACAAAGTTAAATTTAGTTCGACTAATGCCTCCGCTCATGTGTGTTATAAATGCAACAAGCCAGGACACATCAAGCCGGATTGTCCTCTCAACAAACACAAGGAGAAGTGGAAGGCACCCAAGTACGACAAGTCGAGTAAGTACAAGAAAGGGTACAAGAAAGGGCTTGTCGGCTCATTCACTGACTCATCAAGCGGAGAGCCGGATGATGAAGAAGTGGAGAAAGTAAACATGTGCTTCATGGCAAGAGAGGAACATGATCAAGAGACCACCTCCGATGAAAGCGAGGATGAAAGCGAGGATGAAGGCGAAGAGGTAACTATGGATGAACTTAGATTAGCCAACGAACAACTTTGGTATAAGTTTTCTAAATTGGCTAATAGATTTATTAAGACTAAAAATGAGCAAACTAGTTTTCAAACCTTGCCTAAGCCTATCATCATCAACAACGACACCATTGTTGAAAGGTTGAGAAATGAGATCGTAAATCTCAAATCTCAACTTGAGCATGTGCATATTGAGGATTCTCTCGTTTCTTCCTTGGACGATCCCGGGGCCCCGCGCTCCGTATCGGAACTTTTGGTGCTCATTAGCCAGTGTAAGAAGGGCCACCGACCGACTAGATGACGATCCAGTCGGTCGGAAATCCTTCTTGGACCGACTAGTTGGCTTTCTAAATTTCTCAGGAGTTACTGTTTATCGTTAGTCGGTCTAAGAACGTTGGTTGACCGACTAGGTTGCAAACTAGTCGGTCAGCAATGCTTCTTTAACCGACTAACACATCATCTTAATTTTAGTTGAGTTACTGTTTACTCTTAGTCGGTCTAAGAACGTTCATCGACCGACAAGATGCTAAACTAGTCGGTCAATATTTGTTCATGGACCGACTAACTCTAAAATCCTATTTTCGTTCAGGAGTTACTGTTTGCACTTAGTCGGTCTGCGTTGGTCGACCGACCGACTAGTTGCCAAACTAGTCGGTCAGTGGTTGCTCTTTGACCGACTAACTAGTGTTGAAACCCTAATTTCTGGGCAGCCGCCAGCCCAACCTATTTAAACCCAACCCAAACGATTTCATCTTCTCCAACACGACCCAAAACCTTAAAATCTTCCCCCTTGAGCCCCCATCTTCCTCCAAGCTTCAATCCTTCATTCCAAGCCCTAGAATCATCATCCAAACCATCCATTCACTCCATCTACCTCTCATCTTCCCCAAAATCTCACCAAAACCCATCAAAATCCCCAAATCCCCCAAAACCCTAGTTTCCCCAAACTTCTCCAATCTTTTCCAGATCTGATCCTAGGGTTCCCCGGAGTGTTTCTTCCGTCTCCTCTTGGTAAGAAATCGATCTACCGTTGTTTTCATAACATATTTATATTTTTAATGTTGTTTGGTGTTTACTTAGGGTTTAGGCCATGTTTTAGGCCATTTTCTTATAGTAGGCGTAAAAGAGGCTAGGCGACGAAATGATACTCGCCTAGGCGCAAATTGGGGAACTAGCTTGACAACGAAGCTAGTTCCGACATTTAGCATGTTGCATAATTACCATGTCATGTTTACTTTCCATTAACGGTACGCAATTTAAATGTCATGTCATTGCATTCTTTTGGTGATCCCGTGATTGCGTAGCATCGCTACAATACTTGTGTTCCTGGCTCGTGACCAGAAGCGAGCATAATGAGTTGCTAATCCCAACGCTCGATATATTGAATTGTGAACTAAGAAACAAGCTCCCGTGCGGGGCAACCCTGGCTCACTTGCTGGGCTCATGTTCAGGGACCCTGGCTTGTTTAGTGCGGGATGGGGTAAGGGTTAAGCGGCCATTCAGCTGGGGGTCTGTTTGATCAACAACTGCAGTTGTAAGGCGTAAACTCTTTGGGGTGGGGTAGTGTTTAGTGCCGATCGGTCTGAATGTTGTACCATTCAGCGAAGGGCGTAAACATCTACAAAACAACCGTGAAACGTGATTTGTGTTTAGTGCCGATCGGTCTGAATGTTGTACCATTCAGCGATGGGCGTAAACACCTACAACGTGAATAGTGAATTGATTGAGATTGATAGTAGCGTGGCTACTCTTGTCTTGTCTTGTCTTGTCTTGTCCCGATGATGGTTCTCTTGTACAAATCGTCTTGCCATGTTTTAATTGTGCACTCATGTTATAACTGCCATGTCATGCATACTAAACTGCTAGGTTGCTAGTTGCCTTACTTTCAGTTTCCTTGCCCAAGTCTTTTAGACTTGCTGACATGTGCCCCCTTTACTCTTTTGGGTGACACATGTTAGATCCTGAGCCTGAGTACCTTGTTGAGGACGAGGTGTTTGCTGACGCCGAGCCCGAGCTTGTGTTTGACGGGGAGTACGTGGACACTGGGGACCAGTCCTAGTGTCTTCGTTGTGTTTTACTTTTGTTAGACAGTTATTTTGTTATCGGTGCGTAGCACCTATACTTTGTTATGTCGTTTCTTTGTTGGCCTTGTTCTGGGCCTTTAGACTCTTTACTTTTAGCCTGGTGGCTTTTCTGGATGTTGGACTTATGTTGATGTTGGACAATTTATGAGATGTGAATTTTATTTCAGTCTCTCCTTGTGTTATTATTGTTATTCCGTTGTGGTTACAGGGACCTGCTTATATTTTATTGACGCTTATCGGGTTTGAGGCTTCACAGCTCCACTCCCGTGCGGACCTTTTCACGTCTCGCCTCCATTTTAGGGAAGCGGGTCGTGACAGGTTTTAGTGGTGGCCCATGCAGGTCCTTCTGTAACTGCGATTTTTGGAATAGCGATAATAATATTAGAATGTCCAATAAATTAAGTTCGACGTCCGAGTCATAAGCTATGAGTCTAATCTGATTCGTTTTCTGTGTCACTAGATGGCAGGAAGACGTTTCACCCGTGGTGGGGGTAGTGGCGCGGTCCCTCATGATGAGGAGCCTGAGCGGGAACCCACCAGCGGTGAGATGATGCGGATGATGCTCCAGATGATGCAAGTGCAGCAGGGCGTGCTTCTGCAAGTCCAGAATGCTCCACTTGCCCGAGCTGCCCGGGATCTTCCGGATGTTCCTCGCTCTGAGCCAGGAGCGAAGCAATTTCGGGAGCTGGGTCCCGCATATTTTGATGGTTTGAGGGTCCTCTGGCTGCCGATGAGTGGATTCGGAACATCGAGGACAATCTGAAGATGGCCAAGATCACCCCGGCTGGATGGGTTGATTTGGCGAAGAGGCAACTCAAGGATAATGCTCGGAATTGGTGGGATGCGGAAGAGAAGATGTTGGTGGAGCCGATAGCTTGGGCTACCTTCAAGGCCAGATTTGATGGTGAGTTCTTCCCGAAAGCTGCCAGGGAGGAGATGCTGCAACGTTTTATCGATTTGAAGCAAGGGAACTCGTCGGTGGACATGTATCACCAAGAGTTCATGAGGCTGAGTCGGTTTGCACCAAAGATGGTGCAGGACGCTGAGGAGAAGGCTCAGAGGTTCCTGCAGGGGCTTGCTTCGGAGCTCCAGAGTTTTGTGACCTCCTCTGACCGGGAATCTTATCAGAAGGCTCTGGTCGCTGCAAAGAGGCAGTAGCTGCTCGTGAACCAGAGGAGGGGGTCTGTTGTTGGTGCTGGGAACAGGCCTGTGGAACAGGCGAGAGCTGTGGTTAGACCTGGATTCAGGCCTAATCAGTCCGCTCAGTTTAAGAGGCCAGGAGGGCCTATTCTGAAGTCTTGCCATTTCTGCGGCAAGCCTGGCCACATCAAGGATCAGTGTCGGAAGTTTTTGGGCCAGTGTCTGGTTTGTGGTGATGCTTCCCATGTCGTGAAGGATTGTCGGCATGCGGGTCCGCTGCGGAGGGCTCCTGTTGCAGCTCAGCCGTTGCAGCAGCGAGCGTCTGTTCCTGCTGGTCGTAGAGCAGCTCTTGTTCCGCAGAGGCAGGCTTTTCAGCAGGCTGTTCCGCCGTGGAGGCAGGCTTTTCTGATGACCGCTGCGGAGAGCGAGGCTATGGATGAGGTTATCGCAGGTAATCCTCGATCTAGCTGTTACTTTCCTAGCTGGTTTTGATTGTTAGATTATGTTGTTTGCTTGAACATGGTTGTTTGCTAGACTAGGGTTTGATTGTTAATTGCTTGTTAGGTGTGGTTTTGGTGTGCACATTTCCTGCACGAGTCCTCTTTGACTCTGGTGCATCGATGTGCATTATTTCTCGGAGCTTCGTGGAGAGGCATTCCTTGTCGACGTCCCCTCTTCCCAAGAGTTGGAATATCGTTACAGGGAATGGTGTGGTCTCGGTGCGTCGTGGTTGCAATTCTTGCTCGTTGGTGGTTTGTGGACATGAGCTTTTTGCTAATTTCATTGTCCACGACATCATCAACTATGATGCAGTTCTTGGGATGGATTTGCTTGCGAGCTTCTATGCTACGATCGACTGTCGGAGAAAGAAGGTGGTGTTCGAGATTCCTGGACATCCAGTTTTTGAGTTCAGTCGTGGTAGCAGTTCGCTTGGTCCTGTCAGATTTCGGGCCAGGCCGGTGGAGGCTGTGGCTATGTAGATGGAGCTGGAGTGGCCAGCTGTGGTGCGAGATTTTGGCGACGTCTTCCCCGAGGAGATGTCTGGTTTGCCGCCTGATCGGGCTTTGGAATTTTCTATCGACCTTGTTCCAGGTGCGCAGCCGATTTCGAAGGCGTCGTATCGTATGGCACCTGCAGAGTTGGAAGAGTTGCGAAAGCAGTTGGATGAGCTTTTGCAGAAGGGTTATATTAATCCTAGCGTGTCTCCGTGGGGAGCGCCGGTGTTGCTGGTTAAGAAGAAGGATGGTTCGCGTCGCATGTGCGTGGACTATCGGGAGTTGAATGCGGTGACCATTAAGAATAAATACCCGTTGCCTCACATCGATGATATTTTTGATCAGCTTGGAGGTTCAAGGGTGTTTTCAAAATTGGATTTGAGGAGTGGTTACCATCAGTTGAAGGTGAAGAAGGGAGATGTTCCGAAGACAGCATTCAGGACGAAGTATGGACACTATGAGTTCGTGGTTATGCCTTTCGGCGTAACTAACGCGCCCGCAGTTTTCATGAATCTGATGAACCTGATTTTCTACGACTTTTTGGATAAGTTTGTCGTTATCTTCATTGACGACATTCTGATCTATTCGAGGTCGGAGGAAGAGCATGCCTCGCACTTAAGGACGGTATTGGAGATCTTGAGGAAGCATCGTTTGTATGCTAAGTTTTCGAAGTGCGAGTTTTGGCTGGATAGGGTTGCTTTTCTCGGGCATGTGGTGACTGGAGATGGTATTTCGGTGGATCCCGAGAAGATTCGGGCCATCAGGGAGTGGCCTGTTCCGTCGTCATCGTCTGAGATTTGGAGTTTCCTTGGACTTGCTGGTTACTATCGACGATTCATTAAGGACTTTTCTCGTATTGCTGAGCCGATGACCAGGTTGACGCGGAAGGATGTTGCTTTTGTTTGGTCGGGTGATTGTGAGGGTGCTTTTGATATTCTGAAGGAGAGGTTGACGACTGCCCCTATTCTTGTTGTGCCTGATCGCAGCGGTGGATTTGAGATCTTTTGTGATGCTTCTGGCAAGGGTCTCGGTTGTGTGTTGCATCAGCACGGGCACGTTGTGGCGTAGGCGTCTCGTCAGCTTAAGGTTCATGAGAAGAATTACCCGCCGCATGATTTGGAGTTGGCTGCCGTTGTGTTTGCTCTTAATATTTGGAGGCACTTCCTGCTGAGTGAGAAACTGAAGATTTTCACCGATCACAAAAGCTTGAAATATATTTTCACTCAGAAGGAGCTCAACATGCGACAGCGTCGATGGTTGGAGCTTATGGCGGATTATGAGATTGATTTGCAGTTTCACCCTGGCAAGGTGAATGTGGTTCCGGATGCTTTGAGTAGGCTTCCGGCGGTGATGATTTTGACCTCGCAGTGGAGATTGCAGCAGGATTTTTGCGAGTCTGGCGTGGAGATTGTTCTTCCTGGAGAGGCTTCGTCGTTGATGTACATGCAGGTACAGTCGACGATCGTGGATCGGATTAAGGCTGGCCAGGCTGAGGATCCGAAGCTGGTGAGGATTCGGGAGCAGGTGGAAGCCGGTCTGTGGACTGACTTTTTGATTCATGAGGATGACTCGCTGAGGTTTGGAGCCAGGTTGTGTGTGCCAGCTGGGGATATCAGAGAGGAGCTGATGGTGGAGGCACACAGTTCGCCGTATTCTGTGCATCCTGGTGGCACCAAGATGTACCAGGATCTTCGTCTGAATTATTGGTGGCATGGTATGAAGAGGAGCGTGGCTCGGAGTGTAGCCAAGTGCTTGGTTTGCCAGCAAGTGAAGGCGGAGCATCAGCGAACGGCCGGGTTGCTACAACCGCTTCCGATTCCGGAGTGGAAATGGCAACACATCACTATGGATTTCGTGACTGGACTACCTCGGAGTCCGAAGCAGAATGACGCGATTTGGGTGATCGTAGATCGATTGACCAAATCTGCGCACTTTATTCCGTTCCGAGTGGGACAGTCCACTGAGGCGCTAGCGAGGAGATATATGGAGGTAAAATTCTTTTACTCTCCGTTTTTATTTTCTTTTCCTAGTTGGATAGTGATGTAACATGAATCGTGCAGGAGGTTGTGCGACTTCATGGAGTCCCCGTGAGTATCTTGTCGGACAGAGACACGAGGTTCACATCTCAGTTTTGGCAGAGTTTGCAGAAGAGCTTGGGTACGCGTCTGAGTTTCAGCACGGCGTACCATCCGCAGACGAATGGCCAGTCCGAGAGGACGATTCAGATTTTGGAAGACATGCTAAGGGCGTGCATGTTGGATTTCAAGGGTTCGTGGGAGGACCATCTGCATTTGGTGGAGTTCTCTTACAACAACAGCTTCCAGGCGAGTATTGGCATGGCGCCTTTCGCCGCTCTTTATGGGAGGAAATGTCGATCGCCATTGAGTTGGGATGACGTTGGTGACCGGGAGTTGTTGGGACCTGAGATGATCGTGGAGGCCGTGGATATCGTCAGGAATATTCGGGAGAGGTTGAGGATTGCTCAGGACCGTTTTAAGCATTGGGCGGATGCTAAACGTCGTCCTTTGGAGTTTCAGCCGGGCGACCATGTGTTCTTGAAGATTTCCCCGAATCGTGGTGTGATTCGTTTCGGGAAGCATGGGAAGTTGAGCCCGCAATACATTGGACCGTTTGACGTTTTGGAGAGGGTTGGCGAGGTAGCTTATCGCTTGGCCTTGCCGCCATCTTTGGAAGGAGTTCACAATGTTTTCCATGTGTCACAGCTTCGTCGATACATTAGCGATCCGTCTCATGCGGTAGATTTTTCGGAGATTACCGTTCGCCCCGATATGACGTATGACCAGCATCCAGTGCAGATTCTGGACAGGCGTCAGAAATCGCTTCGGAACAAGATTGTCAATCTTGTGAGGGTGATGTGGCGACACGGCTCACCTGGAGAGTCTACTTGGGAGAATGAGGATGAGATGCGAGAGCGTTTCCCACTTTTGTTTCCGGACTCGTGAGTATTTGGAAATTCCGAGGACGGAATTTTTCTTAAGTTGGGGAGGATGTAACGACTGCTTTTCATGTATCTGGATTTAATATAATATAATATATGTTTTGGTGGATTTTCTCCTCTTGTGTGGTTTTCGTCTCCGTAGCTTTCATTTTCGATCGATTCGTCGTATTTTCTCGTTTCTTCCTTAGGATTGTCGATTTCGAAGTATATCACTCGTGACGGACTTCATAACGGTCGTATCTTACTAATAGATCAAGCCTAGGAGTCTTAGGAATCGATCCCGGGGCCCCGCGCTCCGTATCGGAACTTTTGGTGCTCATTAGCCGGTGTAAGAAGGGCCACCGACCGACTAGATGACGATCCAGTCGGTCGGCAATCCTTCTTGGACCGACTAGTTGGCTTTCTAAATTTCTCAGGAGTTACTGTTTATCGTTAGTCGGTCTAAGATCGTTGGTTGACCGACTAGGTTGCAAACTAGTTGGTCAGCAATGCTTCTTTAACCGACTAACACATCATCTTAATTTTAGTTGAGTTACTGTTTACTCTTAGTCGGTCTAAGACCGTTCATCGACCGACTAGATGCTAAACTAGTCGGTCAGTATTTGTTCATGGACCGACTAACTCTAAAATCCTATTTTCGTTCAGGAGTTACTGTTTGCACTTAGTCGGTCTGCGTTGGTCGACCGACCGACTAGTTGCCAAACTAGTCGGTCAGTGGTTGCTCTTTGACCGACTAACTAGTGTTGAAACCCTAATTTCTGGGCAGCCGCCAGCCCAACCTATTTAAACCCAACCCAAACGATTTCATCTTCTCCAACACGACCCAAAACCCTAAAATCTTCCCCCTTGAGCCCCCATCTTCCTCCAAGCTTCAATCCTTCATTCCAAGCCCTAGAATCATCATCCAAACCATCCATTCACTCCATCTACCTCTCATCTTCCCCAAAATCTCACCAAAACCCATCAAAATCCCCAAATCCCCCAAAACCCTATCCTAGGGTTCCTCGTATGTTGTTTGGTGTTTGTTTCCCCCAAAACAGCGATTTCCCCGTAGATTGGCATCCGTGTGACGAAGTGGTCGTCATCCCCGGTAGTAGGCGTAAAAGAAGATGTTCAGGGACACTGTTCGTGACAGATTCAGATGAACATGAGATAGCGGATTGGATTTCTCGAAACTCAACTTTGAGTATCGAGAATGAGAATCTCAAGTCTCGTGTTTATGTACTCACATCGCAAGTTTCCACCTTGGATGCTTCTATGCATTTTCTCACAGAGAAGTATGAGTACACATTAGGCCGAATTAATAAATTCAATAAAGGTAAGGGCCATTTGGATAATATCCTAAATGACTTACTTACGGCCAATCATCATATTAGCTTAGGGTGTAAGATGGGAGACTCATCCAAATCGGTCACGACCTTTGTTAGGCCAACTTCCGAAGCATCAACTAGTGGGAGTAAACACTTCATGGGTAGTTCTTTTACCAATGGTGCTTCCGCTAGGTACACACCCCCATTTGGAAAGAAACCCACTTTGGTTGGACCTCCAAAGAAGGGTCATGCTTTTATGTACACCAATACCATGCCACGTAGGAACACATATTCTACTCCACATGTTCGCACGTATGATGATTTTTATGCTCCACGTCCACGAGCACATGCACACCATGTGAGACACACTCATGCACGTGTTCCTCCACATGCATATGTGCATCCACATCATCATATGAACAATTATCATCATGCACCATTTCATCATGCACCATTTCATCATGTGCCATATGCTTATCCACGTCATGCATATGCCTATCCACGACATGCATCACGTAGAAATCAACAACATGTGCATGCTCCCAATAGGACTAGGGCTACCAAGACATTCACTATTTGGGGCCCGAAGGACACAAGCATGCATGAAAAACAAGCGTATATTAATTCATATTTTATGAATGTTGTGCACAATGATGATTTCGTTGGGAAGTGTAAGTCCAATTGGACTTGGCTTCCAAAGGTCTAATCTCTTAGGACCCAATGTCCTTGGGTACCATGGAAGGATATTTTTATCTTCAAGTACTCAAGAGTAAGAGAAGGAGCAACAAATCAATATTTAGCTCAATGAATATGTTTTCTAGGTTCAATCCACCGTGGGATACTAATCCTACCAACTCCTTGATTTGCAAGGATTTTCATCCTAATGGAGTTGATGGTGCTTAAGTGGTGCACCAAAGTAGGGGAAGCTTAATGTTGTAAGTATATTCTTACATATGGTATCCATGTATGTTGAATGCATGTAGAGGTCTCTTTATGTTTTAGACTATCTCATGTATATCTTGATGCTAGTTTTTGAGCTTGTGTTATAATTCTTATCTTTCGTATGCTCATGGCATTCCATGCTTATTATTGACTCATTTAGTGAGTATCTCTTTTGGAATGCATGCTAGTATTAGAATTGTGTATGCCATATGTTGTAATAAGTTTCTATCTCTATTTTGGCATAATAATTTTGTATGATGTGTGCATCATGTTGCCATTCGTTTCTTGTGCACATTGTATTTTTGTCTCTGATATTGACTTCGTCGCTCGACAATTATTTTGGTTAAATAGATTTACTTTTATGAAAACATAGAATTGTTTTCCATGCACTATTTTACTAAGAATGTTGATATTGGAGAGTATGTTCCATAACTCAATTGCTTTGAGTTTTGATGATGTCATTTTTCGATTTTCGACTATGGTCTCATTGACACGCCTTGATTTTCTTCGGTATTTTATATTTGGTATTTTTCATTGGTGTCATTTGGACCATGTTCATATTCTTAGACTCTCGTGCTTTCATTTTGTAGCCATTATTGTTGTCGTTGATCTCCTCCCACTCTTTTTGCTAATGCCAAAGGGGGAGAGAATTAATAATGACGATGTGCTTAATGATAATTCAAAGCATTTTACCGTGAATCTAATTTGATATGTTAGATTCAGGGGGAGTCAAGATATAAAAATGGATTTAGATCCTAAATTTCAATATTTGAGTTCACAGTTTATACTTTCCTCATCTGCTTGATGCGTATGATTATCTATTGAATACAGAACTAACGTGTCATCAATGCAGGGGGAGTACGTAAATTTCATTTGCATTATTATTATTGATTATTATTTATGTTGGTTTGTCATCACCAAAAAGGGAGAGAATGTTGAGTATTGATTCCCCGGATTTGGTTTTGATGATGAGCAAACATAAATATCGTGAACTAACTCCTTTGTGAGCGCAGTTATGGAGATCATCGCCAAAACTCCACGTATATCAAAAGCGACGTCTCAAGACTTCTCAAAGCGCGTGATCGTGTGCTTGAAGCTTCGTTGAAGCTCCTGAACCATTATAGAAGTCAAGAGATCCGGATTGAAGCTTTGAAGACGGTTCGTCGAGTTTTATTTATTGTCTTCTAGTTTCTTTCCGTAGAATGTTAAGTCTTGAGTAGGTCTTACATTATTAGAGCTAGGATTATCATAGAAGCCCATAGAAACTTTTTCGAAGCTTCGCGCTTCGATTCGCGGCTTCTAGTGCATCTTAGTTGGTTCAAGAAGAAGAACCAACCGACTAGATGGTAATCTAGTCAGTCAGCAATTCTTCTTGAACCGACTAGATCTCCTTGCTCATTTCAGCTCGTTCACTGTTGACCAATTAGTCAGTCCAAGAAGGTTCACCGACCGACTAGTTGTCAAACTAGTCGGTTTGGAATCCTTCATGGACCGACTAGTTATATCTTCATTTTCACAGCCTGAGCTATTGTTTATCGTTAGTCGGTCAAAGAACAATCATCGACCGACTAGTTGAGAAACTAATCGGTTAGGATTTGTTCTCTGACCGACTAGTTCAACTTGATTTCAGACTATACTATTTCAACTCTTAGTCGGTCAAAGAACACTCACCGACCGACTAGTTGTGAAACTAGTCGGTTGGCAAGTCTTCTTAGACCGACTAGTTCTTTATGTCTGAACTTTCTCATTTGGCTGTTCTCCAGTTAGTCGGTTCATGTTGAATCACCGACCGACTAATTGAGAAACTAGTCGGTCAGTGATCGTAATTTGACCGACTAGACTGCTTCAGAATAGAGACGTTGGAGCATTAAATGCCACGATTTTTGCTCTCTCTTTCCTCTATCCTATATATACTTGGAGGGGTTCTTTCCTAGTATTCAAGGCTGATATTCTAGAGGTTTAGAGAAATCAAAGAGGAGCCATTCAATTCTATTTCAAAGCTCTCTCTTCTCACCAAGAATCTCTCCCACACTCTTTGAGCCAAATTTCTCAAGAGAGATTCTCTCCATTGTGAGCCTCTCAAGCTAAGAGTTTGATTCTAGTCACCATCCTCCATCCTAGCCTTCGATCGCTGATCATATTGGTGGAGCTTCGGTTTGGTGACATCTTCTTCCTCAAAATTCTTCTTGCCCTAATTTGGTGAGCTTTACTCAAGGCATATGATGTTGTGGTAAGTGTTTCATTATTTCATCTCATTTGTTATTTGAGTTTGTCTCTCTGTTGTGAGAGAGTTTGTGATCCCAGGTTGTGGGAGTCACAATTCCATTGTGTATGATTTGGTCTTGTAGAGGTTTTTCTACAAGAATTTCATAGTGCAAAATCTTGGGTTAGTGGTTTCTAACTCAAGTATCCGGAGGGGATCCGGGTGGTTGGGACGTAGGATCACCGGGAACAAGTCGGGGAGACTTGGATGGATCCGAACCCGTTACATCGTTTGTTTGCATTGTTTATCCTTGTTGTTTGTAGTCTATTCTGCATTGTTGTTTGTATGTTTGCATAATAATTAGGAATAACTCTCTTGATTATTTTAAAGTACTATTCACCCCCTCTAGTACGTGTGCAGTAGCTACCCAGGGCACTACAGGTACATCGTTCATGGTCATAGATGTGTCGAGAATAGGATATTGGTACATCGAACAGAAAATTGTGTTTTTGTCTTAACCTGAATGGTGATGATGATCTCATAATCATTCGACCTGGCGAAGTCGAAGACAAGACACATGTGCTCAATGGAGAATGAGTCCACTGAACGACCCAATAATGAGTTATCAAATGGTTTACATTAACTATACTGTCATTGATAACTCTCAAGTGATGATATGCAAGTTGGTCCTTAAAAATTGACGTCAGTGTACGAACCTATGCGTGAATGGTGTCACTTAGATGTATGATCTAGCCTCGAGTCTTCCCTCATTGAAAGGTCTTAGTGTAACGACCACTTTTCGTGGTACGTTGTTCGTGCATGTGCTTTTGACCGTGCACGTGGTTGTTTTAGACTTTGTTTGTTTGTGAACACTTTTGTGTGATATGCCGTTGTGAACGTCTCTGAGAGTATTAAATAGTGGCACTATCTTGGAACGACACTTCTCGAGTCGTTTTTCCACAATTTAAACTTACTCGATGAGACGTTACGATTCTCAATCTTGACGGGAGACGTTTCTATTTTTAGTTTCGTCGTCCGACGTTGAATTTGAGATCCGTCTCCTTCGTTAGCTCACATTCGTCATCACGATCACCACAATATTTATTTTATAATTTTTGGAGTTTATTTGACCACTTTTATATTTTTAACAAGGTTTATAATATTTTTAATAATTTATTTTTAAATTAATCTCGGCCAAATAAAATTTATTTGAGTTTTAAACGTTTTAAAGAATTTTTGAGCCAATTTCCAGCTCATTTGGACCAAGTGAAACCCTTGGGTGAGTTGGAGAAGTTGGATTTCAAATTTTAAATTATTTTAAACTTCTAATCCTATTAGATTTAGCCCTAGACCAAGTCAACCCATCTACACTATATAAACAACCCCTAGGAAGACCTATTTTCGCAAGAAATTAGCCCTAGCCTCTTCCAAAACCAAAATTGGACGTTACGACGATTCGTCGCAACGTTGCGACGTTCAGCCACCGCTCTGACCGAGAAAACCAACCAATTTTCCCCGCTCCGACCGCTAGCCGCCCCCGCATCCATCGCTGCTCGCATCGCAGCGCACCGCACCGCTCCGTTCCCTCGGTCTGACCGAGGGCTTGGCCCGCACCCGCTCGCATCCGCTTCGCATCCCCGCTCCGCACAGCGCTCCGCATTGACCCCGCCTTGTCGCCCCGCTCCACACAGCGCCTGACCGATCGGGCCGCCCGCACCGACCGACGTTTGCAACGCTGCAACGTTGCAACGTCGCAGCCGCTCGCATCCAAGCGCACGACCGACCCTCCCTACCGATCTGACCGAAGGAGGCCCCCGCACCCGCACTGCTGCACACCCCCAAGCGCCGCACAGCCCCGTTCCCCGCATCGACCGAGAGATCTCCCCGCACCGAGGCTGTACGACCGAGAGTCATTCGTCGCAACCCCGCATCCGTCGCACCACTTGCCTCCGTGGGCCCCCCAAGTTCTCCAGAGGTATTGTGGGTCCCCCAAAGGTCTCTAGGACTACTGTGGGCCCCACCTAGGTGCGTTCTCTTCGACGATTTGCTGCGTACGACTTCGTCGCACGTCGTAGCCCGTCGTCGCACGTGCTAGCTTTGGAATCTGGAACCGTCGCCCGGGTTGATTGCTCTGAAATTTCCAGCGAGGAATCTAATTGGAATCTGGACTTGGAGCGCGATCTTTTATTCCAACCCCCGGCGTCGCTACCCGACGCCGGTGTAGCTTTCGCGTCGTGTTGAGGTAACGCTTTGCACCCCTAGGACCCCCAACCCAATGCATGCTAATCAAGACTAAAATCAATATTTTTAAAGTATTTTTAAATGTTTTAAATTCACTAATCAAGATTAATAAAACGGATGTAGGCCGGTGGACTTGTGCACGTAGGATTATTGTGTTTTGGACTCGTTGGACGGTGTTGCTCAGACGTGATACTTGCAGGCAAGTGAAACTTGCCAACTCTTGTGTAGGGCCATGTTTTTAGGCCACTTCCTTGCTTTCAGCATAAAAGAGACTAGTCAGTGAAATGATAGCTGGCTAGACGCCTACTTGATCTAGTTTGACAACGAAACTAGATCCGTCACCTAAATGATCTAGCTTGACAACAAAGCTAGATCCAACCCTTTAAAATTGTTGTTCATGCATACTAAACTGTCACTTTTACTTTCCTTACCTGTACGCTTTACTACTTGCCATGTCATGTCATCCATGCATTGAATGTCGCATTCGTAGCACACGCTACATACTGTACTTGCTTGTCCCGGGCTAGGTGCACCCCTACGCCATACTTGTTAAAAACACTTCCTGGCTCGTGATCTAGAAGCGAGCATTCCCGTTCGGGGGTAAGGCCCTGGCTCGATACACGTGGAGGGGTAGGGTTGAGCGACCACTCAGCGTAGAAGTGTGCCCGTACAGCCTCTTCAGCTGTAAGGTGTGAACTCTGTGCACGAGGTGCTTACTTTTCTTGTCTTGTACTTGTCTTGTGAATGTCATGCCATGCTCGCACTTCACTTTACTTTACCTTACTTGTTGCACTCATTACTTTAACTGCCATGTCATTGCATCATGCTAGAACTTTTAGGTTGCTTTTACTTGTACTTTCAGTTTCCTTGCACAATTCTTTTTAGACTTGCTGACATGTGCCCCTTGCTCTTTTGGGTGTCACATGTTAGACCCTGAGCCAGAGACAGTCGTTGAGGACGAGGTGTTTGCTGACGCTGAGCCTGAGCCTATGTTCGTCGAGGAGTACGAGGACACCGGAGACCAGTCTTAGTGACTGTTGAGCTGTTTTACTTTAGCTTGCTGTTAGTTGTCGGTGCTTGCACCATTACTTTGCTTTCGTACTTTGTACTTTTGTTGGCCATGCTGGGCCTCTTTTAGACTCTTTTATTTTAGCCTGATGGCTTTTCTGCGATGTTGAGATTTATTATTATGGATATTCTGAGATTTCTTCTTTGTCTCTTTTCATTATTATTACCTTTGTTTCGTTTCGCATTGCAAGGACCTGCAGTTAAATTTGATTGATGCTTATCGGACTTGCAGCTTTGTAGCTTCAAGTCTGAGCGGACCTTCTCACGCTTCGCCTCCACGTTTTTGGGAAGCGGGGCGTGACAGGTTTTGTTGGTGGCCTATGCAGGTCCAGTCTTGCAATTGCGAGTTAACGAAACAACGATAATAACGGAATGTCCATTAAATAAATTGCAACATCCGAGTCATAAGCCCTGAGTCTAGTCGTTTTCCTATGTCACTAGGAGTAAGAAGACTTAGTTAGACGCCTGTGTTTGCTAGTTAGAGGCCTCTGATTGTTAGTTAGACCCCCTGTCAGCAATTGATTTAATCGTCGTAGGAGTTACCTTAGTGGTTATTGCCTAACCCTGACCATATTAGACCTCTAAACTTTCCTTTTGTCGTTCGTTTGGGTTCATCGATTTCGGACCAAGCTGAACGCATTTCATTACCGTCTAGCTCCTTAGAAAGTCTTAGCGCTTAGTTCTTAATCTTTAGTTGGTCGACCGCATGAGTTTCCCCGTAGGGTCTCCTGATTCATATCCTAGGCGTATGTATGTTCTGATCACCTGACCAAATTTCCTTGCCTCGATTCACGAGATCGCCTCATGACGATCGTCGTCCATTTTCAAACATCTCCATTGCAAATCTTGAACCTTCAGAAAATATTTTTCAATCATCCCTACCACTAAGTTTAACTTTGTTCAAAATTTTAATATACTTATACTTCATACGCTTTCATTGATTTAAATTTTAAAACGTTTGTCGGAATTTTTGAATACTAGCTTATAGTATTTTCCCAGCCTATGTTTTTTGTACTTATGCAAATGCGTCGTCCCTTCATATATTAATTTTATTCTGAATCGTACTTTTATTCAACTTGTAATTTTCCCTCCTGATCTATGCCATTCATATACTTTTCAAGACACATGGAATTTCAGCTTTCAGCAAGTTGGTTATTGCTCGCCGTTCTCGCTATTTCAGATTTTTGCAAAATTACTATTTTCATAACCACTCCCTGATTTAGACCCTCCATGATTTGATTTTAAAGACTTGCTATTCGATTTCGATAATTCTACTACTAAGTAATATTATTTTTCCATGCACCATATATACTTTCAAATATTTTTATATCCGTGCCAGACTTGTTGTGCTCGTATATTAAGAACCTTATGTAAATCAGTTTCTCATTTCTGGCAAACCCTGGTTCTCTAAAAAGTAGTTTCAATTTTGGCTATTTTAAATTTTCCATAGCCTAAGAGTTTTGAAAGCATTTAATGTGAGTTTAAATTCTTCCGTTACTTGACTTCATTCTTTGACTTTCAAAAACTTTTGACAACATTATATTAAATTACTGACGTATAAAAATTTTCTGAAAAATTATGTCTTTAATGACCGTGTGAATGATTTTCTTTCTTTTCTTAATGATTTGCGATAAGCCAATAAAAAAATTTCCTCTTATCATGAATATTCGACTCAAACTTATTTTGAACAACTCGTTTATCGCTCTCCAAATATTTCTTTTCAAACGAGGATTTCAACTTTTGAAGAACGACAGTTTTCAAAATCCGCGTACTTTAGCTTATGCTATTCACACTATTTTCTTTTCTGTATCCTATTTAAGCATCACTACATCTCCCTTTCCTCTGCCTAAACATCAACCAGTGAATCACAGTTTTCTTTAACCAAGCTGTCTCCTTGTATTTGTCCTATCTAAACTCGTGCTTATCAATCCTACCCTCGTCACGCTCTCGACCTCGACCTCCCTTTATTGCTTAGGCTTTAGTGCCCATCAAGGTCTGTGCCAACTCTTAGTTGTTAGTAGACCCTTGGACCCTTGTGAGGTAGTCGTTGTGCATGTACCTGAGTTACGTACGTGAGCTTAAATGAGTATACCCCCCATAGTATATTGATGATTGCCTATTGTGTGATATATATATATATATATATATATACTCGAAGTTATTCGTGATACTATGAAGTTGTCGTGTGTTAAGAGTTATAGATTTTTGTGTGGATAGCTATACTATACTAGGGATGCCGGTGTGTATAAGTGTTAGCGTTGAAATATCTAAGTTGTGTATGTAGTTAGAGATACTTGTAATGGTTGAAATAAAATGATTGGTAAAGCTATGTGTATGCTAGGGGTGATGATAATAAGTGTATGTATAGTTAAGGGAGTAGGCCTACTATATGACCTATACACTAGTACGTATGAGTATGTGCTCGTAGGTAGATATGTATTGTGCTTAGACGTAAGTAGTTATGTTTCGTTGCATGAGTATATAGGTGTTATGAATATGATAGTAGAATTATAGATTTGATTGGTATTGTTTGCTTTCGCGGGATGTTGCATGCGTGCATACCGTGAGGTATACATGACCATTGCACATCTTAATTATGTACGTATAGATGTGTTAGTATACTAATTATAGGTAGTAGGCTATGGTGTGAATATATATGTTACATGGGTGTGACTATACGATGAGTACGTATGCATGTATTAGGGAGTATATTATAATTATATGTGGGTGCTGATGTCTGTAATGTTATTATTATGGTATATAGAGTGATTGAACTATGTAAGTATTACCTGACCAAATATTAAGTGTGATCGACTTATGGCATGTATATGGTTGTATTGGTAGATACATATATATTGGAGTGGTATGGGTATAGGTATGAATGCCGTGTTGCGTATATAGAATATTCTGATAGGTGTAATGAGTCTCACTCAAGCTTGAGTGAGTATACTCTAAGTATATTGAATGTATGATTGTAGTTCGAATATAGCAATGTTTGATGTATGTATAGTGATAGGAGCGTTTGTGCCTGGTTGTGCTACGCACATGATTGTGGGTCGCTACGCCAGTATATAGTTGTAGGTGTTGGTCTTGTGGTATAATTATTTACTAAGGACTTGCTTGTGTGAACAAATGTGTACTAGCTAAACTAGGTGTGTAGATGTACTAGTAATATAATGGTATGATTGGTATGCGTAAATGAAATGTTAGCGTGTATGGGGGTGCACCATGCACGGGTAAGTATGTGCTTAGTTATAGGTATTAATGACTATGGTATAGGTGGCGTGTTGTAAATACAGTAATAGGACCGTACGTAATGTGAATGTATGGTGAAATATTTGAATGCATTGAATGACTATATATATATTGTGAAACTATAGTGAATGTATATTAGATATAGTGAATTTGATTTAATAATGGTATGGTGTGACTGCATGTGTTGATGTGTTTGGTGTTGGATGAATACTAGGAAATATTAGAGGGTAGTATACCCTTGATGTTTGTGCATAGGTAGCTACCTATAGGTAGAGCAATGATTGTATTTGCTAAGTGTGAGACTATCCTATATGAGTATCTGAAATATTGTTTTGTGTTTAGGTAAGTAGTAGCGATATATGGAATGTATGCTTATAAATATGATTGAAATACATGTATGAAGTTGACTGCCTATGATAGGTATTAATGTATAACGTACGTGAATATATATATAAATATATATACGTGTTGGTAGTATTAATGTTTGACTACCTATTGCATATATAAGCACTTGTAATGACTATACCTGGTTGAATTATTATATGACTTGATTGGGGTAGTTACTAGAGCGACTAGCTATATTAGAAAGTCCGAGGACGGACTTTATTCTAAGGTGGGGAGGATGTAACGACCACTTTTCGTGGTACGTTGTTCGTGCACGTGCTTTTGACCGTGCACGTGGTTGTTTTAGACTTTGTTTGTTTGTGAACACTTTTGTGTGATATGCCGTTGTGAACGTCTCTGAGAGTATTAAATAGTGGCACTATCTTGAAACGACACTTCTCGAGTCGTTTTTCCACAATTTAAACTTACTCGATGAGACGTGACGATTCTCACTCTTGACGGGAGACGTTTCTATTTTTAGTTTCGTCGTCCGACGTCGAATTTGAGATCCGTCTCCTTAGTTAGCTCACATTCGTCATCACGATCACCAAAATATTTATTTTATAATTTTTGGAGTTTATTTGACCACTTTTATATTTTTAACAAGGTTTATAATATTTTTAATAATTTATTTTTAGATTAATTTCGGCCAAATAAAATTTATTTGAGTTTTAAACGTTTTAAAGAATTTTTGAGCCAATTTCCAGCTCATTTGGACAAAGTCAAACCCTTGGGTGAGTTGGAGAAGTTGGATTTCAAATTTTAAATTATTTTAAACTTCTAATCCTATTAGATTTAGCCCTAGACCAAGTCAACCCATCTACACTATATAAACAACCCTAGGAAGACCTATTTTCGCAAGAAATTATCCATAGCCTCTTCCAAAACCAAAATTGGACGTTGCGACGATTCGTCGCAACGTTGCGACGTTCAGCCACCGCTCTGACCGAGAAAACCAACCAATTTTCCCCGCTCCGACCGCTAGCCGCCCCCGCATCCATCGTCGCTCGCATCGTAGTGCACCGCCCCGCTCCGTTCCCTCGGTCTGACCGAGGGCTTGGCCCGCACCCGCTCGCATCCGCTTCGCATCCCCGCTCCGCACAGCGCTCCGCATCGACCCCGCCTTGTCGCCCCGCTCCGCACAGCGCCTGACCGATCGGGCCGCCCGCACCGACCGACGTTGCAACGCTGCAACGTTGCAACGTCGCAGCCGCTCACATCCAAGCGCACGACCGACCCTCCCTACCGATCTGACCGAAGGAGGCCCCCGCACCCGCACTGCTGCACACCCCCAAGCGCCGCACAGCCCCGTTCCCCCGCAGCGACCGAGAGATCTCGCCGCACCGAGGCTGTACGACCGAGAGTCATTCGTCGCAACCCCGCATCCGTCGCACCACTTGCCTCCGTGGGCCCCCCAAGTTCTCCAGAGGTATTGTGGGTCCCCCAAAGGTCCCTAGGACTACTATGGGCCCCACCTAGGTGCGTTCTCTTCGACGATTTACCGCGTACGACTTCATCGCACGTCGTAGCCCGTCGTCGCACGTGCTAGCTTTGGAATCTGGAACCGTCGCCCGGGTTGATTGCTCTGAAATTTCCAGCGAGGAATCTAATTGGAATCTGGACTTGGAGCGCGATCTTTTATTCCAACCCCCGGCATCGCTACCCGATGCCGGTGTAGCTTTCGCGTCGTGTTAAGGTAACGCTTTGCACCCCTAGGACCCCCAACCCAATGCATGCTAATCAAGACTAAAATCAGTATTTTTAAAGTATTTTTAAATGTTTTAAATTCACTAATCAAGATTAATAAAACGGATGTAGGCCGGTGGACTTGTGCACGTAGGATTATTGTGTTTTGGACTCGTTGGACGGTGTTGCTCAGACGTGATACTTGCAGGCAAGTGAAACTTGCCAACTCTTGTGTAGGGCCATGTTTTTAGGCCACTTCCTTGCTTTCAGCGTAAAAGAGACTAGTCAGTGAAATGATAGCTGGCTAGACGCCTACTTGATCTAGTTTGACAACGAAACTAGATCCGTCACCTAAATGATCTAGCTTGACAACGAAGCTAGATCCAACCCTTTAAACTTATTGTTCATGCATACTAAACTGTCACGTTAACTTTCCTTACCTGTACGCTTTACTACTTGCCATGTCATGTCATCCATGCATTGAATGTCGCATTCGTAGCACACGCTACATACTGTACTTGCTTGTCCCGGGCTAGGTGCACCCCTACGCCATACTTGTTAAAAACACTTCCTGGCTCGTGATCTAGAAGCGAGCATTCCCGTTCGGGGGTAAGGCCCTGGCTGGATACACGTGGAGGGGTAGGGTTGAGCGACCACTCAGCGTAGAAGTGTGCACGTACAGCCTCTTCAGCTGTAAGGCGTGAACCCTGTGCACGAGGTGCTTACTTTTCTTGTCTTGTACTTGTCTTGTGAATGTCATGCCATGCTCGCACTTCACTTTACTTTACCTTACTTGTTGCACTCATTACTTTAACTGCCATGTCATTGCATCATGCTAGAACTTTTAGGTTGCTTTTACTTGTACTTTCAGTTTCCTTGCACAATTCTTTTTAGACTTGCTGACATGTGCCCCTTGCTCTTTTGGGTGTCACATGTTAGACCCTGAGCCAGAGACAGTCGTTGAGGACGAGGTGTTTGCTGACGCTGAGCCTGAGCCTACGTTCGTCGAGGAGTACGGGGACACCGGAGACCAGTCTTAGTGACTGTTGAGCTGTTTTACTTTAGCTTGCTGTTAGTTGTCGGTGATTGCACCATTACTTTGCTTTCGTACTTTGTACTTTTGTTGGCCATGCTGGGCCTCTTTTAGACTCTTTTATTTTAGCCTGGTGGCTTTTCTGCGATGTTGAGATTTATTATTATGGATATTCTGAGATTTCTTCTTTGTCTCTTTTCATTATTATTACCTTTGTTTCGTTTCGCATTGCAAGGACCTGCAGTTAAATTTTATTGACGCTTATCGGACTTGCAGCTTTGTAGCTTCAAGTCTGAGCGGACCTTCTCACGCTTCGCCTCCACGTTTTTGGGAAGCGGGGCGTGACAGGTTTTGTTGGTGGCACATGCAGGTCCAGTCTTGCAATTGCGAGTTAACGAAACAACGATAATAACGGAATGTCCATTAAATAAATTGCAACATCCGAGTCATAAGCCCTGAGTCTAGTCGTTTTCCTATGTCACTAGGAGTAAGAAGACTTAGTTAGACGCCTATGTTTGCTAGTTAGAGGCCTCTGATTGTTAGTTAGACCCCCTGTCAGCAATTGATTTAATCGTCGTAGGAGTTACCTTAGTGGTTATTGCCTAACCCTGACCATATTAGACCTCTAAAATTTCCTTTTGTCGTTCGTTTGGGTTCATCGATTTCGGACCAAGCTGAACGCATTTCATTACCGTCTAGCTCCTTAGAAAGTCTTAGCACTTAGTTCTTAATCTTTAGTTGGTCGACCGTATGAGTTTCCCCGTAGGGTCTCCTGATTCATATCCTAGGCGTATGTATGTTCTGATCACCTGACCAAATTTCCTTGCCTCGATTCACGAGATCGCCTCATGACGATCGTCGTCCATTTTCAAACATCTCCATTGCAAATCTTGAACCTTCTGAAAATATTTTTCAATCTTCCCTACCACTAAGTTTAACTTTGTTCAAAATTTTAATATACTTATACTTCATACTCTTTCATTGATTTAAATTTTAAAACGTTTGTCGGAATTTTTGAATACTAGCTTATAGTATTTTCCCAGCCTATGTTTTTCGTACTTATGCAAATGCGTCGTCCCTTAATATATTAATTTTATTCTGAATCGTACTTTTATTCAACTTGTAATTTTCCCTCCTGATCTATGCCATTCATATACTTTTCAAGACACATGGAATTTCAGCTTTCTGCAAGTTGGTTTTTGCTCGCCGTTCTCGCTATTTCAGATTTTTGCAAAATTACTATTTTCATAACCACTCCCTGATTTAGACCCTCCATGATTTGATTTTAAAGACTTGCTATTCGATTTCGATAATTCTACTACTAAGTAATATTATTTTTCCGTGCACCATATATACTTTCAACTATTTTTATATCCGTGCCAGACTTGTTGTGCTCGTATATTAAGAACCTTATGTAAATCAGTTTCTCATTTCTGGCAAACCCTGGTTCTCTAAAAAGTAGTTTCAATTTTGGTTATTTTAAATTTTCCATAGCCTAAGAGTTTTGAAAGCATTTAATGTGAGTTTAAATTCTTCCGTTACTTGACTTCATTCTTTGACTTTCAAAAACTTTTGACAACATTATATTAAATTACTGACGTATAAAAATTTTCTGAAAAATTATGTCTTTAATGACCGTGTGAATGATTTTCTTTCTTTTCTTAATGATTTGCGATAAGCCAATAAAAAAATTTCCTCTTATCATGAATATTCGACTCAAACTTATTTTGAACAACTCGTTTATCGCTCTCCAAATATTTCTTTTCAAACGAGGATTTCAACTTTTGAAGAACGACAGTTTTCAAAATCCGCGTACTTTAGCTTATGCTATTCACACTATTTTCTTTTCTGTATCCTATTTAAACATCACTACATCTCCCTTTCCTCTGCCTAAACATCAACCAGTGAATCACAGTTTTCCCTAACCAAGATGTCTCCTTGTATTCGTCCTATCTAAACTCGTGCTTATCAATCCTACCCTCGTCACGCTCTCGACCTCGACCTCCCTTTATTGCTTAGGCTTTAGTGCCCGTCAAGGTCTGTGTCAACTCTTAGTTGTTAGTAGACCCTTGGACCCTTGTGAGGTAGTCGTTGTGCATGTACCTGAGTTACGTACGTGAGCTTAAATGAGTATACCCCCCATAGTATATTGATGATTGCCTATTGTGTGATATATATATATATACTCGGAGTTATTCGTGATACTATGAAGTTGTCGTGTGTTAAGAGTTATAGATTTTTGTGTGGATAGCTATACTATACTAGGGATGCCGGTGTGTATAAGTGTTAGCGTTGAAATATCTAAGTTGTGTATGTAGTTAGAGATACTTGTAATGGTTGAAATAAAATGATTGGTAAAGCTATGTGTATGCTAGGGGTGATGATAATAAGTGTATGTATAGTTAAGGGAGTAGGCCTACTATATGACCTATACACTAGTACGTATGAGTATGTGCTCGTAGGTAGATATGTATTGTGCTTAGACGTAAGTAGTTATGTTTCGTTGCATGAGTATATAGGTGTTATGAATATGATAGTAGAATTATAGATTTGATTGGTATTGTTTGCTTTCGCGGGATGTTGCATGCGTGCATACCGTGAGGTATACATGACCATTGCACATCTTAATTATGTACGTATAGATGTGTTAGTATACTAATTATAGGTAGTAGGCTATGGTGTGAATATATATGTTACATGGGTGTGACTATACGATGAGTACGTATGCATGTATTAGGGAGTATATTATAATTATATGTTGGTGCTGATGTCTGTAATGTTATTATTATGGTATATAGAGTGATTGAACTATGTAAGTATTACCTGACCAAATATTAAGTGTGATCGACTTATGGCATGTATATGGTTGTATTGGTAGATACATATATATTGGAGTGGTATGGGTATAGGTATGAATGCCGTGTTACGTATATAGAATATTCTGATAGGTGTAATGAGTCTCACTCAAGCTTGAGTGAGTATACTCTAAGTATATTGAATGTATGATTGTAGTTCGAATTTAGCAATGTTTGATGTATGTATAGTGATAGGAGCGTTTGTGCCTGGTTGTGCTACGCACATGATTGTGGGTCGCTACGCCAGTATATAGTTGTAGGTGTTGGTCTTGTGGTATAATTATTTACTAAGGACTTGCTTGTGTGAACAAATGTGTACTAGCTAAACTAGGTGTGTAGATGTACTAGTAATATAATGGTATGATGGGTATGCGTAAATGAAATGTTAGCGTGTATGGGGGTACACCATGCACGGGTAAGTATGTGCTTAGTTATAGGTATTAATGACTATGGTATAGGTGGCGTGTTGTAAATACAGTAATAGGACCGTACGTAATGTGAATGTATGGTGAAATATTTGAATGCATTGAATGACTATATATATTGTGAAACTATAGTGAATGTATATTAGATATAGTGAATTTGATTTAATAATGGTATGGTGTGACTGCATGTGTTGATGTGTTTGGTGTTGGATGAATACTAGGAAATATTAGAGGGTAGTATACCCTTGATGTTTGTGCATAGGTAGCTACCTATAGGTAGAGCAATGATTGTATTTGCTAAGTGTGAGACTATCCTATATGAGTATCTGAAATATTGTTTTGTGTTTAGGTAAGTAGTAGCGATATATGGAATGTATGCTTATAAATATGATTGAAATACATGTATGAAGTTGACTGCCTATGATAGGTATTAATGTATAACGTACGTGAATATATATATAAATATATATACGTGTTGGTAGTATTAATGTTTGACTACCTATTGCATATATAAGCACTTGTAATGACTATACCTGGTTGAATTATTATATGACTTGATTGGGGTAGTTACTAGAGCGACTAGCTATATTAGAAAGTCCGAGGACGGACTTTATTCTAAGGTGGGGAGGATGTAACGACCACTTTTCGTGGTACGTTGTTCGTGCACGTGCTTTTGACCGTGCACGTGGTTGTTTTAGACTTTGTTTGTTTGTGAACACTTTTGTGTGATATGCCGTTGTGAACGTCTCTGAGAGTATTAAATAGTGGCACTATCTTGGAACGACACTTCTCGAGTCGTTTTTCCACAATTTAAACTTACTCGATGAGACGTGACGATTCTCACTCTTGACGGGAGACGTTTCTATTTTTAGTTTCGTCGTCCGACGTCGAATTTGAGATCCGTCTCCTTAGTTAGCTCACATTCGTCATCACGATCACCAAAATATTTATTTTATAATTTTTGGAGTTTATTTGACCACTTTTATATTTTTAACAAGGTTTATAATATTTTTAATAATTTATTTTTAGATTAATTTCGGCCAAATAAAATTTATTTGAGTTTTAAACGTTTTAAAGAATTTTTGAGCCAATTTCCAGCTCATTTGGACCAAGTCAAACCCTTGGGTGAGTTGGAGAAGTTGGATTTCAAATTTTAAATTATTTTAAACTTCTAATCCTATTAGATTTAGCCCTAGACCAAGTCAACCCATCTACACTATATAAACAACCCTAGGAAGACCTATTTTCGCAAGAAATTATCCATAGCCTCTTCCAAAACCAAAATTGGACGTTGCGACGATTCGTCGCAACGTTGCGACGTTCAGCCACCGCTCTGACCGAGAAAACCAACCAATTTTCCCCGCTCCGACCGCTAGCCGCCCCCGCATCCATCGCCACTCGCATCGCAGCGCACCGCCCCGCTCCGTTCCCTCGGTCTGACCGAGGGCTTGGCCCGCACCCGCTCGCATCCGCTTCGCATCCCCGCTCCGCACAGCGCTCCGCATCGACCCCGCCTTGTCGCCCCGCTCCACACAGCGCCTGACCGATCGGGTCGCCCGCACCGACCGACGTTTGCAACGCTGCAACGTTGCAACGTCGCAGCCGCTCGCATCCAAGCGCACGACCGACCCTCCCTACCGATCTGACCGAAGGAGGCCCCCGCACCCGCACTGCTGCATACCCCCAAGCGCCGCACAGCCCCGTTCCCCCGCAGCGACCGAGAGATCTCACCGCACCGAGGCTGTACGACCGAGAGTCATTCGTCGCAACCCCGCATCCGTCGCACGACTTGCCTCCGTGGGCCCCCCAAGTTCTCCAGAGGTATTGTGGGTCCCCCAAAGGTCCCAAGGACTACTGTGGGCCCCACCATTCAGCGAAGGGCGTAAACATCTACAAAACAACCGTGAAACGTGATTTGTGTTTAGTGCCGATCGGTCTGAATGTTGTACCATTCAGCGATGGGCGTAAACACCTACAACGTGAATAGTGAATTGATTGAGATTGATAGTAGCGTGGCTACTCTTGTCTTGTCTTGTCTTGTCTTGTCCCGATGATGGTTCTCTTGTACAAATCGTCTTGCCATGTTTTAATTGTGCACTCATGTTATAACTGCCATGTCATGCATACTAAACTGCTAGGTTGCTAGTTGCCTTACTTTCAGTTTCCTTGCCCAAGTCTTTTAGACTTGCTGACATGTGCCCCCTTTACTCTTTTGGGTGACACATGTTAGATCCTGAGCCTGAGTACCTTGTTGAGGACGAGGTGTTTGCTGACGCCGAGCCCGAGCTTGTGTTTGACGGGGAGTATGTGGACACTGGGGACCAGTCCTAGTGTCTTCGTTGTGTTTTACTTTTGTTAGACAGTTGTTTTGTTATCGGTGCGTAGCACCTATACTTTGTTATGTCGTTTCTTTGTTGGCCTTGTTCTGGGCCTTTAGACTCTTTACTTTTAGCCTGGTGGCTTTTCTGGATGTAGGACTTATGTTGATGTTGGACAATTTATGAGATGTGAATTTTATTTCAGTCTCTCCTTGTGTTATTATTGTTATTCCGTTGTGGTTATAGGGACCTGCTTATATTTTATTGACGCTTATCGGGTTTGAGGCTTCACAGCTCCACTCCCGTGCGGACCTTTTCACGTCTCGCCTCCATTTTAGGGAAGCAGGTCGTGACAGGTTTTAGTGGTGGCCCATGCAGGTCCTTCTGTAACTGCGATTTTTGGAATAGCGATAATAATATTAGAATGTCCAATAAATTAAGTTCGACGTCCGAGTCATAAGCTATGAGTCTAATCTGATTCGTTTTCTGTGTCACTAGATGGCAGGAAGACGTTTCACTCGTGGTGGGGGTAGTGGCGCGGTCCCTCATGATGAGGAGCCTGAGCGGGAACCCACCAGCGGTGAGATGATGCGGATGATGCTCCAGATGATGCAAGTGCAGCAGGGCGTGCTTCTGCAAGTCCAGAATGCTCCACTTGCCCGAGCTGCCCGGGATCTTCCGGATGTTCCTCGCTCTGAGCCAGGAGCGAAGCAATTTCGGGAGCTGGGTCCCGCATATTTTGATGGTTCTGAGGGTCCTCTGGCTGCCGATGAGTGGATTCGGAACATCGAGGACAATCTGAAGATGGCCAAGATCACCCCGGCTGGATGGGTTGATTTGGCGAAGAGGCAACTCAAGGATAATGCTCGGAATTGGTGGGATGCGGAAGAGAAGATGTTGGTGGAGCCGATAGCTTGGGCTACCTTCAAGGCCAGATTTGATGGTGAGTTATTCCCGAAAGCTGCCAGGGAGGAGATGCTGCAGCGTTTTATCGATTTGAAGCAAGGGAACTCGTCGGTGGACATGTATCACCAAGAGTTCATGAGGCTGAGTCGGTTTGCACCAAAGATGGTGCAGGACGCTGAGGAGAAGGCTCAGAGGTTCCTGCAGGGGCTTGCTTCAGAGCTCCAGAGTTTTGTGACCTCCTCTGACCGGGAATCTTATCAGAAGGCTCTGGTCGCTGCAAAGAGGCAGTAGCTGCTCGTGAACCAGAGGAGGGGGTCTGTTGTTGGTGCTGAGAAGAGGCCTGTGGAACAGGCGAGAGCTGTGGTTAGACCTGGATTCAGGCCTAATCAGTCCGCTCAGTTTAAGAGGCCAGGAGGGCCTATTCTGAAGTCTTGCCATTTCTGCGGTAAGCCTGGCCACATCAAGGATCAGTGTCGGAAGTTTTTGGGCCAGTGTCTGGTTTGTGGTGATGCTTCCCATGTCGCGAAGGATTGTCGGCATGCGGGTCCGCTGCGGAGG
Organism: Scilla litardierei; assembly: GCA_030789695.1. Taxonomy (NCBI): domain Eukaryota; kingdom Viridiplantae; phylum Streptophyta; class Magnoliopsida; order Asparagales; family Asparagaceae; genus Scilla; species Scilla litardierei. The sequence continues at coordinate 379,150,475 of CM061142.1, forward strand.
GCTCCTGTTGCAGCTCAGCCGTTGCAGCAGCGAGCGTCTGTTCCTGCTGGTCGTGGAGCAGCTCTTGTTCCGCAGAGGCAGGCTTTTCAGCAGGTGTTCCGCCGAGGAGGCAGGCTTTTCTGATGACCGCTGCGGAGAGCGAGGCTGTGGATGAGGTTATCGCAGGTAATCCTCGATCTAGCTGTTACTTTCCTAGCTGGTTTTGATTGTTAGATTATGTTGTTTGCTTGAACATGGTTGTTTGCTAGACTAGGGTTTGATTGTTAATTGCTTGTTAGGTGTGGTTTTGGTGTGCACATTTCCTGCACGAGTCCTCTTTGACTCTGGTGCATCGATGTGCATTATTTCTCGGAGCTTCGTGGAGACGCATTCCTTGTCGACGTCCCCTCTTCCCAAGAGTTGGAATATCGTTACAGGGAATGGTGTGGTCTCGGTGCGTCGTGGTTGCAATTCTTGCTCGTTGGTGGTTTGTGGACATGAGCTTTTTGCTGATTTCATTGTCCACGACATCATCAACTATGATGCAGTTCTTGGGATGGATTGGCTTGCGAGCTTCTATGCTACGATCGACTGTCGGAGAAAGAAGGTGGTGTTCGAGATTCCTGGACATCCAGTTTTTGAGTTCAGTCGTGGTAGCAGTTCGCTTGGTCCTGTCAGATTTCGGGCCAGGCCGGTGGAGGCTGTGGCTATGCAGATGGAGCTGGAGTGGCCAGCTATGGTGCGAGATTTTGGCGACGTCTTCCCCGAGGAGATGTCTGGTTTGCCGCCTGATCGGGCTTTGGAATTTTCTATCGACCTTGTTCCAGGTGCGCAGCCGATTTCGAAGGCGTCGTATCGTATGGCACCTGCAGAGTTGAAAGAGTTGCGAAAGCAGTTGGATGAGCTTTTGCAGAAGGGTTATATTAATCCTAGCGTGTCTCCGTGGGGAGCGCCGGTGTTGCTGGTTAAGAAGAAGGATGGTTCGCGTCGCATGTGCGTGGACTATCGGGAGTTGAATGCGGTGACCATTAAGAATAAATACCCGTTGCCTCGCATCGATGATATTTTTGATCAGCTTGGAGGTTCAAGGGTGTTTTCAAAATTGGATTTGAGGAGTGGTTACCATCAGTTGAAGGTGAAGAAGGGAGATGTTCCGAAGACAGCATTCAGGACGAAGTATGGACACTATGAGTTCGTGGTTATGCCTTTCGGCGTAACTAACGCGCCCGCAGTTTTCATGAATCTGATGAACCTGATTTTCTACGACTTTTTGGATAAGTTTGTCGTTATCTTCATTGACGACATTCTGATCTATTCGAGGTCGGAGGAAGAGCATGCCTCGCACTTAAGGACGGTATTGGAGATCTTGAGGAAGCATCGTTTGTATGCTAAGTTTTCGAAGTGCGAGTTTTGGCTGGATAGGGTTGCTTTTCTCGGGCATGTGGTGACTGGAGATGGTATTTCGGTGGATCCCGAGAAGATTCGGGCCATCAGGGAGTGGCCTGTTCCGTCGTCAGCGTCTGAGATTCGGAGTTTCCTTGGACTTGCTGGTTACTATCGACGATTCATTAAGGACTTTTCTCGTATTGCTGAGCCGATGACCAGGTTGACGCGGAAGGATGTTGCTTTTGTTTGGTCGGGTGATTGTGAGGGTGCTTTTGGTATTCTGAAGGAGAGGTTGACGACTGCCCCTATTCTTATTGTGCCTGATCGCAGCGGTGGATTTGAGATCTTTTGTGATGCTTCTGGCAAGGGTCTCGGTTGTGTGTTGCATCAGCACGGGCACGTTGTGGCGTAGGCGTCTCGTCAGCTTAAGGTTCATGAGAAGAATTACCCGCCGCATGATTTGGAGTTGGCTGCCGTTGTGTTTGCTCTTAAGATTTGGAGGCACTTCCTGCTGAGTGAGAAACTGAAGATTTTCACCGATCACAAAATCTTGAAATATATTTTCACTCAGAAGGAGCTCAACATGCGACAGCGTCGATGGTTGGAGCTTATGGCGGATTATGAGATTGATTTGCAGTTTCACCCTGGCAAGGTGAATGTGGTTCCGGATGCTTTGAGTAGGCTTCCGGCGGTGATGATTTTGACCTCGCAGTGGAGATTGCAGCAGGATTTTTGCGAGTCTGGCGTGGAGATTGTTCTTCCTGGAGAGGCTTCGTCGTTGATGTACATGCAGGTACAGTCGACGATCGTGGATCGGATTAAGGCTGGCCAGGCTGAGGATCCGAAGCTGGTGAGGATTCGGGAGCAGGTGGAAGCCGGTCTGCGGACTGACTTTTTGATTCATGAGGATGACTCGCTGAGGTTTGGAGCCAGGTTGTGTGTGCCAGCTGGGGATATCAGAGAGGAGCTGATGGTGGAGGCACACAGTTCGCCGTATTCTGTGCATCCTGGTGGCACCAAGATGTACCAGGATCTTCGTCTGAATTATTGGTGGCATGGTATGAAGAGGAGCGTGGCTCGGAGTGTAGCCAAGTGCTTGGTTTGCCAGCAAGTGAAGGCGGAGCATCAGCGAACGGCCAGGTTGCTACAACCGCTTCCGATTCCGGAGTGGAAATGGCAACACATCACTATGGATTTCGTGACTGGACTACCTCGGAGTCCGAAGCAGAATGACGCGATTTGGGTGATCGTAGATCGATTGACCAAATCTGCGCACTTTATTCCGTTCAGAGTGGGACAGTCCACTGAGGCGCTAGCGAGGAGATATATGGAGGTAAAATTCTTTTACTCTCCGTTTTTATTTTCTTTTCCTAGTTGGATAGTGATGTAACGTGAATCGTGCAGGAGGTTGTGCGACTTCATGGAGTCCCCGTGAGTATCTTGTCGGACAGAGACACGAGGTTCACATCTCAGTTTTGGCAGAGTTTGCAGAAGAGCTTGGGTACGCGTCTGAGTTTCAGCACGGCGTACCATCCGCAGACGGATGGCCAGTCCGAGAGGACGATTCAGATTTTGGAAGACATGCTAAGGGCGTGCATGTTGGATTTCAAGGGTTCGTGGGAGGACCATCTGCATTTGGTGGAGTTCTCTTACAACAACAGCTTCCAGGCGAGTATTGGCATGGCGCCTTTCGCCGCTCTTTATGGGAGGAAATGTCGATCGCCATTGAGTTGGGATGACGTTGGTGACCGGGAGTTGTTGGGACCTGAGATGATCGTGGAGGCCGTGGATATCGTCAGGAATATTCGGGAGAGGTTGAGGATTGCTCAGGACCGTTTTAAGCATTGGGCGGATGCTAAACGTCGTCCTTTGGAATTTCAGCCGGGCGACCATGTGTTCTTGAAGATTTCCCCGAATCGTGGTGTGATTCGTTTCGGGAAGCGTGGGAAGTTGAGCCCGCGATACATTGGACCGTTTGACGTTTTGGAGAGGGTTGGCGAGGTAGCTTATCGCTTGGCCTTGCCGCCATCTTTGGAAGGAGTTCACAATGTTTTCCATGTGTCACAGCTTCGTCGATACATTAGCGATCCGTCTCATGCGGTAGATTTTTCGGAGATTACCGTTCGCCCCGATATGACGTATGACCAGCATCCAGTGCAGATTCTGGACAGGCGTCAGAAATCGCTTCGGAACAAGATTGTCAATCTTGTGAGGGTGATGTGGCGACACGGCTCACCTGGAGAGTCTACTTGGGAGAATGAGGATGAGATGCGAGAGCGTTTCCCACTTTTGTTTCCGGACTCGTGAGTATTTGGAAATTCCGAGGACGGAATTTTTCTTAAGTTTGGGAGGATGTAACGACTGCTTTTCATGTATCTGGATTTAATATAATATAATATATGTTTTGGTGGATTTTCTCCTCTTGTGTGGTTTTCGTCTCCGTAGCTTTCATTTTCGATCGATTCGTCGTATTTTCTCGTTTCTTCCTTAGGATTGTCGATTTCGAAGTATGTCACTCGTGACGGACTTCATAACGGTCGTATCTTACTAATAGATCAAGCCTAGGAGTCTTAGGAATCGATCCCGGGGCCCCGCGCTCCGTATCGGAACTTTTGGTGCTCATTAGCCGGTGTAAGAAGGGCCACCGACCGACTAGATGACGATCCAGTCGGTCGGCAATCCTTCTTGGACCGACTAGTTGGCTTTCTAAATTTCTCAGGAGTTACTGTTTATCGTTAGTCGGTCTAAGAACGTTGGTTGACCGACTAGGTTGCAAACTAGTCGGTCAGCAATGCTTCTTTAACCGACTAACACATCATCTTAATTTTAGTTGAGTTACTGTTTACTCTTAGTCGGTCTAAGAACGTTCATCGACCGACTAGATGCTAAACTAGTCGGTCAGTATTTGTTCATGGACCGACTAACTCTAAAATCCTATTTTCGTTCAGGAGTTACTGTTTGCACTTAGTCGGTCTGCGTTGGTCGACCGACCGACTAGTTGCCAAACTAGTCAGTCAGTGGTTGCTCTTTGACCGACTAACTAGTGTTGAAACCCTAATTTCTGGGCAGCCGCCAGCCCAACCTATTTAAACCCAACCCAAACGATTTCATCTTCTCCAACACGACCCAAAACCCTAAAATCTTCCCCCTTGAGCCCCCATCTTCCTCCAAGCTTCAATCCTTCATTCCAAGCCCTAGAATCATCATCCAAACCATCCATTCACTCCATCTACCTCTCATCTTCCCCAAAATCTCACCAAAACCCATCAAAATCCCCAAATCCCCCAAAACCCTAGTTTCCCCAAACTTCTCCAATCTTTTCCAGATCTGATCCTAGGGTTCCTCGGAGTGTTTCTTCCGTCTCCTCTTGGTAAGAAATCGATCTACCGTTGTTTTCATAACCTATTTATATTTTTATGAAACCCTAATAAAATTCATGTTGTTTGGTGTTTGTTTCCCCCAAAACAGCGATTTCCCCGTAGATTGGCATCCGTGTGACGAAGTGGTCGTCATCCCCGGTGCTAGGAAAGTGAAACTTGCCACTTAGGGTTTAGGCCATGTTTTAGGCCATTTTCTTATAGTAGGCGTAAAAGAAGCTAGACGACGAAATGATACTCGCCTAGGCGCAAATTGGGGAACTAGCTTGACAACGAAGCTAGTTCCGACATTTAGCATGTTGCACAATTACCATGTCATGTTTCCTTTCCATTAACGTACGCAATTTAAATGTCATGTCATTGCATTCTTTTGGTGATCCCGTGATTGCGTAGCATCGCTACAATACTTATGTTCCTGGCTCGTGACCAGAAGCGAGCATAATGAGTTGCTAACCCCAACGCTCGATATATTGAATTGTGAACTAAGAAACAAGCTCCCGTGCGGGGCAACCCTGGCTCACTTGCTGGGCTCATGTTCAGGGACACTGTCTTGTTTAGTGCGGGATGGGGTAAGGGTTAAGCGGCCATTCAGCTGGGGGTCTGTTTGATCAACAACTGCAGTTGTAAGGCGTAAACTCTTTGGGGTGGGGTAGTGTTTAGTGCCGATCGGTCTGAATGTTGTACCATTCAGCGAAGGGCGTAAACATCTACAAAACAACCGTGAAACGTGATTTGTGTTTAGTGCCGATCGGTCTGAATGTTGTACCATTCAGCGATGGGCGTAAACACCTACAACGTGAATAGTGAATTGATTGAGATTGATAGTAGCGTGGCTACTCTTGTCTTGTCTTGTCTAGTCTTGTCCCGATGATGGTTCTCTTGTACAAATCGTCTTGCCATGTTTTAATTGTGCACTCATGTTATAACTGCCATGTCATGCATACTAAACTGCTAGGTTGCTAGTTGCCTTACTTTCAGTTTCCTTACTTTCAGTTTCCTTGCCCAAGTCTTTTAGACTTGCTGACATGTGCCCCCTTTACTCTTTTGGGTGACACATGTTAGATCCTGAGCCTGAGTACCTTGTTGAGGACGAGGTGTTTGCTGACGCCGAGCCCGAGCTTGTGTTTGACGGGGAGTACGTGGACACTGGGGACCAGTCCTAGTGTCTTCGTTGTGTTTTACTTTTGTTAGACAGTTGTTTTGTTATCGGTGCGTAGCACCTATACTTTGTTATGTCGTTTCTTTGTTGGCCTTGTTCTGGGCCTTTAGACTCTTTACTTTTAGCCTGGTGGCTTTTCTGGATGTTGGACTTATGTTGATGTTGGACAATTTATGAGATGTGAATTTTATTTCAGTCTCTCCTTGTGTTATTATTGTTATTCCGTTGTGGTTACAGGGACCTGCTTATATTTTATTGACGCTTATCGGGTTTGAGGCTTCACAGCTCCACTCCCGTGCGGACCTTTTCACGTCTCGCCTCCATTTTAGGGAAGCGGGTCGTGACAGATTCAGATGAACATGAGATAGCGGATTGGATTTCTCGAAACTCAACTTTGAGTATCGAGAATGAGAATCTCAAGTCTCGTGTTTATGTACTCACATCGCAAGTTTCCACCTTGGATGCTTCTATGCATTTTCTCACAGAGAAGTATGATTACACATTAGGCCGAATTAATAAATTCAATAAAGGTAAGGGCCATTTGGATAATATCCTAAATGACTTACTTACGGCCAATCATCATATTGGCTTGGGGTGTAAGATGGGAGACTCATCCAAATCGGTCACGACCTTTGTTAGGCCATCTTCCGAAGCCTCAACTAGTGGGAGTAAACACTTCATGGGTAGTTCTTTTACCAATGGTGCTTCCGCTAGGTACACACCCCCATTTGGAAAGAAACCCACTTTGGTTGGACCTCCAAAGAAGGGTCATGCTTTTATGTACACCAATACCATGCCACGTAGGAACACATATCCTACTCCACATGTTCGCACGTATGATGATTTTTATGCTCCACATTCACGAGCACATGCACACCATGTGAGACACACTCATGCACGTGTTCCTCCACATGCATATGTTCATCCACATCATCATATGAACAATTATCATCATGCACCATTTCATCATGTGCCATATGCTTATCCACGTCATGCATATGCCTATCCACGACATGCATCACGTAGAAATCAACAACATGTGCATGCTCCCAATAGGACTAGGGCTCCCAAGACATTCACTATTTGGGGCCCGAAGGACACAAGCATGCATGAAAAACAAGCGTATATTAATTCGTATTTCATGAATGTTGTGCACAATGATGATTTCGTTGGGAAGTCTAAGTCCAATTGGACTTGGCTTCCAAAGGTCTAATCTCTTAGGACCCAATGTCCTTGGGTACCATGGAAGGATATTTTTATCTTCAAGTACTCAAGAGTAAGAGAAGGAGCAACAAATCAATATTTAGCTCAATGAATATGTTTTCTAGGTTCAATCCACCGTGGGATACTAATCCTACCAACTCCTTGATTTGCAAGGATTTTCATCCTAATGGAGTTGATGGTGCTTAAGTGGTGCACCAAAGTAGGGGAAGCTTAATGTTGTAAGTATATTCTTACATATGGTATCCATGTATGTTGAATGCATGTAGAGGTCTCTTTATGTTTTAGACTATCTCATGTATATCTTGATGCTAGTTTTTGAGCTTGTGTTATAATTCTTATCTTTCGTATGCTCATGGCATTCCATGCTTATTATTGACTCATTTAGTGAGTATCTCTTTTGGAATGCATGCTAGTATTAGAATTGTGTATGCCATATGTTGTAATAAGTTTCTATCTCTATTTTGGCATAATAATTTTGTATGATGTGTGCATCATGTTGCCATTCGTTTCTTGTGCACATTGTATTTTTGTCTCTGATATTGACTTCGTCGCTCGACAATTATTTTGGTTAAATAGATTTACTTTTATGAAAACATAGAATTGTTTTCCATGCACTATTTTACTAAGAATGTTGATATTGGAGAGTATGTTCCATAACTCAATTGCTTTGAGTTTTGATGATTTCATTTTTCGATTTTCGACTATGGTCTCGTTGACACGCCTTGATTTTCTTCGGTATTTTATATTTGGTATTTTTCATTGGTGTCATTTGGACCATGGTCATATTCTTAGACTCTCGTGCTTTCATTTTGTAGCCATTATTGTTGTCGTTGATCTCCTCCCACTCTTTTTGCTAATGCCAAAGGGGGAGAGAATTAATAATGACGATGTGCTTAATGATAATTCAAAGCATTTTACCGTGAATCTAATTTGATATGTTAGATTCAGGGGGAGTCAAGATATAAAAATGGATTTAGATCCTAAATTTCAATATTTGAGTTCACAGTTTATACTTTCCTCATCTGCTTGATGCGTATGATTATCTATTGAATACAGAACTAACGTGTCATCAATGCAGGGGGAGTACGTAAATTTCATTTGCATTATTATTATTGATTATTATTTATGTTGGTTTGTCATCACCAAAAAGGGAGAGAATGTTGAGTATTGATTCCCCGGATTTGGTTTTGATGATGAGCAAACATAAATATCGTGAACTAACTCCTTTGTGAGCGCAGTTATGGAGATCGTCGCCAAAACTCCATGTATATCAAAAGCGACGTCTCAAGACTTCTCAAAGCGCGTGATCGTGTGCTTGAAGCTTCGTTGAAGCTCCTGAACCATTATAGAAGTCAAGAGATCCAGATTGAAGCTTTGAAGACGGTTCGTCGAGTTTTATTTATTGTCTTCTAGTTTCTTTCCGTAGAATGTTAAGTCTTGAGTATGTCTTACATTATTAGAGCTAGGATTATCATAGAAGCCCATAGAAACTTTCTCGAAGCTTCTCGCTTCGATTCGCGGCTTCTAGTGCATCTTAGTTGGTTCAAGAAGAAGAACCAACCGACTAGATGGTAATCTAGTTGGTCAGCAATTCTTCTTGAACCGACTAGATTTCCTTGCTCATTTCAGCTCGTTCACTGTTGACCAATTAGTCAGTCCAAGAAGGTTCACCGACTGACTAGTTGTCAAACTAGTCGGTTTGGAATCCTTCATGGACCGACTAGTTATATCTTCATTTTCACAGCCTGAGCTATTGTTTATCGTTAGTCGGTCAAAGAACAATCATCGACCGACTAGTTGAGAAACTAATCGGTTAGGATTTGTTCTCTGACCGACTAGTTCAACTTGATTTCAGACTATACTATTTCAACTCTTAGTCGGTCAAAGAACACTCACCGACCGACTAGTTGTGAAACTAGTCGGTTGGCAAGTCTTCTTAGCCCAACTAGTTCTTTATGTCTGAACTTTCTCATTTGGCTGTTCTCCAGTTAGTCGGTTCATGTTGAATCACCGACCGACTAGTTGAGAAACTAGTCGGTCAGTGATCGTTCTTTGACCGACTAGACTGCTTCAGAATAGAGCCGTTGGAGCATTAAATGCCACGATTTTTGCTCTCTCTTTCCTCTATCCTATATATACTTGGAGGGGTTCTTTCCTAGTATTCAAGGCTGATATTCTAGAGGTTTAGAGAAATCAAAGAGGAGCCATTCAATTCTATTTCAAAGCTCTCTCTTCTCACCAAGAATCTCTCCCTCACTCTTTGAGCCAAATTCCTCAAGAGAGATTCTCTCCATTGTGAGCCTCTCAAGCTAAGAGCTTGATTCTAGTCACCATCCTCCATCCTAGCCTTCGATCGCTGATCATATTGGTGGAGCTTCGGTTTGGTGACATCTTCTTCCTCAAAATCCTTCTTGCCCTAATTTGGTAAGCTTTACTCAAGGCATAGGATGTTGTGGTAAGTGTTTCATTATTTCATCTCATTTGTTATTTGAGTTTGTCTCTCGGTTGTGAGAGAGTTTGTGATCCCGGGTTGTGGGAGTCACAATTCCATTGTGTATGATTTGGTCTTGTAGAGGGTTTTCTACAAGAATTTCATAGTGCAAAATCTTGGGTTAGTGGTTTCTAACTCAAGTATCCGGAGGGGATCCGGGTGGTTGGGACGTAGGATCACCGGGAACAAGTCGGGGAGACTTGGATGGATCCGAACCCGTTACATCGTTTGTTTGCATTGTTTATCCTTGTTGTTTGTAGTCTATTCTGCATTGTTGTTTGTATGTTTGTATAATAATTAGGAATAACTCTCTTGATTATTTTAAAGTACTATTCACCCCCCTCTAGTTCGTGTGCAGTAGCTACCCAGGGCACTACAGGTACATCGTACATGGTCATAGATGTGTCGAGAATAGGATATTGGTACATCGAACAGAAAATTGTGTTTTTGTCTTAACCTGAATGGTGATGATGATCTCATAATCATTCGACCTGGTGAAGTCGAAGACAAGACACATGTGCTCAATGGAGAATGAGTCCACTGAACGACCCAATAATGAGTTATCAAATGGTTTACATTAACTATACTGTCATTGATAACTCTCAAGTGATGATATGCAAGTTGGTCCTTAAAAATTGACGTCAGTGTACGAACCTATGCGTGAATGGTGTCACTTAGATGTATGATCTAGCCTCGAGTCTTCCCTCATTGAAAGGTCTTAGTGTAACGACCACTTTTCGTGATACGTTGTTCGTGCACGTGCTTTTGACCGTGCACGTGGTTGTTTTAGACTTTGTTTGTTTGTGAACACTTTTGTGTAATATGCCGTTGTGAACGTCTCTGAGAGTATTAAATAGTGGCACTATCTTGGAACGACACTTCTCGAGTCGTTTTTCCACAATTTAAACTTACTCGATGAGACGTTACGATTCTCAATCTTGACGGGAGACGTTTCTATTTTTAGTTTCGTCGTCCGACGTTGAATTTGAGATCCGTCTCCTTCGTTAGCTCACATTCGTCATCACGATCACCACAATATTTATTTTATAATTTTTGGAGTTTATTTGACCACTTTTATATTTTTAACAAGGTTTATAATATTTTTAATAATTTATTTTTAAATTAATTTCGGCCAAATAAAATTTATTTGAGTTTTAATCGTTTTAAAGAATTTTTGAGCCAATTTCCAGCTCATTTGGACCAAGTGAAACCCTTGGGTGAGTTGGAGAAGTTGGATTTCAAATTTTAAATTATTTTAAACTTCTAATCCTATTAGATTTAGCCCTAGACCAAGTCAACCCATCTACACTATATAAACAACCCCTAGGAAGACCTATTTTCGCAAGAAATTAGCCCTAGCCTCTTCCAAAACCAAAATTGGACGTTGCGACGATTCGTCGCAACGTTGCGACGTTCAGCCACCGCTCTGACCGAGAAAACCAACCAATTTTCCCCGCTCCGACCGCTAGCCGCCCCCGCATCCATCGCTGCTCGCATCGCAGCACACCGCCCCGCTCCGTTCCCTCGGTCTGACCGAGGGCTTGGCCCGCACCCGCTCGCATCCGCTTCGCATCCCCGCTCCGCACAGCGCTCCGCATCGACCCCGCCTTGTCGCCCCGCTCCGCACAGCGCCTGACCGATCGGGCCGCCCGCACCGACCGACGTTTGCAACGCTGCAACGTTGCAACGTCGCAGCCGCTCGCATCCAAGCGCACGACCGACCCTCCCTACCGATCTGACCGAAGGAGGCCCCCGCACCCGCACTGCTGCACACCCCCAAGCGCCGCATAGCCCCGTTCCCCGCAGCGACCGAGAGATCTCCCCGCACCGAGGCTGTACGACCGAGAGTCATTCGTCGCAACCCCGCATCCGTCGCACCACTTGCCTCCGTGGGCCCCCCAAGTTCTCCAGAGGTATTGTGGGTCCCCCAAAGGTCTCTAGGACTACTGTGGGCCCCACCTAGGTGCGTTCTCTTCGACGATTTGCTGCGTACGACTTCGTCGCACGTCGTAGCCCGTCGTCGCACGTGCTAGCTTTGGAATCTGGAACCGTCGCCCGGGTTGATTGCTCTGAAATTTCCAGCGAGGAATCTAATTGGAATCTGGACTTGGAGCGCGATCTTTTATTCCAACCCCCGGCGTCGCTACCCGACGCCGGTGTAGCTTTCGCGTCGTGTTGAGGTAACGCTTTGCACCCCTAGGACCCCCAACCCAATGCATGCTAATCAAGACTAAAATCAGTATTTTTAAAGTATTTTTAAATGTTTTAAATTCACTAATCAAGATTAATAAAACGGATGTAGGCCGGTGGACTTGTGCACGTAGGATTATTGTGTTTTGGACTCGTTGGACGGTGTTGCTCAGACGTGATACTTGCAGGCAAGTGAAACTTGCCAACTCTTGTGTAGGGCCATGTTTTTAGGCCACTTCCTTGCTTTCAGCATAAAAGAGACTAGTCAGTGAAATGATAGCTGGCTAGACGCCTACTTGATCTAGTTTGACAACGAAACTAGATCCGTCACCTAAATGATCTAGCTTGACAACGAAGCTAGATCCAACCCTTTAAAATTGTTGTTCATGCATACTAAACTGTCACGTTTACTTTCCTTACCTGTACGCTTTACTACTTGCCATGTCATGTCATCCATGCATTGAATGTCGCATTCGTAGCACACGCTACATACTGTACTTGCTTGTCCCGGGCTAGGTGCACCCCTACGCCATACTTGTTAAAAACACTTCCTGGCTCGTGATCTAGAAGCGAGCATTCCCGTTCGGGGGTAAGGCCCTGGCTCGATACACGTGGAGGGGTAGGGTTGAGCGACCACTCAGCGTAGAAGTGTGCCCGTACAGCCTCTTCAGCTGTAAGGCGTGAACTCTGTGCACGAGGTGCTTACTTTTCTTGTCTTGTACTTGTCTTGTGAATGTCATACCATGCTCGCACTTCACTTTACTTTACCTTACTTGTTGCACTCATTACTTTAACTGCCATGTCATTGCATCATGCTAGAACTTTTAGGTTGCTTTTACTTGTACTTTCAGTTTCCTTGCACAATTCTTTTTAGACTTGCTGACATGTGCCCCTTGCTCTTTTGGGTGTCACATGTTAGACCCTGAGCCAGAGACAGTCGTTGAGGACGAGGTGTTTGCTGACGCTGAGCCTGAGCCTACGTTCGTCGAGGAGTACGGGGACACCGGAGACCAGTCTTAGTGACTGTTGAGCTGTTTTACTTTAGCTTGCTGTTAGTTGTCGGTGCTTGCACCATTACTTTGCTTTCGTACTTTGTACTTTTGTTGGCCATGCTGGGCCTCTTTTAGACTCTTTTATTTTAGCCTGGTGGCTTTTCTGCGATGTTGAGATTTATTATTATGGATATTCGGAGATTTCTTCTTTGTCTCTTTTCATTATTATTACCTTTGTTTCGTTTCGCATTGCAAGGACCTGCAGTTAAATTTGATTGATGCTTATCGGACTTGCAGCTTTGTAGCTTCAAGTCTGAGCGGACCTTCTCACGCTTCGCCTCCACGTTTTTGGGAAGCGGGGCGTGACAGGTTTTGTTGGTGGCCTATGCAGGTCCAGTCTTGCAATTGCGAGTTAACGAAACAACGATAATAACGGAATGTCCATTAAATAAATTGCAACATCCGAGTCATAAGCCCTGAGTCTAGTCGTTTTTCTATGTCACTAGGAGTAAGAAGACTTAGTTAGACGCCTGTGTTTGCTAGTTAGAGGCCTCTGATTGTTAGTTAGACCCCCTGTCAGCAATTGATTTAATCGTCGTAGGAGTTACCTTAGTGGTTATTGCCTAACCCTGACCATATTAGACCTCTAAACTTTCCTTTTGTCGTTCGTTTGGGTTCATCGATTTCGGACCAAGCTGAACGCATTTCATTACCGTCTAGCTCCTTAGAAAGTCTTAGCGCTTAGTTCTTAATCTTTAGTTGGTCGACCGTATGAGTTTCCCCGTAGGGTCTCCTGATTCATATCCTAGGCGTATGTATGTTCTGATCACCTGACCAAATTTCCTTGCCTCGATTCACGAGATCGCCTCATGACGATCGTCGTCCATTTTCAAACATCTCCATTGCAAATCTTGAACCTTCTGAAAATATTTTTCAATCATCCCTACCACTAAGTTTAACTTTGTTCAAAATTTTAATATACTTATACTTCATACTCTTTCATTGATTTAAATTTTAAAACGTTTGTCGGAATTTTTGAATACTAGCTTATAGTATTTTCCCAGCCTATGTTTTTTGTACTTATGCAAATGCGTCGTCCCTTCATATATTAATTTTATTCTGAATCGTACTTTTATTCAACTTGTAATTATCCCTCCTGATCTATGCCATTCATATACTTTTCAAGACACATGGAATTTCAGCTTTCAGCAAGTTGGTTATTGCTCGCCGTTCTCGCTATTTCAGATTTTTGCAAAATTACTATTTTCATAACCACTCCCTGATTTAGACCCTCCATGATTTGATTTTAAAGACTTGCTATTCGATTTCGATAATTCTACTACTAAGTAATATTATTTTTCCATGCACCATATATACTTTCAAATATTTTTATATCCGTGCCAGACTTGTTGTGCTCGTATATTAAGAACCTTATGTAAATCAGTTTCTCATTTCTGGCAAACCCTGGTTCTCTAAAAAGTAGTTTCAATTTTGGTTATTTTAAATTTTCCATAGCCTAAGAGTTTTGAAAGCATTTAATGTGAGTTTAAATTCTTCCGTTACTTGACTTCATTCTTTGACTTTCAAAAACTTTTGACAACATTATATTAAATTACTGACTTATAAAAATTTTCTGAAAAATTATGTCTTTAATGACCGTGTGAATGATTTTCTTTCTTTTCTTAATGATTTGCGATAAGCCAATGAAAAAATTTCCTCTTATCATGAATATTCGACTCAAACTTATTTTGAACAACTCGTTTATCGCTCTCCAAATATTTCTTTTCAAACGAGGATTTCAACTTTTGAAGAACGACAGTTTTCAAAATCCGCGTACTTTAGCTTATGCTATTCACACTATTTATTTTCTGTATCCTATTTAAGCATCACTACATCTCCCTTTCCTCTGCCTAAACATCAACCAGTGAATCACAGTTTTCCCTAACCAAGCTGTCTCCTTGTATTTGTCCTATCTAAACTCGTGCTTATCAATCCTACCCTCGTCACGCTCTCGACCTCGACCTCCCTTTATTGCTTAGGCTTTAGTGCCCATCAAGGTCTGTGCCAACTCTTAGTTGTTAGTAGACCCTTGGACCCTTGTGAGGTAGTCGTTGTGCATGTACCTGAGTTACGTACGTGAGCTTAAATGAGTATACCCCCCATAGTATATTGATGATTGCCTATTGTGTGATATATATATATATATATATATATATATATATATATATATATATATATATATATATATATATATATATACTCGGAGTTATTCGTGATACTATGAAGTTGTCGTGTGTTAAGAGTTATAGATTTTTGTGTGGATAGCTATACTATACTAGGGATGCCGGTGTGTATAAGTGTTAGCGTTGAAATATCTAAGTTGTGTATGTAGTTAGAGATACTTGTAATGGTTGAAATAAAATGATTGGTAAAGCTATGTGTATGCTAGGGGTGATGATAATAAGTGTATGTATAGTTAAGGGAGTAGGCCTACTATATGACCTATACACTAGTACGTATGAGTATGTGCTCGTAGGTAGATATGTATTGTGCTTAGACGTAAGTAGTTATGTTTTGTTGCATGAGTATATAGGTGTTATGAATATGATAGTAGAATTATAGATTTGATTGGTATTGTTTGCTTTCGCGGGATGTTGCATGCGTGCATACCGTGAGGTATACATGACCATTGCACATCTTAATTATGTACGTATAGATGTGTTAGTATACTAATTATAGGTAGTAGGCTATGGTGTGAATATATATGTTACATGGGTGTGACTATACGATGAGTACGTATGCATGTATTAGGAAGTATATTATAATTATATGTGGGTGCTGATGTCTGTAATGTTATTATTATGGTATATAGAGTGATTGAACTATGTAAGTATTACCTGACCAAATATTAAGTGTGATCGACTTATGGCATGTATATGGTTGTATTGGTAGATACATATATATTGGAGTGGTATGGGTATAGGTATGAATGCCGTGTTACGTATATAGAATATTCTGATAGGTGTAATGAGTCTCACTCAAGCTTGAGTGAGTATACTCTAAGTATATTGAATGTATGATTGTAGTTTGAATATAGCAATGTTTGATGTATGTATAGTGATAGGAGCGTTTGTGCCTGGTTGTGCTACGCACATGATTGTGGGTCGCTACGCCAGTATATAGTTGTAGGTGTTGGTCTTGTGGTATAATTATTTACTAAGGACTTGCTTGTGTGAACAAATGTGTACTAGCTAAACTAAGTGTGTAGATGTACTAGTAATATAATGGTATGATTGGTATGCGTAAATGAAATGTTAGCGTGTATGGGGGTGCACCATGCACGGGTAAGTATGTGCTTAGTTATAGGTATTAATGACTATGGTATAGGTGGCGTGTTGTAAATACAGTAATAGGACCGTACGTAATATGAATGTATGGTGAAATATTTGAATGCATTGAATGACTATATATATATTGTGAAACTATAGTGAATGTATATTAGATATAGTGAATTTGATTTAATAATGGTATGGTGTGACTGCATGTGTTGATGTGTTTGGTGTTGGATGAATACTAGGAAATATTAGAGGGTAGTATACCCTTGATGTTTGTGCATAGGTAGCTACCTATAGGTAGAGCAATGATTGTATTTGCTAAGTGTGAGACTATCCTATATGAGTATCTGAAATATTGTTTTGTGTTTAGGTAAGTAGTAGCGATATATGGAATGTATGCTTATAAATATGATTGAAATACATGTATGAAGTTGACTGCCTATGATAGGTATTAATGTATAACGTACGTGAATATATATATAAATATATATACGTGTTGGTAGTATTAATGTTTGACTACCTATTGCATATATAAGCACTTGTAATGACTATACCTGGTTGAATTATTATATGACTTGATTGGGGTAGTTACTAGAGCGACTAGCTATATTAGAAAGTCCGAGGACGGACATTATTCTAAGGTGGGGAGGATGTAACGACCACTTTTCGTGGTACGTTGTTCGTGCACGTGCTTTTGACCGTGCACGTGGTTGTTTTAGACTTTGTTTGTTTGTGAACACTTTTGTGTGATATGCCGTTGTGAACGTCTCTGAGAGTATTAAATAGTGGCACTATCTTGAAACGACACTTCTCGAGTCGTTTTTCCACAATTTAAACTTACTCGATGAGACGTGACGATTCTCACTCTTGACGGGAGACGTTTCTATTTTTAGTTTCGTCGTCCGACGTCGAATTTGAGATCCGTCTCCTTAGTTAGCTCACATTCGTCATCACGATCACCAAAATATTTATTTTATAATTTTTGGAGTTTATTTGACCACTTTTATATTTTTAACAAGGTTTATAATATTTTTAATAATTTATTTTTAGGTTAATTTCGGCCAAATAAAATTTATTTGAGTTTTAAACGTTTTAAAGAATTTTTGAGCCAATTTCCAGCTCATTTGGACCAAGTCAAACCCTTGGGTGAGTTGGAGAAGTTGGATTTCAAATTTTAAATTATTTTAAACTTCTAATCCTATTAGATTTAGCCCTAGACCAAGTCAACCCATCTACACTATATAAACAACCCTAGGAAGACCTATTTTCGCAAGAAATTATCCATAGCCTCTTCCAAAACCAAAATTGGACGTTGCGACGATTCGTCGCAACGTTGCGACGTTCAGCCACCGCTCTGACCGAGAAAACCAACCAATTTTCCCCGCTCCGACCGATAGCCGCCCCCGCATCCATCGTCGCTCGTATCGTAGTGCACCGCCCCGCTCCGTTCCCTCGGTCTGACCGAGGGCTTGGCCCGCACCCGCTCGCATCCGCTTCGCATCCGCTTCGCATCCGCTTCGCATCCCCGTTCCGCACAGCGCTCCGCATCGACCCCGCCTTGTCGCCCCGCTCCGCACAGCGCCTGACCGATCGGGCCGCCCGCACCGACCGACGTTTGCAACGCTGCAACGTTGCAACGTCGCAGCCGCTCGCATCCAAGCGCACGACCGACCCTCCCTACCGATCTGACCGAAGGAGGCCCCGCACCCGCACTGCTGCACACCCCCAAGCGCCGCACAGCCCCGTTCCCCCGCAGCGACCGAGAGATCTCCCCGCACCGAGGCTGTACGACCGAGAGTCATTCGTCGCAACCCCGCATCCGTCGCACCACTTGCCTCCGTGGGCCCCCCAAGTTCTCCAGAGGTATTGTGGGTCCCCCAAAGGTCCCTAGGACTACTATGGGCCCCACCTAGGTGCGTTCTCTTCGACGATTTACCGCGTACGACTTCATCGCACGTCGTAGCCCGTCGTCGCACGTGCAAGCTTTGGAATCTGGAACCGTCGCCCGGGTTTATTGCTCTGAAATTTCCAGCGAGGAATCTAATTGGAATCTGGACTTGGAGCGCGATCTTTTATTCCAACCCCCGGCATCGCTACCCGACGCCGGTGTAGCTTTCGCGTCGTGTTAAGGTAACGCTTTGCACCCCTAGGACCCCCAACCCAATGCATACTAATCAAGACTAAAATCAGTATTTTTAAAGTATTTTTAAATGTTTTAAATTCACTAATCAAGATTAATAAAACGGATGTAGGCCGGTGGACTTGTGCACGTAGGATTATTGTGTTTTGGACTCGTTGGACGGTGTTGCTCAGACGTGATACTTGCAGGCAAGTGAAACTTGCCAACTCTTGTGTAGGGCCATGTTTTTAGGCCACTTCCTTGCTTTCAGCGTAAAAGAGACTAGTCAGTGAAATGATAGCTGGCTAGACGCCTACTTGATCTAGTTTGACAACGAAACTAGATCTGTCACCTAAATGATCTAGCTTGACAACAAAGCTAGATCCAACCCTTTAAACTTGTTGTTCATGCATACTAAACTGTCACGTTTACTTTCCTTACCTGTACGCTTTACTACTTGCCATGTCATGTCATCCATGCGTTGAATGTCGCATTCGTAGCACACGCTACATACTGTACTTGCTTGTCCCGGGCTAGGTGCACCCCTACGCCATACTTGTTAAAAACACTTCCTGGCTCGTGATCTAGAAGCGAGCATTCCCGTTCGGGGGTAAGTCCCTGGCTCGATACACGTGGAGGGGTAGGGTTGAGCGACCACTCAGCGTAGAAGTGTGCCCGTACAGCCTCTTCAGCTGTAAGGCGTGAACCCTGTGCACGAGGTGCTTACTTTTCTTGTCTTGTACTTGTCTTGTGAATGTCATGCCATGCTCGCACTTCACTTTACTTTACCTTACTTGTTGCACTCATTACTTTAACTGCCATGTCATTGCATCATGCTAGAACTTTTAGGTTGCTTTTACTTGTACTTTCAGTTTCCTTGCACAATTCTTTTTAGACTTGCTGACATGTGCCCCTTGCTCTTTTGGGTGTCACATGTTAGACCCTGAGCCAGAGACAGTCGTTGAGGACGAGGTGTTTGCTGACGCTGAGCCTGAGCCTACGTTCGTCGAGGAGTACGGGGACACCGGAGACCAGTCTTAGTGACTGTTGAGCTATTTTACTTTAGCTTGCTGTTAGTTGTCGGTGCTTGCACCATTACTTTGCTTTCGTACTTTGTACTTTTGTTGGCCATGCTGGGCCTCTTTTAGACTCTTTTATTTTAGCCTGGTGGCTTTTCTGCGATGTTGAGATTTATTATTATGGATATTCTGAGATTTCTTCTCTGTCTCTTTTCATTATTATTACCTTTGTTTCGTTTCGCATTGCAAGGACCTGCAGTTAAATTTTATTGACGCTTATCGAACTTGCAGCTTTGTAGCTTCAAGTCTGAGCGGACCTTCTCACGCTTCGCCTCCACGTTTTTGGGAAGCGGGGCGTGACAGGTTTTGTTGGTGGCACATGCAGGTCCAGTCTTGCAATTGCGAGTTAACGAAACAACGATAATAACGGAATGTCCATTAAATAAATTGCAACATCCGAGTCATAAGCCCTGAGTCTAGTCGTTTTCCTATGTCACTAGGAGTAAGAAGACTTAGTTAGACGCCTAT
Source organism: Scilla litardierei (assembly GCA_030789695.1). Classification (NCBI taxonomy): domain Eukaryota; kingdom Viridiplantae; phylum Streptophyta; class Magnoliopsida; order Asparagales; family Asparagaceae; genus Scilla; species Scilla litardierei. The sequence continues at coordinate 379,170,274 of CM061142.1, forward strand.
GTTTGCTAGTTAGAGGCCTCTGATTGTTAGTTAGACCCCCCTGTCAGCAATTGATTTAATCGTCGTAGGAGTTACCTTAGTGGTTATTGCCTAACCCTGACCATATTAGACCTCTAAAATTTCCTTTTGTCGTTCGTTTGGGTTCATCGATTTCGGACCAAGCTGAACGCATTTCATTACCGTCTAGCTCCTTAGAAAGTCTTAGCACTTAGTTCTTAATCTTTAGTTGGTCGACCGTATGAGTTTCCCCGTAGGGTCTCCTGATTCATATCCTAGGCGTATGTATGTTCTGATCACCTGACCAAATTTCCTTGCCTCGATTCACGAGATCGCCTCATGACGATCGTCGTCCATTTTCAAACATCTCCATTGCAAATCTTGAACCTTCTGAAAATATTTTTCAATCTTCCCTACCACTAAGTTTAACTTTGTTCAAAATTTTAATATACTTATATTTCATACTCTTTCATTGATTTAAATTTTAAAACGTTTGTCGGAATTTTTGAATACTAGCTTATAGTATTTTCCCAGCCTATGTTTTTCGTACTTATGCAAATGCGTCGTCCCTTCATATATTAATTTTATTCTGAATCGTACTTTTATTCAACTTGTAATTTTCCCTCCTGATCTATGCCATTCATATACTTTTCAAGACACATGGAATTTCAGCTTTCAGCAAGTTGGTTTTTGCTCGCCGTTCTCGCTATTTCAGATTTTTGCAAAATTACTATTTTCATAACCACTCCCTGATTTAGACCCTCCATGATTTGATTTTAAAGACTTGCTATTCGATTTCGATAATTCTACTACTAAGTAATATTATTTTTCCGTGCACCATATATACTTTCAACTATTTTTATATCCGTGCCAGACTTGTTGTGCTCGTATATTAAGAACCTTATGTAAATCAGTTTCTCATTTCTGGCAAACCCTGGTTCTCTAAAAAGTAGTTTCAATTTTGGTTATTTTAAATTTTCCATAGCCTAAGAGTTTTGAAAGCATTTAATGTGAGTTTAAATTCTTCCGTTACTTGACTTCATTCTTTGACTGTCAAAAACTTTTGACAACATTATATTAAATTACTGACGTATAAAAATTTTCTGAAAAATTATGTCTTTAATGACCGTGTGAATGATTTTCTTTCTTTTCTTAATGATTTGCGATAAGCCAACAAAAAAATTTCCTCTTATCATGAATATTCGACTCAAACTTATTTTGAACAACTCGTTTATCGCTCTCCAAATATTTCTTTTCAAACGAGGATTTCAACTTTTGAAGAACGACAGTTTTCAAAATCCGCGTACTTTAGCTTATGCTATTCACACTATTTTCTTTTCTGTATCCTAATTAAACATCACTACATCTCCCTTTCCTCTGCCTAAACATCAACTAGTGAATCACAGTTTTCCCTAACCAAGCTGTCTCCTTGTATTCGTCCTATCTAAACTCGTGCTTATCAATCCTACCCTCGTCACGCTCTCGACCTCGACCTCCCTTTATTGCTTAGGCTTTAGTGCCCGTCAAGGTCTGTGTCAACTCTTAGTTGTTAGTAGACCCTTGGACCCTTGTGAGGTAGTCGTTGTGCATGTACCTGAGTTACGTACGTGAGCTTAAATGAGTATACCCCCCATAGTATATTGATGATTGCCTATTGTGTGATATATATATATATATATATATACTCGGAGTTATTCGTGATACTATGAAGTTGTCGTGTGTTAAGAGTTATAGATTTTTGTGTGGATAGCTATACTATACTAGGGATGCCGGTGTGTATAAGTGTTAGCGTTGAAATATCTAAGTTGTGTATGTAGTTAGAGATACTTGTAATGGTTGAAATAAAATGATTGGTAAAGCTATGTGTATGCTAGGGGTGATGATAATAAGTGTATGTATAGTTAAGGGAGTAGGCCTACTATATGACCTATACACTAGTACGTATGAGTATGTGCTCGTAGGTAGATATGTATTGTGCTTAGACGTAAGTAGTTATGTTTCGTTGCATGAGTATATAGGTGTTATGAATATGATAGTAGAATTATAGATTTGATTGGTATTGTTTGCTTTCGCGGGATGTTGCATGCGTGCATACCGTGAGGTATACATGACCATTGCACATCTTAATTATGTACGTATAGATGTGTTAGTATACTAATTATAGGTAGTAGGCTATGGTGTGAATATATATGTTACATGGGTGTGACTATACGATGAGTACGTATGCATGTATTAGGGAGTATATTATAATTATATGTGGGTGCTGATGTCTGTAATGTTATTATTATGGTATATAGAGTGATTGAACTATGTAAGTATTACCTGACCAAATATTAAGTTTGATCGACTTATGGCATGTATATGGTTGTATTGGTAGATACATATATATTGGAGTGGTATGGGTATATGTATGAATGCCGTGTTACGTATATAGAATATTCTGATAGGTGTAATGAGTCTCACTCAAGCTTGAGTGAGTATACTCTAAGTATATTGAATGTATGATTGTAGTTCGAATTTAGCAATGTTTGATGTATGTATAGTGATAGGAGCGTTTGTGCCTGGTTGTGCTACGCACATGATTGTGGGTCGCTACGCCAGTATATAGTTGTAGGTGTTGGTCTTGTGGTATAATTATTTACTAAGGACTTGCTTGTGTGAACAAATGTGTACTAGCTAAACTAGGTGTGTAGATGTACTAGTAATATAATGGTATGATGGGTATGCGTAAATGAAATGTTAGCGTGTATGGGGGTACACCATGCACGGGTAAGTATGTGCTTAGTTATAGGTATTAATGACTATGGTATAGGTGGCGTGTTGTAAATACAGTAATAGGACCGTACGTAATGTGAATGTATGGTGAAATATTTGAATGCATTGAATGACTATATATATTGTGAAACTATAGTGAATGTATATTAGATATAGTGAATTTGATTTAATAATGGTATGGTGTGACTGCATGTGTTGATGTGTTTGGTGTTGGATGAATACTAGGAAATATTAGAGGGTAATATACCCTTGATGTTTGTGCATAGGTAGCTACCTATAGGTAGAGCAATGATTGTAGTTGCTAAGTGTGAGACTATCCTATATGAGTATCTGAAATATTGTTTTGTGTTTAGGTAAGTAGTAGCGATATATGGAATGTATGCTTATAAATATGATTGAAATACATGTATGAAGTTGACTGCCTATGATAGGTATTAATGTATAACGTACGTGAATATATATATAAATTTATATACGTGTTGGTAGTATTAATGTTTGACTACCTATTGCATATATAAGCACTTGTAATGACTATACCTGGTTGAATTATTATATGACTTGATTGGGGTAGTTACTAGAGCGACTAGCTATAGTAAAAAGTCCGAGGACGGACATTATTCTAAGGTGGGGAGGATGTAACGACCACTTAGCTCACATTCGTCTCCTTAGTTAGCTCACATTCGTCATCACGATCACCACAATATTTATTTTATAATTTTTGGAGTTTATTTGACCACTTTTATATTTTTAATAAGGTTTATAATATTTTTAATAATTTATTTTTAAATTAATTTCGTCCAAATAAAATTTATTTGAGTTTTAAACGTTTTAAAGAATTTTTGAGCCAATTTCCAGCTCATTTGGACCAAGTCAAACCCTTGGGTGAGTTGGAGAAGTTGGATTTCAAATTTTAAATTATTTTAAACTTCTAATTCTATTAGATTTAGCCCTAGACCAAGTCAACCCATCTACACTATATAAACAACCCCTAGGAAGACATATTTTCGCAAGAAATTAGCCCTAGCCTCTTCCAAAACCAAAATTGGACGTTGCGACGATTCGTCGCAATGTTGCCACGTTCAGCCACCGCTCTGACCGAGAAAACCAACCAATTTTCCCCGCTCCGACCGCTAGCTGCCCCCGCATCCATCGCCACTCGCATCGCAGCGCACCGCCCCGCTCCGTTCCCTCGGTCTGACCGAGGGCTTGGCCCGCACCCGCTCGCATCCGCTTCGCATCCCCGCTCCGCACAGCGCTCCGCATCGACCCCGCCTTGTCGCCCCGTTCCACACAGCGCCTGACCGATCGGGCCGCCCGCACCGACCGACGTTTGCAACGCTGCAACGTTGCAACGTCGCAACCGCTCGCATCCAAGCGCACGACCGACCCTCCCTACCGATCTGACCGAAGGAGGCCCCCGCACCCGCACTGCTGCATACCCCCAAGCGCCGCACAGCCCCATTCCCCCGCAGCGACCGAGAGATCTCCCCGCACCGAGGCTGTACGACCGAGAGTCATTCGTCGCACAGCCCCATACCCCCAAGGACTACTGTGGGCCCCACCTAGGTGTGTTCTCTTCGACGATTTGCCGCGTACGACTTCGTCGCACGTCGTAGCCCGTCGTCGCACGTGCTAGCTTTGGAATCTGGAACCGTCGCCCGGGTTGATTGCTCTGAAATTTCCAGCGAGGAATCTAATTGGAATCTGGACTTGGAGCGCGATCTTTTATTCCAACCCCCGGCGTCGCTACCCGACGCCGGTGTAGCTTTCGCGTCGTGTTGAGGTAACGCTTTGCACCACTAGGACCCCCAACCCAATGCATGCTAATCAAGACTAAAATCAGTATTTTTAAAGTATTTTTAAATGTTTTAAATTCACTAATCAAGATTAATAAAACGGATGTAGGCCGGTGGACTTGTGCACGTAGGATTATTGTGTTTTGGACTCGTTGGACGGTGTTGCTCAGACGTGATACTTGCAGGCAAGTGAAACTTGCCAACTCTTGTGTAGGGCCATGTTTTTAGGCCACTTCCTTGCTTTCAGCGTAAAAGAGACTAGTCAGTGAAATGATAGCTGGCTAGACGCCTACTTGATCTAGTTTGACAACGAAACTAGATCTGTCACCTAAATGATCTAGCTTGACAACAAAGCTAGATCCAACCCTTTAAACTTGTTGTTCATGCATACTAAACTGTCACGTTTACTTTCCTTACCTGTACGCTTTACTACTTGCCATGTCATGTCATCCATGCATTGAATGTCGCATTCGTAGCACACGCTACATACTGTACTTGCTTGTCCCGGGCTAGGTGCACCCCTACGCCATACTTGTTAAAAACACTTCCTGGCTCGTGATCCAGAAGCGAGCATTCCTGTTCGGGGGTAAGGCCCTGACTCGATACACATGGAGGGGTAGGGTTGAGCGACCACTCAGCGTAGAAGTGTGCCCGTACAGCCTCTTCAGCTGTAAGGCGTGAACCCTGTGCACGAGGTGCTTACTTTTCTTGTCTTGTACTTGTCTTGTGAATGTCATGCCATGCTCGCACTTCACTTTACTTTACCTTACTTGTTGCACTCATTACTTTAACTGTCATGTCATTGCATCATGCTAGAACTTTTAGGTTGCTTTTACTTGTACTTTCAGTTTCCTTGCACAAGTCTTTTTAGACTTGCTGACATGTGCCCCTTGCTCTTTTGGGTGTCACATGTTAGACCCTGAGCCAGAGACAGTCGTTGAGGACGAGGTGTTTGCTGACGCTGAGCCTGAGCCTACGTTCGTCGAGGAGTACGAGGACACCGGAGACCAGTCTTAGTGACTGTTGAGCTGTTTTACTTTAGCTTGCTGTTAGTTGTCGGTGCTTGCACCATTACTTTGCTTTCGTACTTTGTACTTTTGTTGGCCATGATGGGCCTCTTTTAGACTCTTTTATTTTAGCCTGGTGGCTTTTCTGCGATGTTGAGATTTATTATTATGGATATTCTGAGATTTCTTCTTTGTCTCTTTTCATTATTATTACCTTTGTTTCGTTTCGTGTTGCAAGGACCTGCAGTTAAATTTGATTGACGCCTATCGGACTTGCAGCTTTGTAGCTTCAAGTCTGAGCGGACCTTCTCACGCTTCGCCTCCACGTTTTTGGGAAGCGGGGCGTGACACTTAGGGTGGGTGACACTTGAAGAATATGAGGTAAGTAGTGATCAAGAAAGGATTCGTCTCTTCCGTTCATGGGAAGTTAGTGTCACATGCTCAGTACGATTCTTTATATTAAACCTTGGCTGGGGTATGTTGTAGGAAGTACAACATGAATATACCAAAGACCGAAGCATACTGACCAGAGCTAGCTAGTGGGGTTGACAGTTTACCATACCATAGGGTAAGCAGTGACATAGTTTTGACAAAGGGACTATAACTACGGCATTCATCACGGTCACAGTCAACGTGATCCCGACGACACTTTTGTTAATGGGCCAATCACGTAATTATGATGTCAAAACAGGGACGACACTTGCTGCTCGTGGACATGCCGTCTAGGGGTTTCGATCCCCAACCTATAGTAGGGTCAGGCTATAGGGTCTCACACCGAGTATGGTTTGCGTATTAGTAATAGGAAGAATGTAGGAGGAGTGCACTTGAGTGAACGGGAATAATTTAGTCACAAAGAGGTTGTGACATTAAGTCTTTATTAAATGGGATTTAATTGTTTTGCAAGAGGTTTGCGACGTAAGCATTAGAAGAATGCTATGTGAGATTATTCCATGTGATGCATAAAGGTTTAAAATAAATCATAAAATTTTTGCAGGAATATTTTAAATAATAAAAGCTAGAAAAGGTTACATAGGTTTTTGGGACAGTCCCATTCGAAGCATGTTTTCAAACTGATCTGAACTGGGCACAAACAAAGCTCAAATGCTCAAAATATAACTCAAAATGCCAGAACTTGGCTTTTGACCAGTTCTGCCTAGCCCACCCAGACTGGAGGGGTGGGGTCAAGCGTGCCCAGACAGGCAGGCTAAGCCCACCCACGGGTGGGCGGGTCGAGCCGGCCAGGCAGATTAAGCCCGCCTGCGTGAGCAGGCGGGTCGAGCCATCCAAGCAGGCTAAGACTGCCCACATGTGTGGGCGGGTCGAGTCCGCCCACCCCATTGGGTGGGTTAGACCCGCCCGCACGGGCAGGCTCGCCCAGCTGACCTGTTTGACAGGTGGGGCCCACGGCTCGGGTTTCTGAAATTCCTAAATGATGGCTATGTTTTCAGCCAATTTGTGGTTTTTGCTTGACTTTTAGCTATCGTTTGAGGGGTCAAACGAAGTCGGATTGGAGCACCATTTGTTTATATGCGTTCACCATTCATAGCTCATTGATTAAATAAGTTGTATCACTTATGAAGTTCAACGGTGAGGGATAGAAAATTAGTTAAAGTTTAGCCTTAGTGTAAGGAAAAACTAACTTAATTTTCTCCCCTAATTTTAGTTAGTCCCACATTGCTCGTGAGACAAGCAGGGGGTCCAACTTCATATATAAATAAGGTTGACCCCCCTAGAAAATCTGTACCAAGTCTCCGATTCGAGTAGCTCCAAAAAGTTTTGAGCATGCTCGAGCCAATACTAAATTTATTCTCTCCTCCTTATTCTTCCGTTCCTCCATTCGCGTCCAAGCAAGACGAGGAGGAGGTTTAGATTATATCCATAGTCTTTGACATGGATCATACTCAAGTGAAACTTTCTTTGGCACGTGATTGGCTCAGAGGCAAGATGTTGTCTCGCCTCGGGAGGTCCAGTCTTGGAGGCACGGAATCGGCTCGCTACGGGGGAATAAAGAATGTTTCTGAAAATGACGATTCGTGTTCTGCGGAAGCAAAGTTTCAGGTATGTTTTTTCTTTTTCATTTGCTTTCATATATTATAGCTGTAGTTGAGATCAATTTTTGGGGTTGATTAGACCCACCACAATATAGTAGATTTCCTGGATGGGGTTAATGATATCCTTAGGGCTCATTAAATACTTTAATGACTTATTCTACTGTCTGTTTTTCTGCTTCAATCTTTCGTCTAACATAGGATGGGCATAGCTTTATGCCCTAAGGATCCCTCGAAACCCTTCAATCTGTGGAGCTGAGCTAACTCCACCGTCTTAGCATGAACCACCAACTTCACCTGCATCCGTCTGGAGGACTCCTTCTGCAGCCTCTGGTGTGGGTTGACCTGAGTCGATGGCCTACCGATCTAGATCCTCAGACACGTTGTCGTAGACCGGCTTCAGCTGTGTCTGTTCTATCTCCACCTTTGGTTTATGCTCCTCAGTAACACCGACTCATCAAACATTACATCTCTGTTCACGATCACTTTCTTCTGCCTCGAACACCACATTAGGTATCTCTTGACACCCTTTCTATATCATAAGAAGATGGCTTTCTTGGCTCGAGCATCGAGTTTGTCTTCCTTCACAGCATAGTAGCCCAGACAGCCCCAAACTCACAGTGATCCGTAGTCAGACAGTGGCTTTCTCGACCAGACATCCAATAGAGGTCGTCCTCCCAATGCAGCAGACGGTAGCCGATTGACCAAGCAGGTCGTATACGCCCGGGCCTCTGCCCAAAACTCATTCGATAGGTTGGTTGTTGACAACATGTATCGAACTTTCTCCAGCAAAGTCTGATTCATCCTCTCTGCTACACCATTCTGCTACGGTATACCACTAACAATGAAGTGCATTTGAATCCATTCCGATCTGTAGAACTTCTCGAAGAGATACGACATATACTCTCTACCATTGTCACTTCAGAGATGCCTAACTTTCCAACCTATCTGAAATACAACCAGCTTCTTCCACTCGATGAAAGTGCTAAGAACCTTGTCTTTTGACTTCAGCAGAAACACCTACACCATGCGTGAGAAGTCGTCGATAAATGATATAAAAGTAATGTTTCCCTCCCAATGAGGCCAACCTACTCGGCCCCCCAAACGTCGATGTGTACATAGTTAAGCACTCCCTTCGTATCGTGGATAACCGTCTCAAATGAAGCACGTGTTGTTTTTGATCGCTCCGGAATGCAACCCAAAAGCACGACCAAAAAATTGGTCGGCCCCGGATACACGTCCCGAAGAACGATTGTAGTTTTACCGCAAGCGCACGGCGAAGTGGCGAGCGGGTATCGAACACGAGGAGGTGGTGTTGGCTCCAATCTATCCTAGGTTGGTTTGACTACGAATGTTTTATTGGTGGAGATGGTTATGGTATGATGTAATGGCAATGGTGATGGATGTCGGTGTCGATGATAAAGAAATCGGTCAAATATCGATTCAAATACAATATAATAAAAGAGGGAATTTGCCTTGCGGCGATCCTGTCACAATCGTCGGGCAAAGTATGGGGATATAAAATCAAATAAAGACGTCTAAGGCTAGGGAATTCCCACTACGGATCGTCATACATCATCGTAAATAGTGAATCTCAATATTACTAGACTTGTGTTGAGGTGAACTAGTCGTAACTGAATAGAGAACCAAGCTCACGCTCTCGCGCTATTGCCGGTCTATAGCAACCTAGATTAGGGTCCAATCTCTTGCAAACTGATCACTCCATATTTTACACCTTTTTTCCGTGTATTTGCATGCCATTTAGATCGCCCAAATCATGTTTTTCACGATATATCGACGATATTGCGATGCTTTTCACGATTTGTTGTTTTTGTCGCATTTCAGGTGATTTGGCGCGATTTGGAGTGATCTCGAGACACGCTTACTCTAGACGGCCACCGACGACCTCCCCGAGGGATATTTTGCTGTTGGAGAGGAGCGGAAGAAGAATGGACGTCGCAGGAGCGACGAGGAGGCCAAAACAATCAGATTGGGCATCTTTTGTGTCCCACTCGGCCGAGTGGAGGAGCCACTCGGCCGACCAACGAGACACTGCTCGGCCGACCCGTTCAGACACGATTTCCATGTGTACTCGGCCGAGCGACGGAGACCACATCGGCCGAGTGACGATACCACGTCCGCCCGAGTGGCGCCCAGACGAAGCCCCTCCAAAATATCGAAGTTACTGTTTTTCGGCCACCTGAGCTTCAGAAGACCCACTCGGCCGAGTGGTAAACCACGTCCGCCCGAGTGCAGTGAAGCCATCGGCCGAGTGACGACAACTCACTCGGCCGAGCCGCCTCCGAACTGAAGACCCTTGAAGCCCCCGACTTACTGGAAAATGACAGGGTTTTCACTCGGCCGAGCGACTTTTGTCACTCGGCCGAGTGCGATGCGCTGCCTGTAGCGAAATTTGCGGAAAACAGGCTGTGCAGGGGCGTTTTGGTCAGGATTTTTGGACGATTTTTGGGGCTATTTAAGCCCTGTTTTTACCCTAGTTTTAGGAGCCATCTCTTAGATTTTTTGCAGCTTTTTGAGATTACTTTTTAGCTTTGTTATTTGTGATTGGAGAAGAGGAAAAACTTGGATTTTTGTTGGATTAATTGAAGAACTACATTGGTTTGCATCTCTCTTCCCCAAAAACTCTATTTTTATTGTTTATATCATTGTTGTGATGAATTCCATCGCCTATTTCATTGATTATTTTTGTGCTATTGCTATGATTTGTTAGTAGTCTCCACGTCTTGGGGCGTGGGGATGAACCCTACAAGCCCAATTTCGTATTTGTGATAAATTGGTAGAAATTGTGCTAGAATCAATAATTAGAGATTAGATTGGGATCGAATTACTGCGGATAGCTAGGTATTCATATCAATTGGGATTTGCAAGAGATTGGATCCCAATTTGATAGGAAGCCCTAGAAATCCGAATTGGGTTGGAGTCGGACTTTCGAAATATCGGTTTGCAAGAGATTGGACCGATACTAGGATCTCCGGCTGCAATTCCGTGCCGATACCCGTTTGCAAGAGATTGGACGGGTAGGAACTATCCTAATTTAGATTGTGGACCGAGTTTGCAAGAGATTGGGCTCGGTGCGCAATTGGACGATGATGTTGATCCTAATGCTAGCTTTCCTAGGCTAGGGTTTGCAAGAGATTGGACCCGACCCTAGGATAGCTATAGACCGGCAACAGCGCGAGAGCGTGAGCTTGGTTCCACATTTAGTTGCAACTAGTTCATCCAAATTCTCATTCTAGCAATTTTGATACCGACGAACCACATTTATGAAACACGGTGAGTAGAGGGGATTCCCCATTCCCTAGACGTTCTTTATTTGATTTGATATTTCGCACATTTGTCTGACGATTGTGACAGGATCGCCCCAGGCAATTCTCTCTATTCTTAAATAGCCAGGTTGATTAGAAGCAAGCACGGTCATTCGTCCTCCCTGTGTTCGATACCCGCTCGCCGCTATACCGTGCGCTTGCGGTAAAACTACAACCGTTCTTTGGGTGTACGTCCCGGAGCGATCAAGTTTTTGGCGCCGTTGCCGGGGAGCTTTCTTGACGGTGTTCGTCAACGACCACCCGGAAGAATGGAGGATGCAATGTCAACAATAGGACTCAGTCAGGAAGATTATGACTCCTTCACAGACCTCCTTAAGGAGCTTGTCGACGAGGTCCACGCTACCGGAGCATTTGCTATTGATATCAAAGACCCCGACGAACAACTATTTGCTAGTTTTGTGATGGACCAAATCTCCCCGGAGGGGACTATCGGAGGCAATGTCAGAGTTGACGTGGTCGACGACAAATTGTATTTCGAAGACAATAGAGCGAGTGTCAAAGAACACTATGCTCCCGAAGAACCCTTCGAGCAAACCGACGATCAGGGAGTTACACTCTATGACGCTCACTCTTGTTTTTATGAATCGTCTGATGTGTTTCTTGATTCCAGGTACGAACTGGAGCAGAGTGAAGGTTTTGGCGATGCTAGCCCTGAATCAGAGGGCGCCTATTTCGATGCCTCATCCTCACTAAGTAGCGAGTCTGACTCGTCACAAGAAAGCATGCCACCTGAACATGAGCTAAACCCAGATGGCAAGGAAGGGACCGAACTCATGCAAGCTGATGAGGTGGAAGGAGCAGCGCCTCTTCAGGTGGAACTTAAACAATTACCTCCGAATCTAAGGTACGCCTTCTTGGGTAGCAAATTAACTTTCCCGGTGATAGTAAACTCCCATCTCACGCCAGACCAACTTGAAAAACTCCTAGATGTTCTTAGGAGCCACAAAGATGTCCTGGGCTACACTATCTCCGATCTAAAAGGGATAAGCCCTAGGCTTTGCACGCATAGGATCCATTTGGAGGATACCGATGCCACCTCCATTGAGCCTCAAAGGCGGCTAAACCCGAACATGAAGGAGGTGGTTAAAAAAGAAATCCTAAAACTGCTAGAAGCCGGCATTATTTACCCTATCTCAGACAGTAGGTGGGTTAGCCCCGTTCACGTTGTTCCCAAGAAGGGGGGGATGACGGTTATAAAAAATGAAAAAGGTGAAACCATATCCACACGTACCGTCACGGGATGGCGAATGTGCATTGACTATAGGAAACTCAATAAAGCCACCCGAAAGGACCATTACCCATTGCCATTCATTGATCAAATGCTTGAACGCCTCGCGAACCATAAATACTTTTGCTATCTAGACGGGTATTCGGGTTTCTTCCAAATCCCTTTGCACGAAGATGACCAAGAAAAGACAACTTTCACTTGTCCCTATGGCACCTATGCATACCGTAGGATGCCGTTCGGCCTTTGTAATGCTCCCGCCACTTTTCAAAGATGTATGACATCCATATTTTCCGATTATATTGAAAACATTATGGAATTTTTTATGGACGATTTCTCGGTTTACGGAAGTGAGTTTGACTCTTGCTTGGAAAATCTCACTAAAGTCCTAAAAAGGTGCCAACAAAACAATCTCACTCTCAATTGGGAGAAGTGTCACTTCATGGTAACGGAAGGTATAGTTCTCGGACATCTTGTTTCCTCAAGAGGAATCGAGGTAGATAAAGCAAAAATTGAGGTAATCGAAAAACTTCCTCCTCCTATTAATGTCAAGGGCATTAGAGGTTTCCTTGGTCACGCGGGGTTTTATCGCCGCTTCATCAAGGATTTCGCCTCGATTGCCCGACCTCTTACTTCCTTGCTCGCTAAAGATGTTCCTTTTGACTTTTCAGGAGAATGCTTGCAAGCTTTCAACACCTTGAAGGAAGTGCTAGTCTCAGCGCCTATCATACAACCGCCGGATTGGAGCCTCCCTTTTGAGCTAATGTGCGATGCTAGCGACCAAGCCATTGGAGCGGTATTAGGACAAAGGAAAGATAGGAAGCTTCATGCGATATACTACGCAAGCAAGACATTGGATGACGCGCAGAAAAACTACACAACTACCGAGAAGGAGCTTCTAGCGGTCGTCTATTCTATAGAGAAGTTTCGCTCCTACCTCCTCGGTTCCAAGGTGATTGTCCACACCGACCATGCGGCATTGAAGTATCTTTTAAACAAGAAGGAGGCCAAACCCCGGTTGATTAGGTGGATACTCTTGTTGCAAGAATTCGACCTAGAGATCAGAGATAAGAAGGGTACAGACAATGTCGTGGCGGATCATTTATCTAGGCTCATTCGCGACAAGGAGGATGAGAGCTTACCTATTGATGACACATTTGTTGATGAGAGGCTATATGCGGTAAGGACCGGGGAAGTACCTTGGTACGCGGACTTCGTCAACTACTTGGCTTGCGGAATCAAACCGCACGGGATGTCCACGCAACAAAAGAGGAGATTTATGCATGAGGTCCGTAGCTATTTTTGGGAAGATCCTTACTTTTTCAGGATATGCAAAGATAGTGTCATCCGTAGGTGTGTTTCTAAAGAGGAGGCGACATCGATTATTTTACATTGCCATGGCCTACCATGCGGAGGACATCATGCCGCCTCTAAAACCACCGCTAAGATCTTGCAGAGCGGGTTCTTCTGGCCAACAATGTTTAGGGACACCCACGCTTTTGTGAAGGGGTGCGATAGATGCCAACGGACCGGGAATATCTCCAAGCGCAATGAGATGCCGATGAGACCCATCCAAGAAATTGAGCTTTTTGATTGTTGCGGAGTAGACTTCATGGGACCATTTCCATCGAGCAATGGCAACAAATACATCCTATTGGCCGTCGACTACGTCTCCAAATGGGTGGAAGCAATTGCCACTCCTACTAATGATGCAAGGGTCGTCTCCAAGTTCTTCAAGCAAAATATCTTCCCGCGCTTCGGAGTGCCGCGTACCTTGATAAGCGACGGGGGGAGCCACTTCATAGAGAACAAGTTTGAAGCCATGCTAAAGAAGTACGGGGTAAATCATAGAGTTGGCATGGCTTATCACCCCCAGACAAGCGGTCAAGTGGAAGTCTCAAATAGAGAAATTAAGCAAATTCTTGAAAAGACGGTGGATCGATCTAGAAAGGATTGGTCAATGAAGCTAAACGATGCTCTATGGGCATATCGTACGGCCTTTCGCACTCCCATAGGCACCACACCGTTTCGACTAGTTTATGGGAAGGCTTGCCACTTGCCGGTGGAATTGGAGCACCGTGCATATTGGGCCATCAAGACTTTTAACTACGACTACAAGAGTGCGGCGGTGCGGCGACTATTGGACATCAACGAGCTTGACGAAATAAGGAGAGACGCCTATGAGAGCTCGAGAATTTACAAAGAAAGGACCAAGATTCTCCACGATGCCCGCATAACCGTCACGGACTTCAAAGTAGGAGACAAAGTCTTGCTCTATAATTCCCGGCTCCGACTATTTCCCGGTAAGTTGAGGTCACGCTGGTCCGGACCCTTCACCATCAAACATATACAACCGGGAGGAGCTTTCGAGTTGGAGAGCAAGGACGGTTCCACGTTCAAAGTAAATGGTCAAAGGCTCAAGCACTATTCCGAAGGAATCCCGACGGGCGAAACCAATAGAATATATTTGCTTAAAGAACGGTCGGAAGATCTCATGGACCTCCTCGACAAGGTGATAGAGGAGGCGATTCCTCACTCAATCGGCGCTCTTTTTGATGAAGACTTTGATGAAGGCCCGGATTTAGGCCATGAAGACAATAATGATGATTCCCCCGATTTCTCCGCTGATGAAGATGAAGGCGACGCTGATGTCGCAAGGATTCGAGAGCTCTGCAAGCTCTCGAAATTAAAGTCTCCAAAGAAAGCTCCGCCGGCACGGAAATCGGCATCGCCGGTTAAGCCGTTGACCGGGGCAAATGCTAGCTTGGGGGAGCCTCCCCCCAACACTATTCGAGACAAGAGACCTCCGAGGGAGAACGCTACGCCGCCACGTCCAAATCCAAGCGCGCTCCCCGGGAAGTTTGACGGGTGCATCTCATATGCACCAAACATCCCGCATTGATTGAAAATTATAGGGGGTCGAGCTCACGACCTAAAACGAGCGCTTGTCGGGAGGCAACCCGACGGTTTTTGCTTTATTTTTACTTTTTCCTTATTTTCGTTTTAGAGATTTTTAGTGTTTTGAGTCATTCGACCAAAAATTTTGTGATAACGGGTCCTATTTTTCTTGACAGGAGAGGAGATAGGTAGATCCATCATGAGGAGGATGAACGAGACGACGATGAGCGCCCCAAGAAGGCGCTCGACGCTTAGGAGGAGGATGAAATCGACTGGAGGAAGAAAGACGGAGTTTAGAGCCCAAACGAAGACAAACAGCAGAACACAAGGCTCACTCGGCTGAGTATACTAGTCACTCGGCCGAGTACACAAGTTCGTCCGGCCGAGCCGCTCACGAACGAGGGAAGTCTGTTGTACCCAACTCTCTGTTTATTTTCTTGATTTCGATATAACTACTACTCGGCCGAGTATACATTATCACTCGGCCGAGTGAAACGGATACCCTCCTAGGGCGAGTCATGCCGAGTAGCTTGAGTCACTCGGCCGAATGGACTTACTCCACTCGGCCGAGGCTGGCAAAGCCACTCGGCCGAAGCGATATCGGGGAGAAATTTTTATTTGCCTCGCTCGGCCGAGTGAGAACGTCACTCGGCCGAGTCGTAACATTTTTATATATAAGCGGCGAGGGGGGCGCGGAATTCGAAAACGCAAATCCCCAATTCTCGCCCGCGCCCCTTCAGCTCCCACGCCCGATTCCCCCTCGCTCGACCCTCACTCGCCCGACCGCCGCTGCCCCGCCGTCGCTCGGCCCGCCGCCGCTGCCCCCCGCCGCCGCTCGGCCCGCCGCCGCTGCCCCGCCGCCGCTCGGCCCGCCGCCGCTCGGCCCGCCACCGCTGGCCGAGCCCGCCGACACCCCGCCCGAGTCGCCGCCGGCGGCCTTGTCTCCGATCACCTCCGGTATAGCTTGATTTGCCCGTTTTCTCCCCTTTTTGCGTAGTTTTCGAGGATCCGTGTATTAATCGAACCCCTAACCCGAATCAATTCCCATATCTATCTGTTATACCCCTATTTCTCCATACATTTTGATTATTACTCGCTGATATCGCTTTTCCATGCGCAGGTTGCTTTTTGGAGCTTAGGGGAGCCTAGGGGAGCTTCTACGGGCTGTTTTGGACTTCGTGGAGGCACGGACTTCGCACGCTTCCACTGCTTAGCACTCGCGGCGTGTTTTGGTACACTCTTTCCATTCTTTTTGCACACGCCACACTTTTTCACTTTTCGACGCGCTCGGGGCCGATATGCCGCCCCGGACACGGCCGCGGTCGACGAGAGCTTCCGCTAAGCGGAAGCGGTCGGACGAGCCCGGCCCCTCCCACTTGGTGGAGGACTCTCCTCCGCCTTCCCCCACACACGCCGTCCACCCAACACAGCCTGCAGGCCCCGCACACCCAGCACAGCCTGCAGTGCACCCACAGCCCGCACAGCCTCTCCCTGCCGATCCACAGCCACCACCACCGGCTCCACTGGTCGGGCCGCTCAGGATTACGTTCCGAGACGACGCACACCGCGCCGTCTTCGAGCGTATCTCCCAGCGCTCGATCGTACCCTCCAGGTTTGCACACCTCGCTGACCTAGGACGCCTGGGGGTACTTGAGGGGATGCTCACGTTGTACGACAACATGGGCTGGCGAGATTTTTTCCAGGTGTCGGCGGATACTTTTACCCGCCCGACACTTGAGGTTTTGAGTTCGATCGCCCGGACCGATGAGGGATGCTCATTCCGGTTCATGGATCGAGAGTGCCAGGTCACTCTCGATATGATGAGAGCGTTCTTCTCATGGCCCGCAGTCCCCGGAGCCGATCGCGGTTACGGCCCTACCCACATCCCCCCACCTTCCTTCGACGCCGGTGCCTTCTGGGCCCGGATCACAGGCCACCACGCCGCCTTCGACCCTAGTAGGGCCAAGGCCTCGGCCATTGTCCACCCCTGCCTACGTATTGCCCAGCGCCTTATGGCGACCACATTTTTGGCCAGATATGAGCCGGGCACGATGTCTACGCCAGAGCTCTACATGCTCTATGCGATGACACGTCCCAGAGCTCTATCTAGGGATGGACACGAGCTTGTCCCCGCCGTCGTGATCGACATTGCGGCTTGGTTTTTAGACCGTATCATTGTGTCGGTGGGCGCTCGCTCACCGATATGCTGCGGCGGTCTGATCACCCTGCTTACCATGATGACCGGCGAGGACCTACCTGACGACCTGCGACGCGTTCCGGGCCCCACTTCCTTGTCGATAGACGTTATGGCCCGGATGAAGATGCTGCGTTCGCATGGTGAGCGTCACTGGGTCTGGTTGCACGGCCCTTTCGGTGCCGACTACATGATTCTCCCGAGCCCAGCTCGGACCCAGATTGCACCGGCCCACGTTGACTGGCTCCCAGCGATGGATGTCCTCATCCCCGCTGCATACGTGCTCGAGGCCGAGGAGGCCGAGCAGGCCCACGCTGCCCACACTGCCCAGGCTGCTCCCGCAGACCCTGCTGCACACCCTGCCGAGCCTGCTGCCGACCCCGTCGACCCTGTGGCCCCTCAGCCTGTTCCTGACGTTTCCGCTGCTCCTGACACTTCTGTCCCCACCTCTGTCAGTGTCGAGAGTACTTTTGCTGAGCCCACTTCCACCACTGTCACCACTTCCGAGGCTGTCCCCACCACTCCCGCTGCCACCTCTGGCCCTCTGTCCGTGGAGCCTCTTTGCTCCGCACTCCCCGAGCGCCCGCCGACCTTTGTCGAGAGTGGAGCACCCTCGTTTGCCGCGGTCGTGGAGACCATGGCTAGCATGATCTCCGTTGGGATTGCGCCTTTTGGTCCACACAGTTGCGCCCCAGCGGTAGAGTCCTCTGTCTCCACAGCCGCCGTATTCTCCGAGAGCGTCGTGGCGTCTGTCCACACTTCTGGGCCACTGACCTCTCTTGCCTCCTCGTTGCCACTTTTGCACGCTTCCTTTGCTGCTGCTGCCTCTACTTCTCACCAGCCGGTGTCCCGGCCTCACACTGAGGCCAGGCCCACATTTGCTGGCGCGGCACCTTTTGTCCCCTTCCCTGCTGAGCCCGTTACATACTCCACTCGCGTACGCCAGCCCCGCCCTGCGCAGCCTAGACCGGTGCGTCCCTCTGCACCACCCCCCGCCCGACACTGTACTGCAGAGCATACGTGCTCTTGAGTTGGCGATGAGTGGTCTTAGAGGTGACCTTAGGACCCTGTCCTCCACCGTCTCTACGATGGCTGGACGCTTTGACCTGATCCCTCAGATCCACTACTGCCTGACACAGATCTTAGAGCGTCTTCCGCGTGTACCCCCACCCACCCAGCAGGTTCCCACACACGCTTCCACACACACCAGACCTGCTTCCACTTCCACGCACACCCCAGCTCAGCAGCCTACACCACCACCACCACCACCTCCGCCTCAGGACGGAGACGGCGCAGCACCACCTTCCTAGGTACCCTTGATGCCATCGATTCCTTTTGCCGTTGTGCTGCCCGTTTCTGCTGGGTCCTGATGCCTTTTTACCCACCCCCCCCTCCCCTCACTTATTTTGGGATTCTCATTTGCCGTATCTTTATATATCTTTTTTGGGAGAGAGGGAGAGCTTTTGGTGACCCATTTATACTCGTATCACTCATATCTGTGCATGCATCATATCCGCATCATATTTTCATTTCTTTATTTTTCGTTTTATTATCTTTTTTTCTTTCCATCATGCATGCATCCTCACTTGCCCCTCTCATTACTTGTCTCTCTGTGTGCCACACTTTGCACATTGAGGACACTGTGCAGTTTAGCTTGGGGGAGTGAGTTCTCACGTTCTTTTTCGATTTGCCACCTTTATTTTTAGTTTTTCACACCGTTTTTTTTCACTTTTGCACTCATTTTTCTTTATTTTTCTTTTATTTTGCCATGCATCACGTTTTTCTTATTTCTCTGTGTGCCGCATTGCATAGTTTTATTTTTCTTATCTTTATTTCTTTCCTTTTTCATCTCATGCTAGAGATGAATTTTCTGTGATGATGACTACGTGGAGTTAGCTTATTCTATATGCATGATATATTTGTCATGTCTTAGATTTTATTTCTGATATCATATGCTATGACTTGATTTGCATCTAGAATAGTAACCCACACTTTTTCCACATGAAAATGGATGAAGTTTTATTATTAGCTGAGCATGAATATTCATATGTATGCTATCACAGAAAACACACCAAGATTCACGCATTGAATGCCTATATCTGGAGTACTGATTTCTTTTCCTATATCACTTCTATATGCATGAATTGTACACTTCACTTCGGGACGATTGAATGATGTTAGCTATGATATATCTGGATTAGTTAGCTTTTTTGTGATCGAAACTGAGTAGATTAGATTACCCTGCTGAAGTTGTCGTGCATGTCTTATAGAGTGAACCGAGAGTTATATATATTTCTTTCTCCACAAATCTTGAACATCATTTCTCTACTTTTAAAAATCATTAGTGAATCTCCCCTTAGTGATTCTATTTTATGGCATTTCCCCCGCTATTAATTCCTAGCTCCAAATCTCTTATTCTAAAAAAAAAGAGAGAAAAAATATATATATATAATAAAAGAGAGAAAAACATTCTTGTATATCATTATCTCTCTCTGAGTTGGGATCATTGTGTATATATTGCTTATAAAAAAAAGAAGAAAAAGAAAAAAAAAGAGAAAAGAGGAAAAATCCTCAATAAAAGATCCCATCTCACTTTCTTTCTTTCTTCTTTCTCTTCTTTGCTTTTGGAGCTATATAAAAATGGGGATGTAAATATTTTTGTGCCACCACGCTTATAGATAAGCTTGGGGGAGGGGACCCATTGATGTGTGAGAGAGTGACTACTTGACATTGCACGACAACCTAGGCTAAGTAATATTCTATACTCGGTGAGATTGTTTCTAGCTTCACGAAATCCAAAAATCTAAGCCTAGCGTTCATTTCATGAAATCCAAACTTTTCTATTCTCTCTATTCTATAGTGTGGTACTCTTATACTCCAGATAGAAAGCGTTCAATTGAAAAGTGTGTGATCTGTGATTTGTATACCGCTTTAAATGATTCAGGCAATGTTAATTTTAAAATCATTCCGTTCTTCATGATTATATCATTGTTCGTGGGTTTTCTATTTCTATTTGCACTATTATACTATGATATCAAAATAAGATTCTTTGACATGTATTTCTCATTCGGTGCATGCTATAAGAGTAAGTGAAACCCACGTACTGAGAAAATGATCTAGCACCCTACCTCTTCGCTTCTTTCTTTCATCTTTATTTTCATTTGGTTTTCATTCTTCTTCGTTTTTCATTTTTTTTCGTTTTTCACCGTTTTTGTTTTCCGAATCCACCGGGTTCGCCTTTTACTTATCTTCCTCGAGGACGAGTAAGAGGCAAGCTTGGGGGATTTTGATCACTCCATATTTTACACCTTTTTTCCGTGTATTTGCATGCCATTTAGATCGCCCAAATCATGTTTTTCACGATATATCGACGATATTGCGATGCTTTTTAAGATTTGTTGTTTTTGTCGCGCTTACTCTAGACGCGCTTACTCTAGACGGCCACCGACGACCTCCCCGAGGGATATTTTGCTGTTGGAGAGGAGCGGAAGAAGAATGGACGTCGCAGGAGCGACGAGGAGGCCAAAACAATCAGATTGGGCATCTTTTGTGTCCCACTCGGCCGAGTGGAGGAGCCACTCGGCCGACCAGCGAGACACTGCTCGGCCGACCCGTTCAGACACGATTTCCATGTGTACTCGGCCGAGCGACGGAGACCACATCGGCCGAGTGACGATACCACGTCCGCCCGAGTGGCGCCCAGACGAAGCCCCTCCAAAATATCGAAGTTACTGTTTTTCGGCCACCTGAGCTTCAGAAGACCCACTCGGCCGAGTGGTAAACCACGTCCGCCCGAGTGCAGTGAAGCCATCGGCCGAGTGACGACAACTCACTCGGCCGAGCCGCCTCCGAACTGAAGACCCTTGAAGCCCCCGACTTACTGGAAAATGACAGGGTTTTCACTCGGCCGAGCGACTTTTGTCACTCGCGGCCGAGTGCGATGCGCTGCCTGTAGCGAAATTTGCGGAAAACATGCTGTGCAGGGGCGTTTTGGTCAGGATTTTTGGACGATTTTTGGGGCTATTTAAGCCCTGTTTTTACCCTAGTTTTAGGAGCCATCTCTTAGATTTTTTGCAGCTTTTTGAGATTACTTTTTAGCTTTGTTATTTGTGATTGGAGAAGAGGAAAAACTTGGATTTTTGTTGGATTAATTGAAGAACTACATTGGTTTGCATCTCTCTTCCCCAAAAACTCTATTTTTATTGTTTATATCATTGTTGTGATGAATTCCATCGCCTATTTCATTGATTATTTTTGTGCTATTGCTATGATTTGTGAGTAGTCTCCACGTCTTGGGGCGTGGGGATGAACCCTACAAGCCCAATTTCGTATTTGTGATAAATTGGTAGAAATTGTGCTAGAATCAATAATTAGAGATTAGATTGGGATCGAATTACTGCGGATAGCTAGGTATTCATATCAATTGGGATTTGCAACAGATTGGATCCCAATTTGATAGGAAGCCCTAGAAATCCGAATTGGGTTGGAGTCGGACTTTCGAAGTATCGGTTTGCAAGAGATTGGATCGATACTAGGATCTCCGGTTGCAATTCCGTGCCGATACCCGTTTGCAAGAGATTGGACGGGTAGGAACTATCCTAATTTAGATTGTGGACCGAGTTTGCAAGAGATTGGGCTCGGTGCGCAATTGGACGATGATGTTGATCCTAATGCTAGCTTTCCTAGGCTAGGGTTTGCAAGAGATTGGACCCGACCCTAGGATAGCTATAGACCGGCAACAGCGCGAGAGCGTGAGCTTGGTTCCACATTTAGTTGCAACTAGTTCATCCAAATTCTCATTCTAGCAATTTTGATACCGACGAACCACATTTATGAAACACGATGAGTAGCGGGGATTCCCCATTCCCTAGACGTTCTTTATTTGATTTGATATTTCGCACATTTGTCTGACGATTATGACAGGATCGCCCCAGGCAATTCTCTCTATTCTTAAATAGCCAGGTTGATTAGAAGCAAGCACGGTCATTCGTCCTCCCTGTGTTCGATACCCGCTCGCCGTTATACCGTGCGCTTGCGGTAAAACTACAACCGTTCTTTGGGTGTACGTCCCGGAGCGATCACAAACCCTAACCTAAGCCGCTAGCATGAAGATCGACATCATCGTCCAATCGCTCCTCGAGCCCACTCTCGTGCAAACTCGAGTTACAATCTAGGTTGTGATAGTTCGTATTCGCCCAATCTCTTGCAAACGAATATGGGTATAGATTTACAATTAAAAATCCTAGCTTTGGTCCAATCTCTTGCAAACCAAGTCTAGAGAAATCCAATTGTAAATCTAAATCGAATATCTAGGCCTTCCCATCGATTAGAATCCAATCTCTTGCAAATCCCAAATCGATGGAAATCCCTAGCTATCCGTAGTAAATCAATCACAACCTAACCTCCTAGCAATTCTAGCAATTTAGAAATTCATTCATCACAAATATGAAATTAGATCCATAGGGTTCATCCCCAAACCCTAGAACAACAAATCTACTCTAGCATAGCAATAAGGATATATGAATCAATAAAAATCATTGCTTGCATACAAAAAGATAGAAAAAACAAAGATTCAAATAAAAAGAAGAAAATACTTAGCTTGATGAAGATCTTCAATCCAAAATACAAGCTTTTAGATCCAAGAGGGGGCCTAGGGCATGGCCTAACCTCTAAAATAATCCTAAGAAAAACATATATGGGGGCTAAGAAAACATGGGGGATCTCCCTCTAATGGTGGCTACAAACCCCTTAAATACTCTCCCAAAACCCTAGCAAATAACCCTAGAAAACCCCTCAAATTCGTGTCCAAAAACAGCCCAAACCGCAACTTAAAATCTGGGCCCAGGCCGCACTCGGCCGAGTGGAATATGTGACCCGGCCGAGTGGAAATTCCAGCACTGCAGCATCAACTTGCAGAAATTCCTCAGATTTCATCCGACCTCCGATTTGTGCGTTCTTGGCGGTGTTGGAACCTTCATGAAGTCTACTATCCATAAAAAATATGAGAAAAATACTTTGATTGCTGGAATGATAGCAGATTTTAAAAGAGTGGGAGGCTGTCTGAAAATCTGGGCGCTGCGTGTCCTCGGCATCACTCGGCCGAGCGACAAATGTCACTCGGCCGAGGGGATTTTGGAACTCGGCTGAGTCGGAGCTTGTAGTCGACTGACGGAATACAGAGAGTTGGACATTTTGCCTTGCCGTCGTCTGGGTGCCACTCGGGCGGACGGAGTCTCCGCACTCGGCCGAGTGGGCGTGCGATGCTCGGCCGAGTGCACGCTGATACATCTCTGTTGCGTGTACGATCTGGCCGGCCGAGCGGGGTCTCAATGCTCGGCCGAGTGACTCCTTCACTCGGCCGAGTGGCATGCTAAAAATGCCCATTCTCCATCTTTTCGCTTCCTCGTCGCTCCTACGACGTTCTTTCTTCTTCCACTCGTCTTCCATTGCAGAATAACCCTCAAAAGGGCCATGGTTGACACTCCGGAGTGGGTGCAAATCCTTTAAGCTCATTTTTGCTCCCGATCGCTCCATATTTTCTGAAATCCGACAAAAACAAGAAATAGTGAAAAGCATTGCAATATTGTCGAATAATCGTGAAAAGCGTGATATGGGTGATCGAAATGGCATGCAAATATGCAGAAAAAAGGTGTAAAATATGGACCGATCAAAATCCCCCAAGCTTGCCTCTTACTCGTCCTCGAGGAAGATAAGTAAAGAGACGAACTCAGGACATGAAAACAAAAGAAATGAAATGAAAAAGAAAGAACACGAGGTGGAAGGGGTCGCTAGATTCTTCTCTCAGATCTCAAGCCATAAGCTACACATCACGATAACTTGGAAAATACAAATCACATGCTATAAGGATTTCATATGGTACTTGCAAGCTTTTAAGAACAACAAAAGGGATTCTCTAAATTAATACAATCAATTCATATCCACGTCACACATTTCATAGGATTTAATATATAAATGTTGGCGATGCACTTTTCAATCAAGAGTTATAACTGAAGCATATAAGAATCACACCAAACATGCAATAGAGAATGGAATAAGAGACATGACATTCACATATTTATTTCAAATCATGAAAAATCTCCATATCTAATATATTTTGCAAAGTCTAAGCATTATCGAATATTCCCATTCATGCACGTCTCCACTCTAATGTCGTACTCACTCATATGGTCAAATGAATTCAACCCCCCAAGCTTAGCTTGAGGCATCGCATCTAAAGGAATATGATAGTGGAAAATGGGATTTTCGCCTTGGTTTTCCCAAGTATTTTGTGGCTCCAATATTGAGATAGAGAAGCAATTTTTTTTTCTTCTTTTTCTTTTCTTTTTGAAGTTTTTTGTTTCTCACTTTTCTTTTTGGATTTTTGTAGGAGCTATTTGATTTGTATTTTTGGTTTTTGGCTCCTTTTTGGCTTTTTGGACTTTTTGGAGCTAACTTTTCTTTTGTAGGGATTTTTTGGGAAATAGATGCGATATAAGTAGCTTTAGGAGGTGAAGTCAAGTGACATGTAGAGAATAAAAAGATATATGTGGAGAAGGAAATAATGTAACACTCGGTTCACTCTAAGATGTGCACAAACGGTTCAATAAGATAATACATCAACTAAAACTCATATGTAAGCATGGATATTCTCAATCATTTCAATAAACAGTGAAGTCAAGCAGTAAAGTTTACAACCATATCAGGCATGCAACAGAAGGTGAATAAGACAATAAAACTGATGCTTCAGATATACTAATGATGCGTGAATCTTGGTGCATTTCCAACAAAAGCATACTAAACACTAATCCATACATTCAGTTTCAATTAATATCATGCATTCATATAGAGGAATCATCGAAAGAAATAGATTTGCAAGCACATGTGAATAGCAAGACTATGGAATACTCTAAGTAGCATGGCAAGGAATAATAAGCATCGCGATGGTTGCTAAAGCAATAAGAGATATCATCATAAGGAACACATCTAGCAAAAGGAGGAAAAGAAAATAAAGAAATAGAAAACAAAAGAGAAGAAAGAAAAGAAAATCAAGCACACAAAATGATGCATGAACACACATAAAAGGAAAATAAGATGGAAAATTCAAAAAGATGATGCAAAATTTTGAAAAATTTTAAAAGCCCTAAAATAAAGTAAAAATGCAACTAATGCATCTAAATGGCATGGAAATGCACTCCCCCAAGCTTAAACTTCACATTGTCCTCAATGTGATCATAATGAAAGAATATGAGGAACAACGATAATAATAAGGGGGTGAATGAAAAACGATGAAATGAATGACATGAAATCCTAATGCAACTACATGCACATACAATGATGCATGAGAGCGCTTTCCCCCAAGCTTATACCAAACAATCCTATTCAAGTGACTCAATCAAAAATGTCATGGCTTTGCAAAGCGTGATCAAGTCAAATGAATAGGAAAGTGAGTATTCACTTGAAAGAAATGCTCGATGGTGGTGAGCAAAAGGATGTGGCATATCAAAATATGGAGAGGGGAATTAATATATATAATGGGTTTGGGGTGTAAATGATTATTGTGGCCGTCATATGAGGTGATATTTATTCAAACAAATCTATACGGTCCTCTCGCTGTCGAGAGGATTCGGGTTTATTTAAAGCATAAAATTTTCTACACTACTGGATTGATATCACCTATAGCAAAAGGCGGATCCAGTATCTTTGCCGGTGCAGGCAACTGCTCCAACTGCTCCTTCCGTGGCTCCGCCAGATGCGTGTGTCCACGGACTCCAACGAACTCCAGCAATGCATCCTCCAGCATTCCCACAAGGACTCCACCTGTACCCTGCAGAGAATAGGATGCATCAGTTCGCCGCAAAAAATTCACCCTCATAATAAAAGTATCCCAAAGAGGATCGTCTATAGAAATGTATGGAATAAATAATGGTGGACGATACTTCCATGGAAATAATCCAATATCCTCACGTGCCGTGATAGTTGTCTCCACGGTGTCTTCTCTATGCTGCTCAGGTAAATCTAAATCATAGGTGTGGACCTCATCGAGATGCTCCTCATCATTGTCAGACTCATCCCAGTGCACCTCTTGATCATATTCATATGTGTCCATGGGTGCTAACTCCTCGCTCTCCTCCTCATATACGTCCCATCGTACCTCTTGATCGTATGTACATGAATCCTGCAAAAGGCACGATGAATCATAAAAAACATCATACACTGGAGGGAAATCAAAGATAAAGGGCGAGGGAGTAAAGAGATCTCCCTGAAGGGGGGGCCAAAAGCTCTGTGGGGTAGTCCTCTGCGTCAGTGGGAGGATGAGGTGGCTGCGGAAGCTCTAATGGAGGAGGATAGTGCTCGGGATCCTCATGAATGGCTGTGTCCTCGTCCCGATGCATGACCTCCTCGGTGATAAGCTCTGGCTCTGTGTGTAAGGCCTCCTCAAAAGCATGCTCTGGCTCGATAGTGTGCTCATTTGCCTTCTCATCAACTATCAATGTAGGCTCTCTCTGGGATGGTGATGCTGGCTGCTCAGGTGTGTCAACTTGTGGGGATGTATCATGTGGAGGGGAATGCCCGCAAGCAATCCGAAAATATAATCTATCCCCCTCAAGACTGACATGGATGTCCTCCTCAATTGTTCCTGCAGCTGAAACACGGTTCATAACAAAATCTGCAAATCGTAGCTCAAATGCATCACCTGCTGTAATGCTCTCCGAACCGGTGAACCTCACTGACTCCAAGAGGCCATCCAATAATCTCTGAAATGCGTCCTCCTCTGGCTGCGCATATGACTCAATTTCTGCTTCCTTCACTGCCTCTTCGTCCATCCACTCTTCATATGCAATAGATGTATCGTAGGAAGTGGGATCGACGACGGTACATTCTGGCTCTGGTAGTATGATTGGAGATGCTTCTTGCCCATAAGATGAAGGAACAGAACTGATATCTTTGGGAATCGTCGCAACCTTAAACATGAGCGCATTCATTTCAAGTTGCCTCTTCACCCGTTCCAATAGAAGGTTACTCTTTTCAAGCCCGGCTTGCATTTCAACCTGGTGTGCATGCATCTCATCAAAAAAGATCATTTGTTTCTCATCAAGCTCGGGCCAGTGCGTCTCCTCAAAAAAATATTCTCCCATCTGAGCACTCTGATCAAAATAGTAATCTCCCATCTGAACACTCTGATCAAAATAGTAATCTCCCATCTGAACACTCTGATCAAAATCTGTGGTCCACGTAGTATAATCCATAGCACCTGGTCAACTAAGATAAATACCTGGAGAAAAGATATCAGTGGCACAAAAGAATATAGAAATGATAATAATGGTGGCGGGGGTGAAAATTTCCGTTTGTTAGTTTTTTTTTCTAGTCTAATCAACCTAATTGTGACAAATTGGCTCCAACAAAAAACACCTCCCCGGCAACGACGCCAAAAACTTGATCGCTCCGGAATGCAACCCAAGAGCACGACCAAAAACTTGGTCGGCCCCGGATACACGTCCCGGAGAACGATTGTAGTTTTACCGCAAGCGCACGGCGAAGTGGCGAGCGGGTATCGAACACGAGGAGGTGGTGTTGGCTCCAATCTATCCTAGGTTGGTTTGACTACGAATGTTTTATTGGTGGAGATGGTTATGGTATGATGTAATGTCAATGGTGATGGATGTCGGTGTCGATGATAAAGAAATCGGTCAAATATCGATTCAAATACAATATAATAAAAGAGGGAATTTGCCTTGCGGCGATCCTGTCACAATCGTCGGGCAAAGTATGGGGATATAAAATCAAATAAAGACGTCTAGGGCTAGGGAATTCCCACTACGGATCATCATACATCATCGTAAATAGTGAATCTCAATATTACTAGACTTGTGTTGAGGTGAACTAGTCGTAACTGAATAGAGAACCAAGCTCACGCTCTCGCGCTATTGCCGGTCTATAGCAACCTAGATTAGGGTCCAATCTCTTGCAAACCCTAACCTAAGCCGCTAGCATGAAGATCGACATCATCGTCCAATCGCTCCTCGAGCCCACTCTCGTGCAAACTCGAGTTACGATCTAGGTTGTGATAGTTCGTATTCGTCCAATCTCTTGCAAACGAATATGGGTATAGATTTACAATTAAAAATCCTAGCTTTGGTCCAATCTCTTGCAAACCAAGTCTAGAGAAATCCAATTGTAAATCTAAATCGAATATCTAGGCCTTCCCATCAATTAGAATCCAATCTCTTGCAAATCCCAAATCGATGGAAATCCCTAGCTATCCGTAGTAAATCAATCACAACCTAACCTCCTAGCAATTCTAGCAATTTAGAAATTCATTCATCACAAATATGAAATTAGATCCATAGGGTTCATCCCCAAACCCTAGAACAACAAATCTACTCTAGCATAGCAATAAGGATATATGAATCAATAAAAATCATTGCTTGCATACAAAAAGATAGAAAAAACAAAGATTCAAATAAAAAGAAGAAAATACTTAGCTTGATGAAGATCTTCAATCCAAAATACAAGCTTTTAGATCCAAGAGGGGGCCTAGGGCATGGCCTAACCTCTAAAATAATCCTAAGAAAAACATATATGGGGGCTAAGAAAACATGGGGGATCTCCCTCTAATGGTGGCTACAAACCCCTTAAATACTCTCCCAAAACCCTAGCAAATAACCCTAGAAAACCCCTCAAATTCGTGCCCAAAAACAGCCCAAACCACAACTTAAAATCTGGGCCCAGGCCGCACTCGGCCGAGTGGAATATGTGACCCGGCCGAGTGGAAATTCCAGCACTGCAGCATCAACTTGCAGAAATTCCCCAGATTTCATCCGACCTCCGATTTGCATGTTCTTGGCGGCGTTGGAACTGTCATGAAGTCTACTATCCATAAAAAATATGAGAAAAATACTTTGATTGCTGGAATGATAGAAGATTTTAAAAGAGTGGGAGGCTGTCTGAAAATCTGGGCGTTGCGTGTCCTCGGCATCACTCGGCCGAGCGGCAAATGTCACTCGGCCGAGGGGCTTTTGGAACTCGGCCGAGTCGGAGCTCGTAGTCGACTGACGGAATACAGAGAGTTAGACATTTTGCCTTGCCGTCGTCTGGGTGCCACTCGGGCGGACGGAGTCTCTGCACTCGGCCGAGTGGGCGTGCGATGCTCGGCCGAGTGCACGCTGATACATCTCTGTTGCGTGTACGATCTGGCCGGCCGAGCGGGGTCTCAATGCTCGGCCGAGTGACTCCTTCATTCGGCCGAGTGGCATGCTAAAAATGCCCATTCTCCATCTTTTCGCTTCCTCGTCGCTCCTACGACGTTCTTTCTTCTTCCACTCGTCTTCCATTGCAGAATAACCCTCAAAAGGGCCATGGTTGACACTCCGGAGTGGGTGCAAATCCTTTAAGCTCATTTTTTCTCCCGATCGCTCCATATTTTCTGAAATCCGACAAAAACAAGAAATAGTGAAAAGCATCGCAATATTGTCGAATAATCATGAAAAGCGTGATATGGGTGATCGAAATGGCATGCAAATATGCAGAAAAAAGATGTAAAATATGGACCGATCAGTTTTCCAAACATAAGTGCTCACAGAACTTGATCTTCTCGGTCTTGGCGCCTTTCAAACAATCTCCAATGATCAGCTTCTGTAAAGCTTTCTCGTCCACATGGCCAAGATGCATATGCCACAACAATGAGTCATCTCTATCAGCCTCACGAGTCAGAGTTGTTGTGCTAGCTACGACCGAACCATCCAGGTAGTAGAGGTTGCTTCGTCGCTTCCACTTCATCACGATCATTGCTCCCCGGGTCAAATCAGAGCTCCATTCTCCATCGTCACTCAACAGCCCTTGGCTTTGAGCGAACCGAGCGATATAAGATTACGCTTTTGGTTAGGAATGAAGCTTACTTCATCGATGTCTTATGTAACACTGTTTCTCATGCTCTTCTGTACTGTCCCGATGCCTGCAGTGTTGTAAGCTCAGTCATCACCCATCAGGACTGTACTCTTACCCCCTTCACGGAAGGTCGTAAAGTACTCTCGATGTGGCGTCAAATGGAACGAGCACCCAGAGTCGAGCACGGAACTATCTAATATCACGCCCTCCGAAGCACCGACCAGAACCATTCCTCAGTCTCAACATGTTGGATCTGGATCTAAGCCTAGATGGGGGTGAATAGGCTAATAAAAAGTCTCGTGCAACCCACGAGCAATCACACGCAGTTATAGCAGATTCATAGTAAATAAAAAGCAATCATCGATGCACATCATATTTACCCGGGTTTAGTCGATCACCACGACCTACGTCCATCTCCCGAAAGCAAATATTATATTAATAGTGTACAGGCACAGTTGTAATAGCAAGAGAACCAATGTATCTACACTCAACAGGCTCAGTACCCCATTCACCATGTTCAATATTATCAATCCTAATATATGCTCTCACTTGACGACACCGTCAAGTTCCTCTTGTCTAGACCATCACTAGACAAGACCCCAAAATGTCACAAGTAAACTGTAAAGTTTCTCCTACGGAGATCAAACAATACTACACAAAAATAATAATAAGAGTTTAAAAATCTCAGTTTTGTGTAGCCGTCATCGTCTCCGTCAATCAGCACGGGTCAGCTCTCATCTGGCAAGATGTAGTCGTCTCTTGTCTCTTCAGCAACTCAAGTTGCGCACTCCCTTGATAATGACTACTTGCAGCACTTGGCTTGTATGGGGAGTTGATGAACTTGCGGCCTACAGTAGTGCACCGAGTCTTCTTGTGGGTACAGCAGCAGTGCACAGGCAAGGGACTTGGGTGCTCGAGAAGTGCACGACCAGGGGACTTGGGTGCTCGAGTAGTGCGCACGCCGCTGCTCTCTCCTCCTTGGTTCTTCAACTTACGGCACTAGGTCTTGGGACTTCAACTTGCGACAAGGAATCTTTGGGTTGTTGATGTGTATGCTATGATGCTTGCTTGATGAAATGAAGCTTGGCTCTTGGAAGGAGGATGATGTAGCTTGAGGATGACTTGCTCAAGGTGTTTGGAGATTGGCTTCTTTGGTATCTTGTGCAAGGTAAAGGAGGAACTTTGGCCTTGGGAAGATGATAGGAGTTTAGGACTAGATGGAAATGAAGCTTGGCTCTTTGATAATTGCAGCTAGGAGATGTTTAAGATGTTGAAGCTTTAGGCAAATGAGGATGTTGCTTTGTAGGTTGCAACAATAGGTATGGATATTAGGGTTTTTGCATTGGATGCTTATGCAAGGGGGATGCTAAGGCTATGGGAGACTTGGGCACGGATGCTAGGGTTTTGCCGAAACCTATGTGATCTTCTTTGTTTTCTTTGGCCCCCCTCTCATATGGTGTTTGCCGCAACTTTCCGTGGGAAGTGTTTTTGTGGGCCGCAAGTTTATGGCTAGGGTTTTTATGTTGGTCGCAATTTGTCTTCCCCTTTGGATGCTTGGTTTATATAGGAAAGTATGATATAGAAGTTGTAGCTAAGGAGAAATCCTAATGGAGATAGGAGTAGGAGATTTGGAGGGATTCTATTTGATCTCATTGCAATGCTAATGTGATTAGGATTAGAGTAGAATCGTTAATTGATTTGAATCGATCCAAATTGATTTGTTCCAATCCCCATTAGATTGCTCTTTGAATAAGTCTCCATCTCTTTCCATGTTGGAATAGGATTTGAATGGCAATGGGGATATGAATCAATCTTAAATTGATTTACGTTGGATCCTCTCCAATTTGACTTGGTCCAATACTTGTAGCTATAAGCTCCATCTCTTTGATCAAGTCCAAGTTGCTATATGAATAATAATTTCTCCATCTTCCAATTTGCTATGTGAATAGCAATTCCTCCATCAATTGACTTAGTCATCATTTTGAAGATTTACGAGCGTGCATTCCTGAAAGCACTTAGCACACACATTAGAGCGTTCACCCACATTTTTTATCATCAAACATGAAGTTAGCGATCGTTGTATCCAACATACGTTGTATCGAACAATCTCCCCATTTTGATGATGACAAACTATTATAAGATTTGCACTAACGTTCCAAATGATACACCATGACATGTGTGTTAAGTGTGATAATGGGAGGATGTATGCAACAATATAACACTTGATGTGCAAGCATGAAATGATGTAATGATAATGTGATACAAATAAGCATGGCATGCTCCCCCTATTTCATGCTTCCCCTTGAACATATATTCATGTATTCACATATTCAATTATTCATTAATGCTCACCCTTAAACCAATATTCATATATGCACATATAAGCATTAATTCACCAAATGTTCGCTATTTTCTTCCCCTTTTGTTATCATCAAAAATGTATAAACGAAGTCTTCTAGCTCATGTCATATGCAAATATAAAGTATTATAAGTTACAACTAGCACTTGCATGTCATTTTTCTTAGAATAAGCACTTCAAATTCAATGAAAAGAGTAACGTAGACTTCTACACCATCGTGTAAGTGTGATGATTAAATAATTGAAGCACAAAGGGAGAAACTCTCATACAAATCAACCAAACCAATCCACATTTTCCAATAAACATGATATCACTAGGATTGATTTTTCCCACCTCATTAAAAATGAGTTCAAGATACCACAACCCAAAAGCATAGCCTATAAGGACTCTTAGATGTGGGGGGTGGCATTGCTTAACGAGTATAACACCAACGCTAAAGCTTATCCATATAGCATATGTTGGATACTCATGGGTAGTATACTTGCCATGAATTGTATCCATTTTACATATGTAGAAATATTCATTTTTTTTTCCTTTTTTGTGTTTCATATTCAATTCTTTTGTGCTCAATGTTTATCCATGGCAAATACACATCATATCCCTTAGATTTTTTAGTTATTTTCATCCTACATACACTTTCCAACATTTCATAAAAGAATCTTCAATTGTGCTACAATATTCAATACTAGTGGAAGTGAAATTGTAGGTGTAGAAATCAAGTTATTCAATTCATTAAACATGTCACGACTACTTAGGAATTCTAACATGCGCATGTAGCTATAACAATAATACGATGATTTCTACAAGGATATGAATGACATTCAATAATACTACTAGAATGATACAAAGAGAAAAGCTATTCATTAAGCACCCGTTTTTTCTTTGTCTTTTTAATATATATATATATATATATATATATATATATATATATATATATATATATATATATATATATATATATATAATGAATCAATCAAACTAGAATCAAGCAAACTAACACACAAATAAAAAATAGTTCAAACATGCAAAATCTATGAAGGTATGCATTAATTTCAAAGAAAAAGATATACCTTCGCGTCGCCGTTTAGCTAAGGAGCTATATAATGAAAGCGTTTAATCCAAAAAATCCTCGCCAAATCTCCATCGTACTTACACGATAGATGCTATGTGTGACCTTGGAATCTAACAAGGTCTACTCATGCTAGTCATCAAAGATTTAGGAACCCATATTTGTTTGAACTTAATATTTGTGTTTCTAAACTTGCAATAGTAGAATGTATGACCAATACTAGCATAAGTAAAGCTCTTTTCATAAATGTTTTTCACTTTCAATGGCTCATTGTGAATTTTCTTATAAATAGGCTTTTTAGCATGTTTCACGTCATATCCAAGCCCACGTCTATTATTTCCATAAAGTTGATTCTCTATAATAATATCCAATGATTGTTTTCCTATAGAGAATATCTTTAATGATAATTCCAGACTTGTGGTTTTGGATTTCAATAGAGCGTTTTCATTCACAATCAAAGTTCATTTACTTATAAAAGCTTTCTTGTTTTCCTCTTCCCTTTTTGCAAAAGCAATCAATTATTCTTTAAGCTCAGTATTTAGCATGCACACTTTGTCATTAAGCTCTTTAATCACATCATATTTTTCAGTTTCAAGCTTAATTAAATCTAGCTTAAGCATGCTAATATCATTCAATAAAGAAGGACATGAAAGACAATTAGCTTTTTCATGCAACCTAGAGATCTATTTTTCCAACAAAGCAATAGTAGAATCACTTGCAACAATTTTTCCTTTTTGTTCCTTAATTTCTAATATCATGTTGTAAGTGTCTTGTTGCATTTCATCGTTGGAATTTCTATAATCTTCTAATGTGGATTCAAGATCTTCAATTTCATCTTGCATGCCTTTACAAATAATTAGAAGTTCAGCTTTACTACCAAATTTTACCTCGTCATCTTTTGTCGTGAGGCAGAGGGAGGAGTGTACGCAGTCCTCATTTTCATCCTCGCTATCTATGTCCCATGTTTGCACAACAGTTTTTCCTTTCTTCTCCGTAATATTAGCTGTGTTTTGTGGACAATCCTTTATAACGTGACCCTGCTTTTTTACATTTAAAACATTTAACTTTATTAATAGCAGTCTGTTCAGATGAATTTCTAGAAGGATTATGATGGTTAAAATGATTAAACCTTTATTGCATGTCAGCTCTTCCTTGAGGAGTCTTGATGTATTTTCTAAAGCCTTTAACCATCAATGCTATCTCCTCCTCCTCATCGTCATCTTTACTAGCTTGAAGAGCTAGTGGCTTTGAAGCTTTTTCCTTCTCCTCTGGTTTCTCTCTAGCCTCGATATTCTGCAGCTCAAACTCGTAAGACATTAAGTTGCATATCAAGTCCTCCACTCTCATCTGTGATAGATCTTTCGCTTCTTGGATGGTAGTGATCTTAGGACTGAAAGAGCTTGGCAGCGCCCTTAAGATTTTCCTTATCTGTTCAAGACTAGAATATGGCGTACTGAGGGAGCTAGACTTGTAGACGATGTTGGTGAACCTCGCAAACATCTCTGATATGGACTCTGACGGTAGCATGCGAAAGCTCTTGTACTCTGTGCTCAGAAATGCAAGTCTAGACTCGTTCATATGTGACGTTCTGTCGTGCGTCACCTCCAGTGTATGCCATATTTCATGCGCAGTTTGATAATGTGAGATATGATTAAATTCAGATTTAGAAAGAGAGCTTATAAGATCATTCATATCTTTTCCATTTAAAGAATATAATCTCCAATCATTATCATCCCACTTGTTTTCAGGTTTAAGCATATCAATGTTTTCAATTTTAATAACAGGTATCTTATAACCTCTTTCGACAATGCGCCAAACTTTATAATCAACAGATATAACGTAGATTTTCATCCTAGATTTCCAGTATACATAATCTACTCCCTTAAATTTAGGGGGTCGTGATATGGACTGACCTTCAGAAAAAGCACAATCAATAGAGTTATTCATGGTCAATCTAGACTAGATCCTATAACCTGCTCTGATACCACTTGTTGGATCTAGATCTAAGCCTAGGGGGTGAATAGGCTAATAAAAAATCTCGTGCAACCCATGAGCAATCACACGCAGTTATATCAGATTCAGAGTAAATAAAAAGCAATCACAGATGCACAACAGATTTACCCTAGTTCGGTCGATCACCACGACCTACGTCCAGCCCCTGAAAGAAAATATTATATTAATAGTGTACATGCACAGCCGTAATAGCTAGAGAACCAACGTCTCTACACTCACCAGGCTCAGTACCCTACTCACAGTGTTCAACACTATCAATCCTAATATATGCTCTCACTTAACGACACCCGTCAAGTTCCTCTTGTCTAGACCACCACTAGATAAGACCCCAAAAATGCCACAAGTAAACGGTAAAGTTTCTCCTACGTAGATCAAACAATACTACACAAAAATAATAATAATAGTTTAGAAAGCTCAGTTTTGTGTAGCAGTTGTCGTCTCCGTCAATCAGCACGGGTCAGCTCTCGTTTGGTAAGATGTAGTCATCTCTCGTCTCTTCAGCAACTCAAGTTGCACACTCCCTTGATAATGACTACTTGCGACACTTGGCTTGTATGGGGAGTTGATGAACTGACGGCCTGCAGTAGTGCGCAGCCTCTTCTTGTGGGTGCAGCAGTAGTGCGCGGCCAATGGACTTGGGTGCTCGAGCAGTGCGCAGCCAGGGGACTTGGGTGCTCGAGCAGTGCGAGCGCAGATGCTCTCTCCTCCTTGGTTCTTCAACTTGCTGTTGGATATGGACGACATGTATACACCCATGAGGGGATGTATGAGGGTCTATGGACCTCAGATGTCACGTGCATGAAAGCATGTGCGAAGAGAACCTTTTCATGTGTGAAAAGGACCACTCGATAAGTGGAAAAAGTCACTTTATAAGTGCATAAAAGGCACTTGATAAGTGCATAAGGAAGAGGATAAGGAATAGTGCTAATATAGGCTAATAAGCTTATATGTAGTTACTTCCTACAATAACTACCCCAAGGCCTATAAATAGGACCCAAGGGTATGGCTTTCAAGGCTAATCCTTCATGCCATAAGTTTGCATAAGGAAACTTATTTTCCTCTTCTCCCTTCCATTAAGTTCTTCTTCCAAGTAGAGATTTAGACGGTGAAACGCTGCTTTGATCCTCTGTGACAAAGTACCGACTATTGTGGCGAATCCAAGGGCAAAGTTCAGAGACTATAGCGAAGCATACGCTAACGTAAGTCTCCTCTCTTTCGATCCTCTATCATCGCATGATGGGATCCTACATTGGTATCAGAGCCACATGGGTTTGCCCCGGTCTCACCGATGAATGACACGTTGTCTCTTTCACGAATGAGTTTCCTTCCATTATGGATATGGTAGGAGCGCATCTTGACGGAGAGAACGCAAAAGTTGTTCTTTTCACATTAGGGTCTTTTGCCATTACGGATATGGCAGGAACTCTCCGTGACGGGAAGAACTGACCGTTCATCTCGCCAAACTCGCACTCCTCATGGATGCCGAGTCTCCATTCAATAGGGAATGGGCACTCTCTTCATGTAGAGCGTGAAGTTTGCGGTCTTGAAGGTGTGTTATTTTTTTGGCACACGGCCATTAAAGCATAACCACTTTCTCGATGAACGGGTGTCTTATCAGAGAAGATGGTGGTTTCAAAACTTCTCATCGGAGAAGATGAACACGTATCTCTTGGTGCATGATGCACCCCCTCCCCATTGGGGAAGGGATTGGCTTTGGCCAATTACAACCAAGACCACCCCCCCATAGGGGGGGTGTGCGGCCGGACTCCAAGGAGGCCGGCCAGGGCCTCGGCCGGCCCTGGCAGAAGCCAGGGCCAAGGCGCCCTGGCCTCTGCCAGGGCCAGGGCCAGGGGAGCCCTGGCCTCGGCCAGGGCCAGGGCCAGTGGAGCCCTGGCCTCGCCCAGGGCCAGGGCCAATGGGAGCCCTGGCCTCGGCCAGGGCCAGGCCGAGGCCGGCCCTGGCCGAGGCCAGGGCCAGACCAAGCAGCCCTGGCCTCGGCCAGGGCCAGGCCGAAGAGCCCCGGCCTCGACCCCAAAGGGGGTAGGGGGTGGCCTGCATGGCCGGCCGGCGGCAGTTACATGCGGCAAATCCCCCTGTAAGGGGGGAGGGCCTGGATCCCTACGGGAGGGAAGAATCCGGCCTTGGCACGGCCACGGCTCGACCCCGGCAATGGCAGGGGCAGGCCACTACCTCCCGCTGCAAAATACGTTTGCAAAATACGTTTTCAAAATACGTTTTTTTTCAAAAACGCTTTTCCCCTGCAAGTACTATAAGAATACTAATGTTTGATAAGTGATGGGGAAATATTGAAAGTTGTTCTAGATGGTGATTGGGATCGTAATGACCTTTCCGATTCTAGAACAACATCTTCAATATTTTTCGAAAGTAACTTATCAAATGAAAAATTTATGCAATGTTTTTGATCGATCTTTTTTAATGTCTTTTGCAGCATTTTAAAACTAAAATGTCTTCCGCTACTAAGAACATCGTCGCTGAGTTGAACAAAGGTGAAAAACTCAATGGCGATAATTACAAACTTTGGTCCATGAAGATACAATATGTTTTAGAGGAGCAAGATGTGCTCGAAACTCTGAAGAACATAATGATTGAACCTGAGTTAGGCACTACGGCCCAACACAGAAGAGACAAGGAAGCTTTCGATGCTTGGTCTCGGAAGAACAAAATTGCTCGCATTACGTTGTTGTCAAGTATGGCCGACGACATAATGCGAATCTTCCGAGAATATGACCTAGCTATGGACATATGGTCCAAGAGGAGAAGTTTGGTGGCACCTCGGTGACCAAACTTCGCTCTTTAACTATAAAATTCGATTCGTACAAAAAACGTCCAGATCATTCCATGGGAATGCATCTGCGACACATGGCGAATCTTATTTCAGAGTTAAAGGATGCAGGTCATATGATCACTGATGAGCAACAAATCCAAGCAGGCATACGTTCCCTACCAATCGAATGGGACAACATGAAGATGCATCTCACTCATAATGAGAGCATCAAGAACTTCAACGATGTTTCTAAGCACCTCGAGTTAGAGGAAGAGCGGCTTGCGGCCGCCAAGCCAAGTACAGAAGTGCACATGGTTGCTAGTTCCTCACATGGGGGAAAGAAACATAAACATCACTCGAAGTTTGCTCATGAGTATAAAAAGCAACCAGTGTCTACTAAGAAACCCAAACAAAAGGGTGGGAACAAGAAATGGCACAAGAATAAAGACTTAAAGAAGATCAAGTGCTTCAAGTGCAACAAGTTAGGTCACTTTGCCCGTTCATGTACAGATGGAGGTGACAAGGTAACTTGTAATACTACTAGTTACATATGTGTTTCTAGTTTAATATTTCTTGTAGAATCTAATCCTTTTTGGATAATTGATTCAGATGCCACCGACCACATAGCAAGGGACAGACGGTCCTTTGTGGAGTATCATCGAATACCCCAAGGAACGAAGTGGATATATGTAGGAAATAACACACGTGTTGAAGTGAAAGGTGTTGGGACGTGCAAGCTCGTCTTGGACAACGGCCGCACTATCTTACTTCATGATGTTCTCTTCGCTCCGGATATTCGAAGGAATATAATATCTGTGGTCATCTTAATGGGTCTTGGTTATAGTTGGTTCTTTCATAATTGTAATGTGGATTTGTCTTGCAATAATTCTATAATTGGTTTTGGGTATGTTTTTAAAGGATTCATTGTATTGAATACGATGTACGATTCCTCAAATTTTAATGAAAATTTCCTTGTTACAAAGTCTTCGATTTATGAGTCAGATGTAATTTGTTGGCACGCAAGGCTTGGTCACATTGGACCAACACGTATGGATAGACTTGTCAAACGTGGCCTTCTATCCAATGTTTCAAAGGTCGAAATGTCGACTTGCGAACATTGCCTTGTAGGAAAATCTTGTCGCAAGCCATTTGGAACCGGCACAAGGGCCGAGGTTCCATTACAGCTCATCCATTTGGACATATGTGGTCCGATGAATGTCAAGACAAGGCGCGAGAAGTCCTACTTCATCACTTTTATTGATGACTTCACCCGATTCGGACATATCTATTTGATATCCCACAAAAGTGAAGCATTAACCTGCTTTAAAAACTATATGAGTTTAGTGGAAAATCAATTAGATCGCAAGATTAAGGTCTTACGAACTGATAGAGGCGGTGAATACCAATCAGCAAGTTTTAAGGAAATTTGTGATGAAAAGGGCATAGTTCATCAAATAACTATGCCTTATACTCCGCAACAAAATGGTGTTGCTGAAAGGAGGAATAGGACTTTAATGAAAATGGTCCGTTCAATGATGGCGCAAGCTAACTTGCCAATCACCTTTTGGGGTGATGCATTATTGACGGCTGCTTTCATCTTGAACCGCGTACCCTCGAAATCAGTTAGTTCCACTCCTTATGAGTTGTGGAACCAAAGGTCTCCTGACTTAAGCATTTTAAAGCCTTGGGGGTGTGCATCCTATGCACATATTTCCTCCCATAAGTATGGTAAACTTGGGCCAAGGGGAAGGAAATGTATCTTTATACGATACGCAGAAAACTCCAAAGGTTATGTTTTCATTGGTCAGGAAGACAATGGAGGACTGATTGAATTTGAGTCGAGGGATGTTACTTTCTTGGAAAATGAGTTTCCAAGACATGGCGAGATAAGTCAGGACTTATCTCTATTTGAGATTTATGATCAAGAAGGATTACCTCATTCGAGTGGGAGAATCCTTGGTGAAGACGAAAATACGTTTCAACCTTCACCAATGGATGATACGAATGATGCGAATCCTATTCCATATAGGAATAATGATCTAAGTGGGAGTGATTCTAATCACATTACAAGTGGGAGTAATATTAGAATTAATCCAACTTCGAGTCAACAAGGACTTGAAGAATCTCAAATGCGACGTAGTATTCGTACAAGGTTAGCTCCTCTAAGATTTGAGGATGAATTCCCACAAACCTTTGTGACTTTACTACAAGATGATGACGAGCCTGCTACTTTCAAACAGGCCGTATCATGCCCTGCAAAAGACAAATGGATGGAAGCGATAAAGGAGGAATTAGAATCCATGAAAATTAACCGAGTCTGGGACTTGGTTGACTTACCCAGAGGACGTAGAGCTATTGGGAACAAATGGGTTCTTAAGATCAAGCATAAGGCTGATGTTTCTATAGACAGATATAAAGCTCGCCTTTTTGCGAAAGGTTTTATGCAACATGAAGGGATAGACTACAAAGAGACCTTCTCACCTGTTGTTCGTTTTACCTCGATTCGCTTGATTCTGGATTTGGTAGCTTGCTTAGACCTCGAATTACATCAAATGGATGTAAAGACTGCCTTTCTCAATGGAGAATTAGACGAGGAGATCTATATGGAACAACCAACAGGGTTTGTAAAAGAAGGAAACGAACATAAGGTTTGTAAACTTCGTAAGTCCATATATGGTCTTAAACAATCCTCGAGGCAATGGTATATACGATTTCAAGAAGTTGTCTTATCAAATGGTTTTACCATGCTTGATGAAGATAACTGTGTATATCAAGAGGATCAAAAGCAAGTATGTTATTATGTCTCTATATGTAGATGACATTTTAATAGCCGGAAATGATAGGGGCTTTGTGATGGATATCAAGGCTTGGCTTTCATCAGTATTTGAGATGAAAGACATGGGAGAAGCCGCATATATCCTTGGAGTTAAGATTTCAAGAAATCGTTCGAAGAAACTTCTTTCTCTTTCACAAGAGACTTATATAAAGAACGTTCTAGAACGTTTTAATATGCAGGACTGTAAGTCCATTGATACTCCTATAAGCAAATGCGATAATTTATGTCTGAAAATGTGTCTAAAGAACCAAAAAGAAAAGGAAATTATGGAAAAAGTTCCATATTCCAGTGCAGTTGGTAGTCTTATGTACGCTATGATGTGTACAAGACCGAACATCTGTTTTGCCGTTGGAATGGTAAGTTGTTACCAATCCAATCCAGGGCAAGTACACTGGAAAGCGGTTAAGAGGATAATGCAGTATCTTAAAGGGACTGCGGACTATGCTTTATGCTATCAAGGAAATGCCTTGAGGCTCAAAGACTACACCGATGCTGATTGGGCGGGTGATATCGATGAGCGACAATCGACCTCAGGACATGTTTTTCTACTCGGATCTGGTGCAATATCCTGGAGTAGCAAGAAGCAATCCTGCATCGCACTTTCAACTATGGAATCCAAATTTGTAGCATTTAGCATGGCGGTCCAAGAAGCTGTTTGGCTTAGGAGGGTCTTAGACAAGCTAATTGATGCAAGTGACTCAGGTGATGTACCAATATACAGTGACAGTCAAGCATCTATAGCCTATGTCAAAGATCCAAAATTCCATTGTAAGACCAAACACATTGATATCCGCTACAAATTTGCAAAAGACTATGATAA
This sequence comes from Scilla litardierei, assembly GCA_030789695.1. Classification (NCBI taxonomy): domain Eukaryota; kingdom Viridiplantae; phylum Streptophyta; class Magnoliopsida; order Asparagales; family Asparagaceae; genus Scilla; species Scilla litardierei. The sequence continues at coordinate 379,212,328 of CM061142.1, forward strand.
GAACAAGAAGATAGACATTAGGTACATATCTACGCATGAGATGATAGCGGATCCGCTTACGAAGGCGATCCCCAGAGATGTGTTTTACAAACACTTATCATCTCAAGGGTTGCGTAAGAGCTGAGTTGTATCAATGTATATTCCCATGTCTATGAAAGATCAAATTTAATAAAAGAATAAGTTCTTTTCGACATTGCATATGAGTTACTTGAAAATGTATGTGTACATTTCTTTTAATCTCAGCTATATTTTCTAGTATGTCGGACAGACTGAGGTTGGCTCTCTCACATGAGCAACCGCCTTTATTCTATCAGACAGATAAGATAAAGATGAGACCTGTTTAAAGTCAAAATCATCAAACGGATGATTTAGAGTCATGACTTAAACAAAATGGGCGTATGAAAGATCTGCATCATATGGATGCTTACAAAAGATCTAAGAGGATTTTTGAAATCTTATCTGTCTTATGTGGGATGTGGGTCCAGGAAATTAATGAGTAGTAAAAGGGACTCAAAGTCAGACATTGTGGTGTCTGATCATCATCCTTACAACTTCATTAAGACCTTCGCTCCCTGGGAAAGGAGTGATGTTGTAATACATATTCATACCACGTATGTATTTGACCATTGAGTTAGAATAGTAATTGTGTTTACTATTATGTGAGACCCAAAGACCACATGGGTCTTAAACTTCTTACCCTTATGGACTCTAATTGGTTCCTTTAGATTTGACTAGGTGATCACTGTCTTAGCATGTTGCTTTTGGACTATGGTTAATTCGGTCCGATGGGACATGTTAGAAAAGCGAGTCAAGTCAAGATCGAAAGGATCGCAAGAAGAGGAAGATTAGTTTTATATTCACATTTGGACTTTAAAGATTCAAAGCTGGCCAGCCAATTGTAATCCAGATGGGATTCAATTGTTGAATATAAAGTATAAGAAATGTGAAGAAATAATCTAGGGTAAATCATGCATTGATCTACTCAACTTTGCACCCCAAGGAGTGTTGTGTATCTCTAACAAGTGCACAACAGCGGACTCTATGCGCATGACGATCACACGGTCTATTTCTCAGTATGATAAACAGAAGAACTAAAGGAAAAGATGTTTCCTTACAATCCCCTCAAGTGTGAGTGGGAGATGTTGGATATGGACGACATGTATACACCCATGAGGGGATGTATGAGGGTCTAGGGACCTCAGATGTCGTGTGCATGAAAGCATGTACGAATGGAACCTTTTCATGTGTGAAAAGGACCACTCGATAAGTGGAAAAAGTCACTTTATAAGTGCATAAAGGCACTTGATAAGTGCATAAGGAAGAGGATATGGAATAGTGCTAATATAGGCTAATAAGCTTATATGTAGTTATTTCCTACAATAACAACCCCAAGGCCTATAAATAGGACCCAAGGGTATGGCTTTCAAGGCTAATCCTTCATGCCATAAGTTTGCATAAGGCAACTTATTTTCCTCTTCTCCCTTCCATTAAGTTCTTCTTCCAAATAGAGATTTAGACGGTGAAACATTGCTTTGATCCTCTGTGACAAAGTACCGACTGTTGTGGCGAATCCAAGGGCAAAGTTCAGAGACTATAGCGAAGCATACACTAACGTAAGTCTCCTCTCTTTCGATCCTCTATCATCGCATGATGGGATCCTACACTTGCGGCACTAGGTCTTGGGACTTCAACTTGCGGCAAGGCCTCTTTGGGATGTTGATGTGTAGGCTATGATGCTTGCTTGATGAAGATAAAGCTTGGCTCTTGGAAGGAGGATGATGTAGGTTGAGGATGACTTGCACAAGGTGTTTGGAGATTAGCATCTTTGGTGTCTTGTGCAAGGTGAAGGAGGAACTTTGGCATTGGAATGATGATAGGAGTTTAGGACTACATGGCAATGAAGCTTGGTTCTTTGATAGTTGCGGCTAGGAGATGTTTAGGATGTTGAAGCTTTGGGCAAAGGAGGATGTTGCTTTGTAGGTTGCATCAATAGGTATGGATATTAGGGTTTTTGCATTAGATGCTTGCACAAGGGGATGATATGGCTATGGGAGACTTGCACAAAGATGCTAGGGTTTTGCCGAAACCTATTTGATCTTCTTTGTTTGCTTTGGCCTCCCTCTCCTATGGTGTTTTCCGCAACTTTCCTTGGGAAGTGTTTTTGTGGGCTAGAAGTTTATGGGTAGGGTTTTTATGTTGGCTGCAATTTTTCTTCCCATTTGGATGCTTGGTTTATATAGGAAAGGGTGATGGAGAAGTTGTGGGTAAGGAGAAATCCTAATGGAGATAGGAGTAGGAGATTTGGAGGGATTCTATTTGATCTCATTGCAATGCTAATGGGATTAGGATTAGAATAGAATCTTTAATTGATTTGAATCAATCCAAATTTATTTGTTCCAATCCCCATTGGATTTCTCTTTGAATAAGTCACCATCTCTTTCCATGTTTGGAATAGGATTTGAATGGCAATGGGGATATGAATCAATCTTAAATTGATTTGGGTCGGATCCTCTCCAAATTGACTTGGTCCAATAATTGTAGCTATAATCTCCATCTCTTTGACTAAGTCCAAGTTGCTAAATGAATAGCAATTTCTCCATCTTCCAATTTTCTATGTGAATAGCAATTCCTCCTTCAATTGACTTTGTCATCACTTTGAAGATTTACAAGCGTGCATTCCTGAAAGCACTTAGCACGCACATTAGAGCGTTCACACACGTTTGTTATCATCAAACACGAAGTTACCGATCGTTGTATCCAATATACGTTGTATCCAATACATCGTTCTTCACAACGTTGGCCGTTGCATCGTGCTTCTTCTTCACCTTTGGACAGTCTCTGACCAAATGTCCTCTTTCTCTGCAGAAAGCACATTGGTCCTTCGCTAATTCCTTGCGCTGAGGGCCTCTACTCTTGTCCCTGGACTTGGATATGAAATACCCTTTCCTGCTCCATACCTCTCTCTCTGCTAAAGCCTCTCACGAGCATAAGAGCATCTATAGCTTGGCTTCTGGTGTCCCCATCGTTCTTCATGAACTTGTTGCTCTTCAGAGCGTTGGATACCTCTTCAAATGTGATCAATTCCTTACCATAAGTAAGAACCGACACAAAATACACATATCCAATAGATATAGAGTTGAGGAGAATCATCGCCTTGTCTTCATCGTCGACCTTCACGTCGACGTTCCTTAGGTTGGTAAGAAGCTTATTGTATTAATCGAGATGTTCCTCCATTGAAACACACTCGGCTAAAATCAAATCGAAAAGCTTCTCCTTCAAGTGTAGCTCGTTCTAGATGTTCTTCTTCAAGTACTTGTCACCGAGCTCCTTCCAAAATTTGCTTGCACTTGTGTTCTCCATGTTGTAAGGACCTTGGCTATGAGGAAAACACTAAAAGGGGGTTGAATAGTGTTTATAAAATTTAAAAGATAGTAATACCAATTTAAATTCCTACACAATAATAAATACAGAATTATAAATAAAACCAAAATGAAAAAATGCTAACACAAAGTATGTTTCAAGGGGTCGGATTACTCAAGGCCAATCCTGACTTGTTCCCAGTAATCCTACGTCCCTTCCACCCGGATATCTCCAGATACTCAAGTTAGAACCCTTACTTGAGGTTTCCTTTAAACCCACTTGTAGCAATCATACAAGTGAAATCAAAACACAATCGATGTCCTTAACTCCCACAACTTGGGATCAAGTAAAATACTCTCACAAACTGAGAGTAAAACTACTATCGAAAGATATGAAATAATGAAATAACAACACTTACAATTACATATGCCTTAAAGTAGAACTTGAAGGAGCACGTGTGTTGTGTGTTGAAGTCTTTTCCAAGAAGAGAGAAAGTCCTTTCTCTTGTCACCACCAAATGCCTAGATGATATCACGTTGATTTTAGGTTGGAGAGCAAGAGAGAATGAGATAGAAAATCTAGGGCTTTTGTATTTGAGAGATTTGAAAACTCGAAGATGAAAGCTTAGGGGTTTCAAGAGATGATTAAGAAGTTCTTAATGGAACTGTAGAAATCCTCTTTATAGGTTCTCTAAAACTCTGAAACAGAATTTCCAAAAACCACTTTGAATTCCGTGGAAAAACAGCCAACGGATAGAATTTACACACTGGACAGTCGACTGATGAAGAACTAACAGTCAACTGCTGCATTGTGTCAGAGGGTAGGTGAGAATTCAAACGGTAACTTACCACATCGGACAGTCGACTGATGAAGGTATGACAGGCACCTGTAAACCTAACAAGCGACTGAGAAACCTTCTACAGGCGACTGAGCAAAACATGAGTAATTTGAGAAAACTCAGAAGTTTTGAGAAGACATGACATGCGACTGATGTGGTATCCATAGGTGTATATGTCATGGGCAGGTGACTGTGAAACCAACATAAGTCGTCTGGTCGAAACTTGCAATCAAGTCTATCACAAAGTGTTAGGACAAGTATCAACAGGAGACTGAAGTAGCATTCACAGGCGCCTGTGTCATGGACAGTCGACTGTGAAAGAAACATCAGTTGTCTGACCGAAATATGACAAGTTAGATATCTTTGGGTAAGAGATAGACAGGCGACTGACTACCAAGTCACATGTGCCTGTAACTGGACAGTCGCATGTACTTTGTAGATCAGTCGCCTGATGAAAGTTATAGCAGAAAGCCCAAAAAAATGACAAAGTATGTGCAAAACATACGACTGTAGAACAAATCCATGTGACTGTTTGGAGACAGGCGCATGTAAAACATTCAGCATTCACCTGTTGAAATCCAAAATGCACATGCTTGAGAATTATGAATTGGAGGCCAAGGAAATGTGATCTAATGATTTCCTAGGACATAAATAAAGATGTGTGTATGCTCCAACATAGTTCCACTTCTAAGAAACATACTAGAAGAGAATAGAAAGATTTTTATTACATCTTGTATTTGCGTCTCTTCTTTCTATTGAGTGAGCTTGAAGTCTTCTAGGAGCTTCAATCAACATCTTTGATCATCCAATCCACTTTGCACGCGCTTTTGACCGTGCACGCGGTTGTTTTAGACTTTGTTTGTTTGTGAACACTTTCGTGTAGTATGCCGTTGTGAACGTCTTTGAGAGTGTTAAATAGTGGCACTATTTTGGAACGACGTTTCTCGAGTCGTTTTCCCACAATTTAAACTTCTTCGATGAGACGTGACGATTTTCACTTTTGACGGGAGACGTTTCTATTTTTAGTTTCGTCGTCCGACGTCAAAATTGAGATCCGTCTTCTTAGTTAGCTCACTCTTGTCATCACGATCACCCCGATATTTATTTTATAATTTTTGGAGTTTATTTGACCACTTTAATATTTTTAACAAGTTTTATATTATTTTTAATAATTAATTTATAAATTATTTTCGGCCAAATAAAATTTATTTGAGTTTTAAACGTTTTAAAGAATTTTTGAGCCAATTTCCAGCTCATTTGGACCAAGTCAAACCCTTGGGTGAGTTGGAGAAGTTGGATTTCAAATTTTAAATTATTTTAAACTTCTAATCCTATTAGATTTAGCCCTAGACCAAGTCAACCCATCTACACTATATAAACAACCCCTAGGAAGACCCATTTTCGCAAGAAATTAGCCCTAGCCTCTTCCAAAACCCAAATTGGACGTTGCGACGATTCGTCGCAACGTTGCGACGTTCAGCCCCCGCTCTGACCGAGAAAACCAAGCAATATCCCCCGCACCGACCGACAGCCGCCCCCGCTCACGCCCGCTTCGCATCCCGTTGCAACCCCCGCTTCGCACCGACCCGCACCGACCGATAGATCCTCTCGGTCTGACCGAGAAGCACATCCCCTTATCGCCCCGCTCCATCGCCCGCTCCCGTTCACCCGCTCCGCTCCGTGCCCGACCGATGCTCTCGCCCGCATCGCCCGCTCTCCGCAACGTTGCAACGGTCGCAACGTTGCAGCGCCCGCTCCCCCGCATCCGCAGCGCACGACCGGTGCTGTCCCCCGCAGCGACCGACCAAACCCTCCGCACCAAGGCCCCGCCGCACTGCTGCACACCCCAAGCGCTGCACCAAGCCCGTTCCCCCGCAGCGACCGATGGAGATCCCCGCATTTGGCTGAGTACGACCGAGAGCAAACGTCGCAACCCCGCACCCGTCGCACCGCTTGCCACCGTGGGCACCCCAAGTTCTCCAGAGGTATTGTGGGTCCCCCAAAGGTCCCTAGGACTACTGTGGGCCCCACCTAGGTGCGTTCTCTTCGACGACTTGCCGCGTACGACGTCGTCGCACGTCGTAGCCCGTCGTCGCACGTGCGAGCTTCGGAATCTGGAATCGTCGCCCCGGTTGATTGCTCTGAAATTTCCAGCGAGGAATCTAATTGGAATCTGGACTTGGAGCGCGATCTTTTATTCCAACCCCCGGCGTCGCTACCCGACGCCGGTGTAGCTTTCGCGTCGTGTTGAGGTAACGCTTTGCACCCTTAGGACCCCCAACCCAATGCATGCTAATCAAGACTAAAATCGGTATTTTTAAAGTATTTTAAATGTTTTAAATTCACTAATGAAGATTAATAATATGGACTTTAGGCCGGTGGACTTGTGCACGTAGGATAATTGTGATTTTGGACTCATTGGACGGTGTGCTCAGACGTCGTGCTTGCAGGCAAGTGAAACTTGCCAACTCTTGTGTAGGGCCATGTTTTTAGGCCACTTCCTTGTTCCTAGCGTAAAAGAGACTAGTCAGTGAAATGATAGCTGGCTAGACGCCTACTTGATCTAGTTTGACAACGAAACTAGATCCGTCACCTAATTGATCTAGCTTGACAACGAAGCTAGATCCAACTCTTTAAACTTGTTGTTCATGCATACTAAACTGTCACGTTTACTTTCCTTATCTGTACGCACTTTTAACTGCCATGCATTGCATCTTACATGTCATCCCAGTTGATTGTTGCATTCGTAGCACACGCTACAATACTTGTACTCCTTGAAAACTACTTCCGGGGGAAACGGGCCTCATGTGTTGGTCAAAAGCCAATGCCCGGGTTCCCTGGACCGGCTAGGTGCACCCCTATGCCATACTTGTTAAAAACACTTCCTGGCTCGTGATCCAGAAGCGAGCATTACCGTTCGGGGGTAAGGCCCTGGCTCGATACACGTGGAGGGGTAGGGATAAACGATCACTTGAGCTAGGAGCTGGCCGTGCAGCCACTCTAGCCAAAAGGCGGAATCCCTGTGCACGAGGTGCTTACTTTTCTTGTCTTGTACTTGTCTTGTGAATGATTCATGCAATACTTGTCATCCATGCCATGTTTAAATGCCATGCTCGTACTTTACTTTACTTTACCTTACCTGTTGCACTCTTTACTTTAACTGCCATGTCATTGCATCATGCTAGAACTGCTAGGTTGCTTTACTTTTACCTACCTTCAGTTTCCTTGCACAAGTCTCTTGTAGACTTGCTGACATGTGCCCCTTGCTCTTTTGGGTGTCACATGTTAGACCCTGAGCCAGAGACCGTTGCTGAGTACGTGGTGTTTTGCTGACGCTGAGTCTGAGTCCATGATTGCCAGGAGGATTTTGGTGGACACCGGTGACCATTCTTTGAGTCTTTGTTGAGCTTTATTTTGTTTTAGGCCTTTTGTTAGTTATTGGTGCGTAGCACCGTCGTTTGTACTTTGTACTTTTGTTGGCCATGTTTGGGCCTTTAGTCTCTTTTTCTTTTAGCCTGGTGGCTTTTCTGCGATGTTGGAATTTATATTTATGGATATTCTGAGATTATTCTTTTGTCTCATTTAATTATTATTATCTTGTTTCGCTCGCATTGCAAGGACCTGCAGTTTTAAATTTGATTGACGCTTATCGGACTTGCAGCTTTGTAGCTTCAAGTCTGAGCGGACCTTCTCACGCTTCGCCTCCATATTTTTGGGAAGCGGGGCGTGACAGGTTTTGTTGGTGGCCCATGCAGGTCCGGTCTTGCAATTGCGAATTAACGGAACAACGATAATAACGGAATGTCCATTAAATAAATTGCAACATCCGAGTAATAAGCCCTGAGTTTAGTCGTTTTCTTATGACACTAGGTGATATGAAGGCTTAGTTAGACATCTGTGCTTGCTAGTTAGAGGCCCTGATTGTAGTTAGACTCCCTGTCAGCAATTGATTTAATCGTCGTAGGAGTGACCTTAGGGGTTCTTGTCTAACCCTGACCCTATTAGACTCCTAGAATTTCCTTCCGTCGTTCGTTTGGGTCCATCGATTTCGGACCAAGCTGAACGCATTTCATTACCGTCTAGCTCCTTAGAAAGTCTTAGCGCTTAGTTTTAATCTTTAGTTGGTCGACCGTAGGAGTTTCCCGTAGACTCTTCTGATTCATATCCTAGGCGTATGAATGTTTTGATCTCCGACCAATTTCCTTGCCTCGATTCACGAGATCGCCTCATGACGATCGTCGTCCATTTTCGAACCTCTCCAATACGAACCTTGAAACTCTTGAAAGTATTTTTCGACTTCCTCCTTTCCGAAGTTTAACCTTGTCCCAAATTTTAACGCATACATACTTATACTTCATCCTCCTTCGTTGATTTAAAATTTTAAAAACTTTTGTCTGAAATTTTTGAACTCTAGCTTATAATATTTTTCCAGCTTATATTTTTCGTACTTATGTAAATGCGTTGCCCCTTCATATATTAACTTTATTTTGAACCGTACTTTTGCTTTGCCCAATTCGATTTATAATTTTCCTCCTTATTTGTGTTATACGAATGATACGTCGTGTTTACTTTAATATACTTTCAAGACACATGGAATTTCAGCTTTCAGCAAGTTGGTTTTTGCTCGTCGTTTTCGCCACTTCAGATTTTTGCAAAAATTACTATTTTCATAACCTCTTCCTGCTTTAGACCCTCCCTGATTTGATTTTAAAGATTTACTATTCGATCTTGATAATTCTTATGCTAAGTTACTATAATTTTCTTTCCACTCACCATACACGCTTTTAGAAAATTTCTAAACCAAATTGAATTTCAATTATTTTTATACCCGTATCAGGCTCGTTGTGCTTGTACGCTAAGAGCTTAGTGTAACCAGTTTTATTTTTGACAAATCCTGATTTCTCTAAAAGAAGTTTCAATATTGATTTTCCATAGCCTAAAAGTTTTGAAAGCATTTAACATGAGTTTAAATCCTTCCGTTACTTGATTTCATTCTTTGACTTTCAAAAACTTTTGACAACATTATATTAAATTACTGCCGTATAATATTTTCAAAAAAAATTACGTCTTTAATGTCCGTGCGAATGATTTACTTTCCTTTCTTAATGATTTACGATAAGCCATTAAAAAACATTTTCCCTTATTATGAATTTTCGACTCAAACTTATTTTGAACAACTCGTTTTATCGACCTCCAATATTTCTTTTCAGACTGGGATTTCAACTTTTGAAGAACGACAGTTTTCAAAATCCACGTATTTTATCTTATGCTATTTACCCTATATCTCTTCTGAATCCTATTTAAGCATCACTACATCTCCTTTTCCTTCAACCTAAACATCACCCTTGAGTCAATGTTTCGTCTAACCAAGCTGTCTCCTTGTACTCGTCTTATCTGAACTCGTGCTTATCGATCCTTCCCTCGTCTCGACCTCGACCTCTCTTCATTGCTTAGGCCTTAGGGTCCGTCAATGTCTGTGTCAACCCTTAAGTGTTAGTAGGCCCTTGGACCTTGTGAGGTAGTCGTAGTGCACGTACCTAAGTTGTGTACGTGGGCTTGAATGAGTGTACCCCCATAGTATATTGATGTTTGCCTATTGTGTGATATATATATACTCGGAGTTAATCGTGATAGTATGAAGTTGTTTATGTGTTAGTATTTATAGATTCGTGTGTGATTAGCTATACCATAATAGGGATGCTTGTGTATATAAGAGTTACCGTAGGAATGTCTATTGGAGTGCATGCAATTAGAGAATACTTATAATGGTTGAAATAAAATGATTGGTAAAGCTATGTATATGCTAGGTGTGATGATAATGGGTGAACATATAGATAAGTAAGTAGGTCTATTGTGTGACCCATATATTAGTACGAGTGAGTATGTGCTCGTAGGTAGATATATATGGTGCTTATATGTAAGTAGTTATGTTTTGTTGCCTGAGTATATATGTGTTATACATATGGTAGTAGGATTATAACTTTGATTGGTATTGCTTGCTTTTGCGGGATGTTGCATGCGTGTATACCGTGAGGTATACACGACTATTGCACATCTTAATTATGTACGTATAGAGATGTTAGTATACTAATTATAGGTAGTAGGCTATGGTGTGAATATATACATTACTTATGTGTGACTATACAGTGAATGTTTGTACTAGGGAGGGTAGTATAAATATATGTGTGCTGATGTCTGTATTACTATTATTATGGTATATAAATTGATTTAACTATGTGGGTGTTACCTGACTAAATATTAAGTGTGATTGATCTATGGAATGTATATGGTTGTAATGGTAGACGTATAAATATTGGAGTGGTATTGGTATAAGTATGAATGTCGTGTTACGTATATAGAATATTCTGATATATGTACTGAGTCTCACTCAAGCTTGAGTGGGTATACTCTAGGTATATTGAATGTATGTTTGTAGTTTGAATATAGCAATGTTTGATGTATGTATAGTGATAGAAGTGTTTGTGCCTGGTTGAGTTACGCACATGACTGTGGGTCGCTACACCAGTATATAGTTATAGGTGTTGGTCTTGTGGTGTAGTTATTTACTAAGGACTTGCTCGTGTGAACGTATGTGTACTAGCTAAAACTAGGTGTGTATGTGTGCTAGTTATATAATGGTATGATTGGTCTACGTAAATGAAATGTTAGCGTGTATGGGTGTGCACCATGCACGGGTAAGTATGTGCTTAGTTATAGGTATTGATGACTATGATATATGTGGCGTGTCGTAAATACAGTTATAGGACCGTACGTGATGTGAATATATGGTGAACTATTTGCATGTATTTGAATGACTATATATTGTGAAACTATAGTAGTGGTGAATATATATATATAGTGAAATTTGACTTAAAAATGGTATGGTGTGACTGCTTATGTTGATGTGCTTAGTATTGGATGAATACTAGGGGTTATTAGAGGGTAGTATACCCTTGATGTTTGTGCATAGGTAGCTACCTATAGGTAGAGCAATGATTGTATTTGCTAAGTGTGAGACTATCCTTATATGAGTATCTGAAATATTGTTTTGTGATTAGGTAGGTGGTAGTTATATAAGGGGTATATGCTTATATATATGATTGAAATACGTGAATGGATTTGACTGACTATAATAGGTATAAGAGGGTGACGTACGTGAATATATATATATATATATATATATACGTGTTGGTAGTATTAATGTTTGACTACCTAGTGCATGTATAAGCACTTGTAATGACTATACCTGGTTGAATTATTATATGACTGGATTGGGGTAGTTACTAGAGCGACTAGCTATATTAGAAAGTCCGAGGACGGACTTTATTCTAAGGTGGGGAGGATGTAACGACCACTTTTCGTTGTATGTTGTTCGTGCACGTGCTTTTGACCGTGCACGCGGTTGTTTTAGACTTTGTTTGTTTGTGAACACTTTCGTGTGGTATGCCGTTGTGAACGTCTTTGAGAGTGTTAAATAGTGGCACTATTTTGGAACGACGTTTCTCGAGTCGTTTTCCCACAATTTAAACTTCTTCGATGAGACGTGACGATTTTCACTTTTGACGGGAGACGTTTCTATTTTTAGTTTCGTCGTCCGACGTCAAAATTGAGATCCGTCTTCTTAGTTAGCTCACTCTCGTCATCATGATCACCCCGATATTTATTTTATAATTTTTGGAGTTTATTTGACCACTTTAATATTTTTAACAAGTTTTATATTATTTTTAATAATTAATTTATAAATTATTTTCGGCCAAATAAAATTTATTTGAGTTTTAAACGTTTTAAAGAATTTTTGAGCCAATTTCCAGCTCATTTGGACCAAGTCAAACCCTTGGGTGAGTTGGAGAAGTTGGATTTCAAAATTTAAATTATTTTAAACTCCTAATCCTATTAGATTTAGCCCTAGACCAAGTCAACCCATCTACACTATATAAACAACCCCTAGGAAGACCCATTTTTGCAAGAAATTAGCCCTAGCCTCTTCCAAAACCCAAATTGGACGTTGCGACGATTCGTCGCAACGTTGCGACGTTCAGCCCCCGCTCTGACCGAGAAAACCAAGCAATATCCCCCGCACCGACTGACAGCCGCCCCCGCTCACGCCCGCTTCGCATCCCGTTGCAACCCCCGCTTCGCACCGACCCGCACCGACCGATAGATCCTCTCGGTCTGACCGAGAAGCACATCCCCTTATCGCCCCGCTCCATCGCCCGCTCCCGTTCACCCGCTCCGCTCCGTGCCCGACCGATGCTCTCGCCCGCATCGCCCGCTCTCCGCAACGTTGCAACGGTCGCAACGTTGCAGCGCCCGCTCCCCCGCATCCGCAGCGCACGACCGGTGCTGTCCCCCGCAGCGACCGACCAAACCCTCCGCACCAAGGCCTCGCCGCACTGCTGCACACCCCAAGCGCTGCACCAAGCCCGTTCCCCCGCAGCGACCGATGGAGATCCCCGCATTTGGCTGAGTACGACCGAGAGCAAACGTCGCAACCCCGCACCCGTCGCACCGCTTGCCACCGTGGGCCCCCCAAGTTCTCTAGAGGTATTGTGGGTCCCCCAAAGGTCCCTAGGACTACTGTGGGCCCCACCTAGGTGCGTTCTCTTCGACGACTTGCCGCGTACGACGTCGTCGCACGTCGTAGCCCGTCGTCGCACGTGCGAGCTTCGGAATCTGGAATCGTCGCCCCGGTTGATTGCTCTGAAATTTCCAGCGAGGAATCTAATTGGAATCTGGACTTGGAGCGCGATCTTTTAATCCAACCCCCGGCGTCGCTACCCGACGCCGGTGTAGCTTTCGCGTCGTGTTGAGGTAACGCTTTGCACCCTTAGGACCCCCCAACCCAATGCATGCTAATCAAGACTAAAATCAGTATTTTTAAAGTATTTTAAATGTTTTAAATTCACTAATGAAGATTAATAATATGGACTTTAGGCCGGTGGACTTGTGCAAGTAGGATAATTGTGATTTTGGACTCATTGGACGGTGTGCTCAGACGTCATGCTTGCAGGCAAGTGAAACTTGCCAACTCTTGTGTAGGGCCATGTTTTTAGGCCACTTCCTTGTTCCTAGCGTAAAAGAGACTAGTCAGTGAAATGATAGCTGGCTAGACGCCTACTTGATCTAGTTTGACAACGAAACTAGATCCGTCACCTAATTGATCTAGCTTGACAACAAAGCTAGATCCAACTCTTTAAACTTGTTGTTCATGCATACTAAACTGTCACGTTTACTTTCCTTATCTGTACGCACTTTTAACTGCCATGCATTGCATCTTACATGTCATCCCAGTTGATTGTTGCATTCGTAGCACACGCTACAATACTTGTACTCCTTGAAAACTACTTCCGGGGGAAACGGGCCTCATGTGTTGGTCAAAAGCCAATGCCCGGGTTCCCTGGACCGGCTAGGTGCACCCCTACGCCATACTTGTTTAAAACACTTCCTGGCTCGTGGTCCAGAAGCGGGCCTCATGTGTTGGCTAAAAACCAATGCCCGATACACGTGGAGGGGTAGGGATAAACGATCACTTGAGCTAGGAGCTGGCCGTGCAGCCACTCTAGCCAAAAGGCGGAATCTCTGTGCACGAGGTGCTTACTTTTCTTGTCTTGTACTTGTCTTGTGAATGATTCATGCAATACTTGTCATCCATGCCATGTTTAAATGCCATGCTCGTACTTTACTTTACTTTACCTTACCTGTTGCACTCTTTACTTTAACTGCCATGTCATTGCATCATGCTAGAACTGCTAGGTTGCTTTACTTTTACCTACCTTCAGTTTCCTTGCACAAGTCTCTTGTAGACTTGCTGACATGTGCCACTTGCTCTTTTGGGTGTCACATGTTAGACCCTGAGCCCGAGACCGTTGCTGAGTACGTGGTGTTTGCTGACGCTGAGTCTGAGTCCATGATTTCCAGGAGGATTTTGGTGGACACCGGTGACCATTCTTTGAGTCTTTGTTGAGCTTTATTTTGTTTTAGGCCTTTTGTTAGTTATTGGTGTGTAGCACCGTCGTTTGTACTTTGTACTTTTGTTGGCCATGTTTGGGCCTTTAGTCTCTTTTTCTTTTAGCCTGGTGGCTTTTCTGCGATGTTGGAATTTATATTTATGGATATTCTGAGATTATTCTTTTGTCTCATTTAATTATTATTATCTTGTTTCGCTCGCATTGCAAGGACCTGCAGTTTTAAATTTGATTGACGCTTATCGGACTTGCAGCTTTGTAGCTTCAAGTCTGAGCGGACCTTCTCACGATTCGCCTCCATATTTTTGGGAAGCGGGGCGTGACACTTTGATTGATCCTTGAGTGACATCCATTGCTAATTGATCTTCAAGATATGCTTAGGCAATGGATTAACTGCAAGTATGGAATTAGTTACAAGTATTTATGTTTGCTCATCATCAAAACCAAGTAGGGAGAAGTCCAATACTCAACACATGTATGGGTATTTCTTCTCCTTCGACAGATACAGTCAAATGGTACTGAGTCTCCTCAATGTATGGGTATTTTTTCTCCTTCGACAGATATAGTCGGATGGTACCACGTGCATTCCGATTAAGGGTTCTCCACTCCAAATCAAACATGCCCGTCGGATTCTCGCCCAATGTGATGCCTTGACCAAGTTGGTTCAAGACATCCAAGACTTCATATCTCCATATACTGAAGTTGATCTTGCCATCAAACTTCTCAATTTTGAACTTCATGTTGGATACGATAGTCCAACCAAATGGAGCATGCGCGCCAGTAGTCGATGCCTTTGAAGAATTGTCATCACCACCGCTACTCATCTTTGCCTCCTACGTTGATCTTCGACACCGTACAACTTTGATACCAATTTGTTGTGCACCGACAATGCACATTACTACAGAATACACCGGATCGTCGATGACCGAGGACAATGACAAGTAATAAAACTAATGAGAAGCACTAATAGAGTTCACAACTTAAGGCCGTCGACCGGCCAAGGGAACACCAATGAGCTTTATTACGAAAGGAAAGAACAAATACAAATCTTCTCTATTCATAACCGAAGAAGAAGCACACAATGATCTCTCCAAAAATTATCTGCAACCTCAATCAAAGTTGGATCTCACAAATAGCGGCTTAAGAATTCTCCAAATGTGTTCCACTTAAAACACTCCTCTAAACCTAGCTATATATACCCTTATGGTACAATAGGTGCCATCATTGAGGAGTAGTCCCCAAAAGATACGAATCCTGACTTTAACGAAATTCATATACCATTACAACTCTATGCACCGAACCCTAATAGGCATGCACTGCACCCTACTGGCCTCCGTCACATCCAAGTGGGACTCGCTCCGTACGACCGAGCATCCTCCTTGTAATACATTGTTTTCGTATGAACGGGTATTATTTTATGTATTTTTTGCCGAATTTGTACTCGTATAATTTTTGTGTATATTTTAGGAATTTATCCCTATTTTTCTAAAATTATTATAATAAAAAACTATTTTTATTTAAATCTTTTAATATATATAATAATGAAATGAATACTTGGTGTAATACATAGTATATAGTTTGTATGTAGTATATTAGGTGTATTTCTATTTTTTTCTAAATACCAAAACCCAAAAATTTCTCCTTTTGACACCTAGCCCTTTTAGGTGTCCTCTTGCATGCTTATCTTGACCCTAATTGTGCCATAATGGTGGACACTTGGCTAGCCCTAATCCTAGAGAGGGATGATGAGGATCTTATGAGGTTTAGAAGAAAGAAATTAAAGGAAGAAAAAGGAAAGAAAAATTGGAAAGTTCTCATCTCGAAGCCCACATTGCTGCTTCATTTTCGACCAAAACAACACCATATAAAACCCAAATTTTCAAGTTTTTACCATTGAAGAGGAGGAGAAAAGACCTATCAGAGGGTCATCAAGTAGAAGAATGGACAAAGACATCTAGAAGGACTGATCAAGGTAGGAATTCTAACTAGATTAGCTAGGGTTTAGTTTTGGAATGACATAGAAAGTCGTGTAGATCCCCGTAGAGATCTGCAGTAGTCGAATCGACACAGTCATGTCAACTCCTAACGCGGTCATTTCGATCAGCAGCAGTAGTCGACACGGTCATGTCTTGATCGTGTCGTTGACTGCGTAACATTCTGGTGCTCCACAAGATTGTGTCGACTTAGAAACGGTCGTGTCGTAACCGTGTAGTTCTTTGATGTAATCTGATTGTATCGACATAAACACGGTTGTGTCAGATTGAGTGTGTAACTTGCTTCCTCAAATCGACACGATCGTGTAGTGAGTGAAACGGTCGTTTGAGTGACCCAGCTACTTAGGCTGAGAGTTCCTCTACACGGTCATGTCGCTTGCCAAGTGACTGTGTGGTATTGCTGTTGAGTTTTCGATGTAATTTCCACACACACGGTCATGTGGATCTCTGACACGACCGTGTGGCTGTCTCTCTTCTAGCTTTCGAGTGTTACACTCCATGCGACCACGTGGAGTGCAACACATGACCACGTGGGTGGGGTTTTAAGTAATTACTCCTTCCTAATGTCATGTTGTTATGCCACATCCTTATATTATGATTGTGTTGTGAAGAATCTCAAGTCACGCTCCATGTTAGGCCAATGCTACATACCATATCATGCTTCACACTAGGATGTGCTTATGATTGTGCTTCAAGTTATGTTTTGCTTCATATTATGATATGCTTGATATGTCCATGCTTGAAATGAGATAGTTAACACCATGTTTACTTAACCATGCATGAATATGTGTTAAGATGTAACTCTTCCATGAGTTATGTTTAGTTCCATGCTTGTGTGTGTACCTTGTGTAGTGATGAAAAGAATGGAAATTGAATTGAAATTAACACCACATAGACCAAAGTGCCACAAGGACCAAAGTGCCACGGAAACATCAGGGGCCACCTCTTGAATTTATGGAGGCCACCTCTTGAATCTATGTGTGGTAAGATAGACGCATGGACTTACGTGCTACATGGACTAAGTGCCATGGAAATGCAGGGGCCACCTCTTGAATCTATTGGAGTCACCTCTAGAATCCAGTGTAAATAAAGTGATTGGGGAAGAATGTGGTTTGAAAATTCTCAGTTAAACAGTTGTGATTGTTTACTTATATTTCTGCCATGTTTACTTTATGCACTCGAATTGTCATCTGCCGCCTTTATTTTAATTTCTGTTGAGTTTCCTGTCGTAGTATAGTACTTCCTTTATGCTCATACATATATATGATGTTGTACCTTACTTTATGCACAGACCTGTTGTTATCCCCTAGTAGACAGACCTTAGTAGATATAGCAGTTCTGAGACTGGACCCTATCTAGCCTCGTGAGATTTTCCTACTAGGTCACGTGTTGACGTGACCCATTTACATTTTCCTGCTTTAAGAGCAGTACAGCCAGAGCAGGTCCTGACTTCGGAGTTAGCTTCCAGTTCACATGCAGAGATGGAGCCCACCACAGGCGACTTTGTTCAGTTGGACTACCATGGGTAGTTTAGGGAGTGCGTTGTACAGTATGTGGTCACCTTTGTCTTTTTGTGGGTTTCTTAGGAGTTCTCTTTGTTATTTCCACTTTTATACTCAGCACTGAGATGATGTTTGTAAAGATTTACTAGTATAAATAAGATAAGATGATGGACTTTGTACATTTTTGTCTTTTGTTTTTCCATGTTGTTTTTGTATTGGAGCATTATGTGTACTTTCCAGCACATGCTCAGTGGCCTACCGGTTCTTTCTTGCACTCTCTCTCTCCCCCTCTCTTCTCTCACTTTTTCACACTCGCTGCTTTGGAAATACTTGGGACAGATTCGTACTTCCCGAGTATCCTAGGGAGAGGAGTCTTATATTTGGCGGCACATGCATGTCACCGTACTGTGGCATTCGTAAGGATAGTGCGAGTAGTGCTCTATAGGGGTAGTTATGTCCTAATGTGGGTAGAGACCTTAGAGTCTAGATTAAACCACCATTAGCATAAATCCCTAGCTTTAGAGGGCAAACTAAATACGTGTGCAATATGCTGTTTATGTAAGGTATATGTTATCGACATTTCTTTATGAAGGTATGTATAGCTTTAATAAATAGGCATAAGTAAGGATGTTAGTATGTATACATAAATAGAGTATATTGGTATGTGTGGATGTATCTATGTATGTGCTCGATATGTGTATCTCTTGTTGTATGTACATCTGTTATGACGATATATACACATATATGAGTGATACATATATCTAGTTGTCACACCCCACTTTCCATTATACTTGGGATCGAGGACACGAGCGGGTCCGCATGTGCTTAAAGCAAGAAGGAGTTACTTTTCTTTTTTCTTCCTCCTTGGTTTAAGCACATTACGCATTTGTGTGATAACATCCTTGCAGATTCTTGCATGCAAACTCAACAACACAGATAAATATTTTATTACAATCTCAAGTCTCAAAAATGATTTACAACAATGAAAGAAGTAAAAGTGAAAGGGTCTAAAGCCTATACAAAATATTGGAAAGAGTAACAGGTACAGTGATGCTACGAAGGTACAAGCTTCTCAATGGGGAAACCCAGTGGCAAGGCACCATGGTCAACCTGCTCAGTCTCTAGGCTCGCTTCTCTGTAAACCTGTCAAATACCTGACGTATATTTCACAAGACAAGGAAATATACATCAACGAGGGTCGCTAGGCAAGATTTAAAATATTAAGAAGTTGACCCTCGGCAAGATTTTCAAAAACATTTTCATGGCAATATGGTTACAAAATTAGAATTTAAAATAATTAAAGCATGGCAGCGTAAGTAACGTTTGAGCAGTCAAGCATAGTGCATAAGTAGTGGCATAGCAAGTGTAGCGTGCAAAGCAGTGAGCAGGCGAAGTGTAATGCGCAAAGTGGCGAACATGGCAAGGTGTAATGTGTACAGCAATAAGCATGGCAAGTGTGTGTGTACAACAATAAACATGGCAAGCATGGTGTGTACAGCAGTAAACATGGCAAGTGTGGTGTGTACAGCAGTAAGCATGGCAAGTGTTGTTTGTACAATAGTAAACATGGCAAGCGTGGTGTGTACAGCAGTAAACATGGCAAGCATGGTGTGGACAACAATAATCATGGAAAGTGTAGTGTGTGCAGCAATAAGCATGATATTAGTAAACGAACTAGGTAGGAGTAACTAGCAGAGTACGCAATCCTTAATGGTAACACCAATAGTAAAAGAACGTGACAATCATTCAAGTGTGCCTAGTAAAAAGCCCAATGTCTGAGGGGGAAGTGACAAGCATTACACCCAAGCCAACGGGAGCTACCCGTGGCTCTATACTCACCGACCCGGCCAAGTGTCGGTCAAGTTCACCAAGAGAGTGCAATCTAGCGTTCCAGCCTCTACTACATTGAACTAGCCCACCCAAGTGTTTTGCTGGAACACGAGCCAGCCTGATCCATATTACAAGCACGAGCTTGTCAACTCACGTGACATCACGATTTCACGATTTCACCTCTTGGGTGCACGAATTCATAATTTCAAGATTTCAAGTATTCCATTCCGTCAATATGTTCCATCAATTCGAATTCAATTATATGTGTACGAGCATATTAAGTTATCAGCATGCATTATAGTAGGACACAATAATAATGTAACAACACTTTAAAACACGTGGGAAGAATGCACACTTGCCTGTTATAGACGATTCTGGCGTCCGAGCAGACGTAACAAGGGGTGCGATAAATCTGTACCAATGGATATGTGATATTAAGCTCAAAGAATTAAATATAAATACTAACTACACCATTTTATTAATACTGATTTAATAACGTTTACTATTTAACTAATAAGTATATACTAACACACTCACGTCTAAATGTAGCATTAACTATATTAATCTAAATAAATAAGATAGTCACTAACTTATTGTTAATAGTAGTTTACTGTTAATCCATCACTTAACAGCTTACTACTAGATAATACTTACTGATTTATATAAGTAACAATACATCAGTTTAACATAATATTAATAAATTAATAATATACCGATTCATTATAAACAAACACATTGCTTTAAATATATAATAAATTTATTATAAAAAGAGGTAACAAAGTTTACTGTCAGGGTATTATAACTGATGTACTAGCTACACTATCCTATGAGTTTTTATAACATACAATAAGATGTTCACTCACCGTTCACATCGTGTCCCATCCGAGTTGCAGATGAAATGGCGACGGTGAGCCTGCGGGCGGACGGTGAGTGGTCGAGGAGAAGGGCACCGCTGTCGGAGGGCTGTGCTGCTAGGGACCCGTCGATAGCCTGGGTTCGGGGCAGCGGGGATGGGCTTAGCCCGGAGGTCTGAGAGTGGTGCGGGTGATTGCGGGCTCGGAGGGAGAGAGGCGGAGGCACGGCCGCTTCGAAGGGCGTCGAAGGAGTTGGCTTCGGGTCTTGGCGCATCGAGCAGATCGACGGTGGTTCATGCTTAGGGGGTGAGGGATCTGGTAGGGGGATGTGTGTGGTGGTGAGAAAGGATGGTTGGCGTCTGGTACATTGGAATCCTAGGGGCGTGGCGGGCAAAGGCCAACTGGAACAAGGGGCGACGGGCACATGGTATGGTAGGGGCTCATCGGTAAGACTGGGCGTACATGTGGGCATTTGGACTGTCGGTGGAGCGGTGGTTGGTGAGAATGTGGGCACTGGTTGGCAGTGGGAGGTTACGGCGAGGTCGGGAGTGTTACTTCGTTGGCGATTCGGTGGGGTGATCGGAGCGAGGGGATGGATGCAGGGGTGTGGCGGACTTCAACTGGATGGCCGGGGGTGCTGGGCGAGGATCAACGGAGGCGGCTGGCTGCGAGGCGTCGGAGGAGTTTACCAGCCAAGTGGGGTAGAGTTGGGGCGATAGCGGTGCTCTGTTTCGAACAGAGTGGGAGAGCGTAAGGTGTGCATGGCGTTGAGCGGACGGTGGGTCCAGGCGAGGAGGCGGGGAGCTCGAGTGGCAGAGGGGGCTCAGGCGGGCTTGGTGGGTCCCGGGCTTGCGAGGGCTTCGTCTGGAAACATGGGAGGATGGGTGGAAGGCGAAGTGATGGTGGTCGACGATGTGGGCGATGGAGGCGGGGGTTTTCGGGAGTCACCAGAGAGATGCGGTGACTGGGGGTCTCCGAGGGAACGTGCGGCTGAGCGGTCGGGCTTGGCAAACGAAGGGAAGGACGAGCTCTGTGGCGGGGCGCTCGGGGGGGGGGGGGGGGGGTCGAGGCGGCTGCTATGTGTGGGCGGACAAAGGAGGCTGGTGGCTTGGGGAGTCGACGGACGGCGTACAGTCAGAAAGGAGGAGGTCGAGGCAGACTCGAATGAGGCGACGGGCGGTGAGGTTTGGTGGCGGAGTGAGAGGGGAGAGCTCTTGGGTTTGTTTGAAGGAGAGAAGGGCTGGAGCTGTGCTTGGAAGTTACATGAAGAAGGGGATTACGTGGTTTCTTTTGTTCTTAATGCGAAGGAGTAAGGTAGGATTCGCTTGGTTATTTGAAGATGAAGAGAACGTGTGTGTGCCTGGGCGTTGCATGGTTAGTGGGAGAAGGCTGGCTGTTGCGAGAGACATGCGCAAATTGTGGGGAGGTGGAGATATACTGTCTTAGCGTTCAAGCGAAGGATGTGGGTTGATGCGGGGTGACAACTGCATGCCAAACGAAGAGTGCGGGTTGGTGTTTGTTTTTGGAGAGAGAAGGCAACTGTGTATTGCATGGGTTCTTGAAGGAGAAGAGATGGGAAATGTGTGTGCGTTGTTTGGGGACGTGGCCCACGTGGGTTGGTTGAAATTGTGTGTGTGTGAGTGGGTAATATTCTGTGGGATTTTGTTAGGTTTCCGATTATTAAAGAGAAACGATTTTTAATTAAGATTTAGGGATATCTTAGTTATGATTTGTTAGGATTCAAAGTAGATATTTCCTTAAACCCTTTTTAAGATTTGTTAATAAAATATATGATTGGGTTTATGGATATCGACATAGTTAAAACATTCATATTCATAAGTTCGACTAATATTTATTTGGTTAAGGTTTGATTCGAAGATCATGGGAAGATAGGATAGAAGTAGTCGTTAGGTTTCATTAGGTCATCGGGTTAAGATTCGATTCGGGAAAATCGACTTGGTTTAGAATTATAACAGATCCTAAAAGGATCGATTCGGTTAAGATTATTAATATCTAATAGGGTAAGTTTTCCATACCATTAGATCGATTTTAATCATTAGATCAGAATAAGATTTGACTACAATTGTGTTGGAAATCAATTCGATTCAGATTCGTTCTGATAAGAGCTGATCAGTATGATTAAGATTGGGTTTGATTATGAAAATAATTCGATTAAGATGTCTCGATTAAACGTATCATTTTGGTTATGACTGATGGGATTATTATGATCTCGTCCCTGCAATCAACATCAAAAAAATTTAGGGAAGATGCTAACACGATCGTTAAATCGCGTGCTCGAGTTATAATAAATACAACCATATATATCGATTACTCCATTAAATCATTATACTAATGAAATACGTCCGAACACTCGTATAGATGAAAACTGGCCGTTACATCCTACCCACCTTATAAAAAATTCCGTCCTCGGAATTTAATAAAACTAACGGGAGAGGTAATGACCGCGAGATCCAAATGAAGCAACGACGGGGAAGGTTCAGGAAGCAAAATGTGATAACATGGTTGTGTGGGTGAGAGATATCTCGAATCAAGAACAAAGAAAGTCGAACGATGAATATGACGAGGAAGAAGGGGGATCAGTGAATCAAAAATATTTGGTTTATGGTAGGCGACATAATGTCAAGGATATCTTCAAGGTCGAGGGAGAACCCATTGTGTCAACCAATGATTAGAAACTCTAAGAGTAGGATTTTCTAATGAACAAGGACGGGGTCTAGAGTTCAAGGAAAGGTGTTCTTAAGAATCAAGATTGTAATCTATGTTGTTTAGAGTATTTTGCATCAGCACAACCTGCATGGGCCACCACGAAAACCTGTCACACCCCGCTTCCCATTATACTTGGGAGCGAGGACGCGAGCGGGTCCGCATGTGCTTAAAGCAAGAAGGAGTTACTTTTCTTTTTTCTTCCTCCTTGGTTTAAGCACATTACGTGTCTGTGTGATAACATCCTTGCAGATTCTTGCATGCTAACTCATCAACACAGATAAATACTTTATTACAATCTCAAGTCTCAAAAATGATTTACAACAATGAAAGAAGTAAAAGTGAAAGGGTCTAAAGCCCATACAAAATATTGGAAAGAGTAACAAGTACAATGATGCTACGAGGGTACAAGCTTCTCAATGGGGAAACTCAGCGGCAAGGCACCATGGTCAACCTGCTCAGTCTCTATGCTCGCTTCTCTGCAAACCTGTCTAATACCTGACGTATATTTCACAAGACAAGGAATTATACATCAGCGAGGGTCGTTAGGCAAGATTTAAAATATTAAGAAGTTGACCCTCGGCAAGGTTTTCAAAAACATTTTCATGGCAATATGGTTACAAAATTAGAAATTAAATTATGGCAGCATAAGTAATGTTTGAGCAGTCAAGCATAGTGCATAAGTAGTGGCATATCTAGTGTAGTGTGCAAAGCAGTGAGCAGGCGAAGTGTAGTGCGCAAAGTTGCAAATATGGCAAGGTGTATTGTGTACCGCAATAAGCATGGCAAGTGTGTATGTACAACAATAAACCTGGCAAGCGTGGTGTGTACAGCTGTAAACATGGCAAGTGTGGTGTTTACAACAGTAAGCATGGCAAGTGTGGTGTGTACAACAGTAAACGTGGCAAGCGTGGTGTGTACAGCAGTAAATATGGCAAGTGTGGTGTGGACAACAATAATCATGGAAAGTGTAGTGTGTGTAGTAATAAGCATGATATAAGTACACGAACTAGGTAGGAGTAACTAGCAAAGTACCCAATCCTCAATGGTAACAACACGCGTAAAAGAACATGACAATCATTCAAGTGTGCCTAGTGAAAAGCCCTATGTCTGAGGGGGAAGTGACAAGCATTACACCAAAGCCAACGGGAGCTACCCGTGGCTCTATACTCACCGACCCGGCCAGGTGTCGGTCAAGTTCACCAAGAAAGTGCAATCTAGCATTCCAGCCTCTACTACATTGAACTACCCCACCTAAGTGTTCTGCTGGAACACGAGCTAGCCTAATCCATATTACAAGCACGAGCTTGTCAATTCACATGACATCACGATTTCACGATTTCGCCTCTTGGGCGCACGATGTCACGACCCGCTTCCCTAAAATGGAGGCGAGACATGAGAAGGTCCGCTCAAGCGTGGAGCTGTGAAGCCTCACGCCTGATAAGCGTAAATTTAGTATACGCAGGTCCCTGTAATTGCAATCGAAACAACAACAATAATAATAACTTGAGACGGATATGAAATACCAATCCCAAAGTTTGTCCACAAAATATTCAACATCACAGAAAAGCCACCAGGCTAAAAGAAAGAGTCTAAAGGCCCAGAACAAGGCCAAACAAAAGACAAATATAACAGAGTATCAAACTAGGTGCCACGCACCGACAACCCAAAAGATCTAACAAAACTAGACGTAGGCACTAAGACTGATCTCCAGTGTCTACGAAGTCCTCGTCCAACACGGGCGCAAGCTCAGCGTCCGCAAACACCTCACCCTCAGCAAGTAACTCGGGCTCAAGGTCTAACATGCGTCACCCAAAAGAGAAAGGGGCACATGTCAGCAAGTCTAAAAGACTTGATCAAGGAAACTGAAAGTAACTAGCAACCTAGCACTTATAATATTAAGCAATGACATGGCAGTTAAGTATGATGCAACAGTTTAAAAGAGAGGCAAGCACGCACTATGTAGCAAAATCTACCAAATCACCAATTCACGAATCACTCATCACTATTTTCACTTATCACTGTTTATCACTTAGTGCATAGAGAGTCCACCTGCTGGCCAGCTCGTGGCTCAGGCCGCTTATCTCTATCACTATTAATCACTTGTGCACTAGAGAGTCCACCTGCTGGCCGGAGTGGCGGATCAGGCCAACTCGGGGCTCAGTCCGCTTATCTCTTACCCCACCCATATGTGTCGAGCGTTGGGATTTCCAACTCACTGAGCTCTCTTCTGGAACACGAGCCAGGAAGTGTATTTGGCATAGGGGTGCACCTAGCCGGTATCCGAGCGTTGGGGTTTCCAACTATAGGGCTCGCTTCTGGAACCCGAGCCAGGAACACAAACATCGTAGCAAAGCTACGCAATCACGGCAACACTTAAAGAATGCAATGACATGATAATTAATTCGCGTACCGTTAATGGAAAGTAAACATGACATGGTAATTGTGCAACATGCTAAATGTCGGAACTAGCTTCGTTGTCAAGCTAGTTCCCCAATTTGCGCCTAGGCGAGTATCATTTCGTCGCCTAGCCTGTTTTACGCCTACAACAAGAAAATGGCCTAAAACATGGCCTAAACCCTAAGTGGCAAGTTTCACTTGCCTAGCACCGGGGATGATGACCACTTCGTCACACGGATGCCAATCTACGGGGAAAATCGCTGTTTTGGGGGAACAATCATCAAACAACATTAAATTTTATTAGGGTTTCAAAAAAATATAAATAGGTTATGAAAACAACGGTAGATCGATTTCTTACCGAGAGGAGGCGGAAGAAACACTCCGGGGAACCCTAGGATCAGATCTGGAAGCAAATGGAGAAGTTTGGGGAAACTAGGGTTTTGGGGGATTTGGGGATTTTGATGGATTTGGTGAGATTTTGAGGAAGATGAGAGGTAGATAGAGTGGATGGATGGTTTGGATGATGGATTTAAGGCTTGGAATGAAGGGATGAAGCTTGGAGGAAGATGGGGGCTCAAGGGGGAAGACTTTAGGGTTTTGGGTCGTGTTGAGGAAGAAGAAAACGTTTGGGATGGGTTTAAATAGGTTGGGCTGGCGGCTACCCAGAAATTAGGGTTTTAACACAGATTAGTCGATCAAAGAGCAACCACTGACCGACTAGTTTGGCAACTAGTCGGTCGGTCAACCAACGCAGACCGACTAAGTGTAAACAGTAACTTCTGAACGAAAATAGGATTTTAGAGTTAGTCGGTCCATGAACAAATACTGACCGACTAGTTTAGCATCTAGTCGGTCGATGAACGTTCTTAGACCGACTAAGAGTAAACAGTAACTCAACTAAAATTAAGATGATGTGTTAGTCGGTTAAAGAAGCATTGCTGACCGACTAGTTTGCAACCTAGTCGGTCAACCAACGTTCTTAGACCGACTAACGATAAACAGTAACTCCTGAATAATTTAGAAAGCTAATTAGTCGGTCCAAGAAGGATTTCCGACCGACTGGATCGTCATCTAGTCGGTCGGTGCCCCTTCTTATACCGGCTAATGAGCACCAAAAGTTCCGATACGGAGCGCGGGGCCCCGGGATCGATTCCTAGGAATCCTAGGCTTGATCTAATAGTAAGATACGACCGTTATGAAGTCCGTCACGAGTGACATACTTCGAAATCGACGATCCTAAGGAAGACACGAGATAATACGACGAATCGATCGAAAATGAAAGCTACGGAGACGAAAACCACACATGAGGAGAAAATCCACCAAAACATATATTATATTATATTATATCCAGATACATGAAAAGCAGTCGTTACATCCTCACCAACTTAAGAAAAATTCCGTCCTCGGAATTTCCGAATACTCACGAGTCTGGAAACAAAAGGGGGAAACGCCCTCGCATCTCATCTTCTCTCTCCCAAGTGGACTCTCCCGGCGAACCGTGTCACCACATCACCCTCACAAGATTGACAACCTTGTTCCGAAGCGATTTCTGACACCTGTCCAGAATCTGCACTGGATGCTGGTCATACGTCATATCGGGGCGAACGGTAATCTCCGAAAAATCCACCGCATGAGATGGATCGCTAATGTATCGACGAAGCTGCGACACATGGAAAACATCGTGAACTCCTTCCAAAGACGGCGGCAAGGCCAAGCGATAAGCTACCTCGCCAACCCTCTCCAAAACGTCAAACGGTCCAATGTATCGCGGGCTCAACTTCCCACGCTTCCCAAAACGAATCACACCACGATTCGGGGAAATCTTCAAGAACACATGGTCGCCCGGCTGAAACTCCAAAGGACGACGTTTAGCATCCGCCCAATGCTTAAAACGATCCTGAGCAATCCTCAACCTCTCCCGAATATTCCTGATGATATCCACGGCCTCCACGATCATCTCAGGTCCCAACAACTCCCGATCACCAACGTCATCCCAACTCAATGGCGATCGACATTTCCTCCCATAAAGAGCGGCGAAAGGCGCCATGCCAATACTCGCCTGGAAGCTGTTGTTGTAAGAGAACTCCACCAGGTGTAGATGGTCCTCCCACGAACCCTTGAAATCCAACATGCACGCCCTCAGCATGTCTTCCAAAATCTGAATCGTCCTTTCAGACTGGCCATCCGTCTGCGGATGGTACACCGTGCTGAAACTCAGACGCGTACCCAAGCTCTTCTGCAAACTCTGCCAAAACTGAGATGTGAACCTCGTGTCTCTGTCTGACACGATACTCACGGGGACTCCATGAAGTCACACGACCTCCTGCACGATTCACGTTACATCACTATCCAAACTAGGAAAAGGACATAAAACGGAGAGTAAAAGAATTTTACCTCCATATATCTCCTCGCTAGCGCCTCAGTGGACTGTCCCACTCGGAATGGAATAAAGTGCGCGGATTTGGTCAATCGATCTACGATCACCCAAATCGCGTCATTCTGCTTCGGACTCCGAGGTAGTCCAGTCACGAAATCCATAGTGATGTGTTGCCATTTCCACTCCGGAATCGGAAGCGGTTGTAGCAACCCGGCCGTACGCTGATGCTCCGCCTTCACTTGCTGGCAAACCAAGCACTTGGCTGCACTCCGAGCCACGCTCCTCTTCATACCATGCCACCAATAATTCAGACGAAGATCCTGGTACATCTTGGTGCCACCAGGAAGCACAGAATACGGCGAACTGTGTGCCTCCACCATCAACTCCTCTCTGATATCCCCAGCTGGTACACACAACCTGGCTCCAAACCTTAGCGAGCCATCCTCATGAATCAAAAAGTCAGTCCGCAGACCGGCTTCCACCTGCTCCCGAATCCTCACCAGCTTCGGATCCTCAGCCTGGCCAGCCTTAATCCGATCCACGATCGTCGACTGTACCTGCATGTACATCAACGAATAAGCCTCCCCAGGAAGAACAATCTCCACGCCAGACTCGCAAAAATCCTGCTGCAATCTGCACTGCGAGGTCAAAATCATCACCGCTGGAAGCCTACTCAAAGCATCGGGAACCACATTCACCTTGCCAGGGTGATACTGCAAATCAATCTCATAATCCGCCATAAGCTCCAACCATCGACGCTGTCTCATGTTGAGCTCCTTCTGAGTGAAAATATACTTCAAACTTTTGTGATCGGTGAAAATCTTCACTTTCTCACTCAGCAGGAAGTGCCTCCAAATCTTAAGAGCAAACACAACGGCAGCCAACTCCAAATCATGCGTCGGATAATTCTTCTCATGAACCTTAAGCTGACGAGACGCATATGCCACAACGTGCCCATGCTGATGCAACACACAACCGAGACCCTTGCCAGAAGCATCGCAAAAGATCTCAAATCCACCGCTGCGATCAGGCACAACCAGAATAGGGGCAGTCGTCAACCTCTCCTTCAGAATACCAAAAGCACTCTCACAATCACCCGACCAAGCAAAAGCAACATCCTTCCACGTCAACCTGGTCATCGGCTCAGCAATACGAGAAAAGTCCCTAATGAAACGCCGATAATAACCAGCAA
Source organism: Scilla litardierei (assembly GCA_030789695.1). NCBI lineage: Eukaryota > Viridiplantae > Streptophyta > Magnoliopsida > Asparagales > Asparagaceae > Scilla > Scilla litardierei. The sequence continues at coordinate 379,241,364 of CM061142.1, forward strand.
GTCCAAGGAAACTCCGAATCTCAGACGCCGACGCCGGAACAGGCCACTCCCTGATGGCCCTAATCTTCTCGGGATCCACTGAACTACCATCTCCAGTCACCACATGCCTGAGAAAAGCAACTCGATCCAGCCAAAACTCGCACTTCAAAAACTTAGCATACAACCGATGCTTCCTTAAAATCTCCAACACCGTCCTTAAGTGCGAGGCATGCTCCTCCTCCGACTTCGAATAGATCAGAATGTCGTCAATGAAGATAACGACAAACTTATCCAAAAAGTCGTAGAAAATCAGGTTCATCAGATTCATGAAAACTGCGGGCACGTTAGTTACGCCGAAAGGCATAACCACAAACTCATAGTGTCCATACTTCGTCCTGAACGCTGTCTTCGGAACATCATCCTTCCTTACCTTCAACTGATGGTAACCACTCCTCAAATCCAATTTAGAAAACACCCTCGAACCTCCAAGCTGATCAAAAATATCATCGATGCGAGGCAACGGGTATTTATTCTTAATGGTCACCGCATTCAACTCCCGATAGTCCACGCACATGCGACGCGAACCATCCTTCTTCTTTACTAACAGCACCGGTGCTCCCCACGGAGACACACTAGGATTAATATAACCCTTCTGCAACAGCTCATCCAACTGCTTCCGCAACTCTTCCAATTCTGCAGGTGCCATACGATACGGCGCCTTCGAAATCGGCTGCGCACCTGGAACAAGATCGATAAAAAATTCCAGAGCTCGATCAGGCGGCAAACCAGACATCTCCTCGGGGAAGACGTCACCAAAATCACGCACCACAGCTGGCCACTCCAGCTCCATCTGCATAGCCACAGCCTCCACCGGCCTGGCCCGAAATCTGACAGGACCAAGCGATCTGTTACCACGACTGAACTCAAACAATGGATGTTCGGGAATCTCGAACACCACCTTCTTCCTCCTGCAGTCGATCGTAGCATAGAAGCTCGCAAGCCAATCCATCCCAAAGACCGCATCGTAGTTGGTGATGTTGTGGACAATAAAATCAGCATAAAGCTCATGTCCACAAACCACCACAGAGCAAGGACTGCATCCACGATGCACCGTGACTACTCCATTCCCTGTAACGATGTTCCAACTCTTGGAGAGAGGGGACGTCGACAAGGAATGCTTCTCCACGAAGCTCTGGGCCAAAATGCACATCGATGCACCAGAGTCAAAGAGGACTCGGGCGGGGAACGTGCAAACCAAAACCACACCTAATAAACAGTCTAATCAATCAAATCTTATTCTAGCAACATTCATACACAAGCATCCAACATAATTTTAACAATCAACTAATTAGGGAAGGAACAACTAGATTGGAAGTTACCTGCAATGACCTCATCCATGGCCAAAACCTCCTCCTCGGTCATCAGAAATGCCTGCCTCCTTGGCGGAATCGCCTGCCGAAAGGCATGCCCTTGCGGAACAAGGGGTACCCCACGACCAGCGGGCACCGGGGCTCTCTGCTGCAACGGCGGGGCAGCAATAGGTGCCTTCCAAGGCTGCCTCAACCTCGGGCACTCCCTGAGAACATGAGCGGGATCTCCACAGGCAATACATTGCCCCAAGAACTTCCTACATGATTCCTTGATATGGCCCTCCTTGCCACAGAAATTGCAAGTCCTCCGAACGGGCCCTCCTGGCCTCTTAAACTGAGCAGGCTGGTTCGGCCTGAATCCAGGTCTAACCACAGCTCTCGCCTGTTCCACAGGCCTCCTCCCAGCACCAACGACAGACCCCTTCCTCTGGTTCATGAGCAGATCCTGCCTCTTGGCAGCGACCAGAACCTTCTGATAAGATTCCCGGTCAGAAGAGGTCACAAAACTCTGGAGCTCCGAAGCGAGTCCCTGCAGGAACCTCTGAGCTCTCTCCTCAGCGTCCTACACCATCTTCGGTGCAAACTGACTCAGCCTCATGAACCTTTGGTGATAATGGTCCACCGACGAGCTCCCTTGCTTCAAATCGATAAAACGCTGCAGTATCTCCTCCCTGGCAGCCTTCGGGAAGAACTCACCATCAAATCTGGCCTTGAAGGTAGCCCAGACGATCGGCTCCACCAACATCTTCTCTTCAGCTTCCCACCAATTCCGAGCATTATCCTTCAGCTGGCACTTCGCCAAGTCAACCCAACTAACTTCGTTGACCTTGGACATCTTCAGATTGTCCTCGATATTCCTCATCCATTCATCAGCAGCTAGTGGACCTTCGGTTCCATCAAAATACGCAGGACCCAGCTCTCTGAACTGCTTCGCCCCGGGCTCAGGGCGAGGGGCTTCCACCACCCGAGCAGCTCAAGCCACCGGAGCATTCTGTACCTGTAGAAGCACACCCTGCTGAACCTGCATCATCTGCAACATCATCCGCATCATCTCTCCGTTAGTGGGCTCCCGCTCAGGCTCCTCGTCATGAGGGGGCGCACCACTACCACCACCACGGGTGATTCACCTTCCTGCCATCTAATGACACAGAGAACGAAACGATTAGACTCATAGCTTAGGGCTTAGATGTCGAACTTATTTGTTGGACAATCTTGTATTATTATCGTTATCCTGATAATTGCAGTTACAGAAGGACCTGCATGGGCCACCACTAAAACCTGTCACGACCCGCTTCCCTAAAATGGAGGCGAGACGTGAGAAGGTCCGCTCAAGCGTGGAGCTGTGAAGCCTCACGCCTGATAAGCGTAAATTTAGTATAAGCAGGTCACTGTAATTGCAATCGAAACAACAACAATAATAATAACTTGAGACGGATATGAAATACCAATCCCAAAGTTTGTCCACAAAATATTCAACATCACAGAAAAGCCACCAGGCTAAAAGAAAGAGTCTAAAGGCCCAGAACAAGGCCAAACAAAAGACAAATATAACAGAGTATCAAACTAGGTGCCACACACCGACAACCCAAAAGATCTAACAAAACTAGACGTAGGCACTAAGACTGATCTCCAGTGTCTACGAAGTCCTCGTCCAACACGGGCGCAAGCTCAGCGTCCGCAAACACCTCACCCTCAGCAAGTAACTCGGGCTCAAGGTCTAACATGCGTCACCCAAAAGAGAAAGGGGCACATGTCAGCAAGTCTAAAAGACTTGATCAAGGAAACTGAAAGTAACTAGCAACCTAGCACTTATAATATTAAGCAATGACATGGCAGTTAAGTATGATGCAACAGTTTAAAAGAGAGGCAAGCACGCACTATGTAGCAAAATCTACCAAATCACCAATTCACGAATCACTCATCACTATTTTCACTTATCACTGTTTATCACTTAGTGCATAGAGAGTCCACCTGCTGGCCAGCTCGTGGCTCAGGCCGCTTATCTCTATCACTATTAATCACTTGTGCACTAGAGAGTCCACCTGCTGGCCGGGAGTGGCGGATCAGGCCAACTCGGGGCTCAGTCCGCTTATCTCTTACCAACCCATATGTGTCGAGCGTTGGGATTTCCAACTCACTGAGCTCTCTTCTGGAACACGAGCCAGGAAGTGTATTTGGCATAGGGGTGCACCTAGCCGGTATCCGAGCGTTGGGGTTTCCAACTATAGGGCTCGCTTCTGGAACACGAGCCAGGAACACAAACATCGTAGCAAAGCTACGCAATCACGGCAACACTTAAAGAATGCAATGACATGATAATTAATTCGCGTACCGTTAATGGAAAGTAAACATGACATGGTAATTGTGCAACATGCTAAATGTCGGAACTAGCTTCGTTGTCAAGCTAGTTCCCCAATTTGCGCCTAGGCGAGTATCATTTCGTCGCCTAGCCTCTTTTACGCCTACAACAAGAAAATGGCCTAAAACATGGCCTAAACCCTAAGTGGCAAGTTTCACTTGCCTAGCACCGAGGATGACGACCACTTCGTCACACGGATGCCAATCTACGGGGAAAATCGCTGTTTTGGGGGAACAATCATCAAACAACATGAAATTTTATTAGGGTTTCATAAAAATATAAATAGGTTATGAAAACAACGGTAGATCGATTTCTTACCGAGAGGAGGCGGAAGAAACACTCCGGGGAACCCTAGGATCAGATCTGGAAGCAAATGGAGAAGTTTGGGGAAACTAGGGATTTGGGGATTTTGATGGATTTGGTGAGATTTTGGGGAAGATGAGAGGTAGATATAGTGGATGGATGGTTTGGATGATGGATTTAAGGCTTGGAATGAAGGGATGAAGCTTGGAGGAAGATGGGGGCTCAAGGGGGAAGATTTTAGGGTTTTGGGTCGTGTTGAGGAAGAAGAAAACGTTTGGGATGGGTTTAAATAGGTTGGGCTGGCGGCTGCCCAGAAATTAGGGTTTTAACACAGATTAGTCGGTCAAAGAGCAACCACTGACCGACTAGTTTGGCAACTAGTCGGTCGGTCGACCAACGCAGACCGACTAAGTGTAAACAGTAACTTCTGAACGAAAATAGGATTTTAGAGTTAGTCGGTCCATGAACAAATACTGACCGACTAGTTTAGCATCTAGTCGGTCGATGAACGTTCTTAGACCGACTAAGAGTAAACAGTAACTCAACTAAAATTAAGATGATGTGTTAGTCGGTTAAAGAAGCATTGCTGACCGACTAGTTTGCAACCTAGTCGGTCAACCAACGTTCTTAGACCGACTAACGATAAACAGTAACTCCTGAATAATTTAGAAAGCTAATTAGTCAGTCCAAGAAGGATTTCCGACCGACTGGATCGTCATCTAGTCGGTCGGTGCCCCTTCTTATACCGGCTAATGAGCACCAAAAGTTCCGATACGGAGCACGGGGCCCCGGGATCGATTCCTAGGACTCCTAGGCTTGATATAATAGTAAGATACGACCGTTATGAAGTCCGTCACGAGTGACATACTTCGAAATCGACGATCCTAAGGAAGACACGAGATTATACGACGAATCGATCGAAAATGAAAGCTACGGAGACGAAAACCACACATGAGGAGAAAATCCACCAAAACATATATTATATTATATTAAATCCAGATACATGAAAAGCAGTCGTTACACACGAATTCATAATTTCATGATTTCAAGTATTGTATTCCGTCAATATGTTCCATCAATTCGCAGTCAATTATATGTGTACGAGCATATTAAGTTATCAGCATGCATTATAGTAGGACACAATAATAATGTAACAACACTTTAAAACACGTGGGAAGAATGCACACTTGCCTGTTATAGACGATTCTGATGTCCGAGCGGACGTAACAAAGTGTGCGATAAATCTGTACCAATGGATATGTGATATTAAGCTCAAAGAATTATATATAAATATTAACTACACCATTTTATTAATACTGATTAAATAACGTTTACATTTAACTAATAAGTATATACTAACACACTCACGTCTAAATGTAGCATTAATTATATTAATCTAAATAAATAAGATGGTCACTAACTTATTGTTAATAGTAGCTTAATGCTAATCCATCACTTAACATCTTACTACTAGATAATACTTACTGATTTATATAAGTAACAATACATCAGTTTAACATAATATTAATAAATTAATAATATACCGATTCATTATAAACTAACACATTGCTTTAAATATATAATAACTTTATTATAAAAAGAGGTAACATAGTTTACTGTCAGGGTGTTATAACTGATGTACTACCTACACTATCCTATGCGTTTTTATAACTTACAATAAGCTGTTCACTCACCGTTCACATCGTGTCCCTTCCGAGTTGCAGATGAAATGGCGACGGCGAGCCTGCGGGCGGACGGTGAGTGGTCGAGGAGAAGGGCGCCACTGTCGGAGGGCTGTGCTGCTAGGGACCCGTCGATGGCCTGGGTTCGGGACAGCGGGGAGGGGCTTAGCCCGGAGGTCGGAGAGTGGTGCGGGTGATTACGGGCTCTGAGGGAGAGAGGCATAGGCGCGGCCGCTTCGAAGGGCGTCGGAGGAGTTGGCTTCGGGTGTTGGCGCGTCGAGCAGATCGACGGTGGTTCGGGCTGAGGGGGTGAGGGGATCTGGTAGGGGGATGTGTGTGGTGGTGAGAAAGGGAGGTTGGCATCCGGTACATGGGAATCTCAGGCGCATGGTAGGCAAAGGCCGACTGGAACAAGGGGCGACGGGCACAGGGTATGGTAGGGGCTCATCGGCAAGACTGGGCGCACATGTGGGCATGGGGACTGTCGGTGGAGCGGTGGTAAGTGAGAATGTGGGCACTGGTTGGCAGTGGGATGTTACGGCGAGGTCTGAAGTGTTGCAGTGTTGGCGATCCGGTGGGGTGATCGGAGCGAGGGGATGGATGCAGGGGTGTGGCGGTCTTCAGCCGGAGGGCTGGGGGTACTGTACGAGGATCAATGAAGGCGACTGGCTGCGAGGCGTCGAAGGAGTTTGCCAGCCAAGTGGGGCAGAGTTGGGGCAATAACGGTGATCTTTTTCGAACAGAGTGGGAGAGTGTAAGGTGTGCATGGCGTTGAGCGACGGTGGGTCCAGGCGAGGAGGCGGGGAGCTCGAGTGGCAGAGGGTGCTCAGGCGGGCTCGGTGGGTCCGGGGCTTGCGAGGGATTCGTCTGGAAACATGGGAGGATGGGCGGAAGGTGAAGTGATGGCGGTCGATGATGTGGGCGATGGAGGCGGGGGTTTTCGGGAGTCACCAGAGAGATGCGGTGACTGGGGGTCTCTGAGGGAACATGTGGCTGAGCGGTCAGGCTTGGTAAATGAAGGGAAGGAGGAGCTCTGTGGCGGGGTGCTCGGGGGGTCGAGGAGGCTACGGTGTGTGGATAGACGAAGGAGGCTGGTGGCTTGGGGAGCCGACTGACGGCGTACAGTCGGAAAGGTGGAGGTCGAGGCAGAATCGAATGAGGTGGCAGGCGGTGAGGTTCGGTGGGCAGAGTAAGAGGGAGATCTGTTGGGTTTGTTTGAAGGAGAGAAGGGCCGGAGTTGGGCTTGGGAGTTACATGAAGAAGGGGATTACGTGGTTTCTTTTGTTCTTAATGCGAAGGAGGAAGGTAGGCTTCGCTTGGTTATTTGAAGAAGATGAAGAACGTGTGTGTGCCTGGGCGTTGCATGGTTAGTGGGAGAAGGCTGGCTGTTGTGAGAGACATGCGCAAATTGTGGGGACGTAGAGATATGCTGGCTTAGCATGCAAGCGAAGGATGTGGGTTGATGCGAGGTGACAACTGCATGCCAAACAAAGAGTGCGGGTTGGTGTTTGTTTTTGGAGAGAGAAGGAAACAGTGTATTGCATAGGTTCTTGAAGGAGAAGAGTTGGGAAATGTGTGTGCGTTGTTTGGGGACGTGGCCCACGTGGGTTGGTTGAAATTGTGTGTGAGTGAGTGGGTAATATTCTGTGGGATTTTGTTAGGTTTCAGATTATTAAAGAGAAACGATTTTTAATTAAGATTTAGGGATATCTTAGGTGTGATTTGTTAGGATTCAAATTAGATATTTCCTTAAACCCCTTTTACGATTTGTTAATACAAGATATGATTGGGTTTAGGGAGATCGACATAATTAAAACATTCAGATTCATACGATCGAATAATATTTATTTGGTTAAGATTTGATTGAAGATCTTGGGTAGATAGGATAGAAGTAGTCGTTAGGTTTCGTTAGGTCATCGGGTTAAGATTTGATTAGGGAAAATCGACTTGATTTAGAATTATAACAAATCCTAAAAGGATCGATTCGGTTAAGATTATTAATATCTAATAGGGTAGGATTTCCATACCATTAAATCGAATTTAATCATTAGATCAGAATAAGATTTGACTACAATTGTGTTGGAAATCAATTCGATTCAGATTCGTTCTGATAAGCCCTGATCAGTATGATTAAGATTGGGTTTGATTATGAAAATAATTCGATTAAGATGTCTCGATTAAACGGATCGGTTTGGTTATGACTGATGGGGTTATTATGATATCGTCCCTATAATCAACATCAACAAAATTTAGGGAAGATGCTAACGAGATAGTTAAATCGTGTGCTCAAGTTATAATAAATATAGCCATATATATCGATTACTCCATTAAATTAGTATACTAATGAAATACGTTTGAACACTCGTATAGATGAAAACTGGCCGTTACACTAGTGGCTTGGATATATACATGTATGTATCTATGTATCTATGTTACTTATATGTCTTGGTATTTGTGCTTGTACATATGTCTTCATATGTCTATATTATGTATGTAGTCGGTGCAACTGTGGCTATCGTATGAGTGCGGTGTAGTTGGATATATAAAGTAATATGAATGTAAGCATGTGTATGTATGTTATTATACAGTTAGATATAGATGTATGATGTTAATATACTTGTATAAATGTGTTGTGTTGCCTTCATCGTGGTGTGTATGAACTTGTAAGTAATATTGCTTATATTTGTTGTGTTGGTGTATTTGTATGAAAATGTGATGTATGAATACTATCATGTACATGTATCTCCTTTAGTGTAGTGTATGTGCAAATTATCCTTAGTAGTGTATGTACGTATATTCAGTTAGACCATTAGCTTTAAAAGTCCGAGGACGTACTTTGTTTTTAAGATGGGTATGATGTAATACATTGTTTCGTATGTATGGGTATTATGTTACGTGTTTTTGACCGTATTTATACGCGTATAATTTTGTGTATATTCTATGAATTTATCCCTATTTTTCTAAAATTATTATAATAACAAAACTATTTTTATTTAAATCTCTTAATACATATGATAATGAGATGCATACTTGGTGTAATACATAGTATAAAGTGTGTATTGTAGGATCTGAAACTATAGGAAAAAACACTAGGAGGGGGGTAAAGTTCTTTATAAAACTTAATAAGGAATTTTTTCCGAATTAAATTTCTTTTATGCAACCTTAGTGTGGAATAGAGAAAGAGAGCAACAACACAAGAATGCAAATGCAAACAAACGATATTCATATGTTCAGATTCACCGTTTCTCCCCAACTGTCTTAAATCCTACTCCAGTAACACACTATTAACCTGCTAGAAATTAGTGTTTCCACTAATGCCCACTTGCCAAAACCTGACAAGTGCAAATTGATACAACTTCTTCTACTTCTCACAAACCGGGAATGGACTACTCTTAAACCAAGAGGAACCTTTCTTCCACTTCCAACAAACCAGTAATGGACTTCTTTCACAACCGAGAGGAACTTCTCAAATATCAAGAGAAAGAAGAACGAAATATGAAACAACTTCAAAACATGTACCTTGAATATTACTCTTAAGAATTAGGCAATAAGGTGCGTATGATGTGCTCTAAATGATGAGAGTGAGAGCACTTACTAACTTGTCTCAAGATGTGTAGTAAAGAATGCTAGAAGTTGATCTTGAAAGGTTTGGAGACAAGTTGAACTTTGGAGCTTGAACAAGAATTTCTTTGAATGCTCTTGAATGCTCTAGTTGAGAAGTTAATGACTTAGGATCACTTAAGAGTGCATTGAATGAAGTCTTAGATGCTTAGCAAACCTCTCAAGTTAAGACATTAAAGCCCTATGGAAATCTGCTCAAAATCAGCTAAAGAGCCCAAGTATTTAATGCTTCAAATGGCTATTAACGGGCAGAAATCCTAGTTATCAGTCGCTTGAAGAAGAGTGACCGGTCGGCTGTTGTACTGTTCGGACTAGACATTAAATGCAGTCTAATAGACATATACCAGACGGCTAAAGAAGACTTTCTAGATGTCTGGTCCATTGCTAAGTCGTCTGGCACGCATGCATTAGATGTCTGATCATACAGGCAGTGAGCAACACTTGGTTATTGTAATAGTTGGTCTGACTGCCCAGTTGTCTGATGTTCATCATCCAGACGTCTGGTCAACTTTTTAGACATCTAGCAATACAACATCAGACGTCTAATCAAGAGTGACTGTAGAAATGAGCTATTTGAAATATTTTCACTAATTTACCAGACGTTTGATGTAAATCATCCAGACGTCTGTTTTCCGTCAATCATCAGAGGTCGAGTTACTGGACTTTCGACTTGAATTAATCAGACGTCTGAAGTTCATCATCCAGTCGTCTGACGATATGTTCAAACGGCTGGAATTAGAACTTCAGGCATCTAATCATGATAGGGTTGGAGCATGTAATGCATATGAGCACCAGATGTCTGGAAGCAGAGCACCAGGCGTCTGTAGGCAGAGCACCAGACGTCTAGGTGGGCTGAAAAACTCTTCTTTGAGTTTATGCAAGTTCTAACCTTATGACACTCATTGATATATGATCTAAAGTGTTTTGTGAGTGTTATGAGTGATATTCTAATGAGTCTATTCAAGGTTTAACATGCTAGTTCAACTAAGAAGTAAAGAAAGAAATTTTACATATTTATCACCTTCGCTTCCTATTGAATGCCTTGAATTCTTCCTCTGAGCATGAGAAGTCCAACATTTTGGCTTCCTTGAGATCACTCTTTGATGACCATATAACTTTGTTGAGTTCAATGCCTTGACTTCTTTGCGTTCACTCCTTGATCTCCATGCTTCATTAATTGATGTCTTTGCATCAATTGTCTGAGTCATCATCTTCATTGGATATGACTTTAACTGTAGTGAGAATGCTCTCCTTAATTACAAAACATGTGGATTAGTCACAATTGATTATGTTTATTTATCATCAAAACCACATTGGGGATCCAATATTCAATATTCTCCCCCTTTTGATGATGACAAACAATCATAACCATAATCAATAATTGTGCTTGAAGGAAAACTACTTACTCACACTGCATTGATGCCAACCATCTTAGTCCAGATAAACATATGAATAATGAATCAACAATGCTTAGTTAAGGATATGTGTATCACATGAATTGTGTATTGTATTCATAAAAGCCCAAAAACATGTATGAATACACAAGGCATGAAACATATGGTGATACACATTGAGTAAGTTAAAGCATGAAACAATCAAGTCAATCAATTATATTGAATTGAAATTAAGAGTAACTCCCCCTGAATCATATAACTACTATATCAAGAGGCGATTCATGAAGTTATCATTAATTTCAAAAAAGAACTCATGATGCACATATGTGGTTATTCTCCTACCTATGGTTACTCTCTTCCCCTTTGTCATAATCCAAAAAGGGTGGGGATGACAACTATAACAACAACAACAACAACGTAATGCTTAAATAAAGGTGTTGTTATTTAACCATTCACAAAGTCTCATATGGATATAATAGTCTTAATTATTCAAAATATACTCAATAATCATGGAACACATATGATTATTATTCTCTCTCTTTGTTCATTCTCTCTTCCCTTTATGAAATAATCAATTCATTCTTATATGGCCTATATGATGAATATCAATGGATGAAAATAGTGCCAACATAAGTAAAACTGTAAAAGTGATCTCATATCACCATTAAACTAAGCATGTAGCATCACATCTCATATGGAGATAACAAATGTTCAACATTTATATTGGAAGTGCATGATAAGAGAATTATCAACACACAAGCACATTTCCAAAAGTATTTTCACACACACACACACACACACACACACACACATATCTATATTATAAAAGAGGGATGTTATCAAGAGAAATTGGACAAGAGATATTGGACAAGAGAAATTGGATAAGAGATATCTATATTATAAAAGAGGGATGTTATCAAGAGAAATTGGACAAGAGATATTGGACAAGAGAAATTGGATAAGAGATATCTATATTATAAAAGAGAGATGTTATCAAGAGAAATTGGACAAGAGATATTGGACAAAAGATATCTATATTCTAAAAGAGGGATGTTAACAAGAGAAATTGGATATGAGATATTGGACAAGAGAAATTGGATAAGAGATATCTATATTATTAAAGAGGGATGTTATTAAGATAAATTGGATAATCGATATTGGAAAAGAGAAATTGGATAAGAGATATCTATATTATAAAAGAGGGATGTTATCAAGAGAAATTGGATAAGAGATATTGGAAAAGAGAAATTGGATAAGAGATATCTATATTATAAAAGAGGGATGTTATCAAGAGAAATTGGATACGAGATATTGGAAAAGAGAAATTGGATAAGAGATATCTATATTATTAAAGAGGGATGTTATCAAGAGAAATTGGATAAGAGATATTGGACAAGAGAAATTGGATAAGAGAAATTGGATAAGAGATATTGGAAAAGAGAAATTGGATAAGAGATATCTATATTATAAAAGAGTGATGTTATCAAGAGAAATTGGATAAGAGATATTGGACATGAGAAATTGGATAAGAGATATCTATATTATAAAAGAGGGATGTTATCAAGAGAAATTGGATTAGAGATATTGGACAAGATAAATTGGATAAGAGATATCTATATTATAAAAGAGGGATGTTATCAAGAGAAATTGAATAAGAGATTGAAAGATGTAATCAAGCAGCGAAATTGAATATGGTTCTAGGAATATTTTGTCTTATACTTCTAGGACAAAGCTTTGTCCTACGTGGCAAGTTTGTCCTTGGTGGTAATGAAAATTTTGGGGGGACTTAAATTTTGGGGGAAAATTTAAATTTGGGGGGAAACTTGAAATTTTGTGGGGAAACTTGAAATTTGGGGGAACTTGAAATTTGTGGGGGAGAAAAACTCAGCCATTAAATAAACCGTGCCCTATGGGCACGGGTAATTGGACAAGAGAAATTGGATAAGAGATATCTATATTATAAAAGAGAGATGTTATCAAGAGAAATTGGACAAGAGATATTGGACAAGAGATATCTATATTCTAAAAGAGGGATGTTATCAAGAGAAATTGGATATGAGATATTGGACAAGAGAAATTGGATAAGAGATATCTATATTATAAAAGAGAGATGTTATCAAGAGAAATTGGAGACGAGATATTGGACAAGAGAAATTGGATAAGAGATATCTATATTATAAAAGAGGAATGTTATCAAGAGAAATTGGACAAGAGATATTGGACAAGAGAATTTGGAGAAGAGATATCTATATTATAAAAGAGGGATGTTATCAAGAGATATTGGACAAGAGATATTGGACAAGAGATATCTAAATTATAAAAGAGGGATGTTATCAAGAGAAATTGGACAAGAGATATTGGACAAGAGAAATTGAATAAGAGATATCTATATTATTAAAGAGGGATGTTATCAAGAGAAATTGGAGAAGAGATATTGGACAAGAGAAATTGGATAAGAGATATCTATATTATAAAAGAGGGAAGTTATCAAGAGAAATTGGACAAGAGATATTGGACAACAGAAATTGGATAAGAGATATCTATATTATAAAAGAGGGATGTTATCAAGAGAAATTGGACAAGAGATATTGGACAAGAGAAATTGGATAAGAGATATCTATATTATTAAAGAGGGATGTTATCAAGAGAAATTGGAGAAGAGATATTGGACAAGAGAAATTGGATAAGATATATCTATATTATAAAAGAGGGAAGTTATCAAGAGAAATTGGACAAGAGATATTGGACAACAGAAATTGGATAAGAGATATCTATATTATAAAAGAGGGTTGTTATCAAGAGAAATTGGACAAGAGATATTGGACAAGAGATATCTATATTATAAAAGAGGGATGTTATCAAGAGAAATTGGATAAGAAATATTGGACAAGAGAAATTGGATAAGAGATATCTATATTATAAAAGAGGGATGTTATCAAGAGAAATTGGATAAGAGACATTGGACAAGAGAAATTGGACAATAGATATCTATATTAAAAAAGAGGGATGTTATCAAGAGAAATTGGATAAGAGATATTGGACAAGTGAAATTGGACAAGAGATATCTATATTATAAAAGAGGGATGTTATCAAGAGAAATTGGATAAGAGATATTGGACAAGAGAAATTGGACAAGAGATATCTATATTATAAAAGAGGGATGTTATCAAGAGAAATTGGATAAGAGATATTGGACAAGAGAAATTGGACAAGAGATATATATATTATAAATAAGGGATGTTATCTAGAGAAATTGGATAAGAGATATTGGACAAAAGAAATTGGACAAGAGATATCTATATTATAAAAGAGGGATGTTATCAAGAGAAATTGGATAAGCGATATCTATATTATAATCTATATTATAAAAGAGGGATGTTATCAAGAGAAATTGGAGAAGAGATATTGGACAAGAGAAATTGGATAAGAGATATCTATATTATAAAAGATGGATGTTATCAAGAAAAATTGGATAAGAGATATTGGACAAGTGAAATTGGATAAGAGATATCTATATTATAAAGAGGAGGGATGTTATCAAGAGAAATTGGACAAGAGAAATCGGATAAGAGATATCTTTATTATAAAATAGGGATGTTATCAAGAGAAATTGGACAAGAGATATTGGACAAGAGATATTGGACAAGAGATATTGGATAAGAGATATCTATATTATAAAAGAGGGATGTTATCAAGAGAAATTGGACAAGAGATATTGGACAAGAGAAATTGGATAAGAGATATCTATATTATAAAAGAGGGATGTTATCAAGAGATATCTATATTATAAAAGTGGGATGTTATCAAGAGAAATTGGATAAGAGATATTGGACAATAGAAATTGGATAAGAGATATCTATATTATAAAAGAGGGATGTTATCATGAGAAATTGGACAAGAGATATTGGACAAGAGAAATTGGATAAGAGATATCTATATTATAAAAGAGGGATGTTATCAAGAGAAATTGGTCAAGAGATATTGGACAAGAGATATCTATATTATAAAAGAGGGATGTTATCAAGAGAAATTGGACAAGAGATATTGGACAAGAGAAATTGGATAAGAGATATCTATATTATTAAAGAGGGATGTTATCAAGAGAAATTGGAGAAGAGATATTGGACAAGAGAAATTGGATAAGAGATATCTATATTATAAAAGAGGGAAGTTATCAAGAGAAATTGGACAAGAGATATTGGACAACAGAAATTGGATAAGAGATATCTATATTATAAAAGAGGGATGTTTTCAAGAGAAATTGGACAAGAGATATTGGACAAGAGAAATTGGATAAGAGATATCTATATTATTAAAGAGGGATGTTATCAAGAGATATTGGACAAGAGAAATTGGATAAGAGATATCTATATTATAAAAGAGGGAAGTTATCAAGAGAAATTGGACAAGAGATATTGGACAACAGAAATTGGATAAGAGATATCTATATTATAAAAGAGGGATGTTATCAAGAGAAATTGGACAAGAGATATTGGACAAGAGATATCTATATTATAAAAGAGGGATGTTATCAAGAGAAATTGGATAAGAAATATTGGACAAGAGAAATTGGATAAGAGATATCTATATTATAAAAGAGGGATGTTCTCAAGAGAAATTGGATAAGAGACATTGGACAGGAGAAATTGGACAATAGATATCTATATTAAAAAAGAGGAATGTTATCAAGAGAAATTGGATAAGAGATATTGGACAAGTGAAATTGGACAAGAGATATCTATATTATAAAAGAGGGATGTTATCAAGAGAAATTGGATAAGAGATATTGGACAAGAGAAATTGGACAAGAGATATCTATATTATAAAAGAGGGATGTTATCAAGAGAAATTGGATAAGAGATATTGGACAAGAGAAATTGGACAAGAGATATATATATTATAAATAAGGGATGTTATCTAGAGAAATTGGATAAGAGATATTGGACAAAAGAAATTGGACAAGAGATATCTATATTATAAAAGAGGGATGTTATCAAGAGAAATTGGATAAGCGATATCTATATTATAATCTATATTATAAAAGAGTGATGTTATCAAGAGAAATTGGATAAGAGATATTGGACAAGAGAAATTGGATAAGAGATATCTATATTATAAAAGAGTGATGTTATCAAGAGAAATTGGATAAGAGATATTGGACAAGAGAAATTGGATAAGAGATATCTATATTATAAAGAGGAGGGATGTTATCAAGAGAAATTGGACAAGAGAAATCGGATAAGAGATATCTTTATTATAAAATAGGGATGTTATCAAGAGAAATTGGACAAGAGATATTGGACAAGAGAAATTGGATAAGAGATATCTATATTATAAAAGAGGGATGTTATCAAGAGAAATTGGACAAGAGATATTGGACAAGAGAAATTGGATAAGAGATATCTATATTATAAAAGAGGGATGTTATCAAGAGATATCTATATTATAAAAGTGGGATGTTATCAAGAGAAATTGGATAAGAGATATTGGACAATAGAAATTGGATAAGAGATATCTATATTATAAAAGAGGGATGTTATCATGAGAAATTGGACAAGAGATATTGGACAAGAGAAATTGGATAAGAGATATCTATATTATAAAAGAGGGATGTTATCAAGAGATATCTATATTATAAAAGTGGGATATTCTCAAGAGAAATTGGATAAGAGATATTGGACAAGAGTTGTATAAGAGATATCTATATTATAAAAGAGGGATGTTATCAAGAGAAATTGGATAAGGGATATTGGACAAGAGAAATTGGAAAAGAGATATCTATATTATAAAAGAGGGATGTTATCAAGAGAAATTGGATAAGAGATATTGGACCAGAGAAATTGGATAAGAGATATCTATATTATAAAAGAGGGATGTTATCAAGAGAAATTGGACAATAGATATTGGACAAGAGAAATTGGATAAGAGATATCTATATTATAAAAGCGAGATGTTATCAAGAGAAATTGGACATGAGATATTGGACAAAAGATATCTATATTCTAAAAGAGGGATGTTATCAAGAGAAATTGGATATGAGATATTGGACAAGAGAAATTGGATAAGAGATATCTATATTATTAAAGAGGGATGTTATTAAGATAAATTGGATAAGCGATATTGGAAAAGAGAAATTGGATAAGAGATATCTATATTATAAAAGAGGGATGTTATCAAGAGAAATTGGATAAGAGATATTGGAAAAGAGAAATTGGATAAGAGATATCTATATTATAAAAGAGGGATGTTATCAAGAGAAATTGGATAAGAGATATTGGAAAAGAGAAATTGGATAAGAGATATCTATATTATTAAAGAGGGATGTTATCAAGAGAAATTGGATAAGAGATATTGGACAAGAGAAATTGGATAAGAGATATCTATATTATAAGAGAGGGATGTTATCAAGAGAGATTGGATAAGAGATATCTATATTATAAAAGAGGGATGTTATCAAGAGAAATTGGATAAGAGATATTGGAAAAGAGAAATTGGATAAGAGATATCTATATTATAAAAGAGGGATGTTATCAAGAGAAATTGGATAAGAGATATTGGACTTGAGAAATTGGATAAGAGATATCTATATTATAAAAGAGGGATGTTATCAAGAGAAATTGGATTAGAGATATTGGACAAGATAAATTGGATAAGAGATATCTATATTATAAAAGAGGGATGTTATCAAGAGAAATTGAATAAGAGATATTGGACAATAGAAATTGGATAAGAGTGATGTTATCAAGAGAAATTGGATAAGAGATATCTATATTACAAATGAAAGATGTTATCAAGAGAAATTGGATAAGAGAAATTGGACAAGAGAAATTGGATAAGGGATATCTATTATATAAAAGACGGATGTTATCAAGAGAAATTGATAAGAGAATTTGGACATGAGAAATTGGATAAGAGAATTTGGATATCTATTATATAAAACAGCGAAATTGAATATGAGAAAATATAAGAGATGAGATTTTGAGGGATAAAAGAGGAGGGGAATTTTGCACATACAACCCCGGTTTTTGTATTTTTACCTATGGACCCTCTCCACACACACCCACACTTTTTATTCTCACCCCTTTCGGCCATTTTTTCCAGTTCTAGGAATATTTTGAATCTTATACTTCTAGGACAAAGCTTTGTCCTACGTGGCAAGTTTGTCCTTGGTGGTAATGAAAATTTTGGGGGGACTTAAATTTTGGGGGAAAATTTAAATTTGGGGGGAAACTTGAAATTTTGTGGGGAAACTTGAAATTTGGGGGAACTTGAAATTTGTGGGGGAGAAAAACTCAGCCATTAAATAAACCGTGCCCTATGGGCACGGGTAATTGGACAAGAGAAATTGGATAAGAGATATCTATATTATAAAAGAGAGATGTTATCAAGAGAAATTGGACAAGAGATATTGGACAAGAGATATCTATATTCTAAAAGAGGGATGTTATCAAGAGAAATTGGATATGAGATATTGGACAAGAGAAATTGGATAAGAGATATCTATATTATAAAAGAGAGATGTTATCAAGAGAAATTGGAGACGAGATATTGGACAAGAGAAATTGGATAAGAGATATCTATATTATAAAAGAGGGATATTATCAAGAGAAATTGGACAAGAGAAATTGGATAAGAGATATCTATATTATAAAAGAGGGATGTTATCAAGAGATATCTATATATTAAAAGAGGGATATTATCAAGAGAAATTGGATAAGAGATATTGGACAAGAGAAATTGGATAAGAAATATCTATATTATAAAAGAGGGATGTTATCAAGAGAAATTGGAGAAGAGATATTGGACCAGAGAAATTGGATAAGAGATATCTATATTATAAAAGAGGGATGTTATCAAGAGAAATTGGACAAGAGATATTGGACAAGAGAAATTGGAACGAAAAATTGGACAAGGAGTGATATCTATTATGTCAATTTTGACCTTCGTATAATCTACTCACTCACCTACAAAATAAAAACCTCATTTACAAGTTCTCAGGTAAC
The DNA here is from genome assembly GCA_030789695.1 of Scilla litardierei. Classification (NCBI taxonomy): domain Eukaryota; kingdom Viridiplantae; phylum Streptophyta; class Magnoliopsida; order Asparagales; family Asparagaceae; genus Scilla; species Scilla litardierei. The sequence goes on from CM061142.1 coordinate 379,260,075, forward strand.
TAACCTTTTGAGCATTATTAAAGTTACTGCTTCTTACCAGTTTAGCACTGTGTTGATTTGAATCTGATTGAGTTCCATCTATTAAAATCGACTAAACCTTCTTGCTGTAGGTTAGATAGATATTGTGACAGGTTGTGAGTGGTGATATGTGCGTGGGAATTTCACTATGTATATATGGCTATATATGTATATATATATATATGTATATGTGTGTGTGTGTGTGTGTGTGTGTATATATGTACATATATAATGATGGCAGAAGTACAAAATAAAACATAATCGCTCATCAACAAACAAAAGTATTTCTATAAGACACGTACAAAAAAATGTGTCATTATTCACAAGTAATGTCACACAAAGATGTAACAACCGTATACCTATAAGTATACCACCCTTATCCCAAAATAACTATAACCCCAAAATACCAAAAATATGTCCTCACAAGCACTCTTCTCAATCAATAACCAAAAATGCATTCCATGACTCGAGAGAGGCTAGTGGCAGATTAAAACAACATCACACAGCTGGAGGTGGTGATGGTGGTGCAACAACATGGATATCTCTAGGAGTAGGAACTAGAGTCTCCAATTTCTCTTCTATATTCAAAACCATGCCCTTCACAGCTCGAATTCGCTATGCATTTGTGCTAACACCCTCCAGATGTTGGATAGATTGTCCTCAAACTCTCACAATCCCTGGGTAAAACCTCAGAGTGCTGTGAGGAAGATGATGGACTAGAGGGGGGATGTACACTGTCCTAAATATCTTGATGGATATTTCTAATCTGACGCTCTTCGTGACCAAGTCCAGAGATAGTAGCACGAACCTCCTCTAGGTTGATATGGAGGGACATCAGGTCATGGTCTTGATGGTGAGACCTACGGACCAAAAAATCTAATCTGTTTCAGATGTTCTTGAGGGGATTTTCAAGGTCATAAGAGTGCACATGAGAATCCGACTGGGCACGAGAATCGTCATGATCATGAGTGTGCTCAAGAGGTTGATCTTGAGTTTGTTCAAAAGACAACATAATTAGATGAGAAGCATCAAGATGAATGGTTCTTTTGGACTGATGAGATGAAGAACCAGGCTCATGTGTTTCTTGTGAAGGTGAACCAGCCTCAATCGACAAGACTTGAGGAGATGAAGAACGAGCATGTTTTGGCGGCATGATGAAACACTATCGTTCATATATAGAAAAATGAGAGTTCGGACGAGAGCCCTAGATTTTGAGTAAGATTGGTGTAGAGAAAAGAGTTTTGATATACCTCAATCTGACACGAATTCTTCTTAGGTTTATCGAGATCGTAATGGCAGATAAATGTGCCAACAAAATGAAAGACTTCACATAAGCTCTAATCGAGTGAATCGTAGTATATAATGATTGGGCAATAAATCTCAGCCGTTGGATCAAAAATTTGAACTGACTTAAGAGCCTTCGACAGACGTTTGGAGTGAAGTAACCAGGCGTCTGGAGAACTAACGATATGAATAGACTATATTAATCCAAGCGTCTGGATCAAGCATATCAGATGTCTGGTCGACAGAATCAAGATAATGTAACTTAATAGTTACGATGATCCGACATCTGTAACAGACTAAACAGGCGACTGACAAACTCTCCAGTCTGTAAGAACCGTCTACCTTGCAATACTAAACAACACACACAAGAGGTGGGGGGGTGAATAGTGTAATAGCAATAATTGTGCAATTAAAAATTAAACTTACAAAGGCAAAATTATAAATACAAGAGGAGATTAATCAACACAATTAAGCAAATGCAAACACATAGAGTTTTACCCTGGTTCTCCAAGCTTGGGTACATCCAGCCACACTAATATCCACTATAATCGTACACAAGGTAGTGATTACAACTCCCTACACAAATGACACACTACACAAGGGATTTGTCCTACACAATGACTAATCAAACCCAATACATGGGTTAGTCCTACACAAGGAGTCAAACTCCCACAAAGGGAGAAGCTAACTTTCACAAACAGAGTTAAGATTTCGATCAAAAAGATGAAATAAAAGGACTCTTACCTATGCCTTGATGAGATGAACTTACTCAAAGATGAATGCAAAGCATGGAAGAGGATCTTTAAGTGTTGAGATGAACTTTGATTGCATTTGGAATATTTCTCTATGAGCTAGCTTCATTGCATGAAGAGAAATGAGCTCAAAAGAGGGAAATGATAGAGAAATGAGTGGCTTTATATTTCTCAAAGATAATCAATAATGATCAAGAGTTCTAGCTGAACTAAGCCAACCCCTATTTATAGGAAGCCAAAATAACCCATTAAAACCAGGCAAAATGCCCAAAACCCCCAATTAGCAAAATCTAGTTTTTGGCTGAAAAGGCTTAGACATGCCCTGTAGGCAAAAAGTTAAATGCTTGTTGTAACGGCCCTTTTATCCCAACAACTATATTCTGAGATAGGACATGTGGCTGTAAAAGACTACACATGTGCCTATACCACTGTGCAGGCACCTGTAAAGGCTTCAGCATGTGACTGCCACAAGGGATGGATTAGAGCACAAAAATGACAACTTACGCACTTCATGCACCAGGCGACTGTAGAACAAAGTTCAACCGCCGGTTGGTTTACAATCGCCTGTCATATGTTCTTACGACGCCTGTCACATAAGATGGATTGCATCTCAAATTAACATGTTACACACATTTATGTACCAGTCGACTGTTGAGCAAATTTCAGCTGCATGTTGGTTGACAGGCGCCTGTCATTTGCACTTCAGTCGCCTGTACCAAATCCTCAAGTATAGAGTCAAGAAAATTGACTTGAGCTGGTGTATAACAGCTGCCTGTAAAAGAATGGCCAGGCACCTGGTGAACCACCAGTGGCCTATCATGCCTTTAACATGCGCCTGTTGGAAGTCCTAAAACTCCAATTTAGTTTTTGTCATGTGGAACCTATTGTATTGGTTTCTACGATGATCCTAAAGTTCACAAAGATGGTTTATGCATATGCATGAATGAGTATGACCATCTAATCAAGGCAACCTAACTCACACAAAGAAGTAAAAGACATAAATATAAATATTACATGGATTACATTCATTTACGTCTAAGTGCACTACTCTTTAAGCTTGAGTAGCCTTGATTGTCCCTATCATCTTTCAAGCTTTGGCACCTCTTGATAAGCTTCCTTTCATCAAGCTCCAAGCTATGGTAATGCTCCTCTTAATGTCTATCCTTTCACCAAGATTTTAGTCTCCAAAATGTTACTCTTCAATTGTTTAAACATGAGACTAAAACATATGAGAGTCATTAGCAACAACATGTTGTGATCATCATCAAAATTATATTGGTCTAAAAATCCAATACCTAACATTCTCTCCATTTTTTATGATGACACACATTATGTAAAAGATAAATAAATAAAGCACAATGCCAATGAGCTCCCCCTACTTATATGTACCAATTGTAAATAATAAACCAATAAAGCTTCAAATCAATTGTGACATATAATAGGTAAGATTACATAAACCATATCTCTCCCTATATGATTTACATAATCCATATCTCTCTCCCTTATCATTGTCAAAAAGGTGGACACGAGATACAAGAAAAAACTCTTGTCATTGATTCCCTTGAAAAATGTGACAAAATCCAAGAGATTAAGTGATGTTTGATACCTAATATGAAATCTTAAGTGGGTATCAATCATTATCATATGCTCCTCCTATATCATAGAAAAGGTCAAAATGTTGACTTCTACGATATAATGAAAATTAATTGGAGCCATGGGCTAAAATTGTATCAATGTATTGATATATAAAGATCAAGCATCATTGATACAAATGACATTGCCAAGAGAAAATATAGCATATACAATGTTGGCAACATCAATGGGTTGAGTTTGGGACCACAATAACCAATTGTAGATAATGATCTCAAAAATAACCCAAAATGAGAGTTATAATAATAAAATAGTTTTAAACATACATGACATACTAACTCCTCCATTGTCATACACATGGATTAAAAAATGCATGTATGACAATGAAATCCCCAAGATCCTATTTTCATGAAAAAAATAGTTTTAAACTATTTTCAAAATCATGAAAAATCACACACAATAAATGGGTATGCTAATATATAGAAATATAATCATAATACCCATGTAATATGCACATGTGTGGGAGATCTATACATTAGGAAACCAAACCCAAGAAGAGTTTGATTTTCTTACATTATCAAATGAGGTGATCACATCCCTAACTAAAGAGTTGATATAACTATCCCTCTCTTGCACACTTACCCTATTGAGAATCCAAAGACTTAAGGATTTCCTAGGCAATGGTTTTGCCTTTGCAAGAGGGGTGGATGTGTCATGTAAGTGTAGAAGAATGTTTCTTCGCATGCATAAAGTGAGTGGCTTGCTTCATAGCAAAAATGAAGAATTTTCATTCTCCCTGATCACCTTGTGATTTACATGCTTCTTGTTAGGATTATTGTTGTACAAGAAAGCATGGTCGTTCTTCTTAGATGCTTTAGCAATAGGTCTTAATTTTGCACCAAAAGAGGAAATAGAGGTGGGGTTGGGTACCATATTTGGAATATAATCCAATCATCCTCTACGATTTGTCGGATGTTGTTTTTCCAACAAATCGTGGAGTGAATCCCTAAAATGTACAAAACTTATGAGCTTTTGGGATTCCTCTTTGCCTTTCAACGTTAGTTACTGAATGCGAGTCTTTAAGCTAAGATTTTGAGCTACCAATTTTTCATTTGAAATGCTCAAATCCTTAACTTGAGAGAGAAGTGTGTCTCTCTCGCTAGTGCCACAAATATGCAAAGCATTATCATTTACACTAGAAGATTCTAATTCATGCAACCTACTCTTACTATCAACAAATTTAGCTTTTAATTTAGAGTAAGTGTTGATGAATTTACTTACCCCTTTGGAGAGCTCCTCATTACGATATTCAAGCTCCTTATAAGATAGCTTTTGCTCAACCTCATCTTCAGTATCCTCATTTTTGCATTCCTTCTCGCTAGAGCTTGATGAAGAATCTTCCATATCTGCCATAAAGCACACTTCTTCATTGGTTTGAGCTAAGCCACTACCTCTTCATTCCTTGAGCTTGAAGAGAGATCATCGAATGATGTGAAGCACATGTGGGCTTCCTCCTTGTCATCATCATCATCTTCTTCATTTGTTTTGTCCTCACTTGAGTCATCAAAAGTGCAAACAAGACCCTTTTTCTTGTTCTTGTCTTTAAACTTCCCTTTTCAAAATTTCTTCAGGTTCCCTTTGTAAGATTCTTTGGAGTGTTTTGAAGGGCATTCGGTAGAGAGATAACCTTTACTCTACAATTGAAACAAGTTGAAGTTCTGTTAGAATTAGAGGCAGACTTTGATGAAGACTAACTTTGCTTGTCCTTTAAGAACGCTTTTAATTCCTTGGCAAGCTCCTTGATGTCATCATCACTAGACTCATCCTCTCTATCCATTACTACATATCTAGCTTTCAGCCACAGACAAATCCGTGGCTAAAAGCCGGCATTCCGTGGCGGAACATTTACGGCCACGGAAAAAAATCAGTGGCCGAAAAGCTGTGGTCGATACCGTAGTGGCTGATACCCCTTTTGCACACGGAACATTCCGTGGCCGATAATCTGCGACGGAATAACGCACATGGATATACGTGGCCAATAATTCGAATAAAATGCAATATAAAACTATCGGCCACGGACAAATCCATGGCCGATAGTTTGTCCATGGACGATAGTGCTATATGGCCACGTAAATGTCTGTGGCCAATAGTTATCAGCCAAGTATAATGTGCACAAAGGTGACGTAAACCATGCACAAAATCCATGGGCGAAACCCTTTGGCCACGGAATTTTTCGGGGCCATAAATACGCATCGGCCACGGAAATGACACTGGTCATTACTTTATTGGCCACGGATTATGTGCACGAAATCATCAACTTTGTGCACATTATCTGTTGCCAATAACTATCGGCCACGGACATTGCCGTGGCCGTCTAGTACTATCGGCCACAGATATGTCTATGGCTGATAGTTTAAAATTATTTTTTAAAAAATTACAGAATTTCCTACATACAATATACATTTATAAAAATCAAATAAGTACATGTATACAACAAAATAAATCAAACAACTAATTAAAAGTAAATGCACACAAATTCATTAAAAAATCAAGCAAATATAGTATTTATTACATATCCGGCCTCCATGTCCGCAGTTTAAACCAATAAACATATAAAACCAATAAAAATAACATCCTCCATGCTACATCCCCAAGCCCGCACCATCGCCATGTCCATCATCGACCGCCACCATCGTCCACATGCCCGCTACCATCGCCCCCAAGCCTGCTCCGCTCGCCAAGACCTATATCGCCCCCTTGCCATCCATCGCCACCGTTGCCACCCTCAAGTCCTGAAGGACTGCCCTCGCCATGTTGACCCTACCAAAAAAATAATAATAACTTCATCGGTAAAACTAAAAAGATATTAAACGAGTAAACACACCAAATTATATAGCATGAAAAGAAATACGTAAATTTGAGTTTGCCCAGAAACTGCCTAGAAACTGGGCAAAGCCAAGCGTGCCAAGTGTGCACTTGAGTGCATATGTGAATGCAAAAACGGAGGGCACACACGCTGGGCAGAGTCTACCCAGTAATACTCTGCCCAGTTTTCTGGGTAGAAGTCTGCCTAGAACTGGGTAGTCTCTGCCCAGTTTACGTATTAAACGACCGTCCATTTGAATTATTCAAAAAAATAAGCGGTTTTTTAGGGGTTAACAAACAAAATGCGTTTTATTCATGTATTGCGCATTTTATCCGTTTAAACTAGTTTTAGGGGAAGTTTTAAATCATTTTGAAATATGATTTAATGATCATACTTTGGTTTAGTGCATGCTATATGGAATATAATAGTATGATCATGTCATTTTGGTTAAAACTATGAATATATTTTAAATCATGAATATAGAACTTACTTTACTCTTATTTCATATTGATATTGTTCATTTTTAAGTTCATTTGGATGAATAATATCTTAACAGTATTCATATTTTTAGTCGCGTTTTTTATTCGGGTTAACGAATTAAACACGATTTAATCCGTTTGCGTATTTTTCCCGTATTGCGCATATTTGACCGAATTTTTGACCAAACGTATTTTGAAACTGATCGAATTAAACATGTTTTATTCCTGTCCCGAATATTTCCCGTATGACTTATTGCTAACAAGGACTTTGCCCAGAGCTCTGGGCAGAATCTACCCAGAGCTCACGCCCTTCATTTTCGCATTCACACGTGCACGCTTGGCATGAATCAATGGGAAACTCCACTCTACGACCCATTTTAATTTAACACTAACCCTAACCCTAGCCCTAAATCATAGTCCATCTTGATATTTATATGATATCCAAAAATACGTCCAATTGGGTATGGGTGGGAGATTCGGTGTGGTTTAGGGTTTTTTTGTGATGCATCTAAATAAAAGCTCACCCTCTTCCCATGGATTACGAGCTATCCATTGCTTTTCCATACAACCAAAAAACCACTCCCCCTTCCGCCTATTTACGGGTACGCCATCGGTCTTTTTCCACATTGCCTCTGTGTTTTTTTAAATTAGGCCCCCCTTTCACCCTTTTACCGCCCCTACAATTCTCAGACACAAACCCACACTTTCCTCTCATTTTCGGCTGCGTGCAGTTTCTGAATCATGTGTGTTTTGAAGGGGATCCCTGTGCACTATGTGCACGGGTAGTGATACACACACACGCGCGCGCGCGCAGACCCAAACACTAAGTGTTATAGGTGAGTCTATATGGTTATATGAGAGAGAGAGAGATATATATATATATATCTATATCTATCTATCTATTATACATTTGACAGAGATTTTTGAATCCTAGGGCTGACTAGGACAAGCTGACTAGGACAAACTGATTGATAAAAGACGGTCTGGATTTAATCTTACTGAATCGATGGTTGAGATTAAACTTAGAGATGAAGGGGTTTTATTTTAAACATACTTTTGATAGCAACAGAATTTTTTGGAGAAAGCAGCAGCCTCAAAATTTAAATCGTTTTCGGGGATAGCAACAGACTTTTTGGGTAAGAGCAAAAGACACTTTTGGGGAGATTCTTGCCTGAGACCTTTCATTTCCACAAAGCAGCTCTTTCATTTCCCCAAAGCTGCAAGAGGAATCATCTCCCCAAAGCAGCTCTTTCATCTCGCAAAAATCCCTAACGCAAAATTCCCGCCTAGCAACTCTTTCACCTCGCAACGCAAAATTTGCACTGAATCTCTTTCAGAGATGTTCTTAAAATTCGCAACGCAGCTCTTTCATGACCACACTGAAGCTCTTTCACCTCGCAACCCAAAGCAGAAACCTCGCCACGCAAAATCCCCAACACAAATTAGGCGCCTTCAACCGGTCCATCTCGGCTGCCACAACCACCCGATGACGGGCCCAGTCATGACGGTGACCCAGATCGTGACCGTGCAGAGCAGGAGGTTGAATAGGGTTTCGACAACAGCCGGCTTCTTCATGAAATCCCATTGCCGATCACAGCAATCGAGCCAAAATGGAAGGGATATTTTTACCTGAAACCCTTGGTCGATCTGTCGATTTTGTTTTCGATTTTGTTTTTACATGAAAACAAAGAGAAAAAGGGATGGATTTTGTTTTCGTTTTTGATTTCAACAATGAAATCTCCTCGGTGATATAATTTCAACGGTCTAACGACATGGATTTTGTTTTCGTTTCTCTCTGTTGATTTCTTGGTTCTGGTCAGCTGAATGTTTTAATTCTTTTTTATTTTGAGAATGAATTTTGAATGGGTTACATGCATCTCTACTTTCTATGTTCAGACTCATAAGGCAAATTCTGTGCGTTGTGCCAATTCAGAATTTTTGATATGTTTTCCAGAATTCTGTGCTGGAAAACATTTGCATGTAGAAAGTGGAGTTTTTGAAAGAATTTCTTTGTTCATTTGCATTTATGAATTTTTGATATGGAAACTGCCATGTGTTGCTGGATTAATCTGTAACTGCCATGTGTTTCTGGAGCTTTGTGCCAATTCTAGAACCTTGGTCTTTAGAGAAATTGAGAGTGAAAGTAGGCTGATTAGCTCTAAGGTAGTTGATATGGAACTCAGCTCTTCAGGCAAGTCTTCTTTGCTCCTCCAGATGACCCATCCGATGACTGCATTCACCAGCCCCCACTAACGTTGATGCTCTTCACTAGAGGAAGACAGAAGTCCCACTCGAGCTCTGGATAAAGGAATGGAGCAGTGAATCTGCCACTCACAGCATCTACATGAATCAACGTATCCCACTGCACATCAACGAAAAGATCGAGTTATTATTCAAAAGAGTGAGTTCTTATAGTTAATAGCCAAAAGTTAGCCGATCAAGAATCAAGTTCTTATGTGCTTACCATGTTTCTTTGTTCTTCTCTAGAAGGTCGCGGCAACACAAATAGTGTTCTCATCCACCATGTCGACAGACTTTTCAGGGTCCACGATATAATATTTGTCCCTTAGTTTCACTTCCTTTTGTGCGAATTCGAAGTATCTGGCAAATTTTTCCCATCAAACCTACATCCAGACATTAAATATCATTGATACAGATATGTTATAGGTTTTGAATGCAACTGCATTTTGAAGTGAATATATTCGATGTAGGCTTATTTGACATTTGCATCAGTGACAATGTTAGGCTTATTGCAAAGCTTGCCCTTGGCCTTGCGGCTGTTCTGCCACCTCTTGAATGCGAGCCCGGCCAACAAAATTGCCTTGGACGAGCCTACTGTACTGATGACTTCGATTGCGATCTCCGAGTCCCTGAGTGGAGCTTTGTAGAGATGAGCAATCATGTTCATGCATCGGGTCTGCAGTGTTAGAATTGGTTCAGTCCCAGTTTTATGCATTTACTGTTGCATTCTTTGTATATATTTGTTATCTTCAAATGTTATCTATTATGCTCTAGCAAGCATTTTCATTACTCTTATTATTTATTCATAATCCAAAAAGATAGCCCGCACTCTAATAAGAAAAAGATTAATTATTCAAAAAATAAAATTAACTCTCATTACTCTTATCAAAACCATATTGAACTAAGCCATTCAGAACATTAGCAAAACCTACCTTAAACTTCATTTTACAACGTAAAGAAATTTAAAGACAATATTAAATAATTTACATCTGTAAAAATAAATATTGGAAGCCAATAAGCTGGAGGAGTTCATGGGTTGGATTCTTGCTTCGGTTGCGTGTGTATGTTGGGTGATTTGTGCTATGCACCCTAAGTATCCTTAAAATTTTTAATAATAACATAAGATCTGAAAACAGATAAAAGATAGATGCATCGGGAATTCGAAAAAAAGAGGGTGACGAGGTGCTACATTTAACAAAAACTACCAAATACTTTTAAAATTTAAAATTAACAACCAAAAATTCCTCAGATGGCAAATTCCAAGGCAATCCCAACAAGAGGCAAAGAATGCCTCAAAAGGGCAACAATGGTGCCGAGAATTGCGGGGTCTCAGAGCCATGCCTCATAAGTTCATCGGTATCCTGGTCCCTTACATTGTAAGTGTTATCTCATGTTAGTTGTTCGAAACATGTTACAAAAATCTAACGAAAAATTTGATCGCAGAATTATGAGTGTCATTATTTCTATAATGAGTGATATGTTTTGATGACACACATATAGTGGAAGAATGATAGAAAGGATGCTTCTGACTACACGAACCCTGAAGTTACATGAGCAAAAGGATACAAAGGATGATGTTATATATAATATCATGCCTATGTATAAAATAGCTGCAGTTTTGTTATGATGAAGAACAATTTCAAAATTTTCACTTAAAATGCCTAACATGAAAAAAAATTGATCTGATTTGAAGAATGCACATAGTGGAGCCTGAGACATACTTGACATGTAAAATGCACATACTTGAGCCACATGTAAGATTTCAAGCCCAAACAGAATGCACAAAACAATTGTTGCTTTAACTATAATTTCTAATTAAGTTTTGTTTTGTTTTTTTGCACTTTTGTGTGTGTGACATTCTGATTTGTGTATGCTTATTGCAGCACTTAAGTGACTCCGTTGATAGTGCACAGCTTCATGAGATGTTCTTAAACTTTGCGACAATCATGTCTTACAATGTTCTGGTTCATGATAGGAAAAGGGCATGGCTTCGTCAAGACTTGCCACAAGAGCCCAATACCCAAGTGAGAGCTCATCAAGTGTCGCGTTGTGGCATTTGTAGTACATATAATCACAGATGTTCCCGCACAAGCCAGGCTCCTAGCTGAATTTGTTGTTCCGCGCCGAAGGCGCCGGCGTCGAATTTGTTGTTCCGTGTTGAAGGCGCCTACGCCGAATTTGTTGTTCAGCGTCAAAGGCGCATGCTAAAATTTTTTACGCTAATTTGTTGTTCCTCGCTGAATTTTTTGTTCTACGCCGAATTTGTTGTTCCGTGCCGAAGGTGCACGCACCGAATTTTTTGTTCTACGCCGAATTTGTTGTTCTGCGCTGAAGGTGCCCGCGCCGAATTTTTTGTTTACGCCAAATTTGGTGTTCCACGCCGAAGGCGCCCGCATCGAATTTTTTGTTCTACACCGAATTTGTTGTTTCGCACAAAAGGCGCCCATGCCGAATTTTTTGTTCCGTACCGAATTTGTTGTTCCGCGTCGAATGCGTCCATTCCGCTAAATATTTTTACGCTAATTTGTTCTTCTGCGTAATTTTGACTGTGGAAATAATTTTTTGGGGAACAAAGATTTTGCGGGGGAAAATCTTAATAGAACCGTGCCCGCGGGCACGGGTTATGACTAGTATATATATATTGCAAGGTAAGTTAGAATTTATATTAATTAAAATACAAATGTACAATATGGCCTGTCAAATGAAAGCTAGCGTAAATGACTAGGGGATAGGACACAAGCGTCGTCACCCTAGATCAAATAGTTAACATCCAAGTACAGGACCACTCAAACCAAACAGCATACAAGTCAAAAGAAAAACATTTCCGAAGGTGAGTGATAAAGAGAGAGTCATCCATTGTCTCTAATATCCCAGTTAGCACATGCAGTCAAGGCCTCATCTTCCACATCTTCAGGAGTACGGACAGTAACGCAAACATCAGAAGAGATCTCTTCAAATAACGCTATCTTGGGTTTCCTTTTATTTTCAAACACCCATCTATTGCGTTCGCGCCAGAGATGCCACACTACCGCACCCAAGACAGTTTTACCAAGCAAACCCAGCATCCCTTTACAGAATTTAATCAAGAAGAAATTGTCGGCCTCAGCAAGGGTTTGAATGGCCGGACCCTTGCATCCCAATTTGAGAATTGCTCGCTGCAGAATGTAATTTGAGTAGGGGCAAGAGAAAAAAATGTGATTAAGTGTTTCTGGAGAATTATCCGAGCATAGTTCGCAAGCATTAGAGGAGAGGGCGCACCACTGTTCAAGCCGACACTTTGTGAGCAATTTATTTTGGAAGGCTCTGAGTAGGGTAACAAAATATTTTGGAATATATTTGCGGAACCATACGAGCATGTAAAAAGGGAAGGGAGGAGATTTCTTACGCACCGCTTCCCAAGCATCCTTGAACCTGAAGGCCGAACTTGTTTTCCACTCCCAGGTGTCATAGCTAGCTGATGAAAGTGTGTGTTGTTGGAGCACGGGTCTTACCATTTGAATATCAGGATCATCGTTCCAAGAGCCCCCACACCAATAGTCAGAGAGACATTTCCTACTTGATCCATCAGGAATGTTGAATAGAAGCTTGAGAGGGCTGCAGAGGAGCCAATTATCATGCCAGAAAAGAGTGTCCTTCCCATCTCCCACTTTTCTCCTAATAACACTCTGAGATAGGCCTCTGCAGTGAAGAAGGAACTTCCAAGTTCCAGACCGAGTCGCCATTCCATTAGCATCATAGAATCTTGCCGCTTCCTTATATTTGCTTCACATGTATTCGGCCCAAAGACCTCTAGACTGAAGAAGTCTCCAAGTAAGATTAATTCCCGCTGCAAGGTTTAAATCTGTTAGCAATCTCAGGTCGACCCCTCCTTCCTCCTTAGGTCGGCAAGAGTCTCTCCAAGACCAAGCTTTAGAAGTGCCCCAGATAAACTTTCTGCACATCAATGTTAAAGTACGCAGCACAGTAGTGGGGAATTTATAGACATGTAGCCAGAAATTTATCATGCCATATATCACAGTTCTAACTAGTTCAATACGACCTGCTAAGGATAGCATCGCAGAAGTCCAACCACTCAGGCGCTTTCTGCATCTGTCAATGAGCCTGCTATACATCTGAGCTTTAGGGTATTTGGGAGACAGAGGAAGACCAAAGTAAGTAGTAATCATACGAGAATGCTTGCGTAACATAGGGATTAATGTAGAGCGGGTGGCACCTGATCCAAAGGATCAGGTGCAAGACGCAAAGGGGTGGGCCCCAATAAGTACAAGCCCTTGTGAGGGCTTGTACTCTCCACCTTTTTTGTGTCTTACCACCTGATCCATTGGATCAGGTGGCAGCTTTTCTACATTAAATCCATATATCATATATATGATATGTGTGTAGGGGATGAATAAAGATAGATAATGTCATATATATATATATATATATATATATATATATATATATATATATATATATAGGAGGGATCAAATGACCCCCAAAAATAACCCCCTAAAATGACCCCCTATCAAAAATCATATGCCCCCCATTTTTTCAGAAGATCCGAACCGTTCATCTTGATCTTCACCCTCTAAATACCTGACCCACCAATTTTCAACCCGATCCCATGTGTTTTGCCCGTTCATCAACCATTCGAAAAAGTTCTGTTCATGCGAACCCGTTAAATTTGTGTCGGAAGGATGAACGGGTAAAACACATGGGATCGGGTTGAAAATTGGTGTGTCAGGTATTTAGAGGGTGGAGATCAAGATGAACGGTTGAGATCTTCCGAAAAAATGGGGGGCATAGGATTTTTGATAGGGGGTCATTTTAGGGGGTCATTTTTGGGGGTCATTTGATCCCTCCTCATATATATATATATATATATATATATATATATATATATATATATATCTCTCTCTCTCTCTCTCTCTCTCTCTCTCTTAATTAATCCAAACACATCAAAGTTCGGATATAACTAAGTTGTAGAATGGTATCATACTTGAAGTCCATGGACAGATAAACTAAGTCATACTCAAAGAGAGGCTATCTTTCGGTCGCAGCACTACTGTTCTATGTAGTGCAGTGCTGATCCAACAAAGTAATCAACAAATCTAGAATACAACAAAAACTAGATCAAATTAGATAGCAATGCATGCATTAAGTAAGATATATTAGTTAAAGACTAGAATGTGATACAAATCAGAACTGGTCTTGTTGGTTATGATTTAGTCAAGACAGTTGTATGAAGCATAAAGCTACGGCAACAACTACTGATACCAAGCCCAACCCCCTCATACCAGGTTACTAAGACTACTACTCTCAACCTCTCTTACATCACCTAAACCATACTAATCACCATCGTGACTTGGCAATGCCATTGACTTACCTATCCCTTATTGCGGCCGCCACTGAGGTGGTGATCGACAAGGTACTAGAGGAGCAGAGACAACGAGTGAAAAGGAGCTCTCTCACTAACCCCAGCATGGACAATGATGATTTCGAGGTGGGCGTTGAAATTCAATCCCCCTGCAATGAGCAAGAAAATGGTTGGATAGTAATAAGAACTTTGCGGAGATATTGCGACAATGGGTTGGATCAGAAGGAAACAATGTACAGTAGGGTTGCGGTTGTAGGTGCAGTTGCAATAACTTTGGGGTCGAAAACATCTAGTAGGTGGAGGAGGTGGGCGGTGAGTGACATTGTAGTAGTGCAGTGGTTGTTGAAGTACTAAAGGGTCCTCAACCTGACGATGGGATCATGAAGGTGGAGCCTTAGGGCTAAGGTTACAGAAATCCATGGATACTATGCCAGCAAAAGAATGAGTGTGTTATGGGTTTTCATGGAAGATGAAGACCAATGAAGAACCAGGCAGAACATATGTAGTCTCAGGTCTCGCATCATCGCATCTGATACCGTGACTAAGGTTCTAGCCCATCAACACTTCAACACTTTCTTCCTTAGCCATCCTGCAAAGAGATGTCATGGAACTATCTTGATTAACATAACAATATCGCTAATGGTACATCCGAGAAGGACAAAACTGTGTCCACTTTGGTAGACATGGTTTTCCTTGCCGAGGAAGCATCTGTAGCCATCGGTAGGTGTAGTATGTTACGTAAAAGTTGAAGGAGGAAGGCCTTCAATTTTTGCGCAACATACTGCACCTACTGATGGCTGCATATACCTCCTCGACAAGTAAAATCATGTGTCACAACCCTCTTTCCATAAACGAAAGGCGAGGCGAGAAAAGTCAGCTCCGACTTGAAGCTGTGAGGCTCCAGTCCGTAAAGCGTCTGGTATAACCAAGTAGAGGTCCTTGCAATTACGAAACAGAACAAAAAAAAATAATAAAAGAGAGATAATATTCAAATATCAGAATGTCCACAAATAAAGTTCAACATCACAGAAAAGCCACCTGGCTTAAAAGAGTCTAAAAAGGGCCCCAAGCATAGCCAACAGAAATAACAAACGTATAGAAAAGGAATGGCGATACGCACCAACAACCTAACAAGAACTAAGCAGAAAGCAACAACGAAAGAAGTCATAGACTGGTTGCCCGTGTCCTCGTACTCCACGTCAACAGTGGACCCAGGCTCAATGTTAACAAATACCTCGTCCTCAGCAACGGGCTCTGGCTCAACAACTAACATGCGACACCCAAAAGTGACGAGTGCGCATGTCAGCAAGTCTATAAGAGACTTGTGCAAGGAAACTAAAAAGAAAGGAAACAACCTAGCAGTTCTAAAATATGCGATGACATGGCAATTTAAGGTATGGATGCAACAAGTAAGAAAGTGCAACAAGTATGACATGGAAAGGGTAGCAAAGCTACTAAACATTCACATGGATTTACAAGACAAGTAAGTACGTCGTGCACAGAGTTTACGCCTTTTGGCTGGAGCGGCTGTACGGGCCAACTCCTAAGCTCAAGTGATCGCTTAACCCTACCCCTCCATGTGTAAACGGGCATTGGCTTTTGACCAACATATGTAGCCTGCTTCTGGTTCACGAGCCAGGAAGTGTATTTGGCATAGGGTTGTGCCTGCAACGCAGGTACCTAGCCTCAACAAGGAAGTACAAGTAGCGTGTGCTACGAATGCAACGGTAGGAGGCACGGGCAACATTCAAGCATGGAATGACATGTGATGATGCATGGCATGGAAAAGGTACAATTAAAGTGCATACAGATATGGAATTTAAATGTGACAGGCATGGCAGGGTACAAATAAAATGCATACAGATATGGAAATTTAAACGTGACAGGCAAAATGTATGAATGACATGGCAAGGTGTCAGATCTAGATTCGTTGTCAAGCTAGATCTTAAAGTTGCGCCTAGGTGACTATCATTTCGTCACCTAGTCTCTTTTATGCTAAAAACAAGGGATAACATAAAAACATGGCCTAAACACAAGTTGGCAAGTTTCACTTGCCTGCAATCAGCTGTTCTGCAAACACCGTCCAATCAGTCCAATCTACCTATGTGCTCGAATTCACCAACCTACAGTCCCAGTTTAGATTATCTTCATTAGTGATTTACTAAGCAATTAAAATACTGATTTTAATCTTGATTAGCATGCATTGGTTGGGGGTCCTAAGAGATCAGAAAATACCCTTACACGCCGCGAGAGCTACACTGACGTCGGGTAGCGACGTCAGGGGTTGGAATAAAGAAAGCGCTCCTAATCCAGATCCAAAAATAAGATTCCATAATTGCCAATCTTAGAACAGCGATGAGATCAGCGCGGAGCGTCCAAATCAGCGAGCAAAGTGGACGGTTGACGATCTACGGCTCACGGGAAGCCGTAATAATGAACGGAGACGAAGGGGTCGACGCACACAAAGACTACGACGTTGAGCATTGTAGGGGCTGATCGTGACATAGAGGAACACCTCTAGGCAAGGTAGGGGGCTGTCGGAAGAACCCAACAGTGAGAGTGAGCAACGAGGAGGTGAAACGACGCGTCGGGACGTCGTTAGAACACGTAACAGTGGGAACTCGTTGTTTCGACGCTCGGACAGACAGAGGGGCTGTCCACAGCGGCAGGGGGTCTAAGGGGGTCGACGTACGGTGGTAGGAGGCACGGACGGCGGCAGCGGTGACAGTCGCTGCTGCTGCTGCGGGCTGCTACTACGAACTGCAGCGGCAGCGGGCTTTGCTGCGGCTTACAGGCAGGGCTCCAGCGAGGATCACGGCGGCTAGGGGCGTGGGCACGTCGGGGTGAGGTCGAAGGGTTGGTCGGCGACGGGTGGAAGGGGCCGGAGGCGGGGTGTGAGGCACTAGGGTTGTTGCGTGCGGGAATATTAAGAGGCAGAGGCTGTGTGTCGATTGCTTGGGGAAATAGTTAACCTAGGTTTTATTTTATAAGGGGGCTCACGTGAGAGGGGTCAGGGGTATAGGCTAGTGGGTAGTTAGGGTTGCTAGAATAAAGGAAATGCTAATATAAATTACTAAAAAACAAAATCTCTCACCCTCTCTCTCCCTGGGTATGTGTGCGGCCAAGTGGGGGGAAAAGAAGCTGAGTCAAAATTAGGGAATATTATTGTTAATAAGAAATTATTAGGGACAAAATACCATGTGAAACTTAGGGTTAAAAATATAATAGGCTGGGCAAAATAGTGAAAGTGGGTCAAACGGGGCTCTAAAATTATAAGATAAATACAAGGGTGACCATACCGACGAGAGAAACAAAACAAAGAAGACGAATCACAATTCTGATGACGAGGAACGAAATTAAAAATAAAAACGTCTCCCGACAAAAGTGAAAATCGCGACGTCTCATCAAACAAAGTGATATCATGGTAGAACGACCCGTGAAATGACGTTCCAAAATAAATCCACAATTTAATACTCTTCGAGAGGGTCACAACGGCATGTCACACCAAAGGGTTCGTATACAAACAAGGTCTAAAATAAATACGTGGACGAACAAGACTATGTGCACGTAACGCTTACGATCGAAAACAGACCGTGACCTCCTACCCACCTTAGAATAAAGTCCGTCCTTGGACTTTCTA
The DNA here is from genome assembly GCA_030789695.1 of Scilla litardierei. Taxonomy (NCBI): domain Eukaryota; kingdom Viridiplantae; phylum Streptophyta; class Magnoliopsida; order Asparagales; family Asparagaceae; genus Scilla; species Scilla litardierei. The sequence continues at coordinate 379,278,304 of CM061142.1, forward strand.
ACTATAAATATATCTAGTCACTCTAATAGCTACCCCAAATCATATCACATTATAATTCAAACCAGATATAGTCACTACAAGTGCTTATATATGCACTAAGTAGTCAAACAGTAACACTACCAACATGTATACATTTACGCCCATTCTAAACTTACACCTATCATAGCCAGTCAAATTCATTCACGTACTTCAATCATTCATATAATCATGTACATCCCTATATAACTATTAAACACTTATTACATACCATGGTGCACATACTCACAAACAATTAAATAGTTCACACCATCAAATATCATCGTAATACTCCACATTTAGATAACTACCTATGAACAAAACAATAATGATACACTACTCACTATATCTCCTAGTGTACATCCAATGCCAACATATCAACACACGTAACCACACCACTCAATATTAAATCATGTTATTATATCTAAGATACATTTACCACTACTATAATTTCACAATTATATAGTCATTCAAATGCATGCAAATACGTCACCATATATTCACATCACATACGGTCCTATAACTATATTCATGACATGCCACACATACCATAGTCACCAATACCTATAACTAAGCACATACTTACCTGTGCATAGTGCACACCCACACATGCTAACATTTCATTCATATATACGAATCATACCACTATATACTCAGCACACTTACACACCTAGTTTAGCTAGCACACATACGTTCACACAGGCAAGTCCTTAGTAAATAACTATACCACAAGACCAACACCTATAACTATATACTGGTATAGCGACCCACAATCATGTGCATAACACAACAGGCACAAACAATCCTATCACTATACATACATCAGCCATCGCTATATTAATGGTACTACATGCAAACCATAGACATATGTAACAATATACTTAGAGTATACCAACTCAAGCTTGAGTGAGACTTAAAACACATATCAGAATACTCTATATACGTAACACGGTATCTATACCTATACCAATACCACTCCAATGTATACACATCTACCAACATAACCATATACATACCATAATGTCAATCACACTTAATATTTAGTCAGGTAACAACCATATAGCTCAATCACTTTATATACCATAATAATATTACAGACTTCAGTACACGTATAATTATAATACCCTCCCTAATACATGCATTCATCGTATAGTCACACACATGTAACATATATATTCACACCATATCCATCTACCTATAATTAGTATACCAACACATCTACTTATCCATACCTAGTTAATATATGCAATAATCGTGTATACCTCATGGTATACATGCACACAGCATCCCGTAAAAGCAAGCAATACCATTCAAAATTATAATCCAACAACCATAGGTATATCACATATACACTCATGCAGCAAATACATAACTACTTACGTCTAAGCACAATACATATCTACATACGAGCACACACTCACACGTACTAACATATAGGTCATATAATAGGCCTACTCACTTAACTATAAGTACACCTATTATCATTACACCTAACATTCACCTGACTTACTTATATATATATATATATATATATATATATATATATATATATATATATATATATATATATATATATATATATATATATATATATATATATATATATTCACAAACACACACACACACATACATATCAAGCACTCACAAGTATCTTCAAACTACATACACTACTACTCTATACTCCAATACAATTTGCAATATATATACATACATTCCTAAAGTGTTATAGCTACCCACACATATATAACTAATATCATCCATACAACTTCATATACATCATGAATGACACTGAGTATGTATATATCACACAATAGGCAAACATTAATATACTACAGGGGAGTACACTCATACGTGAGTGATACGCCGGGGTTCACACACACGGGTCTACACACTCTACTTATACATGCACCACAATGACATCGCAATAAAATCAATAGGCTCGCTACTATGCTAAGGTTGACACAGGCAACGACGAGCACTACAATAGAAAGGAAACTAAAACCAAAAGTGTAACGAACAAGATCGAAAAGAGCGACTTCAGATTAAGGTGAGGATAAGGAGATAGCTGGTTGGGTGAGATAAAAATATTGCTCTAAATAATTAAATAGGCGAAAGAGAGTCATGTGTAAAATATGACGTCGTATAAATCTATTCTTATGAAAAATTTGTAGGAAAAAAACAAGCAGACTGTAAAATATGATAACTCTGAAAAAAAATTTAGGCGAAGAAATGATGAGTAGGGTGAGGCAGTGATCGTGTTGTAAACGGAAATAGGTTTACACCAAAACATTTGAAGTAAGAGCACGATGAATATAGTTCTTGTATATAAAGATATATTAAAGTTCTATTTAACTTAGAAAACATTCTAAAAGTAAGTACGATAAGTGAAAAATTTAATAACAGACTTAGTAGTGTAGAAATGGAAGGAAAGATATATTGAATTATAAAATATGGTAATAAGGTTTTAAAACTGAAATACGATAGATATAGGTTAGAAACAAAAATTAAGCAAAACTTTTAATCAAGGGAAACCGAAAACAACTTTGAAAGAATCAAGCTTTGCAACGGAGAACATTCGAAAGATCAACGATTATCGTAATGTGGTGATCATGTGCACCGAGAGCAAAGAATGTGGTTGTAAGATGAATGCGCCTAAATTACGATTCTAGAAAACTACGATGGAATTCTACGGTCAGTAACACAGAAGTGTAGTGATCAGGAAAATGATAGAATTAGGGGGTTCTAATAATCGGGTTGACTAAAGGTCAAGAGAAACTTAACACTAAGGCTTTCTAATGAGCTAGAATATATTAGAGACCTCAGGGAAAGGTCCTAAGAGAATCAAGATCATGTTCTGTTGGGCCTGAAATCGATGAACCCAAGCGAACGACTAAAGAAATTCTAGAAGTCTATCATGGTCAGAGCTAGGCAGGAACCACTAAGGTAACTCCTAAGACGATTATATCAATTTCTAGCATGGAGTCTAGCTAACAATCAGGGACATCTAACTAGCCAACACAGACGTCTAACTAAGTCTTAATATAGTCCTGATCTATGGATTTCCCTACTAAACTGTGACAGATGCTCGGGCAACACGTCTACCAGCCACCTAAGACATAGGAAACGATAAAATTAGACTCAAGGCTTATGACTTGGATGTTTTAATTTATTTAATGGACATCCAATTATTATTATCATTGTTTCGATAATTCGTAGTTGCAAGAGAGACCTGTATGGGCCGCCAATAAAACCTGTCATGACCCGCTTCCCATAAACGGAAGGCGAGGCGTGAAAAGTCCGCTCAGACTTGAAGCTGTGAGGCTCCAGTCTGTAAAGCGTCTAGTATAACCAAGTAGAGGTCCTTGCAATTGCGAAATAGAACAAAAATAATAATAAAAGAGAGATAATATTCAAATCTCAGAATGTCCACAAATAAAGTTCAACATCACAGAAAAGCCACCAGGCTTAAAAGAGTCTAAAAAGGGCCCCAAGCATGGCCAACAGAAATAACAAACGTACAGAAAAGGAAAGGCGCTACGTACCAACAACCTAACAAGAACTAAGCAGAAAGCAACAACGAAAGAAGTCGTAGACTGGTCGCCGGCGTCCTCCTACTCCACGTCAACAGTGGACCCAGGCTCAATGTCAACAAACACCTCGTCCTTAGCAAACGGGCTCTGGCTCAGCAACTAACATGCGACACTCAAAAGAGACGAGGGCGCATGTCAGCAAGTCTACAAGAGACTTGTGCAAGGAACTAAAAAGAAAGGAAACAACCTAGCAGTTCTAAAATATGCCATGACATGACAGTTTAAGGTATGGATGCAACAAGTAAGAAGGTGCAACAAGTATGACATGGCAAGGGTAGCAAAGCTACTAAACATTCACATGGATTTACAAGACAAGTAAGCACGTCGTGCACAGATTTACACCTTTTGGCTGGAGCGGCTGTACGTGCCAACTCCTAAGCTCAAGTGATCGCTTAACCTTACCCATCCACGTGTAATCGGGCATTGTCTTTTGACCAACACATGTAGCCTGCTTCTAGTTCACGAGCCAAGAAGTGTATTTGGCATAGGGTTGTGCCTGCAACGCCGGTGCCTAGCCTCAACAAGGAAGTACAAGTAGCGTTTGCTACGAATGCAACATTCAAGCATGGAATGACATGTGATGATGCATGGCATGGCAATGGTACAATTAAAGTGCATGCAGATATGGAATTTAAATGTGACAGGCATGGAAGGGTACAAATAAAATGCATACAGATATGGAAATTTAAACGTGACAGGCAAAATGTATGAATGACATGGCAAGGTGTCAGATCTAGCTTCGTTGTTAAGCTAGATCTTAAAGTTGCGTCTAGGTGACTATCATTTCGTCACCTAATCTATTTTATGCTAAAAACAAGGGATAGCCTAAAAACATGGCCTAAACACAAGTTGGCAAGTTTCACTTGCCTGCAATCAGCTGTTCTGCAAACACCGTCCAATCAGTCCAATCTACCTATGTGCTCGGATTCACCAACCTACAGTCCCAGTTTAGATTATCTTCATTAGTGATTTACTAAGCAATTAAAATACTGATTTTAATCTTGATTAGCATGCATTGGTTGGGGGTCCTAAGAGATCAGAAAATACCCTTACACGTCGCGAGAGCTACACTGACATCGGGTAGCGACGTCAGGGGTTGGAATAAAGAAAGCGCTCCTAATCCAGATTCCAAAATAAGATTCCACGATTGCCAATCCTAGAACAGCAACGAGATCAGTGAGGATCATCCAAATCAGTGAGTAAAGTGGAAGGTTGACGATCTATGGCTCACGGGAAGCCGTAACAACAAAGAGAGACGAAGGGGTCGATGCACACAAAGACTACGACGTTGAGCATAGTAGGGGTTGATCGTGACATTGAGGAACACCTCTAGGCAAGGTAGGGGGCAGTCGAAAGAACCCAACAGTGAGAGTGAGCGACGAGGAGGCAAAACAACGCGTTGGGACGTCGTTAGAACACGTAACAGCGGGAACTCGCTGTTTCGACGTTCAGACAGACAGAGTGGCTGTCCACAGTGGCAGGGGGTTCCAAGGGGGTCGACGTGCGGCAGTAGGAGGCACGTGCGGCGGAAGCAGCGGCGACAGTGGCGGTGACAGCCGCTGCTGCTACTGCTGCGAACTGTAGCGGCAGCGGGCTTTGCTGCGGCTTGCAGGCGGGGCTCCGGAGAGGATCACGACGGCTAGGGGCGAGGGCACGTCGGGATGAGGTTGGAGGGTTGGTCGGCGGTGGGTGGAAGGGGCCGGAGGCGAGGTGTGAGGCGCTAGGGTTGTTGCGTGCGGGAATATTAAGAGGCGGCAGCTGTGTGTCGATTGCTTGGAGAAATAGTTGACCTAGGTGTTATTTTATAAGGGGGCTCACGTGAGAGGGGTCAGGGGTATAGGCTAGTGGGTAGTTAGGGTTGCTAGAATAAAGGAAATGCTAATATAAATTATTAAAAAAACAAAATCTCTTACCCTCTCTCTCTCTCGCTGGGTATGTGTGCGGCCAAGTGGGGGGAAAAGAAGCTAAGTCAAAATTAGGGAATATTATTATTAATAAGAAATTATTAGGGACAAAATACTATGTGAAACTTAGGGTTAAAAATATAATAGGTTGGGCAAAATAGTGAAAGTGGGTCAAACGGGGCTCTAAAATTATAAGATAAATACAGGGGTGACCGTACCGATGAGAGAGAAACAAAACAAAGAAGACGGATCACAATTCTGATGACGAGGAACGAAATTAAAAATAAAAACGTCTCACGACAAAAGTGAATATCGCGACGTCTCATCAAACAAAGTCAAATCGTGGGAGAACGACCCGTGAAATGACGTTCCAAAATAAATCCACAATTTAATACTCTTCAAGAGGGTCACAACGGCATGTCACACCAAAGGGTTCGGATACAAACAAGGTCTAAAATAAATACGTGTACGAACAAGACTATGTGCACGTAACACGTACGATCGAAAATAGACGGTGACATCATGTCTACCAAAGTTGACACAGTTTCATCCTTCTTGGTGCAACATCATCAATACTGGTATGTTAATCAAGATAGTTCCATAACACCGCTCTACAGGATAGCCGAGGAAACAAGTGTTGATGTGTTGATGGGCTAAAATCTTAGTCACAGTACCTGATGCGAGACCCAAGACTACATACGTTCTGTCTGGTTCTTCCTCGGGCTACATCTTCCATGAAAACACATAACGCACTCATTCTTTTGCCAGTATAGTATCCATGGATTACTTTAACCATAACCCTAAGGCTCCTCCTTCATCACACCATCGTCTGATGGAGTAACCATTAGTATTTCAGCAACAGCTACACTACTACCATGCCACTCCCCATCCACCATCTCCAACTACTAGCTATTTTCGACCCCAAAGTTATTGCTACTGCACCTACAACTGCAACCCAGCTGCACACTGTTTCCTTCTGATCCAACCCATCGTCACAATATCTCTGCAAAGTTCTGATTACTACACAATCCTTTTCTTGGTCATGACAGGGGGCAAAATTTCAACACCCACCTCGGAATCACCACTGTCCATGTTGGGGTTGGTGAGAGAGCTCCTCTTCACTCTTTCCCTCTGCTCCTCCAGTACTTTGCTGATCACCTCCTTATTAGAGGCTGCAATGAGGGATAGGTGAGTGACTGGCATTGCCAATTCATGATGATGATTAGTATGGTTGAGGTCAGGTAAGAGAGGCTGAGAGTAGTAGTCGTAATAACCTGGCATGAGGGGGTTGGGCTTGGTATCAGTAGTTGTTGCCATAGATTTATGCTTCGTGCAACTGTCTTGACTACTATCATACCCAACAAGCCCATTTCTGATTTGTATCCCAGTCTAGTTTTTAACCAATATTCTTACTTAATGCATGCCCGGCTATCTAATTTTGATCTAGTTTTTGGTTGTATTCTAGATTTGGTGATTACTTTGTTGGATCAGCACTGCACTACATAGAATAGCAGTGCTGCGACCAAAGGATAGCCGCTCTTTGAGTATGAATTCGTTTATATCCCTATGGACTTCATGTATGATACCATTCTACAACTTAATTATATACAAACTTTGATGTGTTTGGAATAATTAAGAGTAAGATATATATGGCATTATCTATCTTTACTTCCCACACACACCCACACACACACACATATCATCTATATGATATATATACATATATACATATATACATATATATCATCTATATGATATATACATACATACATACATACATATTTTTTTGAAAAGCAAACTTCTTTATTGATAAATGTAATGTACAAAATGTTACAACAAAGTCAACAAAATAGGTAAGTAATAGGCATGAGGTATTAATAAGAGATGATAGGACACAAGCGTCGTCACTCCATACTATTAATTCATCACCATATTACTCCCTAAGCTAACTACATCATCATAAGGACCACATCAAATCCAAAAAATCATAACATAACCCAAGTCATTTAGCAAAAAAACTGATTAGTCAACCGTTATCTCTGAATGTCCAGTTGGCTAAAACTTCAGCTTCATCCGCGTTAGAAGGCTCCTGATCTCTCATAACAACCCTAATATCTGCAGCAATCTCCTCAAAGAGGTTTATCTTACAACGCTCCTTGTTTTCAAAAATTCTCCTATTTCTTTCCTCCATATATGCCATAATACAACCGCTAAAACAGTTTTGCCAAGCACACTTAATATACTCTTTCCACCAAAATGCGCAAGGAAATACTTCCCTATCTCCACCAGACAAGGCCCAATATGTGATTTGATATTAGGCTTAAGCAATGCCCGTTCCAGTATGTAACATGAGAAGCTACAATCAAAGAATAGATGTCCCACATTTTCCTCTTTGTTGTCGGCACAAAGGACACAGTCAACATTTGTATTAAGCCCCCATTTACTCATCATTTCTCTAGTAAGTAGTTTACCTTTGAAAGCTCTGAGAAGCGCTAGAGACATCTTAGGAATGTGATTGCGAAACCAAATCAGTTTTTGAAAGGGAAAATTAGTAACTGGACTATGAACCCCCTCCCAAGCTTGTCGAAATTGGAAATTCTCCCCTGGGATCCACTCCCACTGGTCCACCCCACTTCGGAGCTTAACATTTTGTAAAACCGGGCTAATATGCATCAAAGACAGATCTTCAGCCCATTTGCCCGATTCCCAGTACTCATTCACTCTCTTCAGCGAGGAATCCACAGGAACATCGTATATGTATTTTAATGGCCCACAACTTAGCCAATTATCATGCCAAAATAGTGTGGACTTACCATCTCTCACCTTCCGTTTGATTAATTTCTAGGAGATGATTCTACAGCTCAGCATGTGCTTCCAGGTGCCGGATTGTGTGACTACTCCCTTTGCCGCATAAAACACCCCCTTATCATCATACCTCTTCTTCATTTGATCCGCCCAAATACTACCAGAAGTAAGATATCTGCAAGTGAGCATAACTCCCGCCGCCACTTAGATCATCCAACAATCTGATGCCAACCCCCCTCTAATTTTGGAGTGCAAATATCTTTCCACGCCCATGCTCTCGATGAACCCCAGATGAATCGCCTGTAATCTTCCGTAATAGTGCGTAGAATAGTCAATGGAATACGAAATGCTTGCATCCAAAATGCAACCATTCCATAGATTGTTGTCCTGACAAGCTCAATACGCCCAAAAATGGATAATAAAGATGATGACCATCCCATCAACCGCTTCTTGCACTTATACCCTAATTTGTTGTACATAGGGGACTTCGGATATTTTGATGACAGTGGCAATCCCAAATAGATGGTGATGGTAGTTGCAAGCATAATGCCCAAATAATCAGCTAATTCATTTTTAGCCTTGACACCTTTACTGAATAGAGCTGCACTCTTATCCCAATTTACTTGAAGTCCAGTGTAATTAGAAAACTCAGTAAGTAAGCTTTTAATACCTGAAAAAGTCTTTTTGGTCGCCCGACAGAACACAAGTAGATCTTCAGCGAGCAAGAGGTGGGAGATGGTATCTGAGCGCCTCATAGGCCAATAGTGCGCCTAGTTATAGATTTTGCGACAAGGATGGAAAAAGCCTCCGATAACAAACAAATAAGGGGAGAGTGGATCACCTTGCCGAATGCCTCTGTTTCCTTCAAAATAACCCACTGGAGATCCATTTACCATGACAGAGAATGCTGCCGTAGATATACATTCGCAAATCCATCCAATGAAGATAATAGAGAACCCCATCTGACGAAGAAAGTTATAGATAAATTCATGATTCACGCTATCAAAAGCTTTTTGCAAATCCAATTTTTAGACATGCTCTTCCCCCATAGGGTTACTGAAATCTCTGATATGTTCATGGGCGAGAAGGCAACTATCTGATAGCAGTCTACCTTTTAGAAATGCAGCCTGATTTGGTGAAATTAATTCATGGATCACCACCTTTATTCTGTGTGTATATATATATATATATCTCTCTTACATATAATAGTAAACCATATAATCTTAACTCTGCGTATAATTCAATTTAATCTAAAACCACATTTGCTTTGCCATCTTGAGAACTTATATGGGGAGATAAATGAATTCATACTCAGAGACTTATAATTTAAATCCAAATATCACTTATAACACTAAAACTTATTAGGATTGTTCTTTATCATGCTTGCGTTATGAATCATAAACATGATGACTAACACGGACACATACACATAAACACTTAGCACATATCATAAAAGGAATTGTTACAGGAAATTATTACCCACACCGCTCTCATGCACATGATAACATCCATCTTTACTGTATTAAGGCCCATACAGGACCAAAAAAAGGCATTCTCCTTCTTCATATTCCTCATATCCTCCACGACCTATGTCAAGGTCGCCTGAACCTGAGCCATGCCCGTAACCTCGGTGGGTTGAGGATGTTGTGTGACACTCTCCTGCTGTGAAGAAGAACCGGTCGAGTCCTCGTAGTCGCACTTCTCTGCACCTCGCATCCGGTACCGGTTCTTTCTCCTCCCTCCCAGTGTCCCCGCAATGATAGAGTCCTCGTCAACTTGAGTGAGAGGCCCCATGGCACTCGAGCCTGCCTGGGACAGTGACCTCACTACATTGGCAGCATTGTGGACGGCCTCCTGAATAGAATAGAAAAAGATTTATATACTCCATGCATTAAAACTCCATAATATAATGTAAACGTAATCTTGTACTAAGTGGCAGTGCCCGATTCTTTGCCAACTTATTGGGATCATTGTACTTTGGGTGGGCCTTAGTAAGTGTATAATCCACCAAAGACTCAATAACTAGGCAGCCCTACAATCAATAAGAAAAAATTTAGACACATTCTATCATAACATAAATTTTTGTTACAAAATGTAATTAAAATATTTTACATAACGTACCAACTCGTACCCAATCTGGCTGAAGCTCTTCGAACTGCCATAATGCTCATAGCCTCAAGGCACACTGCGGTTAGCAGCGGCCATTGCCAAAATTTTCTATATAATTTTACAGTATGTCAAAAAACACATATATAGAATATGTGTTAACAAAAATATGAAATATACCTGCCCTTCAGTAGACTCCCACAGGAAACAATATCCAAAGAACTGCACCGGGTCAGCACAGTTGTCCATATGCTAGTACCAATCCCAGTCCTCAGGGAACCGTTGCAAGTACTACTTTTTCAAGTCCTTGCACCACTGGACAAGTCCATCCTGAATCTTCTCCATGCAGTAGGTCCAAGCCTCGGGTTGTAGTCCAGGACGTAATGCCGCTATTACAGATAACAAACATAGTATATCAGTAAATACCTATTAAGAACCTAAAATTAAAAGGTAGCTAACTTACGTTGATCTCCCGCCAACAGGTGACCAATGACTCGTGCCGTTGATCCGTCCACGTCAGGCAGAGGTTGAAGTAATCTGACCTTTTAGCCTGGACATCAAGGTAATAATTAAATTTTACCACGCACGGGCCAATGGGAGCTTGGTGGCTCCACTGTATAACGACCCGCTACCCATTTCCAGGAATCAAGTCAAAATTTTCGTGCCGCCTCGACCCTCCTTCGGCAGAGGGTTTGTGCCTATGAAAAACCAAACGTACTAAATGAATGTGTACGATTAAAATAAATATGTTTACATTATAATCTGTTGTTGAAAGAACTTAGCTTTGACCTCCATCATCCTCGATGCAGCTTTGACTGCCAACTGCTCGATAACATGCCGCTGCATGTTTAACACGTTCGGATGCCTCCTATTTGCCTCGTCGTACCTAGAGGCCATCGATAAGCAACACGCTATATTGCCGAGTCATATGGAATGTATAACACCTACTCTGCTACGACATGCGGTGGGACAGTCTGATAAGTGGGGACAGCATGTGACCCGGCCGACCCAGGAGTCTCAATATGTATATCCTCTAGGCCACCTGAATCCATAAGAAATAAGACAATTGCAAATTCAATTAGTTTAACCAACAGGACTGAACATTTAAAATAAAAATATACGTGCATGTCCAAGTGGGTAGTGGGGTATATGGGGAAGAGGGGATATGTCCTGTAGTGCCAAAAAATATATAAAGAATGTTATGCAATTAGTTATACAAAAAATTAAAAGGTCCACATTTAGACACATACTAAAACTACAATAAGCGTACATGTCTTAGTGGGCGGGATGGTATGTGCCACAGAAGAGCCATGTCCTGCACTACCTGAAAATGTATGAAGCATTTTACCAATTAGTGTCACAAAAATTTAAAATGTGCACATTATACGGCCGTTCTAAAACTAGAACTTATGTGTACCTGACCCAGAAGGCAGGGTGGTGTGTGCCGAATGTGATCCATGACCTGCACTGCCTGAAAATGTATGAAGCATTTTACCAATTTTTTTCCTAAAAAATTAAAATGTGCATGTTATAAAGCCGTACTAAAACCACAAAATATGAGTACCTGACCCAGATGGCCGAGGAGTCTGGGGTGTACCTTTACCCATGAAAAATCGTGGTAAAAATTTCTTCATCTACACTTCATAATATTTATTAATAAAAAAATTGTTGCTTAAGTGCTGTAAATATTTGCGTAATTTATATGAAATAAAAGTGATGTCAACAAAATGCAGTAATTCACATTGTTTATTGATTCCAAGCAAAATCATCGTAATGAACATCTTTATACATTTACATATTTTTATAGCTTAGCAATGAAAAAAGTTCAACAATTTGATGATTTTTGTTGACGCCCTTTGTGACCAAGTCCAAACGGTAGATGAAATGATTTTGGCTCTTGTGTTTCTTCATCTTGTGCACTCCGCTACTACAATTCCTGTGCCTGTGATCGCCAAATCGGTTATATCCACACACAATGGTGTGATGTTATCTGTCGTTTCATTATTTGTCTCGATTGAAAAATAATCCACGACATCATCTTCTACAAGTACAACAACTTCATCATCTTCGTTGCCCTTTTCAGAACCCGTTTCATCCGACGCATATGCTCTAGGCGGATTTCTAAGAACCACCCAATCATTGTCTACCATTATATCTTTAACATAAAAACATTGTTTTGCTTGCGACACAAACATGAACTTCTCCTCTGATATATTTCTTTCTTCAGATTAACGAACGTGAAGCCCAAGTCGTCCTTCTTCTTTCGTTGCTCACACCATCGCGCCTTAAACATAACATGGCTCACTTCCTTCCGAAAGACATAAAATATCTCAACCACGTCTACAACCTAGCCATAATAGAATATTTGCCCCTCTTTTGGTTGATGATCTCTGGATCTTTAATATGACAACTGCATAAAGGATTAGAAGTTTCCACTATTTTGGGTGCATCGGTCCTTCTTGACTTCAATGGTATTAAATCTGTAACCATTGATAGAATAACCTCCATATCGATGTATTGTGCCGTCAGGACCTCTGGCGTATTTTTGGATCTCCTCGGATAGCCGTGCACCGTAAACACATTGCTCTGCCACCTTTAAGATAAATAAGAATCACATTCATAAACGCACATTATCAAAATTGATTTTGTGATAGGTATGTAACTATGATTAGAAATCGATGCGTGTACCTTCAGTTTCAGCCATGACGTAAATTCTTTAGAGTGTGCATCCGCAACCTTTTACTTAAGAGTTTTGATGCGCAATTTGGCTTGGAGTACTTCTATATGAAGACTAGGGGACAAGTAAAGAAAACTATTATAATTTAGAAATTAGACCACTTACAAAAGCGAATAACTCAGATTTATTACCTTCAATAGGATCAAATATCGATAGATTATTTAGAACATATGAATGTTCTTCTTCAAGCTCAATTTTACAAAATCATGTGTCCTCTCCATAATTATTATAGAATACTCCATTAGTAACTCTTGCCGGAAGATTTACCCTTGTGTCTACACCCTGCAAATAACGAGATATGAACATCATGGCCTCGTTTGACGTATAATTCTTGGATATTGACCCTTCTGGACGTCCATGATTATGCACACGTTGCTTCATAAACCCTAGATACCTGTAGTTCAAAAATCATAAAAATTTTCAAATTGACGTTTAATTTTGGTCCTAGAAAAATAGAATAATATATGGCATCGGCGTTCACCTTTCAATGGGATACATCCACCGATATTGTACCGGCCCTGCAATGCGGGTCTCATGTGCTAGGTGCACAGTAGTAAGATGAACCATAATGGTAAAGAATGAAGGCGGGAAATTTTTTTCCATATTACACATTGCAAGGATAACTCGCGCCTCTAAAACTTCAAACTCACCAATGTCTAACCTTCGACCACACCTGCCTAAAGAACCCACAGAACTATATCAGAACTTTGGCAAGCTTGTTATCGACGTGACATAATGCAACCGGAAGCAACTGATGTATCAAGATATGATAATCATGTGTATTCAATCCAAATATCTTCATCTGATCTATGTGCATACATTTTGATATATTTAAAGCATATCCATCTGGTGTCTGCAATGACTTGAAAAACACACACAGATTATGAATTTCATCTCTTGAAACGGTGACCTGAGAAGCTGGCAGGTCGTACTTGTAATTTTCCTTTTGTACAGCCTACAATTCAGGACGTAAATTCAATTTTTTTAAGTCAAACTGAGCCTTTACTCCGTCTTTTGACTTGTTGGTGTCTTACATCAAGGTATACAACTGATTTTCACATGTGTTCTTTTCGATGTGCATGACGTCCAGGTTATGACGTATTTTCAAAGTCATCCAATATGGCAATTGGACGAAAATACTAAACTTTAACCAACCACTAGGTAGTATTCGAATATCTACTATGTTACAATCTGTGCGAGACATTCGAGACGTTCTTCTTTCAGTTTAACCATTGCCCTTGCTTTTACTCTTTCATTTTCCCTTTGCAATCCGCCTTCTAACACTAAGAGGGTCCTCTTTGTTATATCTGTTCTTTCCAAACTTCACTCTCAACAAAGGGTGAAGTGCTTCAAATATGTCCTCTCTGGTTAGCTGCTCTGGGGATTCTCGGCGTTCGTTTTTATCGTGGAACAACTGTCACACACTCCTATGACTATTTACTGCATGCAACCATCTTATGTTCTGCCAAAAGCAAAACTTACAGCTATATTTCAGGAATTTGCCCTCATAACCTGTCGTGCAAACCGGGCAAGCCGTCCAATCTTTTGTCGACCAACCAGATAGATTAGCATATACCGAGAAGTCGTTTATCGTCCATAAAATAATAGAACATAGGCATAAACTTTGCTTTGTCCCGACGTCAAAATTGCCCACACCTTGTTCCCGTAAAAGCTTCAGATCATCAATTAAAGGCTGTATGAAAACATCTATATCATTTCCAGGCGAGAATTTCCCAGGTATCAATAGTGACAGTATCAAGTATAGTTGCTTCATGCACATATGAGGCGGGAGGTTGTACGGGATCAGCATCACGGGCCAAGTGGACCAACCAGAGCTCATCACTCCAAATGGATTAAACCATCGCTTGTAAGACCAAGCTTAAGATTCCTCGTCTCCCTTGCAAAGTTGGGATAAATACGGTCGATATTCTTCCATGCTTCCCCATCGGCAGGATGCCTCAATTTTCCGTCCTCAATGTAGTCTGTGGTGTGCCATCGCATTTTTCCTACCAATTCAGTAGACATGAAAAACCCCTGCAGCCTTGATATAATTGGAAAATAACAGAGAACCTTCGCCGGAGTCTGCTTCTTCTTTTGGACTATAGGACCATTCCTCTTCATATCTGTTCTTTGTTCAACTTGCCACCGGGAACACGACACGTTGGACATTTGTTTAGGTCCTTGTTGTCTTTGTAATATAGAATGCAATTATTAGGGCATGCGTCAAATTTCTTGTAATCGAGCCCTAACGTATTAACGATTTTGCTCTCTTCATAATGAGTAGCTGGAATGCTTTCCTTCCCACCGGGAACTACCCTTCTCAACAAATCCAACATCATCTCAAAATGTGTAATCGCCATTCTGCTAAGAGTTTGTATATGCAATAATCTAATCATGAAGGATAGCCTTGTGAACTTCATGCATCCTTCGTATAAATCAGACTCATTATCCTCAACAAATTTCATCAATCGATCATAGTCAATAGATTGAAGATCATCATCTGAACAGTTTCTGCTTGGAGCACCAATATCTTCCAGCATTGTATTTATATCATCTGTCTTTGTAATACAGTTTCTGCTTGGACACGTACAATGTACTTCTAAAGGATCTCATTGTTCTGGCACCTCTTGCAAAGGCAACGGATTTTGCCACTGGACATGTGTAGACGGTTGGCATCAGAGTACGATAAGAACGCATCTACCCCCTCTACGTATCTTCGATTTTCAGTCATGTTTAGATCCTATATTTCCATAAACGACTTGTCAGGAACCTCCGGCATCTGTAATTGACGATGAAATTTACATGTAATTATGTATCAACCATTTATATATGGGCCAAAATAAAATTTTCAATTCTAAATTAACTATTTTGAGAACCTTTAAATGGCAGTCGACTCTTTCATAAAAGTAGGCGGCTATCAATGTGATACCAAGAGTGTATGTTTTAATATGGCTAGGTTCTCATTAATCTAAAATTAAAATAAATTCTATTTTTCCCTTGATATCGACAATATAACTAAAATAAATTTTATGCCACGGTCCTCTAACGAGTATACAAAGAGTATCGGAGTGGATTTGACTACGTCCAAGACATGGTCCTCTAACGAGTATGCTCCTTTTGCAATTCAGAGTTTACTAAATTTTTTTCCACCTAACACATCCACTTAAAAGTTACCCTAAATGTGTTTCTCATGAATCAATATATCATAGTTAGTGGCACACAACAACACAATCCATAACTGTCAAATTTGTATGGATGGTTGGCTGTATAATTTGATTAATCTCAACAAATTAAGGCCATATAGTGATGGATATTGAAATTGTATCGTGATGCACTTCCCATGGTAAACCTCACCCTCACCCTTACCCTCTTCCCTACCCCTACCCCTACCCTAGCACATACCCCTACCCTTGACCTAACCACAACCCTAACCCAACCCTAACCCAACCCCTTTTACTAATCCCAACCCTTATCACATCCCTAACCCTAACCCTAACCCCTATACCTAACCATAACCCCAACCATAACCCTAAACCTACCCCCAACCCCAACCCAACACCTAACCCTTAACCCTAACTTCAACCTTAACCCCAACCCTAATCCTAACCCCAACCCTAGCCCTAGCCCTAACCCCAACCCAAACATCAACCGAACACTAACCATAAACCATATTCCTAAACCCAACCCTAACACAACACCTAAACCCAACCCCAACCCCAAACTCTCACCCTCACCCTCACCCCTACCCCTACCCCTACCCATACCCTAGCCCAAACCCCTACCCTAGACCCAACCCCAACCATAACCATAACCGAACCCAAACCCGAACCGAACCCGAACCGAACCCGAACCCTAGCCCAAACCCCAAGCCTAACAATGAACACATTGCTCGAGCAGGGGGGTCTGAGGAGAGGGATTAGTCGAAGGGGGGTCGGAGGGGGTGACCTCAAGGGGGCATTGGGGGAGTAGGAGAGAGGGGTCATAGGGGGTGTCGGCAACTGCCGTCGCCCCAGCTCTCGCTCTCCTCAAGATCAGAAGGAGGCGAGGGGAGCTGGGGCACCAGCGGGGGCCTATGCCCCCTCTGACCACTCTCTCTTCCAAATTAGGGCTAACCCCCGTCGAAATTCTAGAATTAGGAGGAGGAATTACCTCTACTCGTCGGTGCTAAAGGAGGCTGACGGTTTCGGCTACGACGTCGGTGGTGATCGTCGGCAGTGATCTCTCTCTCTCTCTCTCTCTCTCTCTCTCTCTCTCTCTCTCTCTCTCTCTCTCTCTCTCTCTCTCTTGTGCTATTGATGTCTCGTTCCCAATTTTGTGAAACTGAGCCCGTGGGGGGCTCACGGGTGCTCCCCCCAATTTAGGTAATTTTTTAGATGGCAATGACTATTAGCCAAGGAGATATCATTGGCCGTTAATATTATTGGCCACAGAAATATCCCTGGCTATAAAGTTAAGGCCACAGAAAATTTCTTTATCAGCAATCCGTGGCTAAAAATAGTTGGCCACGGTTAAATCCGTGGTTGAAAATCCACTTCCGGCCACGGATTTTTCTGTGGCCATACTCCGTGGGCAATAATTTTATTCAGCCATGGATATTTGGCCACGGAGAAATCCGTGGCCGATAGTCTATGGGCCACGGATTTGTCCGTGGACAAATATCTATGGTTGCAGACCCTTTTTCTACCAGTGATCTTCTTCACTTGAGGCTTCTTGATGGAATTTCTTTCTCCATTTTATGGCTCCTTCACGGCATGTAATGCAATCCCCTTTAGCTTCTCCGGTTTCTCGGGCTTGGATGGCTGAATTTCCTTCTTATGTAGATTCTTTGCTTCATACACCATGAGATTCCCAATGCACTCCTCAATAGTGTATTTGGTTATGTCATTTGACTCCACAATACTGTTGGTCTTGTCCCTCCAAGTATATCATCATCTTGATCTTCCAACTTGGGTAGTTTATTCTGTTGAATAGTATGGGTCGAACAGTTGCTAGACCCTTCTTCTTGAGACAATGATGAAGCATTGAATTCCATAGTTGTTTGAATGCTTCAACTTCACTCTGACACCAATTGTAAGGACCGTCTACCTTGTAATACTAAACAACACACAATATAGGGTGAATAGTGTAAAGGCAATAATTGTGCAATTAAAAATTAAACTTACAAATGCGGAATTATAAGTGCAAGAGGAGATTAATCAACATAATTAAGCAAACACAAACATATAGAGCTTTACCCTGGTTCCCCAAGCTTAGGTACATCCAGTCATACCAATATCCACTATAATCCTACACAAGGTAATGAATACAACTCCATCCACAAGGGACACTCTACACAAGGGATTTGTCCTAGACAAGGACTCACCAAACCCAACATAAGGGTTAGTCCTACACAAGGTCTCAAACTTCCACAAAGGGAGAAGATAACTCTCACAAAGAGAGTTAGGGTTTCAATCAAAAAGATGAAATAAAAGGACTTATACCTACACCATGATGAGATGAACTTACTCAAAGAAGAATGCAAAGCATGGAAGAGGATCTTGAAGTTTGAGATGAACTTTGATTGCACTTGGAGTATTTTCCTATGAGCTAGCTTCTATGCATGAAGAGAAATGAGCTCAAAAGAGGGAAATGAGAGAAATAGGAGTGGCTTTTTGTTTCTCAAAGATAATCAATAATGATCAAGAGTTCTAGTTTAACTAAGCCAACCCGTATTTATAGGAAGCATAAATAACCCATTAAAACCAAGCAAAATGCCCAAAAACCCCAATTAGCAACAGCTAGGTTTTGGCTGAAAAGGCTTGGACAGGTGCATGTAGGCAAAGAGTCGGGCACCTGTTGTAACGGATCTTTTATCCCAACGGTTATATTTTGAACCAGGACATGCGGCTATAGAAGACTACACAAGTGCTTGTACCACTGTGCAGGCACATGTAAATGCTTCAGTAGGCAACTGCTACAAGGGATGGATTGGAGCACAAAAATGACAACTTACGCACTTCATTCACCAGGCGACTGTAGAACAAAGTTTAGTCGCCTGTTGGTTTACATGCGCATGTCATATTTTTTACGTCGCCTATCATACAAGATGGATTGGAGCTTAAAGTAATATGTTACACACATTTATGTACCAGTCAACTGTTGAGCAAATTTCAGCCGCCTGTTGGTTGACAAGCACCTGTCATTTGTACTTCAGTCGCCTGTACCAAATGCTCAAGTATGGATTCAAGAAAATTGACTTGAGCTAGTGCATAATATCTGCCTGTAGAAGAATGAATAGGCACCTGGTGAACCACCAGTCACCTGTTATGCCTTCAACAGGCGCCTGCTGGAAGTCCAAAAACTCCAATTGAGTTTTTGGCATCGAAATCCTATTGGATTGGTTTCTATGATGATCCTAAGTTTCACAAAGATGGTTTATGCATATGCATGAACGAGTATGACCATCTAATCAAGGCAACCTAACTAACACAAAGAAGTAAAAGACATAAATGTAAATATTTCATAGATTTCATTCATTTACTTCTAAGTGCACTACTCTTCAAGTTTGAGTAGCTTTGATTCTCCCCATCATCTTCCAAGCTTTGGCACTTCCTGATGAGCTTCCTTTCATCAAGCTCTATGCTACGTCAATGCTCCTCTTGATGTCTATCCTTTCACCAAGCTTTTAGTCTCCAAAATGATATTCTTCAATTGTTCAAACATGAGACTAAAACATTGAGAGTCAGTAGAAACAATATAATGTTGTGATCATCATCAAAACTATATTGTTCTAAAAATCCAATGCCTAACAAATTCGTATGGTATGATACCATCAGATGACTGATTTCGAGAAGTCTAAAGATGATTGCTCTTGGGAAAATTCAACAGACTGACAATTCTACTACCAGGCATCGGTAGTACACTATCCAGGCATCTGACAAATGGTTCATGCATCTGGTAGGACATCACCAGACATCGGGTCAAATGGAAAATTCTGAGTAATAGAAATATCTGATACATCAGACGTCTAGCTTACATCATAGAGCTTAGGTTGAATCTAGTAGAATATATATACGTATCCTCAAGCTAGATGATATCTGCAAACATCTTAACTAAGCATTTATTAATGCTAATCACATATATTATCAACTCATATGATAGCATTTCAAATCAAATACATAATGCTAAAAAAGAATCATAAGAAACATATATATCTCATGAGTGAATTACACAACTTTAAGAGAGAGGGGGGAGGGGGCGAGAGAGAGAGAGAGAGAGAGAGAGAGAGAGAGAGAGAGAGATATATATATATATATATATATATATATATATATATATATATATATATATATATATATATATATCCAATGGAATTTCAACAACTAGCATGAGGATAATATAGCATGCGATGAAATGTAGTAGACAGAAGAAAATGATCTTTTAGATTTTATATTCACCCATAATACCCAATTTTCTCCTAAGCCTCACAAAAGAGTCTTCCTTAAGTGGCTTGGTGAAAATATCATCAATTTTGTTTTGTGTGTCGTTGTACTCTACACAAACATCCTTCTTGAGGACATGATCATTAATGAAATAATGTCTAATATCAATGTGTTTGGTACAAGAGTGTTGTACCGGGTTCTTAGATAGACAAATGGCTCTTTGATTATCAACCATAATTGGACAAGTGCCACACTCAATACCGTAGTCGTTAAGTGTTTGTCTCATCCATAAAACTTGTGCACAACCTAATCCGACGGTAATATATTCCACTTCGGTTGTGGAAAGAGATAATGAATATTGTTTCTTGGAGAACCAAGACACAATGGAATTTCCTAAGAAATGGAAACTGCCACTAGTACTTTTCCTATCGGATTTACATCTAGCAAAATCGGAAACACAAAATGAAACTAGTTCATTAGTACATGACTTAGGATAAAATAATCCATAGTTATGTGATTGGTTTAAATAACAGAAAATCTGTTTGACATCAATCAAATGTGATTGTTTTGGTTGTGATTGATAACGTGCATATAAGCATACTGAAAACATAATATCAGGTCTACTAGCGATAAGATAGAGCAAACTACCTATCATACCTCGATATTGACAAATGTCAACATCCGTTCCATGTTCATCTTTATCAAGATGTGTTGTCGTGCTTATTAGAGTTTGCTTGGTCGAAGAAGATCTCATTCCAAAGCACTTGATCAATTCATCGTGTACTTAGTTTGGTGGATAAAGATCCCTTGCTCCAATTGACGGATTTGAAGTCCTAGTTAATAGGTGAGCTCTACCATATGGCTTATCTTAAATTCATATTGCATGGACTTAGCAAACTCTTGACAAAGTGTAGAGTTAGTAGAACCAAATATAATGTCTTCAACATATACTTGAATTAACAAAATGTCATGATCAAGATACTTAGTGAAAAGTGTTGAATCAACATTAACCATTTTGACACCAAAATCAACAAGAAAATTCTTTAGACGATCATACTATGCTCTAGGGGCTTGTCTTAACCTATAAAGAGCTTTCTTGAGTCTAAACACATGATTTGGTGATTTTACATCTATAAAGCCAGGTGGTTATGAAACATATACTTCTTCAATAACATGTCCATTCAAAAATGCACTTTTCACATCCAGTTTAACGAGCTTAAAATTCTTAATTGATGCAAATGACAATAAAAGTCTAATAGAGTTTAATCAAGCTATCGGGGCAAAAGATTCTTCAAAATCTATACCTTCTTCTTGCTGGTAACCTTATTCTACTAACCTTGACTTGTTTTGGATGACGACTTCGTTTTCATCTGTCTTGTTTTTGATGATCCACTTTGTTCCAATGATATTGTGGTCTTTTAGATGAGGAACTAATTTCCAAACATCGTTCCTTTCAAATTGAATGAGTTCTTATTCCATAGCAATGATCCATGAGCTATCCTTATAAGATTCTTCAATGCTCTTTGGTTCTATGGTTGAGACGAAAGCACAATGTGTGAATCATTCCACCTTTGACCTTGTACGGACTCCATCTTCAATATTACATATCACTTGATCATATGGATGCTTTGGAACTGTAGCAAATGTCTTGGGTAACCCTTGATCATTAGAAACAAACTCAATTCCATCATTAGTAGGGTTATTCATAATAAAATCATCTACTTAACAATATTCAAAGAATCACACAAAAATTCAACATTTTCATCAAGGTGAGATAATGGAACATCGAAGTTCTCGTAAAAAGAAATGTGAAATGATTCTTCAACCGTTAAGGTTCTTTTATTGAATATCCGGTAGGCCTTGTTGCGATCGAAGTATCCAATAAATATTCCTTCATCAGAACGTGAATCAAACTTATCCAAATTGTCGTACGTGCTCTTAATGAAATATTTAGAACCAAATACACAGAAATAACATACTTAAGGAATTTTGTTATAAAACAATTCATAATAATTTTTTTTGTGGGGTCTCACAAGCATCCTATTTAGCACATAACACACGGTATAAACGGCTTTCGCCCAAAATTGAGAACCGATGCACCTATCACTATGCTTAGTGCGTGCACACTCAATGAGTGTTATATTTTTCCTTTACACAACACCATTTTGTGGTGGTGCATGAGAGAAGGAAAATGTGTGAGTTATCCCGTTCTCATCACAGAAATTAGAGAATAGTTCATTATCAAATTCACTTCCATGATCACTACGAATGGTGACAATGGACGTGCCTTGAATCGTTTGAACTTTCTTAGATAAAATAACAAATTTCTCAAGTGCCTCATTCTTACTATTCAAGAACTTCACCCAAGTATACCTAAAGAAATCATCAACAACAACAAATCCATAGAAAGCATTTCCTAAGGATGCAACTGTAGTAGGCTAAATAAATCTACATGTAAAAACTCTAGAGTCCTAGAAGTAGATGTTACATTCTTAATCTTAAATGAGTATTTATGGAGCTTGCCTCGTTGGCATGAATCACAAAAACTTTTCTTATTAAAAGAAAGTTCTGGAAAACCTCTTACTACGTTATGCTTGGACAACTTGTGAAGATGCTTGAAGTGCACATGACCAAAGTGTCGATGCCACAAGAGTTGTTAATTAGAGTGAGAAACCAAGCATTGGTCAAGTGTGTGTGGCAAATCCAAAATTTAAATATCCTTTTGGTGTGTGCCACTAAACAAAATACTATCTTTAGCATTATCAAGAATACTACATAGTCCATCACCAAAATTAACTTTGTAACCCTTGTCTCATAGTTGACTAATAGAGATATGATTCTGATTTAAGCCATATACAAGATAAACATTCTCTATGAGATGTTTAAAATGGTTACCAACTTTACCAATTCCTATGATGGATCCCTTCTCATTGCCTCCAACAGTAACCGTTCTGCCATTCTTGATGCAGATAACCTTGGAGAGTAAACTTGGGTCTCCCGTCATATGTTTGGAACACCCGCTATCGAGTATCCAACCCCTTCCACTGCAATTAGAGCAATCTTTTCCCATATTGCCCTTTTTCCTCTTCTTGGGTACCTATATAATATACCATAAGCATATGGTACTCAATCATGTTGGGTCCAAGGGGATTAGACCTTTAGAAACCAAGTCCAAATGGACTTTGTTTTCCCAACATAGTTCTCAATATCTATAACCTCCCTAAAATACGATTGCATATACATTCCTTTATCATACATGCTAGGATGTTTGGGACCCCAAATCAAATGACATTTGGGAGTCTTATGCCACATGGGTGCATGCATTTAAGGAGAATATCTAGTGAGAGCATGCGGCATGTAAGCATGTGAATGAATATATGCATTAGGATGTATATGAGCATGTGGGTCAGTATGTGTTGGTGCATACCCATATTGTGATGCACGTGGATAAGATATGTGATGTGGTGCATGATACATAATATGTGGTCTTGCACTTTGTGTCCTTGCATTGTGAGCATTCATATGATTTTTCACATTCGACTTATATGCATAAGGAGCATATGAATGCAAAGTATGGTAAGAATGTGGAAAAACATGTGTATAATCATGTCCAAGCAGTGGTTGTGCATACCCATGTGCATGAGTGGGGGTACGGCCATGCGGATGTCTCACATGAGTATTAGCACATGCACGAGGGTATGGTTCATAAAACTCATCATAGGTAGGAGCAACATGTGATGGTGTTCTCCTATATTGTTGGGTGCATGTGTATATATACGCATGTCCCTTCTTTGGTTGTCCACCCTTTATGGGTCTCTTTCCAAATGAGGGTGTCACCGAAATGGTGCTAGTCTTGGTAGATGTACTACCCAAGATTTTTGATGCTCCACAAGTGGAAGCTCCAATGGGTGGCCTTACAAAATTAATATTTGCTCCGCTATAAGATGTGTGATAAGTGGAATCATTATCATTTGAATACCCAAGTCCATCGCGGTGATTTGCGGGAAGTTGGTTTTCCAAAATGGTGTCCAATTTGTCCTTCCCTTTGTTGAATCTATTAACATTGGAGGACAAGTGCTCATATCTCTTCAATAGTGAAGAGAATCTAGTATCCAAAGTAGATACTTGCAAATTTAGCACATGCACTTGGGATTTGAGAACACCATTCTCATTTCCCAAAGTCATTGTTTGAGATTGAAGTGTTTCAATCTCAATGTCATCACAATCACTAATTTGGACCTTGTCCAATTGTGATTTGAGGGATATTACCTCATTCCTTAAGTAATCATTTTGAGAAGCCAAAGAAGCTTTCTTTTTTATAAGTGCATTGTGAGTGATAGAACTAACATTCATATCAAAATTCTTAAAAGCAGTAGCAATGATAGCTTGTTTGTCCTTAGCAATCATATATGAGTTAAACAATTTTTTTATACTTATCAAATAATTGTTCGTTAGCTAATTTCATGTCACCCATAGTTACCTCATTGGTTTCGCTCTCACTCTCACTAGAAGAGTTCTTTGAAGAGCTTCCCATAGCCATGAAACACGTGTGTACTACCTCTCCCTTTTCCTTATCGGATTCATCGCTACTTGAATCTTCGCTAGAATCATCCCATGGTCCTGCGAGACCCTTCTTCCTTTTGATCCCTTTGTACACATCTCCCTTCTTGAACTTGGGAGATTTTCATTTCTTCGTGTTCTTAAGCAAGGGACAATCCATCTTGATATGCACTAGCTTATTGCAATTAAAACACAAAGAAGAATCATTATTATAGACAAATTTATTCCTTGGTTTGAAATTACCTCTTCGGTAAAACGTTGGAATTTCCTAGACATAAAATCTATGGATTCCATGTCCATCTCTTCATCGGAGTCCTCATTATCCGAAGTGGCTTTGAAAGCAATGGCTTTATTCTTTGGTTCTATTAGAACCTTTAGAGAATTCCTTTCTTGTCTTTCTGCCGTCCTTACCTCATAAGCCATGAGGTTTCTTTTGAAGGCCTCAACCGTGTATGTCTCCATGTTATTTCCTACCTCAATGGCCATAGTCTTCCTTTCCCATTCCGGGGTGACGGCCATAATGAGTTTCCTTACCTTTTCCACTTCGGTGTATTCTTTCATAATGGCTTCAAGCTCATTCATGATATACATGAATCTTGCATACATGCTAGAGATTGTTTTTGTTTCCTGCATTTGAAACATTTCAAATCGTTGAATGAAAACATGAAGTTTTGACAACCTAACTTGGGTTGTCCCTTCATGAGTAACTTAGAGATGTCTCCAAATTTGGTGAGCAGTTGTGCAATTCGACATTTTGTTGAATTCAGATGCATTCAATACGTATATGAGCGAGTTCATCGCCTTTGCATTGTTTGTTTCTGCAAGCACTTGAACCGGTGTCCACTTTGAGTAATCTTCCTCAAGTGAAGCACTCTTAAGGAAGATGATCATTTTGGCTTTCGAATATCCATAATAGGACATGTTGAAGTGTGGAGGCCGAATTGTGGATTGGCCTTCCATGATAGAGGATGCAGCATTATGGTTGTTGTTGTTGTTGCTTGTGATTGCCATATTTTGAAAACATTGCTCTGATACCAATTGTAGGATCTGAAAATATAGGGGAAAACACTAGAGGGGGTGAATAGTGCTTTATAAAATGTAATAATGAATGTTTGCCGAATTAAATATCCCTTATGCAACCTTAGTGTGGAATAGAGAAAGAGAGCAACAACATAAGAATGCAAACACAAACAAACGATATACCCTGGTCTAGATTCACCGAGTCTCACTAACTCTCTTGAATCCTACTCCAGCAACCCACTAGCAACCCGCTAGTGATTAGTGTTTCCACTAATACCCACTTACCAAAACCTGACAAGTGCAAATTAATACAACTTCTTCCAATTCCCACAAACCGGGAATGGACTACTCTCACAACCGAGAGGAACCTTTCTTCCACTTCCCATAAACCGAGAATGGACTTCTCTCACAACTGAGAGGAACTTCTCAAATATCAAGAGAAAGATAGAATGAAATATGAACCAACTTCACAACCTATGCCTTGAATATTACTCTTAAGAATTAGGCAATAAGGTGTGTGTGATGTGCTCTAAAAGATGAGAGCGAGATCACTTACAAACTTGTCTCGAGATGTGTAGCAAAGAATGCTAGAAGCTGATCTTGAAAGCTTTGGAGACAACTTAAACTTTAGAGCTTGAACTAGAATTGCTTTAAATGCTCTTAATGCTCTAATTGACAAGTTAATGACTTGGAATGACTTGGGAGTGTATTGAATGAAGCCTTATATGCTTGGCTAACCTCTCAAGTCAAGACAGTAAAGCCCCATTTATAAGCCATGTAAATATGCTAAAACTTAGCTAAAGAGTCCAAGCATTTAATGCTTCAAACGACTATTAACGGGCAGAAATCGTAGTCATCAATCGCCTGAAGAAAAGCGACCATTCGATTATTTTACTGTTCTGACTGGGCATTAAATGCAGTCTAACGTACATATACCAGACGACTGAAGAAAACTTCCCAGACGTCTGGTCCATTGATCCGTTTCTTGGTACACAGGCATCAGACATCTGATCATACAGACATTGAGCAACACTTGGTCTTAAAGACAAAATTGGCGTCAAGAGAATTTTGGCTGACGTAGACTCTCTTGATGAAGTGGATCATCGTTAGCTGGTGGAGTGGGACCCTCGACTAGCAGAACTAGGGTCACTGATGGTTGGTAGTTGGAATTCAGTGCAAAAGCTCGCTTGACCCAATGGCTGGATGCGACGGTCGTTCGACCCTTAAACGGAGTCAATCCTCGAATGACTATTGTCGGGAGCTATCGTTTGACCCTCCTGTATGGTCGTGCCTTGATCTTCCTGCACCACAAAGGAGCATCAGGGAATGTCGGATCTAGGTTCCGATCCAAATCCCCTTCGATGCTTAAGTTAAAACAGGAACTTAAGGAAAATCTCGGGGCTGTCGAGATCGACCCACGGAGGTTCGTCTCGAGTCAGTCACCACAAGCTATTTGGAGGAAGAATTGTCAAATGGGAAGTAGAGTGTCAGAATATCAGGTATTCATACCTTGGTCCCCACTCTTTTGTTCATCTTCAGTGTATTTATATACTTTGAAAGTTTCTTCAGTGACGTTGGGAGGATAATGGTCACCCATTATGGTGCCTTGATCCTCCCCTTATTAGGGGTAATCGTCGTTCATGCATCCACTATTTATGAGCCTATTATCGATCGCATGTTTGAGACGATGGAATTCCAACGGGCAAATAACACGTGGGCTTTGATTCGGTCAGCTTCAAGCTTTTATCATGGGCCTTGTGGGCTCTGGCTCCATTTGACTGAATCACTTAGGTGCCGGCCTAAGGGTTTAACAATGGCCCCACATCACTTAAACTCAGACAGTCCGTCTTTAGGATCAAGTGACGTGACATCTTATTAATGGGGCATGGCAGTTGAGGAAAAAGTACTCAAAGTCTAGGCGCCAAAACGCCCATTCTTCTGATTTGGACGATGCGTTGGCTCGAAATTCAAGATATTAGGGAACTTGAATCGCCACCACATGTCCCAATATGATGAGATCGTCTTGCCTTAAAAGGTAGTTTTTGAGGAAGATCAAAACCCTCGTCTTTGGCATCCTTGATCCCAATTTCTTCTTTTGCTAATGGCTTCCTCATCTGCTTGTGCCACTGGTAAGGCCTTAGCCTCTATCCCTCAGAAGGATAAGGGGGAGACCGCAGTGCCTTGTCTGATCTACAATCAAATCTCTCAAGTAGGTGCAGATCAAATTCCTTATCTCCAAGAGAAATATGTCCGATGTGACTATCAGATCCGATGGCCTCAAAGGGAAGAGAGGGCTCATCTCCCCGGTGATCGAGAGGTTGGAGTTTATGTCAAGTCTTTCCATCAGGGACTTCGATTTCATATGCATCCTTTCATGCTCTTCTTGCTGAAGACATTGGGTCTTTCCCTTTGTCACTTTGATGCATTGGTGCCTTGGTCAGCTTCATCGCACTGTGCGTTATGAATAGGATTGAACCAACCATGGAGTTGTTCAATTTCTTTTTTCGTAATTCCTCCTCTCAAGACCCCGGGCTGGTATCAGATAACTGCTCATAGAGGCAGAATATTTGGTGATCTTCCTACCTCAAATTCAAAATGGAAAGACCACTTCGTATTTGTGGTGTTTCATGGCGAGGTGAGTTTATGTACCCGGTGGGGGACTTCTAATTTATGCATGAGTGAGGATAAGCCTCTTTCCGTTGAGGAGGAAAAGGTTGCTCATGCGTTGATGAAGCTACCTGAGGGGATTAGGTCGACGAAGTGGATGTTGTCTGACCATGTACTACTTAGTGCGGTTTGGAAGAAATGTCGATTCGACCTTACCCCTCTCTAACTTGTGCTTCGTTTTCTTTAATTTTGCATCCTCCTTGTAGGCATTGTCGGATAGGAGTATCAGGTTGACCCTAGGATGCAGGAAACAATCGAAGCTTCCATCAGAGAGGCCCAGGGAAATTTGTCTTCTCCTCAAGTGTATTCTCTGGAGGGAGGAATGATCGGGACCGCTGAGGCTTTACCCCTTGGTGGTCCATGAATTTTCTCAGTCGATTCGTTCTCAACAAAGAAAAAAGATGAAGCTCCCCACCGAATTTGAGGTGGTTACGATTGAGATGGTTACGAATTTGAGATGAAGCTCCCACCGAATTTGAGGTGGTTACGATTGAGAAAGTGAAGTGATCGAGACGACAGCTTCGTATTATCGACTTGAACTTGTCTGGGTCAGATGACACCATGGCCCATCTATCTCTCTAGGCACAATTAGTTGCATGAAGAGATCTAATCCCTTGAGCAAGAACATGGTCCTCTTTCAAAAAGAGATATGGGGAGTCATTTTCTCCTTTGGAGCCAATTCTGCATCGGGCTTCTTTGCCCTGGTGAGGTTTGTTTCCTCCTGAATTTTTGTCCGAGGATATTCCTTCGGATTTTAGATCGATCTTTCTTGAAGATCAGTCGTCTCAAGCCCCGTCTGAGTGCTCTAAGGATGAGCTCCTTCAGTCGAGTTTTCAAATTAAGAAAGATGAGTCGTCTCTTTTGGATCGTGGGATTTCCTCATGACTTGCTGAGAATTCAACCCTTCCTAGGGATATGTCCGTTCTGGAGAGGGTCGATCATGAGAGGCTGTCCACAATTGTCGTTCACATGAACGTCCTGGTAATAATTATGCTTGTCTTTATTATGACTGAAACAAGTATTTGAAATTTATAATTTTTGCTTGTTTATAGGCTCTCGTGGCTAACACTGAGTTACGCTACTGCTCGTTGCCAGTGGCTAACTATGAAGCCACGTTGAAGGAGGCCAAGACGTCCGTTGACAAGGCTGATGCGAAGCTGGCAAGATGGAAGCTTCTTAATAAAATGACCCAGTCTCAGGTGCATCGACTCGAGCATGAATTGTGCAAGTTTTGCATGAGGGAGACTGGTCTAATTGCTTCGAGGAGCAGGCAGAAAAGACACAATTTGAGGAAAAGGCCAAGTGGGAGGCCAGAGAGAGTGAACTTCAAACTCGACTCCTTGATGGCTCTTGGGAAATCAACGCGCGTGAGATCGCAGAAAAGGTAGTCTAAGAATGTATGGATAATTTTCCTGATTTTGACGAGCTGTATATACAAGACTACGAGCGGTGTCGACTGGAAATAAAGGGTCGATTCCAAGATTTTACGGTTGAAATCGACGAAATCCCTGTCATTTTTCCATTCTTTGATGTTGGTCAAAGTAAGACCATGGATGCTGCTATCCCTGTCGAGGAGGGTGTCGCCAAGACAGGTGAGGCAGAAAATGTTGATGCTCTAAGAGATCAAGAGTATACTGCTTCGATCGAAGGAGATCAAAGGCATGGCGATCCGACTGAGGGATCTTAGGGGTTCTTTACTCCTTGAAGTTTTTGAATGTATTGGGGGTGTAAATTTTGTAAAGAACCCGACAATTTTGTAATACAAAACAAGTGATATTGCCAAAATTTGACATGTAACTCTTGAAGGGTTTTCTGGGACCCTTAGGGCACAAAAAATCTATGACAGTCCTAAGTCGGACGGAACATAGACAGAAAAGCAGCGGAAAAATAAACATGTTAATCTAATTAACATTTAACCCTAAGGTCCAAGACCCTAATCCAAGATCTATGCCAACTTGGGATGGATCTGACCATCCCAAGAAGGATCTAACCTACTGCGATTAAATTAAACTAATGCTAATCACATACCGGGAATCTCAACCCTGGAGCAGGCGAGATGTTCCGCACCGTCTTCCAAGCCGCTCCCGTCCCACGTCGAGCAGCTCCTCGAACCGCTCCCCGAACCGCTCCTCGAACCGCTCTGCATCCCGAGGCGATCAATCCCGTGTCACCGATCCAACCACGTACCGAAGAAAGTTTCACGCGAGTGAAACCTCCGCCTAGATTTCGAATCCGAATCCGAACTCCTTTGCGGCTTTGCTAGAGCCCTCAAGAGTAAGGCAGAAATTTATAGGGAGAGGAGAAATATTAATTTAAGCCTAGATCCGAGCGTGCTCCAACATTTACGAGAGCCGCTCAGATCTAGAGCTTGGGACGAGTTTGAGGAGGAGAGCAGACCCATATTTATATAGGCGGCTGACTGCTCCCCTTTCCTCAAAATCCGATGTGGGACTAATAATTAGAGTTAATAAAATCAAGTTAGTTTGCCCTTCACAATGTGCAAACTTTCGTGAATTTTAACTCACTCACCGTTGAACTTCGGGATTGATACAACCTATCAATTCGAAGTGTGTTCAACGGTAAACGCATAGGAAAAAACCGTTCGTCAATCGGAGTTCGTTTGACCCTCCAATTGACCACTCAAAGTTCAGCGCACGGCTAGTTTTTCGCAAAAACTGAGCCGTCAAAAACTGCCCAACTTAGATTTCAGAAAACCTATTCTGCGGGGCCCACCAAGCCAGCTGGGCGAGCCCAGACCAGGTCAGAACCTGGTCTGGGCGTGCCCAGACTGGGCACCCAGACTAGGCGCCTGGGCGCCTGGCCCAGGCGCCCAGGGCGCCTGGGCCCTTCTGGGCCCGGGTGCCCAGGCGTCCGGGCGCCTGGCCCAGGTGCCCAGGGCGCCTGGGCGGGCCCAGGCCCAGGCGCCTAGCGCCTGGGCCTGAGCCCAGGCGCCTGGGCACCCAGGCCCTGGCTTGGGCCGGGCGCCCATGCTCGGGTGCTCAGGCCCGGTCAGCCTGGGCTCTGCCTGGGTCTAGCCCGGCGCCCAGGCCAGACCCAGTCTGGCCTGGGTCAGCCTGGACTGACCCGTTGAACTCTTTTGGGCATATCTTAAGCATTTGGTGTCCGATTTGGACGCCATTCGAACCTGGGTCTACCCCGAAACATTCCCGTTTTACCCGTGAACTTTTCCTTGCGTTTATTTTATTAAATATTGTTTTAAACAGTTTAAAACACATTTAATCTCTTTTACATCAAATGCAAATTAGTCCCTATCTAAGCTTAATTTATCATATTGCATCAAATGC
Organism: Scilla litardierei; assembly: GCA_030789695.1. Classification (NCBI taxonomy): domain Eukaryota; kingdom Viridiplantae; phylum Streptophyta; class Magnoliopsida; order Asparagales; family Asparagaceae; genus Scilla; species Scilla litardierei. The sequence goes on from CM061142.1 coordinate 379,310,434, forward strand.
AATTATTCCATCCCTTGCATCAAAAATGCATAATATTCTCCCTAACTAATTTCTACCTATTACTAGACGAAGGTCACACTCTGTGTGAGACCCTACAGCCTGACCCTTACAACAGGTTGGGCTCAAAGCCCTATACGACAGTGACCACAAGCAGTGGTTTCCGTCACTGCTTCAGGAATCATCATTATGTGGTTGACTCATTGACATGAGTATTATCGGGACCACCTGACTGTTTCTGTGATGAATTCCGCAGTTATAGTCTCTTCTTCTTAACTATGTCGTGTAGGTCAAGTCTAGGGTACGGTCAAACTGTCAACCCCAATAACTTGACTCTAGTTAGTTTCTATCGATCTTTAGTCAATAAATATTGGACTTCTACCAACATACTCTGCGCAGAGATTATACTAAAGAACGAACTAACTCTACGACACTAATTCCCATTGACTGGGAGAGACGAATCCTCTCTTGGTCATTACTCGCCTCGTACGTTTCAAGTGACACCCAATCAAAAGACCTTTCGACAGGCCTTGCCTCGAAGCTAGGTCAGTTGATCTAAGTGGCACCGTTCATGCACAGGTTCGTCAAATGACCTCAAGTCAAAAGACCAACTAGCATATCATCACTAAGAGTTATCATTGACAGATTGGTCAATGTAACCATATGATAACTCTTGTGGATCGTTCAGTGAACTCATTCTCTAATGAGCACCTGTGTCTCGTCTTCAACTTTGCCAAGTCGAACGATCATGAGATCATCGCCACCGCTAAATGGTGAAGACTAAGACACAATGGTCTATCCGATGTTTCGATATCCTGTCGGATATGGACGACATGAATACACCCATGAGGGGATGTATGAGGGTATACTGACCTCAGATGTCGCGTGTACGAAAGCATGCATAAAGGGAACCTTTTCTCGTGTGAAAAGGACCACTCGATAATGGAAAAAGCCACTCGATAAGTGGAAAAAGTCACTTTATAAGTGCATAAAGGCACTTGATAAGTGAATGAAGAAGAGGATAAATGAATGTGCTAATATAGGCTAATAAGCTTATAAGTGGTTATTTCCTACAATAACCACCCCTAAAGCCTATAAATAGGACCCAAGGGTAAGGTATTCATACAACACTTTCCATGCCATAAGTTTGCAAAAGGCATCTTATGTTCTTCTTCTCCCTTCCATTAAAATCCTCTTCTAGTTAGAGATTTAGGCGGTGAAACTCTGCTTCGATCCTCCGTGACGAAGTATCGACCGTTGTGGCGAATCCGAGGGCGAAGTTCCGAGATTACGGTGCCGCATACGAAAGCGTAAGTCTCGACTTTATTATTCGATCCTAACGTCCTTGTTTTGTCAGGATCCTACATTGGTATCAGAGTCATACGGGTTCGCCCTGGTCAAACCGCCGCCACGTGGAACCGATGAACGAGGCGTTGTCTTTTTCACGAATGGGTATCCTACCATTATGGATATGGTAGGAACGCTTCGTGACGGAGAGAACACAGCGGTTGTTCTTTTTACGTTAGGGTATCCTACCATTACGGATATGGCAGGAACTCTCCGTGACGGGAAGAACGACCGTTCATATCGTCAAGCTCGCACTCTTTATGGATGCTGAGTCTCCATTCATAGGGAATGTGAACTCTCTTCATGTGGAGTGTGTAGTTTACGAATTTTAAAGTATGTTATTTCTTCATTTTGGCACACGATCATTAGAGAATAACTACTTTCTCGACGAACGGGTGCTTCATCGATGAACGGGTGCTTCATCGAAGAAGACAACGGTGGTTATTCCCATCGGAGAAGATGACTTTTGGTGCATGATCACCATGGCCAAATGGGCTATGGAGGCAATGCATCCCCCCTCCCCATGCGGAGGGGGTTGGCTACGGCCAATAACCACCACGGCCACCCCTCCGGTGGGGTGTGCGGCCAACCCCATGCAAGGGGGTGGCTGGCCATGGCCATATGGGCCATGGCTGGCCATGGCCGGCCATGGCCAAAGGGCCACGGCCAGGCCGGCACTGGCCGGCCACGGCCAGGGCCAAGGGGCCCTGGCCGGCCTCGGCCAGGCCAGGCCAGGGCCAGGAGGCCTTGGCCGGCCTCGGGCCGAGGCCAGGCCAGGGCCAGGGGGCCCTGGCCGGCCTCTGGCCGAGCCCAGGCCAGGGCCAGGGGGCCCTGGCCGGCCTCAGGCCGAGGCCAGAGCCCCTGGTCGGCCTCTGGCCGAGGCCAGGCCAGGGCCAGAGGGCCCTGGCCGGCGCCCTGGCCGGCCCTGGCATCTGCCAGGGCCATGGCCGGCCCTTGGCCAGCCTCGGCCAGGGTAGAGGCCCTGGCCGGGAGGGTGCCAGATCCTTGGTCGGTATTGGTCGACCAATCCGGGATTTTTGGTCGACCAATTCAACGAGAGGCCTTGGTCAATGTAACACGAACATGTCGACTAGCCCATACGGGGCCAACGACAGTCGTCTGCTGCAAAATTATCCTATACGGGGGGAAGCGCCTGGATCCATACGGGAGCCGGCGACAATGGCTTGCAGAAAAATCCCCTCAAGGGGAATCCGGCCTTGGCACAGATACGGCACAACCCCGGAAAATGGCCAGGAAGTGCCGAATATTTCGCTAGTATCATAAGGGTACTAGGTTGAAATATATTTTTTTTGAAAATACGTTTTCATACGTTTTGAAAAATACGTTTTCAAAAACGCTTTTCCGCTGCAAAGTACTATAAGAGTACTATCGTTTGATAAAGTGAGGGAGAAATATTGAAGTATTATTCTAGATGGTGATTGGAATCGTAGAAACCTTTCCGATTCTATAACAACATCTTCAATATTTTTCGAAAGTAACTTATCAAATTATAAATATCATTTCAAGTGGGAGTTGAAATTAGAACTATCCAAATGGGATATTCTATTATCATTTCAAGTGGGAATTGTATTTTAAGAATTTTTTAATGCAATGTTTTTTATCAAACCTTCGGTTTTGTGTCTTTTTGCAGCATTTTAAAAGTAAAATGTCTTCCGCTTCAAAGAATATCGTTGCTGAGTTAAACAGAGGTGAAAAACTCAACGGCGATAATTACAAACTTTGGTCCATCAAGATACAATACGTTCTAGAGGAGCAAGAAGTGCTCGAAACTCTAAAGAACGTAATGATTGAACCCGAGTTGGGCACTACGGCCCAACACAGACGAGAAAAGGAAGCTTTTGATGCTTGGTCTCGGAAGAACAAGATAGCTCGCATTACGTTATTGAGCAGTATGGCCGATGACATAATGCGCATCTTCCGAGAGCATGACCTAGCCATGGACATATGGTCCAAGCTAGAGGAGAAGTTTGGTGGCACATCGGTGTCCAAACTTCACGCCTTAACTATAAGATTTGATTCATACAAGAAACGTCCAGATCATTCCATGGAGAAACATCTGCGACATATGGCGAATCTTATCTCAGAGTTAAAGGATGCGGGTCATGTGCTCACTGATGAACAACAAATCCAAGCAGTCATGCGTTCCCTACCAAATGGGTGGGACCAAATGAAGATGCATCTCACTCACAATGAGAGCATCAAGACCTTCAGCGATGTTTCCAAGCACCTCGAATTAGAGGTAGAGCGGCTTGCGGCTGCCAAGCCAAGTACAGAAGTGCACATGGTTGCTAGTTCCTCACACGGGGGAAAGAAAAGGAAAGATCATTCGAAGTCTACCAATGAACGTAATAAGCAACCTGAGTCTACCAAGAAACCCAAACATAAGGGTGGGCACAAGAAATGGCACAAGAAGAAAGACTTGAAGAGGATCAAGTGCTTCAAGTGCAACAAGCTCGGTCACTATGCTCGTTCGTGTACGAGTGGAGGCAACGAGGTAACTTGTAATTATACTAGTTACATATGTGTTTCTAGTTCAATATTTCTTGTGGAATCTAATCCATTTTGGATAATTGATTCAGGTGCCACCGACCACATAGCAAGGGACAGACGGTCCTTCGTGGAGTATCACCGGATACCCCAAGGAACGAAGTGGATCTATGTAGGAAACAACACACGTGTTGAAGTGAAAGGCGTTGGGACTTGCAAGCTAGTCTTGGACAACGGCCGCACTCTCCTACTTCATGATGTTCTCTACGCTCCAGATATTCGAAGGAATATAATATCTGTGGTCGTGTTAATGGGTCTTGGTTATAGCTGGTTTTTTCATGATTGTAAAGTGGACTTGTGTTGTAATAATTCCTTAATTGGTACTGGGTCTGTATTTAAAGGATTTATTGTAATAAATACAATGTATGACTCTTCATTATGTAATGAAAATTTCCTTGTTTCAAATTCTTTGACTTATGAGTCTAATATACTTTGTTGGCACGCAAGGCTTGGTCATATTGGACCAAAACGAATGGATAGACTTGCCAAACGTGGCCTTCTATCCAATGTTTCAAAGGTTGAAATGTCGACCTGCGAATATTGCCTTGTGGGGAAATCTTGTCGCAAGCCGTTTGGAACCGGCACAAGGGCCGAGGTTCCATTACAGCTCATCCATTCGGACATATGTGGTCCGATGAATGTCAAGACAAGGCACGGGAAGTCCTATTTCATCACTTTTATTGATGATTTCATTCGATTCGGACATATCTATTTGATATCCCACAAAAGTGAAGCATTAACCTGCTTTAAAAACTATATGAATCAATTAGATCGCAAGATTAAGGTATTGCGAACCGATAGGGGCGGTGAATATCAATCAACAAGTTTTAAGGAACTTTGTGATGAAAAGGGCATAGTACATCAGGTAACTATGCCTTATACTCCTCAACAAAATGGTGTTGCTGAAAGGAGAAATAGGACTTTAATGGAAATGGTCCGTTCAATGATGGCGCAAGCTAACTTGCCAATCACCTTTTTGGGTGATGCATTATTAACGGCCACTTTCATTTTGAACGGCGTACCCTCGAAATCAGTTAGCTCCACTCCTTATGAGTTGTGGAACCAAAAGTCTCCTGACTTAAACATTTTAAAACCTTGGGGATGTGCATCCTACGCACATATTTCCTCCCATAAGTATGGCAAACTTGGGCCAAGGGGAAGGAAATGTATCTTTATACGATACGCAGAAAACTCCAAAGGTTATGTTTTCGTTAGTCAGGAAGATAATGGAGGTCTAATTGAATTTGAGTCGAGGGATGTAACTTTCTTGGAAAACGAGTTTCCAAGACAGGGCGAGATAAGTCAGGACTTATCTCTATTTGAGATTAATAATCAAGAAGGATTACCTCATTCGAGTGGGAGAATTCTTGGTGAAGACAAAAATACGTTTCAAACTTCACCAACGGATGATACGAATGACACTAATCCTATTCCATACGGGAATAATGATCCAAGTGGGAGCATTTCTAACGACATTCCAAGTGGGAGTGATATTAGAATTGATCTAAATTCGAGTCAACAAGGACTTGAAGAATCTCAAATAAGATGTAGTAGTCGTACAAGGTTGGCTCCTCTAAGATTTGAGGATGAATTTCCGCAAACCTTTATGACTTTACTACAAGATGATGACGAGCCTGCTACTTTCAAACAGGCCGTATCATGCCCTGCTAAAGACAAATGGATGGAAGCGATGAAGGAAGAGTTGGAATCCATGAAAGTTAACCAAGTCTGGGACTTAGTTGACTTACCCAGAGGACGTAGAGCTATTGGGAACAAATGGGTTCTCAAGATCAAGCATAAGGCTGATGGCTCTATTGACAGATATAAAGCTCGCCTTGTCACGAAAGGTTTTACGCAACAGGAAGGGATACACTACGAAGAGACCTTCTCACATGTTGTCTGTTTTACCTTGATTCGCCTGATTCTAGCAATGGTAGCTTGCTTAGACCTCGAATTACATCAGATGGATGTAAAGACTACCTTTCCCTATGGAGAATTGGACGAGGAGATCTATATGGAACAACCAACAGGGTTTGTAAAAGAAGGAAACGAACATAAGGTTTGTAAACTTCGTAAATCCATATATGGTCTTAAACAATCCTCGAGGCAATGGTATATACGATTTCAAGAAGTTGTCTTATCAAATGGTTTTTCCATGCTTGATGAAGATAACTGCGTATATATCAAGAGGATTAAGAGCAAGTACGTTATTATGTCTCTATATGTAGATGACATTTTAATAGCCGGAAATGACAAGGGCTTTGTGATGGACATCAAGGCTTGGCTTTCATCAGTTTTTAAGATGAAAGACATGGGAGAAGACGCATATATCCTTGTAGTTAAGATTTCAAGGAATCGTTCGAAGAAACTTCTTTCTCTTTCACAGGAGACTTATATAAAGAAGGTTTTAGAACGTTTTAATATGCAGGACTGCAAGTCCATTGATACTCCTATAAGCAAGTGCGACAATTTATGTCTGAAATCATGTCCAAAGAACCAAAAGGAAAAGGAAATTATGGAAAAAGTTCCATATTCCAGTGCAGTTGGTAGTCTTATGTACGCTATGATGTGTACAAGACCGGACATCTGTTTTGCCATTGGAATGGTAAGTCGTTACCAATCCAACCCAGGGCAAGTACACTGGAAAGCGGTTAAGAGGATAATGCGGTATCTCAAAGGAACTGCAGACTATGCTTTATGCTATCAATGAGATTCCTTGAGGCTCGAAGGCTACACTGATGCTAATTGGGCGGGTGATCTAGATGAGCGACGATCGACCTCAGGATATGTTTTTCTACTCGGATCCGGTGCAATATCCTGGAGTAGCAAGAAACAATCCCGCATCACACTTTCAACTATGGAAGCCGAGTTTGTAGCATTTAGCATGGCAGTCCAAGAGGCTGTTTGGCTTAGGAAGTTCTTAGACAGGCTTATTGATGCAAATGACTCAGGTGCTGTACCAATACACAGCGACAGTCAAGTATCTATAGCCTATGTCAAAGATCCAAAATTCCATTGTAAGACCAAACACATAGATATCCGCTACAAATTTGCAAAAGACTATGAAAAGACCAAGAAGGTAGACATAAGGTACATATCTACGCATGAGATGATAGCGGATCCGCTTACGAAGGCGATCCCCAGAGATGTGTTTTACAAACACTTATCATCTCAAGGATTGCGTAAGAGCTGAGTTGTACCAATGTAAATTTCCATGTCTGTAAATGATCAAATTTAATAAAAGAATAAGTTCTTTTTAACATTGCATATGAATTTCTTAAGAAATGTTTGTATACATTTTTGAAATCTCAGCTGAATTCTAGTATGTCGGACAGATTAAGGTTGGCTCTCTCACATGAGCAACTGCCTTTATTTTATCAGACGGGTAAAATAAAGATGAGACCTGTTTAAAGTCAAAATCATCAGACGGACGATTTAGAGTCATGACTTAAACAAAATGGTCGTATGAAAGATCTGCATCATATGGATGCTTTCAAAAGATCTAAGAGGATTTTGAAATCCTATCTGTCTTATGCGGGATGTGAGTCCAGAAGATTATTTGAGTAGTAAAATGGACTCAAAGTCAGACATTGTGGTGTCTGGTTATCATCCTCACAACATCATTAAGACATACGCTCCCTGGGAAAGGAGTGATGTTGTAATACGTATTCATACTACGTATGCATTTTGACCATTGGGTTAGAATAGTAATTGTGTTTACTATTATGTGAGACCCAAAGACCACATAGGTCTTAACTCGTTACCCTTATGGACTCTAATTGGTTCCTTAAGATTTGACTGGGTGATTGCTATCTTAGCATGTTGCTTATGGACTATGGTTAATTCAGTCCGACGGGGCATGTTAGAAAAGCGAGTCAAGTCAAGATCAAAAGGATAGCAAGAAGAGGAAGATTAATTTCATATTCACATTTGGACTTTAGAGATTCAAAGCTGGCCAGCCAAGTGTAATCCAGATGGGATTCAATTGTTGAATATAAAGTATAAGAAATGTGAAGAAATAATCTAGGGTAAAGCATGTGTTGATCTACTCAACTTTGCACCTTGAGGAGTGTTGTGTATCTCTAACAAGTGCACAACAGCGGACTCTATGCACATGACGGTCACACGGCCTATTTCTCGGTATGACAAACAGAAGAGATAAAGGAAAAGATGTTTCCTTACAATCCCCTCAAGTGTGAGTGGGAGATGTTGGATATGGACGACATGAATACACCCATGAGGGGATGTATGAGGGTATACAGACCTCAGATGTCGCGTGCACGAAAGCGTGCACGAAGGGAACCTTTTCTCGTGTGAAAAGGACCACTCGATAAGTGGAAAAAGCCACTCGATAAGTGGAAAAAGTCACTTTATAACTGCATAAAGGCACTTGATAAGTGAATGAAGAAGAGGATAAATGAATGTGCTAATATAGGCTAATAAGCTTATAATTGGTAATTTCCTACGATAACCACCCCTAAAGCCTATAAATAGGACCCAAGGGTAAGACATTCATACAACACTTTTCATGCCATAAGTTTGCAAAAGGCATCTTATGTTCTTCTTCTCCCTTCCATTAAAATCCTCTTCTAGTTAGAGATTTAGGCGGTGAAACTATGCTTCGATCCTCCGTGACGAAGTATCGACCGTTGTGGCGAATCTGAGGGCAAAGTTCTGAGATTACGGTGCCGCATACGCAAGCGTAAGTCTCGACTTTATTATTCGATCCTAACGTCCTTGTTTTGTCAGGATCCTACATATCCTTGTCTCGAAACATCTACGACCATGAACCCTTTTAGACTTATGCTACAGACGATCAAACATTTCTCCGTGATCGAGATACTCATTTCAATACATGTTTGACCTTGCATGAAGTCTCAGGACTTTACCTAAGTTAATATCTAATGTTTACTACATTATAAAATAACTTAGATAAATCATTACCAAACAGCTTACTGTTATTTCGAACAAGACGTTTGTGCTATTCACACAGAGATAAATAGCCTGGAGGGCATCATTCTCCTACATCTCCCACTTGTACTCAGGCCCATTTATCACGGTATCTTATACCGTTTTTACACATAAGTTTTTCCGACTTCATGTGGTAGAGCCTTCATGAGTGGATCTGCTAAAACCGTCTACACTATAGACTTAAGGGGTTTCTATGTTCATGTTAGACCAACCATTTGAATATCTTTCAAATAATTCACTTGGTCTTTCGGAATCCATAATATTTTTATTTCCCTAGATCTTATCCAGTTCATCGTACCTTACGATAATCATTTAAATTAGTTAATGGTCAATTTAAATGGCTCATATCTATTTCTGATAAAGTATCAAACTTTTGATTACTTTGTAAAAATAAATGTTCCATTTCTTTGATGCCTCGCATGTAATTTATACGCTCCCACTGACGTTGAAAACTATCTGGCTAATTCATATAAGTTGGTCCGTCTAAATCATATTTAGAAAAACGAACTTATAAGTGAATGCTCCAATTTTCATGGTCAACTTAAGCGTTTACATCGAGTTTGGTCCGAGTAGATCTGTACACATTTGCTGGTGGAAAACGGCTTCATTATAATCCGTTTTATAGGAATTAAGATGAAAACCGTTCTCGACCAACATGATTGTACTTTACAATTTTCTTTCTGCTCCTAATCTTTCAACTTAAAGATTTACTTGCAGATAATGAGGAAACATTTTTCTTGGGTACGTAAACTAAATTCCAAAATTTATTTACGCACACGGACCTATTCTGATTGCATCAAATTTTAAATCGGAGTTACTACTCCGAATTTTCATTTTAGAAGTTGGCTAAGTCATCATCAATTATGATGTCTAACTCGACTCTTCGTCTCACGAGATTCGAGTAATTATACAACTTCTTAATGATTGATTTTATGAATATCTTATTGATAATGTCCTCACAGAACATTATCAAAACCTAGGCATTACTATCTGGGACTTCACCCAGAAGGTGGACTTACCTCAGAGTCACTTACAATGGATCACACCAAGTCTGACTAATTGTGACTCATACCTTTTAACACACGGATGTGTTAACAGACTTGACCTGAGAGAAAATCACATTTTCTTTTAATTACGCACGATTTAATGTAGCTAAGTATTTGACCATTCGATCTAATCGAATCAGTTTAAATACTTTAGTTTCGTTCTTTATTTTATCAGACTTGTGTTTCATCAAGAACACGTGTCTTAATAAAATATACGAACAACTTATTTTGGTTAATCTAGACTCGGGTACATCAGTATGTACCAGACTGAGTTCGACAACTCATTCTCCCACTGTCTTACAGATGGGTTTTGGCCATTATATCTAAGAGGATAAGACTCACAAGTGTCCGCAGACTTCATAATACGAGAGGTCAGGCCCCTCTTTATGTGACTTGTGAAGCTTAGTCTCTCGATACGGCCTAGTCTATTTTGCCATATAAGTCTGCTACTATCTTGTGTATTTATATATTAACATTTAATATATATATTATCGTTATACATATTACTCATTATTTCAGAAGCAATGTGACGACATTCGTCAAAATGTGTTAACCTTTTGTATAACAATAATTATGAAATCGTGACATCAGAATACGTCACATTTTCATTTCCTCCTACTTATGCCTTTACTAATGATAAATTAAACTATTTAACTCGATTGACTTTCCGGAGTGCCTTCTTCCTTTTCTAAATCATATTTAGATATTAAATAGCCCAACATAAATAAATAGCCATGCAAGCATCGCATGTATCCAAACGCTTGAGAGTTGCAATCTTGAGTGTAACTCAAGAAGTTGCTTGTCTAAAGATCCGGTTGGGATACATAGACTTGCACTGCTCATGCACTCGTATTCGACTCAAACGGTTTGATCGAATTCTCGAACTATGCGGATCAAAATTGTTTATCCATACAACCTTGAGGGTAGCTCGACAAGTTGTAGGGAGAAACATACTTCGAATATCCTATATGTTCAAGCTGCCTCATATAGAGACGAGTGACATGTAGCGTGAATTTATTTGTTGGACCCAGAACTTAATGAAATCATATTTCTTAAGTCTGTTCTTTAGAATGTCATTTTTAGTAATGTCAACGAGAATATAGTTTTAATTCTATCAATTAGAATTTAACATGATATTCAATTAATCAACCTATTTGACCAGTTAACTAATTCCATTAAAATATTATAATTAGATTCCTTCAATAAACATAGTCTTGCCCTAGTTTAGCATACGTTCAATATTAAATATAGGTAGAATGTCTTTTATCTATCTATATCCTCCCACTATTTTTACGATCGCTTCAAAGCTTAATAACGAACGATTTAATCGAATTAAAATTAATGGGTAAGATGTCCAATCACATTGAGCCTAACAACCTTGAGTGTAGCTCAACAAGTTGCTTGACTCTGTAAATCGGAAGATGACTCTTCATCGATCATATCAGATATAACCCTCTTATTCGATTTTTGCCCCTAGCCATTTGTGATCATGAGTGTGCTCATCCAAATCACAATGTCTAGTCTAGTCGTACCCTTGTTTTCGTGTCTAGCCTGACTTGCCCCGCCGCTCGGTGTATTCACGACAAGTCGGTTTGGGTCAGGTCTTAGACTACATCAAGTCAGACTACATCGTTGACCTTAACTTACGCCGGCGCTCAGGATACGAGACGACGGTTTGGGTCAGTCAAGATTTCATCTTATGTATTTAAGGAGTTGGTTTCTACATGGTTGCCATGTCACAGCTTGAGTGTATCTCAACAACTGTAACACGGGCCCTATAGTTGCTAACCCCTAAAACAAGGAGGGCTACGGCTAATCTTGGAAAAGATCATTAACGAATTTGACTTAGATATAGTCCAGGGTGTCATATAATCATGATTCGCGACATTGCGGTCCAGCGGAACACAGCCAGAGAATTGACTAAGCCAGGATCACTATCCCTAAAGGGTGATCCAGAACTCTTAGCCAAGCACATTGACTGGATCATGGTCCATTGAATGAAGCTTGTCATTTTTATATGTGTGCCATAGACTAAAACAGCTTTTATTAACAACTAATTAATCATATCAACTAGCTGAATCCTTAAATTCAAAATTTTAGGATTTGTTTAATAACTTTTATTAAGTCCTTATCAACTATAAGGTTAACGTGATATCCTAATCGTTATTAGGATTTTAATAAATTATTAACAACGCTAAAAGCGAAGTCCTTTAATGAGAATTAATATCATAACATTTATAATTAAAAAATCATTAAAGGGATTACCCTAATCAGGAATTAGGTCTTGAAGTGTTGTTAATGTTTTATTAAAACATGGCATGTCATTAAAATTCAATTAATAAATTTTAATAATTTCTTAATGGCTAACCTAACGGGTTGTCTTGTGTTATCAAATAAAGGACAATGTTATGCATAGCCATTAACATAAGATTACACTAATTTTATCGCATAAAATAAAAGTGTACAACTATATAACAATTTAAATAGAACAATGTCTATCACATAAACAATTTTAGCATGCAAGCATAAATTTAACATTTAAATTTAAAATATGATTTTAAAATTATTTTATTTTTATCTCATAAAAAATTGTTTTTTAAATCACAATTTGTAGGCTACTTTAAAAAAATTTATCGCATAAAAAATTTTAACCTTTAAAATCAGTTTTAAAATATCTCATAAAATTAAAACATCATTTTAAAAAAACTTTCATGCTTAAAAATTTATCATATATAATTTTTAGGCACTTTAAACTTATCGCATAAATTTTAAAAGATTTAAAATTAGTTTTAAAAATTATCACATAAATTTTAAAACGTCATTTAAAAAAAATTCATATTCAAAAATTTATCACATAGATTTTTAAACATCAAAAAAAATTTAAAATTTATCTCATAACTTTAATAACATTTTTAAAAGTATTTAAAAGCATTTCATGTGTTTAAAGAAATCGCAGGCTAGATCGTAACACAGACCAGGCTCCGATACCATTGAAGGGTTTTCTGGGACCCTTAGGGCACAAAAAATCTATGCACGTCCTAAGTCGGACGGAACATAGACAGAAAAGCAGCGGAAAAATAAACATGTTAATCTAATTAACATTTAACCCTAAGGTCCAAGACCCTAATCCAAGATCTATGCCAACTTGGGATGGATCTGAGCATCCCAAGAAGGATCTAACCTACTGCGATTAAATTAAACTAATGCTAATCACATACCCGGAATCTCAACCCTGGAGCAGGCGAGATGTTCTGCACCGTCTTCCAAGCCGCTCCCGTCCCACGCCGTGCCGCTCCTCGAACCGCTCCCCGAACCGCTCTTCGAACCGCTCCCCGAACCGCTCCTCGAACCGCTCTGCATCCCGAGGCGATCAATCCCGTGTCGCCGAGCCAACCACGCGCCGAAGAAAGTTTCACGCGAGTGAAACCTCCGCCAAGATTTCGGATCCGAATCCGAACTCCTTTGCGGCTTTGCAAGAGCCCTCAAGAGTAAGGCAGAAATTTATAGGGAGAGGAGAAATATTAATTTAAGCCTAGATCCGAGCGTGCTCCAACATTTACAAGAGCCGCTTAGATCTAGAACTTGGGACGAGTTTTGAGGAGGAGAGCAGACCCCTATTTATATAGGCGGCTGACTGCTCCCTTTTCCTCAAAATCCGATGTGTGACTAATAATTAGAGTTAATAAAATCAAGTTAATTTGCCCTTCACAAAGTGCAAACTTTCGTGAATTTTAACTCACTCACCGTTGAACTTCGGGATTGATACAACCTATCAATTCGAAGGGTGTTCAACGGTGAACGCATAGGAAAAAATCGTTCGTCAATCGGAATTCGTTTGACCATCCAATTGACCACTCAAAGTTCAGCCCACGGCTAGTTTTTTGCAAAAACTGAGCCGTCAAAAACTGCCCAACTTAGATTTCAGAAAACCAGGCCAGCTGGGCGAGCCCAGACCAGGTCAGCTGGGCGAGCCCAGACCAGGTCAGAACCTGGTCTGGTCGCGCCCAGATTGGCGCGCCCAGACTGGCGTGCCCAGACTGGGCGCCTGGCCCAGTCAGGGCCAGGCGCCCAGGGCGCCTGGGCCTGAGCCCAGGCCCTGGCTTGGGCCGGGCACCCAAGCTCGAGCGCTCAGGCTCGGTCAGCCTGGGCTCTGCCTGGGTCTAGCCCGACGCCCAGGCCAGACCCAGTCTGGCCTAGGTCAGCCTGGACTGACCCGTTGAACTCGTTTGGGCATATCTTGAGCATTTGGTGTCCGATTTGGACGCCGTTCGAACCTGGGTCTAAACCAAGACATTCTCGTCTTACCCGTGAACTTTTCCTTTCGTTTATTTTATTAAATATTGTTTTAAACAATTTAAAACACATTTAATCTCTTTTGCATCAAATGCAAATTAGTCCCTATCTAAGCTTAAATTATCATATTGCATCAAATGCAATTATTCCATCCCTTGCATCAAAAATGCAAAATATTCTCCCTAACTAATTTCTACCTATTACTTTACGAAGGTCACACTCTGTGTGAGACCCTACAGCCTGACCCTTACAACAGGTTGGGCTCGAAGCCCTATACGGCAGTGACCACAAGCAGTGGTTGCCGTCACTGCTTCAGGAATCATCATTATGTGGTTGACTCATTGACATGAGTATTGTCGGGACCACCTGACTATTTCCGTGATGAATTCTGCAGTTATAGTCTCTTCATCTTAACTATGTCGTACAGGTCAAGTCTAGGGTACGGTCAAACTGTCAACCCCAATAACTTGACTCTAGTTAGTTTCTATCGATCTTTAGTCAATAAATGTTGGACTTCTTCCAACATACTCTGCGCAGAGATTATACTAAAGAATGAACTAACTCTACGACACTAACTCCTATTGACCGGGAGAGACGAATCCTCTCTTGGTCATTACTTGCCTCGTACGTTTCAAGTGACACCCAATCAAAAGACCTTTCGACAGGCCTTGCCTCGAAGCTAGGTAGTTGATCTAAGTGGCACAGTTCATGCACAGGTTCGTCAAATGACCTCAAGTCAAAAGACCAACTAGCCTATCATCACTAAGAGTTATCATTGATAGATTGGTAAATGTAACCATATGATAACTCTTGTGGATCGTTCAGTGAACTCATTCTCTAATGAGCACCTGTGTCTCGTCTCCGACTTCGCCAAGTCGAACGATCATGAGATCATCGCCACCGCTAAACGGTGAAGACTAAGACACAATGGTCTATCCTATGTTTCGATATCCTTGTCTCGAAACATCTATGACCATGAACCCTTTTAGACTTATGCTACAGACGATCAAACATTTCTCCATGATCGAGATACTCATTTCGATACGTGTTTGACCTTGCATGAAGTCTCAGGACTTTACCTAAGTTAATATCTAATGTTTACTACATTATAAAATAACTTAGATAAATCATTACCAAACAGCTTACTGTTATTTCGAACAAGACGTTTGTGCTATTCATACAGAGATAAATAGCCTGGAGGGCATCATTCTCCTACACCTCTTAGTTTGCCAAAAAAATAGCGTTTGGTTTAAGGATCTATGAACACATGTGTCGCCATTTGGCCCCTTTCAATGAGTTAAGTAACTGCCCAAGGTGGTAGGGGTTGAATCATTGAATCATACCCTCATTAACCAATATAGTAAGGCACAGTTCTCAAAGTTGTGTAAGGGATGACCTCTCATTTTGTGTAAGTCATTCAATTACGTTTTTCCTTATAGCCAATGGATGATTAGGGTCGTTCAGTTGCAAGGAAGTGGCCCCTCTGCTTATGGGTAATAACGGAGTAGGGTCGTTCGGTAGAGATGTGCATGTCCACTTCGTCTTACGGCCGATGAGAAGGTTGGGTCATTCAGTTGCAAGAGGGTGACCCCTCGGCTTACAGCTAATGATAGAGTAGGATCGTTCAGTTGTGAGGGGGTGCCCATTGGCTTATGATTGACGACCGAGTAGAGTCGTTTGGTAGCAGGGGATGGCCCATTTATCTTACGGCCGACGATAGAGTAGAGCCGTTTGGTAGAGAGGGGGATGGCCCATTCCTCTTACGTCTGACGACAAGGTAGGGTCATTCAATTGTGAGGGGATGGCCCCTCGGCTTTCGACTGACGATGGAGTAGGGTCGTTCAGTAACGAGGCGCATGGCTCCTTCATCTTACGGTCGACGTCAAGTTAGGGTCGTTCAGTTGTGAGGGGGTGGCCCCTCGGCTGATGGCTGACGATGGAGTAGAGTCGTTCTGTTGCAAGGGGGATGGTCCCTTTGTCTTACAATCGACGACAAGGTAGGGCCGTTCAGTTGCAAGGGGTGGCCCCTCGGCTTACGACTGACGGCGGAGTAGTGTTGTTCGGTAGCGAGGGACATAGCCCCTTCATCTTACGGTCGACTACAAGGTAGGGTCATTCATTTACGAGGGGATGGCCCCTTGGCTTACGGCTGACGACGAAGTAGAGTCGTTCGGTAGCGAGGGGCATGGCCCATTCGTCTTACGGCTGACGATGGTGTAGAGTCGTTTAGTAGCGAGGGTAATGGCCCATTCGTCTTATGGCTGATGATGGAGTAGAGTCATTTAGTAGTGAGGGGGATGGTGTAAGGATCGCCTTACCCTTGCAATACTAACAACACACACTAGAGGGGGGTGAATAGTGTAATGGCAATAAAATTGTCCAATTAAAATTTAACTTGCAAATGCGGAATTATAAATGCAAGAGGAATTAAAAGGCACAATCAATCCAAACACAAACACAAAGTTTTACCCTGGTTCCCCAAACTTGGGTACATCCAGCCACACCAATATTCACTATATTCCCACATAGAGAAGTGAATACGAATCTCACAAGGAGATACCCCACAAAGAGGATTTAAGCCCTACACAAGGACCCAACCAATCCTACACGAGGATCAAGACTCCCACACAGAGAATCACTAACTCCCACTTAGAGAATTAGGGTTAGCCCTACACTAGGACACTAAACTCCCACAAAGAGAGTTACTCCCACATAGAGAGTTATTCCCATAAAGAGAATATCCTAAGTCGCACAAAGAGACAACCTCCCACAAAGAGAAAGAGTTCTAATTCCCACAAAGAGAATTAGAGACACAAATTCACCAAGTAAAGTAAATACTCTTACCTATGCCTTAAGATGCTTACTCATGAATGGATGCAAGGCATGGAAGAGGATCTCCAAGTGTTGAGATATGCTTGAGAGCACTTGGATGAATTCCCTTGAGCTAGACTTCAATGCATGAAGAAGAATGAGAGCTTTTGAGAGGGAATTGAGGGAGTTTGTGAGTTGCTTAAGGATCTCTGGAGATATTCAATAGCATCAAGAAATATAAGAGATGGCAGCACACTCAAATATATAGGAGCCCTATATCAAACCCCAAAACCCAAGAAAACAGCCAAAGAATCAATTCTGCAATGGCTAGCAACTGGACAAAAACGACAAGAACAGTCGACTAATGATCAAAAGAAAGTCGACTAATCAACGGCTAGAAAATATCCAACGGCTATAATCTGAGCTGGGACAGTCGACTGAAGTAGACAACAGTCGACTGGAAACAGGACAGGCGCTTGTAAGACCATCAGCAGGCAACTGCTGCAAGCGATGGAATAAAACAGAGAGCTGCACTCTTTCTCCAGTTAAGCACATAGGCGACTGATGCCAATAATATAGTCGACTGTCTATTAGTCAGGCGACTGTAAAACCTTAATCAGTTGTCTGCTGTATAAGATGGAGAAACAACAGAGAGATGCAGAGATTGCACTTACGCTACTCAGGCGACTGATGACCAATCTACAGGCGACTGTAAATATACAAACGACAGTAAACTAACCAGTAGTCGACTGTGCGTAAAGCTCAAGCTTGAGTCAATTGAAATGTTGACTTGAGCTGTGCATATCAGGCGACTGTAGAAGGATCTACAAGCGACTGGAAATCACCCAGTCGACTGTGTTTCCTTCAGCAGGCGACTGATGGAAAGCCAGAGACTCTAAATGAGTGTTTGGACAAAGTGAACCTATTGGGTTGGATTCTACGATAATCCTAAGGCTCACTAAGATGATTGAATGCATATTCATGAATGAGTAAACCATCTAACAAGGCATAACATTAATCCTAGACTCAAAAGAGAGAGAAAGCAATAAAGTAAATTACTTGGATTACAATGCTTTCCTTAGAGTCTAAGTCTTCAATCTTGGTGCCTTGATTGCTCTCCATCATCTCCAAGCTTTGGCACTCCTTGAGTCCAAGCTTTGGCTCTTCTCCACTTGATGTCCATCCTTGCACCAAGTAATTAGTCTCCATTAAAAATATTCTTGAAATAAAACTGAGAGACTAAAACATGAGAGTCATTAGCAACAATATAATGTTGTGATCATCATCAAAATAAGATTGGTATGAAACACCAATACTCAACAATCTCCCCCTTTTTGATGATGACACACATTATGTAAAATACAAATAATTAAAGCACAATGCTAATGAGCTCCCCTACTTATATGCACCAAATAAACAATGAGCTACACAATAGTAAATACTCATTCTACCAAATAAGATCATGGTGACATATAATAGGCATGAATTTCATAAACCAATTGTAAACCAATTGTAAAATACAATATCATGCAAACATGCAAGGTTTATCTAATCCCATATATCTCTCCCCATAGATATATCTCTCCCCATATGCATATGAATATATCTCCCCATATATATTTACATAATGCATATATCTCTCCCCCTTGACATCGTCAAAAAGGTGGACCTCAAATATATCCCCCTTTGTCATCTTAACCAAGATGTGACAGTATGCAAGAAAAGAAAGAAATGTATGATACCAAATTGAAAATTTTAGTGTGTATCAATTCACAATCCCATGCTCCCCCTAAATCATAGAAATGGTCAACTTTTGACTTCTAGGATCTAATACCAATTATACAAATAATGGAGCCATGGGCCAAACGTGTATCAAAGCAATAGATATGGAAAAATCAAGCTTCAATGATACGCAAAAAATATTGCCAAAACAAATATAACATGAAGTATGTTGGCAATAAACAAGAGGTTTGGTTTGAGATCAAAAACAACCAAATGTGAATAATGATCTCAAATAACCTTCGAAATGAGAATTAAAATATGTCTTAAAATACTTTAAACATATAACATATCAACTCCCCCATTGACATACACATGGATCAAAAATGCATGCATGTCAATAAACCCCAAGGTCCTCATTTTCATGAAAAATACGTTTGAAAATATTTTCAAAATCATGAAACAAACACAGACAATGGGTATGCTAAAAAACATTCAAGCACAATACCCATGCAATATGCATATGTGTGAGGAACCTAAACATTAGGCAACCAAACCCAAGAGGAGTTTGATTTCCTAATGTAATCACATGAGGTGATCACATCCCTAAGTAGAGAGTTGATGTAGCTATCCCTCTCTTTCACACTAACCTTAGTGGAAATCCATAATCTCAATGATTTCCTAGGCAAGGGTTTTGCCTTTGCAAGAGGGGTGGATGTGGCATGCTTAGGTGTAGAAACGAATTTCTTGGCATGCAAAGAATGAGGATTTTGCTTCTTAGCAAAAAATGAAGATTTTTCATTCTTCCTCATTACCTCGTGATCTACATGCTTCTTGTTGATGTTATTGTTGTACAAGAAAGCATGGTGATTCTTTTTAGGTGCTTTAGCAATATTTCTTGTATTTGCACCATAAGAGGAATTAGAGGTGGGTTTGGGTACCATATTTTGAATATAACCCAAAACTTCTCTATGATTTGCCGGATGTTGTTTTTCCAATAAATCGTGGAGTGAATCCCTAGACTGCACAAAGCTTATGAGCTTACGGGATTCCTCTTCACATTTCAACGTAAGTTGTTGAATGTGAGACTATAAGCCAAGGTTTTGAGCAACAAGTTTTTCATTTGTAAAGCTCAATTCTTTAACTTGAGAGAGAAGTGTGTCTCTCTCACTAGTGTCGCAAACATGCATTTCATCATGAATATTTACACTAGACGATTCTAAATCATGCACCCTATTCATAGCATTATCAAGTTTAGCTTTCATTTTATCGTATGAATCGATGCACTTACTAGCCAAATTTGAGGCCACATTTAGGCGGTATTCGAGCTCCTCATAGGATGGCTTTTCCTCCTCAGCTTCCTCATCGCTTTCCTCCTTGACTTCCTCGTTGCTTTCCTTCTCGACTTCCTCATCGCTTTCCTCCTCGCTTGAGCTTGACGAAAACTCTTCCCCATTAGCCATGAAGCTACATTCTTCTTCTTCATTTGATGTGTCCACATCAGAATCATCAAATGTGCCAATAAGTCCCTTCTTTTGGTTCTTGACCTCGGACTTGACTTTCCAATATTTCTCCCCTTTACCCTTAGAGGTATCTTTAGTGGGTTTGGAAGAGCATTCGGTAACAACATGACCTCTTCCACTGCAATTGAAACAAATCAACTTGTTAGAATGAGAGGCAAACTTTGACGAAGATATACCTTGTTTGTCCTTGAGGAATGCCATGAAATTCTTGAATTGCTTGGCAAGTTCGATGCAATCATCATCGCTAATATTATCTTCTTCTTCACTTCGAGTATCTTGATGGAACTTCTTTTTCCACTTGAATGACTCCTTCTCAACATGGAGTGCAACCCCCTTTTCCTTCTTGGGCTTGGTTGGTTGAACTTCCTCCTTATGCTGAAGAAGCAATTCATGAGAGATCTCCAAAGTATGCCAAATATTGTTGGCCGATTTGTTCGAACTCATCCGGAGTGAGGGCGTAATGGAGTACACACATAGCCTTAGCATTGACTCTGATCAAGTCCTTCTCCTCTTTAGTTCTTGAGGCCGCGGGTGAAGTATGCTCCTCAAATGGCGACTCCGTGATGTCCCAAAGGTCGTGACCCTTCATGTAGACCATCATCCTGATCTTCCAACTTGGGTAGTTGGTTCCGTTGAAGAGCGGGGGTCGAACGGTTGAATGACCTTCTTCATGAGACGCAGATGAGGCGTTGAATGCCATGGTTGCAGTATGCTATAACCTCGCTCAGATACCAATCGTAAGGATCTCCTTAATCTTGTAATACTTACGACACACACTAGAGGGGGGTGAATAGTGTAATGGCAATAAAATTGTCCAATTAAAATTTAACTTGCAAATGCGGAATTATAAATGCAAGGAATTAAAAGGCACAATCAATCCAAACGCAAACACAAAGTTTTACCCTGGTTCGCTAAACTTGGGTACATCCAGCCATACCAATATTCACTATATTCCCACACAGAGAAGTGAATACAAATCTCACAAGGAGATACCCCACAAAGAGGATTTATGCCCTACACAAGGACCCAACCAATCCTACATGAGGATCAAGACTACCACACAGAGAATCACTAACTCCCACTCAGAGAATTAGTGTTAGCCCTACACTAGGACACTAAACTCCTACAAAGAGAGTTACTCCCACAAAGAGTGTTATTCCCACAAAGAGAATATCCTAAGTCCCACAAAGAGACAACCTCCCACAAAGAGAGAAAGTTCTAATTCCCACAAAGAGAATTAGAGACACAAATTCACCAAGTAAAGTAAATACTCTTACATATGCCTTGAGATGCTTACTCATGAATGGATGCAAGGTATGGAAGAGGATCTCCAAGTGTTGAGATATACGTGAGAGCACTTGGATGAATTCCCTTGAGCTGGACTTCAATGCACGAAGAGGAATGAGAGCTCTTGAGAGGGAATTGAGGGAGTTTGTGAGTTGCTTAAGGATCTCTTGAGATATTCAATAGCATCAAGAAGTATAAGAGATGGTAGCACACTCAAATATATATGAGCCCTATATCAAAACCCAAAACCCAAGAAAACAGCCAAAGAATCAATTTTGCAACGGCTAGAAACTGGGCGAAAACGACAGGAACAGTCGACTGATGATCAAAAGATAGTTGACTGATCAACGGCTAGAAAATATCTAACAGCTATAATCTGAGCCAGGACAGTCGACTGAAGAAGACAATATAGTCGACTGAAAACAGGACAGGGGCCTGTAAGACCTTCAGCAGGCAACTGCTGCAAGGGATGGAATAAAACAGAGAGCTGCACTCTTTCTCCAGTTAAGCAACAGGCGACTGATGTCAATAATATAGTCGACTGTCTATTAGTCAGGCGACCACTCATATGAGGCGTCCCTCGCAAGATACCGCAGTTCGGTCTCTGATACGATTCTCAGAATTGACCTGCCCATTAGCAACGTATGCTCAGTGATTATTGTATAATCAATAAGATAAGTCAAGTGCACTAAAAGAAACCTCGTAGCTCGCAAAGTAAAGTCGATCGGGCATTCTTATGGTTGATAAGCTCCGACTCCTTCTTCTCCTTTCCCCACATCTGATTCGGGGGATTCGAGATAAACAGGTGCTGTAGCCCCGGTTCGTTAGCATTCCGCCCTTCTTGGCAACACCAGAAGTCATCATTTCAACGGCAAACTCTATTCCGCCTTCACAAAACCTTAATCAGTCGTCTGCTGTATAAGATGGAAAAACAACAGAGAGATGCATAGATTGCACTTACGCTACTCAGGCGACTGATGACCAATCTACAGGAGACTGTAAATATACAGGCGACTGTAAACTGACCAGTAGTCGACTGTGCGTAAAGCTCAAGTTTGAGTCAATTGAAATGTTGACTTGAGCTGTGCATATCAGGCGACTGTAGAAGGATCTACAGGCGACTGGAAATCACCCAGTCGACTGTGTTTCCTTCAGTAGGCGACTGATGGAAAGCCAGAGACTCCAAATGAGTCTTTGGACAAAGTGAACCTATTGGGTTGGATTCTGCGATAATCCTAAGGCTCACTAAGATGGTTGAATGCATATTCATGAATGAGTAAATCATCTTACAAGGCATTACATTAATCCTAGACTCAAAAGAGATAGGAAGCAATAAAGTAAATTACATGAATTACAATGCTTTCCTTAGAGTCTAAGTCTTCAATCTTGATGCCTTGATTGCTCTCCATCATCTCCAAGCTTTGGTACTCCTTGAGTCCAAGCTTTGGATCTTCTCCACTTGATGTCCATCCTTGCACCAAGTGATTAGTCTCCAAGAAAGATATTCTTGAAATAAAACTGAGAGACTAAAACATGAGAATCATTCGTAACAACATAATGTTGTGATCATCATCAAAATAAGATTGTTATGAAACACCAATACTCAACAGATGGCCCATTCGTCTTACGGCCAAAGACAAGGTAGGATCGTTTAATTGTGAGGGGGTGGCCCTCGGCTTACGACTGACGATGGTGTAAGGTCGTTTGGTAGCGAGGGGCATGGACCCTTTGCCTTAGGACGGACAACAAGGTAGGGTCGTTCAGTTGCAAGGGGGTGGCCCCTCAGCTTACGGTTAACGATGAAGTAGGGTTGTTAAGTTGCGAGGTGGTGACCCCTCGGCTTACGGTTGATGATGGAGTAGGGTCGTTTGGTAGCGAGATGCATGGCTCCTTCATCTTATGACCGACGACAAGGTAAGGTCATTCAGTTGCGAGGGGGTGGGCCCCTCAGCTTACGGCTGACGACGAAGTAGGTTCATTCAATTGCAAGTGGGTGGCCCCTCGGCTTACGGCTGACGACGGAGTTGAGTCGTTCGGTAGCGAGGGACACGGCCCCTTCGTCTTACGGCTGATGATAAGGTTGGGTCGTTCAATTGCGAGGGGGTGGCCCCTCGTCTTACAGCTAACGACGAAGTTTTTCCAAGTCCATTTTCATTAAGATAATTTGAATTAAAATGAGCCCGCTCAACCTAGATTTCCTCTATGGATTGGATCCTTGTGAGTAGTACTCTTGTCAAAGATCAACTAAATTCTAGATGGAATGATTCTCATAAATGTCATGTTGAGAAAATGTATTTTGAAGGAAAACAAACTTTATTAATATAGAAGCTTCAACATTCTGATAACAATAAATAGCATACACGCATTTTTATTCTGATCGGAGTTGTTTCCATCTGGCTTTTATTTGATCCTCGCTTATAAGCCTTTCAATCGACCACCTTGGTGACTGGTGACCTGACCACTTGCCTCTTTCCTTTCTGCTTTAGGGTTGCTTCCTTATTTTGCTGGCCGTCACCTAGCTTCTTTAGATGACCATGTTTGACTAATGCGTCAATCTCTTTCTTGAGTGTACAGCAATCATCGGTGTCATGCCCATGATCGTTGTGATATCTACAGAATTCGATGCCATCCCTTTTTCGTACATATTCTTCTTGAGAGGCTCATTGATGAGTCCTTCTCTTTGGGCATATGCCATGACTTCTGCGTTGGGAGCATTTGACCTGACG
The DNA here is from genome assembly GCA_030789695.1 of Scilla litardierei. Classification (NCBI taxonomy): domain Eukaryota; kingdom Viridiplantae; phylum Streptophyta; class Magnoliopsida; order Asparagales; family Asparagaceae; genus Scilla; species Scilla litardierei. Next base: position 379,334,722 of record CM061142.1, read on the forward strand.
TATGCATCTTTGGCAGGATAGTTCATGCTCTGGGGACTATTGTCTCTCTGTAGTCAATCTCGTGGTTCTTGTCAAGAGTTCCCTTGGGGTTGTGCATCTTGCTTTGTTTCCTCTCGATGCTTATGAGTGTCGTTCTTTGCAATAGCGAGTGCTTCCTCCGAGGTTATGAACCGATCCGTTGTACCGAACAACTTCACGAGATTGTTCGATGGGAATTCATGCAATGACCTCAGTAAATGCCTATATCTGACTGCTTGGGTGAGGGCTCTGATGATAGTTGAGTCTGAAACGTCCTCAACCTTCGGTCTTTCTTCATTGAAACACTTGATTAAGTTACGAATCGACTCACTTTCACCTTGCTGTAAAGTGAAGAGATACGACGTTTTTTTTTGCTTTGGGTGTCTCCCAGCTACAAACTGCATGCAAAAAGGTTAGACAAATCATCAAATGAACCGATGCTATTATCGGGAAATCTGTTGTACCAGCCATTTGCAGCCTTTGTTAGTGTGGTTTGGAAAGCTCGGCAGAGGTACGGCTCATCAACCCTGTGAAGCTCCATCACGTTTTGATATCTACAGACGTGCTCCAATGGGTCTCCAGTGTCGTCATACATTTGCAAGGCTGTGATCTTTATTTTGGGGAGCAGTGGGGGTGGACTTGATGGTCTCCTTCAGAAGAGTCTGAACGAGTGGTGCACGCTTATCCTCTTGCCGCTGGTGAGTTGAACTAGAAGCATGGTTGGTTCTTACTTCCCTCTCCTACCTCTTCATGACAGCTGCAAGATTATATAGACTGCGACCTTGGATGAGATTACCTCTCCCCTGATCTAGGATGCTGCAGGTGGTTTGCCTATTATTGGAGGGTCCTGGACCTCCATTAGGTGCAAAGGTGAGGTGGTTATTCCCCATCTCTTTATTTTGTTGAGATGAAGGAATGATATTTGGCAGCAAATTCTCTTGTTGTTCGAGTCATTGCTCATTAGGCCCCTAGTTTTCTTGAGTAGCTCACCCTCCTCCTGGTCGTGGGCTTTCGATGTCCCTTTGAACAATGTCGGCTAATATTGCCAGGCTATTTTCGATCTTCTCAGTGAACTTATTGAATTGTTCCTGAGTTACCAATTGAACATTGGGTTGGGCTTCTTTGCCTTCAAGATTCGCATTAGGAATACCCTCGTTCAATGTATCTGTGACTAGAGTGAAGAGCGATCCAGTGTATTTGGGTCCAGTCAATATTGGGCTTTAGTTGCTTCGGGATATTGACTAGTAGTTTCCACAGATGGTGCCAACTTTTAAAGCCAAAATTGGCGTCAACAGAATTTGGGCTGACGTGGACTCTCTTGACGAAGTAGATCCTTGTCAGATGGTGGAGTGGGACCCCCAGCTAGCAGAACCAGGTTCGTTAATGGTTGGTAGTCAGAATGCAACGCAGAAGCTTGCTCGACCCAATGGCTGGATGCAACGGTCGTTCGACCCTCAAGCGGAGTCGATCCTCAAACGACTATCGTCGGGAGCTATCATTCGACCCTCCTGTAGGGTCATGTCTCGATCTTCTTGTGCCATAAAGGAGCATCAGAGGGGTCGGATCTGGGTTCCGATCCAAATCCCTCCGATGCTTAAGTTAGAACGGAAACTTAAGGAAAAGCTCGGGGCTGTCGAGATCGACCCGCAGAGGTTCGTCTCGAGTCAGTCACTACAAGCTATTTGGAGGAAGAATTATCAAATGGGAAGTAGAGTGTCAGAAAATCAGGTATTCATACCTTGGTCCCCCTCATATGTTCATCTTCAGTGTATTTATAGACTTCGGAAGTCTCGTTGGTGGCTTTGGGATGATAACGGTCACCCATATGGTGCCACGATCCTCTCCCCTTAATAGGGGTAGCCGTCGTTCATAACTCTGCCTTTTATGAGTCCATTATCAATCGCACGTTTGAGACGATGGAATTCCAATGGACAAATGACACATGGGCTTTGACTGGGTCAGCTTCAAGCTTTCCTCATAGGCCTTGTGGGCTCTGGCTCCATTTGAGTGAATCCATCGGGTGCCGGCCCAAGGGTTTAACACTTAGTTACTGTAATAGTGGGTCCGACTGTCCAGGCATCTGATGTTCATCATCCAGATGTCTGGTCAACTGTTTAGACACATGGAAAAACAACATCAGATGCTTAATCAAGACTGACTGTAGAAATGAGCTATTGGAAATATTTGCACTAATTTACCCGACGTCTGATGTATCTCATCCAGACGTCTGTTTTTCGTCAGTCATCAGAGGCCCAGTTACTGGACTTTCGGCTTGATTAATCAGATGTCTCAGCTTCATCATCCAGTCGTCTGGAATTAGAGCTTAGGACGTCTAATCATAATGGGGTTGGAGAACGTAATGTATATGAGCAACATGTATCTAGAGGCAGTGCACCAGACGTCTGGGTGGGCTGAAAAACTCTTCTTTGAGTTTATGCAAGTTCTAACTCTATGAAACTCAATGATATATGATCTAAAGTGATTTGTGAGTGTTATGAGTGATATTCTAATAAGTCTATTCAAGGCTTAAAATTCTAGTTCAACTAAGAAGTAAAGAAATAAGGTTTACATATTTATCCCCTTCACTTCCTATTCACTGCCTTGAAGACTTCCTTTAAGCTTGTGGAGTCCAACACTATGGCTTCCTTGAGATCACTCTTTGATGACCATAGAGCTTTGTTGAGTTCAACAGTTTGACTTTCATGTGTTTACTCATTGATCTCCATGCTTCATTAATTGATGTCCTTGCATCAATTGTCTGAGTCATCATCTTCATTAGATATGACTTTAATTGTATTGATGATGCTCTCCTTAACTACAAAACATAGGGACTAGTCATAATTGATTATGTTTGTTTATCATCAAAATCATGTTGAGGGATCCAATATTCAACATATATGTGGTATATTAGGTGTATTTCTATTTTTGATAAATACCAAACCCCAAAAATTTCTCATTTTGACACCTAGCCCTTTTAGGTGTCCTCTTGCATGCTAATCTTTCCCCTAATTGTGCCATATAAGTGGACACTTGGCTAGCCCTAATCCTAGATAGGGATAATGCGGATCTTATGAGGTTTAAAATAAAGAATTAAAGGAAGAAAAAGGAAAGAAAAATTTGAAAGTTCTCCTCTCCATTCCCTGCTCACATAGAGCCCCAGCTAAGCCCAAATTGTTGCTTCATTTTCCACCAAAACCACAACAATTTGGGACTGATCAAGTTAGGACTTCTAAATAGATTAGCTAGGGTTTAGTTTTGGAATCGCGTAGAAAGTAGCATAGATCCACTAAGAGATCAATAGCAGTCGAATCGACATAGTCATGTTAACTCTTGACGTGATCATTTTGATTAGTAGCAGCAGCCGACACGGTCGTGTCTTGATCGTGTCTTTGACTGCATAACATTCTGGTGCTCCACACGGTCGTGTCGACTTAGACACGATTGTGTCATAACCGTGTAGTTCTTTAATGTAATCCGATCGTGTCGACGTAGACACGATCGTGTCAGATTGAGTGCGTAACTTGCTTCCTCAGACTGACACGATCATTTAGAGAGTGAAACGGTCGTTTGAGCGACCAAGCAACTTAGGCTGAGAGTTCCTCCACATAGTTGTGTGGCTTGGTAAACGACCATGTGGTTGTGCTGTTGTTTTCTATGTAATTTCCATACATGGTCGTGTGGATCTCTAACATGATCATGTGGCTGTCTCTCTTCCAACTTTCGAGTGTTACACTTCATGCAACCGCATAGAGTGCCACACACGACTGTGTGTGGGGGTTTTTAAGTAATTACTCCTTACAAATGTCATGTTGTTATGCCACATCCTTATGTTATGATTGTGTTATGAAGAATCTCAAGTCATGCTCCGTGTTAGGCCAATGCTACATACCATATCATGCTTCACACTAGGATGTGCCTATGATTGTGCTTCAAGTTATGTTTTGATTCACATTATGATATGATTGATATGTCCATGCTTGAAATGAGATAGTTGACACCATGTTTACTTAACCATGCCTGGATATTTTGAGATGTTACTCTTCTGTGATTTATGTTTAGTTCCATACTTGTGTGTGTACATTGTGTAGTGATGAAAAGAATGAGAATTCAATTAAAATTAACACCACATAGACCAAAGTGCCACATGGACCAAAGTGCCACGGAAACGCCAGGGGCTACCTCTTGAAACCATAGGGGCCACCTCATGAATCTATGTGTGGTAAGATAGACTGCATGGACCTACGAACTACATGGACCAACGTACCATGAAAATACTAGGGCTCACCTCTTGAACCTATGTGAGCCACCTCTAGAATCCATGAGATCGTGTAAATAAAGTGATTGGTGAAGAATGTGCTTTGAAAATTCTCTGTTAAACAGTTGTGATTGTTTACTTATATTTCTGCCATGTTTACTTTATGCGCTCGAATTATTATGTGCCGCCTTTCTTTTAATTGCTGTTGAGTTTCTTGTCGTAATATAGTGCTTCCTTTTATGCTCATTACATACCTACAATGTTGTACCTTACTTTATGCACAAATATGTTGTCATCCCTAGTAGACAGACCTTAGTAAATAGGGAAGTTCTTAAACTGGATCATATCTAGCCTAGTTAGACTTTCCTACTGGGTCATGCATGGACGTGTCTCATTTACATTTTCCAGGTTTAGGAGCAGTACAGCCAGAGCAGTTCCTGACTGAGGAGTTAGCTCCCAGTTCCAAGGTAGAGATGGAGCCCACCACGGGCGACTTTGTTAAGTTCGACTACCATGGATAGTTTAGAGAGTGCGTTGTACACTGTGTGGTAAAATTTGTCTTTTTGTGGGTTTCTTTGGAGTTCTCTTTGTTATTTCCACTTTTGTACTCAGTATTGAGATGATGTATGTAAATGATGTACTTTTGTATTAATAATATAAGATGATGGACTTTGTACATTTTTATCTTCTTTTTTCTACGTTGTTTCTGCATTGGAGGATTATGTATACTTCTCAGTACGTGCGCATTGGCATGCCAGTTCTTTCTTGTACTCTCTCTCTCTCTCTCTCTCTCTCTCTCTCTCTCTCTCTCTCTCTCTTTTCATACTCGTTGCTCTGTGTATACTTTGGATGGATTTGTACTTCCAGTGTACCCTAGGGAGCGTGGTGTTACACTCCTGAAGACTGAGCGATCTGAAGTGCCGACCCAAGCTCTTCGACCCACTAGGTTGGTCGAACCATAGAGGTGTTAATCAATCTAAGCCAACGACTCTTACAACCTTCACGATCGAGAGGAAAATATGCTGCTGAAGTCCTATAGCTCGGCATTCGACCTATCTGACTTGTGCCAGGTCAGATGGGTCGTATCCAAGCACAGACAAGCTATCTCGACCCAAGATAGCTTGGTTGAATTACCAATGACTCATCATCGCCAAAATCGAGCCAACTTCCATATGTTCCATCATGTTCTGTCACCTAATTCTTGAGATAAACCTCATGACGATCACATGCCCTCTTTAATCTATCACTGGCTGTCTTTGGCTCGTCATGTCTGTATGTCTTGTAATCATGTCCTACGTTTTGTAACATGTAATTATCATCCATCTTATTATCCGTCGGAGTTACAATACTATCTGTTCACAGCTTTCATCATGTCCATCTATAATGACTTAATTCAGATCCAAATCAATATGAATCATGGGTTTGCCCAAATTCTAAAAAGGAAATAAAATATACTATCCAAACTCAAGGTTTCTATCTTGATTTTGAGAGGGAAGGTTACGATTAATAGCCTCAAATTAAAAATTGAAAGAAATTTATATTCATAAATTAGAAATTATGACATTTACATATTGGCTTAAGCAATGTGTTAAATATGGATTCAGTAACTAATCATGACATCACTAATATTAATATTTTTGTCACATTAGAACTGAGTAAAGATGGTGTATACGCATGTGTAGGAAATGTTCGACATGGTGTCTATTAACGACATGTTTTAGGTGTTAGCAGTGGTGTAGTAAGGTTTATTTTCAAAGAAAGACTAATTTGTTGCAATACGAAATCGTTCAGTTACATGATCATACCGCCTTTATGCCTAGAGTTATACCCAGGAAATATGCATGTCTTTTTTAAAGAAAATTTATCTCAAGACGAAGAAGAACAAAGAGAATAATCAAAAGAGAATAATCAAAAGAAGAACAAAGCAAATACATCTAAAAATACACAAAAGAGAATAATCAAAATTGATTCATGCATATGGAAGTGTGGTGGTTTATCGTCAATCGTAGATGATGAGGTGATATTTATGAGAGGTCAGCTTCCGAACAGTAACTTTTCGAAGCTAATGCCCCATTGGTTTAAGCTTTTGGATTAGATATGATTTTAGTTACTAATTATAGCGTTGCCAATATCAATAGTTGTGATCCCATCTCAGTCATGTTTTTTGTTCTAACGTGATATCAAGCCAAATGTTTCATCCTAATGTCTCACATGATTCCTAAGAAAAATTATGTAATGACCAAATGTCTTGTATTCATGTCTGTTCACAGGCCATAATGATCGTATGCCTTATAATATTGTACTTCACAAGTCATAATGGATGTGCGTCTTGTAATACTGCCCAGTCACCGATTTTATCATGTCCGTATGTAATGACCTAACCCATGATCCTATCCCGATTCTTCAAAGAAACAAAGGGTTCCACTTGCCTTCGACAGTGGCATTAAGAACAATAGTACCACATTTCAAGAACTAAAAGAAGTTGATGATCATAAATTGAGCATTGGACATCTATCCATCGGATTAAGTTTTTAAGCTCATATGTCAAAAGACTCAAAACTACAAGAAACGGTCCTGCAATTTTTAAGTTGGAGATCTATCCGGGGGGGTCAAAAGTTCCAGGATATATTCATATTTGGAACCAGATTCAAAGTTTTTTTTGGGGGCCAGATGTGAGGCTGTTCGCAACCCTTAAAGAAAGATCCCTCTATAATCTACTACTAGTTTATTCATTTGTGGAAAGATTAAGTTGACTGCATCTTTCTACTCTCCATGAATCGACAGAGTACTGGTCACAACTTCAAAGATTCAATGACCAGACAACCGGTATCTGATACTCTTAAGTAAAAAAGAATATTCACTGTATATGTATTCCTAAAGTCATCTACGTACCTATTGCGATGCTTTAGAATCCATTTTCGTGTTGCCCAATTTACCCTAGGCTACATTTAGAGACCATCCAATGTGTTTAGAATTAATCCAGTGCCCGCTCGTGCTAAAAAATGTAGGAAACGTTAATTTGGATATAATATGTATTCATAATATCTTGAAGATCTTCTGAGTTTTTCATAGAAATAGTGTCGGACGCCCTTGCATCATGCAATTCATGCTTCAACACTTGGACCGTCTATTCATGCTTTGCTTGAGTGATGATTAAAGAAAGCTCATAGCAATTAGGTGTACACAAAAAGGTGTACATGTTTCATGCATTCTATGAATCTACTGCTGGCCTTGAACATTAACAATAATATAAGTCACGGTCTTATCTTATCTAAGATCGGTTATATGAACCATATACTTTCATCATCAGCTCCTGTCAATGCTTTACCCCTCTTAAATTCTGAAGTGTCTTCCAATCAATGCTAACTACCTTTATCATAGGGCGTGTTTACTCTTGCCACAGACCTCAGCCTTTCCAGTACTGCAAATGGGAAGCAGGCATCGCATGACAATCGTGTATCATGCAGGGAGAGCGTTGCCGACTAATGTTGTCAATTCATTATCCTTGCTAATCAAATCGATGCTATGTTACGTAATTCTTCGACAGGTATTTATCGAGTAGAGGGGGATTTTGTTATGTAAGAAACAACATGACATGGTAAGAATGCTTGATTGCATCAGAATTCAGACCTGCTTAGTTATCATGATACAACCGTCCATGTCCTGGCAGGAGATGATATGTGCTGCTATGCATTATTCTAAGCCAATGTGCAGGCTGTCCTGTTAAATAAAGATTGCATCATGGTGCTTTCTGCTAGTGGCAATGTACCACATGTACGTTGCAGCATAAGTTTTTCTACTATTGGCCGGTGCCAAATCATTTGTTATACTATCCATGCATTCAAAGGGGCCTCGACAGCCTGCCAAGTGTTTTCCCCCCTTTTTAAAAGCAATAAGGAGCATCAAATAAGCTTGCTCTCTCTTGACCAGAGATCATAACAAATGTTTCATGCAGGCAACTATGCTGGAATGCACTGATGAAGTGTCTACAATCCAAGCTCTTTTTGCGGTAATATGGCAACAGAGAATATGCTTAGTATAATCATGACACTGCCTTACAGTACGTGCCATTGTTTTCTTTATATTAGTGGTTCCTAAAGGAAATCCAAGAAAAAGCTTACGGAAAGGAATTAAAGCAGGACCATGATGTAGTATTCTCAACACGATATGTAATATTCTAACTAGATAACTTGGTAAGACAAGACGCAAAAGCACAAATTATTGAGGCTATTGTGTTGCAGAAATGGATGTTGGATATTTTGATTAACAACAAGAGTGTGCACCCGTGAAAATAGCACGAAGAGTGCGGTGATGAAATTACAACTGATTGAGAATCAGGCCAAATCAGGTCAAATCCTAAATAGCACGAAGAATGTGCACCATCGAAAATCAGGCCAAATCCTTTCTGAGTTTCACTATGGACCACAACTTGAAGAGATGAAGCCGACACAAGAGAACAAACATGATATTGCAGATTGACATGTTTGTATCAAGACTTCTACCGATTGTGCATGTGTTCTTCAATGCCACTGAAGAGGTACTTGGGAGCAAGAATATTGAATAGATCAAGTTCTACAAAACAAGTAAACAAAAATAATACAACACAAAACAAATAGCAGAATCTCAATGTTCACACCTGCTTTAATAATTCCTAAAATGGGCAAAGCAATATGGGAAGAAATCATGACCATTTAAAAAAGGTGTACGCCAAGAAATACCAACATATATCAACATCTTCGGGTAGGGAGCAATTTGGAGTTGGCGCAAATTGAAAGGAGTTACATTTTTTGATAAAAAAAGACTATAAAGGGATGGACCAGTTGTTTTAGAGATCAACTTTTCTCTCTAAAACTATTTTTCATTGTTAAGGGAAATATTAAGGAAGATTACACAAGCTTGTTTTTACAGAAAATCGTAGTTATACGTAGTTGTTTCAAGATCAATTTGTTCGTCGTCTCATCATTCTCACCTCTCACGTCATGAACATGTACTCTAGCTACAGATCAGACTTCTTCAAAAATTTTGCGCGAGGAAAAAAAAACATCCAGTATGATAAGGAGACATGGCTGATATAACAATGGTTTAGATGGCGCTAATGGGGAGGGAGAAAACCCCATCCTCTTTAATGTTCCTTGGGGTGTATACCTGCCATCTTCCCTTATGGCCTATGGTCGTCATTTGGTTGTGGTGAGAAGTTTCCACTCTCCCCCTAAACTTAAAGATAGTGGCATAAATGAAGCATCCCAACTTCTTAATTCCAAAGCAGTACTCATTACGAGGTTCAAACCCCAACACAGTTAGGAGAGAAAGATGTTCTCCCTTGGCGATTTGAAAGCCATTGTTACTGAGGTTTGGCAAACCATCATCGTTGTCAGATGACCAGAAGGAGAATGGACGCAAAATGAGGCGCACTCATTTAAGAAAAGGGAAAATGTAAGTAGCATGCGGTAATCGATGGATTCTTAAAACTATATGACACAATTAACAATCCATAAATACAATTTGTGTACTGGCAAATAAAACAGTAAATATAAATATACTTTCCTGTTAAAGGAATTTAGAGAAGAGTAAAATTGTCTCAATAATGAGTAGCCATGGCACTAGCCATGGCTCTCTATATATATTCATTTCTTTAATAGATTAGGAGTCCAAGGGACTCCCCACTAACTTAGTGGAGAGTAAATGGTGAGATGAAGAGAAGGGAGGGAGGCCAAAGGCCTCCCTCAACTCACAACACTCCCACTCATCTCTCCATTACCTTGGTTTAAGCATATGAATACTTCAAGATTCAGTAGGCTAATGGGGTGGATACTTCTGAATCCAAAGCCACTGTGGTTGCCTCGTTAAAACCTCAGCTGTGGAAAACCCAGTGGGAAAAACCAGCAGCTCAAGGGAAAAGAGTACAACTATCGAGGGACTCCCCCTGATCTGTACAAGCTTCAGGCTTGCAGATCTCCTATGTATCTATACAAACAATAATCTCCTATTCGTCTATACATCCATCATATTCTGAAAGAAAATACAATCATCACTCATCTATACAAGTTTCACTCATCTAGCGGCTATTGGAACGCAGTGGCGCTCCGGAGTGGAACGCATTTTGAAGTTGGTAGATGACCCCACTGAAGTATTCTTTGAATCAGTCTTCACTGTGTTTGCAAGGTACTGTTGGACCTGGCTGAGCGTATTCAATACTTGCTTCTTGGATGATGAGCTTCTCAGAAGATGTAGACATTGGAGGATGATGTGTAGATATTTAGGAGGTTGCCGGCCTTTTGTGTTTTAGTCATCGCGATGATCTTTAAACCTGCATATGCAATATATATTCCTTGACCCTTGGAAGTTGCGCAGAAGTAGCTTATCCTTGGTCTAGTGGTGCTCTCCAGGGCAACACTGTATCTGGTTAACAACTTTAATGCAGACGTTCTATCAAAGACACGTGCAGTTGGCTAGATAAAGAAATGTAACAAGTACACTAAGGCTAGGCTCTTCGGGACCTAGGATGTCCTCCCCCTCTTCCAGCGACTGGAAGGTGTCATAAATACGAATATATTTTTAATAGGTTGCAAATGGACATCATTCTTCATAAACTCCAGGTGTATGAAGGATATTAACGAGTTCCACCATGAAGGTGTTAAATATATAAGCCGAGACAATACCTTGTAATACCTAGGTTTTTCATTTCCAAGGTATGCTTAAAGCTATCTGATATATCAATGGTCTCTGCAGGAGATCCTATTAGCTTTAAGTTGATCACATGTACGGCGAATATCACAAATCCTGTCAACGATCTTTTGAAAAAGATACACGGGCAGAATATTGCTTAAGATCAACTAATGATCTTTGTAGCCTTTATGGAGAAGACGTTTCTACGTCTCTCTTTCACCTCTGGGGGTAGAGTATACCCTTATGTAAGTTTTATTTAGATCTCTATATCTATATTGACGTATATCTATGCAGTCACAACGTCCATGATCTGCATTTATTGGTTTTTTTCAGAGAAGTTTAGGGTTTAGTAGGAAAATGATCATATTTCCTTCATTTCAATTTCTTATGAAATCCAACTTATATTCCACAGGTTTTACACATTCAGGTGTATGGACTACTGGTCCAAAGATTTTGCTTTTCAAGAGTGAGTCCAGCTCTACTCTTATTGCCTCGTCCCACTTTGGCCAATCTATGCGTTTATGCTATAGAATAGTGGGTTGACGTCATCGTCGTATTCAGCGACGTGAACGGCAATAGCGAAAGCAAAACCGTCGTCGACGACTGTGCTATATCTGTCCAGTACCTCTCCAATACGTACATAATATAATGATTTTTCTCCTGTTGTTTCCTCTGCAGGGGAAATTAGGAGGGGAGAGGTTGCTGGTCTGAGCTCAGCATCCTGTGTGGTTGGATCATTTTAATATATCCAGGAATTTTCCTCTTTTGAGGAATTTTATATTTTGAACCTGGCAGGCGTCCTCTTTTCAATTGAGGTACAGCCAATTCTGCTGCCGGTGGATTGCATCCATCTTTGGGAATGTCAATCCTAGCTGGCGTATTGGCAACAGGGACGTGTGAACGAACAATCTTCTGGTTGTCCGCAAATTTATCCGTCAATTGATGTGCTTTAGTCTGAATGTGAAGGATCTTCTGGATCTCAACTTCACACAGAAAAAGTATGCGGATCATAACGAGATGAGGACTTTTGTTTCCCATGATATGGTCTCAGGAGCTTCAGGCTTCTTTAGACTGTGTGCCTATTTCAATGAGATCTTGCTCATCAAATTCAAGACTAGGTGGTAAACCAGAAGCAAGTAGCATCAGCAATAAGATATGGCAACAAGCGGGCCGTATATAAGTGATGCGGAATGCATTGTGTTGGTCCCTAAATACAACAGGCAACTGGGATTTATCAATGGACGTGAAATCCATTGGAGTCTCTTTACCAGAGACTCTGTAAACCCATTATGAGTTTGAACATGCTGCAGGATGTTCAATTTCAATGCCAGTTGCTTGGCAGAAGTCTTGAATGATATGTGTAGTAAATTCACCCACATTATAAGCTTTTGAGAAAGCTAGGTTGCGAGTGAATATAAAGGCACACATAAGACCATCTAGTAGATGCATATATCAGTACAGTAATGAAGTACCAAAAATGGGCCATTTGCGGGGTGAATAGGCCCGCAAAGGTCACCATGTATTCTCTCAATGAAGCCAGGAGACTCCAAACCCACTTTCAGGAGGGAAGGTCTCTCTATTAGTTTTCCCTTATGACAAAGGTGGACAAGGAAACTCAACCTTTTGAAGAATCTTCAGGTTCTCCAATGGATTCATTTGATGATGCGTCCATCATCGCTGCTCCAGGATGACCAAGTCCATTTTGCCAGAGTTAAAAACTATGGCAAAGAAAGGCACTTCTGGTGCTCAGTCGAGTTGGCTTTCTATAGGATGAATATCTGTAATTATAGGGGCCCGATGGGGGTCCAATGAAATCGTAAGTAGATGGTCTTCTGGCCATTCTCTTGACGAGTTACATATTGATATTCAATATATTATCCACAATTTTCAAGTTATTTTCTTTAAAAAAATATCCTTGAAAATTGGAGATTTCTTATATGTTTAAGAGGAGAATTTGCATCTTATAGTCTCGTTGTATGTGGGAGCAATATCAATGCTACACCAGTGCAACGAGGCACTGTCCACAATATTCCATACTTCATCTATAAGTAAAACGAAATTTTATTTAAGTCAATGAAAAAGACATTCAAAATAAAAGTTCGTAATTAAGCAAATTAAAGATGAAGCAACATTGAATTTTAAATGTATAGATAAAAGATGAAGCTTAATCGAGCAGGTCGTCGTTCTCGAAATCTTTTGCAGTGAACATCTTGGTGGCTGAACAGCCGCCAAGTTTGTTTCAGGCAGAGACTTCTGGCTCGCCTGATATAGTTCCTGGAGGTGGCGAGGAATGCGACAGATTCTGGACCAATGGCCAGTCATGCCGCATCTATGGCATTTATCCTCCCAGTTCTTCTTAGGAAGTGACACTTGGTTAGTGTTCTTTTGCTTCCATGTGAAGTTACTCTTTCATGTATTGTTGTTGTTGGACGGGGTTGCTGCTCCTCGTCCATTCTTCATCACATCTTTCCCTTTGTTATTATTAGCCTTATTCTTGTTTTTCCACTTCTGGGGAGAAACGTTGTGGGCTTCAGGGATAGGTGCAGTGCCAGCTGGACGTAAATTATGAGTGGCTAGCAGTAAATCTCGATTTTGCTCTGCCCGAAGAAGGCATGAGATCAGATCAGAGAATTTCGTGAAGTTGTGTTCACGATACTGCTGCATGATAATTGCATCTTTCTCGTGAAACGAGGTAAATGTCTTTTCCATCATGCGTTGTTCTGTCACTTCTTCACAGCTCAACTTCAGGTGTGAGGTGATATTATGAAGTGCAGAATTATACTCAGCGACGGACTTATAGTCCTGAAGTCTGAGATTTTCCCACTCATAACTGGCACGCGGTAATATTACATCAATTTGATGTTTTTACCGTGCCTCCAGCGCTGTCCATAGCTCCATTGGGTCCTCTACCGTTAGGTATTCGGCCTTTAAGGTCCGATCTATATGTTTCCTACTGTAGATTATGGATTTTGCCTTATCCACGTCGGAGACAGTGGTAGGAGTGCTACTGCTAGATGTAGCAGAAGCATCGGCCGCTGCTGGGGCCGATGAAGGAGCCAAAATGGAACCAAGGAGGGCCATCGAACGCAAGTGGAACTTCAGGTCCACTCGCCAACTCAGCTAACTTTTTCCTGCAGAGTTAAGGACTTCGAAATTGACGCTTGCCAATTTTGCCATTTTATCTTCGCAATTTAAAATAAGCATGAATTAATTAAAATTAAAATTCAAGCATTAAAAATTAAAATAAGTAAAATGTGGGGATCGGCCAGATACCCAAATAAATACAAAGTCCAAAGTCCGAATATACAGTCCGTAAACAAAAGAAAAATACAATTTGGAAACCCAGATGGGTCCCTATATTTTCCAATTTATGCCGCCGTCTTCAGTTGTCGGTACACCAGTCTTTGAATAAATACATATATTCCTCACTTACAAATTCTCTCAAAAAGAAAATAAAATAGCAAGGAATATGAAGGGTATCAAATTGGCCGATCCCAAAAATCACATTTTAGCTTATTCAAACATCCACGTAGTTTTTAAATGCTACAGGCATAACCACGCATGTATATAACACAGGCATATATTAAATGGAAAAAATAGGCTAGAAAATATAATAATCTCTCGGACCACGGGGAGACGTCATACACCGTTAGGTTAGTTTACTAACGGCAGAGCGGTCGCAGGATCCTTAAGAACAATATATTTTGAAAAATCCTAATATTCCATAATTTAATAATAATGCAATAGTGTTATGAATTTAGCAATATGAAAGGCTGGGCGACAGGCCCATGACAAGGAAAAATAGATTAATAATTTGAATGGGACTGCATGCCCATAAAAATTAATCATATGTAATATTTTATTTATATTTGGGCTGCAGGCCCATTTGCCAAAAATTAACAAATTAATTATTGCAATAGGATTTACATGGCTTCTGGCCCTAATAAGTCAAATTAACATTTGGGCTGCAGGCCCAGTGTCAAAATATTAATTAACACTTTAAAGATTGCAATAAGAATTACTGGGCTTCGGGCCCGTTTTTGGTAGGCAATAATAATTATTAGGTAAATGGGGCTGCATGCCCATAGAATTTATAAACAAGGTTACAAATAGGCTCCAGGCCCAAATAAACAGGCTATCAAATTTTTTAAAATTTTGGGCTGCTGGCCCATAGACTGTTATGATCAAAAAAATTTAATTTAGGGAAATATTAACATAAGTCCTAAATCAAAATTTAAGTTTATTTGTTAGGTTATATGAAGAGTCCACAATAACCCAAAATCCAAACAGAGCCCCTCAGCCATAGCCTCCCCACCTCCCGCCGATTACAGTGGCCACCCCCCCGACGAGCGAGGCGGTTTTTGATAAAAGCTCAACTCACAACATTTACAGAGGCCACCCCCGTCCACTTGCGAATGAGATCGATTCCTTCCTAAATTCGAAGAAGAATATCAAGCAGAAGAAGCAGGCGTCGCACAGATCCCCCCGACAGCAGGGGGAGGCGATTGACAGAGACCCCCTAGTGGTATGTTGTTGCTATATATGTCTCTGCTCAATTGGAATCAAGATTTCAATTTAAGATGTCACCAAGGTGACAGCCTCATTTGAGTCAAATTCTCAAAAAGTGGACATCATTCAGTCAAGATGAGCTGCAGATTCCCCCGGCATCCGGTACCCTCAAACGAGGGTGGAAGATGAACAGTTGGGGGTGGTGAAGCCGAAAAGATTTTCCAGGGGGGTTTTTTTTTTGTATTTTAATCAGTATAAAACATGATATAATTGATTTAAATAAGCCCAAAAGAGAGCTGCGAACAATATCATATCAAACTATTTGTTTGTAATTATCTACGGGATTGATAAGATTTACCTCTAGATCAAAGATCTAGGGACGATCGTGATATAAAATCCATAGATATAATATCCCGCTCCCGAATGTCTATAAAACGCAGCAACAAATAGCCGCAACAAATAGATTCCTTAGCGCATAGATTTGAGGGGATACGAGAGAAAAAGCTCAACGAAGTTAGAGCAAACGTGCTGATAACGTGTTAAAGGAATTTAGAGAAGAGTAAAATTGTCTCAATAATGAGTAGCCATGCCACTAGCCATGGCTCTCTATATATATTCATTTCCTTAATAGATTAGGAGTCCAAGGGACTCCCCACTAACTTAGTGGGGAGTAAATGGTGAGATGAAGAGAAGGGAGGGAGGCCAAAGGCCTCCCTCAACTCACAACATTTCCTTTTTTGATATATATATACGAAGAAAACTCCTCAATTTCATTTTTATTCTTGTCCATAATATTTTATGGATTTCTTAACAAGTGAAATAATTAATCCAAATATAGGTATTAACTATTCTTATTTAACAATAAACCATTCATGTGCAGCTAAGGACTCATCTTTATATAACTCCTTCATCAATGCATTCTGTAGCTACATATATATTTATGATAATTATAATAAATTTTATCAATTTATAATATATCAAATAGCATATCAATATGTGCACACACACACACACACACACACACACACACACACACACACACACACACATATGCATATACAAAGATGTCGCATGTTACAATTAATCGGTATAAAGCATAATATATAATATGTAATATTGTAACTGTAATTTTTGTCCAAATTTATATTTGCACTTCAATAAGCAAAATAAATTTATCGTTATGAAGTTTCAAAATATTTACACTTTGCAAATTACTTTATGCAAATAATCTTATGTATTGATACTTAAATATTATAAGTTTAACTTTCATTTACTTTATAAATAATTATCACATCACTTACATAAACTATGCATACTTTAAAAATCATGTTTTAAATAGTAACAACGCGTAAATTATATCTAGACATCATGTATATAATCTTTACAATTACAAACATCATTCAAATATGAAAGTGGCCATATTCTTTATATAACTTTTTAATAAATGATTGATCAATACTTTAGTTATTAGGTTAACATCATGAATAAAAATTAATATGATCAAATGGTATTAGTGATCACAACTTTAAATTCAACCTTATGAAACGTAATATTAATTATTCTAGATTGACATCTGCTAGTATTGTCTTTTGAAGATGCTAGCAGTAAAGGACCTGATTGAATATTATTGATGTATATCGTGTAACCCATAATCAAAATGCCTATAAAAATATCTTGTAGCATTTGATAATTTATGTTTCTATTATTCAAAATGAAATAACTTTATGAAATGTAAATTAACTACATAAATTAATCTTTGTTTAATTAATAATAAATTTGACCTTCATATCGGCAGATGCTTTGAATAATATAGATTTATTATCAAAGTTTAGTTAAGACCAGTTTAATTTATTATTAATGGAAAAAATATATGTACATGTAGGCATACGAGCTTACTTTTAATAAAATCATGAACTAACTGAACCCAATAACTTTACATAAATAATTACTTCCATGGTATAGTAAAATTTGTGTAAACTGTATACAATCCCAAATATTATTAGTATAAAAAAGAATCAGATATCCTGGATACCATAAGGCTTATAGATGCTTTGGTTACTCCACAAGTCTCTTGATAAAAGATCTTACTAGCTTCATACAACATAATTTACTAACACTAATACGACTATGTACCAACCTGATGATCTCTCAGCTATTCATCCCAGTGACAAGCTCAATAAAAGCCCACAATGCAGGCCCACCAGCCCAGTGACCTTCACATGTGGCCAATTATCTTCTTATTCAAAGCGACATCTTGATTGACCGTTGAGCTCCTTTAGTTAATGTGTCGGCTCATAATCCAAGTGTTCAATGATTAATCGTTTACTCGTTATCAATACTAACAACTCGGGCCAAAAGCCATAAAAGTGCCATAAAGGCTCAGACGTTACTCTCTAGCATCTACCACCTATAAGTAGTCTCTCAAACAATGAGAGAGGCGACGATTCTCAGAGAACTAACACTTAAGTGCTCTCACACTCAATCTGTTCTACCTCATACATTTTCTCCATAGCTCGACGAGATAACTAGCGGACGACCTTCCAACAGGTTGGACATAGTAATCCCGAGCCTCCTTGAGTCATCAACTAACTTAAGCATTAGAGGGGATTGGTCGGACCCAGATCCGACAGCCTAATGAGCTCTTTGTGTTACATGCAACCCCGAGACAGCTCGGACCCTATTTTAATAGCTCAGATCATAGCCGGTTCAGATCGTGGTTAGCTCACCCATTGCTCAGTCAGCTACCCATGATAATCCATCTCAGTTTATAGTACCTACTCATCTTCCAACAACTTTAGTGGTGAGAAAACACCCCCGAAACATCTGGCGATGTCTATGAAAATCGAGTCGGCATCCACTTCGTCAACCACACCGATAATGACTCGACCCACCGATCAAGGACTTGAGAGGCCATTAACCACATGGGTGGCAGATGGTGCGTTGCCCTTCCTAGATCCTAGTTCATCCATTCATGGAATGACTGCGTCACAATTAGTGACTTTGGAGCAGTTTCATTCATTCTTACAAGAAGTGAGCGTGAACATCCCAGCATTTACCGCTAGGATCAAACAACTGACGGTCACGTAGTCCCATCCTAATTTGAATCTAACAGTTGTTCCAATTTTTCATGAACAACATCTGGTGATGTTGCCATATACGGCGATGGGCCAAGGAGCCGTACTAATGAGTCTTTATTTTATGTAGTGTAGGTTGTCCAAGCATTTCATCACGTAAAAATCACATTTTTATATCTTTTCATCCACTTTTTGTTCCTTTTTACTCTGGAGATATTTCTGTGTATTTCAGGTTGATATCTAGCTAATTAGAACCATTTGAAGTCAAGAAACTGATAGGAGGAGCAAAGGACAAGGAACAACGAAGATAGAAGAAGAAAAGAGGAAGGTATTGAGTGAAAAAAGGACAACACAGCTGTAAGATGACATGCAAGGGCGTGCGGCCATATCAGCCCATCAGCATAAGGAAGAACTGAAGCGGTACAACCGTGCATTGATCTGCACGATCGTGCAACATTTGTGTAAACTGGAGGAAGCTGATGAAGGAGTTAACACGGCCGTGCATCCATCTGCATGGTTGTGCATGATTTATGGAACATTAGAGTTATGCTGCACAACGACGTATGGCCGTGCAACTTAGCGATACGACCGTGCACCCGTTATTTCTCAGATGTCGACCCGATTCATTTAGGGTTTATTGGGGGTGCATATATTTGTTTTGTGAGAGATTTTATGTGTTCTTTTAAGAGAGTTCCAGGAGGCTTTGGCCACGTTCTTGGCCATTTAAAGGGATTTTATGTGTTCTTCTTGTAGAGGATAAGAGACGGATTTATGCAAATTTCAGTGTTCTTCAATTGAGTAATATCCTCCCAACTCTTTATTTTATTTCTTATGCTTTTATTATGGATTGTTTGATAATATTTGCTATCTGTCGTGAGTAGATTCTTTGTCTACGGCACTGTTGAACCCTATTGTAGATTATTTGTATGGGTTGATCACTCCAAATATCATTTTATTAGATTATTGTCCGGGTTTAGTTCTGGATGTGCATATTATCAATTTAATCATTGAAATGCCATATAACCCTAATCACCGACTAGAAATCAGGGTTTTGCTTTGATGCATATTAATATTAGATTGATTTTCTGTTGATTAGGGTTACGACAAGACATCGGACCCCGATCAATTAGAGCTACTAATTAGGATTACCGACAAGACATCGGAATTTTAATTTAGAGATCCAAGCTTTGATCTGAGTTCTCCACGAGACATAGTGAAAACGAGGATTGGGATTTAGCTCCCATCTAGGCCTTAATTTTGTAAATTGAGAAGTTAGATCAATCCTTACGATTAATTTGCAATAGCGGGGATACTTAGTCCTAGGGGTTTTTATTTATTCTTATTCCCCTTCTTTATAAACATCAATGTAGCTAACTATAATCTAGAATTGGCTATTACTCGATCAGACACCTTCTTGTGTTCAACCCGTAAGCTACAACTGTTGGGAAAAAATCCGGTAAATGCCTTGAGATCAATGCGGAAAACCAACCCTAATAAACTGATCAGGAATATCGGGCTAGAAAAAAATCTAATCTCAAGGTCCCAACAAAATTCCAAAATGACCTTACAATAGAAAGTAGCAAACGAATAACAGCAACAGTTAAATCAAACGCAGACACAAAAGAATTTACCCTAGTTCAGTTGTAAACAACCTACATCAGCAATCCAATCCGAGACGATTCCACTAGTAGAGAGGTCCAAATAATTAGGGTTACAAATCGCTCCCTCACACGTGAGTAATAACTTGCCAAACGGAGCAAGCCCTCACGAATCCACTCAAGAGGAAGAAACCAATGAAAGAGAAGAGAAGGAAAAATCTCTCCTTTCTCTCAAGAACACAAACCCTAAAATCCTCTCTAATCTCCAAGATGAAGCAAGAAGCTCTCATAAAACTCAAATCAAGAGTCTCTGACACAAAACATCGGCTTACCCTAATCTGGGAAAAACAATGGGTTAAAACAAAACCCAAACAAAACGGCACAGAAAAGAGATCCAGGCCGTAGATGGTCGCTCACAGGCCCAAAGCTGCTCGACCGAGTCAACCTGCTGCTCGGTCGAGCAGCGAAAAGCAACCGTATCCGCTGATGCCATGCCAGATACACTCGGTCGAGTAGCAAGACTACTCGTAACGAGTCAAAACCAACTTTGCCAAGTAGCAAGGCAACTCAGACCGAGTACTACAGGGAATTCTTCCTCCAAAAACATCACAGCGCTCTGTCGACCCGGGCGACAAGCTGCTCGACCGAGTAGCCTGGGAAATGATGTCTCCTCGATTTGAATCACCAAAAACAACACTCTACCTTGATTCAAATCTCATCACCAATGACACTGGCATCTCCACGCTGCGCACCATCACCCTCTCTCTAGGATCATCATCGTCTCGGAAATCGCGCCCTCTGGCGCCACCTAAGCCAAAAGAGAAATCAGCTCCAAGCAAACCTGGAGCTTGATGGCGGGAACTGGCTTGGTAAACATATCTGCGGGGTTCAAATCAGTTGGGATCTTCTGAAGCTCTATCGCCTTCTTCTCCAACTCAAGGAAGGAATCACGCACCGCAATATGCTTCGTCCTCGAACTGTATACCTGGTGCTTCGCCAGATGAATGGCACTCTGGCTGTCATAATGCACATGTGATGAACTCTGTGGTAACCCCAAATTTCTCAGCAGACTCCTTAAATACTTGGCCTCCTTCACAGCTTCCACCGCTGTAATCAATTCGGCCTCTGTGGTTGATAACGCAACCACAGACTGTAAGACCGACCTCCACGATACCGCGGCAGTGCCCAAACTAAACACATACCCCGTGGTAGATCGCCGCCTGTTACTATCACCTACGTAGTCACTATCACAGTAACCTGTCAGCACCTTTCCGTCTCCTCTCCCATAGAGGATCCCGACACTCGTTGTGCCTCGCAGATATCTAAGAATCCACTTGATGGCCTGCCAATGCTCCTTGCCAGGATTAGCCATATACCTGCTAACCACTCCGACAGCCTGTGCAATGTCTGGATGTGTGCAAACCATCGCATACAGCAAGCTTCCTACTTCACTCGCATATGGCACCTGAGACATGTAAGTCATCTCCTCATTGGTGCTTGGCGACTGACTCGTCGACAGCTGAAAGTGAGCTCCCAAAGGTGTCGTCACGGGCTTCACACTATCCATCCCAAACCGGGCTAGTACCTTCTGAATATACCCCTTCTGTGACAATTTGAGCTCATGCTTCTTCCGATCTCGAACAATCTCCATTACGAGAATCTTCTTAGCGGGCCCCAAATCCTTCATGGTTAATTCTTGCCCGAGATTCTCCTTCAGCTTCTTCACCTCCGACATGCTATTAGAAGCAATTAGCATATCGTCCACATAGAGCAACAAGTAAATCCTCAAACCATTCTCAAGTGTGCGAACATACACACATTGATCCTTGATGCTTCTCTCGAAGCCTACTCCAATCATGAAGCTATCGAATCGTTTGTACCACTGCCTGGGTGACTGCTTCAACCCGTACAACGATTTCTTCAACCTGCACACCAAGGTCTGTTTCCCTTCATCTCTGAATCCCTCAGGATGCTGCATATAAATTTTCTCATCGAGGTCTCCATGCAGAAAAGCGGTCTTCACATCTAGTTGCTCCAACTCCATGTCCATGCTAGCAACTAGCGCCAATAACACACGAATGGACGTGTGTCGCACAACTGGTGTAAATATTTCGTTGTAGTCTTCACCCTTCCGTTGTACAAACCCCTTGGCAACCAACCATGCCTTGTACCTGACATTGTTCCCATCTTGAGTTGAACCTTCCTTGACCTTGAATATCCAACGACGACCAATATCACGCTTCTCACTAGGTAACGACACCAAATCCCAAGTGTCATTTTGGTGAAGAGACTCCATCTCCTCCTCCATTGCTCCTTGCCACTGAGCGGCATCTCCTGAGACTATGGCTCCACCATATGTTTCTGGTTCCTCGTGCTCTAGGTTGAGTGCATACGACGCCATATCATCGAAAGAATATCCGGCATAATCCCATGAACCCAATCTTTCTGGCGCTTTCTTCACCCTCTTCGACCTCCGCGTTCCATCATCACCTGCATAAGTGTCAACGCGTACCTGAGATATACTGGGTGTATGCACATGGTCCTCAGCATAGACCTCGTCATCTCCCTCATATGGAGCATCGACCATCAACTCTTTGCCTGGTCGCTGAGTGGGCTGGACCGAAAGACTAACCCTCTCCGGTGAAATCTTCTCTGCGGACGTGTCCTCTTTTGAGTGAGAATGCTCCGCCCTGAGCATTGCATCCTCATCAAAAGTGACATGTCGGCTCACTATCGCTTTCTGACCCTCTGGATCCCACAAACGATATCCCTTGACACCGTGGCCATATCAAAGGAAGACACACTTCTTTGCTCTTGGATCCAACTTGTCGCCCCTCTCGTGTACATAAGCCTGGCAACCCATAATGCACAAGTACGAATAATCACCAGCTTCACCACTCCACATCTCCTCAGGGATCTTGTAGCCAATCGCTACAGAAGGAACTCTGTTCACAATGTGCACAGCAGTCGAGAGTATCTCTCCCTAGAATTCCTTTGCCAAATCGGCTGAGTGCCTCAAACACCGCACTCTCTCCAACAATGTTCTATTCATCCGCTCCACCACACCATTCGACTGCGGATCACCGGGTGTACTAAAGTGTATGTGGATCCCATGGAGTTTGCAGAGATTTCCAAACTCCCTCGAGGTAAACTCATCTCCATTGTCAGATCTAAGCACCTTCACGTGCCTTCCGATTTGCTTCTCCACCATGGTCTTCCACTCTCTAAACATATCAAAAGTTTGATCCTTAGACTTCATTAGGTACATCCAAACTTTGCGAGAGTAGTCATCAATAAACAAGACAAAATACTTAGCTCCCCCTCTTGACGGCTCCGGGCATGGTCCCCACACATCGGTGTGTACATAGTCAAGTGGTCCTTTGCTAGTATGCTTCCCCGTGTTAAACTGCAGCTTTGTCTTCTTACCGTACACACATGATTCACAAAATTCAACACTCTTATTCGAGTCTTCAATCAACTTTTTTCTTCGGAGTACAACAAGCGTTTTGTCACATGGATGACCTAAACGGTAATGCCACAACTTGGCCGAATCTCCGGAAACTGCGCTCGAAGTGCTTACGTCTGCTTCACCTTCAACTGTGATACCTTGAAGGGCATATAGGTTTCCAACCTTCTTTCCCTTCATCACAACCATGGCTCCTTTAGAAACACGAAGTTGGTCTTTTTCAAAGACCGACTTACAACCGGCATTGTCCAACACGCCTATGGAGATTAGGTTCTTCCACAAATCCGGGACATGCCTCAAATAGGCAAGTGTACACACTATGCCGTCATGCATCTTTATCCGAACGGTTCCAATACCTGCAGTTTAACACACTGCATTGTTCCCCATGAGGATTGAGCATCCATCTTGCTTGGAACGGTATGTCGCAAACCAACTCCTATGAGGAGTCATATGATATGAGCATCCACTATCAATGAGCCATGCCATGTTGGCATCACCTGCAATCCCTGCAGCAAAAATCTCGGTATCTCTACCTTCATAATGAACCTGCTCACCATCAATCCCCAAAGATGCCGAACCGGAATCCTTCTCGGTTTCCTTTCCTTTCTTCCTATTCTTGATAGGACAATGACTTGAATAATGACCCTTCTTGTGGCAATTGTAGCATGTGATGTTCGTAAACCTATCCTACGAATGTCTGGACTTGGAGCGGTCATTATTCTTCCTAAAGCCTCCTCTCCTTTCCTGTCAACCTCTCACATGCAATGCCTCCTCGCGGTTACTCACATGATCTCTACTTTGAACCTTGCCACATAGTTGCTCCGTGTGAAGCGCCGCCTTCACCTCTTCCACGGTGAGAGTAGTCCGGTTGTAAATCATCGACCAAACAAACTTATTATACTCTTCAGGCAATGAACACAACAAGATAACCTCTTGTTGCTCATCTTCAATCTTCACATCCATACCACGCAACTCTAGCACAATCCTGTTCAATTCATCCATGTGATCCTTCACCGAACCAGACTTCATCTTGAGAGTATACCGCTGCTGAAGCAAGTATAGGCGACTCGTAAAAGACTTCTTCATATATAGTCCCTCAAGCTTCTTCCACATATCAGATGTTGTCGCCTCATCCAGGACTTCCCTCAGAACATTATCTGATAACGACAACTGAATCGCGTTGTACGCCTTCCTCTCCATCTATGCCCTAGCGGATGCAGTCACCTCCTTATCGATATTCGAGACATCGAATACGATTTGATAACACCCCGTCTGCATAAGAACATTCTTCACCTTTGTCTGCCAAATCCCGAAATCATTCTGGCCGGTGAACTTCTCAATGTTCAATGTTGCCAAAGACACCTTCTTTCTTTCGCCACTAACTTCCTTTGCAATGAAACCACAAGCTCTGATACCACTTGTTGGGAAAAAATACGGTAAATGCCTTGAGATCAATGCAGAAAACGAACCCTAATAAACTGATCAGGAATATCGGGCTAGCAAAAATCTAATCTCAAAGTCCCAACAAAATTCCCAAATGACCTTGCAATAGAAAGTAGCAAACGAATCACAGCAACAGTTAAATCAAACGCAGACACAAAAGAATTTACCCTGGTTCGGTTGTAAACAACCTACATCCAGCAATCCAATCCGAGACGATTCCACTAGTAGAGAGGTCCAAATAATTAGGGTTACAAATTGCTCCCTCACACGTGAGTAATAACTTGCCAAACGGAGCAAGCCCTCACGAATCCACTCAAGAGGAAGAAACCAATAAAAGAGGGGAGAAGGAAAAATCTCACCTTTCTCTCAAGAACACAAACCCTAAAATCCTCTCTAATCTCCAAGAGGAAGCAAGAAGCTCTCACAAAACTCAAATCAAGAGTCTCTGACACAAAACAACGACTTACCCTAATCTGGGAAAAATAATGGGTTAAAACAAAACCCAAACAAAATGGCGCAGAAAAGAGATCCCGGCTGTAGATGGTCGCGCACGGGCCCAAAGCTGCTCGACCGAGTCAACCTGCTGCTCGGTCGAGCAACGAAAAGAAACAGTATCCGCCGATGCCATGCCAGATACACTCGGTCGAGTAGCAAGACTACTCGGACCGAGTCAAAACCAACTCGGCCGAGTAGCAAGGCTACTCGGACTGAGTACTACAGGGAATTCTTCCTCCAAAAACATCCCAGTGCTCTGTTGACCCGAGCGATAAGCTGCTCGACCGAGCAGCGTGCTGCTCGACCGAGCAGCCTGGGAAATGCTGTCTCCTCGATTTGAATCACCAAATACAACAACAACTACGTCGTATGATTGCGGTAATATAAAACTCCTAACAAGTTTTTAGCACTGCTGTCAGGGAGGTGCATTCGATTGATATTAGCGTAATCCTAGGTTTGTTAGACTACGTATATAAAATACATAAATAAAAGTAAATCCCACCACCTTTTTGCTACTCTTTTGTTCTACTGACGGTCTTTTCCCAGCACTTTTATCTGTGTGACCAGGTGAATTTGGAGTTATGATGTGGATGCCAGACGAGATGTACCCTGAAAATTTCGATTCTTTGACGCATCAGAATGCTCAGATGGGAGCTTATGATTATTTTCTGCAGGTTGTATCAAGTTGTAAGGTTTGTGGTCTGTATGGACATGCATCCGATAATTGCCAATACAATACAGACCCTTATGACCCAAATTCAAATACCTACAACCACTACCCAGATTACTCATATCAACAACCACAAACTTATATGCCTCCACCACCACCCAAAAAATCAAGCCTTGAAATCATGATGGAAAATTTTATTACAAACCAAGGCCTACCGGTTAACTCCTTGCCTCCTCCAAAAAAATCAAGCCTTGAAGTCATGTTAGAAGATTTTATTGCAAACTAAGGCCAATCGATTGATTCCTCCCCTACTGCAATGATCGACACCTATCCTAACCTAATAGCAGAATATATTTCCTAATCACAAGGGAAGTTGTAATAAAATTCCTAGTGTTAGATCACTAAAATAACACCAAAGGGTGGAGAACATTTAGAAGGACCATTTAGTGAAGTACATACTTCTACCGTTCTTCCACGGTACGGTAGAGGAGGATCTAAATCTACAATAGAGGATGCTGCTAAGTATAACTCATCACCGGCCACTTGCATCACAAGAGGTAATTTATCTAAACAACATTTTGTCAATTCTGATATAAATTCATCCTCTTATGCATGTGATATCACTGAGACATACCATGCCGATGACCTTTCCAATGCTACACCTCAAAAGATGATGCAATGGATAATAGGACATTCATTAGACTTGAGGGAAACGTGATCCGATTCTTCTTAGAAAAAGAACACATTGCGGTTTGTGTAGGAGAGAGCAGGATTTTCGAAATAGAAGAGCCCACGCCACCCTTTTCTTTGATCAGTTTCTCTATTTTGAGCCGTGCAAGATCACCGAGAGGACTGTGACACACGTACATACCTATGAGGAGGGCATATGTGCAGCACGGACACGACGATTGATTTTAGTGGGCCCAAACTATGTCCACATCCACGATCACTGCCACAGTCACTCTCCATTTCTCCAGAGGTTGAGCACCAATATGATACCAATCAGGGATATTTCCTAGACTCCACACACTCCTTTTCTGAATTTTAAACTATACTTCATTATTCTTTAGATACAGATACTTCTGACATAGGTGCATATGCACCGAAGATATGCTTGGTTGTGCCAGCACATGACCATTTTGAAAACGAAAAGAGTGAGGATTTGGTCATACCATATTCTGATAGTAGCAAAATTTCTCCTGTAAGTATTCGTCAACATGTCCTAATATTTCCTATAATTTTTGACGATTATCTCTGCACGAACTTTATTTCGGGGAATAAATTTTCACATTGGATCGATACAACTTGTCTCTTGCAGGTTACAGGTGGAGACCTTCGTGAGATGATGGGAGTTGTGTTGCTAGGATCCAATGATGTTCGTGGAGTTAATCAGCTAGCTGAGCCACGAAAGCTGCAGATGGAACATATTCATGTGCCGTTAAAGATCCTTGATCTACCGTTTAACTGGGTGCATGCTATATAGTAGTGTAAAATTTTATATGCTTTCTAGAATAGTATTTGAATAACACGTCCAATAAGCAGCGAGGGGAGCATATTAGGGTCAAAATCACATATATAATAATATATCTCTTACCTCATATTCGTTTCACAAACGGCATCGTTTTGTCCCAAGAACCCTCGACTTGCAAATGTTTCCCATCCTAGCCTCAATCTCAACAATATCTTCCTTGTCTCACCCTAGACACCACACCATAGAGCCCCCCCAACACCCCCCCACAATACATGAGCCCAACCTATTAGCATCCTTCTTTCATTTAGGATGATGTTTCATTCAAGCTTGGGGATGCTCTCCCATGCATCTCATCATTATTCATGCATTAAGTTGCATTTGCAACCCAACCCTCCCCCCATGTTTACCCCCCTATGTTCTATTCTTTTTGCATTGGGGACCATGCTTAATTCAAGCTTGGGGGAGATATATTTCCATGAATTTGCATCTCATGCATTTCAATTTAGTAACATTTTTCTTATTTTTCACCACTTTTTAAATATTTTCCCATGCATTATTCCTTTTCATTCTTCCATGCATCTCATGCACAATTCCTTAGGTCCATGAGTATCGTATTTTATATGCAGTATGCATGTGTGACTGCTAGAATTGTCAATTTTATGGTTGGATTCTGAGATTGTATAAGATGTAACTTAGTGTGTGTTTTTCGCTTAGAATTCATATTAATATGCCCCCTATGAATGTGCTTATAGTTTCCTAAGATATACATTATTGACACGGCCAAAGTTATAATTTACTTGTGAATCCAATTTATGCATGTATCATCGAAGTTTTAATTGAGTTGAATGGTTTGTAATCTGATAAGACTTGGATAACAGTATGATTATTCCAGTACTTAGGAATGTTATTTTGCCTAGCTCATTCGTATTTGAATACTACACACACACACACACATGTATATGTATTTATATATACACATTTGTATATGTATCTATATACATACAAATGTATATGTATATGTACTAGTCATAACACGTGCCCACGGGCACGGTTCATTTAAGATTTTTCCCTCATGACATCTTTATTCCCCAAAAAATTATTTACACAGCCAAAATTGCGTGGAACAACAAATTAGCGTAAAAAATTACGCGGGCGCCTTCGGTGCGGGACGATGGGCCACATGTTGAGGGAGCGATCATTCGATCTGCAGCAGCATTTGATCTGCAGTATTAAGTGCAAGTTAAAGTTTTTTCCCAAATGCATTAATTGCATGCATTCTGCTATTCTCCATCAAGTGCAAATGCATAATTGCCCCTGTTGCGTGAAATTACATTAATTAAATGTCCCCATTAAGTGCAAATGCATTGGAAATGCATTAATTAAGTGAAAATGGTAGACTTAAGTGGAAAAGCAAATGGAAGACTTAAGTGGAAATGCATTAAGTGCAAATGGCAGGCAAAATTTTTTCCCATGTGCGTGCACATGCATTAAGTGCAAGTGCCAGCCAAAATTTCATCCACATATAATGTTTTTTTCCACCAAAACTTTCCATAAAATCTCATTTTAACCATTCATTTCTCACGATTAAATCTCAGCTGTTCTTCAATCAACCCTTTTGTCCTAGTTAGCTTGTCCTAGTCACCTATTGAATTCAAAAACATTCATCAAATGTAATATAGATATATACATACATCTGTATATGTATACATACATATATATATGTATATATGTATAGATACATACATACATGTGTGTGTTTGTGTGTTTGTGTGTGTGTGTATGCATAGATACATATATATGTATAGATAAATATATATGTATAGATACACACATATATATATACATAAACATATATATATATATACACACAATGTGTAGATGTACATCTGTACATATGTATATTTACATGTGTGTGTGTGTGTATGTGTACATACATATACATATACATACATATGCCCACTATAAGATATACATATACATATACATATACATACATATACATATACATATACATCTGTACATATGTGTGTGTATATGTGTATGTGTGTGTATACATGTGCACGTGGACTGGAAAAAAAAAGTCAGAAAGGGGTGAGAATAAAAAGTGTGGGTGGGTGTGTAGGGAGGGTCCTGGGGCAAAAATGCAAAAACCATGGTTGTATGTGCAAAATTCCCCACATCCTCTCTTATCCCTCAAAATCTCATCTCTTATCCAATTTCTCTTGTCCAAATTCTCTTATCCAATTTCTCTTGATAACATCCCTCTTTTGTATATAGATGTATGCATATATATATATATATATATATATATATATATATATATATATATATATATATATATATATATATATATATATATATATATATATATATATGAGGTTAATGGGCCAATGCTGACAGCGCTGGAAATTTTTTCAGCGCTGTCCATATTTTGGGCGAGATAAAAATATTTTTTTTGAAATTTTTTTTTGCAGTAGTTAGATATACGTGTTAGGAAGCTCCCCACAAAATTTCAGCTCGATCCGACACCGTTTGAGCCTCCGTTCATCGATTTCAAAAACGTTACGCAAATCTGTCCACAGTTTTGCGTAACGTTTTTGAAATCGATGAACGGAGGCTCAAACGGTGTCGGATCGAGCTGAAATTTTGTGGGGAGCTTCCTAACACGTATATCTAACTACTGCAAAAAAAATTTTCAAAAAAAAATACTTTTATCTCACCCAAAAATGCGGACAGCGCTGGAAAAATTTCCAGCGCTGTCAGCTCTTCTCCATTTTTCACACACACACACACACACACACACACACACACACACACACACACACACACACACACACACACACACATATATATATATATATGCTTGTATCTCATCTATTGTAGGACCTAACTTTGAAGTATAGGGTGACGACGCTTGTGTCCGCTCCCCTCTCTTCCTTAGTCGGGTTCCTACTTGTGTATTTGTACATTTTTTAATATAGATGTTTTAACCTTTCAAAATATATATATATATATATATATGAGAATAATGGGTATCATACGCCATATGAGATAGACTCTCATATGCCCTCTCACATAAAGTAACCAAGTACAACCAAGTACAAGTCCATGTGGGGTTGTACTTGGTTGCTTTATGTGAGAGGGCATATGAGAGCCTATCTCATATGGCGTATGATACCCATTATTCTCTATATATATATATATATATATATATATATATATATATATATATATATATATATATATATATATATCCAAGTTCTCTTGTCCAAGTTCTCTTATCCAATTTTTCTTGATAACATCCCTCTTTTGTATAATATATGTATGTATATATATATATGTAATATATATATGTATATAATATATTTGACAACGTTTTTTGAATTTTAGGGCTGACTAGGACAAGATAAAAAGGGGCTGAGATTTGATCTTGGTAAATCAATGGCTGAGATTGGATTTTGTGAAAATTTTAGTGGAAAAACTTAAATGTTGGTGGGAAAAGTGTCTTGGAAACCAAAACGTTGAAATTAGAAGTGTTTTGGGAAAGATTGTGCAAATTAGTTTTGGGGAGAAAGTGCCTTGGAAACCTAAACTTTGAAATTAGAAGTGCATTGGAAAAGATTGTGGAGATTAAAATGGGGGGAAAGTGCATTGGAACCCTAACCTTTGAAATTAAAAGTCCCTTAGGAAATATTGTGGAGAATCATGATCCATAAAGTAAACAATATAAAAAATTTAGCGTAAAAAAATTTAACGGAACAAAAAATTAGCATAAAAATACCCTGATGCTGAAGGCGCCCGTGAAATTTTTTTACGCTAATTTGTTATTCCGCACCGAAGGCACGGGCACCTAATTTGTTGTTCGACGCTGAATTTGTTGTTGCGCGCCAAAGGCACCCGTGTCGCTAAATATTTTTATGCTAATTTATTTTTCTGTTAAATTTTTGCTGTGGAAATAATTTTTCAGTAAACAAAGATTTTGCAGGGAAAATCTAAAATGGACCGTGCCCACAGGCACGGGTTATGACTAGTATATGTGTGTGTATATGTGTATGTATATGTATGTATGTGTGTGTGTGTGTGTATATGTGTGTATATGTGTGTGTGTGTGTGTATGTATGTAAGTAAGTATGTGTGTGTATGTATGTATGTGTGTGTGTGTGTGTGTCTATGTGTGTGTGTGTGTGTTGTGTGTATGTGTGTGTATGTGTATGTGTGTGTGCCCACGAGAGGGTGTCCTAGTGGTAAGTCATTCCACTCCAAAGCCAAGACTCATGGGTTCAAGGCCTATGGCCTCCATGGGTGGTATTTATTGGGGGATTATTTACCCCGGGGCTATCTCTCTCCACTTGGACTTACCCGGGGGCCGTTGGGGGAACAGCGGTCACCACCCAGTTTACATAGTCTCAACCGGGCTCTCACCTTACCCTCCAAAGACGAAGGCGGGGGTAGGGGTTAGGGATTTTTCTGGGTTGTCAAAAAAGTATATATATGTATGGAGGCACCCCGAAATCTAAGGAGGCAATCCCATTTTCTCATATTTCCAACATTTTTTGGATTTGCTTTTTCATGGGGTTGTTCATATCATGGATGATCAACATCTTCTTGGTATGTTTGCTACCAATAGTGTTTTTGGCACCAGTTGTGGATGCATTGGTGGTGGATGGCTTCACAAATTCTATAGTGATACCATATAAGAGATGCGTGTTTTGGATGCATTTGCATGGTTATTACCAAGTCCACCATGGTGTGTGGCTGGAAATTGGTTTGAAAGCAACTCATCCCATTGTCCTTTCCCTTTGTTAAAACACTTAACTTGGGAGGACATAAGCTCATATTTCTACATAATGGAAGAAATAGTGTTGTCCAATGTGGACACATGTGTAGTGAGCTCGTGTACTTGGGTTTTGAGAGATTTGTTCTCAACACCCAATTGTGTGGTATAAGATAGCAATTACATGCATTTAATTTTATGTTCATCCATGGTGTCATTGTTGGTGTTAGATGACATGGATGAATTACATGCATTTAACTTTTTAAAGTTAGCAAAATTTAAGCATGAGTTTTTGATATTTAGAAAATAATTGCTCATTTGCTTTCTTAAGTTCATCCATAGTTACCTTGGGTTCCTCATCATCACTCTCACTAGAACTACCATCCGATGGTGAGTCCTCGGGTGCCATGAAGCACATATGCGTGCTTTCACTCTTTTCATCATCGGATTCGTTAGAGGAATCCTCATCCGTATCATCGAAGGTGCCAATCAGTCATTTCTTCTTGTTCTTCATGATTTTGTCGGACTTGTGGTACCTTGGAGCTTTCCACTTCTCTTTGCCTTTATTTACCATGGGGCAATCCTTTTTCATGTGCCGTAGCTTATTGCATTTGAAACAAAGAGAGGATGTATTATTAGTGGAATCACATTTAGCTTTGGATGGATATTTACCTTTACGAAAGAAGCGTTGGAATTTCTTCGTCATTAATGACATTTCTCTAAGTCTATATCTTCACCAGACTCTTCGCCTTCGAAGGATGAAGAAGATGTGGCCTTGAATGCAATGGCCTTCTTCTTAGGCTCTGTGGCTTT
This sequence comes from Scilla litardierei, assembly GCA_030789695.1. NCBI lineage: Eukaryota > Viridiplantae > Streptophyta > Magnoliopsida > Asparagales > Asparagaceae > Scilla > Scilla litardierei. The sequence goes on from CM061142.1 coordinate 379,367,974, forward strand.
GTTCATTTCTTTAGTCCTCAATCGGTTGTCTCTTCTTACTTCATAAGACATGAGAGTGCCGATTATGTTTGTCACGGTGTAGGATTGCATGTCGTTGACTTCTTCAATAGCGATGGTTCTTCGCTCCCATTTGGATGTCAATGCCATTATGATCTTCTGCACTTTCTCTTCTTGAGTGTACGTCTTCCCAAGAGCCCCAAGCTTATTGGAGGTGTCCGTGAACCGAGCATACATGGCAGAAATCTTTTCATTTTCCTGCATTTGAAACATTTCAAAGTTTTGCACGACAACATGTAATTTAGACATTTTTTCCTTGTTGGTACCTTCGTGCGTCATGATGAGATGGTTCCAAATTTGATGTGCCATTTTGAAGGTGCAGATTTTGTTGAACTCTTTTGGCTCCAATGTGCAATGAAGAGCGTTCATTGCCTTGGCATTGTTTGTATCCGCGGTCACTTGAGCGGGTGTCCATTTTTCGAAATCCGGTTCGGTTGGATCGACATATTCCTTGAGGAGAGTTCTCTATAGAAATGCACTTCGAAGTAATGTCTCCATTCGGCTTTTCCAATAGCTGAAGTTTGATCCATTGAAAATGGAGGTCTCACGATCGATTGGCCTTCATAAACTCTTGAAGTGCCATCTCGATCATGATTGTTGTAGTAATTGGAGGAGGAACACTTGTGTTGTTGTTGGATGCCATAGTTCAAACCTTGTGCTCTGATACCAATTGTAAGGGACCCTGGCTATAAGGAAAACACTAGAAGGATGGTTGAATAGTGTTTATAAAATATAAAATGATAGTTACACCAAATTAAATTCATAGCCAACAACTTTGCAGAATATTGCGGAATTATAAAAGTAATACAAGAGATAATGAAACAAAGCTTACAATATGACGTTTCAAGGGTTCGGATTACCCAAGTCAATCCCGACTCGTTCCTAGTAATCCTACGTTCTTTCCACCCGGATAACCTCTGGATACTCAAGTTAGAACCCTAACTTGAGGTTTCATTTATACCCACTTTTAGCAATCCTATAAGTGCAATCGACCTACAATCGATGTCCTTGACTTCCACAACTTGGAATCAAGCAAACCCACTCTCACAACCCGAGAGTGTAAACACAATACGAAATCATGAAATTCGAAATAGAAACACTTGCAATCACCTATACCTTGAAGTAGAAATTGAAGGAGCAAGAGTGAGTGAGTGTGTTGATCTCTTCCAATGAGAGGAAGCCCTTGCATTTGTCTTCACCAGAGCTTGAATGCTCAGATTTGGATATTAAGGAAGACAAGTTTAGAATTGAGATTTATATGGCTTGGAAATGTGGAAGAGAGAGCTTGAGAGATTTGAGTGATTTCTCATTAGCAATGAAACAATTGAAATGAATTAGTTTCCCTCAATCGAACAGTAGAGGGCCTATTTATAGGTTAGCTAAACCCCTCAAGAAAATTACCCAAACACCCCTCTGAAATCTGTTAACTAACAGCCAACGGATAGAATTTACGTTCGCAACAGGCGACTGATGACGAACCAACATTCGCCTGCTGCACTATGTCAGGGATACGTGAAAAAATTCAACCGGTAACTTTCCATGTAGGACAGTCGACTGATGAAGTTCAACAGGCACCTGTTTTTGAGTATTGGACTTCTCCCTACTTGGTGTTAATGATGAGCAAGCATAAATACTTGTGACTAATCCCCTATTTTGCAGTTAATCCATTGCCTAAGCTTATTATGAAGATCAACGAGCAATGGATGACTCACAAACGTCATTGAAGGCAAATGACAAGAATTGGATGATCATAGATTGATGATTGAAGCTCCGTAAAGTCTTCAAGCTCATACGCTGGAAAGAAGAGATTATTTGTCAATGTAATTTTCTTTTATCTCTTCTAGTATGTAGCTTAGACGTAGAACTTTGATGGAGCACTCACACACATCTACATTCAGTCATAGGACTTCATTAGATCAATTGTCCGTTGATTCCAATTCAATTCTTTATTGTTTGTGCTAGGACTGTTTATAACAGCCGACTGCTGGACAGTTTATAGTCGTCTGTCTCAAAAACAGTCGACTGTGTTGTGTTCTACAGTCGCCTGTTATGCACAGACTATTACAATATGTTTTGGGCCTTCTCTGATTATTTCACACATGCTACTGATGAACGATTCACATGCGCCTGTCCAAAGGACAGTCGACTATGTTCTGTAAATCAGTCGCCAGTCTATCCTTGCCCAAACTCTGTTTGATCTGACTTTGACGGCCAGTCGACTAATGCTGTATTTACAATCGACTGTCTATGCTACAACAGTGCCTGTCTGTCAGTCATTTCTTTGACTCTACTCTCTGGAAATTTCTCTTGCTTTTGTCAGTCGTCTGTTTAAAGATTTACAGTCGCCTGTTTTGATTAACAGTTGCCTGTATTATTTGGATCAGTTGTTTGTCCTGTTTCTTGTGAGATTTCCAGTATGTGTCTAACTTACTCATCTCTCGGCCAGTCGCCTGTCGAAGATATTACAGTCGCCTGTTGGTTTAACAGACGACTGTCTTTGATTCATCAGTTGACTGTCCACGTGGTAAGTTATCGTTATGAATTCTTACCTACCCTTACTGACTGTGCATCAGTCGACTGAGGTGTCTTCATCAGTCGACTGGTTCCGGTGCAGTTTCTATCCGTTGAGATTTTTCTCACGGATTCCAATTGGGTTTTTGCCAAAACTGTTTTGTGGATTTGAGAAAGCTATAAATAGAGCTTCTACTGTTCCATTGGAAGGTTACTCATTCATTGCAAAATCTCTCAAGCTTTTATTTTCAAAGATCAAAGCTCTCAAATCCAACGCCCTAAGCATTTCCATATCTTGTTCTCTTGCTCTCCAACCTAGAACCAAAAGAGTGATCTTCTAGGCAATTGGTGCAGTCAAGAGAAAGGGGTTTTTTCCTATCTTCTAAGAGAGTTCTTCAACACACATCACACACCTCCTTCAAGTTCTACTTCAAGGTATATGTGATTGTAAGTGTTGCTTTCATTATTTCATAACATTCGTTATTTGAGTTGTGCTCTCGGTTGTGAGAGTGGTTTTGCTTGCTCCCTGGTTGTGGGAATCAAGGACATCGATTGTATTCGATTGAACTTGTAGGGTTGCTTCAAGTGGGCTTTAAGGAAACCTCAAGTTAGTGTTCTGACTTAAGTATCCGGTGGTATCCGGGTGGTAGGGACGTAGGATTACCGGGGACAAGTCGGGAGTTGACTTGGGTAATCCAAACCCTTGAAACATCTCTGCGTTTGCGTGTGTTTCACTTTGGGTCGTTTTTCTATTCCGCACTATTTGTTGGATTGCATTTTATTTGGCGTAAATTCCTTTAAATTTGCATAAACACTATTCAACCCCCATTCTAGTATTTTTCCCATATACATGGTCCTTACAATTGGTATCAGAGCGCAAGGTTTTATCTATGGCATCCAACAACAACAACGTTCCTCCTCCGCCTATGTACAACAATCACGACCGTGATGGAGCGTCCACACTTTTCGAAGGTCAATCTACGGTACGTCCTCCACATTTCAATGGTACTAATTTGGATATTGGAAGTGTAGGATGGAGACATTCCTTAGGAGTTCTTCCCTTTGGAGAATCTCCACAAGGAGTACGTCGAGCCCGTCGAAGAGGATTTCGAGAAATGGACGACTTTCGAGAAGTCCACCGAAGTCAACAATGCTAAAGCAATGAACGCTCTTCATTGTGCGTTTGACCCAAATGAGTTCAACAAGATATGCACATGTAAGAGTGCATATCAAATTTGGAAGCATCTCATCGTTACCCACGAGGGAACAAATAAGGTAAATCTTTCAAAGTTATATTTTGCCGTGCAAAACTTCGACTTGTTTCATATGCAGGAAAATGAGAGCATTGCGTCGATGTACGGATGCTTTACCGACATCACGAATGAATTGGAAGCCCTTGGCCAAATCTACACCGAACCTAAAAAGATAAGGAAGATCATCATGGGGATGACCTCCAAATGGGAAAGAAGCACAATCGCCATCGAGGAGGTCAATGACTTGAAGAACTACACCGTGGTGAATCTCATCGGGACTCTTATGTCTTACGAAGGAAGACGGAATAACCGATTGAAGATTCGAGCCATGATGAATCCCTCGGAGGCCAAGAAGAAAGCTTTGGCATTCAACGCCAATTCATCATCCTCCGAAAGTGATGAATCCGAGAACGAGATGGATTTGGGTGAAATGGCCCAAATGGCGAAGAAGTTCCAACGCTTCTTTCGCAAAGGTAAATTTCCCTCAAACAAACATTTTTAGTCTACTAATGCTACTTCCTCTCTTTGTTATAAGTGTAATAAGCCAGGGCACATCAAGAGGGATTGCCCAATGCTAACCAACAAAGAAAAGTGGAAGGCACCAAAGTACCACAAGTCCGACAAGAACCAGAGATACAAGAAGAAAGGACTCGTATGTACCTTCGATGACTCAAGTGATGACTCATCAAGCGATTTCGACGATGAGAAGGGTGAGAGCGCCCACATGTGTTTCATGGCACTTGAAGACCCACTCTCGGATGAGAGTGATTCCGACACGGATGACACCGAGGCAACAATGGATGAACTTCGTATTGCTAATGAAGAACTATTTGCTAAATACCAATCTTTAATGCTTAGATACACTAGCTTAAAGAAATCAAATGGTAGAAAGTCATCCATTCCATGCATTATCAACAATGACACCATTGTTGATACTTTAACTCTTGAGAAAGCAAACTTAGCTTCTCAAAAATGTCACATTGAGAGATGAGGTGAATTCCCTCAAATCTCAACTAGATCAAACACATCCTAAGGATAATAGTGATCTAGTTACACGTCACACACAATTGGGTTTAGAGAATGATTCTCTTAAAATCCAAGTGCACGAGCTCAAAGCACGGGTGTCCACCTTGGATACCAACATTTCTTCTTTAAAGGAGAAATATGAGCTCATGTCCTCCCGTATTGTTAGATTCAATAAGGGAAAAGGACAATTGGATGATTTGCTTGCAAACCAATTTCCGGCCACACATCGTGTTGGCCTTGGATTTGTAAAAGCGAATGCATCTAATGCTCGCACCTCCTATAGTGGTGTCACTATAGATTTTGTGAGGCCTTCCTCCGGTGCATCTGAGGCCTTCTTGGTAGGTAGAAATCCTACCAAGAATGTCACCACTTCATCTTCTCTTCCTTTTGACAAGAAACCCACTAAGGGTGGAAACCAAAAGCAAGGCCATGCTTATATGTACACTAACTCGCATCCACGTAGGAAACATCCTACTTCACAAGTGGATAATCATGACACATTCTATGCTCCGCACCCACGGACACGTACACAACCACACATGAGAAATACTCATGTACGTGCTCCTATACACCCGTATGCTCATACGCATCATTCTTTCATGTATGCTCATCCTCCACATGTCATGCATGATCAATATGCTTCATATAATATGCATGTTCCCAAGCATACATATCATCCTAGAATGTACAATGCATATCCTCCACCACATCTCTATGCTAGAAATCATGTTCCTAAGAAGCATGCACCACATAGAAATCCAACACATATGCATGCAACTAGGAATAAGACTCCCAAGATGTACACTATTTGGGGTCCTAAGAACACTAATCTTAATGATAGGAATGCTTATGTTGATTCCTATTTTCATGATGTGATTAGAAATAATAATTATGTTGGGAAGCGAAAGTCCACTTGGACTTGGCTTCCAAAGGGCTAATCCCCTTGGACCCAACAAACATTGGGTACCATAAGCTTATGATATATTATATAGGTACCCAAGAGAAAGAAGAAGAGCAATAAATGTCTTATTATCTCTAAAGGGAAATGATGGATTCTTGATAGCGGTTGCTCCAAACACATGACGGGAGATCCCTCATTGCTCTCCGAAGTGATTAGCATCAAGGATGGTGCAACGGTCACTTTTGGAGGTAATCAAAAGGGAACCATCATTGGAGTAGGTATCGTTGGTAATCCTTCCAAACCCTTAATTACTAATGTTTATCTTGTTAGTGGTTTGTGTCACAATCTCATTTCCATTAGTCAACTTTGTGACAAAGGTTACAAGGTTAACTTTGGAGAAGGATTGTGTACTATTGTTGATTGTGATTCAAATGTTTTATTTTCCTGTATTAGGCGTAAAAATATTTATTATTTGAGCTTGCCTAAAACCGTAGAACATTGCTTAGTTGCTAACACAAGTGAACAACTATTATGGCATCGCCGTTTTGGTCATGTTCACTTCAAGCACTTATATAAGTTAGCTAAGCATGATCTAGTCAAAGGTTTTCCTAAGATTGCTTTTAATACGAAAAACTTTTGTGATTCATGTCAAAAAGGTAAACTAAGTAAATCTTCATTTAAGCTTAAAGAAGGGATCACTTCTAAGAGGCCCCTAGAACTTCTTCATCTAGATTTATTTGGGCCAACTAGAACCGCCTCTTTAGATAATGCTCATTATGGATTAGTTGTCATAGACGACTTTTCTAGATTTACTTGGGTTTCATTCTTAACTAATAAGAATGAAGCTCATGAAGAGTTTACCATATTTGCAAAGAAGATTCAGAATCTTTTAGGATCCACCATTATCACTATTCGTAGTGATCATGGAGGAGAATTTGAGAATGAGTCTTTTACTAAGTTTTGTGATGACTTCAGGATAACTCATAACTTTTCCTTTCCTCGTGCACCACCACAAAATGGTGTTGTAGAAAGAAAGAATAGGACTCTTATTGAGTGTGCTCGCACTATGCTCCATGATAGTCATTTAGTACTACAATTTTGGGTAGAAGCGGTGAACATGGCATGTTATGTGCTCAATAGGATCCTAGTGAGACCCCGAACAAACAAAACTTGTTTTGAGTTGTTTTATAATAAAAAGCCTCAAGTGAAATATTTTCGTGTTTTTGGTTCAAAATGTTTTATAAAGAACACCTTTTATAATTTAGACAAATTTGAGCCAAGATCCGATGAAGGAATTTTTGTTGGATATTCCACACGTTGCAAAGCCTACCGGATATACAACAAAACTTTTTTCAACGATTGAGTAATCACTTCACGTATCTTTTTATGAAGATTTTGATTTTCCTCATGTTGATGATGATAATATAGATATTCTTTGTGATTCTCTTAATAATGTTAAGATTAATGACTCTATTGTTGAGACTAACACTTCTAACGAAGTTGTTGAAGTTGTTCCTAGTGATCCAGGTATACCCAAAGCTTATCCGACCGTTCGTAACCATCCCCATAACCAAATTATTGGAGATATTGGTGTGGGTGTTCGAACGAGATCAAGAATTGACGAATTCTCTCATTGCGCATTTGTCTCTACCATTGAGGCAAAGAACATCCAAGAAGCTTGTGAGGATAGCTCTTGGATAGTGGCAATGGAAGAAGAACTAATGCAATTCGAGAGAAACGAAGTTTGGGAACTCGTACCTCTTCCGAGTGGTCACCAATTCATTGGGACCAAATGGATCTTCAAGAATAAGACGGATGAAAACGAGGTAATCACACGGAACAAAGCAAGGTTAGTAGCTCAAGGCTACCGGCAAGAGGAAGGTATTGATTTCGAAGAATCTTTTGCCCCCGTAGCTAGATTAGAAGCTATTAGGTTGCTTTTATCTTTTGCATCCCATAAGAATTTTAAACTATTTCAAATGGATGTTAAAAGTGCATTTTTAAATGAGTTTGTCAATGAAGAAGTTTATCTTTCTCAACCTCCCGGTTTTATTCATGAAAAATTTCCAAACCATGTTTTCAAACTTAAGAAAGCGTTGTATGGGTTGAGACAAGCTCCTAGAGCTTGGTATGATCGACTTAAGACCTTTCTTTTGAATTTAGGTTTTAAAATGGGAGAAGTTGATTCTACACTCTTCATTAAAGATTATGAAAATGACATTCTTTTGATTCAAGTTTATGTAGACGATATTATTTTCGGTTCTACTAACTTTAATCTTTGTCAAGAATTTTCTAAGTCTATGAAGGACGAGTTTGAGATGAGCCACATGGGAGAGCTCACCTACTTTCTTGGATTGCAAATTCGACAAATGGAGAATGGCACATTCATACATCAGACAAAGTACACATGGAAGCTTATTAAGCGATTCGGGATGGAATCGTCTTCGAGCAAAAGGACTCCCATGAGTACTACTACTCATCTACACAAGGATAAAAGCGAAAAAGATGTAGACGTTCATCTATATCAAGGTATGATCGGTAGCTTACTTTACTTAACCGCTAGTAGGCACGATATCATGTTTTTCGTATGCCTTTGTGCTAGATATCAAGCAAGACCTAAGGAGTCACACTTGATTGCGGTTAAACGAATATTTCGTTATCTCAATCAATCTCTAGATTATGGGTTACTTTATCCTAAGTCTAGCACATATGAGTTAATCTCATATAGTGATGCCGACTTTGCCGGATGCAATTCCGACAGGAAAAGTACTAGTGGCACTTGCCATTTCTTAGGAAATTCCTTAGTTTCTTGGTTTTCGAAGAAACAGAATTCGGTGTCATTGTCCACGACTGAAGCGGAATATATTGCCGCGGGTCTTGCATGTGCACACGTTCTTTGGATGAGACACACACTTAGTGACTATGGTGTCAATTGTGATACTTGCCCTATCATGGTTGATAATCAAAGTGCTATTTGTCTTTCCAAGAATCCGATACACCACTCCCGTACCAAACACATAGACGTGAGACACCATTTTATAAATGATCATGTAGCTAAGAAGGACATCATCTTAGAGTACATTGAAACCCAACAACAAATTGCTGATATCTTCACTAAACCTCTTAAAGAAGATTCATTTGTGAGGTTGCGTGGAGAATTGGGAATTATGAGTGAATCTGAAATCTAGAAGCTCAAACTTTCATGTTATAACTCCTTTTTGAGCTCATATCATTTTGTTGCCTATCTTCAAGTGCTTTATTATATTATGAGATTAAGAAAGGCAATTGTGACTTAATTGATTTTATGTGTTTTGAGAGTGATTGGAGTGATTTGTGTTTCAATGGATTTATTGGTTATATACTGTTTTTACGATGAATTTGTGATTAGAGTATAGGTCCTAGGGTGAGTGTTCTCATTCTCTGGAATTCTATCTCACTGTGCATTTTTTTGGACCAGGACAGACGACAGTCCTTCCTTCGACAGTCGACTACCCTACTCTATCTCATTGTCTGAGAATTTTTATCTTTTGCACAGCCGACTGATGACTGATTTACAGTCGACTGTTAGTTTAACAGGTGATTGCATTTTAGTCATCAGGCAATTGTTATATCTTTCTGAGCTTTATCGTTTATCACCTCATCCAGTCAACTGAATTTTTTCATCAGTCGACTTTCTTCTGTTGTGATGGTTCAAGTGATTTGATCCGAGCCGTCGATTCTTTGATCCAACGGCTCACATTCATTCCCCAAATTTTATATTCGAGAATGCGCGATCACTTCTCCACGTTGACTCTCTCTCTTCCGATTCGACCGTTCGTCTTCCCGCTCGATTTCTTCTCCAAAACCGTCGACCTTCTTCCTTTCGCGAGTTGATTTCATATTGTCGCTGCCATCGATCTCCTCCTCCCTGCTTCGTCGCTGCTTTGTCGTTGCTTCTCTACTTGGTTTTTTTCTCTCCTGCCCTTTCTTTCAATTTCGTTGCATCGTTTCTCTCTCTCTCTCTCTCGTTTCCATGGCACCTAAGGGTAAGGGAAAAGAGAAAGTCAATGCTCCTAAACGACCTAGGGCACCCAAGAAACCTATTGCCAATAAGAAGAAACCTTATCAAGCCCGAACCAAACATGCCGATTCTTCTTCTGCTACTTCTTCCGATACTCAGCCTTTGTTCCATCATCAGCGCAAGCCCACTGGTGTTCACATCAGTGAGCCTGCTGCTGAGAACCCTCGTCTGTCCCCTTCTGCTTCTAGTTCTTCAAAAGAATTTCCTGCTGCACCCCCTACTGATCCCCTAGTTCCTATTTGCCGAGACAATCTCTGTTAGGCAAAATATCACTCTCTTCTAGGGATCAAGATTCTCAGGGAGCGGTACATACATTTCCCCTCTTTCACAGCTGAGAGACTTTCTGACATTCTTTCTGCTACTCACCTAGCCGACCTTTTTCGCTTCCCCCCAGAGCGAGTCCCCCAGAGCCTATCCATTTCTGGTGAAGCTCTTCTATGCAAACCGCGTTCACGGTGAGTATATATCTACTGGCATCCTTGACACTGTCGTTCAGGGAACCCACATTCAGATCTCTCCCTCTCTCTTAGGGACTATTCTTAGGATTCCCTCTGTTGGTTCCCTTCCCTCTGATATCAGCATCTTCGATATTGACGATCTTGACCAGTCTGTTCTCCGGTATATGTTTCGAGAGGTACCTTTAGCTCTTGATTCGGGGTCAGATCATCTATGTTCTCTGCGAGAGGTTGGGCTGTTCACCTAGTGGTGAAGTCCAACATCCTACCGAGATATGGATCGTCTGATTAGCCGTCTCAGGTTATCCTGAAGTGTATGTATGCTATTTTCTCTGTCATGCCCGTGAACTGGGTCGGTGTCCTCCTTGATAGGATGGACATGGTTGAGTTCACGACCTCCTCGTCTCACATTCCTTACGGTGGTCTTCTGACTCGTGTCTTCCGTCATTTTGGTGTTGACTTGACTCGTTATGAGCACATGTGCTTTGGTCCTCTCCTCGACGCATCTGCAAAGTCGAAATCTTCTTCGGCTCTGCAGAATGCCTCGAAGAAGAGGAAATCTACTTCAGCTCCATCCTCATCCACTGTTGCTCCTGCTGATCAGCCATCCACCTCTGTTCCACCATCTCGTGATATTCTTTTGGAGATGGTCTCTGGTATTTACAGATTGTTGTCCCTTTCTTTCCTCCATCAGGGAATACCCTTCCCTGAGGATCTGAGGCAGTTTGTTCCCCAGCTTCATGTTCCTCCTCAGCCCACTGATGTCGTTGAGCCTCTTGGTGTAGCTTCTACTCAGGGTGTTGCTGCTGTTGTTGCTACTTCTACTGCTGCTCCTTCTGACCCTCCTCTAGAGGATACACCTGCTGTCACAGAGCCTGATTCTTCTTCTGCAGCCCCTGGAGATGCTCACTCGTAGATAGGTGTTTGGGTCGTGTTAGTTTGGTGATGATTTTGTTTGTGATGGATGATGTTGTCAGTGACTTTTTATATATATGATGATGTACCTTGCTGTCGTCATGATGATGTATTTTTTTGATCATGATGAAACTTTTTGTGATGGGCATGTAGTTGACCATCCGTTGATGTACCTTTTTCTCTATATATCTATATATGATGTTGCTGTTTATCTTATGTCACACTATGCTATACTGTTTATCTTATCTGTGTGATGTATGATATGTTGTCTCCATGTATGCTATACTCTCTTTGATGTGCTTTTGAGACAATATATGGATGTGATATTGATTATTTCATGCTATCTCTGATGTGATGAAAATTTTGAAATTATTTTCATTTCGTATATCTAAAATATTGATATTGGACTTCAATTCTATTACTCACATGTGTATATGATGTGATTTTATGAGTTTTGATTCGATATATCTTTTTACTCCTTGATTGTTGTTAGTTCGTATTTAGCACTATTATTGTTGTTATTATTTGCTCACAACTTTTTGGATAATGCCAAAGGGGAAGAGAAATAAACATACAAGATTCATAATGGATGTGCTAAGATTCATAATGGATGTGCTAAGTATGTTCTAACGCTTGAATCTAAGATTTACGATGCCTTAGATTCAGGGGGAGTAAGATTACAATGAATATGGATTTTATTTCCAAGATTTCTTGAAATTGAATTCATTTATATCTCACTCATTTGCTTCAATTAAAATTACCCAAACACCCCTCTGAAATCTGTTAACTAACAGCCAACGGATAGAATTTATGTTTGCAACAGGTGACTGATGACGAACCAACATTCGCCTGCTGCACTATGTCAGGGATACGTGAAACAATTCAAATGGTAACTTTCCATGTAGGACAGTCGACTGATGAAGTTCAACAGGCACCTGTTGTTGAGTATTGGACTTCTCCCTACTTGGTGTTAATGATGAGCAAACATAAATACTTGTGACTAATCCCTTATTTTGCTGTTAATCCATTGCGTAAGCTTATTATGAAGATCAATGAGCAATGGATGACTCACAAACGTCATTGAAGGCAAATGACATGAATTGGATGATCGTAGATTGATGATTGAAGCTCTGTAAAGACTTCAAGCTCATACGATGGAAAGAAGAGATTATTTGTCAATGTAATTTTCTTTTATCTCTTCTAGTATGTAGCTTAGACGTAGAACTTTGATGGAGCACTCACACACATCTACATTCAGTCATAGGACTTCATTAGATCAATTGTCTGTTGATTCCAATTCAATTCTTTATTGTTTGTGCTTGGACTGTTTATAACAGACAACTGCTGAACAGTTTATAATCGCATGTCTTAAAAACAGTCGACTGTGTTGTGTTCTACAGTCGCCTGTTATGCACAGACTATTACAATATGTTTTGGGCCTTCTTGTTGAATATTGGACTCCCCGGATTTGGTTTTGGATGATGAGCAAACATAAATAATTCATGAACTAACAATTTGTGAGCGCAGTATTGGAGATCGTCGCCAATTTCACGTGAACATTCAAAGCGACATCTCAACACTTTCCAAAGCTCATATTCATGCCTAAAGCTTCGTTGAAGCTCTTGCGACGCTTTGGAAAATATGAAGATTCAATCGAAGCTATCGAAGACCGTTTATTAAGGTTTTATTTATAGTCTTTTAGCTTCGATATATAGAATGTTAAGCCTTGAGTATATCTTACGTCTATATCTTCATTACGCTCATTTCGTAGCTCTAGGATCCTTGCACAAGTTCATTCTAACTTCCTCGAAGCGTCGCGCTTCGATTCGGACTTTGTTGTGCATGTTAGTTGGTACAAGAACAAGTACTGACCGACTAGATGGTGATCTAGTCGGTCGGCAACTGTTCTTGGACCGACTAGTTTGATTCCTTAATTTCTTGGACTTTACTGTTTACAGTTAGTCGGTCTACGTTGACTCACCGACCGACTAGTTTGTGAACTAGTCGGTCAATGATGCTTCTTTGACCGACTAGTTGTGACTTACTGTTCACTCTAAATTTCTCCTGAGCTACTGTTTACCGTTAGTCGGTCTAAGAACGTTTGATGACCGACTAGTTGACAATTTAGTCGGTCAACTTTTGTTCTTGGACCGACTAAGTCACTTTGCATTCAGACTAAGTTATTTTGCCTCTTAGTCGGTCTACGTTCATTGACTGACCGACTAGTTGTGAAACTAGTCGGTCAGAAAGTGTTCTTGGACCGACTAGATTTCTAGGTCTGAAATTCTATCTCTTCTCAGATCTACTCTTAGTCGGTCCACGTTGTTTGGCTTACCGACTAGTTGATGAACTAGTCGGTCAGTGATTGTTCTTTGACCGACTAATTCTCACAGATTTCTTTCCGTTGGAGAATGACCTAACTTGTGTTTTTGGGTTCCTATAAATACGAACCTAGGTCATTTCTATCGAGGTAAGAGCTTCCATTCAGAGATTCATTGAGATCAAAAGAGATAGCTATTCTCCCTCAAATCTAAAGCTCTCTTCCTCACAAGAAACCCATTCTCTCTCATTTCTAGATCTAGAGAGAAGCTTGTTCTTGGTGAGCTTTTTCAAGCTATTGCTTGATCCAAGTCTCCAACTCTTCCCTAGGCACCCTTTGCTGCTCATTTCCTTGGTGCTAGGGCTTGGTGACTCCATCTTCCTCAAATCCTTCATTCCACCTATTGGGTAAGAAAAACTCAAGGTATAGGATTTTGTGGTAAGAGTATTTATTTCATCTAAACTCTTATATATTGCTTATTGGCTCTCTCGGTTGTGAGAGAAGTTTGTGATCCCGGGTTGTGGGATTCACTTTGCCATTGCATGTATGATTTGATCTTGTGAAGGTTTTTCACAAGATATTCATAGTGGAAATCTTGAGTTAGGGTTTCTAACTCAAGTATCCGGAGGGGATCCGGGTGGTTGGGACGTAGGATCACCGGGAACAAGTCGGGGAGACTTGGGTGGATCCGAACCCATTAACATCGTTTGTTAGCATTGTTTATTTCATTGTTGTCATTCAATTTAAGCTTCCGCAAATTGATTTGGTAGTTGTGTGCAATTTAATTTGGAATTATACGCCTTATTATTTTAAAGTACTATTCACCCCCCTCTAGTACTTGTGCAGTAGCTGGTAGGGCATTACATTTGGTATCAGAGCCAGATACACAGCTATGTCTGCCAACGACAACAAGACCGTGCGTCCACCTTCCAACTATGACACCTTCATGAACCGTGAAGGAGCATCTTCCGTGATGGAAGGATATTCCTCTACGAGGCCTCCATTCTTCAACGGTACCAACTACGGGTACTGGAAGTGTCGGATGGAAACCTTCCTCCGAAGTGCATCTTTATGGAGAACTACAATGAAGGAGTATATTGAACCCGAAGAAGAAGATTTTGAGAAATGGACTACCGCGGAGGTCGCCGCGGAGGTAAGCAATGCCAAGGCAATGAACGCCTTGCAATGTGCATTGGAGCCCGATGATTTCAATAAGATATGCACATGTAAGAGTGCATATCAAATTTGGAACTCCCTCCTCATTCTACATGAAGGGACGAGTAGGGTAAGAGACTCTAAACTCGTAGTCGTAACCAAAGATTACGAAATGTTTCATATGCAACAGGGCGAGAAGATGAAAGAATATTACGCTCGCTTTGTTGACATAATAAACGAGTTAGAGGCCCTCGGCAAGACCCACACTCAAAAGGAGAAGTGCTTAAAGCTTATTGAAGGACTTCCCTCTTCTTGGGAAAAACGTACCTTCGCCATCGAGGAAGGTAATGACATGAACAAATATACAGTAGTTCAACTAATGGGTACCTTGATGTCATACGAGGTACGGAAAGATAGCAAGGTGAAGCTACAAGAAAAGATGAAGTCATATTTGAACCTAGATGCGCCTAAGAAAAAGGCGATTGCATTCAAGGTGGCTTCATCCACCTCTACCGATGATGAAGAATCGGAAAACGAATTGGACTTGGAGTCCATGGCACTCATGGCCAAGAAGTTCAACCGTTTCTTCCGAAAAGGTAACTTCAAGAACAAAGCTAAATTTGGTTCTACTAACGCCTCTTCCTCTCCTTTGTGCTTTAAATGCAATAAGCCAGGACACATCAAAGCGGATTGTCCTCAAAACAAGCAAAAGGAGAAGTGGAAGGCGCCAAAGTATGACAAGTCCAAGAAGTACACGAAAGGAAACAAGAAGGGACTTGTCGGAGCTACCTTCACCGACTCCGAGGATTCCTCAAGCGGAGAGTCGGATGATGAGCAAGTGGAGCAAGCACACATGTGCTTCATGGCAAGAGAGGAGCACGATCAAGGATCCTCCTCTTCCGATGATAGTGATGAAGAAAGCGATGAGGTAACGATGGATGATCTTAGAAATGCTAACTCTCAACTTTGGTCAAAATACACTAAGTTAGTAAATAGATATACTAAGGTAAAAGATGACCTAGCTAGCATTCAAACATCGCCTAAGAATATCATCACCAACAACGACACCGTTGTTGAAGAGTTAAGAAATGAGATTGTGAATCTCAAATCTAAACTTGAACATGTTAGCATTGAGGATGCGGAAGAACATGAGATAGCGGATTTAACTTCTCAAAACTCGACTTTGAGTATTGAGAACGAGAATCTTAAATCTCGTGTTTATGTGCTCACATCGCAAATATCCACTTTGGATACTTCTTTGCGTTCTCTCAAAGAGAAATATGAGGACACATTGGGCCGAATCAACAAATTCAACAAGGGTAAGGGCCATTTGGATAATATCCTAAAAGATTTACTTCCGGCCAAACACCACATTGGCTTGGGGTATATGATGGGAAATTCATCCAAGTCGGTCACTACTTTTGTTAGGCCAACTTCCGAAGCCTCAACGAGTGGGAGCAAACACTCTATTGGTAGTTCATCTACCAATGGTGCTTCCACCTCGTCCACACCCTCTTTCGGAAAGAAACCCACTTTGGGTGGACCTCCAAAGAAGGGGCATGCCTACATGTACACTAATAACATGCCACGTAGGAACACACGTCCTACTCCATCGGCTCACACATATGATGATTTTTATGCAACACATTCTCGGGCACATGCACACCAAGTGAGACACCCTCACGCACGTGTTCCCACACATGCATATGTACACCCACCTCATCATATGAATAATTCTCGTCGTGCACCATTCCATCATGTCCCGTATGCCTATCCACAACATGCATCACGTAGAAATCAACGTAGCATGCATGCACCCAATAGGATGATGGCTCCCAAAATTTTCACTATTTGGAGCCCAAAGGACACAAGCATGGACGAAAAACAAATGTATATGAATGCTTATTTTTCGGATGTTGTGCATAGTAAGAATTATGTGGGGAAGTCTAAGTCCACTTGGACTTGGCTTCCAAAGGTCTAATCCCTTGGACCCAATGACCTTGGGTACCATGATATGAAAGTGTCTATCTTTATGTACTCAAGGAAAAGAAAAAGAAAAGGAGCAACAAATTTAAATTTAGCTCCAAAGGGAATTGGATACTCGATAGCGGGTGCTCCAAACACATGACAGGTGACGCTCGTTTGCTCTCCGGAGTGGTTCCCATTGCGAATGGAAACCGCGTCGTATTTGGAGGCAACGAGAGCGGAACCATCATAGGTGTTGGTAAAGTCGGTAACCCTTCTAAACCATTAATTAGTGATGTTTATCTTGTTAGTGGTTTAAATCATAATCTTATTTCAATAAGTCAACTTTGTGACAAAGGTTACAAAGTTAGCTTTGCGAAAGGATTGTGTCATATTTTAAGAAAGGATAATGAAAAATTATTATTTTCCGGAACTCGTCGTAAAGACATTTATATTTTGGATCTTCCTAAGTCATATGAACAATGTCTCGTTGCCAACACAAGTGAACAACACTTATGGCATCGACGCTTTGGACATGTGAACTTTGGAACACTATATAAGCTTTCAAAATTGAACTCTATTAAAGGTTTTCCGAAGCTTGTTTTTGAAAAGAAAAGTTTTTGTGATTGTTGTCAACGCGGCAAGCTTCCTAAATCTTCATTTAAACCTAAGAAAAGCATCTCTACTAAAAGGCCACTAGAGCTATTACATCTAGATTTATTTGGGCCAACTAGAGTAGCTTCCTTAGGAAATGCAAGGTATGGACTTGTCATCGTAGATGACTATTCAAGATTTACTTGGGTATTTTCATTGTGTAATAAAAATGAAGCTTTTGAAAACTTCACAATTTTTGTTAAGAAAGTACAAAATCTCTTAGGAACCACCATTGTCACTATTCGTAGTGATCATGGAGGTGAATTTGAGAATGAGTCTTTTGAGACATTTTGTGATGAAGTTGGTATTACTCACACCTTCTCTTTCCCTCGTGCACCTCCTCAAAATGGTGTAGTTGAGAGAAAGAATAGGACGCTAGTGGAGTGTGCTCGCACTATGCTTGATGATAGCCAACTTGGCCATCAATTTTGGGCGGAAGCGGTACACACCGCTTGCTATGTGTTTAATAGAATACTTTTGAGGCCCGGCACTAAACAAACTTGTTATGAATTGTTGTTTGGTAGGTTGCCTCAAGTTAAACATTTTCGTGTTTTTGGCTCGAAATGTTTTATTAAGAACACATATGGTAGTTTGGACAAATTCGATCCAAGATCCGATGAGGGGATTTTTGTCGGATATTCTTCGCGTAGTAAATCTTACCGGATATTCAACAAACGAACCTCAACGATCGAGGAGTCGCTTCATGTCTCATTTAATGAAGGATTTGTTCCAACTCGAATTTCAAATGATAATGATTCTTTGGATGTTTTATGTGATTCATTTGATAATTCTAAGTCTAATGATTCTATTGATTCTATTGAGACTAACCCAACTAATGAAGTTGTTGAGAATGTTCCTAGTGATCAAGGTATTCCCAAACGGCTTCATACCGTTCGTGACCATCCCCATGAGCAAGTCATTGGCAATATTCAAGATAGTGTCAAGACGAGATCACAAGTCCACCACTTCGCAAATTGTGCCTTTGCCTCATCGATAGAGCCAAAGAATATTAATGAAGCATGCGAAGATAGCGCTTGGATCTTGGCCATGGAGGAGGAGCTCATTCAATTCGAAAGGAATGAAGTTTGGGAGCTTGTTCCATTGCCATCGAAGAACCACACCGTCATAGGGACAAAGTGGATCTTCAAGAACAAAACCTACGAAAACCAAGTCGTCGTCCGGAACAAAGCTCGGTTAGTAGCTCAAGGCTATCGTCAAGAGGAAGGTATCGATTTCGAAGAATCTTTCGCTCCGGTAGCTAGATTAGAATCAATTAGATTACTTTTGTCTTTTGCATGCCATAAGAATTTTAAATTATTTCAAATGGATGTTAAAAGTGCATTTTTAAACGGAGATGTCGTTGAGGAAGTTTACGTTTCTCAACCTCCTGGCTTCATAAATGAAAAATTTCCAAATCACGTTTTTAAACTAAAGAAAGCTCTTTATGGTTTGAGACAAGCTCCTCGAGCTTGGTATGATCGCCTAAAGAATTTTCTTTTGGATTTGAATTTTAAAATGGGCGAAGCCGATTCAACACTTTTTATTAAGCATGCGAATAATGATATTTTATTAGTTCAAATTTATGTTGATGATATCATTTTCGGTGCTACTAACTTTGCTCTTTGCGAAGAGTTTTCTAATGTGATGAAGGAAAAATTTGAGATGAGCCACATGGGCGAACTCAAATATTTCTTAGGTCTCCAAATTCACCAATTGAACGATGCAATCTTCATCCACCAAACGAAGTACACGGTGGAGTTGCTAAAGCGATTTGGAATGGAGAATGCCTCCGGGAAAAAGACTCCAATGAGCACGACTACGCATCTTGATAAAGATACGGGCGGAAAAGATATAGACATTCGTCTATATCGAGGTATGATAGGTAGCTTACTTTATCTTACCGCAAGTAGGCCCGATATTATGTTTGCCATATGTATATGTGCTCGTTATCAGTCTCAACCTAAGGATTCTCACTTAGTAGCGGTTAAACGTATTTTTCGCTATCTAAGTTACACTTTAGATTTTGGATTACTTTATCCGAGATCTAGCACATATGAGTTAGTCTCATATAGTGACGCTGATTATGCGGGATGCAAATCCGACAGGAAAAGTACTAGTGGCACTTGCCATTTTTCTAGGAAATTCTCTTGTCTCTTGGTTTTCCAAGAAGCAAAATTCGGTATCACTTTCAACCACCGAGGCGGAATATATTGCCGCCGGTGCCGCTTGTGCCCAGGTTCTTTGGATGAGACACACATTGAAGGATTTTGGTATTCATTGTGATACTAGCCCTATCATGGTGGATAACCAAAGTGCTATTTGTCTTTCAAAGAATCCGGTGCACCATTTCCGATCGAAACACATAGATGTCTGACACCATTTCTTAGATGATCATGTTGCTAAAAAGGACATCATTTTAGTGTACGTTGAAACCCAAAAGCAAATCGCCGATATTTTCACGAAACCCCTAAAGGAGGACTCCTTTGTGCGGTTGCGTCGAGAATTGGGGATTATGGGTGAATCCGAGATATAGGATTCATATTAAAATTCAATCATCTTGCATGCTAATATATTTCACGATATTTCATTCATGCTAGATTAATTGAATTTTTGGGAATTTTATGTGATTTATTTGAATTTATGATCGAATTCGTATTTCAATGTCGTATTTAAGATTTCGACGTTTTATGGGGTAATTTAGATGACTATTGAGTGAGTTAGGATGTTTCATCCAAGTGGTTTGTGAAGAGAAATCAAATTTCTACTTTTGGACTCTTCTAGTCGGTTTCAGTACACTTGTCAACTGACTAGATGCTCATCTAGTCGGTCAGCAAATGAACTCAGACCGACTAGATCATGCAAATATCCATCTCCTATCATTTTCTTTCGTTAGTCGGTCATAGTACACTTTCCGACCGACTAGATTGAAAACTAGTCGGTCAGTAAGTATACTGCGACCGACTAAATCTAGCCCTAAAAATCACTCTGTGCCTCTGTTTCGACTTAGTCGGTTCAAGCTCATTGACCGACCGACTAGATCATAATCTAGTCGGTCAGTGCTTGAACTGTGACCGGCTAAGTGTGTTAGGGCAGTTACGTCTTTTTGATTCCAGACCGACTTATACTCATTCTTCTTCCGACTAATCTCTCTATTAGTCGGTCTTCTCTTTTGCTCCAGCTCGAAAACCCCAAACCCCCATCGAGCCTCTTCGCATTCTCGTCGTCTCCGGCCTTTTCTCCGGCCATCGCCGCCGTCCGCCGCCGTCGACTCCACCCCCTAGGTATCTTCCTCCCTCTCCTAGGTCGATTTCTTGCCCTAGGGTTCGATTTCTCCTCCTAGGTATTCTAGGTTTTGGTTTATTTTCGAATTTCTTGATTTCTAGGGTTGTTAGATTGTGATCTCGAGGTTGCTTGTGATTTTCTTCGATTGATTGTGCTCGTAGTACTATGGCTAAGACTAGAATTCCTATCGCCTCTTCCGGGGCCTCTCCTATGACCGTAGAACAACCTTCGGACCCTAGGAATCCCCCGAAGCCTAAGCGTCGTGCCAAGTCTATCCAAGCCTCTCCTTCGTCGCCTCCTCTTAAGAAGCCTAGGACTGCCATAGTCAAACCCCGTAAATCCAAGACCAAAAAGCCTATTCTTCACACTCCGGCTACTCCTCCCTATTTCGATACTGATTTTATCCCAGAGGATAAGCCTACTAGGGAACCTACTCCACCTCCGAAGACCCGTAAGGCCAAGGGTAAAGCTCCTATGCCAGTTGGCGGTGTAGACATATCGTTGTGCCGCGATGACCCTCAGTGTCTCGCCGCGTACAACCATATAGAACACTGTCCACTATTGTTAGAGCATTACGTTCAGTTCTCTGATTTTCTCGGCCTTGCTGATCTTCTGTCTTATAGTGGCCTTCTAGATTATCTCTGATACGACCCCAAAGCCAATCCCAAACCGTACCCTCGCCTCGTGAAATTGTTCTATGCCAACCGTATTCGAGGCCAGTACGACGCCAGCCACTCCATTGAGACGACTGTCTTGGGAACTCCAATAGTTCTCACGGCAGAAATCTTGGGGGAGATCCTTGGTTGTGCGTCGTGTGGTCTCCTCCCTTCGGACATTTCCGTAGACGACATTTCTTCCTTGGATCAGTCTATTCTTTCAGAGATTTTCCAGGTTATCCCCTCCGCATTCATTGGTGTTCCATTGAAATCTTTTAAGCCGAATGCGTGGGTTCTTAACCTGATTTTGAAGTCGTGTCTCCTCACTAAGTATGGATCATCTTCACTTCCCTCTCAGCCGTTTTTGAAGCTCATATACGCTCTTTTCTTGGGGTGCGAGATAAATTGGGCTCGCGTGATACTCGATAAGATGGATTCTTTCGAGTGTATACGCAAGACCAATAAGTCTGCGCACATTCCATACCCTTGCCTGTTGACTCTCGTATTCCATCATTTCCGAGTCCCCCTCCCTCCTGACGATGAGCGTCCCTGGGGTACGCCTCTGAACGCGACGACCGTGAAGAAATCTCTAGCGGCTCTCCGTCACGTGCAGAGGTCTACCGCATCTGCTTCTCAGTCTACTCCGTCAGCTGCTGCAGCCTCGTCTTCCCCTGCTACATTGGACGATGTCGTACGTCTACTTCGTCAGCACGACTCCCGTTTGGCTCGTACTGAGGAGGTAGTCTGCCGTATGGCTCGTATGATGGGGATTGAGCTTCCTCCTTCGGTGTCTGAGGCCGAGGAGATGGACGATGAGGAGCTTGACGAGCTTGCTACTTCTTTTGCCCGTGGCGATGAGGCCACTGCTGCTGCTGTTGCTGGTACTACCACTTCTGCTCCTGGAGTTGGCACCACTTCCGGTGCTCCAGAGCCTTCTGCTTCAGCACTTCTATCTTCTGAGCCTGCTGTAGACCCTGTTGCTGAGCCTGCTGATATTCCAGTTGACACATCTGCTGTCGAGACCCATGCTGCTGTAGAGCCTGTTCCTGAGATCTCGACTCCTGCCCCGACGATTCCATCTGTTGAGACACCTCTACTCCCTGCAGATCCTGAGTCCACTCCGTCGACTGGACCCACGGACGCTGCAGATCCAGCCTCCTCCTCGTGATCGTTGTTCCGAGGACTCTCCATATACGCTTTGGATGACATATCTTAGCGAGAGTATTTTGGGTTAGGATAGAGTATGAGGGTTACGATGTTTTCATGTATTTTGGTTGATGTCGATGTTGTTGTAGTATTTATTTTGATGAGGATGAGGATGATGATGTATTTCTTCTTGATGGGTATGTTGTATTTTGATGTATTGATGTCTTCTTGGATGTACTCTTGATGTTATCATTTATATATATACATCGTCGTTGTCTTTATCTTAATTCGTCGTGCACATTTTAATATTCGTTGAATGTATATGAAATGTGATTTCGTCGCTCGTAGCATGCAAACTTGGTTAAATAGATTTAAATTCTATAATTGTATAGAATTGTTTTCCATGCACAAATTTAACCAAGAATATTGAATATTGAAGAGTATGTTTCTTTATTCAAGAAATGAATAAACATTTGGTATTTTTGATGATTTTGATTATCGTTGATTTTTTTTATATAATGGAAAATTTGGCACACCTTGTTTTGATTTCCACAATTTTTCCCTTGGTGTCAAGTTGGTCCATTGCCTTTGTCTACGACTCCTGATGTTGGATTTTACATTTCCTAATTGTTGTCGTTGTATGCCCCCCATTTTTGGGATAATGCCAAAGGGAGAGAGATAATGATAATAAATAGCGCAAATGAAAAATTTAACTCAATTTCCAAGAATCTAGTTTGATATGTTAGATTCAGGGGGAGTTAAGATACATATAAGGATTTTCAAAATCCGATATTTCAAAAATCAATTCATTTTATTTATCTTACTCGTCTGCTTGATGCAATTCATTTATATTCATTTTGGAATTAACGTGTCATCAATGCAGGGGGAGTAAGTATTTTACATTTGAATTATTATCTTTGATTATTATTTATGTTGGTTTGTCATCACCAAAAAGGGGGAGAATGTTGAATATTGGACTCCCCGGATTTGGTTTTGGATGATGAGCAAACATAAATAATACATGAACTAACAATTTGTGAGCGCAGTATTGGAGATCGTCACCAATTTCACGTGAACATTCAAAGCGACATCTCAACACTTTCCAAAGCTCATATTCATGCCTAAAGCTTCGTTGAAGCTCTTGCGACGCTTTGGAAAATATGAAGATTCAATCGAAGCTATCGAAGACCGTTTATTAAGGTTTTATTTATAGTCTTTTAGCTTCGATATATAGAATGTTAAGCCTTGAGTATATCTTACGTCTATATCTTCATTACGCTCATTTCGTAGCTCTAGGATCCTTGCACAAGTTCATTCTAACTTCCTCGAAGCGTCGCGCTTCGATTCGGACTTTGTTGTGCATGTTAGTTGGTACAAGAACAAGTACTGACCGACTAGATGGTGATCTAGTCAGTCGGCAACTGTTCTTGGACCGACTAGTTTGATTCCTTAATTTCTTGGACTTTACTGTTTACAGTTAGTCGGTCTACGTTGACTCACCGACCGACTAGTTTGTGAACTAGTCGGTCAGTGATGCTTCTTTGACCGACTAGTTGTGACTTACTGTTCACTCTAAATTTCTCCTGAGCTACTGTTTACCGTTAGTCGGTCTAAGAACGTTTGATGACCGACTAGTTGACAATTTAGTCGGTCAACTTTTGTTCTTGGACCGACTAAGTCACTTTGCATTCAGACTAAGTTATTTTGCCTCTTAGTCGGTCTACGTTCATTGACTGACCGACTAGTTGTGAAACTAGTCGGTCAGAAAGTGTTCTTGGACCGACTAGATTTCTAGGTCTGAAATTCTATCTCTTCTCAGATCTACTCTTAGTCGGTCCACGTTGTTTGGCTGACCGACTAGTTGATGAACTAGTCGGTCAGTGATTGTTCTTTGACCGACTAATTCTCACAGATTTCTTTCCGTTGGAGAATGACCTAACTTGTGTTTTTGGGTTCCTATAAATACGAACCTAGGTCATTTCTATCTAGGTAAGAGCTTCCATTCAGAGATTCATTGAGATCAAAAGAGATAGCTATTCTCCCTCAAATCTAAAGCTCTCTTCCTCACAAGAAACCCATTCTCTCTCATTTCTAGATCTAGAGAGAAGCTTGTTCTTGGTGAGCTTTTTCAAGCTATTGCTTGATCCAAGTCTCCAACTCTTCCCTAGGCACCCTTTGCTGCTCATTTCCTTGGTGCTAGGGCTTGGTGACTCCATCTTCCTCAAATCCTTCATTCCACCTATTGGGTAAGAAAAACTCAAGGTATAGGATTTTGTGGTAAGAGTATTTATTTCATCTAAACTCTTATATATTGCTTATTGGCTCTCTCGGTTGTGAGAGAAGTTTGTGATCCCGGGTTGTGGGATTCACTTTGCCATTGCATGTATGATTTGATCTTGTGAAGGTTTTTCACAAGATATTCATAGTGGAAATCTTGAGTTAGGGTTTCTAACTCAAGTATCCGGAGGGGATCCGGGTGGTTGGGACGTAGGATCACCGGGAACAAGTCGGGGAGACTTGGGTGGATCCGAACCCATTAACATCGTTTGTTAGCATTGTTTATTTCATTGTTGTCATTCAATTTAAGCTTCCGTAAATTGATTTGGTAGTTGTGTGCAATTTAATTTGGAATTATACGCCTTATTATTTTAAAGTACTATTCACCCCCCTCTAGTACTTGTGCAGTGTAGCTGGTAGGGCATTACACTTCTATGATTATTTCACACAGGCTACTGATGAACGATTCACAGGCGCATGTCCAAAGGACAGTCGACTATGTTTTGTAAATCAGTCGCCTGTCTATCCTTGCCCAAACTCTGTTTGATCTGACTTTTACGGCCAGTCGACTAATGCTGTATATATAGTCGACTGTCTATTGGATCAGTCGACTGTCTATGCTGCAACAGTCGCCTATCTGTAAGTCATTTCTTTGACTCTACTCTCTAGAAATTTCTCTTGCTTTTGTCAGTCATCTGTTTAAAGATTTACAGTCGCCTGTTCTGATTAACAGTCGCTTGTATTATTTGGATCAGTCGTCTGTCCTGTTTATTGTGAGATTTCCAGTTTGTGTCTAACTTACTCATCTCTCGGCCAATCGCCCGTCGAAGTTATTACAGTCGCATGTTGGTTTAACAGACGACTGTCTTTGATTCATCAGTCGACTGTCCACATGGTAAGTTACCGTTATGAATTCTTACCTACCCTTGCTGACTGTGCATCGGTCGACTGCGATGTCTTCATCAGTCGACTGGTTCGGGTGCAGTTTCTATCCGTTGAGATTTTTCTCACGGATTCCAATTGGGTTTTTGCCAAAACTGTTTTGTGGATTTGAGAAAGCTATAAATAGAGCTTCTACTGTTCCATTGGAGGGTTACTCATTCATTGCAAAATCCCTCAAGCTTTTATTTTAAAAGATCAAAGCTCTCAAATCCAAAACCCTAAGTATTTCCATATCTTGTTATCTTGCTCTCCAACCTAGAACCAAAAGAGTGATCTTCTAGGCAATTGGTGCAGTCAAGAGAACGGGGTTTTTCCTCTCTTCCAAGAGAGTTCTTCAACACACATCACACACCTCCTTCAAGTTCTACTTCAATGCATAGGTGATTGTAAGTGTTGCTTTCATTATTTCATAACATTCGTTATTTGAGTTGTGCTCTCGGTTGTGAGAGTGGTTTTGCTTGCTCCCTGGTTGTGGGAGTCAAGGACATTGATTGTATTCGATTGCACTTGTAGGGTTGCTACAAGTGGCTTTAAGGAAACCTCAAGTTAGGGTTGTAACTTGAGTATCCGGTGGTATCCGGGTGGTAGGGACGTAGGATTACTGGGAACAAGTCGGGAGTTGACTTGGGTAATCCGAACCCTTGAAACATCTCTACGTTTGCGTGTGTTTCACTTTGGGTCGTTTTTCTATTCCGCACTATTTGTTGGATTGCATTTTATTTGGCGTAAATTCCTTTAAATTTGCATAAACACTATTCAACCCCCCTTCTAGTGTTTTCCCCATAGACAGGGTCCTTACACCTGTAAACCAACAGGCGACTGTGCAAAAGATGTGAAAGTTGGGAATTGTGGGTAAAACAGGACATGCGACTGATGTGGAATTAACAGGCACCTATGCCATGGGCAGGTGTAATGCCTAGTTTCCATGTATGGTAGGGTATGTATTTGTGAGATATATAGTATATAATGCTTGTGTAGAATGTAGTGTGTATATGAGGTATATAGTGTGCATAGTAAGAATCTATTTGGATGGCTATGTGTGTACCTATATGGATGAATATATGTGTATGTGTGATATATAGTGTGTATACCCTTGCATACTTGTGTGTATTTATATGTTGAGTGTAGTGTGTAGTGTGTAATAGTATTATTACAGTGTTTCTTTGGTTTCTCAGTGTTGTTTATGTGTTCTTGGGTTCCTCTGTGTTGGAAGTTGATTGTTTTGCTTGGTAACATTATAGGTACTACCCCAGCAGTGCGCAGTGGCCTGCCGGTTTCTTTTGTATCCTTTCTTTTCTCTCTTCGTAACACTCGCTGCTCTGGGAGAACCTGGGACGGATTCGTACTTCTCGGGTATCCTGTGGAGCGGGGCATTACAGCAGGTGACTGTGAAACCAACATCAGTCGTCTGGCCGAATCTTGCGTAACTTGCCAAACACCAAGTGTCAGGTCAAGGGATCAACAGGCACTATAGAAGCATTCACAGGCGCATGTGTCTTGGACAGGCACATGTAAATCCTTATTATATCGCCTGTAGGCACAAGTGCGAAATATGACAAGAATTGAGATCTTTGGGCAATAAGAGACATGCGACTGATCGACCCGAAACTAACTCCGAAACGATGTCGTTTACCGCAAGCGCACGGTATAGTGGCAAGCGGCTATCGAACACGGGGAAGCGGTGCTATACTACCTATCTACTCCTAGGTTGAGTTAGACTTGCTGGTTTATTGGTGGATGTGAAATATGAAATGTTGTAATGGTGATGGATGTGAAGGTCGTGTCACTCGATATCACAAACAAGTGATTCCACACAATATAAAAGAATAAAATATAAAAAGACTAAGGCTTTAGGACTTGCCACTAGGACCGTCAGGTGTCGATGCTATGCTAGGACTCTTACGTTGCATTGGTTTTATTGGGAGATTGTAGCATTTAAAAAGTGAATTCATGCGTCTGGGCATCATGAATCTAACGTACCATATTCACCCTGCTCGCATGATAGATGCATACGGTACATGCATTAAGGATCTACAATAATCTCACCACTCTCATGGTTCGAATGCTCTCAAATCGTACCACTCTCGTGGATTAGAGCTTCGAGATATTTTGGTGGCTCTTATTGACGCAATGGCGGTAGCCGTCAATTAGCTAAATAGTTCATCGGTCGATCCAATCAAGGCACAAGCCGGGCGTGGTCACGTACCTCGGTTGAATCCACTAACTCCCTAATTAAATCCATAGGATACTCCTTAAGCTAATCGATTCCACCGACCGTGGGCATGATCTCAGTACGAGTTCTACTAGGGATCTTGCTAGATCAACCAAAATACAACCCCTTTTATACCAACGCACCATAAAAATCCCAACTTTACATCTAAATCCTAAAATCCTAGGGCTAATCCCTTAGCCCTAGATGGAACTAAACATGCATCATAGGAAAAACAATAGAAGATTCAATAATAGCAAGAGAATTCATCATAGCATGCATCGACGAGATATTCAACAAATAATCACAAAGAAATAACAAAAATAGAATTAAAGAGACACAAGTACTTATCTTGATACAAAGAAGGGGCCTATGGCATAGCCTAACTCCCAAAAGATCGTCCCCAAAGCACTCTAAAAATGCTCTAAAAAACTCTCCAAAAAGTATACAAAAGTCCCCCCAAAAGTGACGGCCGCCAGTCGAATATATCCCCCTTCGAAAAAACCCTCTCAAAATCGTGATCTGTACGCTGATTCGGGTTGAATATTGCATATTTAACACCCCATTTAGCCCTATTTTGTGCTTATATGATGCTTAATTGGTCTCTAATATGTTCGTATTTTGTACACCATCAATTATTAGAGAAATCACTTGATTTAAGCACAAAACAGCAATAAACTGAGTATTTTTGCACTTTTTATTTTTTTCATGGCTAGATCTTGATCTCACAATTCCAACGACTATTTATTTGTATTTTTCTGTGATCTGTGCTAATTACGGTGAATTTTTGAATGCATAATTCCAATCAAATAAGGAAATACGCTCAAAATACGCTTGGAAATACGCCCCGCACGAATCCTGGCAGCCACGTGGCATGATCTCAGACATTCACGCCCGCATTCAACGGCCTCAGCTCTTGGTGATGCGGCTTCGTGTGAGCGGTTGGATGCTGATCCAACAGACGAAAATGTCCCCGACGAGAGCAGCGAGCGGGAATCTTGAATTCCACACGGCTGCACGAAGTTTAATCCCGCCTGAAATCAACGGCTACGATTCTCTCCGACGCGTACTTGACGTCTTCCCCGGTTTCGTGTGGCACAGTTTGTGGTCATGCAAGTGTACGATATGATGGGGGGATACCAGATTTAAAATATTTGTACCGCAAGCGCACGGTGTTGTAGTGTGGCTTGGGGGTCGAAAACAGGGAGGCGTGGTTGTGCTTGTGTCAGAAAGGAACCAATTCACCCTAGGGGTGAGCTAGCCCGAATCGATAGATGGGTTGTCACGAAATGTAGATACGAGGTTAAACAATATAAAGGGAAACCTGGGACTTCGGTTTCCACCCTTTCATGTGTTCTCGCTATTACGACCGGCGGATAGGATAACGATCGGAATTAGGGTTTAGTGGTGAGACGTTGCCTCTAAGAGTGATACCAGCGTCCCATGGGCCCGATATTCCGGTCGGTGCCCAGGATGATACGCCGGACTACCCGGGTTCGGTCAGTGGGCATTCCCATGTCCATTAACACTGACCGACTCCGGGAGCACTAAGCTCGCAACGATTACTCCCAACATCTCATCTTGTCGCTCCCGCGTGCAAGGATTCGATGTCTACGCTAAGGGCGTGAGCTATGGCTAGGGAGTCAACCGCCAAGTTTATTCCCCCTTGGCCCAACGGTCAAAGGCAGTCTTTTTCCCGCCGATGACAATAAAACACCCACGTAACCAATAGATTCCTATTCCCTATCGATATCCTAGTCCTATGGACGCATTAGGGAGAACCCACGAAGGGGTTTCCACCAAAATCCCAGATTTGGGAACTACTCACACATTTTAGCTAAAAAGCAATCTAAATGAAAATCGACCGTTAAAATCATAATCAGGCGATTGAAATGCGGTAGTAATAATGCAATTAAGATAATATCAAAGTTTCATAAAGATCGGAACACTTACAAATAAAGATAAAATTCCAGCCGTCACAATAGGGAAAAAAGGCAGAAAAATACACAGCTCTCGTTTCTAAGAACCTAGGGCTTATATATATAGAAACAGATGTCACCCGATCTGTTGAAGAATCATCCGATCGGGTGAGCTGCTACGTGCTTCGGCTGCGGTCTTCAGAAACTTCACCCGGTCACGTGACACGATCGGTTGGCGCAAGCGGCTCGCCGTTTGGATCTTGCGGTCATCGGGTGAACCGATCGGTTGATAAATCAACCGATTGGTTGGAAACGTCGCCCAAAAGACAGAAACTTGCGACGTTTTGGCACGGTCAGCTGGCCGTCGGGTGAGCTCTCCGGGTCGTCTCTTGGGGGAATCGGCTACAGATGAACCGATCAGGTGAAGGTCACCCGATCGGTTGGAATTCAGCTTCAATTTCTCGAGAAGCCTGTTGGACTGAACCGGTCATCGAACCGGTCGATTGATGCTCACATTGCTTTAGCTGCTGTCCGGGTCGTGCATGCGTGCATCACCCGATCGGTTGGCTATATCCAACCGATCGGGTGGGGGGCTGAAAGATAGCAATCTTGGTCGTTTGACCCCCTGGATCACGCGTGACTCCTCCCGTTGCTCCAGGGACTTATGATATCTTCGTTATGTGTCCCTACACTGGCAAACTCCTGCAAACACACAAAAAACAAGGAGAAGTGAAAGAAAACTAGAAAACACGAGAAAACGGATACAGGACGGCGGAGAATAACGGAAAAACACAAAGAAGACGTGCGTGAATATATAAAATACACACACACACACATACACACACGTCAAAATCCCCCAAGCTGAACCCTTTCTCGTCCTCGAGGAAGACGAGTGAGAGTAGGAGCTCGGGGGGAGAAAATAGAGAGAAATAGAGAAAAAGAGAATTCTAAATCCTAAATCACCCGTCAGGGCCAACAAAATCAAAAACACCACACCAAGCAAACAAGCGACAAATCACGACACTAAACCAAGGAAGACGAGTCTAGAAAAGTGTCGTGGGCCCACGCGGTGAAGCGCGAATGAGTGTGGTCGTGTGCTAGCCGACGGTGTCACTATCTACATTGTGCAATAAGCTCCATATACATATATCCAAGATAAGACCCAAATATCGATTCGATTTGAAATAAGCGGCGAATATATAGCTCAAGCATGCAATAGAACAGAGTAAGAATCGAATCGTATCATGCGTCAGGGACTCCACAACTAGGGACTAGGAACTCACCTCACTATCGCCTAGATAATAGCTAGAAAGTCTGTATTCCAAGTGTTTTTGAAAACGACGGGGGTTGAGATGATGTGGAGAAGAACACTCGGTGCAAATTCTCGCCTTCCCTTTATTCACAGTAGGTAGGAAAATATTCACACACACATTTTTTTGGGTTTTGGATATATGTATTTTTTGGCTTTTGAATTTTGGCTATACATATATTTTTTTCTTTCTTTTCTCTTTTTCCTCTTTTTTTTGGATTTTTGGATTTTGGGGTATATACAAGTGTGTACTCTCCCAAGTGGGAGAACGGTACACGACGAGGGGATTTGCACCAAGTAAAATAAAAAAGAAATCGGATTCTAGACACTTGGGCAAGGGAGATTTTCTTCGCTAATCAGAGCATAGGCTAAATGGGTTATCCTGGTCCTAATTGTGGAATCCCGACACATGCGAAATGAAATATACGATATAAATATAGCATGCATATAGAGGCAGACAGGAGAAGCAAATACCGCATATTCAGATCGAAACATGATAATCTAGGGGTCATTTCAGGACATGTATATAAATCAAAATCACACAGTAGAAGCACACCGTAAGCTAGGCATGACACACGACTCACACAAAAGCAAAATGGACCCAAGATGCATGAAATGCAAGAGGACTCAGCTTCCTAGGGTTAGTGAATGTGATTATCGAAGCCATGCTAGGTGCGTGTGTGATTCTGTGGTAATTCATCATTTGGGGTCATCTCTGAGAGAGAGAGAGAGAGAGAGAGAGAGAGAGAGAGAGAAAGAGAAACACAGTGAAAACTGCTCAAAAACGAAGAAAAAGACACTAAACGACGCACGAAGTGCGACTCCCCCAAGCTAAAACTTGCATTGCCCTCAATGCAATAAAAGTGAATACGGGAGGGCAATGAAAATGGGGGGAAATACGCACTGACTCAAAAAGAAATGAAAAACAAGAAAAACACACATACGAAACTGAAAAATAAAGAAAATCACACCACGCGACAAATAAACAGAAGATAAAAGATAGAAAATCACACCACACGACATATATAAACAAGCACACATGAGAAATAACACACGACAGCACACAGAAAAAATGACTTCCCCCAAGCTAGACATGACAATGCTAGTGAAAAGATATAATCATGATGATGCAGAAATATGCAAG
Source organism: Scilla litardierei (assembly GCA_030789695.1). Lineage (NCBI taxonomy): Eukaryota > Viridiplantae > Streptophyta > Magnoliopsida > Asparagales > Asparagaceae > Scilla > Scilla litardierei. The sequence continues at coordinate 379,400,130 of CM061142.1, forward strand.
GGGGAAGATCGTAAAAGAAAATGTAATCAAAAAGCAGGAGAGGAATCGTCCTCGTCCTCCTCGGTAGAAGATGGAGGGGTGCGGAGGGGAGAGGTGGGGGGTGTGCGAAGAAGTGGAGAAAGTGGGCGAGGTGATGGATCGGTGGGTGTGGAGGTGTGAATAATGGGTGGAGTGGTGGTGGTGATGGTGAGTGGGAGTGAAATGGCGACCAATGCGGTGGTAGATGGGGTAGATATGATGGTAGATGGGGTAGATACGGTGACGGAAGAGGATGGTGGGGGAAGTGATCGCGAACGCACCTGCAATTTCTTGCGGCGCATGTATGGGGTGACGGAAGTGGAGGGTGGTGGATCTGTGGGGACGGCGGTGGTGGTCGTGAGTGGAGGTGAAGTGGCAGGAATGGGAATGGTGGTGGTGGGAGGGGATGGTCGCCTAGGGGGTGATGGGTGTGGTGATGAATGTGATGGGGGAGGTGAAGAGTGCGATGGTGGAGGTGAGGTGGGTGGTGAGGTGGGTGGAGTAGGTGGAGGAGGTCCGTGTACGTGAGTGAGAATGCGGAGGATGGTGGCCACGTTCCTCTCAAGTGCGAGGAAACGTGGGTGAGAGAAGATGGAGGAGGATGGGACCGAGGGGGCAGAGGACGAAACGACAGCGCGTAGTGAAGCCAGCTCAGTCTCGAGAGCGAGGCGAGCGGATATGGCTCGATGAAAGGAGGAGGAGGAGGTAGTACGGACCGGAGAGGTGGTGACAGTGGTGGTGGGGACAGAAGCCGGGATGGCACTACTAGGCCCAGCCCCGGGGTCTCCACAGGACGCAGGGATGTCCAGCTCGCCTAAGTGGGCGGTAGGGGAAGGTGGTCTGGGTGCGCCCGGGATGAATGGAAGACGTAATCCCCCTAGAAAGTCAGGATCAGGTGGGAATGTCCAATCTGCCACAAGCTGGATAGTCATGCGAGCGGGGTTGGGCAGAATGGTGCAAGGAGCAGGGGGTGGCCGTAATGGAAAGTGAAACGACCATCGGGGCGGGGCTTGATCATGTGTATATGCCGCAGGACGTCAAGATCTAGACGTGTGGGTCCTGTGGTAGTAGGTAAATCTCGGGGGATGGCAATATTATACTGGGGATATGAAGCTATGATAGTAATAAGGCCCCCGCAACAAAGCTTGCCCTTGCCGGTGCGGCTAATCTCAAGTAGTTTGTGAATAAGCCAAGCACTGGCATGGATGGGAATAACATGGGCCCTAAAAGAAATCCCGTCATCACCATGAACAAAAAGAAAGGTCATGGCCCACAAAATAAAAAGATCAGGGATGGTCACGGTACCTGACTCATCCCTGGGGAAGAAAGTGCAAGAAATGATTCGGTGGGCCAGACGGAAGATGGGGTGAATGATGGAGGAGGCCTTGGCCTTACCTCGGGGATAATGATCGTGTAGGGTGAGACAGAACCAAAATTGATCGACGTCGAATTCGGGTGGAATACCCGTAGGGACGGATAGCGTCGTCCCCAATGATGGGGAAACCAAAGAGTTATTAATGGTATTCAGGTGGGTGTGAATGGTTTTGTTACGGACGTGAAAAACGACGATCGACCCCGACTCACAGACAAGGGAGGATAAAAATTCAAGTGTGAGGGAGGGGTAGGATACCGCGGTGGTGTTTAGGAAAGCTAACCAACCTAAATTGGCGAAGAGAGTCTCGACCTCGGTGAATACTCCGAGATCGATAAGCATTTGGGTGTGGGAAAATTTGGTTGATAGGTGCCCCCGTGCATCAAGTCTATGATAAAAATCTTTTTGTTCTTGATTCCTAAAACGGTAGCCACGCGGGCCCATCATAGGGTCCTCAGCTGGGATGACAGGTTGGGGTTGGGGTTGGGGTTGTGCATGCTGTACAGGAGGAGGGCGTGAGTGTGGTGGACGTGTGGTCTTGCGTCTCTTACGAGACGACCCCTCCTCTCGCATAATACCCTTACCCTTATCTTGATCCCGGGCCATGTGAGTGTGTGCGTGAGTGAATGCAGGATATGATGAATGCACACAAACACAGGCAATTGAGCAAATAGTAATACTAGGGCAAAATAGAGAATTGAGCTAAGGAGCGAAGTTACCCAGTAGAGATGAAGATCCTTGCTCGTAGATCACCCAACGCAGTGCAATGTGAGGGAGTGTGAAGCTGCGGCGTTTCTTTTCAAGAAATTTTCGAAAATAGGGGGGTTGGGCGGAAATCTAGGGTTTGGATGGGGTTAAAACGAAGATGGAGAGAGGGAGATCGATGGAGGGAAGGAGATAGAGAGTGGAGGGATCGATTGAGGGGGATTTGTGGTCGGTTGAGGGAAGAACGAGGCCGGTTGGAGGAAGAGGAAGGCGAAACGACGATGGAGATCGAAATCGGGTGAGGGGGAGATGAACGGGTGAAGTCGGGGTATTTATAGATTTTAAGTCGAACCGATCGGGTGAGTTTTCACCCGATCGGTTGATTATTAGGTCGAAAATATTGTTGAAAAGAGGCTACAAGCGAATCGATCGGTTGAGAACTCAACCGATCGGTTGGCCGCTTCACAGTTTTTCCCGAGAATTCAGTGCTGCTCACCCGGTCAGCCACCCGACCACGCTTCATATCAACCGATCGGTTGATTAAATCCAAAATTTCCGAGACTTCAGCCGTTCCCAAACGGTCAGCCACCCGGTCTCACTTTGCTTCACCCGACCGGTTCGCTTGAGAACAGATACATGCCATTGTCTGATATGTCTCGTCCGATCAGTTGAGTTGTCACCCGATCGGGTGAGGGCTTGTTTCCTACAGAAATTCACAAATGGCCTAAGTCTCTCGACGGAAGTTCCCGCGGCTGGATTTATTTATTTAAAATAGGAAAAATAAAGCTAAAAAATAATCCTAAAAATGAAGATGAAAGTTTAGAGCATGGGTTGCCTCCCATGAAGCGCTTTTGTTTAACGTCATTTGCTCGACGCCCGTAGATGATATTCATGGTGGACGGGGGTGATGCCCTAAGATTGGCATCGCTTCAGATTCTGAGTTGGTGGCCTTTGGTGTCGTTGGCGGTGACAAGTAGACTTGCTCGACGACCCTCCCTTCGTTGATGGAATCCGGGGGCTTTTCCCTTATATTGGCGTCTACCGCCACTCTTTTCAAGATCCGGATCTAATCTCCGGTGAGCCCCATGGGCTCTTTCCCTTTCCTCCTCGTCGGAGGAGACTTTTGGAATCCGGGAGGGATCGTATGTGCCGCATCTGCCTCCCCAGCAACATCTTCTTTCTTCAGGCCGACATGTTCTTTAAGGTCCCCCAAGCTGTCGGGGGGATTCCTTGAAAGAATTTCACAGGCCCCGGCTTCCACAACTCTCTCTTCTTCTATGTCCAGCATATTGCACCCTGGATCATCCGGGGGGTTGGGGTGCTTCATTGATAACCCCAAGTCAAACTCTACCTTTTTGTTGCCAACGTTAAGGGAAAGCTTCCCCTTCTTCACGTCTATTAGCACACCGGCGGTGGCCATGAAGGGCCGTCCAAGGATGATGGGTGTATGGGTGTCTTCAGGCATGTCCATCACCACGAAGTCCACCGGCACTTGCACTCCACTGACATCAACAGGTAGGTCGTCTACTATTCCCACCGGGTATTTAACCGATCTATCGGCTAATTGAAGTGTCATACCCGTGGGCTCCAGGTCTCCCATCCCTATCCTCCTGTATAGCGATAGGAGCATTAAACTGATGCTCGCTCCTAAATCCACGAGCGCCCGATGGATTTTCACTTCCCCAATCGAACAAGGGATGGAGAAACTTCCGGATCTTTTAGCTTGGGCGGATTTGCTCTCTGAATGAGAGCGCTGCATTCCGCCGTTAGAACGACCTTTTCCTTCCTGGACCCTCTCGTCACCAAATCCTTTAAAAATTTTGCGTAGGAGGGAATTGTCTCAATAGCTTCGAGGAAGGGGATTTGCAAGCTTAGATCCTTGACCATGGCAAAGAATTTGCCGTACTTTTCGTCTATCTTTGCTTGGGCAAGTCGTTGTGGAAAAGACACAATGGGCTTGAATACTTTGAGGCTCGCTTCCTCGTCCTTCTTCTTCTCCTCTTCAGGGACTCCCTCCGGAGTCGTAGTCTTTGGCGACGAAGCACCGTTGTCATTGGCTTTTTCAATTGGTCGCTCTATGACCAACGGTGCTTCCGGTTCCTTGGCGGGCACTCTTGTGGGGATTTGTGTTCCGCTTCTCAAGACGATAGCGGACACATTCGCATGCTCGTGCGTTAGTGCCAAAGTCTGGTTCGCTCCCCTCGGGTTCACTTCCGGTTGTGGCGGCAATTGAATTTGTGACCTTTGAAGGTTCGCCACCTGTAATCCCAGCTGGGTTACTTGGTCAGTGAGAGCCCTCTGCCCCATCTCCAGCTTCAAATTTATCTTCTACTGGTTCGTGATGTACTGAGTCAAGAGGGACTCAACCGGGGAGATGACCCGCTGCTGGCCATACGGCTGCTGCTGCTGCTGCATGGGCTGCTGGTTCCTTGGGGGATATTGCGGATACTGTTGTAGAGGCTGCTGCTGCTGAAAGGCTGCTGCTGCTGTTGAAACTGCTGCTACGGTTGCCTAGGCGGCTGATATATCTGTTGCTGCTACTGAAGCGGCTACTGATAGGGTGCCTGATAGCTGAGATTGGGGTGGTTCCGGTTATTGGGAGAATAAACCGGGTTCGAGCTCGTCCTCGGTGGATATGGCGCATTACCCGTCGGGTTGAAGAATAGCGCACTAGCTTGATCCACCGGTGGTGAAATGTCACCACCCTCGAAGTCTCCCAGGACTTCTGCTTCCACCACCGATACATGTTGCGTGCCGGCACCACCAGCTCCTACCATCGGTGCTGAGATCTGGGTCGACAGCAAGTCAAACTTGCTGGATAATTTGTCGACGTCCTCAACCCTGTGGATACCCCCAGATCTAGGTGTGGCTCGCTCGTCACACCACCGCTCATTGTTCGATGCCATGTTTTCAAGAATTTGTCCAGCATCTTCTTCACTCCTAGACATAAAGGAGCCTCCAGCCGTCGTGTCCATCGAAGACTTCAAGTCGTCCCTCAATCCATTATAAAACAGATTTATAATCTGCCACTTAGGAAGCTCGTGATGAGGGCATCTCCGCTGCATTTCTTTGTATCTCGTCCAAGCTTCATGCAGGGACTCGTGACTGGCCTGGGAGAAGGAGGAGATCTCACTCCTCAGCTTCATCGTTTTCCCCGGAAGGAAGAACTTAGTCAAGAACACATTCGAGAGCTTCTCCCAGGTGTTGAAGGTGTTCGGGTCCTTTCTCCTAAGCCACTGCTTGGCCTTATCCCGTAGAGAGAAGGGGAATAACTTCAGATGGATTGCTTCAGTTGTGACTCCATTAATCCGGAATGTGTCACACTTCTCTAAGAAGGAGTCCAGATGTTCGATAGGGCTTTCCATGGGTGCCCCAGAGAATTGATCCCGCTGGATCCACGTCACTAAGGACGGCTTAAGCTCGAAGCTCTGTGCCGTAATAGCAGGAGGTCGGATAGAGGAGGTGGACCCGATGGATGGCATCAAGTACTCCAACAGGGATTTATGCGGTGGGGTATTCTCCCCCATGGCTTCAGACTCTTCTCTTCTTCTCTTCTCTGCGGCCAGATACCTAAGGGTGGCATTTATCTCAGGATCAACAGGAATCAAGTCGTCGAGACTCCTTGTATTCCTGCGCATGAAAAGCAACAAACACCCGTAAAGCAAGTGTGGGATATGAACAGATAAAAACAAAAAATGAAAATAGAAAATAAAAAATGAAAATGAAGAATGCGAAAACTATCGCGAGGTAGGGATATGAACTAGACTCAAGGGTTTGAAGGTCCTAAAATTAACAAGCACGTTCCTCCCCGGCAACGGCGCCATAAAGCTTGACGTCCCCCCCGGTTTCGTGTGGCACAGTTTGTGGTCATGCAAGTGTGCGATATGATGGGGGGATACCAGATTTAAAATATTTGTACCGCAAGCGCATGGTGTTGTAGTGTGGCTTGGGGGTCGAACACAGGGAGGCGTGGTTGTGCTTGTGTCAGAAAGGAACCAATTCACCCTAGGGGTGAGCTAGCCCGAATCGATAGATGAGTTGTCACGAAATGTAGATACGAGGTTAAACAATATAAAGGGAAACCTGGGACTTCGGTTTCCACCCGTTCATGTGTTCTCGCTATTACGACCGGCGGATAGGATAACGATCGAAATTAGGGTTTAGTGGTGAGACGTTGCCTCTAAGAGTGATACCAGCGTCCCATGGGCCCGATATTCCGGTCGGTGCCCAGGATGATACGCCGGACTACCCGGGTTCGGTCAGTGGGCATTCCCATGTCCATTAACACTGACCGACTCCGGGAGCACTAAGCTCGCAGCGATTACTCCCAACATCTCATCCTGCCGCTCCCGCGCGCAAGGATTCGATGTCTACGCTAAGGGCGTGAGCTATGGCTAGGGAGTCAACCGCCAAGTTTATTCCCCCTTGGCCCAACGGTCAAAGGCGGTATTTTTCCCGCCGATGACAATAAAACACCCCGCGTAACCAATAGATTCCTATTCCCTATCGATATCCTAGTCCTATGGACGCATTAGGGAGAACCCACGAAGGGGTTTCCACCAAAATCCCAGATTTGGGAACTACTCACACATTTTAGCTAAAAAGCAATCTAAATGAAAATCGACCGTTAAAATCATAATCAGGCGATTGAAATGCGGTAGTAATAATGCAATTAAGATAATATCAAAATTTCATAAAGATCGGAACACTTACAAATAAAGAAAAAATTCCAGCCGTCACAATAGGGAAAAAAGACAGAAAAATACACAGCTCTCGTTTCTGAAAACCTAGGGCTTCTATATATAGAAAACGACGTCACCCGATCGGTTGAAGAATCACCTAATCGGGTGAGCTGCTACGTGCTTCGGCTGCGGTCTTCAGAAACTTCACCTGGTCATGTGACACGATCGGTTGGCGCAAGCGGCTCGCCGTTTGGATCTTGCGGTCATCGGGTGAACCGATCGGTTGATAAATCAACCGATCGGTTGGAAACGTCGCCCAAAAGACAGAAACTTGCGACGTTTTGGCACGGTCAGCTGGCCATCGGGTGAGCTCTCCGGGTCGTCTCTTGGGGGAATCGGCTACAGATGAACCGATCGGGTGAAGGTCACCCGATCGGTTGGAATTCAGCTTCAATTTCCTGAGAAGCCTGTTGGGCTGAACCGGTCGTCGAACCGGTCGGTTGATGCTCACATTGCTTCAGCTGCTGTCCAGGTCGTGCACGCGTGCATCACCCGATCGGTTGGCTGTATCCAACCGATCGGGTGGGGGGCTGAAAGAGAGCAATCTTGGTCGTTTGACCCCCTGGATCGTGCGTGACTCCTCCCGTTGCTCCGGGGACTTATGATATCTTCGTTATGTGTCCCCTACACTGGCAAACTCCTGCAAACACACAAAAAACAAGGAGAAGTGAAAGAAAACTAGAAAACACGAGAAAACGGATACAGGACGGCGGAGAATAACGAAAAAACACAAAGAAGACGTGCGTGAATATATAAAATATGCACACACGTCAGTACTCGGAAGGTGCGATGCGGGCGAAATTTTAAGGTGACGTGGCCGATCTCCACTCGCTGGATCTTGATCCTACGGCCCTGATTGAAGACGAAGACGAAGCGAAGCAGGCGCGCAGGCGAAGTCGAATCCAACCCGCACGACACGTGGCGGCACGAGGTTGAATCCCACCTCGATCGGACGGTGTGGATTTGCAGTGATCAGCAGGGCGGACCATTAGGCAAATTTGAGACCCGATAACACACTTAAACCCGTAATGCTATTATTAAAACGTATTTTAGTGTTTTGTTGTATATTCTGGCGTATTGGGGGCTCTAGGAGCTGTATTTCGCCATGAAATTTGGAGACCATGTGGACAGATGCTAGATTTATCATCTGAAGGAGATTTGGGGCTATTTGGAGAGAATTGGTGACATTTTCCTATCTTTAGCCTTGTATTTTGCATATTTGCCTTAAAATTGAAGTATTATTCACGTATTTTGAGGTTATAATGATGTATTTGTCTATGAATACTGCATATATTCTCTCCATGCGTGGTTAATCTTCATATGTGTTGGTGTTGACGTAGTTAGGGTGTCGTAATCATTGATTTTGATATCTTTTCGCCCTATTTGCATTGTATAATCATGTATTTTGTCGATTTCTACATATATGTTGTTTGGGTATGTTATAAGGAGATGTGGGCATGCTTGAATAGAATAAGATCTTTGCGGACTTATTCGTGATGCGACCCGAGAAGGCATTTGTGTTTATTTTCGTTATGAAATTGACGTTATACGTGATTAACTCTTTGGCACTATTTCATGCTATTTATCGACGCATTTTCCGACGTTCTCGTGCCCTAACTGGACGAAACGTTGAGTTATAGAAGGTATTATTAATCGTTGATTGCACACACCCTAATGAAATCAATACCAACACATACTCTCCATATTAGTACCATATATCGAATTCATCGTAAATATCGTAGGATTTTCTTTTATTTTTTGAACATATCGATACCATATCTTTAGGTGGTTGGTTATTGCCGTATTATTACTCTTTACAAACTGAAGTTCGTGGTTTTGCAGGTCAGTTGTCTCGTGGATACGATACCTGGACTCACCAGTATTATTACTTGTTCGATCTCCTGCGCTTGGGAGTAGTTCACACACATTTTGAGACGAGGCAAGTTTTTGGCGTCGTTGCCGGGGATAACAGTACTAGCAAGCTACAACTTCAGTTCGTTTGGAGGAACATTCGGTGAGATCCTTCCATCTTATAGTTTAGGATTTTTATCACTTTTTTGTTTTGTTTTGTTTTTATTAAAAAATTCAAAAAAATGGAATACATGGAATTCTATAACACAAACATTTGGCATGATGCAGAGTACAATATTGCACATAAACATTGGATGGAGAAGCTCAAGATCGTTAGTTTTAATCAGACTGATTATGAAACTTTCTTTCAAGCCTGGAGGAGGTTCACAAACATAGTATCGAGCTATCTGCAGCATAGGTACACAAAGAAAGAGCTCATGGAGTCCTTCCTAATTGGGCTACGACCACAGCTGCAAGAATTCTTGGGAGTCATGACGCCGACAGAGGCGTGGAAATACATGGAGTCTTTACAAGAGAATGAAGAAATCATGAAAGAGACTTCAGAGCGTGATTGAAAGGAGCCATCCTACCTTGATCAAGGAGAATAAAGCGTAGATGTACCTTTGCAACACTTGAAAGAGGAAGTTTATTTACTCATTCAGACATATGAGGCCACATCCCATTAATTCCAAGAGAACTACCTTGCTCGGAGTCGGCAAATTCAGCAATCGATAGAAAATCTTACTCTGATTGCCACTTGTTTAGAAGAAAGTAATTCTTTTGAAATTCAATTTCAAGAATCTAATATGCGTTCATCTTCTATTGCATGTATATCGAGCGAGCCATGTCACGATGAAGGTACAAGTCAGAACATTAACATGGCAGGAGGTGTGTGCAAAAGGGAGGACGAGCTAGCAATTTTGGATGAACAGGAGGAGGAAAAAGCGGGGGACATGGGTTTAGAGATTATCATTATGAAGCCCGAAGCACTTTTTCCCCCAGTTGTTTCCCAAAATCATTCATCCCTCTCTCCAATGATTGAGCATCATACCAAAAGTAGTGCACATTTTTCAGGGAGTAGTCACCAACATGCTTTATTTTATCTTACTTACTTTGATGACTACATTTGGAATATTTTTATTGCAAAGAATTTTAGACTAATTTGGACTGACATAACTTATCTCTTGCAGGATATTGGTAAACAGATTATAGAGATGTTTGGAGTTTTGTTGCTGGGGTCCAATTTATCTTTTGGAGGAAGATTACTCGCCGAGGAACGCAAGGAGCAAATAGAACAACTTCCTCCACCATTAAAGATTCGGGATCCGCCATTTGACCCGGGTTTGTTCTTTCCATTAGTGTAGATTTTATATGCTTTCTAGGATGCTTGCTTTTGAATAAACTCGTACCCTTTTCGACATTGAGGACAATGTCCATCTTTAGTTGGTGTGTGTGTATGAGACCTTAGGATTTTTTTAATAAAACAAGGCAAAGAAAAGAATAAACCACCAATCTCAGCTTTTAAAACTCCTTTACATGCCACAAAGACGGATGATTATGTATTGATTGAGTTCTAAAATCGTTTATGGCGTGGATTAATTATTTTTCCTTTATGGAATTATCGTTAATATGCTATTTATGAAAAGTTTCAATTGCCATGATTAATATCTCGAAATAGTTTGAATTTATTTCATGCATGCTAATGTGATGAAAAGCTTAAGTTTACATGATTTATTAGAATAGCATTCAAGTTGAAGAGGAATTTGGCCTTTGTTATTAATGTTTATGTTCGAAGAATGGGTGTTGAGTTGCTTATGAAAAAGGAAAATGCAAAAAAAAAAACAAGTGCAAAAGAAAAAAAAATGCATTGTTCCCTTAAGTTCATTGATTAGCTGGGTCTTCGTGCCTCAGGAAGCATTGTAGATTCGCGTCGAAAGATGGATGAATGGGGAGTGCATTCAAAAAAAAGAGAAAGAAGAAAATAAAACTTAGATGATTCGAGTATTAATTTCGAGGGGCTCTTCTAAGCCTAATGTCCGAAGGTCGTCTGGCCTAGGAATCATTAACTGAAAGCTCGCTACATGGATAATTCTAAGTCGTCAAAACAAAAAGAAAAAGTAAAAAAAAAAAGGAAATGGTGAATAAACCAAGCAACTTTAATACCCATGATTTGAACGATCGTTTTGAGATGCTAATTCCTTGGAAATGAGAAAACTAGAACATAACAACGTGTTATACTTTCGCTTGCGCAAAACGATGCTTGCATGTTGTTTATTCGAATTAAATTAGAGAAAATATCATGTGGTTGATCTTGTTCATGGATTGTGTATATTGATGGTCAAAATCATGTTGGAAAGCGTATTATTGAGCCATGCCATAAGCGATTGCTAGAATTTATTGTTTTAGTAATCATTCGACTTCATCGCTCTTTTTGCTAGGGACTAGCAAATCGCTAGTTGGGGATGTGATTCAGGTTGAATATAGCATATTTAACACCCCATTTAGCCCTATTTTGTGCTAATATGATGCTTAATTGGTCTCTAATACGTTCGTATTTTGTATATCGTCTTTTATTAGAGATATCACTTAATTTAAGCATAAAACAGTAATAAACTGAGTATTTCTGCATTTTTTATATTTTTCATGGCTACGCCTCGATCTCACGATTCCAACGACTATTTATTTGTATTTTTCTGAGATCTGTGCTAATTACTGTGAATTTTTGAATGCAGAATACCAATTAAATAAGGAAATATGCTCAAAATAATGATTACGACACCCTAACCACGTGGCCGCCAAAATGCGTGCGGGGCATATTTCCAAGCGTATTTTGAGCGTATTTCCTCATTTAATTGGTATTCTGCATTCAATAATTCACAGTAATTAGCACAGATCTCAGAAAAATACAAATAAATAGTCGTTGGAATCGTGAGATCGAGACCTAGCCATGAAAAATATAAAAGTGCATAAATACTCAGTTTATTACTGTTTTGTGCTCAAATTAAGTGATATCTCTAATAAAAGACGATATACAAAATACGAACGTATTAGAGACCAATTAAGCATCATATAAGCACAAAATAGGGCTAAATGGGATGTTAAATATGCACTATTCAACCCCAATCATCTACTATTGATTTTTATTATTGTTTCTATATTCGTTTACTGCTTCACTTTGCAAGGTCGTAGGGATTTTGTTGGGCTATTTAAGATCCAATTTTTGCTAGTCCTAGATTCCTGATCAGCTTGTAGGATTGGTTGTTTCTGCACGGATCTCAGTTTGGTTCGCCATACCGATCGATTTTTACCAACACCATATTCTAGCAGTGCGAACTTCTTGGTCAGTCAGTGCTCCAGAGATCATCTTCTGCTTCCGTGCCTGCACAACTTCCATTCTTTCATCCACAGTTTCTTAGAACATGAAAATGATCTAAAAAAGAGTATGAATGGAGCAATGCCAGTTCTACTAAACACTATTACTACTATTATGCCATACTGATGGGGCAAAATACCAAATCTAATAGGATAAAGTACAAGAGAATTTACTTAACCAACAAGAAGGGATTATGCTAAAAAAGAAGATCAACACCCAGGGGCTAGGGGGATTATGCTCCAAAAACAGAAGGAAAAAGAAAAGCAACGCACATGCAACAATGCCATCAAACAAAAAAGGCAAATCTTACAGTATCACCAAATTTGGGTGTTGTTGGTCACCTGTGGTCTCTCCCTCTCTCTCTCCCTCTCTCTCTCTTGGGGGGTTTCCGTTCAGTAGAAATTCTCGAATGACCATAAAAGAATGTGCAAGTCACATTTTAAAAGAACGTGTTAAAATTTATGACTCTTCTAGATAACATGTCAAAATTTATAACTAGATATCACCCTGACACCAGCACCAAATTCCTAACAAGAGGACTACAGACATTAGAAGAGAGAAAAGCATAGAGGTCACATTGGCAAGTAACATCAAGGAACCAAGTAGAACCCTCCAATCCACATACCAAAACAGCAGTCCAATTCAGAAGCCGCAGATGATAGGATTTTCTCCAGAGAGTGCAGTCCTCTCAAGCATGATACAGGCCAGCAAATCGAACACAAAAGGATTATATGGAGTAAATTCAAAAACAATTGGAAATAGGAAATATTGGTTGTCACAGAATTTAGCTGGTTCAATGAGTAGTCAGAAAGGGGTCTGAAAGCAAATGATTCTACTCTCCAGGGAGACTTGACTTACAGTAAATGACAGTTAAGAATACCTTCACAATAAACCTCTTTATAAAACAGGTCTAGTCTGCCCAATCCGATGAATGCGCATGACGGCTTGTTCCTCAACAGCTGGATTCCAGCACGGATCCTACAATGTAATTTCTGAAGTGAACTTTCACCTTGATTTTTTTAAAGACCAGCACGGATACAATATATGCCAGCTAGAAAATTTACCAAGTGTAGGCATGTTTGCAGTTGGCAAAAGTTCCCAGAGAATATCGCTGTTCTCGATACATGTAAGTAATGGATTGGTGAAGTTCATAGTACATCCCTCCGACAAAGACTCCATAAGGTAGATTCAGATAGCAGTCGTCAACATGAATAAACATTTGGGTAACTCCTCTTTAACTCACATAATATTTAAAATAATAAAATACATAATGGAGTGAAATAGTCAAATTCTCAGATGATTTTTAAAAGACAGTCTAAGTTTGGCCGAATACCAACAAACAACGAGGAAGTAGACACCTTTATCATGGAATCATGTCTTGTGGAAATACTCAACAATTAACCTTTACAATAACGCACATCTATAATGAAGTAAATGGTTTACTGTCATCACATATTTTGATAACATTCATATTCAAATAAAAATCATAATCATGGATGAACTAGATAGCACATACACTTGTGAAATTTGTGTCAGTGTTAGACATGCATAGGGTTCAACAATTGTTGGATGATCCTTGCAAGCATTCAAACACAACTCGAACATGTCATCGGTTTTCAAGTATACATTGAATTTTGGATACGTCTTGAACATATTCTAGAGTCTTGAAACTTCTTTGAGCCAAATGGCACACATTGAAATATGGTGTTTCTCATATTAAAAGTTGTGGTCATGAAAACAAATTACATTACAGTTTCTATCAACAAGACATAGTATTTCATTGCACAAGTTGAAATATAGCACTTCTTTTAATTTTTATGAGAAAAAACTATACATTAATGAAAATCTACATGGAAATGAGGTGCATTAAGTTCCTCTATGGAAGACGATGACCAAAACCCAAGACTTGAAGACCAATGAAGTTATACATATGTTTGAAATGTTAACCAATATCTTCCTTTGTTCTTCAAAGATTTCAGATTCTGGCACATGGAAATTTTTGTTAAGTAATAAGGACTCGGCTACTACTCTTATGCAGGTGGGGGATGATAGCTCTTATGTTTGGCTACCCTCATCAATGTTCTCTTTTGTTGCAGCTTGGAATGTTGTTAGGAACAGTGATTCTGGGTTCCAACTCTATGATTTGATATGGTACAAGCACAATGTCCCAAAGTTTGATATCTTGAGAGTATTGCTGAATAAATTGCTTTCTAAAGATAATTATATTGCAAGAAATATTGGGGTGGACAAGCTTTGTGTGTTGTGTGAGGAAGGGAATGAATCAATCGGCCATGTATTTTTCTATGGCCATTTTTCTAAATATATATGGACCAGTTGCTTGCTTAACCTGGGTATTTCTAATGCCAATGGGATGTCTATTACAGTTGCAGCCATCTTTTCAAAAGAAAGTTTTAAGAGAAGACAATGTTATCTTTACTTGCTAAAATTGTCTTGGCTTCAGTGGTGTGGCATATTTGGAGGGAGCGAAATAGCCGAATCTTCAATGGCAAGAAATCACATTTTCCGAGAATTTTTGGGGAGGTAATTAGAGATGTGTTTGGTGTGGTTTCCCCACTTAAAAATTGTTTTGATGAGCCTAGTGATTTTGTTATCCTATTGAATTGGTACGTTGGGTGAATATCATTGGTCCACATGCGTAGCTGCGTCTTCATGAGCTTTTGATGTCTGGGAGATGCTCATTGTCTATTGAAATGTAGTGCCGCCTGAGAGAGTTTTTGTTGAGGAATTTTATTTCCATTTTCTTAGAAATCTTGTATCTGGACTCTTTTTTTAGGGTCAACATGGCTTTTGGATTATATGCATGTGTTCGATGACGACGCTTGTGTCCTCTCTCTTAACAAATATATAACTAGAATCCCTTGTTGACTCCCTCTATATATTTGTATTATATGAATAAAATACCATTACCTTCCAAAAAATGTTAACATATATTATAAGATCAATAATATTTTAGTTGGATCCCCATGCGATGTTTGATATTTATGGATAAAGTACATATAGAGGGTATGCATTACATTTTCATCATATTGTATTTCCGCAGGTAGGATTTGATGTTGCCAACATCTCCACATCACCTACGCAAAATTTTTTAATAGTTGCGTCCATGCATAATCGTGTCACGGGTTTTCGTAGGATTTTCGTATATCAGAATATATTTATATCACACCCATGTTCAATGCTCAAGTGTGTGTTACATAGAAATGAGCCTAGGAGGTTACCTGATACCATTTGGAAACAAGTAATGCATTATGTTACTATGTATATATTAGATTAATTAAGAATGGGGACTGTTCGCAGTGTCATATAGTACATGTGTAGATATGTGATGCATCTAGGGCTTTTTGTAGGGATAAAGGTGGGATTTTTAGGTAAGTGGAGGATAAAAATAGGGTTTTTATGTGGAATTTCAGATCTGAACTATAATAGAATTACAAGAATAAAAGATCTAGAGCTAGATTAATCTATGAAAATAAGATAAATCAATTCGTAAATTAATCTAAGATCTAGGAAAAGTAAACTCACAATTCAATTGTTCGATATGCTCCTTAGGGCCGGCCGGCCCTTGCTTTATGGGGGGATTAGCAAAATGTTCAATTACTAAATGGCCCCCCTCGTAGTCACAAAACTACAAGTTCGACCCCGGGCTCATGGTGGACCAGATTCACCTCCTCCTTTGGTAGACCTGAACCGGCTCCCCCTCAAAACCTTGCCTGTGCGCCTCCTCAGACATGCGCGCTACATCACTACTCCACCCAAAAGTGCCACCTTGTCCTCAAGGTGAAAATCTGGAAACTGATCTCGAATCACCTCATGGGGCTCCCATGTAGCATCATAGTCTGTCAGTCCTCTCCATCTGATCAGCACTTCTTGTGTTCCGTCTGCGGTCTGCCTAACACCAGTCAGCTCCTGTGGCTCAAGCAATACCTCCATGTCATCTTTCAAAGTGGGAGGAAGAGTAGGCGAGAGGGTATGGTCCCAAATCGCTCGCCGTAGTGGCGAGACATAGAAAACGGAGTGGATGGTGGATGTAGCAGGTAAATTCAGACGATACACCACCTTTCCTATCTGAGCGGTAATCTCGAATGGCTCATAGTAGCAGCCGCCAGCTTTTCATTGCTCCGATGGGCCAATGTCTTCTGTATGTAGGGTCGGAGCTTGACGTAAACTTGATCGCCTATGGCAAACTGCATGTCTCTCCGGTGTTCATCAGATTTAGTTTTCATAATCTGCTGGGCTCGCAGTAAATGTCTTGTCAGGTCCTTCAAATACTTGTCCTGCTCCCCTAAATGCTCCTCAACATCTGAAACGGGAGTGGTACCTATACTGTAGTGGAACAACTGGGGTGGATTCCGTCCATACAAAATCTGAAAGGGAGTACTCTGAGGTGTCGAGTGGTATGATGTGTTGTACCAATATTCTACCCAAGCTAACCACTTGACCGACTGCTTTGGCGAGTCTGAAGCAAAGCACCACCTCAGTTTGGCCGTCCGTCTGTGGGTGATAGGCAATGCTCCTCCTCACTTTAGTCCCCTGAACCTTGAACAGCTCCTGCCAAAAACTTCTCATGATGATTTTATCGTGGTCGGATACGATGGAAGCAGGGAACCCTTGCAAGCAGACCAACTCTTTCATGAAAGCTGTAGCTACAGTCACCGCCGTATAAGGATATCTCAGTGGCACGAAGTGGGCCTGCTTGCTGAGGTGGTCCACCACTACAAGTATAGAAGCCCTCTGATCTCGGTAGCTCCTCGATGAAGTCCATGCTGATATCCTCCTAAACTCTCTCCGGGAGGGACAATGGCTGTAGAGTCCCACTGGTGCTATGGCTAGATATTTGTGACGTTGATAGACGTCACACTTTGCTAGCATCCGAGCAATGTCTCTCTTCATGCATGGCCAGTACAGCTCCCTAAACATCCTCCTATAAGTCTGTTGTATCCCTGGATGCCCTCCTATGGAACTGTCGTGGCACGCCTGAAATATCAACGAGATATGTGTGGATCCCCTAGGAATCACCAGTCTCCCCTGGTAAAGTAATTACTGCCCGCTCATGGTATACCCTGGAAATTCTGTTGAATACTGCTGCAGTGCCTCCCGTATCTGTGCTAAGCCCGTATCGGCCTCAATCTCTTTGATCAACAGCTCCCAGTTTACGAGGACAGGTACAGAAATGGCTGCCACCTCTACTGACTCCTCTCTGCGGGATAAGGCATCTGCACCTTGTTCTCCAAGCCTGGTCGGTACTATATCTCGAATGTGTAATGGACCAGCTTGGAGAGCCACTGCTGATGCTCTTCTGTGACCATGCACTGCTCTAATAAATATTTCAGACTCCTCTGGTCGGTCCTCACTATAAATCTCCTCCCCAATAAATAAGGCCGCCACTTCTGTAAGGAGAGTACGATCGCCATCAATTATCTCTCATATACTGATTTCTGCCTCACTCGTGGACAGATATTCAACCTCGCTCGTGGACAGAGTCTGGCTGAAATATGCAATTGGCCTATGATCCTACATCAGCACTGCCCCCAACCCATGTCCTGAAGAATCAGTGTCTATCACAAAGGGTTTGTTGAAATCATGTAGTGCCAAAACCGTTACGGTCGTCATCGCCAGCTTCAAGGCCTCAAATGCCCTGGTGACCCCCTCGCCCCACTGAAAACTGACTTTCTTTAGCTACTCTGTAAGTGGCCATGCAATCGAGCTGTAGCCTGCACGAACTTCCTGTAATACACCGTCAGGCCCAAGAAGCCCCGCAGGCCCCGTAGTGTGGTAGGTAACGGCCAGTCTAACATTGCTGCAATCTTCGTCCAGTCTGCTGCTGTAACGCCCCGCTTCCCAGAATACCCGGGCAGTACGAATCTGTCCTAGGTTCTCCCAAATCAGCGAGTGTTACGAAGAAAAAGAGAAAAGTACGAAAGAAACCAACAGGTCCACTGCGCTGCTGGGATAGTACATGTAATGTTCCACATACAACGTATCCAAACACAAAGCAGGAATAACAAATAATACAGAAACTTCCAGAGCTAACACTGAAACAAAGAATAGAACCTTGTTATTATACATAACCTTGTTATTATACATAACCAATCTTGTCCACGTACATCTTTATACAGCTACATTATAAACATATATAACATATCAACACTACCCCAGAAACAAACCCAAGAGTACATGTGTCATTCTCCTCTCCCCTCACACCCAATCCTAAACTCAGACTCCACAACCAATACTCCATCTCCAACTCCAACTCCTAAGCACCTGAGAACCACATGATGGAGCACGTCAACGCGTACTCTGGTAGGATATCCAAACTCTCACTAGTATGCCACTCCTAAATGAAACTACTGTGTGAACAAGTGCTACAAGTGAAATGCTACAGGAACATGGCATGGCAATACATCAATGTATAAAAGGAGCGAAGGAAATAAAGGGCCACAACATTTATTAATTGAACAACAAACGCAACACAGATGCAAATTTACAAAGAACTACAAAATTAAGTAACATATTTATTTAATTAAAAGTCATTTGGAAGCCTGGGTGTGTCGTTAAATATGAGGAACTAGACTCCACCCCAAGGTGGGGCGGTAAGGAGCACCCACCAGTGGTACACGAGCATTGTTTCCTTAATGGGGCCTCTTGCTCCACCCATACCCTCGCATCGGAGTGCAAATGAGGAAAACTCAACAAAATCACAATATATCGTACCCGAAACTGAGCAAGGTACGGAGATCACCACAAAGTATCCGAAATTGAGTAATGTACATAAACACAGCCATAACACAGTTAAGTCCTCATACCTTACTAGTATCCAGTTTTCCCCCAACCCCATTTTCACCCTCTTCAGAGAAGAATTAGACATTCTTTATAAATTCTATACAAGTGAGATTCCATAAAGTACACGTGCATAAGGTAATCGAATAATAATCAAGAGCATTTGAAAAGAAACAGAAAAGGACTATTTCCACAAATACAATGTTTCATTCCTTCCTCTTTCTCCTTCTTTCCCCCACTATTTTCTCATTATAACATCATAAGTGCCAACATCACCCTTTCATTTCCCACAACCAAGTAACATAATAGGCCCATGGCCGAAATATCAAAGAAGGAATTTGCCACATCAAATGAAGATTTCCACAACTTTAGGTAGATTTCCACAACAATACAATAAAGAGACTAACTTAAGCGTCATGCCTTAATAAGAGAGTCGACCATAGATTGCATGATTCATAAAAATGCGAACATGTGCATAAACTTTTGATAAACATTATCACTTGCATGGAAAAGAGAGCATCTTGTAAGAAATGCAATAAAGATCACAACTTTGCATCAAAGTTAGCAACTTGTTTAAGCACACACAATTTAGCAACTTTAAGTAAGCTAACACATTCAAAGGAGGAAACATTGCATACAATCATAAGCAAGTTAATGGCTTTTCCATGAAACATAAAAGAAGCTACTACTTCAACAAGCACAACCAGGAAAGATTGTAACTTTCTTCGTGAATTAATAAAATGAGCTTACTTTCTTTACAAAAGTATCATCTTCTTCACAATTACTTGAGCAAGATAGCACCATTCATATGAATTCACAATAAGGACATGAACTTTATTATCACAACATATTAATGAAGCTAACCTTACCAAAAGCATGCATTTGTGCTACTAAAAATGAGGGCTTTATTATTAAACATGACATGCACTTAGTATACTAATAAGAGTTTGGAATCCTACCTCATAAAAAGAGCTCCTTTCTTTTAAAAAAAATCCTAGCTTGGCTTTCCTCCAACTTCAACTCCAAAAGCCTCCATTTTCCCTTAAAACTCCTCCTGCTATGCTTCCAAAGAACCCAAAAGCATCCAAATGAAGGAAGGGATGCTACTAGGAGATGCAGAGTGAGGGTGGAGAAGCCCATGTGATGTTTTGCCTCCATGCACACCCATGGGAAGTTTCGGCCATGGCAAGCAAGAAGGGAAAAAGAGAAAGAAAAATAGAAATGAGAGAAAATGAAGGGAGAAAGTGAAGGAGAGATCTAGAGATGTCTAAACTTATCCTAAAGATAAGCATGATCACCATATAATTACTAAAATACCCTTTATAAGCTCAAATACCATAATACCCTCACTACTTCTAGGTATTACCAAATAGCCTTTACTATGCACACCACCTCTTTACTATACACACAAACCTTAACTTAATTACAACAATGCCACTACCCCAACCCCTTTTCACACTAGCCCCATACACACCTCATTCATGCATACATACATATATAGTGCATACACACATACACTCACATGCACATACATCTCTACACATATCTCTACCTATAGATCATTATCATCTCTTTGTACATCCAAGCACACATACTACATACATATATGCCATATGTATCAACATACATCCATACATTCACATGTATTAGCTTCACACACACACACACACACACACACACACACACACACACACACACACACTGTAACGACCAATTTAGGTCGTACGTTTGTAGTGCGTATTTTGTTATCGTATGCGTATATTTGTCTTTGATTTTAGTTATTAAATTCTATCGCTCTAACGCATAACCGGACCCTGTATTCACGATCCTCTCGATGACTCGATTGCCCCGGTTTTTTCTTTTTAATTTTTAGAAGTCGAGGGACGAAATTGTAATAATCTATTACTATTATTACTTTCATACATATTAAAATATTATTTTTTTCAAATTCAAAATTTGAAATCAGAATTAAATCAAATATTTTTAAAACTAAAATCCTAATATAATATCCTAAGAGTACCCCCACAACCCCACATCCCACTATCCCCACGTCACCCTCTCTCTCCAATATTATCTCTCCCTATCTCTCTCTAATGCTTTCTCTAAAAAAAACCCAAAAGGGAAACTGCAGCCTCCTTCTCCTCTCATCAAACCTAAGCCGAACTCCACTCTCCCCCTCCCAACGAAAAACCCCCGATGCCCAAACCCATCGGCTGCTCACTGCTCAGATCCCCGCCTCTGACCCACGCCCTTGCCCTGCCTCCCACGCACCACCAGCCTCCTGCCCTCTCCCCTCAGCCCTAGCCGCACCGTCGTCGTTCCCCTCGTCGTCGCTCGTCGCAGATCCCAACGCCCTCAGCCCCACGCCACCCCATCTCCGGCTTGTAGCCCTCGCCGCTGCACCCAACAACCAACCAGCCCCTCTCCCTTCTCGCTACCGAACTCCCCGTGCCCTCAGACCATCTCTTGCTGCCTCCTTTCCCTGACCACCCCGCGACCATGCTACCGCCATCTCCGACCAGCCACCTGCCACCAAGAACAGCCCATGCCAGCAACTTCGGGCCAACGCCGGAGTTCTTGAGGCCACGACAGTATTCCCAAGGCACTCATTACGGTTTTGAGGTCATACGTGCCGCCATTGCCCATCGTTATGTCTCGGCATCTTCCCCGCGTCACCGGTTAGTAATCTTACCATACTAAGCTATAACCCACACCCTAGGATAGAGAATCTAATAAAATCGAAATATTGTTAGACATCGTAAGGGTTATTTTAATATTTAATATGTTGGGACGAACCTAATTCAGATGTAATCAAACCAGAAAACCTGTCATGCTATAGCGTAGTACTCGCCAAGACGAACCCAACGACACCAAAATCACCGAAAGCAGGCAAGTGTGTGAATTATTATAAATTATTGAACTTTAATGTTTTTAAATCGCTTTTCATTTAAAGCTGAATTGTGGAAAATTGACCCGTGAAATGACGCTCACAAAAATTACGATGATAATCTTCACTTATTATGTGACACATTGATATACAATTTCGCATGTTTAAGAATTAAGATTTGACAACGAAAAATACTTGTTTACAACATGTTAATTAATTAACACAATTTATTTCCTTATTTAAATTGTTGTAAATGTCGTAAAATAAGAAAATGCTGATGATTAATATGGTTCACACCATGCTTGTACACACTTGTTAGAATGGACATTGATGGAATATCTTGAAAGAACTTGAATTCATGAACTTGCACCCTCGATGGCGAAATCTTGAATTCGTGAACTTGATTATGCTGGCTCGTGTTCCAACACATCATTTGGGTGGGGTTAGTGTTGATCAACCACTAAGCATGCGTGCAAGGGCCCCGTTCAAGAGCACCACCCATGCGGTGGGTGGCGTCAATCACGATTATACCCATGTGAGAAGGATCGATTCACTCACCATGACTTAAATGCATGAACCTTAGGCATGATAGAAAACATATGCATGGAACTTGAATAAATTGTTGTTACTTTACTTGCACTTTAAAATTTCCATGTTCACAACTACTTTGCTTTAATTCTTTAGAACTGCCATACTCATTAGTGCTTGCTTTAATTCTTTAGAACTGTAATACTCATAAATGCCTTACTTTAATTGACATGCTCATAACTGTATTGCTGAATAAAACGTATAACTGTGACAGTAAAACTGCCTTCACCTTTTAACCTGTTTTAATTATTCTAACACCTCGCCTGTGGTGATCTTGTAGGAGGATATATGCACATAAAGCGATTTATCCTCAGTATACGTCTTGTTCATACTGTATATGGTACCCATTATCCTAAGTATGAAATCGTTTGAATTAATATACTTAGATAATGTCCATAGACTTATAGTTAGGTCCTTACATATCTAGATAAGATCTCGATTATGAATAAGCGACCGAATAGAAATGTAAGTCTTAAACGGTTCGTGGTCATAGATGTGTCGAGAACTGGATATCGACACATCAGATAGACCACTGTGTCTTAGTCTTACCTCAGGGTAATGATGATCTCATAGTCATTCGACTTGGTGAAGTCGGAGACGAGACACAGGTGCTCATTGGAGAATGAGTTCACTGAACGACCAACTTAGAGTTGTTAAATGGTTAACTTTAACTAAACTATCTATAATAACTCTACGATGATAATAGGTAAGCTGGTCCTTATGACTTGAAGTCATTTGTACGAACCTGTGAGTGAACCATGTAGCTTAGACCTATGATCTAGCTTCGAGGCTAGGCCTGCTGAAAGATCTTAGGTTGGGTTGCACCTGAAGCTCACGAGGAGAGTAGATGACTAAGATGGGATTCGTCACTTCCATTAAAGGGAAGTTAGTTTCACAGGCTCAGTACGATCTTTGTGTTAATCCTCGGCCGGGGTACGTTGTAAGAAGTACAACGTGAATACAACAAAGATCGCCGTATACTGACCAATATTGTCTAATAGGGTTGACAGTAAACCATACCCTAGGCCAACATGGACACAGTCTTGACGAAGGGACTATAGCTAACGGCATTCATCACTGACACAGCCAAAGTAAACCCAATGATGCTTTTGTCAAAGGTTCGATCACGTTATGATGATTCTGAAACAGGGACGACAGCTACTGCTCGTGGTGACCGTCGTCTAGGGGTTCCGATCCACAACCTGTAGTTAGGTCAGGCTGTAGGGTCTCACACCGAGTAGCATTCGGGTCTTAGTAATAGGAAGATTAATTGAAAGAAATTCATTTGATGATATTGAATAGTTAATATTCACAAAGCTTGTTGTGAAAATTAGTCGTAATAGCAATAGGGACAAATGTTGCATCTGATGCAAACAAAGATTAAACGTGTCGTAAATTGGTTACGAAAAATTTAGTAGGAACAAATATGTTGGAAAGGGTTACCTGGCTGATGGGATCGTCCCGGTCTAAACACAGGTTCAAACCACGTCCAAATCGGAGCTCAAACGAGCCCAGAAACGCGAAAACAGTCCAAGGCAAAGTGGGTTAGACCCACTGGGCTAACAAGCCCATCCGCAATGGCAAAACGGGCACAGCCCGCTGCATAAGTGGGCTCGGCCCGCTGACTGCAGTGGGTGCGGCTCGCTGCTTGCAACAGGCCAGCGCCCGCTGCAGCAGCGGGTGCACGCCCGTTGCCCAGCGGGCGGGCGGGCGGCCCGCCCTCCCTACCTTGGGCGGGTGTGCCCGCTAAGCCTAGCGGGCATACCCGCAACTTAAGTGATTTTTAGGGTTTTTGTAACACCAAAAAGACGGCTACAAAAGTTGATTTTTTGCCCAACTTTGGGCAATTGTTTGAGGGGTCAAACTAAGTCGAAATTCGTCGCCGTTGGTTCCTATGCGTTGACCATTCGAAGCTCTTCGGATTGATAGCTTGTTTGGTGTCTAAAGTTTAATGAGCGAAGAGAATTAATTAGTTGATGTTTGCTTTTACAAAAAGCTCACTAACTTCAAATTAAGCTAAATTAGCTTAATTGAATTTTCTTCAAATTAGCAATAGTCCCACATTGCTCGCAACGAAGAAGGAGTGCCGACTCCCTATATAAATAGGGGTGCACTCCCTTCATTGAAAGATGCACTAAGTCCTCGATCGAGTAGCTCCAGAATTTTAGAGCAAGCTCGATCAGAAACTAAACTATTCTCTCTCTCTCTCTCTTCTTCTTCCTATTCTCCAGAGTAGTCCTAGCAAGACAACAAAGGGGGTTTGGATTTGGATCCAGACGTCTAAGATGTGGGTCTACTCAAGTGAAACTTTCTACTGTGTGTGATCGGCTTGGAGGCGAAAGTTGGCTCAGACGGATCGGTTCGAAGGTGTGAGGTGGCTCAGGCGGATCGAGTCAAGGCGGCTCGGCTACGAGGAGCCTCAGAAGACGGTGTGGTACATCTTGCCTGCTCCAGGGCCAAGATTCCGGGTATGTGGTTAAGGAATTTTTAGTGTTGATTTAATTTTGTCGCTGTAGAATAGATCCCTCTTGGGGTGGTCAGATCCACCCCAAGTTGGCATAGATCGGGCTAGGTTCTGGCTCCCTCAGAGCCTAGCTAAATTGTTTTGATAGCCTAAAAGTTTAGTTTTGTTTTTTCCGCTGCGCTTTTACGCCTCTGTGGTCCGTCCGACTTAGGACAGACATAGATCCGAGCTCTGAGGGTCTGCCAAAATCCCTACAGATCTCACCATTTACTTGTCAGACCCTTGCTGATATATATTTATGTTTTTGGAATGCATGTCAGATCACGAGACAGAGTACCAGGAGTAGGAGTTGTTTCAGACGGCTGACCCAGTGAGACAGGAGTTTGTTGACCCGGAGTCACTCCCTGCGGAGGACTAGAGACTCGTTCTGTTGCTGTTTAGTTTTGCTTTTGTGCTTTGTAGTAGGGTAAGTTTCCTTGTTGTAGTTTCCTTTGGACATGTTGAGGCCATGTTGCTCTCATTTCGTGTACAGACTTCTAGATGTGGCTTGTTTATATGAATATTCTGTTGTTCTGAATGCATGCATGTCACGCCCCGCTTCCCAAAAATATGGAGGCGAAGCGTGAGAAGGTCCGCTCAGACTTGAAGCTGCAAGCTACAAGTCCGATAAGCGTCAATCAACTTTAAAACTGCAGGTCCTTGCAACGCGAACGAAACAAAGATAATAATAATGAAATGAGATAAAAGAGATATCTCAGAATATCCATAAAATAAGTTCAGCATCACAGAAAAAGCCACCAGGCTGAAAAGAAAAAGAGTCTAAATGCCCAAACTGGCCAACAAAAGTACAAAGTACAAAGTATAGGTGCCACGCACCGAAAACTAACAGATGGCCTAAAACAAAAGGAAGCTCAGCAAAGACTCAAAGAATGGTCCCCAGTGTCCACAAAACTCCTCCTGGGCAGGCATGGACTCAGGCTCAGCGTCCGAAAAATACCACGTACTCAGCAACGGTCTCTGGCTCAGGGTCTAACATGTTACACCCAAAAGAGCAAGGGGCACATGTCAGCAAGTCTACAAGAGACTTGTGCAAGGAAACTGAAAGTAGGTAAAGCAACCTAGCAGTTCTAGCATGAATGTAATGACATGGCAGTTTAAAGTATGAGTGCAAAAAGTAAAGTAAAGTAAGGTACGAGCATGGCATTTAAACATGGCATGGATGACAAGTTTTACAAGTAACACTCACTAGTACAAGACAAGTAAAGTAAGCACCTCGTGCACAGAGATTCCGCCTTTTGGCTAGAGTGGCTGATCGGGCCAACTCCTAAGCTCAAGTGATCGTTTATACCTACCCCTCCACGTGTATCGAGCCAGGACCTTACCCCCGAACGGAAATGCTCGCTTCTGGATCACGAGCCAGGAAGTGTTTTTAACAAGTATGGCGTAGGGGTGCACCTAGCCGGACAAGGAAGTACAAGTACAAGTAATGTAGCGTGTGCTACGAATGCGACATTCAATGCATAGATGACATGACATGGCAAGTAGTAAAGCGTACAGGTAAGGAAAGTAAACATGGTAGTTTAGTATGCATAATCAACAAGTTAAAGAGTTGGATCTAGCTTCGTTGTCAAGCTAGATCAATTTAGGTGACGGATCTAGTTTCGTTGTCAAACTAGATCAAGTAGGCATCTAGCCAGCTATCATTTCACTGACTAGTCTCTTTTACGCTAAAAAACAAGGAAGTGGCCTAAAAACATGGCCCTACACAAGAGTTGGCAAGTTTCACTTGCCTGCAAGTACAACGTCTGAGAAACACCGTCCAAGAGAGTCCAAGTCACAAATAACCTACGTGCACAAGTCCACCGGCCTAAAGTCCATATTATTAATCTTGATTAGTGAATTTAAAATATTTAAAAGATTTTAAAAACATCAATTTTAGTCTTGATTAACAAACAATAGGTTGGGGGTCCTAAGGGTGCAAAGTGTTACCTCAACACGACGCGAAAGCTACACTGGTGTCGGGTAGCGACGCCAGGGGTTGGAATAAAAGAACACGCTCCAAGTCCTGATTCCAATATAGATTCCTCGCTGGAAAGTTCAGAGCAGCAACCGGAGCAACGAATCTAGATTCCAAAGCTAGCACGTGCGACGACGGGCTACGACGTGTCGAAACATCGTACGCGGCAAATCGTCGGAGAGAAAGCTCCTAGGTGGGGCCCACAGTAGTCCTAGGGACCAATAGGGGACCCACAATACCTCTGGAGAACTTGGGGGGCCCACGGTGGCAAGTGGTGCGACGGATGCGGGGTTGCGACGAATGACTCTCGGTCGTACACAGCCAATGCGTGGACTTGGCTCGGTCAGACACAGGGGAACGGGCTTGCACAGCGCTGCGGTCGGTGCGGGCCTTGGTTCTCTCGGTCGGAGCGGGGGAGACCGTCGGTCGGGCGCCTCGGATGCGGGGGCTTGGGCGCTACAACGTTGCAACCGTTGCAACGTTGCAGAGAGCGGCGAGCGCCTCGGTCAGACACGGGGCAGAGCGGGGGCTTGGAGCGGGCTCGGTGCGGTGCGGGGATGCGGGCGTGAGCGGCGAGATCTCTCGGTCTGACCGAGAGAATCTCTCGGTCGGAGCGGCTTGGTGCGCGGGTCGATGCGGTGCGGTTGCAGCGGGGTGCGGGCGAGGCTTGGTGCGGGCGGCAGCGTCGGTCAGGGCAGGGATTTTGGGGTGTTTGGCTCGGTCGGTGCGGGCGACGGTGCATCAACGTTGCGATGATTCGTCGAAACGTGAAATTTGGGTTTTGGAAGCGGCTAGGGTTATTTTCTTGCGAAAATAGGTCTTCCTAAAGGTTGTTTATATAGTGTAGATGGGTTGACTAGGTCTAGGGCTAATCCTAATGGGATTAGGAGTTTAAAAATATTTAAAATTCAAATCTCACCATATCCAACTCACCCAAGGCTTGGGTGTAGCCCAAATGAGCTGGAATTTGGCTCAAAAATTATTTAAAACGTTTTAAACTCAAATAAATTTTATTGGGCCGAAGTTAATTTAAAACGTAGCTTTTAAAAATATTTTAAACCTTGTTAAAAATATAAAGTAGGTCAAACGAACTCCAAAAATTATAAAATAAATATCGTGGTGATCGTGGTGATGAAAGAAAGCTAACTAAGAAGGCGGATCTCAATTTTGACGTCGGACGACGAAACTAAAAATAGAAACGTCTCCCGTCAAAAGTGAAAATCGCCACGTCTCATCGAATAAGATTAAATTGTGGGAAAACGACTCGAGAAATATCATTCCAAAATAGTGCCACTATTTACTACTCTCAGAGACGTTCACAACTGCATATCACACGAAAGTGTTCACAAACAAACAAAGTCTAAAATAAACACGTGCACGGTTAAAAGCACGTGCACGAACAACGTACAACGAAAAGTGGTCGTTACAATGTAATAACCCTGCGATGTTGTTGTCACAGACGCTTAGTGAACTCGAGCTTCACCGCTCCTGTTCATGCAGACCTTCGTAATGTTCTCGTTTCCATCGTCTTTGGGAAGCGGGGCGTTACAAGTTTTTGTGGTGGCCCATGCAGGTCTATGCATCAGTGAAAATTCAGAAGAATAAGAATGTTACCATTAGCCAAACATCTGGAGTAAACTTGTACACGAGATTAATTCGGGGTTTTCTTGTCTCAGAATGGCAGGAAGACATAATACTCGACCTGGATCCGGTGCTGTTGGATGTGGAGATGATGACATCTGCCAGATGCTTGGAGTCATGGGAGAGATGCTAGAGGTTCAGCACCATCTAGTCCATCAGGGACATCAGGCTGCACTAGTTGCACCACCTCACCCCCACTTTGGGCCTGGAGCCAAGCAATTCCGAGAGATGCGCCCGAAGAGCTTCTCCGGAAGAGAGGGTCCACTAGGAGCCGAGGAGTGGATTCGTAGCTTTGAGGATGACTTGGGTCTCTCCCGAGTCAATCTGATCGAGTGTGTTGAGCTAGCCAAGAAGCAGTTGACGGATAATGCCCGCAACTGGTGGGATGCTGAGGAGACCAGGTTGATTAAGCCAATTCCGTGGGCTACCTTCCGACTGAGGTTTGATGCTAAGTACTTTCCCAAGGCTGCGAAGAGAGAGATACATCAGCGATTCATCAACTTGGTCCAGGGCACCATGACTGTTAATGAGTATGAGTCTAAGTTTGCTATGCTGAGTCGCTTTGCCCCAACTCTGGTGGCAGACCCAGAGGACTGTGCCCATCGCTTCCTACAGGGCTTGGATCTGGACATTCAAGCTGTAATTTTAGCCTGTAAGGATCAATACACTAGAGGGGGGGTGAATAGTGTATATTAAAAAATGTCGCAAATAAAATGTTAGTAATATTTGCAAAGATGGCACAGAAATAAACAGACAAGTACTGAAATTAAATCAATCGCAAACACAGAGATTTATCCTGGTTCGGATCCTTGTGATCCTACTCCAGTCCTCTACCCCGTAGAGATTTTCAATCCACTATAATCACTTGCCCCGCAAGTACCAACTTACAAAAATGGCGACACTCCCCGTGTCCCAAACTTTGTACAATCTCTAACAGAGATTCAAACCTGTAAAATAATGAAATAGAAAAACACCTATAGCCTTGTTATAAATTTCAGATAATGAATTCAAGGATGGTGTTTTAGAAGAAGAACTTCAAGATGTAAAAGATGTGTAATGAAGCGCAACACTTGAAGTTCTCTGGTTCATAAAAGAAGAGAGAGAGATCAATCGATTTCTTCTTCAATTATGAACACAAACAACTTTCCAAAATGATGTTGAAAAACCAAGTTCTTCCGTTCTTAAATGAAGAAGGAAATCTAATGATTTCTTCTTGCAAATAAGAAAAGAACAACTAATGGCCTAAAGCTTTAGAAAGAAGACTTGATTCCAACAAATAAGAGATTAAGAAAAGAGGAAAGTGTGTGAATGAAAAGAGAGGGTCTACCCCTTTATTTATAGTGTTTAGGGACGGTTGGGGACTGTAGTTAACGTTAGAAAACGGGCAGGAACCGTCCCTGAAAATTTGGGATCAAAACGGCTAGTTTTGAAATTGGTCGACCAAAATGACCACATTGGTCGACCAAAATTTAGAGAGAGAATTTCGACCGTTGGAGGACATTTCTAGAATGTACACGGTTAGGGGGGTTTGCACATGCAATCCCATAACCAAATTCGAAGATTTAAAATTGGTCGACCAAAATGGGGTTATTGGCTGCCAATTTTCAAAGTTGTGAATTTTCGAAATTGGGAAGTGTAGATCTCTGAGGAATGGAACCTAGATGACTAAGATATATTATCACAAGGCTTTGTGACTCTAATAAAGTAAATTTTACATTGATTACATAAAGCCGTAGATAGGACTGCATCTGCAACTGAATCTGAGAAGCTTCTTTGCAGGAGATCTTTATCAAGTGATCATATATCCAAGTCGTGGATTAGATGCCTTTGTCTTTCCAGCTTCATGATTGATATTTCTGATTGAGTATGCATGAAGATATATCTCATTTGTGTGGAACTCAGCATTGATATGTATCTGCATACATAGAGTTAGTAGCACTAAATGTGTTTGTCACATCAAAATCATATGGGAATAGAAATATGGAATTATGAAATTCCAACATTCTCCCCCTTTTTGATGATGACAAACATGAAAAAAATATATATTGTTAAAATTGAACATATCAACATATCAGATATACTCCCCCTGAATATGTGGAGTTAGTGAAAACTCCCCCTGAGTAGATGAAATATATTCTCCCCCTTTGGAATTCTCAAAAAGAGGGAAATAAGAGTTAGGGAAAAAGTAAGTTAGATAACATGAGTAAATAAAAATGGCTGTAAAAGAAGGAGTGTATATCCCATTGAAAAATTTGAACAGAATGTCTCCAGTGCGTGAAATGAGTTGTAGGCCAAAAAAAAAAATAGTATGTAGGCCGAATATAATATAGTTGAATAGGGTGAAGGCCAAGTAAAAAAATAAAGGGCAAAGCATTAAAAAAAATATTAGTGAGAAGGCCACAGTGAGATATGATAAAACAAAGTTGCAGATCATAAAAAAAATGTGTGTGTAGGCCTAAAAAAAGGAAAGGTCAGGTCGGAGTGGGCCATAAACTAAAATATGTATATAACAGGGCAGGCCGAAATGAGTGAAGGAGGTATAGGCCTAATGTTGCCTGAAAAGAGTAAGCCAAGTACTTGCAGAGTATAGTGGAAAAAGATATATTTTAAAAAAAATAGGAACAAAAGAAACAAAAACAACATAGTCAAAGTAGGGTGCAGGCCATTGTTTCTGAAAAAATATAGATGTATGTAGTAGGTCTGAATGTAGCAATGATTGATATGTGCAAGCTACAGAAACAAAATCAACATTTATATGTGCAAGCTACAGAAACAAAATAGGTTGCGCCAGTAAGGTATTCAACAGGACATGGGCAAAAAAAATGGCTATAGCATAAAAATAGGATAGAGCATGAAAGCACAAAATAGGAACAGAAGGTACAAAGGAGCCTTCAATTGCAAAGTAACAAAGCACATGTGAATGACCAAAACAAAAAGAGCAGAACATGGTGTATGCCAAAGTTACAGAAGAGCACACATAAAAAATGTATCCAGTAGAATGAAGTGATACAACAAACACTGCCATATTAGCAAAAAAAAGAGAATAACAAAGTAACACATAGTTAAGACAGTCAACAGAGCTACCAGAGACAACAACAAAAAACATAAGAACTATAGAAGCATCAAGGCGAAAGAGACAACAAAACAGCCAGGGACAATATAATAACTAACAACGAGGGACAACAAACATTCAGTGATAACAAAACATCCAGAGACAACAAAATATGCATAGAAACAGTGACAGAGCAAGTTGAAAGTACATGATACTGGAATGACAACACTACATTAAGCCCACATATCACATAGACCAGACATAAACAAACCTACAAACAACAAACTAACCAAATCAAAGAGCCTGAACAACTAGCAGAGTGTTCCAACAAGCTAACCCACATCATCAGCCAACCAACAGATTGTTTCAAAAAGCCAACCAACAGAATGTGTCCAAAAGCCTAGCAACTACACATCATCAGACATCATCAACAGGAGTATGAAACATCAAACCAACTAGCAAAGTCCCAACGAGTGACTACTGCCGAGAGGAAGAGCCTGGACCGGGAGGAGGATCATCAGACGAACGACGAACCGCGCGAAAGTGTAGGGTCTCAAAGTGGTTTGCCAGTGAGGCAACCACAGTCGTAAGATCGTCCATCCGCCTATTATGCTCCTGTAAGGTGACATCACTAGAACTCATGTGGGTCTGAATCCCACGAAAACCGTCATGCATCTCGCCCTGAATGTCCTGAAATCCGCGAGTGACAGAATGACGGAGTGCACGAATCTCTCCAAGAATAACATCATGACCAGAGGTCGGGGTAATGGGAGTGGAAGGGGAAGCCGCAGACTGAGAATACCGTTTCCGAACCGGAACACGGCCACGAGTGCGAGAAGGACCTGGAGTGTGGGATGTGGAAGTGGGTCGGGAAGGAGGAGTGGGACGAGATCGCGGAGAACGAGTACGTGTGCGTGGAGAGCGGGACATGGACCTAGTGACTGGACGGGAGGAAGCGGGAGAAGTGTCAAGGTCAGCATCATCGACATCGTGAGGAAGTGGGTCAGTGGCATCGGCATCGGCATCATCATCAGAGCCAGAAGTGTCAGAGACGACCAATTGCATGTGAGTCAGGGTTGCAGAAGTGAAATCAACCGGATTGAAAATAGCAACTGAGTTTGCAAACGGAATCTGAAAGGCCTCTAAAATTCGGGTGATTAGGGAAGGCAAAAAGATATGAGACCTAACCGGTTTGGCCAAAGTGTCAAGGAATACAGAGCCCCATCATACAGGTAATTCACCCATTAAAGCATAGAGACAACGGGCAGTATTGCTACTAACATAGTTCAGAGATCCTATCTTAGGTGCTAGGTTTGTAAGAATAATTTTGACCATCATCCTAGAAGGTGGGTGTAGGGTGGCTGCAGACCGCTTTGGACGAAAATCAGTCGCCAGAAGCTGTTTAATGGAGGGATCGGTGAGATTGGTTGGAAGGGGCTGAACATTGTGAGCGGGCAGATGCAACAAGGAAGATAACATAGGGCCATTAAGACTGAAGAAGAAGTAGTAGAAATGTTTACTTTCTTTGTGTAAATAAATGCGTGATTCTTCTTTTGAGGTTTAACAAAAGTAGTTATTCCACAAGAAGAAGAAGTGTTACATGATTTGGGTGCATCCTTATGAGAATATCCCAGACCTTGTCTATGATTTGCAGGATATTGTATTTTTAGTAAATCATCAAGATTAGTCTTTCCTTTATTAAATTTATTAATATTGGAAGACATCTCATCGTATTTCATCTTTAGTGATGAAATATTTTTATCCATTTCGGATATTTGAGTATGTAGTTCTAAATTCTTAGTTTTGAGAATATCATTCTCTTTACTAAGATTTAAATTTTGAGAAGATGTATTCTCAATAGGTGTAGTGTTCTTAGAAGAAGACAATTCTTGATATTTAATAAGAAGATCATCATTATTTTGTTTCAAAGATTTATGTTGATTATTCAATTTTTTGAAACGAGAATAGAGATCTTTTAATGCATCAAGTAATTCTTCATTATTAAAAGAACTTACCTCATCTTCATCTTCTTGTGCCATAAAGCACATGTTAGCACTTTCATTTAGATCATCATCTTCATCATCTGAAGAATCATCCCATGTTGCTGCAAATGCCTTTTTCATTTTGTCAAATCTTCTTTCTCTTCTGGATTGATCATTATTGGAAGTTTTGAACTTTGCTTTGAGAAGAGGACAATCTTTCTTCATATGTCCTGGCTTATTGCAATTAAAGCAAAGAGAAGAATCAGTATTCTTAAAATTATTATACTTACCTTTCTGAAAGAATTTTCTGAAGTTTTTGGCAAAAAATGCCATATCATCATCTGAATCTTCATTATCTGATGTTGCGTTGAAGGCAAGTACTTTCTTCTTTTGATCTGATTCTTCTTTCTCATCTTGAAGTGTAACTTCATGGGCCATTAAGTTACCAATAAGATCTTCCATAGATAATGTGGAAAGATCATTGGCTTCCTCAATAGCAGTGATCTTTGGACGCCATACTGGAGTTAAAGCTTTAAGAATTTTGTGAACCTGTTCAAGAGAAGTGTAAGTTTTTCCAAGAGCACTTAAAGAATTTATAATATTAGTAAACCTGGTGTTCATTTCTCCAATTGTCTCTTGGTCCTTCATCTTGAACAACTCGAATTTGTGAACCAAAACGGAAATCTTAGTTTCCTTCACTTTACTGGTTCCTTCATGAGTTACCTCAAGTATATGCCAAATCTCCTTAGCACTTTTGGCCTGAGATACTCGATTAAACTCATGTTTATCCATAGCACAAAATAAAGCATTCATGGCCTTTGAGTTGTTGGTTTTTGCAGTTTTGTCGTTGGTGGTCCAATCAGCAACAGGAGTTGTTGGCTTTTCGTATCCTGACTCTACGATGTCCCAAATTTCATAATTCATACTTTGGAGATGAATCTCCATTCGTATTTTCCAATATGAATAATTTGAACCATCAAATAGAGGAGGACGAGTTTGAGAGTGCCCTTCAGGATGCTGATTGTAGTTGTGTGGAACTGCGTTCATGTTTGAGGAACTTGCTGCCATCTTAACCTTGCTCTGATACCAAATGTAATTTTAGCCTGTAAGGATCAATACACTAGAGGGGGGGTGAATAGTGTATATTAAAAAATGTCGCAAATAAAATGTTAGTAATATTTGCAAAGATGGCACAGAAATAAACAGACAAGTACTGAAATTAAATCAATCGCAAACACAGAGAATTATCCTGGTTCGGATCCTTGTGATCCTACTCCAGTCCTCTACCCCGTAGAGATTTTCAATCCACTATAATCACTTGCCCCGCAAGTACCAACTTACAAAAATGGCGACACTCCCCGTGTCCCAAACTTTGTACAATCTCTAACAGAGATTCAAACCTGTAAAATAATGAAATAGAAAAACACCTATAGCCTTGTTATAAATTTCAGATAATGAATTCAAGGATGGTGTTTTAGAAGAAGAACTTCAAGATGTAAAAGATGTGTAATGAAGCGCAACACTTGAAGTTCTCTGGTTCATAAAAGAAGAGAGAGAGATCAATCGATTTCTTCTTCAATTATGAACACAAACAACTTTCCAAAATGATGTTGAAAAACCAAGTTCTTCCGTTCTTAAATGAAGAAGGAAATCTAATGATTTCTTCTTGCAAATAAGAAAAGAACAACTAATGGCCTAAAGCTTTAGAAAGAAGACTTGATTCCAACAAATAAGAGATTAAGAAAAGAGGAAAGTGTGTGAATGAAAAGAGAGGGTCTACCCCTTTATTTATAGTGTTTAGGGACGGTTGGGGACTGTAGTTAACGTTAGAAAACGGGCAGGAACCGTCCCTGAAAATTTGGGATCAAAACGGCTAGTTTTGAAATTGGTCGACCAAAATGACCACATTGGTCGACCAAAATTTAAAGAGAGAATTTCGACCGTTGGAGGACATTTCTAGAATGTACACGGTTAGGGGGGTTTGCACATGCAATCCCATAACCAAATTCGAAGATTTAAAATTGGTCGACCAAAATGGGGTTATTGGCTGCCAATTTTCAAAGTTGTGAATTTTCGAAATTGGGAAGTGTAGATCTCTGAGGAATGGAACCTAGATGACTAAGATATATTATCACAAGGCTTTGTGACTCTAATAAAGTAAATTTTACATTGATTACATAAAGCCGTAGATAGGACTGCATCTGCAACTGAATCTGAGAAGCTTCTTTGCAGGAGATCTTTATCAAGTGATCATATATCCAAGTCGTGGATTAGATGCCTTTGTCTTTCCAGCTTCATGATTGATATTTCTGATTGAGTATGCATGAAGATATATCTCATTTGTGTGGAACTCAGCATTGATATGTATCTGCATACATAGAGTTAGTAGCACTAAATGTGTTTGTCACATCAAAATCATATGGGAATAGAAATATGGAATTATGAAATTCCAACACAAGCTTCAATGTCCTCGGCCACTTTTTACTACACATGAGGAAGTCCTGATAGTATCGAGGAAGCATGAGCTGATCGTGAATCAGAAGAAGGCGCATCAGGCATGCAAACACCCGATGGAGTTGTAGAGGAGTGTACCTAGGCCCATTGTTCGTCCAGTTTAGACCACTCAGTTCCAGAGGCCAGCTGCACCCATCCCCAACCAAGCTCAGCTGACTTGTCATTACTGTGGTAAGTCTGGACATGTGAAGAAGGATTGTAGAAGGATGCTGAATCTATGCCTGGTCTGCGGATCGCCTGATCATACTGCAAGGGACTGCCCTCACAGCACTCGACCTGTACCTGCTGGAGCACCTGGACCTTCTCAGAGAATTGTACCTGCACCTGGACATCGTGGACCGCCTCTAGTTCCACAGAATCGAGCTTTTCAGCAGGCCAACTAGTCGAAGCGTCAGGCTTTCACTATGACCGCTGTAGAGGCTGAGGCTGAGGATGATGTGATAGCAGGTAACATTTAGACTTAGTCTTTACCTTGTTTATATATTCATGCTTATTTAGTTAGATCACCATGTTTAACTTAGTTATATTATGCCTTAGGTGTCATCTTAGTTTCCTTACACCCAGCCCGGACCCTGTTTGATTCTGGGGCTTCTATGTGCATCTTATCCTGGAAGTTTGTAGTTGAACATTCGATTCCCACTTTTGCTCTTTCCAAGTGTTGGAATATCACTACTGGAAATGGTATAGCGAAGGTTGCATTGAGATGTAGACCATGTCCGTTGGTGATTAGTGAACATGAGTTATATGCTGACTTCATTATTCACGATCTACACAGCTTCGATACAGTTCTTAGCATTGATTGGTTAGGAGCTTTCTATACCATGATCGACTATCATATGAAGAAAGTGGTATTTGAAATTCCCAACCACCAGATGTTCGAGTTCGTCAGTGGAGGTCGTTCGCTTGGGCTTGTCAAATTTCAGGCCGAGCCGAGTGAATTGATTATTGCATCTTTGATAGCTGAACCTGAGAAGTATGCTGTAGTGAGAGATTTTGAAGACGTCTTCCCTGAAGACATTTCTGGATTGACGCTTGATCGAGCATTGGAGTTCGGCATTGATCTTATGCCAGGGGCTCAACCAATTTCGAAGGCGCCTTCCCGTATGGCTTCTGCAGAGCTGGAAGAGCTGAGGAAGCAGTTGGATGAGCTATTGCAGAAGGGTTTCATTCATCCCAGTATATCCCCTGGGGTGCACCTGTCTTGTTGGTGAAGAAGAAAGACGAATCGAGGAGAATGTGCTTTGACTATCGGGAGCTGAATAAGGTCACAGTGAAGAACAAGTACCCATTGCCCCGTATTGACTATATCTTCGATCAGCTTGGTGGATCGAGAGTATTCTCGAAGTTGGACCTCTGGAGCAGATATCATCAGGTGAAAGTCAAGAGGGAAGATGTTCCCAAAAAAGCTTTCCGGACCAAGTACGGGGAGTTTGTTGTCATGCCATACGGTGTGACCAACGCCCCTGCTGTGTTCATGAATCTCATGAATCTTATCTTCTATGATTTCCTAGATAAGTTTGTGGTGATTTTCATAGATGATATCTTGGTATACTCGAAGAGCGAGGAGGAGCATGTCGAGAATTTAAGGATGGTCTTAGAGACGCTTCGTCGTCATAGTCTATATGCCAAGTACAGCAAATGCAAATTTTGGCTGGATAGAGTTGCACTCCTTGGACATGTGGTATCAGGAGCTGCCATATCAGTGGATCCGGAGAAGGTCAAAGCAGTCAGTGAATGGCCTATACCTCGATCAACATCTGACATTAGGAGTTTCCTTGGATTGGCAGGATATTATCGCAGATTCATTAAGGACTTCTTGAGGATAGCCGAGCCTATGACGAGATTGACGAGGAAGGATGTCAAGTTCAGTTGGTCAGATTCTTGTGAGCAGGCCTTTAGCACTCTGAAGGAAAGGCTGACTACTGCACCGATCTTGGATATTCCAGATAGAAGTGGAGGCTACGAGATATTTTGTGATGCATCAGGCAAGGGCCTTGGATGAGTTCTGCACCAGCACAATCATGTGGTCGCCTATGCTTCGCGACAGTTGAAGGTTCATGAGAAGAACTATCCGACCCATAACTTGGAGTTAGCCATTGTCATTTTTGCATTGAAGATCTGGCGACATTTCTTACTGAGTGAGAAAGTGAAAACTTTCACTGATCACAGAAGTCAGAAATACATATTCACTCAGAAGGAGCTAAATATAAGACATCGAGATGGTTGGAGTTGATGGCTGACTACAACATCGACCTTCAGTATTATCCGGAGAAGGTGAATGTCGTACCTGATGCTTTGAGTCGACTACTAGAGGTGATGATTCTTACGGCTCAGTGGAAGTTACAGCAGGATCTGTGAGAGTTGGATGTTGAAGCTGTCCTACTGGGAGTCACCTCGTTGTTGATGAACATAAAGATTCAGTCGTCGATTGTAGATCGGATCAAGGCTACTCAAGCTGGAGATGTTAAGTTGCAAAAGATCAGAGAGCATGTTGAAGCAAGACTCCGGACTGATTTTCTTATCCATGAGGATGGATCCCTGAGATATGGCAATAGGATATGCATACCTGTAGGGGATATCAGAGAGGAATTGGTGAATGAGGCACACAGTTCACCTTATTCCATCGATCCTGGTGGTACGAAGATGTACAATGAACTTTCTCAGAATTTCTGGTGGCACGGGATGAAGAGAAGCATGGCATGGAGCGTTGTCAAGTGCCTTATATGTCAGCAAGTGAAGGCTGAGCATCATCGTACTGCTGGACTACTACAACCTTTGCCGATCCCAGAGTGAAAGTGACAGCACATCATGATGGACTTCGTGACTGGCTTATCTCAGAGCACCAAATAGAACGACGCAATCTGGGTCATCGTCGATCGATTGACCAAGTCTGCGCACTTCATACCATTTCCAGTGGAACAACACATGGAGATACTGGCGAGGATGTATATGGAGTTAATGATCTAACACATACCTCTATAGTTTCCTTCTAGTATTAGTTGTGATGTGAAACATGTCGTGTAGGAGATTGTACAACTGCATGGACTCCCCGTGAGCATTGTATCTGATCGAGGTACGAGATTCACGTCTCAGTTTTGGAAGAGTCTGCAGACCAATCTGGGTACCAGTCTGCGTATCACCCGCATACGGATGGATAGTTAGAGCGTACCATACAGATCTTGGAGGATATGCTGAGAGCCTGCATGCTGGATCTCAAAGGCCCATGGGAGGATCATCTGCATCTGGTGGAGTTCTCCTGCAACAACAGTTATCAGGCTAGCATTGACATGGTGCCATTTGCTGCTCTCTACGGGAGGAAATGTCGATCGCCACTGAGTTGAGATGACATTGGTGATAGAGAGCTATTGGGACCAGAGATGATAGTCAAAGTGTTTGATGTTGTGCGAGATATTAGGGACAAGCTTTGGATCGCACAGGACCGTTACAAGCATTGGTGGATGCTAAACGGCGTTCTCAAGAGTTCCAGTAAGGAGATCATGTATTCCTGAAGATCTCACCGAATCGAGGAGTGATCCTCTTTGGGAAGCGATGCAAGCTCAGTCCGAGATATATTGGACCCTTCGATGTGCTAGAGCAAGTTAGAGAAGTAGCTTATCGCTTAGCACTGCCACCATCTTTAGAAGGAGTTCATGATGTCTTCCATATGTCTCAGCTCCGTCGTTATATCAATGACCCTTCTCACGCTATGGACTATTCAGAGATTACAGTTAGGTCGGATCTGACGTATGAGCAACAGCCTGTATAGATCCTTGACAGACGTCCGAAGATGCTCAGGAACAAGTCCGTCAATCTTGTTAGAGTGATGGGGCTGCATGACTCGCCAGGAGAGTCCACTTGGGAGAGGAAAGAGGAGATGAGAGAGCACTACCCTTATTTGTTCCCTGATCAGTAGTTGTTAGAAATTTCGAGGGCGGAATTTTCTGTAAGATGGGTAGGATGTAACGACCACTTTTCGGTCGTATGTTTGTAGTGCATATTTTGTTATCGTACGCGTATATTTGTGTTTGATTTTAGTTATTAAATTTTATCGCTCTAACGTGTGACCGGACCCCGTATTCACGATCCTCTTGATGCCATGATCGTCCCTGTATTTTCTTTTTTAATTTTTGGATGTCGGGGGACAAAATTGTAATAATCTATTACTATTTTTACTTTCATACATATTAAAATATTATTTTTTTCAAATTCAAATTTTGAAATCAGAATTAAATCAAATATTTTTAAAACTAAAATCCTAATATAATATCCTAACCGTACCCCACAACCCCACATCCCACTATCCCCATGTCACCCTCTCTCTCCCTCGTTATCTCTCCATATCTCTCTCCAACCCTCTCTCTACAAAAACCCAAAAGGGAAACTGCAGCCTCCTTCTCCTCTCATCAAACCCAAGCCAAACTCCACTCTCCCCCTCCCAACGAAAAAACCCCCGACGACCAAACCCAGCGGCCGCTCGCTGCTCAGATCCCCGCCTCCGACCCATGCCCTCGCCCTGCCTCCTGTGCGCCACCAGCCACCTGCCCTCTCCCCTCAGCCCTAGCCGCACCATTGTCGTTCCCCTCACTGTCGCTCGTCTCAGATCCTGACACCGTCAGCCTGATGCCATACCATCTCTGGCATATAGCCCTCGACGTCGCACCCAACGACCAACCAGCCCCTCTCCCTTCTCGCCGCCGAACTCCCCGCGCCCTTAGCCCATCTCTCGCTGCCTCCTCTCACCGACCACCCCGTGACCACACTGTTGCCATCTCTGACCAGCCACCTGCCACCAAGAACAGTCCACGCCAGCAACTTCAGGCCCACACCAGAGTTCTTGAGACCACGTCAGTATTCCCGAGGCACTCGTCGTGGTTTTGAGGTCGTACACGTCGTCACTGCCCATCGTTGTGTCTTGGCACCTTCCCTGCGTCAATGGTTAGTAATCTTACCATACTAAGCTATAACTCAAACCCTAGGATAGAGAATCTAATAAAATCGAAATATTGTCAGAGTCAAAAGGCTATTTTAATATTTAATATGTTGGGACGAACCTAATTCAGATGTATGTTTAATCAAACCAGAGAACCTGTTGTGCTATAGCGTAGTGCTCGCCAAGATGAACCCAACGACACCAAAATCACCGAAAACAGGCAAGTGTGCGAATTATTATAAATTATTCAAGCTTAATATTTTTAAATCGCTTTTCATTTAAAGCTGAATTGTGGAAAATTGACCCGTGAAATGACGCTCACAAAAATTACCATGATAATCTTCACTTATTATGTGATACATTGATATAAAATTTCGCATGTTTAAGATTTAAGATTTGACAACGAAAAATACTTGTTTACAGCATGTTAATTAATTAACCCAATTTATTTCCTTATTTAAATTGTTGTAAATGTCGTAAAATAAGAAAATGCTGATGATTAATATGGTTCACACCGTGCTTGTACACACTTGTTAGAATGGACATTGATGGAATACCTTGAAAGAACTTGAATTCGTGAACTTGCGCCCTCGATGGCGAAATCTTGAATTCGTGAACTTGATTTGGTTGGCTCGTGTTCCAGCACATCATTTGGGTGGGGTTAGGGTTGAGCGGCCACTAAGCATGCGTGCAAGGGTCTCCTTCAAGAGCACCACCCATGTGGTGGGTGTCGTCAATCACGATTATACCCCCGTGAGAAGGATCGATTCACTCATCACGACTTAAAGGCGTGAACCCTAGGCATGCAAGAAAACATATGCATGGAACTTGAAAAAATTGTTGTTACTTTACTTGCACTTTAAAATTGCCATGTTCCCAACCACTTTGCTTTAATTTTTTAGAACTGCCATACTCATTAGTGCTTGCTTTAATTCTTTAGAACTGTAATGCTTATAAATGCCTTACTTTAATTACCATGCTCATAATTGTATTGCTGAATAAAATGTATAACTGTGACATTAAAACTGCCTTCATATTTTAACCTGTTTTAATAATTCGTACACCTCGCCTTGGATGATCTCACCATTTACTTGCCAGACCCTTGCTGACATACATTCATGTTTTTGGAATGTATTTCAGATCACGAGACAGAGTACCAGGAGCAGGAATTGTTTGAGACGGTTGACCCAGTGAGCCTGGAGTTTGTTGACCTGGAATCGCTCCCTGTGGAGGACTAGAGACTCGTTCTGTTGA
This sequence comes from Scilla litardierei, assembly GCA_030789695.1. NCBI lineage: Eukaryota > Viridiplantae > Streptophyta > Magnoliopsida > Asparagales > Asparagaceae > Scilla > Scilla litardierei. The sequence continues at coordinate 379,442,318 of CM061142.1, forward strand.
TGTTTAGTTTTGCTTTAGTACTTTGTAGTAGGGTAAGTTTCCTTATTTTTGTTTCCTTTGGCAATGTTGAGGTCCTGTTGCTTTTATTTCATGTACAGAATTCTTGATGTTGCATGTATATATGAATATTCTGTTATTCTGAATCCATGCAAGAACCCTGCGATGTTGTTGTCACAGACGCTTAGTAAACTCAAGCTTCACCGCTCCTGTTCATACGGACCTTTGTAACGTTCTCGTTTCCATCGTCTTTGGGAAGCAGGCATTTCACACACACTCTTACATCAATTCCATACATCACTACAAGTAGTCATCCACACTAGCACACTAACATGTATCCATATATACACATACCACGCCCCAATACACACCTTAAACCAATTACACACACATCTTACATATCAAACATAGCCATATCAAACATTGCGATAAACACATAACAATACATGTCCCAATACATAGTAATACATAACATTACACCATAGAGCAACACCCTGGGAGCAACACCCTGGGAGCTTTATACACTACATATATACATATCAATTACACATGTATACACACACAATACACCACACAATAAACAAAATTAGATATACCTTACGTATATGGCACTAGGGCCATTACATCCGCCACCCCCTCAGCTGAGACGAAATGCCCCAAGTAATCTACCTATGGTTGACCAAACATGCACTTCTTCTTATTGACACAAAGCTGATGGTCATGTAACTCATGCAAAACTGCTTGCAGATGCCCCACATGTTCCTCCACACTGTGATTTTATATGAGTATGTCGTTGAAAAATACCAGGACAAATCTTCGGAGGTAGGGTCGGAACACCTTGTTCATCAACACTTGGAATGTCGCTGGAGCATTCGTCAGACCAAACAGCATGACAAGGAACTCCTAGTGCCCTTCATGAGTCCTAAAAGCGGTCTTGGGCACATCAGCTGCCCTCATGCATATATGATGATAACCTAACTTGAGGTCAATCTTGGAAAAACATGCAGCCCCATGGAGCTCGTCAAGAATCTCATCGATCACCGGGATGGGATACTTATCGGGAACGGTTTTCTTATTCAAAGCCATGTAGTCCACACAAAACCTCCAACTGCCATCCTTCTTCTTAACCAGCAAAACTGGGCTGGAGAATGGACTCACACTCGGCTGAATCACCCCCTCCATGCAGCATGTCCTCTACTAACCTTTCGATTTCATCCTTTTGCACCTGGAGATATCTGTATGGATGCATGCTGATAGGCGACATGCCCTCCCGTAAAACAATGACATGCTCGTGATCTCGAGGTGGTGGTAATCCTTGTGGGGTCTAAAAAACATCCTTGTACTGGCTCAAAAGTTGCTCTATCTCTGGTACCACTGCGTGGGTGTGATCCTCCCTCTGCTCGCTTGCGGTCACCACCTGTAGTTCTACCAGATAGCCTCCTCCTGCCGTGTGTATAGCTCGTGTCATGGCCTTATAGGACACTAAGGAACCGCAGAGACTGGGGTCCCCCTGTAAGACTACTGTCCTCCCCTCATCCTGGTACTCCAACCTCAGCAATTTCCAGTTCATTTTGGTTCCCCTAATGTCTGTAGCCACTTCATGCCTAGGATGACATTAGTGCTCCCTAACTCCAAGGGAAGAAAATCCGTGATAATCTGCACCCCCTGTACCGTCACGATCACACCTCGACAGATGCCTCTGCTGTGTGTCACCCATCTTGTGCCCAACATTACTCCACACCTCCCTGTGTCACTCAGCTGCAGTCGCTGCTCTTCCACCAATATATTGGAGATGAAATTATGGGTGGCCCCACTGTCTATTAACATGATCACATCCTGGCTGCCCACATGTCCCACCAATTTCATGGTGTGATTTGGTGTGAACCCCACCATAGAATTGAGGGATACCTATGCTAAGTCCAAGTGCTAGTGCTCATGCTCCTCCTCATCCACTCCATCCTCTAGTACCACCACACTGTCCTCCTCCTCATCGTCGTTCACTATCAAAATCTGGAGAGTCCGATCCCCGTAGCGATGCACTAGAGTAAATCTCTCATCACACTTAAAGTATATCCCCTTTGCTCGCTTTTCTCGATTCTCTGCCTCAGTCATCCTCCGTACTTGCCCCCTGGTCGTGGTTCTGGCCTTCTGTCCCTGTTGACTGTAGCAATTGGTGTAGCTCCTGAGCAGTAGCAGCTCTCTGTCATCCCACTGGAGCCTGCCCACGAAAACGGTGCCTCTCCATGTCCCACGGGCTCTCCTCTCAGTCTTCTAATGGTCCTCCACCATTCTAACTGAAGTCATCATCTCTCGCAGACCCACGGGCTTCAACTGCCTCAATCCAGATCTAACAGTGGGTTTCAGCCCTTTCATACAACATCCCTCCAGAGATTCCCCTAAAACTCTGCGAACTCGGTGGCAGAGCGACTCGAATTTCTTAATGTACTCTCCGATGCTCCCGTCCTGTTTCAATGAATATAGTCGCTCATAAACTCCCTCAGACTGTACTGCGTCAAAACACTCCACCAGAATGGTGGTAAACTCCTCCCACATCCAAAAAGGCTGTTGCTGCTGTGTCCACCTAAGCATACCCAAAGCCTTTTCCTCCAAGCAGACTCCTACCACTCGGAGCCAGTCCTCTCCTGGTACCGCTGACACCTCAAAATATCTCTCCTAGTCATCAGGGTCTCCTCCCTAAAAATGGGCATCTTCAGCTTCCTCAGCCGGCTATCCCAGCGATACCTCCTCTCTCATGCGGCTGATCCTAACATCTCGGCTGAAACACATGTGGCCTGTCAGGAATATACCCCACTACCAGATCTTGAGCGCCTCTGTCTGCTCCATCCCACTGCCAATCTCCCCGCTTGTCTCCATGTGGGTGCCCATAATCCCCCTGATAGGCTATAGGGGCGCCCTGAAATCCTCTCCAATCTCTTGTCATGCCCTCAAAAGGGGGGGCTGAGCCGACGGACCTCCAAGGTGCTGATGTCGCCCTCCATACTGTTGAAATCCTTCCCATGGCCCACCGGTGGTTGAAAATATGGCATATGAGCTGATAGGGCCCCATAATGGGCCCCATCTGCAGCTGAAGAAGTCAGAGGGGGCTGTTGGGCCCCCAAGAAGCTCGACAGCCCCCATGGAGCTCGGGCGGGCCTCGAGAGCCCCCGCGGAAGGTCGGTGAGGCCCCCCAAGGGGGCGACGGGACCTGTCGGCCCCAGTTTTGGGCCGACAGGCCTCTGCCAAGGCCCAGGAGGGGTGGGAGGCACTGGTTGCCCCTCTGGGGGGTTTGGCGAAGCCCCCTAGGGCTGCTGGAGGGATGGCCACCCCCCGGTGACCCGGCGCACCTCCCCATGGTAGGGAGGTGATCGGGAAGGCCTCCCAAACATCTGGATCTATTGCATTTCAGTGATCATTCGGGTATAGGACTTCGTCTTCGACATCTTTAGGAACCCCTTCGTTAAAAATCACATTTTTTCCCTTCATCATCGATAAATCTGGATCCTTTGGGCTTGGATCTCACTATGGATTTATATTTGCTATCATCGCCACTAGTTCCTGTATCATGTGAGATCTATTTGCTTTCATCGCCTCCTTCAACTCTGCAACGCTCTCTGTCGCTTCCTTTCTCACCTCGCTAATAGTACTCTCAAACTTTTCCAACTTCTCTTTCAATAAGTCGATCCGCTCCTTGGATATTGTGTTCGCCATGGATCTTGTGCTTTGATACCAAATTGATGCATCTAGGGCTTTTTGTAGGGATACATATGGGATTTTTAGGTAAGTGGAGGATAAAAATACGATTTTTATGTCGAATTTCATATCTGAATTATAATTGAATTGCAAGAATAAAAGATCTGGAGCTAGATTAATCTATAGAAATAAGATAACTCAATTCGTAAATTAATCTAAGATCCAGGAAACATAAAATCACAATTCAATTCTTCGATAAGCTCATTAGGGCCGGCCGGCCCTTGCTTTAGGGGGATTAGCGAAATGTTCAATTACTAAACGACTCCCCTCGTAGTCACGAGACTACAAGTTTGACCGCGGGCCCGTGGTGGATCCAAGTCACCTCCTCCTTTGGTAGACCTGAACCCCCCTCAAGACCTCGCCCGCGTGCCTCCTCAGACCTGCACGACACATCAATATGCAAGCAAGTCAAGTAATGATAATTCAATATTTTGACTCGACATGCAAGCTATTGCCGATTCTGAGCTATAAGGTCTATAAAAGCAAGGACTAGTGGCAAATGGGCTATTGCTCGAAATTGAACTTGGAACTTCCCATTACCCAACTATATGCCTTCACCTCTGAGCGAGGCCTCAGGAACAGTCAGGGTATAAATTAGTCATATTTAAACCATCAATAGAAGACATGAAGTTTTCATATATTACTGAAATCATTTTTAATGAATATGGTGAGCATAAAGAATAGACATTTGGAGGTGGTACATTCAAGTTATTTTCATGGACGAGAAAAAAGAGTACTTAAAATGATCGTTGTAAATAGTATAAGAACAATAGCAAATAAATGATCCTCAATTAATGGAGAAAGCAGTTTAAAGGTGCAGAGACTTAAATAGAATTATATGCTCAATTAGCATAGCTCTAGTAATAGCATGTGTACTACTTTTAATTTTTATTATTTTCAATTAGCTTTGCCGTAGTGTTTGCTTAATCAGATATTTTTTGGTTTTCCTGAATAGTTTGTCAATCACATTCTCTTTGTAGATAAGTCATAAGGAAAATTTCAAGAAACTGCCTTAAACTTTGAGCAAATTTTAGGGTAATTAGATTTTAGAATAGTACCTGAACTTTGACAAAAACATAAAATTACCATATCTTTTTCCAAAAGTATCAAAAACACCCATTGTTATCCCATTGTTCGTGACGTACATCTGGATTTAGCAAGTATATGCGTGAGGAGAGATTTGGATGGTTTTAGGTCAGATATGGTGGTTTGTGATAGATTCGACATATTTAGGTGGGTTTGAGGTAGAGGGTGAGGAGATATTTGGGGTTGCTTTGGGTCGGATTAAGGAGGTTTTGGGTCGGATATAATGCATCTACATGTGTTTGGGCTTGGATGAGTAGAAAAGGAAGAAACGGGGCGCATATGGATTGGTTTCATGTGAGGGATAAATTGAGGAATAAAAAGAAAATCATGGGAAAGTGCGGGTTGGACTTGGGTTTAGGATTTAAGAGGATTTAGGGTAAGGGATAAGAGAAGGTGGAAGAAAACGTTTGGAGGAAATGGATTTTTTTAATGAATTATTTCATTAATAAATTAATTTTAATATTATGTGTTTTTTCAAGAAAAAAGTAAAATTGTTGTAAACTTGGCGGCTATGGAGACCATAGCCCTATATTTATAGTGGTAGGGTTACATAATGGGTGGATACCCACTAACGGGTAGGCCCACCAAGAAGCCCGTTTATAACACTTCACCTTATCCATCCATTGTTGTAAGCCATGGTGAACGCTTCAGGTTTCATGAAGCTTATTTGATCATGGGGTTGGAGATACTTCTGGATCTCTAAGTTTAAGAGTGCTTGCCTCATTAAAACCTTTGCCAAGGAAAACCCAGTGGGAAAAACCAGTGGTTAAGGGAAAAGAGTACAAGTCTCTGTAACTTCCCCTGATCGATGGATAACATCAGTGGTGGATACTTCTGGATCCTGAGTTAATGTGGCTGCCTCGTTAAAACCTTTGACTGTGGAAAACCCAGTGGGAAAAACCAACAGTCAAGGAAAAAGAGTACAGCACTACGTTAACTCCCCCTGATAAGTACAAGCTTCAGGCTTGTACATCTCTCAGCTGTCTCATCCCAATTCCTAGTACAAGTTTTCTAAAGGTACTGCGAGGCAAAGCTTTAGTGAATAGGTCAGCCAGGTTGTCGCAGGACTGGATCTGCTGGATGTCGATCTGGTTATCCACTTGCTGTTCATGCGTCCAGAAGAGCTGGGGGGAAATGTGCTTCGTCCTGTCACCTTTGATGTAGCCACCTCGTAGTTGAGCGATGCAGGCAGCATTGTCTTCGTACATGGTGGTAGGTCCAAGATCTCCCGTCTTCAAGCCGGTGGTCTTGAGGATGTGGTTGATGACTGATCGAAGCCAGAAGCATTCTCTGCTAGCTTCGTGGATCGCGATGAGCTCGGAGTGGTTGGATGAGGTCGCTGTGGATGTCTGCTTCACGGATCTCCATGAGATGGCCGTCCCACCGTATGTGAATACGAAACCGGTCTGGGACTTTGCGGTATGTGGGTCGGACCTGTATCCCGCATCTGCGTAACCGACCAGGTCGGTGGATACACCTTTCTTGAAGTATAGTCCCATATCTACAGACCCTTGGAGGTAGCGCAGAAGTTGTTTCACTCCGTTCCAGTGGCGCTTTGAGGGCGCTGAACTGTATCTGGCTAGTAGATTTACTGCGAACGCTATATCGGGACGCGTGCAGTTTGCCAGGTATAGGAGTGCTCCAATTGCACTTAGGTAGGGTACTTCAGGGCCCAGTGTTTCCTCCCCCTCTTCCAGCGGTCGGAAGGGGTCTGTTTCAACATCCAATGATCTGACGACCATTGGTGTGCTAAGCGGATGACATTTGTCCATAAGAAAGTTCTTCAGCACTTTCTTTGTATATGTCGATTGGTGCAACAGGATTCCTCCGCTTAAATGTTCAATTTGTAGTCCTAGGCAAAACTTCGTTTTGCCGAGGTCTTTCATCTCAAAAGTCTGTGTGAGGCTTTTGGATATCTCATCTATCTCTACGGGAGATCCGATGATGTTCAAGTCGTCTACGTAGACGGCTATAATTACGAATCCTGTTCCCTTTGCTCGTATGAAGATGCAAGGGCAGACTTCATTTGTTGTGAATCCTTGTTGCACTAGGAATTCACTTAGTCTGTTGTACCACATTCTACCTGACTGTTTGAGACCATACAGTGATCTTTGGAGTTTGACGGAATAGATGTCCCGAGGTCTTTCTGTCATTTTTGTCGGTAGTTTGTATCCGTCTGGGATTTTCATATAGATGTCCTTATCTATATTTCCGTATAGGTATGCAGTCACAACGTCCATGAGCTGCATATCCAGACCTTCCTTCATGGATAGGCCGATAATGAAACGGAAAGTGATCGCGTCCATGACCGGGGAATAGGTATCGTCATAGTCTATTCCTGGTCGTTGGGAAAAACCTTGTGCAACAAGGCGCGCTTTATAGCGCACGATCTCATTATTCTCGTTTCTTTTTCTCACGAATACCCATTTATATCCCACAGGTTTAACACCTTTTGGTGTTAGGACTACAGGTCCAAAAACTTTGCGCTTCGAGAGTGAGTCCAGCTCTACTCCTATTGCCTCGTTCCACTTTGGCCAATCCTCTCTGCGTTTACATTCTGCTAGAGAGCGTGGATCGGTCTCATCGTCGTATTCAGTGACGTGAGTGGCAATAATGAGCGCGAAGTTATCATCGATGATTGTGCTTTTTCTGTCCAGTACCTCCCCGGTACGTACATAGTTTAATGAGATTTCTCCTATATTTTCCTCTTCAGGGGTTGGTAGGAGTGGAGAGGTAGCTGGGCTGAGCTCAGCATCCTGTGGTGGTATCGTTATTGTTGCTCCAGGATTTTTCCTCTTTCGAGGATTCTTATCTTTGGAGCCTGGGGGTCGTCCTCTTTTTTGTTGAGGTACGGCCGCTTCTGCTGCAGGTGGATTGCATCCCTCTTTGGGTATGTCAATCCTAGCTGGCGTATTTGCAGCAGGGACGTGTGATCTGACAATCTTCTGGTTGTCAGTGAATTTATCCGGTAAAATGTGAACTGTGTTCTGAATTTGAAGGATCTTCAGGATCTCTTCTTCACATTGATTTGTGCGCGGATCAAAATGGGATAAGGTCTTTGTGTCCCATGTAATGGTCTTTGAAGCTTCTGGCTTCTGTGTGTTAATGCCTAGTTTTGGAAAAATGCTTTCATCAAACTCACAATCTGCTAGACGCGCTTTAAAGGCGTCCCCTGTAAGGGGTTCGAGGTATCTAATGATCGATGGTGAGTCGAAACCAATATAGATACCAAGGCGCCGTTGAGGACCCATCTTGGTCCTCTGCGGTGGTGCTATGGGGACATAGACAGCACATCCGAATATCCTCAAGTGAGAGATATCGGGCGGGTTCCCATATGCGAGTTGCATCGGAGAATAAGATTGACTACCTGACGGTCGTAATCTTATCAGCGATGCAGCGTGCAGTATGGCATGTCCCCATGCACAAACCGGCAACTGGCATTGCATTAACAATGGTCTAGCGATCCATTGTAGTCTCTTTATGAGAGATTCGGCTAACCCGTTCTGGGTGTGAACATGAGCTACAGGATGTTCAACTTCTATGCCGGTTGCTTGGCAGTAGTCTAGGAAGACTTGTGAGGTGAATTCCCCAGCATTGTCCAGACGCAATTTCTTGATCTGGTTGTCTGGGAAATGTGCCCACAATTTTATAATTTGTGCAAGTAGCTTTGCAAAGGCTACGTTGCGGGTGGACAAGAGGCACACATATGACCATTTTGAAGATGCGTCAATTAGTACCATGTAGTACCGAAATGGTCCACTTGCGGGGTGAATAGGCCCGCAAATGTCGCCATGTATTCTCTCTAGGAAGCTCGGAGACTCAGAGTCTACCTTCAGGGTGGATGGTCTCGTAATCAATTTCCCTTTGTAACAAGGGGGACAAGGATTTGCACCCTTCCGAAGTAGCGTCAGGCTTTTCGAATTAATACCACGTGATTGGGATATGATGCGACGCATCATATTCCTTCCGGGGTGTCCAAGTCTATCGTGCCAGAGTTTGAATTCTGGTTGATTTTGGCACTTCTGGTGCTCCAATGTGTTTGCTTCCATTGCTCTGATCCTTGTGTGGTAGAGACCCGACGGGAGTCCCTCGAAACGTTCGACGGTGTTTTTAGCACCGTTTTTATGGAACGTTACATCAAGGTATTCACTGTTTCCTTTGCTCACCGTTTCTAGGTGGTATCCGTTTAAGCGGATATCTTTAAAGCTTAACAGGTTTCTATGCGAGCTAGGGGAGAGAAGGGCATCTCTTATAAGTAGTTTTGTATTATTGGGGAGCATAAAATGTGCTTCCCTTGATCCTTCAATGATACTTAATGGACCGGAAATCGTATTTACGGTGCCATCGTATTTATTGATGCTTTGAAAAAAGCAGATGTCTTGGAGGATCGTGTGCGTAGAGGCACTGTCCACTAGGCATTTAAAGTCCATCTATTTAGAAAAATGTCGCAGTATAAGGAAAAACACAAAGGAATATACTACGAAAATTAAGTTGATGTCTGAAAAAGTACTAAAACATGCCAGAGATAAGCAAATAAATTGTTTCTCAAAAGGAAAAAACTACAATGCATATAAAGTAGATAAATGTCCTCAGTCGAGCAGGTCATCGTTGGAGAAGTCCTCGGCGATGAACCTGATTGGTGCCAGGTTTTCTTGAACCGCCAGGTTTGTCTCAGCTTGCTTCTGGCTTGCTTTGTACAACTCCTGAAGGTGGCGTGGAGTACGACAATTTCTGGACCAGTGTCCAGTCATGCCACCCCTGTGGCATTTATCTTCCCAGTCCTTTCTGGGGGCAGAAGTCTGGCCGTCGTCTTTTCTCTTCCACACATTTTTCTTCTTCCCCTCTTGGTTGTTTCTTGGAGGGGGTCCTCGAGCCTGCTTCTTCATGGTTTTGCCCTTCTGTGGTTTGCCTTTGAAGTTGCCCCTTTTCTTCTGGAAGGAGCTGTGGTGCGCTTCAGGCGCAGGAGCAGTGCCGGTAGGGCGTGAGTTGTGGGTGGCCAGAAGGAGGTCACGATTCTGCTCTGCCATTAGAAGGCATGAGAGAAGCTCAGAGTATTTTGTGAACTTTCGTTCACGATACTGTTGCATCAGTATGACATCCTTCTCATGGAATGATGTATACGTCTTCTCTAACATGCGTTCCTCCGTCACCTTTTCACCACACAACTTCAGGCGTGAGGTGATGCTGAAAAGTGCCGAGTTGTACTCGGCAATAGACTTGAAGTCTTGGAGACGGAGGTTCTCCCATTCATATCGCGCTCGAGGTAGGATAACATCCCTTTGATGTTTATACCTGTCCTCGAGGGCGGTCCACAACTCATACGAGTCTTCCACCGTTAGGTCCTCGGCCTTCAGGGTCCGATCGATATGGCGTCTGATATAGATAATTGCTTTCGCTTTATCTATATCAGAAACCTTATCGCCTAAGGCGATGGCGTGACTCAATCCCTGTGCTCGCAGATGGAATTTTATATCCAGCTGCCAGCTTAGGTAATTCTTTCCTGAAGCATCCAAAACGTCGAAATCGACGCTCGCAATTTTGGCCATTTATCACTCTAGCATGTAAAAAGATAGCATTAATTAGATATTTTGCGGAAAAATAAATAATCAAGCACATCAGACATAAATATTTGCTGCGTGGATCGGCTAATCACCATAAATAATTACAGTCCTTTACAGTCCCAAAAAGAAAGAAAGTACAACTCGGGAACCCCCGTGGGGCCCCTATTATTCTGGAATAGTCCTTCATCTTCTTGAGGCGTCCGCCGGGCTTGTAATTTTACAAAATTATCCTCACTACATTTTTCTCTCAAAAAGAAAATAATGCATGAAAAATAAAAATGGTGATAAACTAGCCGATCCAAAACCACAGCAAATATTAACCATTCGTCGCAGGCAGTTATAACGCAGCAGGCATCATCACAGGCAATTTATACATCGCATGCAATTTATTTATTCATCCCAGGCAGTTTATAATGGAAAATGAAATCTATCGTTTAAAAATTATTGGACCACTAGGCAACGTCATGCACCGTTAGGTTAGTTGACTAACGGCAGAGCGGTCGCAGGATCTTCTTAATTTTTAAACGTTTTTTTTAAAGAAAATCATAAATCCAAATATAATTTGCGATGAGTAAAAATCACATGCAATTTGGTCCAGATTATAACGAAAAAGAATCGCAATTAAATCTGAAAAATTTTTGAAAATTCGAAAAAAATTTTCTGGGTCAGAAACCCTAGTTAGGGTTTTGGGGTACGCACGCCGGGCCCGTACCCGCTACTGGCGGGCGGGCCCGTTTGCCGCAACAGGCGGCTGGGAGGGGGGGGGGTTGCCCGCCGCTGCAGGCGGCGGGGAGCCCCCGCCTGCGGCGGCGGGGGGGTGCCCCGCCGCTGCAGGCGGCGGGGAGCCCCCGCCTGCGGCGGCGGGGGTGCCCCGCCGCTGCAGGCGGCGGGGGTTGCCCCCGTCGCTGCAGGCGGCGGGGGTTGCCCCCGCCGCAGGCGGCGGGGGTGCCCCGCCGCTGCAGGCGGCGGGGGTTGTCCCCGCCGGCGGTGGCAGGGGTTACCCGCCGCTGCAGGCGGCGGGGAAATCCCCGCCTGTAGTGGCGGGGGGGTTCCCGCTGCCGCAGCGACGGCGGGAAGGCCCCCGCCGCTGCCGGCGACGGGGGGGGGGGGGGGGGGGGGGGCGAGGGTGAACCCTATTTCGGGTTTGGGTGATTTTTGGGGAAAAACAACGGGTAAAAATTCGATTTTTAGTGGAAAAAACCCAATTTTTCTTCCAAAAATTCGTTTTTTAATTGAAAAAGGGTGATTTTTAGCGATAAAAACGGTGTTTTTGATCGATTGAGCCAAAAAGAATTAAATCACCACATATGCGCATATACAAAATTTTTAGATCTAGGGAGAAAGTTACCTCTAGATCCTACCCGCCGGATCTAGCGACGTTCGGTGAAGGAAGCCCGTTCGCGTCGCGTCCGTCCGTCGGCAGTGGTTCGGCTTAGCTTTGAGCGTGCTGATAACGTGTTGTAAACTTGGCGGCTATGGAGACCATAGCCCTATATTTATAGTGGTAGGGTTACATAATGGGTGGATACCCACTAACGGGTAGGCCCACCAAGAAGCCCGTTTATAACAAAAATATAATTTTAATAACTAAATAATGACTCTAAATTTGAAACTAATAGTATGTTTTTAGTAACAATTCTTTATTGTTACATAGTTATATTTTTAATGATTTATTAATTTTTTAAAATTATGATTTTTTTATAAAATTGTTTCTTATTCCCAGCATTTTAACATTCTTTAAATAGAAATATTTTATAATGAAATGTTATATACCTTTTTTATGATGCAGTATATTATTAATTTTATTATGTTATATGCATTTAGTTTTAAAACATTTTATGTATTTTTTGTACGTTACACTTCATTATTAGTAATGAATATTTAAATTAAGTTTGAATATTTATTTTTAATAAATAGTAACAGAACTATTTTTTTTGAGAATATTTGATATTATTATTATTTTGTACAAAAACATTACTTAAACGTATTATGCATTTATAGTTTTATAATTTTTAAAACTACACTAAATAAATATTTTTAAAACATCATGATATGTCTTATATATTGTTTACTAATAATTCAATAATAAATGCTTCAATAATTTTCAACAAAATTAGAACTTTTGAACATTTTTATTACTTTATAAGATTTTTATATTTGTTATGAATTCTAAGATTCTTTTCAATTAAAAAATTATGTTACAAGGCAAAAAAACCGAACAATCTAAAAACAAGTGTAAAGAAACAAATCGGAGAACAAAGTTTGGAATATGAAAAAGAAAGAACAATATAGCTTAAAAAGAAAACATATATTAGTTTTGAATTTTTTTTAATTTGTGGTAGTTTTTAAAAACTGTCCAAAAATCATGTAGTTTTTATGAATTTAATAAAGAATGGCATTAAAATAAATCAATAAATAAGGGTATTTTGGCCATTTTCATTTTTTGTTACCTATATAAGGTAGTTTTGTGAATTTTGAAAGTTTAAGGAAGTTTATGTTTTGTCCCTAAAGTTCAAGGTAGTATTTTGGAATTGTTTCCTGAACTTAAGCCTTGAGCATAAATTTTAGTGGTTGCAACAAAGCTACTTTGAAATATCAATTAGTGTTTCGTTTTGGCTGGAGATACATGTCTCAGCAACCATTTTACAATTATACATTTAGCCGTTTGGATTGGCGATCATGTTGATTTTTATTGCCGTTGTAAGCATTACCATGAATATACGCTTAGTATGCTTTTGCCAATATTAAGGATTAATATGCATCACAGTGCACTTAGTGCAGGGGTCTTTGTATGTACTTCCATAAAAACTAGTGGTGAGACAGTTCTTGGAGAAACTATACGTCTCTCAAGTTTCCTTCAGCATGCAATTCCCTGTTGCAAGATTTGACCAATATAACAGCAGCTTCAGGAAAGAGAAGAAGAATTGAAGTAAGCTTCTAGAAAGCTTAGCCAAACTAAAAGATTCAACAATGCAGCAACCAAGAATAAAAGGTTCTCCCTACCAACAACATAGGAATATCAAAAGAAAGTGGTAAAGCAATTTTGAAAGCTTGAACACTAAAAGGTTTTATCCATGATTGCCCAGGGAAGATGATTAATGATTTTTTCCCAATCTCATATTTTTGAACTAATTATAGAAGGACAAATTAGACTAGAAACTATGATTTTGAAGTAATGTAGTTAAAACCCCAAAAGCTCATGTAAAATGTGCCAAATTTATGATGATGAACCACAAAATATAATAGATTCCAATACTTTTAGAGCCCACATCAACCCCTTGGAACTTCATGGGGTTTTAGCACGTTTTCAGATTGTTGAAGTTGCAAGGGGTAGATGGAGGCTGTAAAAGTATTGGAATCACTTGATTTCATCCATGATGTGAACAACAACCCCATGGAAAAACAAATCCAAAAAATTGTAGGAAATGGGGGAAAATTAGGGCACCTCCTTAGATTTCATCTAAGTTGGCACCTTAGATCCCCTTCTCCCATATTTATATACACTAGTCATTAACCTTGCCCATAGGGCACAGTTTATTTAATGGCTGAGTTTCCCCCCCACAAATTTCAAGTTCCCCCAAATTTCAAGTTTTCGCACAGAATTTCAAGTTTCCACCCAAATTTAAGTTTTCCCCCAAAATTTAAGTCCCCCAAAATTGGCATTGCCACCTAGGACAAACATGCCACATAGGACAAAGCTTTGTCCTAGTAGGATAAGATTCAAAATCTTCGAAGGACTGGAAAAAAATGGTCGGAAAGGGGGGAGAATAAAAAGTGTGGGTGGGTGTGTAGGGAGGGTCCAGGGGCAAAAATGCAAAAACCGGGTTGTATGTGCAAAATTCCGCACCTCCTCTCTTATCCTTCAAAATCTCATCTCTTATATTTTCTCTTATCCAAATCCTCTTATCCAATTTCTCATGTCCAAATTCTCTTATCCAATTTCTAAATAACCCGTGCACACGTGCATGTGGACTAGAAAAAAATGGTCGTAATGGGGGGACTGTGGGTATGTGTGGGGGGAGGGTCCAGGGGCAAAAATACAAAAACCGGGGTTGTATGTGCAAAAGTCACCACCTCATCTCTTATCCCTCAAAATCTCATCTCTTATTCAATTTCTCTTGTCCAAATTCTCTTATCCAACGAAAACCACTATTATATATATATAGCAAATAACCAGTGCACACGTGCACGTGGACTGGGAAAAAATGTTCGGAAGGGGGGGGGGAGATTAAAAAGTGTGTGTGTGTGTGTGGATGGTCCTGGGGAAAAAAATGCTAAAACCGGCGTTATGTGTGCAAAATTCCACACCTCCTCTCTTATCCCTCAAAATCTCATCTCTTGTCCAATTTCTCTTGTCCAATTTCTCTTATCCAATTTCTCTTGATAACATCCCTGTTTTATAGAATAGATATCCAAATTCTCTTATCCAATTTCTCATGTCCAATTTCTCTTATCCACTGTCTCTTGATAACATCTCTCTTATATATAATATATATCCAAATTCTCTTATCCAATTTCTTATGTCCAAATTCTCTTATCCAATTTCTTATGTCAAAATTCTCTTATCCAATTTCTCTTGATAACATCCCACTTTTATATAATAGATATCCAAATTCTCTTATCTAATTTCTCTTGATAACATCCCTCTTTTATATAATATATATCCAAATTCTCTTGTCCAAATTCTCTTATCTAATTTCTCTTGATAACTTCCCTCTTTTATATAATAGATATCTAAATTCTCTTATCCAATTTCTCATGTCCAAATTCTCTTATCAATTTCTCTTGTTAACATCCCTCTTTTATATAATAGATATCCAATTTCTCTTGTCCAAATTCTCTTATCCAAATTCTCTTGTCCAAATTCTCTTATCCAAATTCTCTTGATAACATCCCTCTTTTATATAAAAGATATCCAAATTATCTTATCCAATTTCTCCTGTCCAAATTCTCTTATCCAAATTCTCTTGATAACATCCCTCTTTATATAATAGATATCCAAATTCTCTTATCCAATTTCTCTTGATAACATCCCTCTTTTATATAATAGATATCCAATTTCTCTTGTCCAAATTCTCTTATCCAAATTCTCTTGTCCAATTTCTCTTGATAACATCCATCTTTTATATAATAGATATCCAAATTCTCTAGTCATTACCTGTGCCCATAGGGCACCGTTTATTTAATGGCTGAGTTTTCCCCCAACAAATTTCAAGTTCCCCCAAATTTCAAGTTTTCCCACAAAATTTCAAGTTTCCACCAAATTTAAGTTTTCCCCCAAAATTTAAGTCCCCCCAAAATTGTCATTGCCACCTAGGACAAACTTGCCACGTAGGACAAAGCTTTGTCCTAGTAGGATAAGATTCAAAATCTTCAAAGGACTGGAATAAATGGTCGGAAAGTGGGGAGAATAAAAAGTGCGGGTGGGTGTGAAGGGAGGGTCCAGGGGCAAAAATGCAAAAACTGGGGTTGTATGTGCAAAATTCCACACCTCCTCTCTTATCCCTAAAAATCTCATCTCTTATATTATCTCTTATTCAAATTCTCTAATCCAGTTTCTCTTGATAAGATCCCTCTTTTATAATATATATATATATATATATATATATATGTATATATATATGTGTGTGTGTGTGTATATATGTATGTGTATATATATATATGTATGTATATATATATGTATGTATATATATATATGTATATATATATGAGATGAGTGGGGAAAAAAGTTCTCTCTCTAGGTTTTCTAGAGTGAGAAGCTCCTGAGGGTTGTGCTTCCTCGTCGGCCGCTTGGCGGCTGGCGACGGTGGTTCGTCGTTGGGTGCGGCGTTCCAGCTTCTATTTCCTTTGATTTCCTTCGATCCTCTGAGCTTTGCTTCATTTTCGATCCGTCTTTGAGAGATTTGCACCGCTGCGATTCGGATATGAGGGCTCGACTCTGGCGGTGAGGCGGTTCTGATCGGATCTTAAGATCAAGGAGCTTTCCTTTGGTGGATCGGATCAAGATCTCTCTTGAGATCTTGATCCTTTGGTGCGTTAGCTCAGCTTCCTTGATCTTGATTTGGTTTTATCTTTGTTTTTTCGATCTCTATACAGTTTGTGGATATTTCGATTTTGCGAGGTTTTGTAGCTGATTGTGAGCTGCGATCTGAAGGAAGAAGCTCCTCTGGCTGCGAATCGGGTCTTTAAGGCCAAAGGTCTTTCCGCCTGGAAATGATGGATGGATCAAGATCTCAGCTGAGATCTTGATCCTGCGGTGCGTTCTTATCATACTCTTGATCTTGTACATCCAGTTGTTATTTTTGAATCTGAGTTCCCCCCGTATCAATGTGGTGCTTGTACGGCTGATTGGGGGCGAGCTGCTGCTGACTTGCCGGAGCTTGAGCTCGTCTGCTTCATTTGCTAGAAGGATCAAGATCTCTCTGAGATCTTAATCCGTGGTGAGTCTAGTACATATTCCTATTGGTGCATTAATTGATCCGGCTTTCCTGCTGATCTTCTTGCTTCATTGTTTTTGAGGTGATTCCCATGGCAGATGATTCTGAGAAAATTGTTGAGCGGGATGAGGAGGACCTGGATCCTACTTTGGGCAATAGGAGGAATGAGGAGGTTGCTACAACTTCGATGGAGGGTGTTTGGCGAGTTGTTAATCGCAAGAAGATTGGCGGGACTAACACAACGGAGAAGGGAAAAGCCGCATGGGTGGATACTAGGGGGAGGCAGCAAGGTGTTCAAAACAACAATAATCGATCGAACGCAGTAGAGCTTTCGACAGAAGAATCTTGAGGCCAAAGGTGGAGGTGAAAATCAATCCCCAGGCGCCCAAGAGAACCTGGCTGGAAGTATGCTCTGATAGAAGGAGTGTTGCGGGATCCCTTGAAATGGCATTTGTTCAGCCAGAGGTTGATGAGGAGGGGACGACCATGGCATACATCACAGAGGATTTACTGGAAGACGCTGTCAAGTGCTGGGAGTATACACTAGTTGGTTATGTTCTAGGGGACGTGCCGTTCTACGGACAAATCAGGGCTTGGGCTGACAGACTATGGAAGAAGTCGGATATGTCCATCTTCTCAAGGGATAACGAATTTTTCTTCTTTAGATTTAAGAACAAGGAAGATTGCGAGGCGGTGCTGTGCGGGGGACCGTGGCTTTTCGACAACAAGCTTGTTGTGCTGCAGCGTTGGTCACCAACTCTTGGTTACGATCGAGATATGCTATCATCTATTCCTGTATGGGTGAAGTTCCCTCAGCTTCCTCTAAACCTATGGTCGATGCCCATCCTTAATAGGATTGCCAGTGTATTGGGGAACCCTCTGAGCATGGATAGGGATACTGCTACAATGGAGCGATTGGCGTTTGCTAGGTGTTTGGTTGAGATCTCTGCTGCAGAAGAGATACCCCACTTTGTTACTGTGATAATGGCGGGGGGAGAGGAAATACAAGTTAAAGTTTTTTTAGAAGGAGAGCCCCCCAGATGCCATGTTTGTAAATGCTTTGGTCATGTGGCCAAGCAATGCTCGACGGAGGAGGAGAGACTTCCTGTGGAGAAGACTGGCGACTTGGCAGGGGAGGTGAGATTGACAGTGGTAGGGGGTTAGGGGCTCAGAATCAACTGGAGGAGCCGCAAGCTGGCAACAAAATGGTTGATAAAGGCGATGGAGCTATTGGAGTTGAGAGATTTCATTCTGTAGATATAGGGTTGAGCGAAAATGTAAATGTATCTGTTTTAGTAGAGAAGGATGTAATAGGATCTGATGTAACTAACAAGGAAGTGTACAGGGGGCTAGCTGCGACTAGCAAGTGTGAGGGCGATGTTAGGCCCTGTAAGGGATCTGTGAAAATCCCGGATGGTTGTAAAAGCCTAGCTGCGGCTAGTAGCGAGTCGGCCGAGACTAGCATACGGACGGGGGATGATAGGCCATGCGTTACAGATGTTAGTAGTCGGGCGACTGCAAGGAAGGCGAGCAATGTTGGGCTGCCTAGAGGATGTAAGGACCTAGCTGTGACTAGGAATGGGCTGGATGTGCCAAGTGTTAAAAAGAATGGAGAGGGACTAGCTGTGTCGAGTGATGTGAAGGACCCACTCAAGGGGGGATGTAATAGTGATGATAATGAGAAGGATGGACGGAACAAGGAGGCGACAGTTGCCCCTTCTCCGAGTAGCGTGGGTATGGCCCCCAAAGCGCCATGCACATCGATCATCCTACCCACTCCCTGCCGCATCACCAGTCTATTGAAAATCCGTTCACGAGTTGTAGCAACAGTATGCAGGGTAGAGTTGGGGATGAATCCTCAGATTCTGATATTGACAAACCTGCCAATCTTACTGTCCTCAATGATGAATGGGTCCTTGAGCTGGAGCAAATTAAGAGCAGTGCTACAGGTAGAGGGAATAGAGGGAGAAAAGTCAGAATTCTCATAGCTATTAACACAATGTTGGGGTCACAACGTAGCTCCAGACTTAATGGAGCGCCTTTCATTACTTAACATGCCTATCGTTGTTTGGAATACCCGTGGTCTAAATAACGTTGTTAGGAGGCGTGAGCTTAAGGACAGATTGAGGAAGTATAAACCCTCTATTGTTGGGCTACTGGAAACTAAAGTTATCGCTGATAATGCTCACCGTATCACTAAATGCCTGCCCAAAACTTGGTCTGCGGTTGATAATCGAAACCATCACAGGAATGGACGGATTGTTGTGCTTTATGATCCTACTATTTGGCTGTGTGCCGTTGAGGATATGTCGGGGCAGTTTATTACTCTTAGGTGCAAGAATGTCGCCGGGTTATCAACGATTATTACTATTGTCTATGCGTTCGACATTGCTTGCGACCGTAAAAATTTGTGGGATACCATTGTTGCGAATACAGTCAGGTTTGAGGGGAGCCCTTGGCTTATTAGTGGTGATTTTAACTGTGTCCGTTATGCTAAAGATAAAATTGGGGGGAGACCGATTGATAGTAATTTTGTTGGGGATTTCAATAATTGTATAAATGACAGTGCTCTCCTTGAATTAAGGGCCACGGGTATTCCTATCAGCTGGAATAATAGAGGCATTGGGACCACACGTATTGCAGCTATGCTTGATCGTTCACTCTGTAATAGTGCTTGAATTCAGGATCTTACTTTCTCCTACTGTGAGTATGCCGAATCTGGTACCAGTGATCACGCTATGATGATTGTTCACCTTCATATGATCAAGGGGTCCGATCCTAAGCCATTTAAGTTCTTCAATACTTGGGCGCTCTCGAACAATTTTTTGCAAACTCTGAACAGCGGTTGGAACATTGGGGTTGTTGGGAATCCTATGTTTAAGCTTATGACTAAGCTTAAGCATCTTAAGCCTATTCTTAGGAACTTGGAGGCCGATATATATATGATGAATAATGTGGAGAAGATTAAAGCGGAGCTTTCGCTTATTCAAACTGATCCTAGCATTACTCTCGACGCTATGATTCAAAATCGGGAATGTGATCTCATCTGCATGTTAGCTAAGGCTATCGATTTTGAGGAGAGTATATTAAGACAGAAGAGTAGACAGAATTGGTTGCATCTGGGAGATCGTAACTCCAAGTTCTTTTATACCGATATGAAAGCTAGGCAGAATCATAACAATCTTATTCATCTTATAAGATCGGATGTAACTAGGGATGACACCATTGATAAACATAAAATTGATGCGCCCAAATTTTTTGAGGAGCTTTATAATCAAGATTCCTATTGGAATGTGTTCCCCAAACTCACGGCCATGAGGAAACTAATCCCTGAATCTGCCAAGTGGATTGGACGCCCTATCACCACGGATGAAATCAAAAAAGCTATATTTCTCATTGGGGAAGATAAAGCCCCCAGCTCGGATGGGTATAATGGTTGTTTCTATCAAAAATCTTGGGGTGTTATTGGTGAAGAGGTTACTGAGGCGATTCTCTTTTTATTTGAAAACTCTAGAATGCTTCGTCAAGTCAATCACACATTTCTGACCCTCATCCCTAAGTGGACGAATCCCTCTGGTTTAGGGGACTATAGACCCATAGCTTGTTGCAATGTTTTGTATAAAATCATCAGCAAGGTGCTTTGCAGGAGGCTGAAAGCTGTTGTTCTGGAACTCATTTCTCCTTGTCAGGCTACGTTTATTAAAGGTAGACTTCTTGCTGATTATGCTCTCTTAGCCCATGAGTACATTCATGATTTTAGTAATCCTATGGGGGGCGTGCCTGCTTTAAGCTTGATCTCCGCAAGCCTTTGATAGTGTGAATAGGGAATTCATATACTTTAGGCTGCATCATATGGGGTTTGGAAGAAGATTTATTGGGTGGATTGTTGTAACGACTGGTTTTCATGTAATTGGATTATCTATATTAAAATATATGCTTGGTGGATTTTCTCCTTGGATGTGTGGTTTTTGTCGCCATAGCTTTCACTTCCGATCGTTTCGTCGTGATTTTCTAGCTTCTTCCTTCGATCGTCGATTTCGGAGTAAGTCATTCGTGACGAGCTTCAAATCGCTCATATCTCAGAGTTAGAGTGATCTTAGAAGCCATATGAATTTTCCCGAACATCTGCGATTCGAATCGGCACTTTTAGTGCATCTTAGTTGGTTTGAGAAGGGGAACCAACCGACTAGATTGAGATCTAATCGGTCGGCAACTCTACTCAAACCGACTAGTTCCTTGGATTAATTTTACTTAAGTTACTGTTTCTGTTTAGTCGGTCTAAGTTCATCTTTCGACCGACTAGTTATTAAACTAGTCTGTTAAGTTTTGTACTCAGACCGACTAATTCTTGGTTCTTCTGTACAGTCGAGTTACTGTTTACTCTTAGTCGGTCTAAGAACGTTCATCGACTGACTAGATGTTAAACTAGTCGGTCAGTAGTTGTTCTTTGACCGACTAACTCTTAGTTCAGGTTTTTGACTGGAGCTACTGTTTACACTTAGTCGGTCTGCGTTGGTCAACCGACCGACTAGTTCACAAACTAGTCGGTCAGCAGTTGTTCCTTGACCGACTAAGCAGTGCAGGAAACCCTAGTTTTGCCCTAGCCGCCACCAATCTCTATAAATACCCCTCCAAACGTTTTCTTCTCATCCCTCACGACCTAAAACCCTAAATTCTCCTCCATTGAGCCCCCTTCTACCTCAAACCCTTATTCCTTCATCCCAAGCTCAAAATCCATCATCCAAACTCTCCCTCAACACATTCTACCACTCATCTTCCCCAAAATCTCATCAAATCCCCAAAATCCCCCAAAACCCTACTTCTCCAAACTTCTCCAATCATTTCCAGATCTGAACCCTAGGTTCCCCGGAGTGTTTCTTCCGTCGCCGTGGTTGCTCGGCATCATTCTTCCGTTTCCTATACGGTAATAATCGATCTCTTGATGTTTTCATAAACCGTTGTGTTTTTGTGAAACCCTAATGAATGAATACTGTTTTGATGGTTGTTTCTCCTTAACAGCGACTCCCCCGTAGATTAGCATTCGTGAGGCGAACCCTCGTTGATCGTCATCCTCGGTGCTAGGCAAGTGAAACTTGCCACTTAGGGTTTAGGCCATGTTTTAGGCCATTTGCTTGTTGTAGCGTAAAAGAGACTAGACGGTGAAAGGATAGCCGTCTAGATGCCATTGACCTAGCTTGAAAACGAAGCTTGGTCCGTCACCCCCATCATGCTTGTATGTCATGTTTAATTATAATTAACAGTACGTGAATATTGATCATGTCATTGCATTTTGCCTGTCACGTTTAAATACAATTAACGGTACGCGAATATCTGTTCATGACATTGCATACATTGATTGTTCATCGTGAATGTGTAGCTCACGCTACAAAACTGATTGTTCCTGGCTCGTGACCAGAAGCGAGCATAATGAGTTGCTAACCCCAACGCTCGATATTGAGGCTAGGTGCACCCCTATGCCAAATGCACTTCCTGATTCGTGATATAGAAAGCGAGCTCCCGTGCGGGGCAACCCTGGCTCATTTACTGAGCTCGTGTGCGGGGACCCTGGCTCGTTTACATGTGGGTATTGGGGGTAAGAGTTAAGCGGCCAATCAACTGGGAGTCTGCCCGATCAGCAACTGCAGTAGTAAGGCGTAAACTCTGGGTTTTGGGGTAGTGTCAAGCGGCCAATCAGTGTGAATGTTAACCATTCAGCTGTAAGGCGTAAACATCTACAAACAACTTGAAATGTGACTAGTGAAATGATTGAGATTGTTAGTAGCTTGGCTACTCTTGTCTTGTCCCGATAATTGTTCTCTTGTACTTATTTTCTCGACATGTCTTGTTGTGCACTCATGCTATAACTGCCATGTCATGCATACTATAACTGCTAGGTTGTTAGTTTGCCTTACTTTCAGTTTCCTTGCACAAGTCTTCTTAGACTTGCTGACATGTGCCCCTCTCTCTTTTGGGTGTCACATGTTAGACCCAGAGCCAGAGCTTGTTGCAGGGGATATGGTGTTGCTGATGCTGATGTTTGCTGTGGAGGTGAGTGGACACCAGGGGCCTGTCTTGAAGACCGCTCGTGTTCACTTCTTTGTTTAGGTTTGCTGTTAGTTGTTGGTGCGTGGCACCTTTGTATGTATGTTATACTTTGTTGGCCATGTTTGGGCCTTAGACCCTTATTCATTTAGCCTGGTGGCTTTTCTGTGATATTGTAATTCATTCAATGGATATTCAGAGATTTCTCTTTTGTCTCTTTCCTTTATTATTATTGTTGTTTCGTTTGCGTTGCAAGGACCTTCCATATGATAATTTATACGTTTATCAGACTTGGAGTTTCACAGCCCCAAGTCTGAGCGGACCTTCTCACGTCTCGCCTCCACATTTTTGGGAAGCGGGGCGTGACAGGTTTTATTGGTGGCCCATGCAGGTCCATTTGCAAATGCGAACTATCGGAACAACGATAATAATTATAGAATGTCCATTAAATAAATTAGAACATCCAAGTTATAAGCCCGGAGTCTAGGTTTTTAGCGTTCCTATGTCTTAGGTGGCTGGTAGGCGTGTTGGAGCATCTGTCCCAGCTTGGTAGGGAATCCATTAGGTCAGGACTATAGTGATACTTAGTTAGAAGTTTGTTCTTGCTAGTTAGGGATCCTTGATTGTTAGTTAGGCTCCATGCTAGTGATTGATATGATAGTCCTAAGAGTTACCTTAGTGGTTCCTGTCTAGCTCTGACCATGATAGACTCCTAGAATTCTTTGGCTGTTCGCTTGGGTTCATCGATTTCGGACCAAGCTGAACTCATTGCATTGCTGACTAGCTCCTTAGAGAGTCTTAGCGCTTAGTTCCCCAAACCTTTAGTTGGTTGACCGTAGGAGTTCCCCGTAGATTTTCCTGAGTCATGCCCTAGGTATGTCTATGCTTTATCATCCGACCAAATCCCTTGGCCTTTAGTTAACCCGATGATTAGAACCCCCCCTGATTCAATCTTTCCTGGTCACTACACTTTGGTGTTATTGACCGTAGATCTTCATCATGGTTTTCTTGCATCGTGATTTAGGTGCATGCCTCACACAACCACATTCATTGCCCTCGATTCACATGATCCCCTCCTTACTATGATCGTTGACATTTCAAATCTTTCCCGTTGCAAATCTTGATTCTTCCAAGTCGTTTTCAAATTTTCCCTTATTAAAAGTTTCCACTTGATTTTAAATTTTGTTTTAAACCTTCTTTCAATATATTTCCATTACTTCCATTTGAGCTAAAAGTCATTCTTAGATTTTGAAGACTTTTTGGTCGTAATTTTAAATTACTATATGGTAACTATCTTTCTAACATATATCGTCCGCACTTGATTTTTAAACTTTAGTACTATTTCGATAATTCGATATACCACCTTTTCTACTATTGCGAAATTCATTTTAGCTATTTACCGTACGTACTTTAAAATACTTCTTTCAAGATAAATAGGACTCCAATTAATTTATGGATATATACTAATTACAAGTTTGTTGTGCCCGTACTTCAAGTCTTTTACCAACCCCTTTCTTGTGGCAAATCCTTGTTTCCCCTAAAAGTATTTTCGATGTTCCTCTTTCGCTAAGTTTGAATTTGTTCGCGAACTTTTAATATATATATTAGGTTTCGTACTCTTTCGCGACTTAAATTTATTTGTTCTTTTCTAAACATTGAAACTTTTGTCGAGATTTTTGATTATTAGTTTATAATATTCTTCAGCCTATATTCTCATATCGATATAAATGACTTGCCTCTTTTCATATACCAATTTCCTTCTGAACCGTACTTCTGTTTTTCCTAACCTGAATTATACTTTTCTTTTCTTACTTATGCCATTAAAACTTATTCGAATACTGCATCATGTTTGCTTCTTATATGCCTTTCAAGTCACATGGGACTTCAGCTTTCAGCGAGTCGATTTTATGCTCAACTTTTTCTCTAGTTCAGATTTTTGTAAAATTACTTTTCGAAACCCTTTCCTGATTTAGACCTCCAAAATTCGGTTTTAAAGCTTATTACCAATTTAATAATTCTATATATGTATATATTCTCCCCCACTTACTTCCATACCACTAAGATGTTATTATCTTTCCATTCGTCATACATATTTCTAAAAATGATTTCTAAAGTAGAACTTCAATTAATTTTTATATATCAGTACTACGACCGTTATGCTCCTCGTTTCCCCTATTACAGATTTTTGTAAAAATCATTATTTCATAACATTTTCTGATCTGACCCTCCATAAATTTGATTTTAAAGTTTAACTAAAAATTTTGATAATACTACTAATAAGCTATTGTTATCTTTCCGTTCACCATACATGCCTTTAGAATAATTTTTAACCTAAATGGAATTTCAATTATTTTTATATCAGCACCAGGCTCGTGGTGCTCGTATGTTAAGAGCTTTGTGTAAAACAGTCTCTTTCTGGCAAATCCTGATTCCTCTAAAAGTAGTTTCAATATTAATTACTTTAAATTTTCCCTGGCTTAAGGATTTTGAAAGCATTCAACCTGAGTTTAAATTTTTCAATTAATTTCATTTCAACCTTGCAAACGTTATTAAGTTACTACCGTGTAATATTTTCTAAACTACGACCTCAAAGTTCGTGTGAATGATATGCTTTCTTTTAATGACTTTACGTAAGCCAATAAACCGTTTTCTCCTATTATGTATATTCGAATCAAACTTATTTCAAACAATTTGTTTTGTCGACCTCTAAATATTTTTATAAGGAAAGGGACTCCAACTTTTGAAGTATAACTGTTTTCAAACTTTTCGTATTTTAGAATACGTTCTTTACACTATTTTCCATGTGTCCTAATGGAGCATCATTACATCATTACACAACCGTTTTCATGCTTTTCGATCCTTCTATTCGTTACGCTTTTGGTTCCAATTTCTTCCTTTTGACTAGCCAATAGAGCTTGTCGTCGCCCGTGTCAGCCTTAATATAGTTTGGTGGGCCCCTATTAGTGTAAATTGATGTGTCGTCGTAGTGTATTTGATTTCATGGTGCATATGAAGTTGTTTGTGGTTGGTATTGGTATATTGTGTGTAGGTAGTTATGTATTAGCTGCATGAGTGTAAGTGTGATATACATATGATAGTAGGATTATAATGTTTGATTGGTATTACTTGTTTTTATGAGATGTCGTATGCGTGTATACCATGAGGTGTGCCCGACTACTGCATATCTTAACTTATGTATGTAGTGAATGTGTATTGATGTACCAATTATAGGTGGATGGATATGGCATGAAGATATACGATGCTTGGGTGTGACTATAGGTAAATACTTTTATTAGGGAGAGTATTGTAATTATAGGTGTGCTGATGTTGTAATAATATCATGGTATATGAAGTGATTGAAATATGTGATATTACCTGGTTAGATATTAAGGGTGTTTGACATTTAGATATGTATGTGGTTATGTTGGTAGACGTGTATGCATTAGATAGTATTGGCATATGTATGGATGCTATGTTATGTATATAGAATTATTCCGCTATGATTTTGAGTCTCACTCAAGCTTGAGTGGGTACACTCTATGTACATTGGTGTATTGTATGTGGTTGGTGTATAGTGATGGATGATGTATGTATAATGTTTGGATTGTTTGTGCCTGGTTGTGTTACGCACACGATTGTGGGTGGCTATACCAATATATAGTTATGTGAGTTGGTCTTGTGGTATAGTTATTCACTAAGGACTTGGTTGCGTGAATATACGTGCGCTAGCTAAACTAGGTGCGTAGATGTGCTAAGCATATAGTGGTGTGATTGGTATATATATGAATGAAATATTAGCGTGTGTGGGTGTGCACCATGCACGGGTAAGTATGTGATAGTTATAGGAATTGGTGACTATGGTATGTGTGGTGTGTCGTGATTATAGCTATATGACTATATATATATGAAGTGATAATACGAAATGTGTGCATGCATTTGAATGACTATAAATTGTGAAATTATAATGGTGAATGTATATTAGATATAGTGAACTTGTTTTAACAATTGTATGGTGTGATTTCGCATGTTGATTGTTTGGCGTATGCTAGGAGATATAGGGACTAGTGTATTCTTTTGTCTTGTCCATAAGTAGTTACCTATACGTGTAGATTCCGATGGTATTTTCTAGTGTGAAATTATTTTCATATAAGTAAGAGAGACTTGGTTATTTTCATATAGTGTGTAATAAGTGTTTTATAGTTATATAGAATATACTTGCCTATATGAATGATTTGAATACGTGAATGGAGTTGTTTGATTATAATAAATATAAGTGTACTATGTGCGTGAATATATATTTACTTCCGTGGTGTTAATAATTGACTACCTAGAGTATATATATAAGCACTTGAAATGAATGTACTTGGTTGAAATTTTGGTGTGATATTGATTGATGGTAGTTACTAGGGCGACTAGATATGTTAGAAAGTCCGAGGATGGACTTTATTCTAAGGTGGGTAGGATGTAACGACTGGTTTTCGTGTAATTGGATTATCTATATTAAAATATATGCTTGGTGGATTTTCTCTTTGGATGTGTGGTTTTCTTCGCCATAGCTTTCACTTCCGATCGGTTCGTCGTGATTTTCTAGCTTCTTCCTTCGATCGTCGATTTCGGAGTAAGTCATTCGTGACGAGCTTCAAATCGCGCATATCTCAGAGTTAGAGTGATCTTAGAAGCCATATGAATCTTCCCGAAGCTCTGCGATTCGAATCAGCACTTTTAGTGCATCTTAGTTAGTTCGAGAAGGGGAACCAACCGACTAGATTGAGATCTAGTCGGTCGGCAACTCTACTCAAACCGACTAGTTCCTTGGATTAATTTTACTTAAGTTACTGTTTCTGTTTAGTCGGTCTAAGTTCATCTTTCGACCGACTAGTTGTTAAACTAGTCGGTTAAGTTTTGTACTCAGACCAACTAATTCTTGGTTCTTCTGTGCAGTCGAGTTACTGTTTACTCTTAGTCGGTCTAAGAACGTTCATCGACCGACTAGATGTTAAACTAGTCGGTCAGTAGTTGTTCTTTGACCGACTAACTCTTAGTTCAGGTTTTCGACTGGAGCTACTGTTTACACTTAGTCGGTCTGCGCTGGTAAACCGACCGACTAGTTCACAAACTAGTCGGTCAGCAGTTGTTCCTTGACCGACTAAGCAGTGCAGAAAACCCTAGTTTTGCCCTAGCCGCCACCAATCTCTATAAATACCCCTCCAAACGTTTTCTTCTCCTCCCTCACGACCTAAAACCCTAAATTCTCCTCCATTGAGCCCCCTTCTACCTCAAACCCTTATTCCTTCATCCCAAGCTCAAAATCCATCATCCAAACTCTCCCTCAACACATTCTACCTCTCATCTTCCCCAAAATCTCATCAAATCCCCAAAATCCCCCAAAACCCTACTTCTCCAAACTTCTCCAATCATTTCCAGATCTGAACCCTAGGTTCCCCGGAGTGTTTCTTCCGTCGCCGTGGTTGCTCGGCATCATTCTTCCGTTTCATATACGGTAATAATCGATCTCTTGATGTTTTCATAAACTGTTGTGTTTTTGTGAAACCCTAATGAATGAATACTGTTTTGATGGTTGTTTCTCCTTAACAGCGACTCCCCTGTAGATTAGCATTCGTGAGGCGAACCCTCGTTGATCGTCATCCTCGGTGCTAGGCAAGTGAAACTTGCCACTTAGGGTTTAGGCCATGTTTTAGGCCATTTGCTTGTTGTAGCGTAAAAGAGACTAGACGGTGAAAGGATAGCCGTCTAGACGCCATTGACCTAGCTTGACAACGAAGCTTGATCCGTCACCCCCATCATGCTTGTATGTCATGTTTAATTATAATTAACGGTACGTGAATATTGATCATGTCATTGCATTTTGCCTATCACGTTTAAATACAATTAACGGTACGTGAATATCTGTTCATGACATTGCATACATTGATTGTTCATCGTGAATGTGTAGCTCACGCTACAAAACTGATAGTTCCTGGCTCGTGACCAGAAGCGAGCATAATGAGTTGCTAACCCCAACGCTCGATATTGAGGCTAGGTGCACCCCTATGCCAAATGCACTTCCTGATTCGTGATATAGAAAGCGAGCTCCCGTGCGGGGCAACCCTGGCTCATTTAATGAGCTCGTGTGCGGGGACCCTGGCTCGTTTACATGTGGGTATTGGGGGTAAGAGTTAAGCGGCCAATCAACTGGGAGTCTGCCCGATCAGCAACTGCAGTAGTAAGGCGTAAACTCTGGGTTTTGGGGTAGTGGTAAGCGGCCAATCAGCGTGAATGTTAACCATTCAGCTGTAAGGCGTAAACATCTACAAACAACTTGAAATGTGACTAGTGAAATGATTGAGATTGTTAGTAGCTTGGCTACTCTTGTCTTGTCCCGATAATTGTTCTCTTGTACTTATTGTCTCGACATGTCTTGTTGTCCACTCATGCTATAACTGCCATGTCATGCATACTATAACTGCTAGGTTGTTAGTTTGCCTTACTTTCAGTTTCCTTGCACAAGTCTTCTTAGACTTGCTGACATGTGCCCCTCTCTCTTTTGGGTGTCACATGTTAGACCCAGAGCCAGAGCTTGTTGCAGGGGATATGGTGTTGATGATGCTGATGTTTGCTGTGGAGGTGAGTGGACACCAGGGGCCTGTCTTGAAGACCGCTCGTGTTCACTTCTTTTTTTAGGTTTGCTGTTAGTTGTTGGTGCGTGGCACCTTTGTATGTATGTTATACTTTGTTGGCCATGTTTGGGCCTTAGACCCTTATTCATTTAGCCTGGTGGCTTTTCTGTGATATTGTAATTCATTCAATGGATATTCAGAGATTTCTCTTTTGTCTCTTTCCTTTATTATTATTGTTGTTTCGTTTGCGTTACAAGGACCTGCCATATGATAATTTATACGCTTATCAGACTTGGAGTTTCACAGCCCCAAGTCTGAGCGGACCTTCTCACGTCTCGCCTCCACATTTTTGGGAAGCGGGGCGTGAAAATTGTCGAATGCATTTCCACTCCATCTTTCTCTGTTATGATAAATGGCTCGCCTTCTGGGATGTTCCACTCTAACAGGGGTTGAGACAAGGGGACCCGTTATCTCCCTACCTTTTTGTCATTGTCATGGAAGCCTTTTCTCTCTTAATGGCCAGAAATGTTTGTTGTGGTGTGGTGCAGCCTATAAAGCGGAATATAGAGGATAGTACTCATCTTCTCTTTGCTGATGATCTCTTAGTTTTTTGTTGGGCCACTTCTAAGTCCTTTGAAGGCCTGAGGGATTTATTGGGCAGTTTCAGGTGTTTCACATGTCTTGATGTCAATTAAGGGAAGAGTGATGTTATGTTTAGTAAAGGGGATAAGGACCCTGGACGTTTGGCTGATATCCTGGGAGTTCATCGTATGAATGGGTTATCATCCTATTTGGGCCTCCCTCTATCGTCCCATTATCCTAAACCGTCCATGTTTGAGAGACTGATTGACAAATGCAGGAAGAAGTTGCAGGGGTGGTGTTGGATATTGGACTCCCCGGATTTGGTTTTGGATGATGAATAAACATAAATATATTGTGAACTAACAATTTGTGAGCGTAGTTATGGAGATCGTCGCCAAATTCATTTGAACATCCAAAGCGACGTCTCGAGACTTCTCAAAGCGCGTGATCGTATGCCTAAAGCTTCGTTGAACCTTTTGGACCATTTTAGAAGTCATGAAGATTCGGATCGAAGCTTTCGAAGATGGTTCGTTAAGTTTTATTTATAGTCTTTTAGCTTCGTTTTGTAGAATGTTAAGCCTTGAGTAGGTCTTACGTTTTAATCATCATAACGCTCCTATCTTAGACATAGGAACTTGTAAGAAGTCCATACAAACTTTCCCGAAGCATCGCGCTTCGATTCATGACTTCTTGTGCATGTTAGTTGGTTCAAGAAGAAGAACCAACCGACTAGATGGTGATCTAGTCAGTCGGCAATCCTTCTTGGACAGACTAGTTTGCTTTCTCAAATCATAGCTCTTTACTGTTTACAGTTAGTCGGTCTACGTTGACTCACCGACCGACTAGTTTGTGAACTAGTTGGTCAGTGATGCTTCTTTGACCGACTAGTTGAGCTTCTACTGTACATGCCAAGTTACTGTTTGTCGTTATTCGGTCTATGTTATCTCACTGACCGACTAGTTGTGAAAATAGTCGGTCGGCAAGTGTGCTTTGACTGACTAGTTCCTTAAGTCTGAACTTCGACCTATTCCCTGTTCACCAGTTAGTCGGTTCATGTTCTTTGACCGACTAGTTTGGTTCAGAATAGAGCCGTTGGAGCTTTAATTGAAACGTTTTTTTCTCTCTCTCCTCTAACCTATATATACTTGATGAGCTGCATTCATTGCACTCAAGGCTGATATTATTACAAGTTTAGAGATCAAAGAGAAATCATTCCCTCTCATTCAAAGCTCTTTCATTCCAATCTTGAATCTCTTCTCACTCTTATTTCAAAAGAGAGATTCATTGATTGGGAGCCTTCCAAGCCAAGTGCTTGTTCCTAGGTCACCATCAACCTCATAGCTCTCCATAGCTGGTCTACATCTTGGAGCTAGGGTTTGGTGCCTCTTCATCTTCCTCAAAATCATCTTTGCCCTAATTCGTAAGTATACTCAAGGCATATGTATTTTGTGGTAAGCTATTTCATTTCAATTTACTTTGATATTGTAAGTGATTCACTCTCGGTTGTGAGAGTTGTGTTAGTGATCCCGGGTTGTGGGAGTCACAAGTTCATTTGTGTATGATTTGACTTGTGAAGGTTTTTCACAAGTATTTCATAGTGGAAATCTTGAGTTAGGGTTTCTAACTCAAGTATCCAGAAGTGATCCGGGTGGTTGGGACGTAGGATCACCGGGAACAAGTCGGGGAGACTTGGGTGGATCCGAACCCAGTAATATCATTTGTTTGCGTTTGTTTATTTGTTGTCGATTATTTACTATTCCGCATTTCCGCATTAATTGGTAGAGTTAGCACGGTAATTAGGAATTAGCCTCTTAATTATTTTAAAGTACTATTCACCCCCCTTAGTACTTGTGCAATAGCTTAGCGGGGCATTACATTTGGTATCAGAGCCAAGTCTATAGCTATATCTACCAACGACAACAAGACCATTCGTCCACCTTCCGAATATAGCACCTTCAAGAACCGTGAAGGAGCGTCTTCGGTAATGGAAGGACATTCCTCAACGAGGCCTCCATTCTTCAACGGTACCAACTACGGGTACTGGAAATGCCGGATGGAAACTTTCCTCCGGAGTGCTTCACTATGGAGGGCCACGATGAAGGAGTATGTCGAGCCCGCCGAAGAAGATTTCGAGAAATGGACTCCCGCGGAGATCTCCGCGGAGGTAAGCAATGCCAAGGCAATGAACGCCTTGCAATGTGCTTTGGAGCCCGAGGATTTCAACAAGATATACACATGTAAGAGTGCATATCAAATATGGAACTCCCTCCTCATCTTGCATGAGGGAACAAGTAGGGTAAGAGACTCTAAACTCGTTGTAGTTAATAAAGATTTCGAGTTATTTCATATGCTACATGGTGAGAAGATGAAGGGGTACTACGCTCGCTTCGTCGACATCACAAACGAGTTGGAAGCTCTCGGTAAGACCCACACCCAACAGGAGAAAGTCTCAAAAATTATCGATGGACTTCCTTCTAGTTGGGAGAAACATACCTTCGCCATCGAGGAAGGTAATGATATGAAAACCTATACCGTCGTTCAACTAATGGGTACCTTGATGTCTTATGAGGTACGCAAGGCAAGGCATAGCAAGTTGAAGTTGCAGGAAAAGATGAAGTCCTACCTACAACAAGACGAGCCAAAGAAGAAGGCTATTGCTTTCAAGGCTGCTCCATCAACTTCCACATCGACCGATGATGAAAACTCGGAAAACGAGTTAGACTTGGAGTCCATGGCTCTCATGGCCAAGAAGTTCAACCGGTTCTTCCAGAAAGGTAACTTCAAAAACA
Organism: Scilla litardierei; assembly: GCA_030789695.1. Taxonomy (NCBI): domain Eukaryota; kingdom Viridiplantae; phylum Streptophyta; class Magnoliopsida; order Asparagales; family Asparagaceae; genus Scilla; species Scilla litardierei. The sequence goes on from CM061142.1 coordinate 379,475,179, forward strand.
AGTCAAAGTTTAATTCTTAAAACGCCTCCTCTCCTTTGTGTTTTCAATGCAACAAGCCCGGACACATGAAAGCGGAGTGTCCTCAAAACAAGCACAAGAAGAAGTGAAAGGCACCGAAGTACGATAAGTCCAAGAAGTACAAGAAAGGGAACAAAAAGGGGCTTGTTGGAAAATTCACCGACTCTGATGATTCCTCTAGCGGAGAGTCGGATGATGAGCAAGTGGAGCAAGCACACATGTGCTTCATGGCTAGAGAGGAAAATGAACAAGGATCTTCCTCCGATGATAGCGACAACAAAGGCGATGATGTAACAATGGATGACCTTAGGAATGCTAATTCTCAATTGTGGTCTAAGTATACTAAATTAGTAAATAGGTATACTAAAGTAAAAGATGACTTAGCTAGCATCCAAACCTCGCCTAAAACTATCATCACCAATAACGACACCGTTGTTGAAGGGTTGAAGAATGAGATTGTTAATCTCAAGACTCAACTTGAACATGTTAGCATTGAGGATCTGGAAGAACACAAGATAGCGGATTTGACTTCTCAAAACTCGACTTTGAGTATTGAGAATGAAAATATCAAATCTCGTGTTTATGTGCTCACATCGCAAGTATCCACTTTGGATACTTCTTTGCGTTCTCTCACCGAGAAATATGAGAGCACATTAGGCTGAATTAACAAATTCAATAAGGGTAAGGACCATTTGGATAAAATCTTAAGTGACTTACTTCCGGCTAATCACCATATTGGCTTGGGGTATACGATGGGAAGTTCATCCAAATCGGCCACTACTTTTGTTAGGCCAACTTCCGGTGACTCAACGAGTGGTAGCAAACACTCTATTGGTAGTTCATCTACCAATGGTGCTTCCACCTCGTCCACACCCTCTTTCGAAAAGAAACCCACTTTGGGTGGACCTCCAAAGAAGGGCCATGCCTACATGTACACCAATACTATGCCACGTAGGAACACACGTCCTACTCCACCGGCTCACACATATGATGATTTCTATGCTACACGTTCACGGCCACGTGCACACAATGTGAGACACCCTCATGCACGTGTTCCTCCACATGCATATGTACACCAACATCATCGTATGAATACTTATCCACATGCACCATTTCATCATGTTCATTATGCCTATCCACGTCATGCATCACGTAGAAACCAACAACGCACGCATGCACCCAATAGGATGAGGGCTCACAAAATATTCACAATTTGGAGCCTAAAGGACACAAGCATGAATGAAAAACAAGTTTACATGAATGCTTATTTTTCAGATGTTGTGCATAGTGTTAATTATGTGGGGAAGTCTAAGTCCAATTGGACTTGGCTTCCAAAGGTCTAATCTTTTGGACCCAATGACCTTGGGTACCATGATATGAAATTTTATATCTTTAGGTACTCAAGGAAAAGAAAAAGAAACGGAGCAACAAATTTAAATTTAGCTCCAAAGGAAATTGGATACTCGATAGCGGGTGTTCAAAACACATGACGGGTGACGCTCAATTGCTCTCCGGAGTGGTTCCCATTGCTAATGGAAACCGCATTGTGTTTGGAGGCAACGAGAGCGGAACCATCATAGGTGTTGGTAAAGTGGGTAATCCTTCTAAACCCATTATAAATGATGTTTACCTTGTTAAAGGATTAAACCATAATCTTATTTCAATAAGTCAACTTTGTGACAAAGGTTACAAAGTTAGCTTTGCGAAAGGAATGTGCCATATTTTAAGAAAAGATAATAATGAATTATTATTTTCCGGCACACGCCATAAGGATATATATATCCTAGATCTTCCAAGATCACATGAACAATGTCTCATTGCCAACACAAGTGAACAACACTTATGGCATCGACGTTTTGGTCATGTGAACTTTGGAACACTATTTAAGCTTTCCAAGTTAAATTCTATTAGAGGCTTCCCTAAGCTAGTCTTTCAAAAGAAAAGCTTTTGTGACTCGTGTCAACGAGGCAAGCTTCCAAAATCGTCTTTTAAACCTAAGAAAAGCATTTCTTCTAAGCGGCCACTAGAGCTATTACATCTAGATTTATTTGGGCCAACTAGAGTTGCTTCATTAGGAAATGCACGTTATGGACTTGTCATCGTTGATGACTTTTCTAGGTTTACTTGGGTATTTTCATTGAGTAATAAAAATGATGCTTTTGAAAACTTCACAATTTTTGTTAAGAAAGTACAAAATCTCTTAGGAACCACCATTGTCACTATTCGTAGTGATCATGGAGGTGAATTTGAGAATGAGTCTTTTGAGACATTTTGTGATGAAGTTGGTATTACACACACCTTTTCATTTCCTCGCGCACCTCCTCAAAATGGTGTTGTTGAGAGAAAGAATAGGACGCTAGTGGAGTGTGCTCGCACTATGCTTGATGATAGCCAACTTGGCCATCAATTTTGGGCAGAAGCGGTACACACCACTTGCTATGTGTTTAATAGAATACTTTTGAGGCCCGGCACTAAACAAACTTGTTATGAATTGTTGTTTGGTAGGTTGCCTCAAGTTAAACATTTTCGTGTTTTTGGTTCAAAATGTTTTATTAAGAACACGTATGGTAGTTTGGACAAATTCGATCCAAGATCCGATGATGGGATTTTTGTTGGGTATTCCTCACGTAGCAAAGCCTACCGGATATACAACAAACGAACCTCAACGATCGAGGAATCGCTTCATGTTTCATTTAATGAAGGATTTGTTCCAACTAGAATTACTAATGATGATGACTCTATGGATGTCTTATGTGATTCAATTGGTAATTATAACTCTATTGATTCCATTGATTCTATTGATACTAACCAGACTAATGAAGTTGTTGAGAATGTTCCTAGTGATCAAGGAATTCCCAAACGGCTTCATACCATTCGTGACCATCCTCATGAGCAAGTCATTGGCAATATCCATGATAGTGTCAAGACGAGATCTCAAGTCAACCACTTCGCTCATTGTGCCTTTGCCTCCTCGATAGAGCCAAAGAATGTTAATGAAACATGCGAAGATAGCGCTTGGATCCTTGCCATGGAAGAGGAACTCATTCAATTCAAGAGGAATGAGGTTTGGGAGCTTGTTCCATTGCCATCGAAGAACCACACCGTCATAGGGGCAAAGTGGATCTTCAAGAACAAGACCGACGAAAAAAAAGTCGTCGTCCGGAACAAAGCTCGGTTAGTAGCTCAAGGCTATCGGCAAGAGGAAGGTATCGATTTCGAAGAATCCTTTGCTCCGGTAGCTAGATTAGAATCAATTAGATTATTGTTATCTTTTGCATGCCATAAGGATTTTAAATTATTTCAAATGGATGTTAAAAGTGCGTTTTTAAACGGAGATGTTGTTGAGGAAGTTTATGTTTCTCAACCTCCGGGTTTTATAAATGAAAAATTTCCAACTCATGTTTTCAAACTTAAGAAAGCACTTTACGGTTTGAGACAAGCTCCTCGAGCTTGGTATGACCGTTTAAAGAATTTTCTTTTGGATTTAGGTTTTAAAATGGGAGAAGTTGATTCCACATTATTTGTTAAGTATTCGAATAATGATATAATTTTAGTTCAAATTTATGTTGATGATATCATTTTCGGTGCTACTAACTTTGCTCTTTGCGAAGAGTTTTCTAATGTGGTGAAGGGTCAATTTGAGATGAGCCACATGGGTGAGCTCAAATATTTCTTAGGTCTCCAAATTCGCCAAATGAATGATGCAATATTCATCCACCAAACGAAGTATACAGTGGAGTTCTAAAGCAATTTGGTATGGAGAATGCCTACAGGAAAAAGGCTCCAATGAGCACGACTACACATCTTGATAAAGATGCGGGCGAAAAAGATGTAGACATTCGTCTATATCAAGGTATGATAGGTAGTTTACTATATCTTACCGCAAGTAGCCCCGATATTATGTTTACCGTATGTGTATGTGCTCGTTATCAGTCTCAACCTAAGGAGTCACACTTAGTAGTGATAAAGCGTATTTTCCGTTATTTAAGTTATACACTTGATTTTGGATTACTTTATCCAAAATCTAGCACGTATGAGTTAATCTCATATAGTGACGCAGATTATGCGGGATGTAAATCCGACAGGAAAAGTACAAGTGGCACTTGCCATTTTATAGGAAATTCTCTTGTCTCTTGGTTTTCCAAGAAACAGAATTCCGTATCACTTTCAACCACCGAGGCGGAATATATTGCCGCCGGTCCCGCGTGTGCTCAAGTTCTTTGGATGAGACACACACTTAAAGACTTTGGTATAAACTGTGATACTTGCCCTATCATGGTGGATAACCAAAGTGCAATATGTCTCTCCAATAACCCGGTACACCATTCCCGTTCGAAACACATAGATGTCCGACACCATTTCTTAGATGATCATAATGCTAAAAAGGACATCATATTAGTGTACATTGAAACCCATAAGCAAATCGCCGATATTTTCACGAAACCCCTAAAGGAAGACTCCTTTGTGCGGTTACGTCGAGAATTTGGGATTATGGGTGTATCCGAGATTTAGGATTCATATGTTTTCAATAATCTTGCATGCTATTCAATTCTTTATATTTGCTCATGCTAGATTAATTGAAATTTTCTGGATTTTTTGTTGAATTTTCGGAATTTTCGCTCGATTTGTGCGTAATCATCAAATTTCAGATTTTCGATGTTTAATGGGGTAGTTTAATGATTAATGAGAGTATTTTGATGTTTCGTCGAAGTGCAATTAGGAGAGAAATCAAAATTTCAAACTTTTCAATTTTTGGACTCTCTTAGTCGATCCAAGTGCATTGACCGACCGACTAGATTCAGTTCTAGTCGGTCAGTGAATGAGCTTAGACAGACTAAATCTTGTTAGGAAATTTGCCTTCAGTTACTGTTTACAACTAGTCGGTTCAAGCTCATTGACCGACCGACTAGATCGTGATCTAGTCGGTCAGTGCTTGAACTGTGACCGACTAGTTGTGACGGGGACTGTCTTGTCTTTTGAGCTTCCAATCGATTTATATCCTCATCCGATCGACTATTTACATTTCTAGTCGATCGAAAATATCTCTCCAGCTCTCAAACTCCCTTGCCGTTTGGTCTTCCCCTCTCCCACCGTCGACTCCGTTCATCTTTCTGGCCGTCGACCTCCTCCCTAGGGTAAAACCTCTCTCTCCCATCCCTCTCTAGGGTTAGTCTCCTGTGCTTAGGGTTAGGATTTCATTTGATTTCGGCTAGGGTTGTATCTATTTCGAACTAGGGTTTCGGCTAGGGTTTAGATCTCTAGGGTTTGTGATCTTAGCTTTATTGTGTTGATTGCATCGTGTCTTGCTTCGATTATGGCAAGAACACAAATCCCGATCCGTCCTACGAGCCCTTCGCCGATGACCGTAGAACCATAACCATCCCCTACGGATCCCGTTCAACCCTCGCAACCTAGACGCCGTTTGAAGACTACCCAACCCTCGTCGTCGTCGTCTCCACTCAAGCGGAAGAGGACGACGACAGCGAAGCCTAGAGCCCAATCTCAGCCCAATCCCAAGCCCAAGCAACTTGCATCTCCCTCCTCTTTCCATACTCCTACGGATTCCGATACCGAGTATAGACCTGAGACCGAGACCCGTAGGGAACCCTCACCTCCTCCTAGGCAGCCTGAGTCTAGCTCTCGACCCCGTACCGGTCAGCCTAAGGGAAAGGCTCTGATGCCGGTTGGCGGTGTCGATATCTCGTTGTGTCGTGATGACCCTACGTGTCTCGCGGCTTACAACCATATCGAACACTGTCCGCTGCTTCTGGAGCATTTCGTTCAGTTTAGTGACTTCCTTGGCCTCGCAGATCTTCTTTCGTCTTCCGGTCTTCTCGATTACCTTCGATATGACTCGAAGGCGAACCCTCACCCTTACCCTCGCCTCGTGAAGCTCTTCTATGCCAATAGGGTTCGTGGTCAGTACGACGAGACCCACTCGATTGAGACGACTGCCTTAGGGACTCCGATAGTCTTCACGGCAGAAATCTTAGGAGAGGTTTTGGGTATCTCCTCGTCTGGCCTTCTACCGTATGATATTTCCGTCGATGACATATCCTCTCTCGATCAGGTCGTCCTTTCTGAGATTTTCCATGAGATTCCTCCCGCCATGATTGGCGTTCCCTCCAAGTCCTTCAAGCCTAATGCCTGGGTCCTGAACCTCATTCTGAAGTCGTGCTTACTTCCTAAGTACGGCTCCTCCTCTTTGCCGTCCCAGCCTTTCTTGAAGTTGATCTATGCCATCTTTATTGAGAGCTCGATTAACTGGGCTCGGATTATACTCGATAAGATGGATTCTTTCGAGTGTATCTGTAAGTCCACGAAGTCGGCTCATATCCCATTCCCGTGCCTCCTGACACTCGTATTCCGTCACTTTCGTGTCACTTTACCTCGTGACAATGAGCGCCCTCTCGGTCCCCCTCTGAATGCGACGGCCGTCAAGAAGTCTCTTGCGGCACTCCGTCACGTTCAGAGGACGACCCCCTCTGCTTCAGCGTCTGCCTCTACCTCAGCTGCTCCCCCTTCCACTCTTGACGAGCTCGTGCGTACAGTGCGACGTGTGGAGTCTCGTTATGCTCGTACCGAGGAGATTCTTGCTCGCATTGCTCGCCACCTTGGTATTAACATCCCTCCGTCAGTCTCTGACGAGGAGGAGTTGGACGAAGAGGAGATTGAGGAGCTTGTGCGTGTTTCTACTCGTGCCCCCGAGGGCACTTCTAGTGCTGCTGCTGCTTCGTTTGCTGGTGACCCCGAGAGTACTCCTGTTGCCACCGCTTCTACGGTGGATGCTTCGACTGGTGCTCCCGAGGCCACTACCGTTGCTGCTCCTGAGATCTCCACACCTGTCATGCCAGAGTTCACCACTACCGTCGCTCCCGTGGACACTACTGCTGACCCGGTGACCACCACTTCTGCTGCAGAGCCTGCTGCTGCTGCAGATCCTGCCACTGCCTCTTGAGCTTCTTTGAGGCCTCTCCTGATGCACTTTAGATGAGATATCTTATAGTGAGAGAGTGTGGGTTAGGAAATTTTGGGTGGTTTTGTGGTTTTGCTTGTATCCCTGATGATGTTATATGTGTGATACTCTGATGTTGTATCTTTTGTGCTTCGATCGTTGGATCGCATTTTGTATGTTGACGGATGTATCTCTTGATGTACTCATGCTTTATATATATATATATACATCGATGTTGACATGTATTCTTTTGTGCACATTATATTCTTTTATATGTCTCTGATGTTTGATTTCGTCGCTCGACGATATTAACTTGGTTAAATAGATTTCACTTTATGAAAACATAGAATTGTTTTCCATGCACTAAATTAACCAAGAATGTTGATATTGGAGAGTATATTCCATAACTCAATTCGTAACATTAATTTGAGTTTTGATGATGTTATTTATCGTTTTTCGACTTTGGTCTCATTGACACGCCTTGATTTCATTCGAATTTTCCTTTGGTGTCATTTGGACCGTGGTCATATTCTACAACTCCCGTGCTTTTATTTGAAGCCATTGTTGTTGTCGTTGATCTCCTCCCACACTTTTTGCTAATGCCAAAGGGGGAGAGATATAATAATGACATGTGCTAAATGATAATTTAAGGAATTTTTCCAAGAATCTAATTTGATATGTTAGATTCAGGGGGAGTTAAGATATATAAATGGAATTTCAATTCCTAAATTTCAATAATCGATTCTCATTTTATACTTCACTTGTCTGCTTGATGCGTATTATTATTATTCATTTTGGAATTAACGTGTCATCAATGCAGGGGGAGTAAGTAAATTACATTTGAATCATTATTTTTTATTATTATTTATGTTGGTTTGTCATCACCAAAAAGGGGGAGAATGTTGGATTTTGGACTCCCCGGATTTGGTTTTGAATGATGAACAAACATAAATATATTGTGAACTAACAATTTGTGAGCGCAGTTATGGAGATCGTCGCCAAATTCATTTGAACATCCAAAGCGACGTCTCGAGACTTCTCAAAGCGCGAAATCATATGCCTAAAGCTTCGTTGAACCTTTTGGACCATTTTAGAAGTCATAAAGATTCGGATCGAAGCTTTTGAAGACGGTTCGTTAAGTTTTATTTATAGTCTTTTAGCTTCGTTCTGTAGAATGTTAAGCCTTGAGTAGGTCTTACGTTTTAATCTTCATAACGCTCCTATCTTAGACATAGGAACTTGTAAGAAGTCCATACAAACTTTCCCGAAGCATCGCGCTTCGATTCGCGACTTCTTGTGCATGTTAGTTGGTTCAAGAAGAAGAACCAACCGACTAGATGGTGATCAAGTCGGTCGGCAATTATTCTTGGACCGACTAGTTTGCTTTCTCAAATCATAGCTCTTTACTGTTTACAGTTAGTCGGTCTACGTTGACTCACCGACCGACTAGTTTGTGAACTAGTCGGTCAGTGATGCTTCTTTGACCGACTAGTTGAGCTTCTACTGTACATGCCAAGTTACTGTTTGTCGTTATTCGATCTATGTTATCTCACCGACCGACTAGTTGTGAAACTAGTCGGTCGGCAAGTGTGCTTTGACCGACTAGTTCCTTAAGTCTGAACTTCGACCTATTCCCTGTTCACCAGTTAGTCGGTTCATGTTCTTTGACCGACTAGTTTGGTTCAGAATAGAGCCGTTGGAGCTTTAATTGAAACGTTTTCTCTCTCTCTCCTCTAACCTATATATACTTGATGAGCTGCATTCATTGCACTCAAGGATGATATTATTACAAGTTTAGAGATCAAAGAGAAATCATTCCCTCTCATTCAAAGCTCTTTCATTCCAAGCTTGAATCTCTTCTCACTCTTATTTCAAAAGAGAGATTCATTGATTGTGAGCCTTCCAAGCCAAGTGCTTGATCCTAGGTCACCATCAACCTCATAGCTCTCCATAGCTGGTCTACATCTTGGAGCTAGGGTTTGGTGCCTCTTCATCTTCCTCAAAATCATCTTTGCCCTAATTCGTAAGTATACTCAAGGCATAGGTATTTTGTGGTAAGCTATTTCATTTCAATTTACTTTGATATTGTAAGTGATTCACTCTCGGTTGTGAGAGTTGTGTTTGTGATCCCGGGTTGTGGGAGTCACAAGTTCATTTGTGTATGATTTGACTTGTGAAGGTTTTTCACAAGTATTTCATAGTGGAAATCTTGATTTAGGGTTTCTAACTCAAGTATCCGGAAGTGATACGGGTGGTTGGGACGTAGGATCACCGGGAACAAGTCGGGGAGACTTGGGTGGATCCGAACCCAGTAATATCGTTTGTTTGCGTTTGTTTATTTGTTGTCGATTATTTACTATTCTGCATTTCCGCATTAATTGGTAGAGTTTGCACGGTAATTAGGAATTAGCCTCTTAATTATTTTAAAGTACTATTCACCCCCCTCTAGTACTTGTGCAGTAGCTTAGCAGGGCATTACAGGTGGGCGTCATCCTTACTTTCGATATCTGGGCGTATCGAGCTTGTCAGATCTGTTATATATGGCATGGTTTCTTTCTGGTTGCAAGCTTTTCGTATACTGAAATCTGTTTTGACCACAATTAATGGCCTTTGTAGAAGATTTATATGGGGGAAATCCTCCTTATGGGCTTGGAAGGATATTTGTTTACCCAAAGCTGAGGGGTGGTTGGGTTGCGCCATCTTGCGGATCTTAATATGGCTTATGGTGTTCGATTGACTTGGCTCTACTTACTCACAATGGTCTTTGGGCTTCTTTTATGTGGAGAAACTATCTTTCTGATGAGGGCTTCTTCAAAGAGACTAGCACTCCTGCTCAATCTGGGACTTGGAAGTTCATCCTATTTTGCCGTAGATATACTCGGAATATTATTGGGCGCACTGTCAGGAATGGGCGATCTACTCTGTTTTGGTTCGATAGCTGGCTGTCATGTGGGCCTCTTTGTGACTCCTATGATGTTCCTATGGGTGAGGAAAGGAAGAGGGTTTGTGACTATTGGGATGGAGAAAACTGGGCCGATATTGAGGATATCAGGGCGGTGAGGCCTTTGTTATTACAATATGTGATCACGGCTGGGGAGGACGGCTGGGATTGGAGAGAGGGTTACTCCGACTCTCTTAGGAGTGCTTGGGACGGTACGAGATCCAGGCAGAGCAGATTTCCATATCACAGGTTTGTTTGGTTTAAAGGGCATATTCCCAAGATGGCTACCACTCTTCTAAGAGGTATTCACCGCAAGCTTCTGACTAGGGACATCCTTATGCATTGGGGAGTGGGGACGGCCGCTGATTGTGAGTATGTCGTGATGGCTCGGAGGAGAACATTGATCATATTTTCTTTGGGTGCAACTTCTCGAAATACATACTTAGCAGATGCTTTCTCAAGATGGGTATCATCGAGCCGGCTCCTTCCTCGCTGCGGGACGTTTGTGACAATCTTTTGGGCAGGTATAGAGGCTCAGATAGTCTGGGGGCATTGGCCAAGACTGTTACTGCTGCTATTGTTTGGCACTTATGGAGAGAGCGTAACAGTAGGATCTTTGATGGTGCTGAAAAATCTAGGACCCAGGTTTTTGATGACATTGCGGCGGATGTGAGGGTAGCACTTTGCAACATTGACGGAGATTGTGCTTCGAATACCGGCCCCCTGATCAATTGGGGCCTGGCGGGTAGCAGGGATGGGTCTGACTGAGGGAACATTTGTTTGGGTTTGTTTGATTTTGTTGCTCGTTGTGAGGGTCCAATGTGGGGGAAGAGGAAAGGTAATAGAGGGTGATGGCGCTTGTGCCTTATCCCCTCTTTTATTTTGATCTGAACCTATATAGGTCCCTTTGTATAGATTTTGTTTCAATATAGATACTCATTTACATTCCTGGCAAAGACTGCTTTTGCAGCCTCGGTGTGGCACATTTGGAAAGAAAGGAACATGCGCATCTTTGAAGGAGAGAAAAGAAGCAATACTATTGTCTTTGAGGGGATTGCAACCGATATCAGAATAGCTCTTCATGATCTAGAACCATCAACTGCTGAGGAATCTATTGCATTTGGCAATTGGGAATTCAGAGATATGGGTTGAGTTTTGGCTTTGTGATTTGTACATGTAATTTTTATTGTATTATACCTTTGAATAATGACTTTTAGGATGTGGGATTAATAGTGGAGAGTGACGGCGCTTGTGCCCTATCCTTTCTCTATTAAAACCACTTGCCTAGAAGTCCTATTATTGTATACTGTACACTTCCTCAATAAATCTAATGCTAACCTTTCAAAAAATATATATATGTATATGTATATATATATATATATGTATATGTATATGTGTGTATATATATATGTATATGTATGTATGTATATATATGTATATGTATGTATAGATATATGTGTGTGTGTGTGTGTATATGTATGAGGTGGAATCTTTTAACCCCCTAAAATAATCCCCCTTTTGACCCCCCATCTTGGCCATCCATCCCATTTAATTGTGTGATCTAGATTGCTCCAAACCCAAGGCAACTCGGCTGAGTTTTTGAAGAGAAATTCAATTTCTCCTCATTTTATCCAAAAGTGCCTCTCTCTCACTCTCTCAGTTTAACAGCATACAACCAAATGGTGGCCCACAAAATCCAACAGGTAATGATGGGGGGTCTCTTAGTATTCTGCATCCAAAAAGTGCATCTCTCTCTCTCTCTCTCTCTCTCTCTCTCTCTCTCTCTCTCTCTCTCTCTCTCAAGTTAACAGCACACACCCCCATTCTCTATCCCATCTCAGCCGCGTGCAGTCACTCTCCTTCCTCTCTTTCTTTTTTTTAATCTGCTTCTTCCTCTCTTTCTTCTTCCTTTGCTTCTTCATCTTGCATGAAAAACTTCAGAAGTAATCATAGGTGGACTGTAAATATAGTTTCAGCAGCAAGCACAGGTTGAAAGGTACGCATCAAGCATAGATTCTTCCTTTTCTTAATTTGGTTTTCTGATTTTCCTCCTTGGATCGTTCAAATGTTTCCATTGTTTGATCTTTTGATTACGACAGACTTTGGAGTTGCCATTTTTTTCCATTTTTGATGCATCTTTTAAGCCATAGGAGAATGGATTTATTAATGAAATGAACTATCACACTTCTTGTGCCTCTATATACTCAAACAAGATAACTAAGAGAAAAACATGTAATGGGTATTGGGTTCCAGTTCCACAGAAGACAGTTCTGAGTGGACTGAAACCAATGGTTTCAGTCCAAATATTGACCGTTGTGAGTGGACTGAAACCAATGGTTTCAGTCCACATATTGACAGTGGTGAATGGACTGAAACCAATGGTTTCAGTCCATCTTAGCTAATAAGATGGCATGAAACTATTGGTTTCAGTCTTATGTTTCAGTTTAGTAAGCTGCATTAAGATGACTACACTGAAACCCATAGTTTCAGTCCATCTGACTACACTGAAACAGACTGAAACCCACAGTTTCAGTCTGTTTCAGTGTAGTCAGATGGACTGAAACTGTGGGTAGCTGCATTAAGATGACTACACTGAAACCCATAGTTTCAGTCCATCTGACTACACTGAAACAGACTGAAACCCACAGTTTCAGTCTGTTTCAATGTAGTCAGATGGACTGAAACTGTGGGTTTCAGTTTGTTTCAGTGTAGTCAGATGGACTGAAACTCATAGTTTCATTCCATCTTAGTACAATACTTATCTTAATACAATACTACGGTGTTAATACTATAGTTATGTTGTTTTTATGTAATTGGTTTTAATGGACAGATAGATATATGCTAAGATGAATACTGTGGATGGTTTTGGATCAACTATTTTTGAGCCTACACTAGAAGAAGAAAGTTCAGATTTTCAGCATGTGGGTTGTGCAGAGAAGGAAGATGCTGTTGAACAAACACAAGCTGAAGAAACCAATTTCAATAGTGTTGGTAGTGCATTGGATGAAATTGTTGAAGCACCCGAATAAGCAGATAATGTGTTGTATGTTGGGAAGAAGTTTCACTTTATAGAAGAGGCAAAAGAATGCCATACAAAATATGCTAGTAGCAAATGTTATAGCATTAAGAAAAGAGGAACTGAGCGAAAGGGTACTAGAGTTATGGAAGTTGATAGTGTCAGGTTTACATGCACTTGCGAAGGAGCTCCGAGTAAAAAGAAGTTAGAAGATAAAGAAATAAGTTCCATGAGAACAGGTTGTATGGCAAGGATGCGTATGAAAAGAACGAAGTTTGATAAAGGGTGGGTGGTTACTATTTTTGATGATTCACACAATCATCCTATGATCAGCCCAAGTAAAATAAGTCTAATGAAGTCGAGAACAAGTTTTTCAAGTACTGCAAAAGCGTTGACTGAAGTTTTTGCTAAAGAATAACGTCAAATTAACAAAATCCCTCAGTTATTTGGTGGGGCTGCCAACTGTTCGTTTAATAGTTGAAAGTGTTACAATCATTTGAGAAATATCAGAGTTGAATATAATGATTGTGGAGATGCTCAAGCTGTGAGGGTGTATTTTGAACAGGTGCGGTTGAAGGATAGTAATTTTTACTATGCAATTGATGTTGATGATGTTGAGAAAGCAGTTAACTTTTTCTGGATTGATGGAAAATCACGGTTAGCTTACAAACAATTTGGAGATGTTAGTACATTTGATACAACATACAACACAAATAGGTATAAGATGCCATTTGGCCCTTTCACGGGTGTCAATCATCATGGACAATCAATTCTTTTTGGTTGTTTTTTGATAGAAAATGAAACCGAAGATACTTTTGTATGGGTATTTAAGCAAAGGCTGCTGGCTATGGAGGATAAGCACCCAGTGTCCATCATAACAGATCAAGATCCAGCTATGACTAAAGCAATTGCAGAGGTATTTCCTAATACAGGATACCGGTTTTGTCTTTGGCATATTAAAAAGAAATTTCTGAGCTACTTGAGCCACTTATATTTCAAGAAATCAGACTTCAAGAAAGAGATGAAGCAGTGTCTGCATCAAACTCACACAATTGAAGATTTTGAAACCTAATGGGTAGCATTCATAATTAAGCATGACTTGCAGGTGCACAAATGGCTCAATGATATGTATGAGATTCGGCATAAGTGGATGCCGATTTATTGTATGAGTACCTTTTTTGCTGGTATGAATACCACACAGAGGTCTAAAAGTATGAACTCCTTCGATATTTTTGTTACAAGGAAGACAAATTTGAGAGAGTTTGTGAAACAATATCACAAGGCATTAGAGACTATATTTGTGAGGGAGCAGAAGGAGGACTTTGATTCAATTTATAAGCACATAATACCTGAATGTGAGGTTGGTTTGTTGATCCATGCTGCAGAAATATACACTAGAAACATGTATAAAAAGTTCAATCATGCGTTCAAAGAAAGGTACAAGCATAGAGCTAATGAGCAAGAAACCGAAGGTGATGTTCAAACCTATGGTGTTAGTTATAATGGGAATGAGAGCTCTTATGATTTTTTAGTGAAGATGAATATGAAAACAAATAAGGGGTCATGTAGCTGCAAATACTTTAAATTCCAAGGTATCCCTTGTAGACACCTTTGCCATATTTTCCATCGGTTATACATAACGGAGATCCCTCCATATTTCGTGTTGGCAAGGTGGGGGAAGTATGCAAACTGGGTTAAGGTGGGAGATGAAACCCAAGGTTTCAGTGACCAAACTTCCCGTGTAGGAGAGGAAGCAATCCGAGTTTGTCACATGTTCAAAGATATATCACAGTCTGTTTACTTGGCTGGATTATCACAACATTTGTGTGACATCTTCTTGAAACGGAGCAGAGAATTGTTTGAGAAGTTAATTGGAGAAGATAAGAAATTACTTGTCATGGAGAATGGGGAGGCACCCATAGCTCATGAAGCTGGTTGTTTCATAGTAGAAGTAGATGGGTTACTCTTAGACTCACACATTTCACAAACAAAAGGCAGGAAAAGAACAATCCCAACGACAACTCAAGATGGTAGAGGTCACAATGAGAAAGAAATGGAGGTTTCACATGGAAACAGTAGTGGTAGAATTAAAAGTTCACTAGAGATAGCAACTAGCCAAAAAAAGCAAGAGTGTGTAAGACGTGCCTTGGGGTTGATGTTGGACATGATTCTCGCAATTGCCCTAAAAATCCTAAAGTGCTATCGAAGGCGAATGGTGGGCTGATGGAATGAAGTGCTTCCGAATGATGTTTACGACTGATGTTGAATATTTTGTTAATTCATGTTGCATGTAATGAAAAAGTAATTACTACATGAATATATCTACCTATTGTTTATGGTTAAAAATTTTAGTTGACCTGAAAAATATTGTATTTTAGATGAAGCTTGAAACATATTTGAGTCCATTCAGTACTATTCAGATTTTGCATCGAAACCTAGGGTTTCAGTCCAGTCAGTACTACCATATGTGGCACTGAAACCTAGGGTTTCACTCAAGTCAGTATTGTCCATATGTGGCACTGAAACCTAGGGTTTAAGTCCATTCAGTACTGTCCATGTGTCACTGAAACCTAGGGTTTCAGTCCATTCAGTACTGTCCATATGTGTAACTGAAACTTTGAGTTTCAGTCCATTCAATTTTGCTACACTACTGATGCATTCTTTTTCAAATTTGTACTCAGCATTCTAATTCATATGACATTACTGAATTTTATGAAATTACATTCATTTAACTCCTTAACTTTGCTATGAATTTTTGCCAATTCAGACATCAGCATGGCAACCAAGGAGGCCGATAGCCAAATGATGCAAGTACTGATTTTATGAGCTATCATCATGTGGAGAACATACGCGGGTGGGAGGGGGGGTCAGTGGAGACAGATGGATGTAGCATGAACAAATCCTGCTGTTTTAGAAATTACATTTGTAAAATAAATTACCTTGTATTATGATGCACAATTTTAATTATCAGTTTGTGTACTTACTAAATTGTTTTGTACATGGAATACTCCTAAATTCCAAAATACCAATTTCATCTCATTTTTTGCGTACTCTTATTTCTGTACTGTCCATATTAGCAATGTAAATTTCATCTCAGTTTGGTTTCAGTCCAAGAATTTGCAATGTAAATTCAGTGTTGCAGTCCAAAAGACACATTACATCAAGTGTTTCAGTACATGTAGCATAAACAAAAGACAAATGGACATTCATTTAACTCAAATCAATTGCTCTGGATTTCAGTCGTGCATCCCGTAATTGCTCCCTTTGCATGTTCAAATTTCTCCACATTCTCTAAAAGGAAGTCGCATATCGATGTTGCCCAAGCAATTTCAGAACATTTCTCCACAGCTTGCAACGCTATTGAAATTGTCATCATGCCACCGGAGTTGGGGAAGAAGGTGCTTGCACATAAGAGGATGATAAGCAATGAACTAATATCCTCCGGATCTCTATTCTCATTTCCAAAGACAGTATCGATTGCCGATAATATCATAGCTGGCCTAATCTTAGTAATGACACCAGGAAAGTATGCATTCAAGAATGTAGCTCCTTTCTCCCCCCTTGTACCCATTTTGAAGAACTTGTCCTACTATTGGTAGGCCAAATATGACTCCAATATCAGAAGGTGTGACCGTCAAATGCTTATTTCCTATCTTGAAAGCATTGTTCTCTTGGTCGTATGTTTCTAAAACCATCATAATATCGATGTTGTTCTTCCCAAACTCACCTAGCCTTTTTTCTTCATCTTCTCCAATTCCTTCTATGACCCATCAGACTGGTGTTCTCTTCAGTGCTTGTTGTTCAGCATCACTAAGTAAGCCCCATATTTCTCTAATATTTAACCCCAATGTACGCAAGGTAGACCTGAAGTGAGTTACTTGTTGCTCCTGATCTCCCATCCTAAAATATAATTAGCATAAAAACATGAGATTAAACATTCTGAAATATGGATTGAAACCTATGGTTTTAGTTCATAGACGGAAAGCTGAAATATGGACTTAAACCCATGGTTTGATTCAATATACTACAACTGAAATATGGACGGAAACCCATGGTTTTGTCCATATTTGGACAGCTGAAATATGGACTGAAACAATGGGTTTCAGTCCATATTTGGACAGATTAAATGGAACGGAGCTGCTACAATAGGAGGCAATCAAGCAAGCACAAAAAACTTAGTACAGCTGAAATTTTAAGCATTCTAGATTCCACCCACTGTCAAAGTCAAAGACATAGTTCAACCAAAAATATACAAATTCCACCAACTGTCATACCTACACCAACAAGATTCCACCCACTGTCAAATTTCAAATTACAAATTCCATCGGCATACTTAGCCATATTTATGAGCAGAATGTTCCCTAAGCCAACGTTTACTTTGTTTGGCTTTTACTGCACTTGCAATAGACCCTTGTGTCCCGCCACATGTCCCTTTACCTTTTGCTTCCCCTTTTTCTTATCCTTCTCCTTTGAACTTCCCTCCACCGTTTTAGGTATGGTTTCAGTTTCATCATCATCCAACACTGGCTTTTCTGCATTGGACATGAGAAACAAACAACATTTCCACAGTTATTTATACTCATTTCTCCTCTTCTTTTCTCTCTTAAGCTTTCTCTCCAATTCACGGATTCTTCCCGTGGAATTATCGTCTTGACGAAACAAATTTTCGTCTTTCAGATGCAAAAAATACTCTTCTTTCTGTGAGAGAGTAAAATAATCATATACATGCAATTAAGACAAAAGCTAGATGAATAAACACATAATGTGTTATTAAATACAAGATTTGACAAGTCTCCATGAGGGCACTGAAACCCAGGGTTTCAGTCCTTACAACTGGAAAGATTTCGCACTGATACCCTGGGTTTCAGTGCCAAATCATTACACTTGTAAGGACTGAAACCCTGGGTTTCAGTGCCCTCATGGAGACAACATGAAGGCACTGAAACCCCAGGTTTCAGCCCACTCAAGAGTCTCTATGAGAGCACTGAAACCCATGGTTTCAGTGCACTCAACTGGATAGTTTGCACTGAAAACCAAGGTTTCAGTCCTCTCAGCCCTGGGTTTCAGTCCAAGTGCAAAACTTGTTGGAAACTCTGAAATGGATAATATGTACAATAAAATAATTCTTACCAATTTATCATCAAGCTCGCTCAGATCTATTCAAGCAATTGCTTTCTGGATTCCCAATAAGTCCCATTTAAGGAATCTCGGTTCTTTTGCCTCATTCCCAGAGATCTCGTCAAAGAGGTTGACATGCTCGCACAACCAATACTAGAATACATTAATAGTATGTTAGTTACGGCGTTGCATCAATATATATGAAAAATTATACTATACACTATCAAAATAACTTATAAGCAATCCGATAGTGCATCCCCTTATTGCTCCTTTTGAGTTGACATATTTCTCTACATTCTCCACGAGGAAGTCACATATCGAGTAAGCCCAAGCAATCTCAGAACTTTTCTCGACCACTTGCAACGCTATTGAAAGTGTCATCGCCCCCCCCCCCGATGTTGGGAAAGAATGTGCTTGCACAAAACAGGAGGATTACCAAGGATATTATTTCTTCTGGATTTCTAATCTCCTTTGCAAGGAACTTATCGATTGCCCCAGATACCATAGCTGGCCTTATCTTCCTGGCTTCAGGGAAGTATTCGTTCATGAATGTGTCTCCTTTCTCCCCTCCCATATACCCCTTTTCCAGAGGATATATTGGTAGGCCA
The DNA here is from genome assembly GCA_030789695.1 of Scilla litardierei. Lineage (NCBI taxonomy): Eukaryota > Viridiplantae > Streptophyta > Magnoliopsida > Asparagales > Asparagaceae > Scilla > Scilla litardierei. The sequence goes on from CM061142.1 coordinate 379,493,835, forward strand.
AATATAACTCCTATATCAGTCGGCGTGACAGTCGAATACTTACTTCCAAGCTTTAATGCCTTGTGGTCATGGTCATATGTGTTTAAAACTGTCATTATATCAATGTTGTTCTTCTCCAATCAACCAAGCTGTTTTACATCTAATACAATGCCTTCTATCACCCAACGGAAGGGTGTTCTCTTCATTTCTTGGCGCTCCGCAGCGCTAAGCTGGCCCCATATTTCTCTTGTCTTACTCCCCACTATATGTAAAGTAGATCTAAAGTGCAACACGTGTTGCTCAGTGTCTCCCATCCTACAAAATAATTAGCATAAACATGATATTATAGCAAAAATGATTAAAGTTAAACACTAAAACCTTAGGTTTCAGTCCTGACAACTTGGTCAGTTTTGGCACTGAAATCTAGGGTTTCAGACCCTGTATAGTCAGTACCAGGCGACTGAAACCCTGGGTTTCAGTCCTTGTATGGTCACTACTGAGGGGACTGAAGTACTGACTATATAGGGACAGAAACCCAGGGTTTCAGTCCCCTAATTACTTATTATACAGGAACTGAAACCCTGAGTTTCAGTCCCCTTAGTACTCCTTACACCTGTAATGATTTAGCACTGAAACCCAGGGTTTCAGTTTCCTAATGGAGTCTCCATGAGGGCACTGAAACCTTGGGGTTCAGTCCTTACTACAGGAAAGAGTTGGCACTTAAACCCAGGGTTTCAGTGACATCTTGGATTCTCTTGAGTGGGCTGAAACCCTGGGGTTCAGTTCCAAATAATTAAAGTTGAAGGACTAAAACCCAGGGCTTCAGTGCCCTCATTACAGTTGCTGGAACTAGCATTGTGATTTAGTTGAATCAGGAATATAAGGGAAAAGGAGAGAAATAAACACAATAATTTCCAAGAGAATTGTTGTTGGAGTGACGAGAATTATCCTATACTAGGCATACTAGTGATATGTAACCCAATAAATAGGCCATAGACCCACAGAAATCAAGGACACATTCCAGCCATATCATCACTCATCAATCTAAAATTTACAATGTTAAATAAGCATCATAACCCCCCTAAAATAAGTTTTTTTACCTAAACTTTACTTGGCAATCTTCGAGATGATGACTACTTCAGCGAGAGGGGTTGGGGAAGAAAGAGGGGTTGGCTGTCCGAGATGATGCCGGCCCTCCGTCTCAGATATGCGGGTTAGTCGATCTTGGGGATCTCCGGTGATGGCGGGGTTGCAAGGTTTCAGCCTTCTCTTTGATGGCGACGCTGGGGGTTTGAACAAGAGGGGTTAGGGGAGAACGAGGGTGGCTTGTGGGATCCGTGTTGGGAGTTTCCTCTATGACCTCCGATGAAGATGGAGAGCTCAGTCGTTGTTCTGCGGTGAAGATGTCCTGACAATAGGGGCGGAATTTAAGGGTCGAAATTTGTGGCCGTCGTTGATATTGGGGTTTGGGGAGAGAACTAGGGTGGGGTGCGAGTAGGGGATGGAGGGTTTACAGCAGCTGATTTGCAGTGATGAACTACGACAGAGGGGCGATTTTGGGGGTCGGAGGTTGGTTACGTCGGCTGAAATTGGGGTTTGGGGGAGAGAGCTAGGGTGGGTGCGATTGGGGGAGAGGGTGATTAACACAGCCAGCCCCAACTTCAATAGTTAATGCTTTCACATGGAGGGAGAGATTGGGGGTAAAGAGATGAGAAATTGGATTTCTTATGAGATTCTCATGTGAGGATCAAGGCAGATCTGAGCCACACAGTTAAATGGGATGGATGGCCAAGATGGGGGGGGGGGTCAAAAGGGGGTTATTTTAGGGGGTTAGAAGATCACACACACACACACACACACACACACACACACACACACACACACACACACACACACACACATCTAGTCATAACCCGTGCCCGCGGGCACGGTTCATTTAAGATTTTTCCCCGCGAAATGTTTGTTCCCCAAAAAAATATTTCCACAGCCAAATTTTAAAAGAACAATAAATTAGAGTAAAAATATTTAGCGACACGGGTGCCTTAGGTACGAAACAACTATTTCGGTGCAGAACAACAATTTAGGCACGGGCGTTTTCAGCGTGGAACAACCAATTAGCGTAAAAAATTTAGCGGGGCGCCTTCGACTCTGGCACCGGCAAAAATTTTAACCTGGGCCAAAAAAGAAACGCTCTAAAATGAACGGGGGAAGTGCAAAGCATGGGTGTGTGTAGGGTACTAGGATAAAGAGTGAAATGAGAGGGGTTTTTAGCAAAAAGAGGAAATGGGCGGTATTCTGTGCAAATATAGTGATTGCAGTGGTTTTTTTGAATTAAATCTTGATGTGCAAAGGATGTGGATGCATCCTGATCGTTGTTGGTGACTGGGACGTGTCCCAGTACGCCCTAGGATTCAAAAAGTTGTTTTTTAATATATAGATATGAGGGAACAAATAACCCCCAAAAATAACCCCAAAAAACCTCCTAGTAAAAAGTCTATGACCCCTATTTTTTGGAAGATCCGAAACGTTCATACTTGATCTCCACCCTCTAAAGCACTGACCCACCAATTGTCAGCCCGATCCCATGTGTTTTGTCCGTTCATCCATCTGACCCAAATATAAACAAAACTTTTGCGAGGGGTTGATGAACAGGCAAAACACATGGGATCAGGTTGATAATTGGTGGGTCATGGTTTTAGAGGGTGGAGATCAAGATGAACGGTTCGGATCTTCCGAAAAAAATAGGGAGGCATAGACTTTTTGCTAGGGGTTTTTTGGGGGGTTATTTGATCCCTCCTCATATATATATATATATATATATATATATATATATATATATATATATATATATATATATATATAGAGGAGGGATCAAATGACCCCCAAAAATAACCCCCAAAAATGACCCCCTATCAAAAATCCTATGCCCCCCATTTTTTCGAAAAATCCGAACCGTTCATCTTGATCTCCACCCTCTAAATACCTGGCCCACCAATTTTCAACCCGATCCCATGTGTTTTGACCGTTCATCAACCATTCGCAAAAGTTCTATTCATGCGAAACCGTTAAATTTGGGTCGGATGGATGAAGGGGCAAAACACATGTAATCCGGTTGAAAATTGGTGGGTAAGGTATTTAGAGGGTGGAGATCAAGATGAACGGTTCGGATCTTCCGAAAAAATGGGGGGCATAGGATTTTTGATAGGGGGTCATTTTTGGGGGTTATTTTTGGGGGTCATTTGATCCCTCCTCATATATATATATATATATATATATATATATATATATATATATATATATATATATATATTAATGGAGAAGTGCTGACAGCGATGTCAGCGATCTGGGGTCCATAGAGTTTTTTTTTTAAATTTTTTTTACAGTTGGTAGATATACTTGTTAGGAAGCTCCCCACAAATTTTCAGGTCGATGCAACACCGTTTGAGCCTCTGTTCATCGATTTCAAAAACGTTGTGCAAAACTGTGGACAGTTTTGCGCAACGTTTTTAAAATCGATCAATGGAGGCTCAAACGGTGTTTGATCGAACTGAAAATTTGTGGGGAGCTTCCTAACAAGTATATCTACCAACTGCAAAAAATTTTTTAAAAAAAAATCAGTAGTAACCCCAGATCGCTGACAGCGTTAGAAAAATTTCCAGCGCTGTCAGCACTTCTCCATTAATCTTATATATCTATATTATAAAACAGGGATGTTATCATGGGTTTTTGTATAAGAGTTTTTGATAAGAGATGAGAAATTGAGTATATATATGAGGGATGTTGTTAAGAGAAATTGGATAATATAAGAGAAATTGGATAAGATAAGAGAAATTGGATAAGTTAAGAGATATTGAGTTTGAATTTTTAGGGGGGAAACAAAATTTTTGGGGGGAAACAAAAATTTTGGGGAACAAACGTTTGGGTGGGGGGCTTTTTAAAAATTTTGAAAAAAAAATCCCAAATCAGCCACCTCAGCCCCTATCGCCAAAGCAACCCTCATCCCCTCGCCCCTCGCCCCGCAGCCACCTCAGCCCCTCGCCCCTCGCCCCTCAGCCCCTCGCCCCTCGCCCCTCGCCCCTCAGCCCCTCAGCCCCTCGCCCCTCGCCCCGCAGCCACCCTCGCCCCTAGATCTGGAGAAGGAAGGGGAAGAAGCGGAAGATTTGGAAATTGGAGATGCAATCGAGATTCTGCAAAGAGGAGGGAGAGAGACCGATTGCTGGATCTTATGGATCTCTTAGACTGAGGGAGGAAGAGCAGAGGAGAGGAGACGTGGTGTAAATGAGGGAGCTTGTGGATGAAGGAGCTTCAACAGGATTCTCGGTACATTTTTTCTTGGCTTTTGAAAATTATACCCATTTAGTAAAGTTGGGATTTTATGCACAGGATTCTGTGTATTTTTATGATCTTCAACAGGATTCTGGGTTGATGTTTGTTTATTATTTTCTTTGATTTAAAGAAAGACATGTGTCCTAGATAGATGTTTTCGTATTGATTGAGCTGCATGTGTTTGATGAAATGCAGTTCTCAAATATACTAGCTAATTCTTGATATGATTCCCTTTGATGAAATGCAGTTCTCACAGCTAAAGTTCATGTTTGATGGCTTCGTAATGATAGAACCATGAGATGAGTTGCAGTTACATATCCCCTTTTCTGTCTCACATTCATTTGATGTCGCCTGTAACTGCTATTTCATTTGCTTCATGAAGACAGAATTTTGAGATGGGATACCCATGAGATGTTATTTCATGTTTTTGTGGTGTTTGATGATTTGCTTAATTGTATTTTGTTTTAAACAAATTTCTACAAAGATGTGTTTTTGGGATCAAAAAATGTGTGAGCAAGATATGACATTTGCAGGACTTGGGATTGTTTTTAGTTTAATTCGTGTATTGTTTTTAGATTTGATTAATGTTATCTTCATATTACTTAATTTATGCTTGAATGTCTTCCTCATTTGAGCTCTGAGATCTGATGTTTGAGTACCACCAGTATATTTACCTTCGCAATCTAATTCCCATATTTTCGCTTCATTTTTACCACTCGCCAATATATTTGCTTCTTGAGTAATAATGCAAGTTCCAGAGAGTTGAGTAATAATGCAAATATATTGGCGCTATCAAATTCAGCGTGAGTAATAATGCAAGTTTCAGTAAACAGAATTTCAGAGAGTTTGCTATAGCCCTAGACATCGCTTCAAGAGTAGTTTAAATTCTGTCAACATGAATTTGCTTATTGAAAATAGCTTTTCGATTGGTTTTGAACACATCACAGTGAGTAAACTTTATAGGATTTTGTTTCTTGAGATGCATTTATTTCAAAATTTATCATTGTCTCATATACAAAGCTGAGTTTGTATCTTTGCATTCTCTCTAGCTTCTACTGAGTGATAACTGGAATATTCCTCTACTTTGCCTATGTGGCCTTGCATAATGGTTCAAGGATATCATTTTCCAGTAGTACTTTCATATGTTCCATGTAAGTCGGCATACATTAAGTAAGGTTTATGTCTCTGTGGTTTTCAGTTGCAAGTGAACGCAGAGCTTCAAAATTTGTTTTTTGTTGAATTTTGCAGAAAGAAATCTGGAGAGTCGGTCAAGAAGGAAGGTAATGCTTCCAAGATTTCTGCTCACCAAAATTTTTGTACAAATGCTCAAAAGAAAATTAAGATTATTTCTCAAAGCATTGCTCAAAAAATTCTACAAGTTTATTATTTTTCTAGGAGTTCGAATTCTTACTGTCAGGTTGAAGGTTGTAACATCGATTAAGTGGGGCCAAGGACTACCATCGTAAGCATAGTCTGTGTAATCCATTCTAAATGCCCCAAGGTCATTGTTGATGGTCAGGAGCGGCAGTTTTGTCAGCATTGTATCAGGTGAAATTCTTATAATTTTGTTACACCCATCAATAACTGGGGTCTCTTTTTGAATAAGGTCTGTTTTATTCCATCTGAAAGGTTATTTCTTTCCAGTTAATGCTTGCCAAGACATGCATTTCAATAGATGTATGTATCTTTGCTACCAAAGATGTAAGTTTTATTTTTTGTTGTTAATCGAAAGAGATAAAACAATAACACAATTTTAAACATTAGAGTAGTAAAACATGTAGCCCTTAAAAGCTATTGACGATAAGGACTAAAGGAATATAACATTTAAAGACTGCCATACAGCAAGAATTCCGAATTCTACAAGTTTTGTTTACCATATCTCTTGATCTTGGAAAGGCTGGAATTTTTTTACATATGCTAAGGGTTCTCTCTCAATCTCCTCGCTCACTCTATAATTCCTGTCTCTGCTCTTTAAAGTTGAATTTTTTTTATTTTTGATTATTTATCAAATAAAAGATGGTTTAAGTTAAATAGTTTCAGAAAGGGAGAGGGAGAGAGAATGGTTCATTAATATCCGACCATTTTGTTGTTTGGATCTGTGGAGGTCGCAGGTAATGTTTACTGAATCGGATTGTCTCACAGTTTTTTTAGAAGATAATTGAGTAATTTTTTAAAGATCGATAAATGGTTATTATTGTTCTTATTTTGATGTTTATAGAATCTGAGCTTTGTATGCTTGCTTCTTATTACCATTCATGGTTTTGTTGATAGATTTGGGTTCCATTTTGTGAAGTTTTATATTTTTGCCTGTTTTGGTGGTTTTTTCTCTGCTTTGATGGCTGATAGCTCGGATTGGTGGCTTAATGTTTAAATATGACGCTGAAATTTTTATTGTGATTATCTATGGAGCTTCACTTTTTGGGTATTAGTTTTGGCATGCTACATTATGTTAAATTAGACTGTCAAATTATTGATTGTTATCTTCTAAATTCTTATTATTTTCTTTATCAAAATGTTGGCTATCATCATTAATGGCTACAATTTGATTTAGATAGTAACAGGTTGCTTCAGCTGGCATATATAATCACAAGTTGTATTTGCAAAAATTAGTTTTTTTTGGCTCTCTTGAGTACATTGTAGATTATTGTGTAAGCACTGTCAGAAATGTGTGGAGTGAACTAATAGGAACATATGAAATCTTAAGTACATGTACATGAAATCTTCTTTTTTAGACTATCAACAAGTTGCGGTAATTGATCTGAATTATAATTTTAAGAATTTTGCCTCTGTAATAATATGAGAAAACAGAAACTGTTTCTGGAATTGTCAGCTTTAGGCCAGACTTCAATTTATTGTTAATTGTGTTTGTTATAAGCTGACATCAAGGGTGGTGCCATTAGTTTTCAGCTAAAATATAAGATATTGGGATGATGCGTGATTGTTACCTCAGAACAACCATTCAAATCGTTCTATTATTCATTCTTTTTGATTGTAGTAAACTTCTTCAAATTCCATGTTCATGGCTGAAAGAGTATTCAGTAGTATGTATTGTATTTTGATCCAATTGATAGCCGGGGATGCATTATCCCTTTATCTGTAAATTGATTGTAAATGATTAATAATCTCACCAATTCTAATGATGCATTTATCAGGGAAGTCCAGGACTAAGTATGAAATTAAACCATACCTAGAAATGGTTGTGAACCCAATGAAGCAAATGAGTGAAGAAATGAAGCAAGACCAACATTCCATGACCATTGAAGAAACTTTTGGTATTGCGAGTCAAAAGCTGTGTGAGACCATGGAAGAAAACAAGATTGTGAGGCTCAGAACAAAAAAGCAGTATGATGAAAACAAAGAAGAGGTAACATTGAAACCAAAGATGTTTTGTGAATTTTATTTTGCATCTCATTGCTTTTGACTATGTTCGACATGTAATGGGAAAAATTCCATATCAGTTCAATTTTATTCCGAATTATTATCGTCATTGTCGTCATTGTTATTATAATTGAGAATTTTGCCCCTATACTAATATGAGAAAACAGAAATTGTTTCTAGAAATGCTAGCTTATAGGACGGACTTCAATTTCAAGAAAATGTTAGTGTTAACCGTGTTTGTTATAAGTAAACATCAAGGGTAGTGCCATTACTTTTCAGCTAAAATTTAAGGAGTATAATTATGTTTTCCTTTGGTTTGTGTACTTCTATTGATCGTAAGGTATGGAACATTACATTCTTATATGATATATTTACTCTGCACCTAAACTTTTGGGGGGAAAATTGAATCTGTGTCTAACGAGTCTAGACTTAAGAATTCATATGATATGACATATGCTTATGTGTCATTTTGATAGTGTCTCTGTATGCATGCATGTTTTAGGGGGATGCAAAGATCATGCCACGTTTTTGATATAAATTTGCAATATCCGATGTTTTTGATATAAATAGTTTTATCTGGAGTCATTTGCACTTACGGCTTTTAGTTGTTTTGTCCCTAATTTATTAACTTCATTGCTCACATATGTGTTCAATTCTATCCTTCCTTTAATGAATGGAGCTCTCACAATCCAAGCTGTTTTCCCATTTGTTATATCTCTAAGCACATGATTCAAGTCACATCCATTTAAATAGATTAAATACAAAGATACATAGGTATAGAACAATGTAAGTACAATTGCAGTTATAGGACTGCCCATTGGGACTAATCAAAATTCACGAAATGAGATGATCAACTTTCCAATGGGGATTGCCATGAGTATTTTGATGGGGGGCGGTGATTTTGGACCGAAATCTCTCTCTTGAAATCTCTTCCTTAAAATTTTATATGGAATTAAATCCGAAGTGAACTAAATTTTTGAGGGAACTAAATTTTGTGGTGAACTAAATTCTTTGGGGAAAACTAACTTTTGAGGATCTAAATAACAATTTAAGGAACTAAATGTCTCGAGGGAAACAATTGTTTTTGGGAACTAAATAACTTTTGGGGGAACTAAATAATAATTATTGCACCATAAGTAAAATTAGGTGATCCATGATTTTGAGGGAGGGAATACTTTAAATGAATCGTGCCCTTAGAACACGTGTTAAGTCGGTTTGCTGAAATATACAAGGTAAACTTATTGCCCGGCCTATTACTGCTGAGATTCACTCTTCTGGTCTGACAAATAAGAGGAGACCAAATTTTTATTTCAATTCTTGGGACGATGGATCTCATCTGAAATAATATTGTAATATTTTCGGCAGAAATCGGGCAATGTTGTTCTGGCTCTCCCCAGTTTCCATATCTTGACAGAGTTGAATAGATGGCAAGTAGTTTGTATTCTAAGGTTCAGTAGGAGGTGCTGGGAGCATCAGTTTGTACATCGAGCACATGGATTTGATCCATTTGCTGTATACACTGTGAAAAGGCAACGAATGAATTTGATGAATATGAATTGGATTGGCTAGCTTAGAAAGGATTGGACTGCTTGATTTGGTTGTCGTGCTCACGGAGCTGCAGAGGTTTGCTCTTTCCCTTAAAGAATGGCACAAATGTCATACAACCCCATCTCAAACATCCTCATCCATGTTTGTTGAACTTTTTGTGAGTTCATTTTTTATGTTATGTTTGTGATACTATTTTTAATGTAAATAGGATCCTTGAGCTAGGTTTTGGAAAAGCTTTAGAGGAAGTACTGGATTTTCTGGGTTCTAGGCAAAATGATTCTGTTAACAACTAGAAAGAAACTTTGAACGAAAAGGTGAATCATTTAGCTAATATCACCTTGAACTCACTCATCAATGATTTAATGGTGGGCCTTTGAAACATTCAATCCAATAGAATCAATTATACTGAAATCATGATCTTTGAAACTGTAGATTTATAATAAACGATTTTCATTATTGCTTGCTTCCTTTCAATGTTTATATGAAATAAATATGCAAAGTGCAATGAAGAGATAGAATTTCTTGCTTCCTTTCATTATTGCTTGCTTGAATTTTTTGTTTTTTATCATTCAATTTCATGCCCACTGATGTGTTTCCGTCTTAATTTGGACAGAAAAATGAAAATTTTGGCCTTGATGGAAAGCGGCTGATGGATCTTCTTGATTTGCTGAGGCTTCTGCCACCAACCTATTATAGGAGCCTCGAGAATGTGGACATTTTAGAGACCACTGTGATGAAGGGTATTCTCTTCAACCATCCTAGATGACATATGCCTGGAACTACGATGGTAAGGTATGCACATGTGTTTTGTTAATTTTTAACACTTAAATAGCTGATTTTTAACTTATGTAGTACCTTTTGTCTTCTTTTCAGCCAAAGTAACCAAAGTGATTGTTGTTATACTAAAGCGATTGTTGGTATACTAGATGATGAATCTCTCACCTCTATATCACAATAATCAGATAGTTTTATATGTTCTTCGAATCTTCAAGGTACAACAAATCACAAAAAAATTACTCAAAGGAAAAATGACAAACAACTTATTTCCCTTAGAAATTCAAATATTTAACTAGATCTTAACAATTGATTTCAGATCCTTAATTAGACCGAGTCTTTAAAAAGGAAAAACAAAAAAGGCAAAAAGGATACCATCCAATTTTAAGAAATCAAGTGATATTATAATAAAAAATTGTCATTTATTTAATTGGATACCTACATACATGTCATATTGTCATTTCTTCCAGTTTTAATCTTATGTATTCTTTAATTGGATACCTAATTAAAAATTTCCATCTTACAATTTTCAAGGATACATACGTACATGTTTAATAAATGTTTCCGCTATGCAAATGTATCCATGCTAAGAGATGGATGTGGTCAATATTTTTTTGTTCAGTTATGGATAACTGTTTAAAGTCGGCATCATGTTGTTATTTGAAAGAGAGCACGTCTCCCTTAGCTTAAGGCACGGGCATCACCATTGGATGTGTTTTACGAAATTTCAGCATCAGGTTGGTATTGCTTGGAGTTCAGCTGTTGCCTATAATTCTTTCTCAGATTTGGTTTTTATTGTTCGAATAGGATACTCTGATGCACACGTTCTTTTGTCAGTATTAAAACTGGATAATTTGTCTTTCTAATTTAATGCCGTCAGAATTATAATAGCAACTAACATTGGGTTTTATTTAAAACAAATTATGTGATTTATTGGGGTAAAATGAAATATGCATGTGGTGAGGGATACTGGAATACGCCAAATTTTACAGGGGTATATAAATAAACCTTTATTTTTATTTCGCATTTCCATGTATTCGTATCATACCCGATACGCATATCGTTATCTGTACAACATATGCTATATATTCTAATTGAGGACTTTCATTGTCAAGGTACCCAATTGTCCTATATAAATGGTGGGTTTCTACTAATATTCTTTAGTTTTCTCTTTTACTAAATGTTATACATTTGGATTGATTATTTGAAATTTGGTTTTTGTGGTCCAAATGCTTGGGTAATCTGTTACTTTCAAGAGGTATTGAGTTTTGAGTCACAAGTAGTATGTATAATGATTTTGGGTAGTATATACATTTCTGGAAGTCTGATTAATTAAGTTTGATTCTTATGCTTTTATGTTTGTATTCTTTATAAGTGAATGTTGAAGGATTTTGTTAATCGAGAAGAAATGATACATGCACATCTGTCGTTTTCTCGAGGCCTTCCGCGTATCGAAGGAGGAAGCACCGCTTGCTAAGTTTGTCATTATGGTCCAGTTCTGCTCCTGTCTGCAAGCCGTACATTTCTCCCGGTAACCTCAATGACAACCTTTAATTTTTTCTTAAATTTCTTACTCTTTTATAGTGTGGAAAAGAATTAGGTTTTGTAAGTCAAGTGTATGATTAATTTAGCTATGTTTTGTGGTCTTAATTTCAGATTTATTTTTTTTTGATTGTGATATTGTGGAAATTTTCCCTAGCCACCACAGGTCATATACAGCAGCAGATAAGTAGGATGCCGCCTTCCATTCCTCTGACCTAAATTATCTCAGACTAAGCTAATATGATCATCTTGATATGTTTCGCCTAATAATGTTGGTTAATGCCTTTGCCTTTCACAGTAAGGGGTTATGATGATGCCGAAGGGGCTAAGACGCTGGTATTATGACTGAGCTAGAATAGCTTTTGGATGATGACACTCTTATGCATCCTGATCCTTTTGTTGTGTATTGGGTCAATGTTTGTGAATATATGTATGCTCTGTTAAAATAGCCACCTTATATTCTCTTTATTGGATATGTAAAAGGATCCGGACATTGCTTTCTGATGTATAAAAAAGGATCATGACATAAAATTTATGCATATAAAAAGGGTATATGTCTGAGTAGTGTTGCAGTATGAATCTCTTTTATATGAGTATATTGACTGGAAGGGGATATCACCATCTTCCATGACTGTAAAGGTCATCCCATATTTTGCAGTGCAAATTCTCTTTACTGGATATGTAGAAGGATCAAGATATCGTATTTTTGTATATAAAAAGGGTATATGTCTAAGTAATGTTGCAGTATGAAGATCTTTTATATGAGTATTGACTGGAAGAGGATATCACCATCTTCCATGACTGTAAAGGTGACCCCATATTTTGCATTGAAAATTTTACTTTCACTGATTATGATGGCATTTAAGAGTTTATCCTAAGACTTAGACTTTAATTACTTTGAAATGAAGGGATCTTTTTGTTAATGTAAAAGTCTCCTTCAAGTATCACCGACTATGCTTTTAGGCTTTTCATCGAGCAAATGAAGTTAGATATGAATAAATGGAATGAGATGCTCTCGAAATGAATTGTTGATAGAAGATAGATGAATTAGGAAGCAACTTGCATTTAAGTTACTTCTATATATTTATATACATATACAAAAATGTTTATGGATTATAAAGTAGTAGACTTTAATATAACGTTTAGTGTTACTTCAAACCAGTAAGTTTTATATCTTTAGGCAAGTGCAGAGTAAATAAAGAAATATTGCATGTTAGTCCCATCAGCTGCCAACTGCATCAAGAGGAGTTAAAGAGAGAGAGACCCACCAGCTGCCAACCACATCACAGGTCATGGTGGTGGTGTTATAACCAACGGTTGATTTACTACTTCTGTTAAAAATTTAATATCACCCTTCATTCATATTTTATTATATTTATCAAGACTCTGCAGTTAGTTCCATGACTCAGAAGTTAGTCCCGTCACATTTGCTTTATCTCTTTCACTGCCTCAAATATGTATAGAATTCACATGCCTTGAGTATCCCATATATAAAGTTATACACTTTTCTGAACTACATGTAGATTTATGATTTGCACATCCATCCTACTTAATAGGTATAAGCATACCAGTATTATGTACACTTGAAGGTATTTGAGACAGATATTTGATGTCTACTTGGGGCCAATGTTAATAAAGTGTAGAGTAGTATTTAAAAAATGTATATATGCATTGTTCAGTGTGTATTTAATGGATTTATATGTCATATTGTTTGTTGAAGATTTAATGCGCTGGATTGTATGCATATTTTTTACTTTTAGCAGTACGCATTTGCTAATTGTGTACTTGGCTCTAATAAAGATTTTAGTGCATTTCAGGAGAAAAGAATCATGGAGGAAATAGATAAAGCAGATGAAGAAGTTATCATATTTCAGGTCAGTATATGAGTATCTCTTTTTAGCTTTCAACAATTCAATGTGGAACATAAAGTTTTGTTGTTAAATTCTACAGATTCTCATGTAGGTCTGAAAAGATTTTGTTCATCGGATACGAGATGATGAGGATGAAGATCTTGATGCAGATTTATATCAGCCATTTGCCAGCTTCAGTCATTCTACCGATGACAATTCTGAGGTATGTATATTGCACGTCTGTTTTAGTGTTTGCTCTGTCATCTGTAATTTTAGACATTAGTGCGGGAGCATAATAGAACACTGTATTGAGGAAAATGAGCGAAAAACTCAGACTTAGCTCCCCGTAAGTGGACATATGCTTCAAAGATAATGTAATTCCTGCGAGATAGACATCAGTACAGTTTTTCAATCATCATGTTGGATCCATTTACTAAGTTTTGATATTCTATGAGGTTCTTTCTAGACGAGGTCTCATCATTTATTAGCCTACCAGTGTCCAGTGAAACAAGCATGGCATGCCAACGATTGAAGGAAAGGAATGTTAAAAAGAAAACTGATCATTCGGTTTTAGATAAATGCCCAAGTGAGTTATATACATATGTTCAAGTTCCCATGAAACATAGTACTGATGAAAACACTAATTGTTTAGTTATTCAAGAGGGAAGTGAATTGCGAGGAACTGCTGAGATGCCATAAATTGAAGCTACATGCGAGTGGGATAGATGGGAAACGAAGTAAACATATATGTCAATATACATCCTTCTCTCAAGAATGATTGTGAATAATCTGTCCGGCATCTGATGTTAAGCAAAAAAAATAACTGTATCATGTAATGTTACGGAGATGCATGTTAGTTTCAGTGTGTATGTGTATCATGTAATATTTCTAGCTACATGTTACATTTAAGAACAAACATTGTGTAATATACTAGCAGTGTGTCTATGTATCTAACATTTTTTGTACAAATGTACATTACCACTGTTGTATGATTAGATAAAATGTTCAAATTTCAACAAAGACAAGGATCCTGACATTACCACTGTTGTATGATCCTGATAAAATGCTCAGTTATAAAGGGGTTGGGTCGAAAAAGGCCAATATCGTGACATTTCTTTGTTTCGTGCTTTCCGTTTGATGGATTCATCTGTCATAGTTTGCTATAAAATGTCCAAAAATTATTTTATAGATGTAATTTCTATTTGGATGCTTCTATTGCAATCCTGATGTCTCAAGCCGTTAATTAAATTAAAATTTTGGATCTCTTATAACTTTTACACAAGTTTGACAATGTTTACCTCATGTTTTCGATGTTAGGTTATTGGGTTATGAAGGACTTGAAGTGAGAAACCCATAAGGAGGCACACATGATGCTGAAGATGAAGATGAAGCAGAAAAGTGGACATGGAAGCAAGAGGTGATGCTGTCAAATTCTCATATAATTTCATTCTGTCACACATATGCTGATTTAATCCTCATGAATCAACTAGGAGGAGAGATTCTTCTCAGCGATCACGTTGGATTTCTGGAACTTGGGGACCGTCGTGCACAAATCAGTTAATATTTATAAATACGTGATGCTAAGATGTTTATGGTTTTTTGTTGAAAGCGTGGAAAAGATTTGTTTCATTAGTAAGCTTTAACTGAGGATGTGTTACTAGATTTTGAATAAGTATGTAGTTTCCAGGTTAGTAATTGCTATAATGTGACTGCATTTGTTTGGAAAGTGGATAAATGCTAGAAATGCTAGAATTGTAGATTGAAATTGGATGAAAATAGCATTTGTTTGTTTTGCTTGGAAATCTTAGGTGGTTATCTTCAAATTTAAGTCCTAACAATTCTACTGTTAAATTTGTTCTCATTGTTACATTTGTTCGCATTTGGAGAGTTTCGAAATTTGTTAAATTTTGTTGTTAAATTAGCTTGGAAAATCAAGGGAAGTATAGACCCAAATTTTGTTTAAATGTGAAACATAATCAGAAAACATGCTGCTGTCTTAAAATACATGAAGTCCACAAAATGTTGTGTAAATAGAGATTGTTTTTGAGTGAGATATTTCCTGTTCTTTATCAAATGGAGGAAAATATTTCACATAGTGAGCATCTCTTTTCTGATTGTTTTTAAGTGAGATATTTTCCTGTTCTTTCTCAAAGGGAGGCAAATATTTCACATAGTGTGCGTTCTAAAAATTATGAGACATAATCCAAACTGTCAGGTTCATGTCATGGACCCACTGGAAATGGCTGAATGTAATAAATGGGCACAATAGAAAAATATTAATCTGAAAGTTTGATGATGCTCTCCCTCGGACAAAGGCCATGTCATAAAATATCAGAACTAATTCTTCCAAAAAGAAAATATCACTTTCAATTCTAATGGAAGGACTAGATGCACATATAAAAAGGGGTAAAGTATAACTCTAGAAACTTTGATAATGCAATTTTTGCCATTTGAACCTTTCAATGAACCAAGGAACTATTGTCATCAGCCACTAAGCTGTTTTAACCTATAATTGTTCTGAAATCATTACTATTTAGATGTTAATACATTTGCAAAAGAGAACTGAAGAATCCACCAACCTTTCAGGGCCAAATGCCCAGACCCAAACATAACTCAACTTTAGTCTGAAAATAGTACATCAACTTTAGTCTGAAAATAGGACATCAGCCTCAGCCTGGAAGTATGAATCATGTGATTTACAAAACATAATGCTACACACTGAATCCTTAAAATGCTCCATAGTCTGAGAATATTATTTGATTTTTTTTGCTAATGCCTGTTGATTCCATAACTGCATGTGATCCATTCTTAACTTCTACCGCAGGAAAAGAACCCACAATGGCTGCTGAAAAGCTGGTCGAATGCCAGAAGATGATAGCCTCCCTAGGGGTACAGCTGAAAACATTAATAACTCTAGACGACGTGGTTGAAACCAAAAGGACTGAAGTCAACAGAGGCTCGCCAAATCATGGAAGTGGGAGGAATAAGATGCCAAATGCCAATGATCGGGATAAGATGGTAAAAGAGATAGGCTTTGCTTTGTTCGATGATTAGGATGGGTTTTAAGCAGAGTCGAAGAGTCGAAGTGCAGATGCATCAGTTTCCTTTTATCTTCGTTGATATAACTTTTGATGTGTTGAACGAATTATTTTAAGTTTAAGTTTTTTGTTATGTCACTTTGTGTTTTTGTGAAACTTTTGAAGCTATGTTTGTTACCATAAGTTTCTTTTTGGAATTTGACTTGATTCCTTAGGCCGGCATAGTTTTGTCAGCTTTATTATGAAAACTCTTTTGTCCATGTGTTTTTTGCAGTGCATTCGAGGATTATTTTTAAGTGTTATCTTTCATTTTTTATGTATTTTTATTCTCACTGTAAGCTTTATGAAGGATCATTCCTCTGCTTTAAGGACAACGATGAAATCTGGTTGATATTTGGATGCATGAATGAGGTTGATATTTGTATGATTTCATGCATGTATTTAACACACATAAAGCCAATTTAGCTTGATTCTTCAGTAATATTTCTATTCACTCGAAATAAATCATCTCATCATCACATGCCCCATATATTAGTTTCCAAACAATAGAGGAATAACTGACTTAAAAAAGAAGTTGCCTTCTCTTGAGGTGTTAGTTATGCATGAGGTATCTTTCAAGGTTTTCATAGTTCAAGGTAATCATTGACACACATTATATAGTCATTCGAATTGGCTAAAAGATATGCAATGATTCAAAAGAAAGTTTTAAATCAATTCATTAAAATACACAATTGTTAGGATTCAAGATATGCAATGATTCAAAAGAAAGTTTTAAATCAATTCATTAAAATACACAATTGTTAGGATTCAGGTGAACCTAATTCAATTCAATTTTGCTACTTCATGTTTGAATTATGCGGTACCAATCACCTCTTCATCATATATATACATTTTAATTTTAATGTGCATGTAACTGCGTCAAAGGCGCCCGAGCAATTTTAATTTTAAGATGAGAATAATTTCCCGTGTCGAAGGCGTCCAAGCAATTTTTTTATGCTAATTTGTTATTTCGCGCCGAAGGTGCCTGCGTCGAATTTGTTGTTCCGGGTCGAAGATTCCCGCCAAATTTGTTGTTCCACGCTTAAGACACCCGCGTCGAAGTTGTTGTTCTACGCCGAAGTTGTTGTTCCGTGCCAAAGGCGTCCGCTAAATTTTTTTACCCTAATTTGTTGTTCCGCACCTAATTTGTTGTTTTACGCCAAATTTGTTGTTTCACGCCTAATTTGTTGTTTTACGCCAATTTGTTGTTCCACGTCGAAGGGGCCCGTGCCGAATTTTTTGTACCGTGTTGAAGACGCCTGCGCCCAATTTTTTGTTCCACGCCGAAGGTGCCCGTGCCCCTAAGTATTTTTACGCTAATTTGTTGTTTCTCATAATTTTGGCTGTAGAAATAATTTTTTGGAGAACAAAGATTTCGCGGGGGGAAATCTTAAATGAACCGTGCCCGCATGCACGGGTTATGACTAGTATATATATATAATATGTGTGTGTATGTATGTATATATGTATGTATATGTATATGTATGTGTATGTATATGCTGAGTACAGTGTTATACTTCAGAGGAGCTTCTCCATCCCATGCACAGTTGGAAATATAGAGATTAAGAGCGCACTATGCAATTAGGAGCGAGCGTCAGCTTGATGCCTCTTTCAATTAGCGAGAAGCTAAATATGGGGAAATTCAACCTACAAACATGTCCCTTTAATTGGCAGATAGGTCAATCAAGTACACTCTGGGAGAGATAGATGATGTGCCGGTACGCACAGGAGAAATCTTGGTCCCATGCGAATTTGTCATAAGGGATAAGCCCGATGACGCTCGCATTCCTATAATACATGGCTGACCCTTCTTGGCCACAGTGGGCATACTAATTGATGTAAAGGAAGCAAAACTCTCCCTCAACGTGGGGTAAGAAAAGATCGAATTTGACCTCAAGAAATCCATGAAGAAATTTATAGAGGACGACCATGTGAAACACGTTGACCTCCTTGAGGAAGCAATCAAGGTGACCACATTAGAGTAGATGTCTTTGAACGCTGATGAAGAGCCCCAGTACGACAAATTGAGCAAGGAGGATAAGCTTAAGAAATAATGACGAAGAAGGAACCCAAAGAGGATCCTAAGGAGAGATTCAAGGAAAACCCACTACGATAACAACCAATGAATCTTAAGGAGCCAAGGAATCAAGAAGAGCACAAGCTGAAGCTGATGAAGAAGAAGAAGCGTGGAGATGAAGACATTATAGACTTCTCCACTCTAAAGCCTCCATGACAACACTTCAATAGGGAATTGTTCGGTCCGTATTGTAACTCCGAAAACTTACCGCAAGTGCACGGTGTCAATTCTTTGTAATATAGAAAAATGTCGAACCCACAGGGAGGCAGATGCTTATATAGTCTTGGGTCTATTCTTAATCTCAAAACAATGTCATTTGGGCGTACTCAAAAGGTTGTCACGAATGATTACTATCTCAGATTAACAATAAAATAAAGAACTAAGGCAGTAGGAGTCACCACTAGGATCATCGGATGTCGATACTAAGTAACAATTTCTACGCTGAATTGGCTTTGTTAGGGCGAGATTGTCGCATCTAAAATGTAGAACTCATGGCCAACTATCGTTGTGCCACTCGTCTAACGTATCTCGTGCTTATCCCCACCTTCGTGGATGGCCTTACATGCGAGCCGTGCATTACGAATGAAAACTATAATCAATCTCTACTCACGCCACCATAGTGGGTTAGAGCTTCGATCTGTGATTTTATGGGTCTTATTGATGCTACTATAGTAGGTCATTAATTGGTAATATAGGATGCCGGTGAAAACCATCGAAGTGTGTACCACTATCGTGGATCACGAACTCTAATTGAATTCACTAACGTTCCTAATTAAGATCATGGGATACCAGTCTAGGATGTGTGCCACTATTGTGGATCGCAAACCCTTTATGTGATCTCCTACAAGCTTGGCTAGATCAATCAAAACACATCCCTTTTCTACCAAAACAACTTAAAATCCTAACTTTACATGTAAATCCTAAGATCCTTGGGCTAAATCATTAGCCCTAGAAACGACTACTCACAATTCATAGCAATATCAACAAAAGCATTAACAATCGCAGTAGCAATCGACATCGCAATGAAAGACATTAAAACAAGCATAGAGAGACGAGAGATAGTTACCAAAGAGCTGAAGACGAATAAGCAATCACAAAAAATTAAGATCAAGAGATTCTAAAGCAAACTTCAATAATAAAAATACCTTCATTATCTCCAAAACAATAACGACGGCTCAAACTCTCTAAGAAAACTAAAAAATAGAAATAAACTAAGCTCTCCTAAAACTAGGGTAAAACTATACTTAAATAAAAAGGGGATGGACCCCACAAAAATCTGGAAATATGGGTAATTGGGCCCACCATAAGTCAGACTGCGTCGCCATACTCGGTCGAGTAGCGGTGCCGCGCGGTCCGAGTTACTCTGTGCTGATGTGAGGCTTGAAGAGTCGTTCTGTTTGAATTCTGCTCGGCCGAGTAGCTGCAGTGATCGTTCGAGTAGGCTCGCTTGCTTAGTCAAGCTACTGTCACAGGAGGAGCTCTTAAAAACTTCGCTCTGTATTGGATTTCGCTCGACCGAGCAACTGCAGTGCTCAATTGAGTATCTCTTGAGCTTCTCGATATTGGCTAAGTGTTAGAATGAGTTGTAGCCGACCGAGTTGATCCGACTAAGTAGCATCTCTACTCGGTCCGAGTGACATGAAATCTTCTCAGCATTGGAGCACTTGTTGTGGGTCAAAGTAGCTCGGTCGAGTACTGCAGCACTCGACCGAGTAGTTTTGAATTTTAGTATACAATACCTTTAGAGCTCTATTCACTTCTCGTCTTCTCTTCTCCTCCAATCTCCTTCTTCACCTTGTCAAATATCTAATGGACCTCGCCATAGATGCTCTGGATAGCTCGGATGTGTTCATGTCTCATAATTGCTCTAAATCGCTCCAAAGTTCCTGAAAATCCACAATTCTCTACGAAAATCAAATATATCATGAAAAGCGCGATAATATATAGAAAAGTGAACTTTGGAAGATGAAAATGCTATGAAAACATGCAATAAAAACATGGAAAATATGGACACATCAAAATCCCCCAAGCTTACCTCTTACTCGTCCTCGAGGAAGACGAATAGGAAGTTCACCGGGAGGTGAAAATAAGAAAATGAAAAAGAATGCAAAGAGGAGGGGGCTCGCTAGATTATTCTCTGAGATCTCAAGCCATTCGCCACACATCACGACACCTCAGAAAATGATTCACATGCTATCAAGAGATTTCATATCTTAAATGAATATAGTACTTGAAAGTTTAAGATCAACAAAAGGGGCTTCTCTAAGGTTCATGCAATCAACTCATATCTATGTCATGCATTTCATAGTATTGAATATACAAAACATTGTCGATGCACTTTTCAATCAAAAGCTATAACTGAAGCATGGATACTGTATACCAAGCTTGCAATAGGGAATAGAATAAGAGTCAAGACGTTCACAAATTCATATCAAGTCATAAGAAATCTCCATATCTAAATTATTTTACTAGGTTTCAATATTATCAAACATCCCCATTCGTGAACAACTCCACTCTAATGTCATGCTCACACATTTTGGTCAAAATCATTCACCCCCCAAGCTTAGCTTGAGGCATCGCATCCAAACGAAATAATCGTGGAATTTTGTTTTTGTTTTTCCAAGTATATATGTGGCTCCAAGTAATGAAACTGATAATTTTTCTTTTATTTTTGAACTTTTGTTTCTCATTTTTATTTTTGGATTTTTGTTGGAGCAATATGATTTGTATTTTTGATTTTTGGCTCCTTTTGGCTTTTTGTACTTTTTGGAGCAAGCTTTTCTTTTGTATGGGATTTTTGGGAATAGATGCGATATAAATAGCTTTGGGAGGTGAACTCAAGAGACATGCAGAGAACAAAAGATATATATGGAGAAAGAAATAATATAACACTTGATTCACTCTAAATTGTGCACAAATGGTTTAGTAAAATAATACGTCAGCTAGACTCGTATATAAGCGTGGATATTCTTAATCATATCAATTAGTAGTGAAGTCCAGCGGTAAAGATTTGAAATCGTATCAAGCATGCAACAAGAATGCGAATAGGAAAATAAAAGCGATGCTTCAGATATGCTAATGATGCGTGAATCTTGGTGCATTTCCAATGAAAGCATACTAAACACTACTCTGCACATTCGATTTCAATAGGTTTCATACATTCACTTAGAGAAGTCATCAAAAGAAATAAATTTTGCAAGCACGTATGAAAAGCAAGATAATGAAATAACTCTAAGTAGCATGACATGGAGAATAAGCATCGTGATGGCTACGAAAGTAATAAGATATATCATCATAAAGAGCTAATCTAGCAAAAGAAAGAAGAGAAAAGTGGGATAATATAAAACAAGCATACATGCATACCAAAAGATGAGAAATATGATGCTAAAGGAGAAAAACTTGCGGTGGAAAATGGATGGAAAATAAAGTAAAAAATATGAAAAGCGAAAGAAAAATAAATAAAAAGCGATAGCGCTCACCCCCAAGCTAAACACAGCAGTGTCCTCACTATGGAGAACACTCGTGAAAGAAGGTGAATGAAGCTAGGGTGGGATGGGTGGATAAAGAAAAATCATTAAAAACTATACAAAAAGGAAAAAGAAGAAAAAGAAAAAAATGTATGGATGCAAATGCATGGTCCTAATGCCTAACATATGAACAAGCATGCAAATGATATGATGGTGTATATGCAAATGAATGAAAATGGGTTCTCCCCCAAGCTATGCAGTGCTAGGCCCCATATGGACAGATGGGCACTAAAGAGTGAGAGGGGAGAACATGAGCAAAAATGCAAATCAAGGAGCGACACCACCCTCTAGAGGTAGTGATGGGTCCTGCTGCTGTGGACCAGAAGTGGCATCAGATAGTGGGTCAACAGGTGGTGCATCAACATGCTCGGTAGGTGGTGCTGGTGCAATAGGAGGGGTTGGTGCAAGTGTGACTGGTGGTGCACCCCGTGCCCTCAGAATATCTAAGATCTCTTGAATGTCCCACTGCACTGATCGGTGCAGGTAGTGATCGTCTGGAAGAAGGCGAGGAAGTTATGCCTCAGCCCTGTAACCTCGACATCTACCACCGTCAAGCGTGCATCAGTGGCACTGGAAATACTAGCCTGACGTGCACCACTAGGGGCACCTGTCTCTACATAGACTCGTGCATGTGCTGCATGAGGTCTGAAAGTGAAATCAGGAGAGGGTGGCCTAGGTGGGATCTCAGTAGAAGATGAATAGGATGGGATGTGAGATCAGGTGCAAAGGTCGAAATGGGTATATCAGCCGGTGGAGTCATCGTGGTGACAGATGTGGTGACAGATACCACGATGCTCTCCGTGAAAATGGCAGTGGTGGAGACAGATGTGCTGCCTGAAGGGGGTGTGGACAGTGTAAGTGTGGACTTGGGAATGATATGAATGATAGAAGTGGAGTCAACAGGTGTAGAGACAGTGGTGGTAGGGATAATGGTATCGGCAAGCTCAGTGCTGACAAGCTCAATATATGTGGGCTCTAGTGTAGGATTAGGAGCAATTGATATAGAAATGCCCTCAGATACGGGTAGTGATGATGATGGTGCAGTGACATCGGGGCTAGAAGTGTGGACTACCGCTGAACTCTCAGCTGGAGTGATGGAAGGTGTGGTAATGGTAGGAGCACTGACAGAAGTGGGGACAGAAGTGCTCGCTAAATGTGCGGAAGTGGTGGGGATGGCTGCTCTCTTATGGTCGTCCTCGGAGCTATGCTCCCAATCATCATCACCCTCCTTAGCAGATGGTCCTCTGGGCTCTAGGACATGTATGAGTGGGATATGGACCACGCCAAGGAGTAGCCAGTCCAAGTGGATAGGTTCAATGCGAGTGAGGTCAGGGCCTGGGAGGACCATGTGCTGCTCACGCTGGGGGCCTAAGAGGTAGATCCAATGGCGCTCAGCTGGGCCCTGATAATGTGCATGTACACAAGCACATTGGTAGTCAGTGTGGTGGGCTCGGTGGTAGCCAAGAGATTGGTAGGAAGGTCTAGGTCAAGCATAAGTGCGAAGAAGGTGAAGAAACCACCACAACAAATCTTTGTGGTAGAGGTGGAAGTGAAAATCAGGTGGCTGAATAGCCAACGGGCCTTGTCTGTCAGGAGGAAGGGGCGAAGTGTGCCATCAATAGCCCGTCGCACGGGTCTAGTCACCCCACTAAGATGTATAAGCTCGAGATGTGAGATGGTGCCAACCTCAGGCCTAGAAAATATAGTTGTGGCAAGGTGGCACTGAGCATAGTGCAGACATGGGTGAATGATAGATGAGGACTTCGCCCTACTAGGGCTAAAATGTGGGAGGCCGGCTATCTGTCTCCGGAACCTCTAGGTACTAAAGGATGGGAACTCAGTGTCCGGTGCAAATCTTGAGGAGGATTTGGGATGGGTGGGAAGATGAAGAAGGCTCGGATCATGTCGAAGGTGACGACAATGTCACGATCTATGAACCTGAACCTAATGCCTAGGTATGCCTACGCAATGAAGCTCATCGCCTCGTAGGTGAGGCGAACATAGGTGGTGGTGGTCATATGCAAGAAGTGCTCCCAACCTATGTTGAGTATTGGACTTCTCCCTACTTGGTGTTAATGATGAGCAAACATAAATACTTCTGACTAATCCTCTATTTGCAGTTAATCCATTGTCTAAGCATATCATGAAGATTAATTAGCAATGGATGACACTCAAAGATCAATGAAAGCAAGGAAAGTGGATTGGATGATCAAAGATGATGATTGAAGCTCCTAGAAGGCTTCAAGCTCATACGTTGGATAGAAGAGAGAGTCTACTAATGTAATCTTCTTTTTATCTTCTAGTATGTAGCTTAGAAGTAGAACTTTGTTGGAGCACACACACATCTTCATTTCATTCATAGGATTACATTAGATTATCTTTCCTTTGACTCCAATTCAATTTTCCCAAGCATGTGCAATCTATGTTTTCAACAGTCGACTGCTGAACGATTTACAGTAGCCTTTCTAAAAACAGTCGACTGTGATTTATTCTATAGTCGCCTGTTATGCACATACTTTATCGGTTGATCCTTGGGCTTTGGAGTTTCAGCCAGGCAATCATATCTTCCTGAAGATTTCTCCGAACCGCGGAGTCATTCGTTTCGGGAAGAAGGGAAAGCTGAGTCCAAGGTATATTGGACCATTTGCCGTGCTGGAGCATGTGGGAGCAGTGGCATATTGCCTTGCTCTACCACCATCTTTGGAGGGAGTTCACGACGTGTTTCACAAATCTTAGCTACGTCAATATGTCAGTGAACCATCACACACTGTGGATTTTTCAAAGATCACGGTCCGACCGGACCTGACTTATGAGCAACAGCCAGTGCAGATTGTGGACCATCGACAGAAGCAGTTGAGGAAAAAGGTAGTCGACCTGGTGAGAGTGATGTGGCGTCATGGATCGCCAGGAGAGTCAACCTGGGAGAGAGAAGATGAGACGAGAGAGCGCTACCCTTATTTGTTTCCTGGTCAGTAGGTGTTAGAAATTCCGAGGGTGGAATTTTCTTAAGGTGGTTAGGATGTAATGGCCAGTGTTTTGTTGTACATCTTAGTCGTTTACCCTCTTTGTCGTACATTTTTTGGCACCGTTATTTTATTATCTGTCCGTAATTTTATAGCTTAGCGTATTTGTTCTTACGTACTCGTAGTATCTATGTTTACTATACGCGATAACTATTAGTAATTTATTTTTCTATAACTTTCATTTCAAAATTTAAATTTTAACTTCAAATTATTTCCTAACTTGGAGATGAGACTTTTGCTCATCTTTCATTAACACCAAATCCTACCCTCTAATTGCTATTAACCCTTTTGTCCCCTTCCATATCAACCTAAAATTTTGAATTATTTCCTTCTAATCTCTGAACCCTAGCCTAAACCCTTTCAGCCATCACTTAGTTTTTCCCGTTTTGTTTCATGTGCATGTATCTCTCATTTTGGTGCACATTGCCATTGTTTTAAAACCTTGATAACAATAAATAAAGCCCTAGTCCTCCACATTAGGCTCATGAGAATAACAGAACCCTACAAATTTTTGAAAGATTAACCTAAAGCCTATCATCCTGAGTCACGTGCGAAGACAGGGAGTTTTTTTCTCTTCTTAAAACCTAAGTCTAAACTTAGCAACAGCCTACCATGTGAAACCTTATCATCTCCTTTATATATATTTTCAACTAGGGCTACACTAAAACTCCCAGCCGCACAAAATCAACTCCTTCTCTATAAAACCCCTAAGGCCCTACTCTCCCTAGGCCGCACCCTAAACCTTAGAGCCTCTTAGCAAGCCGTACCCCACAAGCACACTCATCCGAAGGGTTTCTCCCCCTCTCAGCCGCACACAGCTCCACGCCCCGAACCCATCTCTGGCCGCCAGGTCTTCCACGCGCAGCGCAGCCGCGCGCAGCCTCTCCCTTCCCCCTCCGGCCAAGCACAGCTGTCGGCCACTACCCCCTTCGGCATGTCATTCTCCTCTCCCCCTCTATTCCCCATGGCTAAGCCTAAGCTGACACTTCCTCCGGCTATCAAGCCGTGTGCCACCTCCAAGAACCCAAACATCGACAGCCCCATTTCTTGCTACCGATGTCCCCACCTCTTTCATCTTGTTTTGCTACACAACACCACTTCCGGTAGCCTCTTGCTCCGTGTAACAACCCTGTCCGACCACCCTACTCCGACGATCTCCCTCCTTCCCGCACGACAGCCCTCATAGGCCGCGCTCCCTCTCGCTGCCCTACTGCACTCATCGCTGCCGCACTCCTTGCAGCCACTGCCATGTTCACTGCCGAGGCTGCTAACTCGCTGCCACAAGTTTTCCTTGCTGCTGCCCTCTTTGTTTTCGCAAGTCGCCGTTGCTGCTGCTCTCGCTTTGTCGCTTCGTTGCACTACCCACAGCTGAGGCGACCCCGACGAGCCTCCTTACTGTGCTGCCTGCAGTCGAGGAACTGAAGCCGCGGCGCGAACTGTTGCTGCTTCCAGATCCGACTTCGGACTTGTGCGTGTTCGTCGTAATAGGTTGGTGACCCTACTCGTAGCAACCCACACATTATGCCAGTGAAACTTAACTAAAAATCGGCAGCTAAACATTAAATTTACTTTTACGCACTCTTAAAATTGTTGCGACCACTTAGGCAGATGATTGGACCATATTGACTGTGCACATAGGATAGAATCGTCGTAGAGAACCGAAGAATTGGCCTGATCGTGTGGACACGTGATTTGGGACTGCTAGGATAGCCACGTTCAACTTAGAAACATACCATAATAGGACTTCTAAAAGAAAAACGCGACCTGACACCATCCCATTTTGACTTGTTACAGCGAAACAAAACCGACACACTACCCATGACGAGACGCTTCCTACGGACGCACTCCTTGCCATTTCAGGCAAGTGTTTTCATTTGCGTAGTTTACGGCCACGTTTAGGCCATTTCCCTCTTTAAAACTGTGAAAGTACGAACAAGAGACCTAGACGTGAAATGATAGCGTCTAGGACCCACCCATGACATCCTAGACTTGATGACGAAGTCTTAGCACAACCACTATAACTGCTATGCATTATTCATGTCATCCCATGTAATGTCATTCATGAATTGTTTTGCATAACTTGCGGGTAATTGGGCACTCTCCAAGATAGAGAGAGTGATCCCTTGTACGGATACACAACCTGCGGGTAATAGGGCACTCTCCAAGATAGAGATGGCAATCCCTTGTATGGATAACCTGCGAGGTAATAGGGCACTCTCCAATATAGAGAGAGTGATCCCTTGTACAGACTTGTCTTGTGCACTTGGGTTGGGGTAGGGTTGAGTGGTCGCACGGCTTAAAGGGTTTGGCTGCCCTCTAATCGTAAGGCGTGAACCCTTTCATAACACACACACGTCTTGTCTTGTCTTGTCCTGTAGCTTGTAGCACACGCTACGGCCATTGCCTTGTCATGTTTACTTTCTTGCACCATCTTTACTTTCCTGTCATGCCATAAAATGTCATGCTGTTACATCTTATAACTTGTCATGTAAACAATATTTATATATCTGTCTCTTAATTACATACACATTGCAGTATAGTTTTCTTACCTTTACTTGTAGACTCTGTCTGACATACAACTCCTTTTCCCTTGGGTGTTTGTATGTCAGGTACCGAGACAGAGTCTGCAGACGAGGAGATTGTACCTGTAGACTTGGACCAGGAGGATGTTGTTTAGGAGTACGATCCGAACGAGGACCAGTCCTAGAGTTCTCCGCCTGTTGTTGACTTGGAGTTCCAGCTTTCTAGTTCGGGTGCATATCACCATTTTACTTTCTTGCTTAGGTTGGGTGCGTAGCACCGGTAGTTTTCCTTTTCAGTTGTAGCCATGTTGAGGCTTCTTTATTAGACTTTCCATTGTACTGCTGAATTATATCTTAATGAATGAATGCTATTTCTTTTTGGGCACTCTTATTATTCTGAACTTTAAAATGCTAGAACATGTGTATTGATTGGTGTACCTCTACAGAAGCTTATTCAGTCCGAGCTTCACAGCTCCGGCCCAGGCAGACCTTCGTCTCGTTCCCGCTCACGTCTTATGGGAAGCGGGGCACGACACCTGTCCTATCCTCCCAGACTTTTCTGAGATTTTCTCAACTTACCCTAATTGCGGCCAGTCGCCTGTAGAAGGAATTACAGTTGCCTGTTGGTTTAACAGTCGACTGTCCACGTGGTAAGTTACCGTTTGAATTCTCACCTACCCTCTGACACAATGCAACAGTCGACTGTGTTTTGTTCAACAGTCAACTGTCGCGTGTGTAAAATCTATCCATTGGTTGTTTCTCCACGGATTTCAAAGGGGCTTTTAGGAATTCTGTTGGAGGGTTTTGAGAAACCTATAAAGCCAGCCTGTACTGTACCATTGAGAGGTTACTCACTTGATTCTCATTTGCTCAAACATTCAAGCTTTCATTCTTCCAAGATCAAAGCTTCAAAATCCTAAAGCCCTATAATTCCTATCTTTCAATCTCTTGCTCTCCAACCTAGAACCAAAGAGAAATCTTCTAGGCATTTGGTGCAGTCAAGAGAAAGGGCTTTCCTCTCTTTCAAGAGAGTCATTCCACACAAACACACTCTCCTTCAAGTTCTACTTCAAGGTATAGATGATTGTAAGTATTGTATTTCATATTTCATAACTTTCGTTATTTATTTTACTCTTGGGTTGTGAAAGTGCTTTGCTTCTCCCAAGTTGTGGGAGTCAAGGACAATCGAGTGTACTTCAATTTCACTTGTAGGGTTGCTACAAGTGGGTTTTAAGGAAACCTCAAGTTAAGGTTCTAACTTGAGTATCCGGTGGTATCCGGGTGGAAGGGACGTAAGATTACCGGGAACAAGTCGAGAGTTCACTTGGGTAATCCGAACCCTTGAAACATCTCTGTCCGTACATCGTTGATATGAAGAAAGGACTTGTCGGTACATTCGATGACTCAAGTGGAGACTCATCAAGAGAATCCGATGACGAGAATGGTGAAAGTGCCCACATGTGTTTCATGGTCTGGGAAGATCCACTCTCCAAGGAGAGCGATTCCGACATCGATGAACCCGAGGTAACAATGGATGAATTGCGTATTGCTAATGAAGAACTATTTGCTAAGTATCAATCTTTATTGCTTAGATATACTAGTTTAAAGAAATTAAATGTTAGCAAGCCATCCATTCCATGCATTATCAACAATGACACCAATGTTGATACACTAACAGTAGAGAAAACCTCCTTGGTTTCTCAAATCGACATATTGAGAAATGAGGTGAATTCCCTCAAATCACAACTAGATCAAACTTATATTAAGGATAACAGTGATCTAGCTTCACGAAACACACAATCGGGTTTAGAGAATGATTCTCTTAAACCCAAGTGCACGAGCTCAAAGCATAGGTGTCGACCTTGGATACCAATATTTCATCTCTTAAGGAGAAATATGAGCTCATGTCCTCCTGTATTATAAGATTTAATAAGGGGGAAAGGACAATTGGATGATTTGCTAGCAAACTAATTTCCGACCACACATCGTGTTGTTATTGGTTTTGTGGAAGCAAGTGCATCTAATGCTCGCACCTCCTATAGTGGTGTCACCATAGACTTTGTGAGGCCATCCTCCGGTGCATCCACAAGTGGTGTCATAAACACTATTGGTATCAAACCTACCAAGAAAGTCACCATTTCACAATCTCTTCCTTTTGGTAAGAAACCCACTAAGGGTGGAAACTAAACGAGAGGTCATGCTTACATGTACACCATTATTCATTCACGTAGGAAATCTCCTACTTCATAAGTGGACACTCATGACACTTTCTATGCTCCACACTGACTCGTCTCAAAATGTGTGACCGCTACTCGCAAGTGTAGGAGATCGAACAAGTAATAATCCTGGTGAGTCCATGTATCATATCCACGGGACAACTGGCCTGCAAAACCACAAATTTCAGTTTATAAAGAGTACTAAAACGATAATAAACAACCACTTATCAGATATAAAAGTGATGGAGTCGATGGTTTAAAATAATAAAAGAGAATCCTACGATAATTACGGTGAATTCGATATTAGGGTACTAATATGGAGAGTATGCGTTGGTTTTGAGTTCGTTAGGGTATATGCAATCAATGATTATTAATATCTTTTCGATAACTCAACATTTCTATCTGGCTAGGGCACAAGAACATTGGAAAATATGGCGATAAAGCGCATAAAAACGTGCCAAAAAGTAATCACGTATATCATCGATTTTCATGAAGAAAATACGCAAAAGTGCCCTCTCGGGTCACGATACATCCTCTCGGATCCCATCACGAATAAGTCTTACTCAGACCATATTCAATTCAAGCATGCCCACGTCTCCGTATAATATACCCGAACAAGATATATGTAGAAATCGACAAAATACGTGATTATAACGTGAATATAGGGCGAAAAGATATCAAAATCAATGATTAAAACATCCTGACTACATCAACACCAACACATATAGAGATTAGCCATGCAAGGAGAGAAAATAAACCAGATTCATAGACAAATACATGCTCAAAGTCTCAAAATACGCGACAAATACTCCAATTACAAGCCAAATACGTGAAATACAAGGTTAAAGATGAAAAATATCACCAATTCTCTCCAAATAGCCCCAAATCTCCTTCAGATGATAGCTCTGGCCTCTGTCTCCAGGGCCTCCAAATTTCACGCCAAAATACGGCTCCTAGAGCCCCAAATACGCAAGAATACATAACAAAACCTTAAAATACGCTTATATAGAGGCATTGCTGGTTTTAGTTGTGTTAACCGGTCCAAAACAACATCTAATAGCATCAAAATCCAAACCCACAAGCCGCATCAATTCTCGTCCGTTGGATACGTGCGGGATTAAACCACACGTCGACATGTGTCTTGGCGGGTTGTGGATGTCGCCTGGATCCGCTTGCAAGTAGAAACCCGCTCAAATTTGCTCAGGACAGTCGGATCACAATCATACGGCTATAAGATGGCCACGTCACCCGTAACCCACAACATCTCTCCACCATTCAATCTGGGCGGGATGTAAAGGGATGATGCCACGTGTCTTGTACGAATCAGCGTATGCCCGCTGCTTTTGGATCATGTCCGTTGGATGAGAGGTGGAACGTCGTTTGATGAAGGCCACGTAACGCGGCTGATGGAGGGCATACACGTATGCATGTATTCGACGTATTTTCCCCGTATTTCTCCCATATTTCTTCATTTAAATAGTATTCAGCATTCAAATTTTCATAGTAATTAGCTCAGATATCAGAAAAATACAAATAAATAGTAGTTGGAATCGTGAGATAGAGATCTAGACATGAAAAATACTAAATGGGAAGAAATACTCAATATATTGATGTTTTATGTTTAAATTAAGTGATTGCTCTAATAATTAATAATAATCTAAATATGATCACATTAGAGGACAATTAAGCAACATATAAACACAAAATGGTGCTAGATGAGGGATTAAAAATACAATATTCAACCTGAAGCACACCCCCAACTAGCGATTTGATAGTCCCTAGCAAAAAAGAGCGATTAAGTCGGATGATTAGTAAAATAATAAGTTCTATCAATCGCTTATGGCATGGCTCAATAATACGCTTTCCAATATGATTTTGACCATCAATGTACACAATCCATAAATAAGATCACTCATATGATATTTTCTCTAATTTAATTTGAATAAATAATATGCGAGCATCGTTTTGCGCAAGCGAAAGTATAACACGTAGTTATACTCTAGTTTTCTTATTTCCAAGAGTTGGCATCTCAAAAAGACCATTCAAATCATGGGTATTGAAGGTTCTTAGTTTATTCATCATTTCTTTCTTTCTTTTTTCTTTTTGACGACTTAGAATGATCCATGTAGCGAGCTTTCAGTTAATGATTTCTAGGCCAGACGACCTTCGGACATTAGGCTTAGAAGAGCCCCTCGAACTTAATACTCGGATCATCTAAGTTTTATTTTCTATTTTTTTGAATGCATTCCCTATTCATCCATCTTTCGACGTGAATCTCCAATGCTTCCTGAGGCACGAAGGCCCGGCTAATCAATGAACTCAAGGGAACGATGCATTTTTTTTCTTTTTCACCTGTTTTCCTCTCTTTTTTCGTAAGCAACTCAATACCCATAAATATGAACATAAACATTAGTAACAATGACCAAATTCCTTTTCAACTTGAAGACTATTCTAATAAATCATTTATACTTAAGATTTTGCATCACAGTAGCATGCATGAAATAAATTCAAACTATTTCAAGATATTAATCATGGCAATTAAAAATTTTCATGAATATCATATTAATGAGTAGTTCCATGAAGAAATAAAAATTAATTCACGCCATAAACGATTTTTAGAACTCAATCAATGCATAATCATCCGATAACGTGACATGTGAAGGAGTTTTAAATGATGAGAATTGGTGACTTATTCTTTTCTTTCCCTTTATTTTAAAAGAAATTAAGGCCTCATACACTCCCCCCAGCTAAAGATGGACATTGTCCTCAATGTCGAAGATGGTACGAGTTTATTCAAAAGCAAGCATCCTAAAAAGCATATAAAATCTACGCTAATGGAAAGAACACACCGTGGTCAAATGGCGGATCCCGGATCTTTAATGGTGGATGAAGTTGTTCTATCTGCTCCTTGCATTCCATAAGCTAATCCCCTTGGACCCAATAAAAATTAGGTACCATAAGCTTATGGTATATCATGTAGGTACACAAGAAAAAGAAAGAGAGCAATAAACGTCATATTGGCTCTAAAAGGAAGTGATGGATACTCGACAGTGGTTGCTCCAAGCATATGATGGGAGATCTCTCATTGCTCTTCGAAGTGATTAGCATCCAGGATGGTGCAACGATCACTTTTGGAGGTAATCAAAAGGGAACCTTCATTAGAATAGGTAAAACATGTAATCCTTCCAAACCACTCATTACTAATGTCTATTTATTTAGTGGCTTGTGTCATAACCTTATCTCCATTAGTTAACTTTGTGACAAAGGTTACAAGGTTAACTTTGGAGAGGGTATGTGTGAAATTATTGATTTTGATTCACATGTTTTATTTACCGATATTAGGCATAAAAATATTTATTATTTGAGCTTGCCTAAAACCGTAGAATATTGCTTAGTTGCTAATACAAATGAACAACTATTATGGCATCGTCGTTTTGGTCATGTTCAATTTAAGCACTTATATAAGTTAGCTAAGCATGATCTAGTAAAAGGTTTTTCGAAAATTGCTTTCAGTAAGAAAAACTTTTGTGATTCATGTCAACGAGGTAAACTTAGTAGATCAGCTTTTAAACTTAAAGAAGGCATAACTTCTAAGAGGCCCATAGAATTACTTCATCTAGACTTACTTGGGCCAACTAGAACCACCTCTTTAGGTAATGCTTGCTACGGATTAGTTGTCATTGACAACTTCTCTAGATTTACTTGTGTTTCATCCTTAACTAATTAGAATGAAGCCTGTGAAGAGTTTACCATATTTGCAAAGAAGATTCAAAATTTCTTAGGATCCACCATTACCACTATTCGTAGTGATCATGGAGGAGAATTTGAGAATGAGTCTTTCACAAAGTTTTGTGATGACACCGGGGTAACTCACAATTTTTCTTTTCCTCGTGCACCACCACAAAATTGTGTTGTAGAGAGAAAGAATATGACTCTTATTGAGTGTGCCAGTATCATGCTCCATGATAGTCATCTTGAACTACAATTTTGGGCAGAGGCGGTGCACACGGCATGTTATGTGCTCAATAGGATCCTAGTAAGACCCCGAACGAACAAAACTTGTTTTGAGTTATTTTATGACAAGAAACCACAAGTTAAATATTTTCGTGTTTTTGGTTCAAAATGTTTTATCAAGAACACCTTTGGTAACTTAGATAAATTTGAGCCAAGATCCGATGAAGGAATTTTTGTTGGATATTCCACACGTTGCAAAGCCTACCGAATATACAACAAAACCTCTTCAACGATTGAGGAATCACTACACGTATCATTTTATGAAGATTTTGATTTTCCTAATGTGGTTGATGATAGTGTAGATGTTTTATGTGATTTGCTTAGTATTGTTAAAATCAATAGTTTTATTATTGAAACTAACAATACTAATGAAGTTGTTGAAGATGTTCCAAGTGATGCAGGGATTCCCAAAGCTTACCCTACCATTCATAATCACCCCCATGACCAAATTATTAGAGATATTGGTGTGGGTGTTCGAACGAGGTCAAGAATTGAAGAATTCTCTCACTGCGTATTTGTCTCTACCATTGAGCCAAAGAACATCCAAGAAGCATGTGAATATGGCTCTTGGATAATCGCAATGGAAGAAAAGCTCATGCAATTTGAGAGAAATAAAGTTTGGGAGCTCGTTCCTCTTCTAAGTGGTCACCAAGTGATTGGGACCAAGTGGATCTTTAAGAACAAGACCGACGAGTACGAGGTCATCACAAGGAACAAAGTAAGGTTAGTAGCTCAAGGCTATCGGTAGGAAGAAGGTATCAATTTCGAAGTATCTTTTGCCCCCGTAGCTAGATTAGGAGCTATTAGATTGCTTTTATCTTTTGCATCTCATAAGAATTTTAAATTATTTCAAATGGATGTTAAAAGAGCATTTTGAATGGAATTGTTAATGAAGAAGTTTATGTTTCTCAACCACCGGGCTTTAGACATGAAGATTTTTTAAACCATGTTTTCAAACTTAAGGAAGATTTATATGGGTTGAGACACGCTCCTAGAGCTTGGTATGATCGACTCAAAACCTTTCTTTTGGATTTAGGTTTTAAAATGGGTGAGGTTGATTCTACACTTTTTATTAAGGATTATGAAAATGACATCATATTAATTCAAGTTTACGTTGACGATATTATATTTGGTTCTACTAACTTTAACATTTGCCAAGAATTTTCTAAGTCTATGAAGGATGAATTCGAAATGAGTCACGTAGGTGAGCTCAACTACTTCCTTGGACTTCAAATTCGGCAAATGAAGGATGTAACTGTCATACATCAAACCAAGTACACCGAGACGCTCATCAAGCGATTTGGGATGGAATCGTCTTCAAGCAAAAGGACCACTATAAGTACAAAAACCCATTTACACATGGATGAAAACAAAAAAGATGTAGACGTTCGTCTATATCGAGGTATGATCGGTAGATTTCTTTACTTAACTGCTAGTAGGCTCGATATCATGGTTTTCGTATGCTTGTGTGCTAGATATTAAGCTAGACCTAAAGAGTCACACTTGATTGCGGTTAAACGAATATTTCGTTACCTCGATCATTCACTAGACTATGTGTTACTTTACCTTTAGTCTAGCACATATGAGTTAATCTCATATAGTGATGCCGACTTTGCTGGATGCAAATCCGATAGGAAGAGTACAAGTGGCATTTGCCATTTTCTAGAAAATTCCCTAGTTTCTTGGTTTTCCAAGAAACCGAACTATGTATCATTGTCCACGACTAAAGCGGAATATATTGCCGCGGGTCTTGCATGTGCACAAATTCTTTGGATGAGACACACTCTTAAGGACTATGATGTCAATTGTTATACTTGCCCTATCATGGTTAATAACCAAAGTGTAATTTGTCTCTCCAAGAATCCGGTACATCACTCCTGTACCAAACACATAGATGTGAGACATCATTTTATTAATGATCATGTAGCAAAGAAGGACATCATCTTAGAGTACATTGGAACCTAAAAACAAATCACCGACATCTTCACTAAACCTCTTAAAGAAGATTCATTTGTGAGGTTGCGTGGAGAATTTGGGATTACGGGTGAATCCGAATTGTAGGAGTTCATACTTTCATGCTATATCATGTTTGAACTCATGTCATCATTTGTACTTCCGTTTGTTTGATAAATTAAATGTTTCACATATATTTGTTTTAAGAGATGTATTTGGGTTTTTGATGATTTCAACAGTGTTGGATTGATTTAAGAGTTTCGTATGTTAATTGATAATATTTTGATATTGATTTTATGATTAGATTTGTGTTAGAGTATAGGTCCTAGGGTGAGATGTCTCTATCATCTGGATTTTAACCTCACTGTGCAATTCTGGACCAGGATAGATGACTTTCATTCCTTTGACAGTCGACTGCCCGACTCTATTTTATCATACAGTAGACTGTATTTTTCGCATATGCGACTGATGTAGGGATGACAGTAATGGCCTGACCCGTCCAGCCCGACCTGGCCCGACCCGGTTTTGACCCGGCCCGACCCGGCCCGCAGCCGGGTCGGGGCAAGCTTGGGCTTTGTATGCGCCCCGGCCCGCCCCGGCCCAGTATAGAGGTTCTAAAAAACCTTACTATTTTGATGCAGACCATGCAGTCAGTGAATAACACATAACTCATACTCTATTCCACGGTTTTCCTAATTGGACCAATTCCCAATTCCAAATTACCAAATAAATCAAAATTCTCCCAATTCATAAATAAAATTTTTATTTGGGATTCATAATGGATGGCACTAATGACCTGACCCGACCCGGCCCAACCCGGCCCGACCCGGTTTTGATAAGAAAGAACCCGCCCCGCCCCGGCCTGCGACCCGCCCCGCCCCGGCCTGTAGATGAGACGGGGCAAGCTTGGGTAGTTAAATACCCGCCCCGCCCCGCAATATTGCCATTCCTAGACTGATGACGATTTTACAGGCGACTACATTTTGGTCATCGGGCGACTGTCCAAATCTACAGAGGTCTCTGGTATTTATCATCATATTATTGATTCGATGTCAGTCGACTGATGTGTTAGGAACAGTCGACCGTCTCTCCTACATGCGACTGTGAATTACCCAATAGTCGATTGTCTGTCATCTCAAGCTTATTTCTATCTTATCTACCAGCCGACTGATGCTGCTGATGCTCCTCCAGACACTCATCCTTAGACCTAGATGTTTTTTTGTTAAGGTTGAGTTTTTTGAGTGTCTATCTGTGTTTTGATGTTTTGATTAATGGTGTATGGATGGTGTATGTATTTTGATCACTTTTTGGATGTACATGGAGTTTATGGATGTATTGTTTTACACATGTATCTTTGATCATATGTATATGAAAATGTTGTTACTTCATTTTCTTTCACACATTGTCTCTTTGCTTATATTATTTGTGTGAAATATTGTGAAATTGTCTCAATGTATGCTATCACGTATATATGATGTGTTTTGAGATGATTTGATCATTTGGCATGTAATGTTGATATTAAACTTTCAATTCCTTTAGTCAACTAAGATTTCTTGTATTTTATGAGTTTTTGATTTGTATATAAATGAGATGCCCCTTTGTTACTCCGATTACTTGTTGGCATCCCTATTGATATACCACGTTTCATAAGACTCTCATGATTGTTTTAGTACTTATTTAGCAATTTTGTTGTTGTTATTCTACTCCCACCTTTTGGATAATGCCATAAGGGGAGAGAAATAAACATATCATAATTATGTGCTAAGTGAATTCTAATTCATAACTTGAATCTAAGATTGAAGTTGCCTTAGATTCAGGAGGAGTAAGATATAATGAACTTGGATTATAAAATCATAGCTTTCATGATTTCAAGAAAGTCATTCCATTCATTCATATCTTACTCATGTGTTTCAATTGATCT
This sequence comes from Scilla litardierei, assembly GCA_030789695.1. Classification (NCBI taxonomy): domain Eukaryota; kingdom Viridiplantae; phylum Streptophyta; class Magnoliopsida; order Asparagales; family Asparagaceae; genus Scilla; species Scilla litardierei. The sequence continues at coordinate 379,531,562 of CM061142.1, forward strand.
ATAGATGCCCTAGTATTTATTGACTAACTTGATTGGCATCTATGTAGGGAGAGTAAGTTTTCTTTAAGCACAATTATTTATCTTTTTGTTTATGTTTGTTTGTCATCATCAAAAAGGGGGAGAATGTTGAGTATATTAGACTTCTCCTTACTTGGTGTTAATGATGAGCAAACATAAATACTTGTGACTAATCCCATATTTGCAGTTAATCCATTGCCTAAGCATATCATGAAGATCAATTAGCAATGGATGACACTTAAAGATCAATGAAAGCAAGGAAAGTGGATTGGATGATCAAATATGATGATTGAAGCTCCTAGAAGACGTCAAGCTCATACTTTGGATAGAAAAGAGAGTTCTACTAATGTAATCTTCTTTTTCTCTTCTAATATGTAGCTTAGAAGTAGAACTTTGTTAGAGCGCACACACATCTTCATTTTAGTCATAGGAATACAATAGATCATCTTTCCTTTAACTCCAATTCAATTTTTCCAAGCATGTGCAATTTATGTTTTCAACAGTCGACTGCTGAACGATTTACAGTCGCATGTCTAAACACAGTCGACTGTGTTTTGTTCTACAGTCACCTGTTATGCACATACTTTATCAGTTGATCCTTGGGCTTTCTGAGCTTTAACTCTATCAGGCAACTGCTGTACATTTCACAGGTGCATGTTGTTGGATATGGACGACATGAATACACCCATGATGGGATGTATGGGGGTATACGGACCTCAGATGTCGCGTGCACGAAAGCGTGCACGAAGGGAACCTTTTCTCGTGTGAAAAGGACCACTCGATAAGTGGAAAAAGTCACTTTTTAAGTGCATAAAGGCACTCGATAAGTGAATGAAGAAGAGGATAAGTAAAAGGGCTAATATAGGCTAATAAGCTTATAATTGGTTATTTCCTACAATAACTACCCCTAAAGCCTATAAATAGGACCCAAGGACATGCCTTTTACACCGATCTAACCATGCCATAAGTTTGCATAAGGCAACTTATGTTCTTCTTCTCCCCTCCATTAAAATCCTCTTCTAAATAGAGATTTAGGCGGTGAAACTCTGCTTCGATCCTCCGTGACGATGTACCGACCGTTGTGGCGAATCCGAGGGTGAAGTTCAGAGACTACAGTGCCGCATACACAAGCGTAAGTCTATGTTATTATTCGATCCTAATGTCGTTGTTTTGACAGGATCCCACACATGTCCAAGTGACAGTCGACTGAGATTTACTAATCAGTCACCTGTTTATCTTCAGCCCAAGATCATTCTCAGTTTGATCTGGCCAGTCGACTGATGTTGTATTTACAATCGCCTGTCCAATGACCAGTCGATT